>LR999974.1:13360000-15760000 GCA_905220455.2 Deilephila porcellus
CATTTTAAAGGCTATTCTAGTCACTCACTACCGCAACTCTTGGTAGACAAAACCAACAGTGGGACGCAAAGAAGTGGCACCAAGAAAAGTATGTTAGAGCCACTAACTTGTCTTTAACCCGTAACTAACTTAACCAGAAAGAAAACAAATGGGAGTTAGAACTACAACTGGGAAGTCTTTACTAAAGCAAAACTATAGTTTTTCTTTGGCTTAAAGGGAGAAATTGGAAGATGTTGGTTCAAGGTTATAAATACTCTAGATAGAGATTCTTAAAGTAACTACCTTTGACATCTGGTTCCATGGTGTAATGGTTAGCACCCTGGACTCTGAATCCAGCGATCCGAGTTCAAGTTTCGGTGGAACCTAGTATTTTGTTCTCACATTGTTTAAAGAATATCATACTAGGCATTATAATAGATTGTGCAATATTTTTGCTAATTTGTTAGACTCTAACAACTCATAACTTGTGACTTTACCATGCTAACAGCAACAACCATGGGGCTCAAAGCAAGCTGGTACAATTTTATCTTTGAACAAAAGTTGCTTTACCTGGAAAGCTGTACAACACGATTAGATGTGGGTTTAGCCTGTAGTAAATACATTTAAAGGTTCTGTCTAAACAATAATTTATCAGGTGACTAGTGGATATAAAAAAAACTGCAGGTTGCATAGTTTCTAATTACTGAGACCAGGAAGAAATATTAATGAAACAAAGGTGCAGAGATTAAAACCGCAGCGTATTTGTATTTTAAACAATTGCTCCATAAATGTTGTCAATTGTCATGCTGTCATCAGTTTCATATATCGGCATGTGATTGTGCAAAAATATGGCCTCAATACTATATCCTGGAGCTTCCTTCATGCACCCATCTTCTATGAAGTTTTTAGGAGACTGTAAGAACAAAATACTAGGTTCCACCGAGATTTGAACTCGGATCGCTGGATTCAAAGTCCAGAGTGCTAACCATTACACCATGGAACCGGATGTCTTAGGAGATTATATTAACCGTCCATTTCTAAAACACATAAGGTCACATTTGTATCTATGCAGGCGTATGCAGAGGGACGTCTAGTGTCAACCATAGTTCACTGAGCTTATTTCCGTCCCAAATTGCTATTGGGGGCGAGGTTATACCATTGTATTGTATTGTATTAGCCAATATACTTCCATAGGCTATGCCATGCCAGGCTTAAATTCCAGTCCCAAGCAATATGAGATTTTTCAAGCCGAAATAACTCTATACTGTTAGAATTGGCTCTAGCGTGACTCTACCATTTCCCAACGGTATAGTTTTGAAATAATCGACACTAAAATGATAATGAAATGCTCAAGGATGTTTTATTTTCGAGTGAGATAGACCAATACACGTTTCTTCCTCCTGTACTCTTCGTTTCCTCTCCCCTCCTATTTTGAGAGGCTGGAAGCAGATGTAGAGTAGTGTGTAGGCGGCTCTACCGTCAAGTCAGTCATTTGCTCGCTTGCCATAGTTTTAAAGTAAAAACAATAACACAAGGGCATTGTAAATAAAAAAAAAACAAACAATAGTATCTTCCTTTAAATCTTTGAATTATGTGAAAAGTCAGTATTTGATAGCTATAACTTGCAATGCTAGTTGTTTCGTTATAAAATATTTGTTGTAAGATTGCAATGATAACGCTGGTGAAAGTTTACAATCTCGTCACCCGGTTCCATGGTGTAATGGTTAGCACTCTGGACTCTGAATCCAGCGATCCGAGTTCAAGTCTCGGTGGAACCTGATGTTTTGTTCTCACACTATTCAAAGAACAGCCCATATTGTGTTTTAATATAGGATGCTATGGAAGTCAGTCTCAGCATGTTTTTGCTGAATAACAATTATATGATCTTAATGAGGCCTGAAAGTATTTTTTATTTAATGGCAGCGTCAAGTGATATCACAGCAATGGATAGAAGATGCTGTGTTTCAGGAAATGTCACAGGTCTGGGAGTTAATTGTAACTCCTCCTTAGAAACTGAATTGTCTCGATCTGCTTTAAATCCAATATTTTGAGAGGATAACAGCAAGATCTGTATTATGTTTGTGGATTCTAAAAACAAACAAATTATGAATTACGACCAGAAAGAGAACAAATTAGAGTTAGGACCACAACTGGGAAGTCTCTACTATAGCAAAACTGTCCTTTCTCATTGGTTTTAATGGAGAAATTGGAAGAGGTTGATTTTAGGTTATAAATACTCCAGATAGAGATTGTTAAAGTAACTACCATTGATATCCGGTTCCATGGTGTAATGGTTAGCACTCTGGACTCTGAATCCAGCGATCCGAGTTCAAGTCTCGGTGGAACCTGGTTTTTTGATATTTAAATGAACTGTTTTATAAATATTGTTTTCTTATTACAGTGAGGCAAGAGATTATATTATGTGCCAGCTGACAGCAAATTGTTTTGCAAGCAAATTGTTTTTATGTTAGTATATAGTCAGGGGTTAGTAAATATATTTAAAAAAATACAACTTATAAAGGCTATAAGGACATTTTTCCTTATACAAATTATTTTACTCAGCTGAAAATCTTCGAATCGCCGTATTGCTTAAAATATATTAATTATGAGAATGAGAATAAATATTTCGTAATTAATTATAACAAAGCAAAATATAACCTACGACCTCTAGACAAAGTTAATGTTGATATTTACATAAATAAGTATTTATTCAAATTTAGTACACAGAATGCCTGCCACCTCAAAATATGTTTAAAAGCTTGGGTTAATTTTAAACGCCTACTTAAAAATTACTATTAATTATTTTAACAATTGTTTTTTGTAAAGCAAAAAGCCAGGTTCCACCGAGATTTGAACTCGGATCGCTGGATTCAGAGTCCAGAGTGCTAACCATTACACCATGGAACCAGGTGACGAGTTGAGCTGAAAAGATACTTACTTCCTTTCACTTTTGAATGTGCTAATGTCTTTAACATTTTGCTGTTATTTGTTACTGGCCACTAAATTTCTACGGACAAAAAATATACACAGAGATCAATAATAGCCTAAATAATTATAGAATTCCCAAGGAAAAAAGTAAATAAAGTTTGAGGAAGACAGAGCACAAATGTGGCCAATTATCGGTTTTAGCCGCAGATACTGTCTATCTCTTTCTAGGAAATGATCAATTATATGACTCTTTTCAGTCAGTCATATTCGATTATTCGATTATTTCGAGGTATTAATTAATTAATTCTAAGATTTTATTGAGTAACATGTTCTTTAGAAAATACTGGCTGTCTTTTTTATTTTTTCCGCAAACTTTTTTGGCACTAGCCCAAACGTCTGATTCTACGACATTTAATTTTGAATTTAGAACAGTTTCGACTTTCAACACTTCTCGATGTTAGAGCATAAATAATCAATACTTTATGGTAGATGTATTCCTAATTATTTATTTATACGTGTCACAGGACACATGAAAATGTAACGTAAGTTTTGGTAAGCGAAGAAGTCCCGTGATAATATTCGTTTACCTTTCAGAAGTAGGACCAACATATTTTCATGGTTCATTGGATTTATTTCAATGAACATTTTTCACATCGTTGCAGGATTTTAATAAAAAATTGCCTAAGTGCAGAGGTAAGCAGTATAAATAAACTTTTAAAGCTGCCTTTAAGATAAGATTTGATACATAATTCTTATCTCAAAACAAATCTATTTAAGTCATTTTTCTGATCCAGTATTATAATAAATTATTCGCGTCAATTAACAACTGAGCTTACATATTTAATTTTATCAATTGCTATAAAAAAAGAGACGAATATTTACAGCTTGATAGGGGAACGGATACAGTTTTATAATGATAGAAAAATAATTCTGAAGTAATTTTTGCTTTTATTTTATGGTACACTACAATTTAGAACTCTAGTAAGACTACAAAAGGTAATTCAAGCATATTCCGATAGATGTCGTTATAACGATTGAGTATCTATATTGACTCTCAATATGCAATAAAAAATCAAAAGGCAGGAATAATTTATGAGGTTGAAAGACTGGTAAAGATTTCAGGAGGCTTATGTTCACTAGAGCACCGTTTGTTTTTTTTATTGCGTTGAATGGCGAGACGAGTATGCCATTCGCCTGATGGTAAGCGATACGACCGCTCATGGACAGTACAGTACAAACTCTACATATTCACACTTCACTCATACTCTCTCTACATTATCTGTATTACATGATGATTTAAAACCTCTTATTAACTTACCAATCATTGAGGAAAAACAAAAATATCCGTTTAATTAATCCAAACGGTCCCGCAGTAACTTATGGTCACGTCCATAAGATATTTATCCGCAACATTCGGATATGGGACGACGGTTAGTCGACGTAATGCGCACGTCCGACACCATTCTACATTTTTATTTTGTTAATATTTAATGCTGCGCCCGCAATGCTGTGCTAAACGCTACACGAGGTGCGGTTTGGGATATCGCGGTTATTTTGAATTTTGGAAATATCTCACGTTATATTATATTGGGTTCTGTATACTGTATGACTTCTATAATTACATTTAAAACATACTTCGAGATAAAGACATTAGCTAGTAAAGTGAAGATTGAAATCACGAACAGATAAATGAATAAAAAGGAATGCGAACTATAAAAACAAAAACAACTTTGACTGTTCGGGTCGAAAAACACACCTAAGTTTTTACTATACAACGACACAAAAAAATATTGTTCAAGCTCATTCAAAACTATAATACATATCTTGAGAACCGTCTTGCAACGTGTACCTCATGTATATTCGGTTGTAAACGTCCACGAGCATACATTTGCGCGCCGGTGCTTAGCGTCCGGTATAAAATATTGTTTTTTGCCAATATCCGAACGGGGAATCCAACAACAACCCATGTACTCCAGGAGCTGCACTCGTTCACTTATATTTAACCCCAATGGATAATACTTTTACGCCGTAAAGATTGTAAAAATAAGATACTGCAATTGTTCATTTTAATTACTTCGGTGAAGTGGTGATCATAGAGATTCATAATGAAAATAAATATAAGTATAAAATAAATATAATATATGATGACGTAATTAATAAACAAACTAGAGTTGTAGAAAGACATTGCGCCTGAACCCGAACCAACATGTCGACATTCTGGACGGCATCGCACTTTGTTATTACCTCTAGCTGTTCGACAATATTATGCCTACTTACACAACTGAAAAGCTGTAGTGCAATCTCCAAAGTGTAGTGGAAGGACCCCGGGCTGAGGAAGCGAGGGAACGTGTGAGCTCATAATCTGGTCCGAAGTTTAATGATGCGGGATAGTGAACTATTGTCTCGCGCATAGGTGGTATCAATCGCCTTACCCTGAAGGTACCAGTGTAATAGGCGAGACGACAGTATCAAAAAATTAAAGATTTTATGTTTATAAGGGAAAATACGTATTACAAGGATTTCAAATGATAATTCAGTTTTAATCTATACTTGGAGATTAATAAGATTTTAAATAATATCAAAGTACAAAATATAGCAATCGGCCATTTTGACAAAAACGCTCTTCACAACGCATGACGTCACGCCTATGTAAAAATGACGCATTCGCTGCGCATAGACCACAGATTTAGTAGTACGCAATGACATGTTTACCTAGTAGTGACATCAAAGCGGACGCCATGACACCTACTAGCGTTTTTTGTGCACTATTGAAAAATTATTAGAAAAATGGCTTAAAACTGTGTTAAGCCTTTGTTAATTCTTGAAATATAGATTTTTTCGTATATAATAAATGTGTGCCCATATTTTAGAATATAATTTGAAAATCATTCGTCTCGCCTATTGCCTGAAATTGCCTTTTAATTACCTGTTGCATTCTGTAGGTACCAGTTTAAAAACCTATCCATTGCACCGTTTTGACCCTAACATTATAAATATTGATAATGTTGATATCGAAACTCTCGTTTCCGAGACTACATCAAATGGAGTCAAGGTGGGAATATGAAATATGTAAGCTCGCCGTCCCCGAAGCGCGCCGTTCAGTCACATATCGACTGATCCCATACATATTTGAAACTAACTCTTTTGTAAACGCTATTCGATATCGTATTGAAGATTGCTAACAAAAATTTCTGTTTTTTGTCGTTAATATTTAAGTAGTTTTAATGTGTTTGTACTGAGCGTATTATAAATATATTGAGTACCTACTTAATGTATAATATCAGCTAGAGTCCAGTAAGTTTTCAGTACTAAAAAAGGAATAGAAAATGAACAAACCCAGACAATTTAGTCTCAGAATTTTAGAAAACCTACTAATACATGAAAAATGAATATGATTCTTAAAAACCATCGCGTCTTTAACTGCCGTCAACTTTCATTAAAACAAAACACGGTAACAGTTGACAAATCTCTTTTGCGAGACGGCGCATTATTTTCTTTAACAGCGAAAAAAATCAGTCAAGGGTTGTCGCGTAGCGCCGTCACAATGACAAATATAGGGTTGCCAAGTGCGGGATGAAAAAAGTTTGCAACTACCCACTTTTCATTTAACACAATCTACGCGCGACAAATGAGTTTCGGACCTGACCGCGCTTCGTTTGACACTTTTTCACGCTGTTTGTTTTTGGGGCTTTGAGTGGCCCATTTTGTGGACTTATGGTGGGGGGTTTTATTAGCTTTTGAAGTGGGGTTTGGTTGGTATAGTACATTAGTTTAAGTATACCTAATTTGCGTCATCTAGAAAGAAGAAAAGAAAAATAAAAATATTTATGACTTAAAATTCTTAATATGTTTTAGGCATGTGTGGATTTCTAAAGAAAGTTAGTGCTTTTAAAAGATCTAATAAGGTAATGCATATCACCATCCTATATTAAGTCATTTACGGCCTTATTCATATACAGTTTTAAAACCTATTTTGTATCGAATGTTGTCTTATCAAATTCAAAAGTCGTTCGAAAGGGACAAAACATTAGATAAGTAAAATAGGTTTTAAACTGTCTATGAATAAGGTCGTTAGTGTTAGGATAATATTCTTCACACAACTAATGTATTTTTATGATCTATGCGCTTTTCCAGAATTCTGTTAAATTTGATATATCGTACATAAACGATCCTTAACGAGAATTGCAAATCAGATGGTAGTTTATCCGGTAAATCCATTTCTGAGAGATTATCTTAATCAAAATGTTAATTATGTATCTTAACTTAATACTTTAGTGACTCATCTAACACATTTAATAGTTAAAGGTTATTTTCGTGTTATCGATGAGGTCACTAACGTTTGACATCGACTTTACATGCGTTTCACCGCTGTTGCAAATGTCAGCAACCTTTAGATAAGTCCTATGCCTTGTTCATTACAATCTTTCAAATCTCAAACATTGTAAGGGATTTCAGCAAGATTTGTTTTGCGGTTTGAAGGACATTATAGCCAGAGTAACTACTGGACACATTGAGACTTAACATATTATGTCTCAGGATGGCGAGCGCAGGAATTCTAAGCATTACTATGTAATTCATGGTGGTGTTTGGTTTGCTACTGTCCATGAGCGGTCGTATCGCTTACCATCAGGCGAATGACATGCTCGTATTACCATTCATTACAATAAAAAAAAATACTTCAAATATCAAACACCCAACACGGCACTATTGTCCAATTAGGATTTTGATTGAAATGGGTTTATCAATTGTTATGTATTTACATAATAATGGATCTTAATATCAATATGCTCTACAACTAAATCGACGCAGGATAAACCCACTGCGGTTTTTCCATAGCTGCAGAGCATCTAGGTACTAGCCTTTTTTAAATTACCAAAACTAAAGAGTCCTAGAATCGAACCAGCCCATTCGAGGGGTGCAAGCTCAACTCCTGCGAGACGTGTACAAACTATTTGTTCGGTTGTCGCGAGCGCGGTATATTGCGACAAGAGATAGATGGTCGCACCGCCCTTTAATAAAATATTCACTTACACAGACGGATTGTGAGGAGGTGCTGGTTGGAACTTAGTGTTTTTGTGTTTGATTGTTGTGTTGTGATAGTTTGGGGATCAATTTCAAGGAGGATTTCGTTATTTTGCGAGGACTTTAAAGTCGTCTCTATCACTCGTGCAAGACTTTTCTCGTCATAGCAAGTATAACTGTACGAGTTAATTTAAAAAAAAAGAGATTATTCTGCGTAGATCGGATCGCAAAAACTAGTTAACTTTTTCAATGAACTTTTTTAATTTAATAATTGAATATTAAGGGTAGTTAAATTGTAACAGTCACTGAGCGGATGACTAATACCTCAGTCCGCCCCGTGACCACGAAAGCTGTAAAGTAATCGAAACGTCGGGAAGTTAAAACATGTAAAAATTAAACCAAATCGCGATGAAATCCGTAAAAAATAGTTTTATTTCAAAGTTAACAATCCAGTGTTAGGTCTCCGACAACTTCACTAAATGAAAAGTGGCAGAATTCGTATAATCTCCAAGGCAAACTTCACTCGTCACAGGTATTGCATTGAAAACACATTTATATATACAACATATTCACAACTAAAGGGTGAAGTTTAAAAAGCCAATACCTCGCCGCGGCTCATTCGCGTAACCAATCTATCCCGGGGGAAATTCTCATATCAATATTTGCGTATTTCCCTCCCTGTCACTCCGCAAGATGAGGCCTTCCCATCCAATACATCCGCGGTACGAAATCTTAATCCAATACGGTGCGACAGCTACATGATTTATATACAGCGTCGATCGGTTGATCACGGGCGCTAAGATGGCGCTTTCAGACGAAATACTTTAGGACATCTTGATTATTAAATTGACTTCGTTCATAAATATTGGCAATAACAGGCTATGAACATTTACTGTACCTAAGAAAATTTATGCAGTGTCTGCCATGTTACAGTGAATAGGGCAGAATTGAAGGAAACAAAGTTTTTGCTTCAGTCCATTTTTGGTGTTACATGTGAATCTTTCTGATTGAACCTGATTCACAGCCTATAGTCAACATGGGGTCAATTATGAAACTGGGCGTTAATTGTTTATTAAAGTAATAGTAATACAGTTAATGCAATTATCGAAATAATTGTCTTTACGACAGCAATTATGATTTTCGACGGCATAGTGCGTTCATACTGTTTTTACTTCTTCTGTTTATTTGAGAGTGTGATACTGTAGAATATATCTATTTGATAGATCTATACAAACAATCTAGAAATGAATATTACCTTCTGATCTCAAAGTTCTCTTATTTATATCGGCTCGGAGAAACTCTTATCCCACGCATACATACAATAAAATTAATAAATCGCATATTGAAATAGAACTTACCTTACAAATGGGAAGTCTTACGAAACCAATAATAACGGTTTTATTTAGTTTTGTCGCATAGTTAGAAAAGTCCCGGGTATTTTTCCTACGACATAATAATGTGGATATTTCCACTTTCCGATAAAAACCCTGATATTTTCAGTGTTGTCGTCAGAACGCTATCATGTTAGATATTCAAACGGTTACCGATTAGCAATCAATCTCAATGACTGATAAGGATATGGTGCCTATTTTGTTTTATATTTTTATATGCTAAAATAGGAAAAACAATATATTTTTTTATTGTAGAGCTGTAGCATCAATGGGCTAATGCAATCATACAAAACATGAAGTAATAATTTAATTTCAGTTAGTAATTGTACAAGTTTCTAAGTCTTGCCTAGTCTAAACTTGTATCTTAAAATGGACTATGCGTGACATAAAAGTAAATAATGAGATATTCAAATAAAATATTGAATTGTGTATTTCTTTCTTCATTATTTACTTTCCCTGTTCCATCCGCAAAATTCCCTAAAAGTGTAAGTAACTTAGAAAATTTGTGGGACGATTGGCATTTTCATACCATTTAGTTATGGAATTACAAAAGACGGAATAATTCATTTCACATTACGCATTATCATTTCATCAGACACATCATACTCACCCTAAATTTATTGATAGTCGGCGATGGCGGGCAAAACGCGACATTTAAATATAAAATAAAATAATATAACCCAACAGTCACATACATAGACCTGTCTCCACACTAAGATTGAGTCTTGTGTCGTGAGTATCAGAAACTACGAGATACTTTTCGGTGTCACAAACACCCGCCCCGAAACAAATACCTGTGGTTCACACAAACATTTGTCTCGGTGCGGGAATCGAACCCGCGGTCTCTGGTTTCACAGCCGGCGTCTTACCAACTACGCCACGGAGGCTGTCAATTTATAAAAAAAACATTCGATATCGTCATCGAGCGTCATCTTAGCGGCCCATCTCGGTCGGCAATACACTCAGCGCACATACACCTGAGCGCAATCACATTATCCCGCGTTACTACGCGACGAAAGGATTTTTTGCTCCGACATCACTCTTGTATCGGTTTTAAAATGATTACCATCGACAGTGGAGTAATCTGAAAGAAATTTTGCATGGACATGTTGCTTAAGTCTGGCTACTTGCATCCCTTATATGAAAATACTTAGGTCTTGGTACACCCCATTTATTTAATAAGGTTGTGGTTGGATCGTTTTTTTTAAATATTACACAGTCTGCTGTTAAAATTTACAAGCAACATGTGGTCTAACTTCTAAGGCAAAATTACGACAGCCGCCATTGATAGATTTTAATCTCCAAATATTACGGTAGATGCCTTGACAATAGTTCATCGGTAAAATTAGGAATTAAAAAAACACTCCGAAAGCAAAAGAATTCCAAATTCAAATATTTCAAATTGCGCATAAAACCATCGTTTCTCACCATAGACAAACATTGTTTTTCAATTACAGACAATAAATGGGTCATCCATCCACCGTTTAAATGTAATCCGAGTTTAATCCATAGACAATAGTTGGACGATATTTTACAGTGCGTCCTATATTTGAAATATGGCCGGCGGCAAACTGGGAGTTCAATTAACGGAGTAGCGTTATTAATGGGACGTTCCCCGGCGTCCGATTAAACTCAATCTCCGGTAATCCGCGGCGCGGGGCCGGGATCACCGACTCTAGTTAAATTTCAACTGTTTATTAATTGTACCTATTTGTCATGGCGCTGGTGATTATTATGAATATTAAAATTGATTTTAACAGAGGTTATGAAGATATATATGAGAAAAAATATTTTCAAATAGGAAGCAAAATGAGGATTTTTGGTTTCAATTAATGTTGTTTCTGTATTATATTATTCGAGTAGTTTTAGTATTAATTCGTTTACATACATACATATATAAAAGTCACGCGTGTATCCCATAGGTGTAGGCAGAAACTATGGATCTTCAATTTGCTCTATCTTGACATAGGTACTACTTTCGTTTCATCTACTTCCATCAATCTCTTCATGCATTCTCGTCGGTTCAGGGTACTTTTGACCTGACCCTTATATCTTGTATCTTAAGGGTATCACCGATTTGGATGGTGGAGGTTCGGTGAGGTCGACCCCTACCAACTCTTCTATGATTAGTTGAAATGTTATAGTTCTAGTAATTTTGAGAACTTTAAAACAAATTGATAAAATTATTCGTCTAAATTACATGACAAAAAAGCATACAAGTATACTACAGACCCGAATATTATATTCCGTAAAAATATGTAAGTTGTTCGAAAAATCCCCACATACGCCTTATAAAACTCTTATAGCAATAGTTAATAGCGTTCATTTGCTTTATCTATTTCATTCTCAATATCTAACGTTACTGGGTTGATCTTTGAATAATTAATAATATGATAAAAAAAATATATCGACCTAATTATTAACTTCCGCGATTTCTTAAGTTGTGACCATTAACAATGAATGAATACTACAATATCAACCCATCACATAATTAAACAAGCAAAATAAATTAATCCGAAGTTCAGCATTTGATTAAAAACATGTCACATTGTACAACCGTGCTACGGCGGGTTGCGCGTGGAAGGCACGCACTAATTACCGAAGAGAATTCAATGCCATAAATCACGGACATAATATAACTGCGAGAGGCAGTCGTCGCGTCGTTCAGGAATGCACGCCCCAAATCCATTGGGGTCGGCACGGGCGGCCTTCCCAATTTGAATTTCGAATGTACGTTCCAAATTTGAATATGGTCACGTTGGACGTGGCCGTTGTCTATGGCAATTCGGAATTGACAGCTGTGATAAAAGAGAACATCATAAATCAATTTTAACAGATGTAATATTGAAGAGCATGGTCTTTGGAAGCTCAAAAGTCGAAAGGACGACATTTACATATGTAGTCGAATAATGATATAGATTGGCCGCATATTCGGTTTGTCATTTAAAATTTAGCGCTATGTAGAGCCATTGAGCAGTCAGCAAAATGGTTTCGAATGGCGAAAGATAATCATATATCGTTAGTCGATGCAATATTTGGAAGACGCTATAATTTGCTATCAGTTGCAGTATCATTCTCCAGTCAGTTAAAAAAACAACGTCACGTTATTCCATTTTTGAAACATTGAATTCTAAAAACTTCTATTATGGAACGTATGTGCTGGTTAAATTTCCCGCGCGTTTCTCCCTACGGGTTATTTATGAACAGTCACTGAGCTATGTAATAATCTGAGGCGGGATTTAATTTGTCGGACTGATTTCACACTACCGCCGGAGAGAGATAGATATATACGTACAAATGTGAGTTAGAAGAGTGCGGAGAATGGGTTGTTGAAATCGTTAGCGGTTTCAGCAGACAGGCCGTAATGGAAAATCGGATGTGAATTTATTCTTTAGGTTCTTTTCGGTAGAGTAAATAAAGAGAGATTTGTTTGTTGTGTGGAGGCTAAAGATTTGTTTGCTTATTGGGGTGTTCCGAGGTCTTTTTAGCAATTGATGTTTTTATTTTCTTTTTAAAGATACAAAGATTGATAGAACCTGTCTATTTTAAGTCGTTTTAATGGATCAGTGCTTACGTCAATATTATATACAGTCAGTTCGTCGACTTGAAACCTGTGTTAAGTTCGAGAGACATGATTTTTTAAATACTAGCCAATTTTTGTAGAGTCGACGTGCGAAAATATTTAGGGGTTTAAAATAAAACTTACCTTCTTGCACTATATGCCACTACATGTATCTGTTTAACAAAGACAAATGTAAACTTCATACGCAAAACTCATCTTCATACAGTTTTTTCTGTAATAATCATTATATTGTGCGTATTTATCTCGCCGCTTTCAATACCTACACACATTAGCAGTACAAACAAGCAAGTTTCCAAAGGGATTGTGTTAAACCAAATACAATGTACTATAATCCCAGTGTCGTGAGCGATTTAGCCTGATTAATTAGCGCAGAACAACGGTTCACATCCAGTGTAACTTGACCTGCCAGACTACCCTCAATGTTTGAACTTTATTATCGCTTACTCATTCCCCAGAGGTCTATGTAAAGTAGACGAGATTTGTGTAAGGGTAAGCGAAGGGACAATTAAGGTTGTTAATGAATCTACAAACACCCGAAGACATTGGAGACGATTAACTGTCTTAAAGTCTTTGGAGTGTTGTTCGGTTGTAATCGCCGTTTGTTACGCTAGATGGCGGCACTATATTTAGGTGTGTACTAAATTGTAATCAGTTAACTCTGGTGTGTTATTTCGGATGCTACGGTAACAAGATTTACATAGGTAGTTAGTTATTTTATTAGGCATAAAAAAGTAATAGCAGCTTACGGAAAAAGTTCATACAATATACAAGAAAACTAATGTCGTATAACATATTTCTGACCATTAAACACAGTCCTGGTTCATCGCAATTGCTGTGCGGTTTGAAGTTAGAGAAAGAAATTGGGGAAATGGACGACTATTGAGTCTTCGGCTTATTCGGAAACGGAATTAAATGCAACGCAAACCCGGTATTATAGCCCGGTAACCATGGCAGGTTTTTATGAGGCAATGATATTAATAAGATTCTAAATTAAAGCGGCCTACTGACGTAACTGCGATGCTCTACCATTTTATAACGATGTATGTTCAGGTATTTGGAATAAAATAAATGGTTGCAGGCAAAACCTTTGTTAGGTAAAATTTAAAAAATCATCGCTTCAGTATTAATTTAATATGTTTGCGGTATTAGCCTTATTCTCCTTCGCGCAAAGACACTGGCCGCAGATAAAACAAAACAAAATAGAATTTGAAATTCGAACACCCCATTAGTGACGCGGCAGACCCGCGAACACTTGTTTCACCACTCGTTAGTCCGACTCCATTTGTTTGCCGCAACGCGACCTAATCCCGGGATTGTACTGGGATAATCCGGGATCACGAATCATGACACTATTGTTGTAAGTGTGAAACCGACACAAATAGGCCTACGGCTTTCCGCGTCCCCTACGCAGTAGTCCCGCGGCAATTTTGGTGTGAACGAATTTGTATTCTATGTTTGAATTTTGAAAGTTTCCTTTTAACTACAATCGATTGTTTATAGATTCCAAAACTGCCAGTACGTTGGGAGAATGTTCTTTTTTTGAAATCTATCTGACGTTCGAATTTGTACTCTATGGATAGTATGGTTTAGCTGAGAGGAGGTATTGTAAATGGAGTCTTTAGTTAACGACGTAGTCTATGATTCTTTTGCGTATTTTTATTCATGGGCGCACAATGTGTTGTGTTAATAACGAGATTATTATTTCTAATACGTATGGGGTGGATTGTTAAATATTTGCGAACCTTGTTAAATGAGGGTTGAGTTTTGGCAATGAGATGTGCCAATATTTTTACATACAACTAACTTTATTGTTTTATTACATTTATACAATTTCTTTTGCTTTGCCAATTTCTGCGAAAATAAAGAGTGAGCCTTACTGAGAAAATAGAGTCAGTTCTACAATCCAATTTGGTTGACTTTAAATGCCTAGTAAGTACCTAGATACTATTAAAACAGCTGTATAGCTTATTTATTTATTTATTTATTTAAGGCTTTATTGTACACCGGATATACAACAAAAGGTAGACAATATACACGAAAACAAAAGTACAATTGGCGGTCTTATCGCACAAGGCAATTTCTGACACACAACCATGGGATGGATATAAGGGAGAAGAACGAAAGTTGGCGAACGAAGCTTAGCAAATTATTCCATTGCGGGCATTACATTCGACTTAAAACAACGAATCATCAACCATTTTCCGTACTCCCTTGTCATGAAATATAACTTTAGACACAAATGCAACAGCCAGGACAAACAGCCTATCGTAGTCTCCTAGGCACGGTGATAAAATAGGAAATTATACTAGTAAATGCTACAGAACTTGCGCGTTATCGAGTAGCAAACGATCGGTAAACGCAGAGTCGTAACGTTTAGTGCAAATGCCCACATAATGCATTTTTAGCTTTCGATCCGATTAATATAAATATTAATAAAAATACAATGGTCTACGATTGTTTTACTTTACGCAATAGATTGTAACATTTTCGATTGAAAAAAAGAATGGAGTAAGAATGAATAAGAATAGTGTCTGAAGAATAAGAGATGTTAGTCTTTAAAACAATACTTTAAAATGTATTATATTTGTTCTTATTGAAAGTATTGATTAAATTGAGACTCTGAAAACTTAACCCTGATGTATAAAAATAACATATGAATTAAATGACATATTGTAGTATTACATTTTAAATTATTGTGCAACACTACAAATTATTTTAAATTCCGGTATATTTTTAGTATCACTGTCGTATCGGACTCGGATCGTGGAGTGTTAACCGCATTACTCGGATAATTACTATAGAATGCGCGGTACGGCACCCGCGGGTGCAATGTACACGCGACGCGCACGACACGACTCAGACACCTAACCACAACGATAAATTCGCTTTTATTTGTATCGACGTGCCAAATGTCTTCAGCCATTATGCGAATTGCTTCGTATTGAAGCCGTGTGGTGAAGAATTTGTTTGGGGTTTTAGGAGGTAGTTTTAAAATGTTGCGTTACTGGAATAGTGGCATCATTTATGGTTCTATTCCTCGGCCGGATAATCCCTACAACAGGGACCCTGTTGTGTGCGTTTTTCACAGGCTATAGCAACGTTCTACCATACTTAACATAGGTACTTAAGGTCACGCCTAGACGCGAAGGTAGCTGCACCCTCATTATTGTCAGTTTTCCGAATAATTTTCCATTCAAACCTAGAATCCTATACAATGAGCCATGTGGGTTCTCCAAACAAACTGCTTCAATACCAATGTAAAGAATAGAATTGACAGCCTCCGTGGCGCAGTTGGTTAGACGCCGGTAGTGAAACGAGAGGCCGCGGGTTCGATCCCCGCACCGAAACAAGTATTTGTGTGATCCACAAGTATTTGTTTTGGGTCTGGGTATTTGTGAGACCGAAAAAGTCTCTCGTTGTTCCTGATACCCACGACACAAGACTCGATCTTAGTGTGGGGTCAGGACTATGTATGTGACTGTTGGGTGTATTTATTTATTTATTTATATCCATATGATTGTGGGCAAATCTAACCCCACATTCGCAACTTCTAATTCTAAGAGGGATATCATCACAATAATTATGAGGTGTTTTAAACTAAAAAAGTGTCACAAATTGTATTGCCTAATGCCTTGCATGTGACCAAAGTCCGTGTGACTATTCAGGATTTTACGGTCAGTGTGTACTTTAAATCGAAAAATAAAATACATGTTTTATTTTATTAAGTCCTATATCACCTTCAATTCAATTTAATTGCTTAATTAATCCTAAATAAACCAGCCAGCAACAAATCAATGTACACAACAGCGGGAGCTAGTAACTCGCGCATTAAATCTTCGTTACCCGCCGTAAGATGGCGCGCGGCACGCAAAACCGCCATTTCGTTTGTTAGCTTTTTAAAAGTTTAATCAGCTCTAGGATTAATCTGTCTGTTGTATTTATTTAATTATTAAAACTGTTTCTAAGTAATATTTATTCTACTGTTTTTTTAAACAGCAATTATCATTCTAAATTCACTGTAAAACAATAACAAAGTTTCCAGATGGTTAATTAGAGCATTGGTTGTTGAAGCTATAGTAAAAACAACAATCCTGGATCCTTCCACCGTAGCGTGAAGAGGTATTTCAGCGGGCAGGCATGATTGTATCGAATGGTACGAGACTACCGTCTGATACCATTCGATACTCTATCTGGACGACATTAGCACTGACCACCAGGTGCAATGCAGTCACTATGCCGTGCCAGAATAAAAAAAAACAAATGGGTCAGGCTGGGGTACCACTTTCTCATAGAAAACATTCCGTTAGATTGCCTTAAAGCTGATGGTAGTATATTCATATACTCCCTGCGACAGTACACGATGTGTAACTTAACTTTAACTTTATGACTAATTTTGTTGCGGGTTAAAGACAAGCTAGACATTCCCGGAGACTCGCTGAGCTTCAATGCTCAGTGTCATTAAAATGCGTGCCACTGGTGACCCTGGCTTACAGGAGTTGCAGAGGCGGGTTTGAGGGCGGGGCAGTCTCCATAAAGTACAGGTATTGGAAAACCTATTATTGTAAAACACGCATGTAGGTCCCCGTTTAGGTTCAGCATGGGTATATTCAGTTTCGACCTGTCTGGTATAATTATATGCCGGCAAGAGACAATCATCTCTTCATTGATACAATAAGTATGCCATGCAATTTAATATAGAGAAGACTTAACTGTTATAGCAATATCTTGCGCCTAAATATATAACCTAATCAATTGCCATGATGTCTTTAATAAATTAAAAAAATATATGTAATATTTTCAAAGGATAACATTACCATAATAACTTTTTATTGGACAAACAGTCATGTCAGTGGACTGGTCACACTTGCGGCTTTATAAATAGAAACAGGTCTATAAATGATACAATAATTTTATATAAATCTTAATTAATAATCAATATTATGTTTACTAAATAAGGAGTTCATCAGATGAATTAAAAAAGTAGATACATCTAAAAATCGCAGATTCTCTATTGACCTTTAATGATATGTTCTGTAGACGATGCGGAAAATAAAGACAGTGGTTTTCTCTAATCGATATGTAGTACATACCGATCAAAACAAGGCAGAAAAGCTTTTAGAAAAAAGAGTACAAATATATAATTAATATATTGAAGTGACAAAAAGCCAGGTTCCACCGAGATTTGAACTCGGATCGCTGGATTCAGAGTCCAGAGTGCTAACCATTACACCATGGAACCGGGTGACGAGATTGCGTACTTTCACCTGCGTTATCAGCGGAATCTTACAATAAAACTAAGCTTCTACATCTTACTAAGAACATGTATTAGTTACTTTACAGCTTAATTATTATTTTTATAAGCCCAATTCTATATTAATCTCGAGGGGTGAGCAGAGATGCCACTAATGTCACTCATAGTTCACAGAGATTATTTCCGTCTCAAGAATTAATAGCTGTATTTGGCCGGCACAGATTCTACTTCTATGCAACTTTCATGATGTTTTTAAAATCCAAAATGCTGTACAATGTGTGTTGCCCGTACAAGATGCCACGATACCAATGAAGAGACTACTCAATATACTCAAAACTAGCTTCGTATATTTGGAAGTAAATGTAATTGGCCATTATTGAGTGCAAATTGGAAGTTATGGGAGCACATGGACACGTCTGGTAAGCAGTTAACGGGAATAATTGAGCAAGTAAGGGCCCTAGGGATCGCAAGGTATTGCGCGCTGGCATGCAATGATTTTAGAACTACAATTTATATTTTTTATACTGACGTAATAAAGGAATTACAATTAAGAGTACAACTGCTGAGAAGTGTGAATATATTTACCGGCTAGTATTATAGCTATACTATGCGAGACAATAATGAATCCATAACCCTATACGCTTGCGTGAGTCACTATGGTAGATTTTCTACCGTGGTATGTACTCGTATTATAATAATAATAATAATAAGCCCCCTAAAATCCAACCACACGTCCTGATCGAACATCTGATCACGTGGGGGGCGGGCAACACAATACTTACCAACTGATGTGGCTAACGTGGCAATGGTAACCCAATTAATATGGAGAAAAGTAGTATATGCAGATATAATTTACGGTCGCTTCCCGGAGGTCGTCGGGGCACACCCGGTGCCGGCGCTGGGTGTTTCAGTAATGCGAACACCGGCGGCGGGAGTAGTAGGCTGGCTCCCGCGCAACATAATTATGTTACAGCCGATGCGTTTTCAGAAGTGGATTCCGCTTCGTCTTTATTCTCATCCCCCTCATCAACTATCATCCCTTCATATCGACTATCTAGATCTCATTCGTCATCAATCTCGCTACACTCGGAGGATGTTGCACAGGAGATGGTATACATCTCTGAATCTGTGCCCACCACCAGTACCACTACAACGCGTAGAAAATGGTCTGTCGAAATGAATGAATTCATTCTACGCACCTATCTTTCCCTAACATCAATGGAAACCGATACAAAATCGTATTTACTACCACTTCATACAAAATTCGCCGAAAAATTCCCAGATATGCAGGTTAGTAGACAGAGATTAGGTGACCAACGTAGGGCCATAATTCGCAATAAACTATTACCGCAAGCGACAATAGATAGAATCTATAATGAGGTTAGACAGGAACTCCAAACTATAACTGCACATATAGAACACCATAATTCTCAAGCAGCGCATTCAGGACAGCGTATGAAATGGACTCATGACCTTAATGAAACCATAATGAAAGCCTATTACACAATAACCCGATTAGAAACCAATAAGACAGCATACCGTAAACAACTACATGAACATTTCGTTAGTAAATACCCCCATTTGTCATACATATCCGAGCAGAGAGTAGCGGACCAACGCCGAGTAATAGTAAACAATTTGCTCATTAGCCAAAATAGATTAGATACTTTAAAACAGCAGGTGGCTGAAGAACTTTCTCTCTCCACTGAGCTGACAACAGGAATAGTAGAAGCAGAAATGGTTACAAGTTGTAGTAATAATCCTATAGAAGTTAATCTTATTGATAACCTAAACGTAAATAACAACGAGACAAATATAAATGCAATAGAAGAAGTGATAGAAGAGATAGATATTTCTTTTGATACAGCTTTCGAGTACTTTATAAACACCCACCCAACAGATAGACCATACATCCCAAGACAAAAATCATCCAAGAAATTTTCTAAAACAGTAAATTACATTAACAATACTATACTACCGCGAAAAATAAGCAATGATATTGATTTTAACACTCTACAGACTTTAATATATTGCACAGCATGGACCGCTTCCAAAATAAATGGATCAAAACTAGCAATTCCACCATCAGAATCGGCTTATACCACGAAACATCCTATAAAACCCAGATGGCAAAAGCGACTGGAGAACAAAATTGCCGATTTACGAGTTAAAATTGGTAGACTGACACAGTATATCCGGGGAAATAGAAATAAAAAATTATCAAAACACGTCGAAGTCATACTCGAGTCTTACAAAGTCCATACTATACACGAAGACCCAAATACACAACTCCCACAGTTCTTGGATACATTAAAACAGAAATTATCAGTTACTAGCAGTCGTTTACAAAGATATTTAAAATGTACACTCAGAAAATCACAGAATAATAGTTTTATTAACAATGAAAGGAAATTCTACCAAATCCTAAAAAACAATTCATCAAATCTCATAAACACCGCACCTAATATTCTTACACCAGAACCAGAAGATCTGAAAAACTTTTGGTCTAAGATATGGGAAAACCCTATAATACATAACAGCGACACAGACTGGATAAAAACTGAACTAGAACAAGTAATAAATATAGAAACCATGTCCTACGAATACATCCCTATCGAGGTTTTCAAAAAAATTGTTGTTAACTTACATAATTGGAAAACACCAGGATCTGACCGCATTCATAACTTTTGGTATAAAAAACTCACAACCACCCACCCACACATATATAATCATATAAACAATTTCATAAAGAACCCTCAACTGATACCAGACTATATAACTTTAGGGAACACATTTATGATGCCTAAGGGCGAAACCGATTCTTTAAACCCCGCCAACTATAGACCTATTACTTGCTTACAAACCATTTATAAAATAATGACTGCATGCCTAGCAGACCTTATTTACACTCACGCCCAAAACAATAACATTCTAGCAGAGCAGCAAAAAGGCTGCAGGAAGTTCAGCAGAGGTTGCAAAGAGCAGCTAACAATAGATGCGGTTATACTAGGACAGGTAAAAAATACCAAAAAAAGTTTATACAGTACATATATAGACTATAAGAAAGCATTCGATTCAGTACCACATTCCTATCTCCTTCAAATATTAGATATATACAAAATTCACCCTCAAATAATAAATTTCCTTTCCACAACAATGAAAAAATGGACCATAAGCCTAAACCTAAAAGCTAATAGCAATATAATAACTACCGGACCGATTAAGATTCAACGAGGGATATTCCAAGGTGACACTTTAAGTCCGTTATGGTTTTGTCTGGCATTAAATCCTTTGTCCAACATACTGAACTCTACGATTACCGGTTATCCATTGAAATATAAAGAAATAAATAATGACCGAACATACCACTTGAATCATCTTCTCTATATGGATGACATTAAACTATATGCAAACACTCAAACAGAACTAAATAAACTAATTGAAATTACTGAAAAATTTTCTAAGGATATTCACATGGAGTTTGGCATAGACAAGTGCAAAATAAATTCTTCCAATGCAGGCCAACTTCTTCAAATAAACTATCAGCTGGAAACTGGGAAAACAATAGAGTCACTGTCAGCTGAGGAATCATATAAATATTTAGGATTAAATCAGTCCAGGCAAATCCACTATAAAGAAATAAAAAACAAACTTACCCTAGAATTTAAACACAGATTGAACACAATATTTAAATCACAACTTAATTCTAAAAATACAAGTAAAGCAGTAAACACATATGCCGTCCCCGTGCTAACTTATTCTTTTGGAATTTTAAACTGGTCCAAAACCGACTTAAAAAAGCTCCAGCGCACCATTAATGTTATGATGACTCAACACCGTAAACACCATCCACGGGCCTGTATACAACGTCAGACGCTCCCAAGAAGAGAGGGAGGTAGAGGAATTATCGATCTCACTAATCTCCACAATAGGCAAATAAAAAATCTAAGGTCATTTTTTCATAGTAAAGCCACTAACTCCAGTCTACATCTAGCCATATCTCAAAATGATAATCACCTCACTCCCCTTAATTTGCAAGATATAAACACACAGCCTAATGAAACACACATAGAAATGACAGTAAAAATAGCTGAATGGACCCGGAAATCTCTGCACGGCAGACACCAGCAGGACATAAGCCAATCCAACGTCGACAAATCTGCGTCGAACGACTGGCTAGTCCAAGGTGAACTGTTCCCAGAGACGGAAGGGTTCATGATAGCTATTCAGGACCAAGTAATAGAAACCCGCAATTATCAAAAGCATATTATAAAAAACCGAAACCTTCCCACAGACATTTGCCGCCGGTGTAACAGTGCGTCTGAAACTATACAGCACATAACAGGAGCCTGTAAATCCATAGTACAAAACGATTATAAACACAGACATGACCAAACAGCATACATTATCCACCAAAGATTAGCCATTAAATACAACCTCATAACTTCAGTCAATCCTTATTATAAATATACGCCAGAGGTTATATTAGAAAACGAAACCTACAAACTCTACTTCGATAGGGCAATACTCACAGACCGAACCACTCATTACAATAGACCGGATATTACAGTAATTGATAAAGTTAATAAAACTGCCCTATTAATTGATATAACAATCCCAAACACACACAATCTCCAGAACGCCATATCAGAAAAACTATCCAAATACGTAGAACTTAAAGAAGAAATAACCCGTATCTGGCATCTTAATAAAGTCACCATAGTTCCAATAGTTCTCTCAGCAACTGGTGTTATTCCACTACAACTTCATGAATCACTTAAAACACTTCAACTACCGAAATACCTCTACAGAACTTTGCAAAAAGCAGTTATACTCAATACATGCAGGATAGTGAGGAAATTCCTACAGATGAAATAACATTTCTAAACCCATGAATGAAACATACCTGGCTTCGGCCCGTATGTTTCATCTGTTACCGGTGTCTAAACCGAGGTTTTCATGAACTTGAAAAAAACAATAATAATAATAACTCTTTATTGAAACACCATACAGTAATAAAATGAAATTACTAAAAAAAGCCATAAAAATTAAAGTGCTCAAAATCGGCGGTCTTATCGCTAAAAGCGATCTCTTCCAGACAACCGTGCAAGAAGAGGAGACAAGCATTTTAAATGGACGGTGCTTTATGAAAATATAAGATAAAGTAATATAATAAATACAATACATACTCGGGAATATACAATGCATTAAGAACATACACTAAATTGATATAAATATATATACAATAATATACAATAATATACAATAATATATACATATATATATATACAATAAAATAAAATTACGTATATATCTGTATATACATAAACATATACATATACTTAAACATATACATATAATATAAATAATATAGCATGGACATAGTTTAGCGTGAAAGGAGGTGTGCTTTCACCCTAGTTTTGAAAGTTTCCAGCGAGGGCGACCGTCTTATATTTAGAGGCAATGCATTCCACAAACGTACTGCTTCCACGGTGAAGGAGTGGTCGTAGAACATTGTCGTGTGAGCTGGAAACTTCAACATTAGATTCTCTGACGACCTGAGGGAATGAGAATTTGCAGTATAGAGGAAACTAAAACGTTCCTGAAGATAGCGCGGGGCCGAAGGATTGAAAAGAATACTGTAGAGAAGAGACAGAATATGAGCATTCCGGCGATGTCGAATAGGAAGCCACTTGAGCTTATTTCGGAATTCGGAAACATGGTCATATTTACGGAGTCCAAATATGAACCGAATACAAAAATTTTGAAGGCGCTCAAGTTTGTCCAGCTGGGCCTCGGTAAGGTCGAGATAGCTGATGTCTGCATAGTCGAGGATAGGCAGCAAGAGAGACTGTGCAAGCGCAATTTTAGTGGCAGTCGGAAGAAAGTTGCGCAACCTACGCAAAGAACCTGCAGACGCAAAAATTTTGCGACTGACAGACATCATCTGAGGGCCCCAAGACAAGCTGCGGTCGACAATTAAGATAGCCATATATAATATATATAATATATATATATAATATAAGCCAAGATTTTTCACAGTGTCACTAAACGGGATAGGAACCCCGTCAAGCAACACGTGAGGCAAAAGAGTCCAGTCGACCTTGCAGATGGTTCTTGGGCTTCCCACGATGATGGCTTGGGTTTTGCTAGGATTTAATTTGAGGCCGTATGCCATTGGGCAATTTTCTCAAGATCGCTATTCATGATATTAATAGCGTCATTTAGTTGAGTGAGGGGAGATTGGCAATAGATTTGAAGATCGTCTGCATAAAGGTGGTAGAACGAAGAAAGATTACAAGATATAGAGTTAATAAAAACTGAAAACAAGAGAGGAGATAAGACGCCACCCTGAGGTACACCGGCAGATGTGTTACACCACGAGGAAGTAATTTCCCCAAGGCGGATACACTGACGGCGACCGTACAGATAACTTTGAAACCAGTCAATCACGCTTGGAGATATGTTGAAGGAGCGAAGCACAGCAAGGAGAATATCGAAATCGACCGTGTTAAATGCGTTGCTGAAGTCCAGGAGCGTAAGGACGGTCAACTGCCCGTTTTCCATCCCGAGACGAATGTCATCGGTGATTTTATTATTGTCACCTATGAAGTGAATCACTTAGGTATTTGTGAATAAATCAATACATCCAACAGTCACATACATAGTTTTGACCCCACATTAAGATCAATTAAATATTGTGCCGTGGGTATTAGGAACTACGAGAGACTTTTCGGTCTCACAAACACCCAGACCCGGGACAAATATTTGTGGCCCTCACAAACATTTGTCTCGGTGTGGGGATCGAACCCGCGGCCTCTTGTTTCACAGCCGACGTCTAACTGCGCCACAGAGGCTGTCAAAATAATGAATATAGCCAGATAAATGGTGCTTTATATGTAATCATCAGGTTTTTAAGTTTAGTTTAATAATAACAAAGTATTAAAATAATATCAAAATTAAACTAATAATTGTATCTCTAATATCTTAACATCCCAGAAGACATTTCTAAACTTCCAAACAACTCAATTGTAAATGTATTTGCGCAAAATTATGTAGCTACCTCTCTTTATTAATTCAGCGGCGGATACCAACCGCACAATATTCCCAACGTCTTTCAAAACTAGGAAAATATCCAACGTATTCAACACCGAAAAATATATCAAAAACGATCCACATATCCCAAAACATGGGACATGATACCGAATCGTACTTAAATTTTGCATCAATATAAAAACGTACCCAGAATATGAAATACGTAAACGCGTGGAATGATTGATTCGTACGGCGCTGTCGCATAAAATATTGACGTTTTCCGTCATAAAAGCCAACCCTTCGGGCCTGACCAGCTCTTTGCATAATTTTCTGTACGAAAGCATCTTGATTCTACCGAGAGCTGGGTTACTGGTATTTGATGGTTTTGAACCGTATATTTTTTTATGTACGAATTTTAAATTTTGTCAGGGGAGATTGATATTTTGTTGCTATAAAATTTACTTTTAGACGTGTATGATCATTGAGCAACTTTGAAGGTGATATATTGTGGGCTCAATGAAATTTATTCTTTCCTAACTCAATTAACTACTTTAATTAAAGGAAATTTTAAAGCACTTAAAGAAGCTTTATGTTTTTTTTTCGTGGACAACCCTTACCTTCGTGTTAAATCTATTCAGTAATACTATCAGATCTGTATTAGTCCAAATAGCTTCAGTAGAGGTATGGTTAGTAATAATGAAAAAAAAACTTTGAATCTAGCTATTGTTATAAAACTATAATTGTTATAATGCAACTGAAACTCCTTTCCATTGTACTTATTGCTGAAATGATGTCTCTTGCATGCCTCTCCATTTACTTAGCAAAAGACCAATACTGTTTTTGAATACAAACAATTTATGGACCAAAAGCTGCTTTGAAACCTGTAAAAATGCAAAGTTCCTGTGGGATACATCTCCAATTTCAGACGAAGTCGCGGCTAAAAGCCAGTAAATAATGAAAGCGATACAACTCTGCTCATATAAAGGCTAACGTTTAATCTCATTCATACACGAGTTGATACCATTTGACGCAAGAAAGATGAAATAAATTTAACGGCCCTATCACTTATTGAGCATATTGAATATCGTAAATATATCCAAGGTTTACTTTGTCGTATTTATTGCTCCTCTCGTTTGTGCACGCGGCTTCTGTTGGTATTTTGAGATTATTAGCTTTCCTATACTATTACTTCTATTTGACGCAAATATAGTAGTAAGTTTTTTTTAAAACAATGAATGGCGAGACGAGCATGCCATTCGCCTGATGGTACGCGGTACGACTGCTCATGGACAGTAGCAAAACCAAACAACGCCATTGAATTCCACTACGCACGCCATCATAAGACTAGGATGTTAAGTCACATTATGTCCAGTAGTTAAGTTGTTATCAGATTTCACTAAAACAATTGAGGAACTATATTTTCGGGATTAATCTAATGTTTTTTTTTTTAAAATACATTACGTTAAAAAGTATGATATTTGGAATTAACTGATTATTACTAATTATCCTGAACTAATGACTAAATTCATTTCAGTATCATTATAGACATACATTGATATTAGTATACACACCAAAGCGCGTGAGAGATAAAAGGAGTGATTAGGTAAAAATAAAGATCATTGAGATGAACACAATGGGTTTTTCTGAGATAGTATTACCAACCAGGTGGATCTAAACGGATGGAATGATCTGGAGCCCGTAGATGACTTAAACAAAACTGGCTATAGAGTTCTGCAAAAAGGTGTTTTACACAAACATAACATCGATGAACGTTATTTATATGTGCAATAAAAGTCGATAGGATGGGTCTTTTATGGAAGTAATCACATTTCAAATATATTACGATAATAGCCAGTTGATATATTGAGTTTATGACGTTGCCACCGAGGAAAATCATTGTGTGCATATATCGAAGCTGATGTTTATTTAATACAAATTAAAACCTTTTTATCATTGTAGCAGTGGCTGAGTAAACTTGACTGTTATAATTTGATTTAAAGCGTAATCCATGTTGTGAGATTTTCTAATTTCGCTAGCTATTAAAAATGCGTTAACCTGATATATTTTTTTCCTTTTCTTTGGTACTTACATTCTGAATGAATCCTTGGATTCAATCTTGTAACGCCCGTTTTTGTACCGCAGTATCACAAACATAGTTTAGAAAACCGCATAACTGTGTAAGCTAAGCAAATAAAATTTTTGTTTAGGTGCAGTATGCTTGTGAACTGGATTGGACTGGAATACCCTTTCTTCCTTCCTAAAATCTTGGGTTTGTTAGCAGACGTAAAGTAGCAATTAGACAGATCAGCATAATTGTTTCGACACCTCAAACCTTGATCACCTGTAGCTAGTCAATCTGGACAACACTTCATTAACCAAAACACCTACCGCACTATTCTTGGTTAGGCAAAAAAAAAATAATGTTAGCTCGATGCTTCCTATGTACTCCCCTCTCGAAGGTCAAAACACCAGCCACGCCCATGTAAAACGCGAAGACATATCGTACACGTAGTTGCTCACATTCTATCACACGCATTCTTACAGAACAATTCTATCAACGGGCCCTGGGGGGTGTTATTTGAATGCTCAGCTCGGCTGTAATTGATTCGTCGCTGGCGTCTGCCGTTTGAATTTCAATTGGTACGTTTAAATTGATAAAGAGTCGCGAGGTGGGACGTGACTATCTGAATCAAGTGTCGGGAAGTGTGTGAATGTGCCTTGAAGTGAATTAAGCGGCTGTTAAGTGAGTAGGCTTTGGGAATGGAGTAAATTATGCGTTGTTATCTTTAATCAGGGTACCTATGTATTGCTTCATTGTTCAGCGAGGTCGATGAAGTCTCCGGACTTAACCATGAAGATAGATCTTTTGCACCTTGAAATAATAATGGATTTTGTTAAATGTCTATTCAGTATTGAAGTATCTTAATCCTGAGACGTATTTGAGAAGATTTAATATTGTTCGTTTCGCTGCTGCATATTGCAATCTAAAACGAATTTTTTCTAAAAAGCGAAAACATGATCCTTAATGAGACTATCACCAACGACATAAACATTGTAGTTATAAGAACCTGTATCAATAACCGAACACCAAATACTCCCAATCCTGAACAGCAAAATCTTTAATATACACAAAATATCTAGTGTCTTCCCTTCTATCTCCTGCCATCACTCCTTCACAAACAAGACCGCAACCATTATGTAAATAGTGGAAGATTAGGAACCTGTCGGCCGGCAACGGATATTATAATGGCTCCGGCTGATGCCATTGGACCTGAGACGCGTAACTCAATACGCAACTTGGACGTCCCCAGCGACAGCTAGAGACGAGACGGGAAGTATCGATAAACATAACTTACACGAGAGAGAAACAAGGCAAGGTAGAAAGAGACTAGTGTAAAACAAAACAATACGATTATAATTACAGATGTAGAGACTAAACTGCACATTCCTTAACCAGAAGTAGGGAAAAGACAATAGCAGGCCTACTATTTTAGATGACAGATATATTAGGTTGATTTTGCGTGTGTCATTGCCTTTATTTACTTTGATATTTAGAAGCAGATAAATCATTGGTCAGTGATCAATGATTTCTACAAGTAGAAATAATTACTTTTGTTATATTGGCAATGATATTGGTAGGAACTAACGATTTTAGTAATGTATTCACTCATTAAAATAAACTCCATAACAATTAACGAGAAGAATTGTTAACGAATGAACCGCTAATACTATAATAACAAGACCTTGAATTATCCACAAATCCAATGGACGACCGATCAAAATTCAATAAGCATTCTTACAACTCAATTAAATTAAGACAATCCAACGTTTCCGAATGGAAATCGATTCCCATCCCTGCTACAAACTGTCGAATATTCTAAACGGATTCGACGTCTCAACTAAGCGACAGTTTTAAAGTGCCCTCGCCTTCCTAACTCGATTCCGTACTTCTCAAACTTCACCGGTAGCTATCTTTATGTAAATTCCACGACAAAGATACATTTGCGGACGGTGAGTTTCGGAACTACGGGTATTACTGAGTATTTTTTCAAAAGTGTATCTAGATACAACAACTAGTTAATAATTAAAAGAAAAAAATCATCTTTATTGAAACTTAGATGTCTACCTAGTAAATACATAAGTAAGAACAGTCAATTCAAGCCAATTAAAAAAACTTTAAACTAAAAATTGGTATTTCTATTCCAAATTTAAAAATGATTCAAAAAACCATTACTTTTCGGCTAGTGCTGCCAATATGAAATACGAAGAAAATTTGAAATTGGAACGTACTTTTGAATGTAATATCATCGAGAGGTAATGTGGGACAAGTGGCGCCACAGTGGACGGTAAATGTAAGTTTGCAAAGCGTTCCCCAGACGGTTCATCTCATTGGTGGCGTGACGCGTTTTTGAATGCCGGAGATCCGCATGTAAGTTGATTTGTTAAGGCGTTGTTAAGGAGTGTGTGGAGACGTTTTATTTATTCTATAACGTATTTTGCGATGTTTTTACGTCGGCATTGTGAATATAATTTATTTATTGCATCATAGACAAAAAAAAACATTAAATGAAGAAATAACATAAAAAAAGTATATTAAGCGGCTTTATCGCTCTGGGTAATTTCTTCCAGGCAACCTTGGGATGGATTTAAAAACAGGCAAATAAGAGAAATATAATAGAAATAAGAGAATAATAAATATAGATAATCTATACATATAATAAAAATGTAAATGGTCGATGTCTGTACATGGAAGATATTTGAGAAATTTTAACGCGGGGGGTCTTTATAACAGCAACAGAAGCCAAAACATTTTTTTTTAGAATTTTTGTCTGTCTGTCTGTCTGTCTGTCTGTCTGTATGTTTGCTTGCGCATCACGCAAAAACTACTGCACCAAATGAGATGCGGTTTTCACAGTTGTATTGCTGCAGGTTCAACTTAAAAACTGGTATATGTTGCATTTACATACAGGGTGTTTCTTTTTGTTTGCCTGCACATTACTCAAAAATTACCGCACCAAGTGAGATGCAATTTTCACAGTTATATTGGTGCAGGTCCAACTTAAAAACTGGTATATGTCTTATTTGCATACAGGGTGTTTTTTTGTATTAGCTTGCACATCACGCAAAAACTACGACACGAAATGAGATACGGTTTTCACCGTTATATTGTTGCAGGCTCGACTTAATATTTTTTATATGTTGCATTTACATACAGGATGTTTCTTTGTATTATAGAAGATAAAAAGAAAAACTAATATGGGGGGTCTTTATTAACGTAATAAAAAATATGATTTTAATAATTTTTGTCTGTTTGTGCGGTTGTGCGCGATGACCTCAAAAACTGCTAAACGGATTTCGATGATATTTGGTATGGAAGTAGCTGAAACCCTGGATTATCACTTAGGCTACTTTTTATCCCGAAAAATTAAGTGTTCCCGTTGGATGAGGAAGGAATTCCGATATATTTGTTACTTTTTATGCTCAAAGGGATGGGATGGGATTGGATTACATGCCTTGAGTGAGAATGAGATGGGACGGGATGAGAAATACCAAATAAAGTTAATCACGCTGACGAAGTTTGCGGGCAGAAGCTAGTACTATATAAATAAATACAAATACCTACACACATAATGATTATTATGATTATTATTTTTTTCTATATTTCTTGGTTTAAGTTAAAAATGAAAAAAAATCCAAATCGCGATAAAATCCGTAAAAAATAGTTTTTATTTAAATAAAAATGTTGTTAATATAGAAATGAACCACCATATTTATTTAGTTATTTTCGGTATATGAGTCGGGAAATATGAATTCTTGGGTTCGTTATTTTTGGTTTTATATTCCGTAAACACCATTCGGATTAAGATGTTTCTTTAAATGTGACGCGATGATAATCACGTTATAGGGAAAAAATACCTACCCTCGATTTTAGAGGACGCGCGTGCTCTGCAAAGGGACATATTATGTGGGCTGATACACCTACAAAGATATACATGTAACAGTCGAACAGTAGTCAGAAGACAAATTCACCAAATTCTTTATTTAGTTTTCCTTCCCCTAATTCTGCACAGACGTTTCGAAAAATACACCATCCGTTGGCTTTCAACGCCATACAAAGGCTTGCAGAGGCCGCATTTCCATTCGCTTTCCTTGTCATAACGACTACACTCGAAATTCCACCAAAACACCTTAAAAATAAAGTATAAAATCCACCAACACCTAAATAGAAAGAGTGAACCTCTGCTAAGAAGAAACGGATGTTATTTTGAATGGAATAAGAATTTCTATCTACACTCGCATTGTTCCGGAATTGAAGATAGTTTTGTCGTTTGAATTTGTACCTTATTGGAATGTATTACGGTTAAATATAGGTTGCCTTACATGTAAAGCAGGTACAAATAGTGTGGTGACATAGCACAATTTGAATAAATTTGATCGTATCCGCGCTTTGGAAGGGGATATTGGAAAATGATACCCGCGGATATCTTCTTCTTCGGATTATCTAGTTTGAGGTTGATAGGCGGAGGACATTTTGCGTAAATTGAAACTTTTTGGCATAATAATTTTCAGCAAATATTTCACGTTTCTTAATTTTATATGGGTAAAGTAAAAACGAAATGGTTTTATTGCACGTAACATTAAGTGCACTGGAAATAAAATATATTGACATTAGTATGTCGGTATATGTACTTTCGTGAGTCATTATAATTAGTAAGATTATGTGATATCACTTAAAATGTAGCGATTATGTCTGTTATCTCTGTATTTGTCGACAGGAAAATGTAATTAATAAATTAAATCTTACAATCTGAAACTTGAAAAATAATTTCTATTGAACGAAATATTGTATTTATTGAAACGTAATTTCAGTGCATATTAAAGGATTAAGTAACACAATTAATACACATATTTGACAATAAATATAATCATCGAAATTCAATTCATTATTTATTTTATTGTTGCGCAATTTATGATAAAAAAACGCAACTTTTTAAAATATTGAATTCATAATATATGAGATTGCACTTTTACGCAAATATAAAAATGAGTTCTTACTGCTATTATCGGAAAAATCAAATTAAAAATTAATTCGTCATGAACATTCCATAAGATTATTTAAACTTAACTTTCTTATCACGAAATATACATAAATATTAAAATTAAATTCTTATCATACTACGTTACATACTGATAATAAAATGGAAAATAATAAAAAGTACAGGTTCCACCGAGATTTGAACTCGGATCGCTGGATTCAAAGTCCAGAGTGCTAACCATTACACCATGGAACCGGTCGTGTAGGTTGGCGAAATTACGGTAGGTAAAGACGTACTTATTATATGAATTAGGAAAGTATGAGAATTATGTCAAATGATAAATATTATGCTAATTGGTAACTCCATTTGTGGTAAAAATCGCAATTTGGTGCTAAAAGAAAGATTTTTTTTATACTCGTACGACAAAGCAACTACAAAGCTTCAGATCGTGAGGAAAATATAATTCAAAATATCCACTGGATTGAGACGGCTGGTATATACTTATGTCATATACTTAATGAGCGCCACACACATAACTGTGCAAGTCTGGGTTTGCACCAGTATACTGGAAAGTGTGAGGACACATAACTGCGCAAACTTCGTCCCAATTTTCGATTCGAGACTGGTGCAAACTCGCATTTGCGCAAACGCACTTGAACGTATGAGGCGGCCATTAGATTATGCCTGGCAGTCTCAAGTCGGATATACATACATACATAAACTCACGCCTTAATCCCAGAAGAGGTAGGCAGAGGCGCCACCAGGACACCCACAGTTCGCCTTGTATGTTCCGTCCCATGATGTGATAGGTGGTGAGCCTATCGCCATATCGGACACTAATTCCTGACTCCGGGCTGATAATGAATAGAAAAACCCAATATCATTTGCCCGACCCGGGACTTGAACCCGCGGCCTCAGCTTTGTAGTCGTACCGTAGTACAACTACGCCACCGAGGCAGTCGGATATACACATAAATATATAGGGGGTGAACTCAAAATTAGACCCAAATGTACAAATTATTTGATGGGTTTTCCATCATTATGTACGTTGATCCTTATTTAGGTTCCTTGTATTATGATTAAGAACTTCCCACCACCAACTAGTGTATGAAATGGTAGAGCCACGCTGTTGTCAGTCATGACTCAGCATGAGTGGGCAGGCTCGTCCGGGGCAGTATCGCTGTCTCACAGGAAGTGGACGAGAAGCGACAACTTCGCTGTCGCGTTTTGGTTTGGTAAGTGAGATTGCCGCATGGCTTGTTATGATAGGCTTATTAGCAAATCCTAAAAACAGCTAGCGCAGTGGACCGTTGCCTACGCCTTTTTATTTATTCTGGCATGGCATAGTGACTGCATTGCACCCGGTGGTAAGTGCTAATGCCGTCCCGATAGACTATCCGAATTAAACGCTTGATTATAGCGGAGTTCCGCACTCACTAACAGAAGTATATATCGAATATATCGTTTTCTACCGTCTGTATGTTATTGGCCTTATTCATATTCGATCAGTGTATATTTTATCGAAGTTATTCATAGACAGATTAAAATGAATGTTTTGTCTTCTTCACTAAAAGTGAATTCTAAAGTCGGTCGAAAAGGAAAAAACATTCGATAACTAAAATAGGTTTTAAAACTGTCTATGAAGAAGGCCGTAAGAGGCCAAACCAAAATTAATGCAGTTCTTTCCTTAAGTTAAGTTACCGTCCCTTATAAAAATATGGCTACTATTATCCGGGTTTCCTTATTAAATTTTGCGCCAAATTTACACGTTATTTACAACAATAAAGGAAATGACAGCGGCAATCCACCAGGGCCCGATCAAGCGCGGGGGCGAAATCTTGTAGCAATCTCGCGGGGCCGAACAATCATCGGGAGGTCCGCGCCGCATCAATTATTCACAATACTGATTGCGTCCGAAACGCACGTGGATGTTGTTGAATTATATATGATTGGCGATGCGGCCCCAACGGGACGGATTTGGGATAATTTTTTTGGACAATAGCTTTTGTTAAGGTAGGCTGATAGACCAAAAATAATTAAAATTATAGTTGTAATCATAATCCTATTTTCTCGTGCTTGTTTGTCGACAAAGTGACTACAATATTTCTTATAGCACTTTCTAGTATCGACACTCCCGCTGATCGACACAATTATGGCGGCCTGCTAGAATATGGCTTACACAGGCAAATATTGAACAAAATCGGTTTGTAAGAGCACACAAATTTAATAAAAGTGCAGGTTCCACCGAGATTTGAACTCGGATCGCTGGATTCAAAGTCCAGAGTGCTAACCATTACACCATGGAACCGGTGTGAAGACGATCGAAATTGCGTATTGTTATACAATTTTATGTACTTAGTGCGATATTCATGTGTGTACAAAAGGTAAACGCTATTTGAGAAATTTCTATATTAAATGCGTTTACAAACAAGTGCACAAACATAGAAACTCGGACAAATACTTCCAAAATCATACAAATATTTATCCATTCGAGGTTGCTTATAAGATATTTTGGGGCAAAACGTCATCTTGTTTTAAATTTTAGTACATAATATAATGATAAATAATTTCCAAATTATCTTGATTATTTTTCCGACCCAAATGTCGGCCAATAGAATTGCACCATTCGACGTCACGTGGTACAACCTACATGGTATTATACTGATAATTTTTTGAAAATTTTCTCTGGTCGTTGCTATATATAAAAACAAAACATGATCCAGTCAAATTAACCACACGTCAAACTGACAGGTTGAATTCAATTGTGAAAATTGGAGATTTTGCATGAAAATGAGTCGATTTGGAGTTTGTTTGTATTCTTATTTGTTAACTGTACATTTCGTCTCATGGTGCAATCCTATTGGCCGACATTTGGGACGGAAAAATAATCCCCCGAATACCACACGCGCTTCAAAATTATCTGGCATTTCCCTCGAAGCTCTTGTGGTATTATAAGTGAATATTCACTTCTTATTATCGTTATTTTTACATTGATAAATAATTGTAAAATGGTCCAAAGTAAGTCCAAATTTGTATACGAATTACGCAAAACTACAACATTGCTTTCAATATTTTTCACTTATAACCTTTACAAATGTCTATTAAACTCAAAAAACAAAACAAAAATTTAAATACAATAAACCAATGTAATCACCTATTTAAAAATGACAGAAAAAAAAACAGTTTTTTTGTCATAAACCGGCCCCTACCATAACACAATAAGCAAAACCCAGTTCGTCCCTGTAGTGCGTGCTAACAGGCGTTTAGCGTCCGCGGGCCCCCCGAGACGGCCCTGCCGCTTCACTGCAAATCTAGATGTTTTGCCTTGTGTAATCAAATAGACCACGGCATTGTGGAATTCTTTCTTTAATACAGTTGTCCGACCCTGGTAGAATGTGACTTAGTTATGTCAAAATGTACTATACTAATATAGACAAAATGTATAGGCTGTGAATCGTGCGATCCTAGTACGACTCCGGGTCAGAATAATATTTTTCTAATTTAAAATCTGTCTTGAGCTCTCTGGGTCTGTAATTTGTGCTCGACATATCGATAAACACGTTCTCTCTCTAATTTTGATTAGATACACCTCTACCTATTACACCCTACAGGCTTCAGAGATATACCGTGTATATTAAGACTGCGACCGAAAACGTAGCCAGGTGTTCTTTTTAGTGGTTACAGACACAACGCAACTAAAAATTTCGCGAAATTTTTAGTTGCATTGTGTCTGAAGTCACTAATACTATCACCTGGCTTCGTTTTCGGTCGCGGTCTTGATATACCCTGTATGTACCTATAGTGGTGAGTTAATATCCTATATAGTTTTTTTATATTACTACAATAGTCATATAATCAAAAATACGAGAAACCGGGCGAATTGGGGAAGGTTAGGCAAGAAGATGACACTAGCACTGTGTGGGATAAAGCTGGGTATAAAATAAGATTGGCATGACAATACAAGGATGGTGGGATTTTCATGGGCCGCAGTGATTATTTACCATGAGGTGACCTGTTTGCTCGTTTGCCGGACCTATAAAAAAGCCCTAGGTATCGAACCTGAAATATCCCAGTAAGTCAATGCCAATTAGGCTATCTCTTTCGGCCTTGTAATAAAGATGTCAAATACATTTTTTGTTAATACGCCAACACATTTCAATAATGAAACTATCGACCATTAGGCTAATGATTGTCGATCGATCATAACACAGCAAACAAACGAACAACACTATCTGAATCACGTTTTAGCAGATTAATGTGGATTTTGTTGACATTACGCGGGGTACATGGTTCTTTTATGTATTATTTTTGGGGTACCATATTGTTAAATTGTTTTTGTGACGAAATTATGAATTTGTCCTCGATATGGCGATATGCTCGCTATCATATCGTGAGACAGAACATACAAGGCGAAATGTGGGTTTCCTGGTAGCACCTCTGCCTACCCCTTCTGGGAAATATGTGTGTATTATGGATTTTTATTCTTAGGCGGAGTGTTGTCGGTGTTTGTATTGAAGAAACATGAAAATCTTTAATTTCTATTTCTAACCTCAGCGCTTACCACGGTAGATGTATAGATTATCGTAAAATTCGTTAATGTAATTAAAGCAGGTCATTAAACCGCCAAAGCGTCATGTGGTCTACACAGACACCATGAATTCATATTTCGAAAGCGCTCATAGAGGCAATTATAAATACAAACGAGAGGAATTTAAACGATACGTAATGTATAAAATACATTGATTTATATTCTCATTGATATTTGATATCGATTATAAAATATGTCAAGTGAACTCACCGCTGTTCTGCTGCCGAAGCTGGGTAGTCGACGAGAAATATGCTCTAAACACAATAGCACTAAACACCATTTGCGCAACAATATAAGGCTTATCAGCCACCACTTATCACCAACACAAGGTAGGTATTGGATATAGTTGACCAGAAAGATAGTCTAGACACTAACAGCCTTATCCATAGAAAGATTTAAAACCTATTTTAGTTAGCGAATGTATTGTCTCCTTCGCTCAAACTGAATTCTAAGGTCATTTGAAAGGGACAAAACATTCGTTAACTAAAACAGGTTTTAAATCCGTCTATGATTAACGCGGTATAGCACTAAACACCATTTGCACAAGAATACTAGGTAAGCCCTAGCGGCTACCACTTATCACTAACATTAGGTATATTGAACATAGGCGACCAGAAAGATGGTCTAGACACTGACTACAGTAATAAACGCCACTTACACAAAATGACTACATAAGCTCTATCACTGATCACCAACCACCACTTAATTGTGACTAAATTGTCAACACAACCGAAAACTAGGCGACATAAGCGCGGCCACGGAGCACGCCATGCGTTTTGAACACAAAGGACTATTGACGTAGCAAAGTGGCGAAGAGTATCTAACTACCCTCCATCGAAATATATTTATCATAAAATGTTATACAACGAAAATATTATGGCATATTGAACAGTATTTGAAGAGTAAATTCCTAATAATTATTTAATTGAAATACTAATATTTATTTAAATTAATTTGAAAAATTGTGCGTGTTCCTGACACTGGAAGAGACTGTTTTTAGAAAAAAAGGCGAAGAAGTATGTACATGGCTGCCAGAACATGAAAATACCGGCTTGGGTATTAATCAGATATTGTTGTGACGATTTTCTATTAAGTGGTAGGTCTTTCATATGTGAAAGGTTGTCTGGGTAGATACCGCCGCAATGTCTATATCTCCCACCAAACAGCAGTGTAAATGCACTGTTGTGTTCCGGTTTGAAGGACACTGTAGCCAGAGTAACAATTGGATATAATGAGACTTTACATCATATGTTTCAGGATGGCGAGCGCAGAGGAATGCCAAGTATTACTTTGTAATTTATGGTGTTGTTTGGTTTTGATACATTCCATATCGCTTACCATCAGGCGAATGGCATGCACGTCTTCATTTATCGCAACAAAAAAAAGTTGTTAATTAGTCGTTTTTATCTACAATGGCTCCACGGCTGGGTACTAAGCTTAAGTGTAAAACAAGAATTTTATTATTTACATAATTATTTTCCTTAGAAACAGAGATGTAAAAATTGCTTTCTCATCAAGAACACCTTTCTAGTTGATTTTCTTAGAACAAGATTAGATGAGACACTGTGAAGCGTTCACTTTATTTCAAGAAACACAATATTACGCCCTCATTATATTACTTCGCGTTACCGAGGATATTTTACTGGAACCGGCAAAGGGTAATCAAAGAGATTTCTTGTAACCCAGAAATGGCTAGCGTATAATTAGTTTACCTGATGAACTGTCACTAATGAAGGTAAATTGTAGTTTCTTCTTAGTAATTTGTAATATCTTAGACCCATTGCAAGAATATCGATGGGCAGTACTGCCCTCTGGCTCGATAAATGCAGACTTAGCTATAAATCGAAAAAGTAAAAAGAACGGCGGATCGGAAAGCACAAACTGAATAAATCTACATTTTGTCGGTACTCAATTTTGTGTACTGTAGAAAAGCGTCAGCTTCATTTTTGTGTTTTATTCGTTATGTGAGATTGTCGGTGCCCTAATACCTCTTTAATCTTTCCGTCGTTTTTCCTCTAATTCCACTAGAATTTAAGAGTTCGGCATCGCACCTACGGTTCAAGAGTGGTAAATCTTTATGGGTACCATTAAATACTACCACCAGATGACCCGCTTGTTCGTTTTGGACCCATGCAACAAAAAAGACATCGATGAATATTTTTGAAAATTACTGTTCATTTTCAAATAGTATAGGAATAGTTGATGCTTTCTAGTTTGGCCATTTCCATACCAACTTTACATCCCTGCAAACCCCAATGTAACCAGAGAAGTGCGCAGGCAGATATTAAATCCTATCCAGCCAGCCTCCTTAGAGATAATGGCAAGATGAAATTAAGATCAACGTTACATTTCTGCGTTTATTTACATAATTCATATTAAAACGCCGCGTGGAAGCCGCGACTCCTGAAGGGGAGAAGTCGTTATACAAGTAATGTTTTATGTGGGTTCGTGGAACTTTGTTCAATGGAAAATTGTGCATGTGTCTTTACCCCACGTTTGAGTGGGGTTGATGGGTGATGAGTGTATGTGTTTGATGGGCTGTTAAATGTTTCTGTGACGTGTATCACAGTGGCAAAGACACAGTATAGTCCACTGGTATTGAAATTACTGGTGGTCTCTCATATGTCGGTCGAGTTAGAACCAATGAGTGTAAATGCTCTGTTGTGTTCCGGTTTGAAGGTCATAGCCAGAGTAACTTCTAGACATAATATTAAGACTGGATATCTTATGTCTCAGGATAGCAAGCACAGTCGAATATCATGCATTGCTTTGTAATTCATGTTGTTGTTTAGTTTTGCTACTGTCCATGAGCGGTCGTATCGCTTACCATCAGGCGAATGGTATGCTCGTCTCGCCGTTCATTGCAGTAAAAAATATTGTCTGCACGAATTAAATTAGTAATGCTAATGGATATTGTTAGGAAAGAGACAATGTTGAATGGCTATTGTTTCACTCAAATATTCTCGAAATTTTATTCTCAAAGATCAATTCAGTAGGTACCTAGGATTCCCTAGGTTTTATGTCTTGTCAATAGTAGATACCCGTTACCAATTTCCCCTTTACTTTATCATAAAATATCTTCTAGGTGGTAGATCCTTGTTAAGCTAGAGGTTTATTTTTGCGAAAAAACAGCAAATGAAATAAAAATAAATTTATTAAGACACTTAATACGTTATGTTTCAGGTTGATGAGCGAGGTGTGGTGCCATGCAGTACTTTATTATTTATGCTTTATTCAATTGGCACTGCAATGTGACTGCGCTTCACCTGATGGTAAATTATAGCGCCCAGAAAGTCTGTGCATAATAATAATATGATGTCCGCGACGCGGTTGCTCTTGTGTTTGGGCAGGCGCGGCGTTAACTGTGCCACTAAGCAAGTGGTCTGTTAATTTCATTTTGAAAATATTTAATTAATAAACTATATCTACCTCGGTGGCGCAGTTGTACTATGGCACGATTACAACGCTGAGGTCTAGGGGTCGAATCCCGAGTTGGGCAAAGTGATATTAAATTTTTCTATTCATTATCAGTCCGGAGTCAGGAGTTTGTGCCCGATATGGCGATAGGCTAGCCCCCTATGAAATCGTGGGACGAAACACACAAGGCGAAATATGGGTGACCTGGTAGCACCTCTGCTTACCCTCTCTGGGAAAAACGCTTGAGTTTATGTATGTGAACTATATTTCTCACTACTGGGCAAAAGATTATTTTTAATACATATTAGCGATACTATAAGCGAAACTCCCATGATAGATAGCAACTGTTTCTGAACGAGGTAAATAGCAATGCTTGTTTCGTTAGCAGATTACTCCTGATTACATTCTCCTGTAGTTAGTCTAATTTTGGACTTGAATGACTTTGCCATATTGCCAAATTGTTCTAATAGCAGTTTAAGGTCAGTAAATTCTAAATCGTTCCCACGTGATTGTTCCTCTATCGCTATTACATGTATTCCCTTTATCGACCTTATTCATAGACAGTTTTAAAACCTATTTTAGTTATCGAATGTTTTATCGAACGGCTTTTTAATTCAGTTTGAGGGAAGAAGACAAAACATTCGATAACTAAATTGGGTTTTAAAACTGTGTATAGATAAAGCCCTAAGTATAATGTTTTAAGTATCAATTCAATCAAATAATTTGATTTGTTGAAATGAGGTCAACATAAAAATATATTTATTAAAATCAAATTGTTATAAAATCATAAAAACCTCCCAGAGTCTCTGATACCCATGTCACTTGGTTGATTATACTTGCTATTGCGTCATAATTATGTTACTTATTTATTTAAATGAAAATCAGATTTACATCATAATGTTTTATTGAAGTGATATACTTAAAATTAATTATAATTCGTAATTACTACACAAGGATTGCACGTTTCTTTGGATTCGATTACAATATACACTATATACACCGTGTCACAACATTTAAAATTACATTAATTTCGAGAAGTGAAATGGTTAAATACATCATTATATACACTTAAACTAAAACATAATGAAAAACATTTATTAATTTATTTCACATTTCAATAACAATAATTGTACATTTTCAACTATTATTTTAATGATAAGTCGTTGAACGTTGAATGTGTGAGCTTTGGAATTAAACTTTGGAATGTGGATTTTTAAATCGGAATATTTAGATTAGGCTACAGACTTTTTCATAGTGGATTTCACGTAGTTATTAAAAGCTATTCGAAATCATCTTTATCAGCAATAGGAAGACCACAACGGAACAAAGGCCGTCACAAAAAAAAAATCACAAGTCTTTTTTTGAAAGTGTTCTGTGTCAGCGACTTCCTGTGATCTCTTCATTCGACAGTACATTCAAAGCTGTATTTAATATGTGTTCTAATGCAGTTGTTACATTTATAACATGTTAAGTTGTATTCTTGTTGGCGCAAGATATACTTTTCACGAATTGCGGCCGCCGAATCATTGAATCAAGTTATTATCTAATGATTATAGTTAAATTATTTCGTGAGTATGTAGGTACATTATTACAGACGATTTTAATAAGTTGCCAGAGAAACTATTATTTAACAATTGCAGTTAAATCTAAAGTTAAGTGTATCAGAGCTACCGTTCAGAAATAAGAGTTAAACATTTACTGCCCTATTCATAGACCGATTTAAAATCTATTGTAGTTATTGAATGTTTTGTCCCTTTTAAACGACTTTAGAATTCAGTTTGAGTGAAGAAGACAAAACATCCGATAGCTAAACTAGGTTTTAAACTGTCTATGTTAATCTACATTTATATAAACAGACAACAGTTTTGTACATTAACTGAAACTTAACTAACCTTATACCTAGATTGTGATGAATGTATTATGGAATAATTAATTCGGGGCTATTTGAGGAAAACTTAATATGTTTGTACAGCCGTGTCTTTAGAGGCATCATACAGAAAAAAATATACAATTTCAACCATTGCGAAGGTTTTCTAAAAAACACCCTTTTAATACTTAATTTAATATCAGATTGGGGTAAGTAGGAAAATCATTAATCAAGCAAATGTCTAGGTAATTAAAAGAATGTTTCAATAAGCCCCAAAGGATTGATATGTATGTATTTATTATACACTATTTATATACAATACATTAAACTGACAAAATTAAGAAGTAATATATCTTTAAGCGATCAAATCGTCTGCTCAGTTTGTATAACATGGAATGATTTGTATCGTATGGAATATTTTAATTAAAGTAAATTGATTAATATATTTTAAATTATTTCTATTTAATCCCTCATACATAAGAACATAGCTACGCTGGCAATAATCAAAAAATTGCATTTAAATCAATTATGACATGTCTATAAAACATCCTATTTTTGTTAAGGATTTTTTTCAGTCACGTAGAAATACATTTAAATTCCATAAACATTTCATATTCCATACACTCGGTGTTGTGGGATTTCGTAGTTCCGAAACCCACGACATCTATAGTGTGGGGTTCCAACTATGTGACTATTGGGTGCATTTATTTACATGCAAAAATAATTTCCTATTTAAGGAAATAAGAATAAAATTCTGGAATGATTCCATCAGTCCATTAAACATTACAAATACGTACTATGATGGTATGCAGTATATTACATTGAGATCAAAAACTCACGATTACAAAGCTTTACACTTCTATATAATTTTATTCTATATGGTGGTAACGTATTTTTTGGTATATTTAAACCTTATAATGTTTGTCTGACCTGGCGTAATTTCTGTGAATTTGTACATTAGAAGAAGTAAGCTTCATTATATACATCCCCTATAAGTTTGATATATATTTTGATGAAGCATAACATATGTTTGCAATCTACCTCTTTGTTGCTAAGTGGGCAATATACCGGAGAAAACAGAACACCGTACATTTTATTTTAAAGATAAACAATCTTTATTAAACCAACAATACTTGTTTCGTAACTAAAAGTGGTAAGACAAAAAATTCCTCATAATTATTAATACCCACTGCACCAGAAAGGCATCTTTCTAATTTTTGTTCTATTTCAACTGACCCAAGCAGTCTTGAAGAGCTCAAGCCTAGAAACTCAACTACAAATTCTACATAACCAGGCCAGACAGGTAGTTAGAAGCCTCAGCGCCACGCAGCGGGCGCGAAGGCAGGTGTCGTTCAGGAGGGCAGCGGCTGCAGGGAGGGAACTCCAGTGCTCATGTGCGGCCTGAACTCCTGGGGCCGAAGGTCGGGGTGCGGCGGGCGGAGATCTGCAGAGAATATGTGGGTTAGTGGCTGAAGTTAATATCCTAGTAAATGTTTGATGTGCCGTCCTTAGTAGAGTTATTCTGAGACCTCTTAGTAATTGCTATAAAAAAAATATAAGTAAAGAAAATATTTATTTTTTAAAGCCATCTATTAGAAATTACTGCGAATTATATCTCACACCGTTAAAAATAACAAAATTATAATAATATGTTCAACCCTTAAACGATATCTTTTCAAAAATCTCTATGAGGTACTGCCCGATTACTCTACAAACCAACAAACTGTATTACGGTTCTTAGATCCCGAAACTGTGATAATAGTGAAAAACGTCTCCATTCTTTCATATACCACCTATCTCTCTTCAATCGTAGATTAGGCCCAGGCCTAACAATGAGACGTATATGAACTGACATAAACAAATCACAAAGATGAGTCATACAATCATAAAATGTAACCTCACCTATCCGATGTTCCGCATGCATATCATGCATGGCATGTACATCGGTATGCGGGGGCTGCATATGCGGCTGTGGGGTCCTCAGGTCGGCATGCTGGGTCTCCTTATGCCGGCGCAGGTCCACCTTTCTCTGGAAAGCCCTTCCACAGAGTTCACACGCGAAGGGCTTGAACCCAGTGTGCTTGCGAGAGTGGGTGATCAGGTTCGATGACTGGCTGAACGCTTTTCCGCATACTTGGCATTTGTGCGGCTTTTCGCCTGTTGACAAAGGGTGTGAAATTAATTGACTGTTATACGAGTATCGAAATGCTGAGGTAAATTGGAGTTGTGTGTTTATCTATAGCAAAAACATTGAGAAAGGTCACGTGAACATTTGTTCCTAGTAAGAATGTTCGGCTTAACACATAGAGGCTCCACATTACAATACAATTCGTATCTTGTTTGCATCACTCACTACGTTAAACTTTTCGATTTCTGAACCGTAATTGAAAAAAACAAATAGCAATCACTAAATCATTAACATAAGGTCATATCTACGACCCATATTCTCTAATTCGTCAATGAAATAAATTCATCATAAAACAAATCATTGATAGATATCTCTACAATAATACAATTAACGAGACAATCCAACATATTGGTTGTATCGGCGGTTGAATTCGTGACAGAGTAAAGTTCGCAGCATCCGAGCTATTGATCCGCTGTACCGCGACGTGTGGACGACCTTCTGTCGCCGCACAGGGCTGACACACGCACAAAATATTACCACATCATTCTAAAATACAAATACTAGTACGGAAATTATGCGTTCTATGTTACATAAGACCCAATCAAATGGTTCCAAATATAAAATAAATTCAAATTTCGAACAGTGTACAATGTACATCTGTTATATTACTTTGTAACTGGCCACAAACAGCATAAAAGAAAAAAAACGCGTTATTGACAAATGATAAAAATGACAATTCATGAAAATTTAATTTAAAATAATTAATGAACAATAAATTATACTAGGAATATTAATCATTAAATATTTTTCCCTATTTTTTCATTCCGTACGTTTTATTTTCCTATTTGCATTTAATAAAAAATATAATTTAGAAGAGGGTAGTTTGATATGTTTCGTCATTTTGCCATGTCAATAGTTTAGTTACTAAGGTATTTTACCTTAGTGTCGGTAGTATCAATCTAGTGCAAATAGTATTTAGTGCTACAATAAACTGTCATATTCGTATCGCCTAATATACTTTTTTATATTATTGGTGTTAAACGAGCATATTCGGTTGTGTTGTGTTATCTAGTGCAAGTGGTGTTCATTTAGTGTTGCAATATGTCGCCATAATCGTCGGTGCCAGCCATCCAGCTTCGTTTGCAGATATAAGGTAAGTTTACTACATAATAAATATATCATGCCTATCATTAAATTATGGTTTGTTTTTGTCCCTATGTGAACATTTCAATTTGCGGACCGCGTATCTACAAGAGGTATTTTAAGGTTTTATATGAATCAAAATTGACGAAATGCTATAATTGATTTTGAATATCGAAAACATCTAACTGCAATGATATAAGCAGAGTGAATGTTCTAAAAATTCTCGAATATTAGAAGAAAATCATTACAATACTTATTTCCGCTTCTCAAGTATAAACTATCGCGATATTCTAATGTATCCGTTATAGCTATAACACCATAAAAATCCCCAAAATGCCACACAAGCAGCCCTACAAGAGATCTCAAAGTGGCCGAGTACGTGCATCACGCCCATATTAATACACGTCCGCGTAATCTGTGCCCAGTCCGGGCCGCATTACGGATTCGACTCGCGGACTCGCTCTGGACTCGCAATTTATAGCCGGATTCCTTGCGCTGATTCTATGCGAACTTTTATAGCCTATGCCGGCTGGGGATTAACGGATCTTTTCAAATTTGGAATTTTAGATCAATTTTTCAAATTTGGAATGTAGTTTTACAGCACGTGTGCTTACGTTTTAGGTGTCGGAAAATCCTTATCAAATTGTCTATCTTGTTTTAAAGATGGAACTGTTTTTTAAGAAAACTTGTAATTACTCTTAAAGATTTACTTTATGGTACGTTGAGGGAAAAGCGTTTGAAATGAGAGCTACTATTCGAAATCCGCACCGAAGCCTATGTTTTTATGACCGTCAAATATTTCGGTCTTGGGTATTGTAGGAATGAAGGTTTTTCCTAATTCTTTTATACCTAGTTTTCCTTTTTAAGTAGATGCGTAAATCAATATACATTAAAGAAAATGAAGTTGGAAATTATTAACTTTAGAAATTGGTCACCTTAGCTTGTTAATTCGTATTTTGTTTATTTTTGAACCCGAAATAGGCAGTAAACACTATAAATCTAGACTCTAGATAGACAAGTTCGTATCAAATGCTGGAGTTATTGCAACGTCTTGATTCCTTCGAATGGAATTTAATAAAGCGTTTCGTGAAGGCTTTATTGTGGGGCCTTTTAAGACCGGTTTTTATACTCGCTAACGTTGGAATCAGGGGTTATAGCTTAGTAGTTAACGTGAAAGATGAAGAATAGGAGAATATTTCCGGGTTCATATCGTGAACGATGACATAATAATGTTTAAATGATTTGTCTGTATGAAAGATGTGCATTAAAGAAATAAAATATGGTATAGATTAATAAATTTCGTAACGCAACTTATTTTCTGCTTTCGGACATTCAGACTCTCGTTGTAGAGACGTTTTTAATATAAAAGTAGGTTAGAAATATACAGCAAGTGACGTAACACCATTCGATGTCATTTGGAAGCAGTTGTTCCGTTTATTTTATTTATTACATGTCAAGTATGGGATTCATAGTAAATAGTTAATAAAATGTACAATAAATACTCCGTATAATAAAACCTGCAATAATGTAACAAAGGTATTGTGATGTACCACAGTATCAAAAGCGATTCATGTAAAATTCATTAAGTAGGCAGCGTTGCGCGTCAACCAATGCGCAGTGGGTAATTACCAACAAATCACGACCCAGCATCGATACCTAACTTAGGCAGCATTTCGAAAAAGGCCCAGAGTCCGTCACCGGGGGGTCTGGTGCGGACTGGCGACTTCATTAGTGAGAGGGGGACGCGCGCTCCGTCCCGCTCTCGCAGCAGTGTCGCGACGCGAGAGCAATTTATATCCGTCGTGCCATTGGGCCGTGATTGCAGCGGCTCCACCCTGCGTCGCGTAGCAACGGTGGGGGGTCGAGGCCCCGCGCCGGCCCCCACACAACCCATCCCACTTTATGGATCGCAATTTTCCTTTGAATTGGAAATCAGAGCGGTTGCCGCGAGGCGCGCTCGTTAGCCGTCTCTCCGTCTTCACGGTACTTCCTCGGCTACAGATTTTTACTGCCTTACGTAGAGAAAGATGTTTCCTTTGTGGGATGCTCGCAATTTGCTTTTGGAAAAGGTTTTTTCGGTTCGGATTGTGAAGCGTTCTCGCGTTATGTAATGGAGTTTCGGCTTTAAGTTACAGGGCAAATGTTCATTTACGCTAATACTATCTTATTGTTGTAGTTTATTTATTCAGCACTGACTTTCATATAAAAGAATAAAATGTAGAAAATAATATACTTAATAACTTTATAAGATGGTCTAAGATTTTAGAATGTTATAGCGGCAGATCAAGACCCAAAGTGCAGCTTTAATTATTTCACCCTGAAGTTAATGTCGTAAAACACTTTCTAAACGGAAAATTATTTGTATTTTTTATCTTTTTTTATGTCAAAATACCAGAGTACACACTTATTGAGTGGATTTTATGACCTTTTAAGTCGGAATAAAATACATCAAAAGTTTTTTGCTTTGAAAAATATCTCTGTAATTTTAAGGCTTTAAATGTATCTTATCTTGATATTAAGATTCTATGTACATAACCAAAATATATACTTATATACCTATGACGAAGCAGTGCTTTGTGATTAAATTATTATTTATAAGGCTACAAAATTGCAATAAATACAATTTTAATTCTAAAATGGAAACACGGAAATCATGTAATAGCCTTCAGCGCCAACGATTGAGTGAAACTGGGCTTTTCTAAAAGTCTTTAGTTTTATAAAATGACGAGTCTTATAGCTATATTTAAAAAAGTATTTAACCCTCCAAGATTTCAGTCTAATAATACGTTTGTTAGCTACATTTTAAATAGAAAAGTCTAGAGACCAACTCTCGGTAAGAGGCGCAAACTTATTACTGAAGGCGAGTGCGTAAAATCCTCCGGCACTCAACACCGTAATTACGGTAGCGGAGGGCGGTTAATTGTTCCTCAGCCGGAGGGTGAGACGATGCTGGATTTATTGATTTTATAGTTTTATAGTACAAATAATAATGACCAATGTATGTACAAAATAGTGGGAAATCCGTCATAGTGAGCCTCGTTAGTAGGTCGTGCTACGTTCCGCCTGTATTTATCTGGTTTCGATTCTAGCATAATTGAGTCAACTAACGTGAGGCAACTATCTCCCGACTGTTAAAAATCCTGTTCATATCCTAATTTGAAGACTTTGCACTCAGCATCATGCGGTCAGAAAGATATACACTTCAAAGATATTAAATTCACACACCATGGTTCCTATATATTGCCTCGAACAAACCAGAATTCTACCACACATCACCAATAAAGCAGACAATTTAAGAACAGTAATTATAGAGTAAATAAACACCCTTAAAGGTGGAGAGTAATTTCCAAGGGCGGAGGGCGCGGAAACGGAATGAATTGGGAGACGACTGACTATGAATTATTGATTCAACCCCAGATTGATTTACAGCCTTCGAAGAATAAGTGCGTAATATCGGAGGAATTGAGAGATCATACTTGGTTATTTACAGGAATTTAACATCAGGATTGATTTTTAGTGTTACTTTTATATGCTGTGTTAAGGTGTAGTTGTTTTTTTAACCAATGTAAAATGAAGAATCTGATTTTCTATGTATTATGAGTCTTTGACACTCTTCGGAACACAAGCTTTCTCTCTATGGTCTAGGGCGCAAATTAATTTCTCTTTTTCTGCATATTTTTTCCCCTTATTAACAGGCGGGCATAATTGTTTAATTTTTATAGTGATGAATGGCGAGACGGCATGCCTGATTGATGGTAAGTGATATGTCCACTCATGGACAGTAGCAAAACCAAACACCATGAATTACAAGGCAATGCTTGGCATTCCACTGCGCTCGCCATCCTGAGACATAAGATGTTAAGTCTCATTATGTCCAGTAGTTACTCTGCTATACTAGGCTACAATGTCATTCAAACCGAAACACAACAGTGCATTTGCACTACTGTTTGGCGGCAGAAATAGACATTGTGTTGAATATAGAGACATCGTTTATCGCTAGTTATTACTACCTGGACTTTACATATCTCCAGCTGCAGTATGACAAGCTAGTAGAAAAAAAACTAATAAAAAATCTCTTAAAGTTCCTTAGGGCTCGAGACTCGAGAGAAGGATAACGGCGTGATAACACGCACAAAAGTATTGTTGAAAAATCCTTCATTAAAGCGTTTACGTGGGTCGTTGGCGCGTACGGCGCACTAACCGACGTTATGGATTGTAAAATAGTAATAGACATCACGCGCAATGAACGCGCTCACAGATTTTTATGTATCGTAATGTTTCGTTATGCGTTTTAGGATTATCGTGAAATTCTTAGAAATGTAGTCAAATATGTTTACTCTTTTTAACACCTTTTTTGGGTTAGTAGTTTATACATTATATGTATATCTGATCAGAGGGCACACACAACACAGGGAGGGAACACTTTACACGATGTAGCTTCCAGTCATTTCAAAATCCAGGTCGGTCAAGTTGCATTATGTCTAAAGTCACTAATACTGCCACCTGGCTACCGTTTTCGGTCGCTTCGGTCGGCTTCGTTTTTAGGGTTTGAAAAAGTTACATGAGTTACCCTGGGCTTAAATACCCTGGATGTTTTTTTTTGTTTTTATTGCTATAAATGGCGAGACGAACATGCCATTCGCCTGATGGTAAGCGGTACGAGCGCTCATGGACAATAGCAAAACCAAACAACACAATGAATACAAAACGTTTGACTCTCTCTGGCTACAATGTCCTTCAAACCGGAACACAACAGTACATTTACACTGCTGTTTGGCGGGAGAAATAGACGTTGCGGTGGTACCTACCCAGGTTCCCAATCATTGGAGACTGAAATTAACTACACGAGCTGTAAGTTAGGTTAGTTGGGTATTATTACTTATACCTTTTCTTTTGACAGCCTCCGTGGCGCAGTTGGTTAGACGCCGCATGTGAAACGAAAGACCGCGGGTTCGATCTCCGCACCGGAACAAATATTTGTGTGAACCACACATATTTGTTTCAGGTCTGGCTGTTTGTGAGACTAAAAAGTCTCTCGTAGTTCCTGATACCCACGACACAAGACTCGATCTTAGTGTGGGGTCAGGACTATGAATGTGACTGTTGGGTGTATATATTATTATTATTTATTATTACCTATTCCTTCACGGATTTAGACATGAAATTATGTAATAAAAGTAATTTTATGAAGCACAAGTTTGTGTGAAATCAATACAACATAGCAGGTAATATAGTATGTGGGTAGTCAGCGATATCCGCGTTAAGTATTAAGTTCCCCGGTTGTGATTGAACGCGTCCGGGTAAGCGATAACCGTAAATCCCGGATATACGGATCCGGATAACGGGGATACAGAGGCGGAGTGTGATTGTTGTTTATAATCTCACGCCTTTATCCCCGTTGTTGTTGTTTATTTAAATATATATAATATAAAGATAATTAATATATAAATATTGTATTATTCAGACGTATATATAATTAATCTTATTATAACGGTTTCTTAGATTTACATTTTACATTTTTTTAATGAAATAAAAAAATTTTAAAAATTATGTCTCATTTTTAAAATAATAAAAATTTGCAAATACAAATTTTGTTATAATACGAATTTTGTTATAATCTCTATACTAAAAAAGCTAATCAATACAAAAGCAATTTACACAGATTATATGAAAGCAGAACGGGCGAAAATCATTACCACCCATTATCGGCCCACTAAACGCGAGATTCGCAATAAAACAGACATTAATACAATTAAATTATTGCACTGATCCGGCCCTGCGCGGCTCATCTGCACAGTATCACACGGCCCCGGATTTTTATGGGGACGTACTTCAGGCGCTCGTGAATTAAATATACGGCTCTTGCAACTTAAAAGTGCTTCTGGCAAGATTTTACGAAATATTGCTTAGGCACAGCGATGTTGGACTAAATTTTGAGAAAGTTCACGTTTTGTGTTAAAAAGGTATTGTTAAGAAGGTTAGTGGTATTTTAGTAATAGCTTTATCTTTACCAAACGTTAGATAGCAAAAATTATATTGTGCTTTGCAGATTACATTAAGCCATCGATCGTGGTGGTACTGTTTTTGGAAGTTTTAATAAGCGTTGCCTCCGACCAGAATGATTATGGTTGGCTTGAAATTATAAGACTATAATTGTTCCTCGTTGATATCCATTAACTAATACTCATTGAAACAGTATTGTTGAATGAGACCTAATTCCAAGATTTCAACAAATGAACGTTTTTTATTGCGATGACTGGCGAGACGAGCATGCCATTCGCGTAAGCGATACAAACGCTCATGGACAGTAGCAAACTAAACAACACCATGAATCACAAAGCAATGCTTGGCCTTCCATTGCGCTCGCCATCGTGAGACATAAGATGTTAAATCTCAATATTGTTACGTGCTCAGCGTTTGGTATGTGATCTGATAGAAACATTATATGCCAAATCATGATTCATGAGATCCAACTTGTCTATTTATCTCTTTGTGACGTCAGCTGAGATAAGAGAAATTGTTTTGTCAATGTGATTGTTGTTGCCTTTCTTTTAATCAGTTCGAGATTTTTCTCAATATTTATATTTGACACGAGTTATGAGGGGAGCGAGCCGGAGGAGCTTTTAAAAAATACAACTGTTCAACACGAGAGTGTATTTCAGACTGACTAAACATGGTACTCTTATGGCTAAGTTACATGAATGGTTTTTAATATCAAATACTGTGAAGACATAACTTCCTTATCTAAATGGCTTATTTCTAAGGGCTGAGCGTACGTAACTCCTCCCTTCCCAGAGGGCTGCGTACGGCCGAAGTTGGTGTCTCCGTAGCGAGGGGTGGATACAGTAGTGTCCTCTGGAGGGACGGTTCCACCGACGTAGGACCACTGCGCTGCACGTTGGCTGGTTCCACCATGTCTATAGCGATGTGTCCTTGTTCTTGGGGTGGTTTATGCCTGGTCCTGTAATAACGGGTGCCCAAGCATATCAGGGTTAATGTTATGACACTCAGGGTGACGATTGAAGTCCAGCTGGGGTTCGTCGCGGGTGCGTAGCTCCTCTCCATGTCTGGAACTGACGGGGTGTGAGCAGCAAGGATGTTTAATTTATCAAGATCCACATGTTCCAATTTTATCTGATTTAATGTTATATTAATCTGTGGTATCTCGATCCTTGGCAAAGGAATGGGTTCCTTTACGGTAAGTCTGCTACGATGCGTTCGTAGCGTTACGCCATTTATGTAGAGTAAGCACCCTTCCGTAGCGCTTAATAAGTATGCGCCTTGAATACGCTGAAAACTCTCCTTTTCGCCACATTTCGTTTTCACGATTTCCTGGCTTCTTGTTATAGCGAGCCAGGTACCTTCTTGTATCTCTTGAAGTTTCACGGCGGGCATGTTAACATTAGCTAGTCGACAATTTTCGGCTGGCATGTGATGTATAATGTGGATAATGCAGTCTGCGTTATTTTCTATTTTCTTAAGTTCTAAGTGACTGCATATCTGAAGCTCGTCGGTTATTCGTTGGCATGGTTGTTGAAGGTAAGTAAACTCAGTACTACCCAGTATAAGGTAAGGTGCAATGGGGATGCGGGTTAAATTGTTACTGTTAGGTAAGGAATAGACGTGAAGGAGGTCATAAGTGACAGGACTCACAATGGGTATTTCTAATATAAAGGTGAGTGTATTAAGTGTATTGTATGCTTTGACCATTATTATCTTTTCAATAAGATACATATTCTCACGTCTGGCTTCTAAGGGTAGTTTGTAAGTTTTTTCAACTTTAATCAGCTCTGTTAACAAATACATAGGGTCTATGACACTGGGGTGTAATTTCCCTATGGATGCAAATGTTATAGCGGATTCCAAAATACTAATTTTATCATATATAAGTTGTAAGCCATTCTCGATTTGGATATGAGATTGGAGCATCTCTAATCGTGACGTTAACAAAGACAAATTTTTATTTACGTTATTAACATTTGTTACCACCATATCCAAATTTCTCTCTATTTTATTTAAATTTTCGTTATATTCGTCAATGAATTGTTTCATTAGGCTAATACTAACTTTTTGACTATCTGTAACAGCATACGTCTGTTTACGCAATTTATCTATTTCGTTCACAAAATGTTGCGCATCGCTGTCGTCTAAATTTCCACTTATTGCTTTCACAATAGTGCCTAAACCATTTATTAATCCTCTTTTATTCCTTAGTGTATTCCTTGGTAGTATGTAAAAGAATTTACTAACAATGTTATCAATTAAATACTGAATTTGTTGCCTATGCACGTATCTCTCTGCATATGTGTGCTGCGAATTTTCAACTAACACAATCTTGGAGTAAATACTTATATATTCCTGAAAAACATGATATAGATAGCTCGTGTTATATGTACATAGTAAACTATATGTGTCTGTCTTATGTACTATTTTTGCATCTTTAATCACTAAGAGACCGTCTTCAGTATGGATCGGCTGAATTACTGGATCTGCGTGGGATCCGATGCTTCCGGCGATGAGCCTGAAGATGACGATTCTGTAATTTGAGAGGGTCGTCTTAACAGTCGGCAATGAACCCTTATTGTCTTAGCGTTTACATGTTTTCCAACAATTTCAATAATATTATTTGGGTGGATTCTAACAACTGTATAGGGACCTAAATAACGTGGTTCGGTTTTCTTGCTACGAGTTGACTTTGCAACTTGTTTATATACCTTTTCACCTACTTTCAGTATAATACTTTCGCTATTTTTGTTGGCCCTCTGTATTACCTTTTCTTTGTCAAATGCTAATTTTGAAGCTACTAATTTTTGTGCAATTTCCATTTGACCTTTGTGTTTTAAGACGTAATCCTGATAATATTCCTGTGTATAAAATAACTCTAAAGGATTACGGCTACTTGTATGACCATAGAGCAACTCGAATGGTGTAAAGCCTGTCGCACTATGTATGGTATTGTTATAAGCTATTATAGCATTTCTCATAAGAATTGATATATCGTTTTTATCAGTTAATTTCTGTAATCTTATTAATTCGCCTATAGTTGAATGGAATCTCTCTATTGGTGAATTCGAGTTTGGGTTATATGGCGTTGTAAAATGGATACTGACTCTATGCATCGTGCATATTTCCTTAACAACGTCATTATCAAATTTGTGGTCGGAATCTGTGGTTATCTTATTAGGTATGCCTAATATCGCAAAAAGTTGTAAAAGGGCTTCCGCGACATGGATACTTGTAGAAGCATGCAGGGGAATTGCCTGTGCAAATTTCGTAAAATTATCTATTACGGTTAAAAACGTAATACCATCAGAACTATATAAATCCATATACAAATGCTGCATAGGTTTTTCGGGTGTGTCCGTTAAGGCTAACGGTGGTCTTAATGGGTTTCTCTCATATTTAGATTTAAGGCAAATCTCGCATTCATTTATATACTTTTGAACTGAAACTAACATATTTGTCCAATAGTAATTCTTTTGAAGATGCTTCCACGTTTCTTGGATGCCTCTGTGTATGGTTTTTCCTTCATGATATTTTTTTATTAATGCTTTCTGTTCACAGGTATCATCAACAAGTGTGACGCGTGTGAGACATCTAAATAGCTTTGGACCGCGTTGGTCGAACACTGAATTATATACTTTACAAAAAACTGTGTATAATTCTTCGTTATGGAAATAGCAATAAAATTTCCTATCTGCAATTGTATGTTCTCTCAAAAATCTTATTGTTTCCTCTTCTGTGTTATTAATAGGTATAAATACATGTTTAATACTGTAATTATTTTTTGACTTATCCTCTATTCTATATTCCGTGCCAGGGGAACTCCGAATATGGAACTGTTTTAATTTTTTATCTATGGCGTCGGGACAATTCGGTATATTATTTATGTTTTGTTCGAATTGTTCCAAAACATTTGTTTCTGCTGATACTTCATTTGATGCAGGGGGTAGCAAATCATCTAATTGTAAAAGTGACCTTATCGACGATGGTCCTTCTCCTAAAGACTCGAGTTCGTCAATTAATTCTTTTTGTTCGGACGTACTTGGTTTCTCTATCGCGTCTAACGCATTTATTTTTATTCGTGATAATGCGTCAGCGTTGGTATTATATTTACCTTTTTTATACGCTATTTTATAATCGTATTCCTCGAGACGTAAACGCCATCGGGTAAGTTTCGAATTGGGGTCCTTAAGGGACATTAACCATGTTAAAGGTTTATGGTCTGTGTATATAGTAAATTGGCGGCCATATAGGTATGGTCTGAAGTATTTAGTAGCCCAAATTATGGCTAGTAATTCTCTCTCTATGGGTGCATATTTACTTTCTGTTTCAGATAAGGTACGTGACGCGTACGCTATAGGTTTATCAGAACCAACTGTTCCTTGTGACAAAACAGCACCTACTGATACTTCTGAAGCATCTGTTGTTAATATAAACGGTTTATTAAAGTCTGGGTATTGTAACACAGGAGCGTTACATAAAACTTGTTTTGATTTATTTACTGCCTCTATAAATTCAGGTGTATGAATTACTTTAGCATTTTTCTTCAAACATTTTGTTAATGGTTTTGTTAATTTAGCAAAATCTGGAATGAACTTTCTATAATAACCTACAAGTCCAAGAAAAGATTTAATTTCTTTCTGAGTGGTTGGAATTGGAAATTTCTTTACAGCAAGGATTTTATCCTCGTTAGGCTTTAGGCCATTTTGGGTTAACACGTGCCCAAGATATCCTACTTCTTTTCTCAAAAATTCTGATTTATCTAACTGCACTTTAAAATTATGTTCTCTAAGTCTTTGAAACACTTTCTTTAATTTAGTCATATGGTCTTGTAATGAGGTGGAATAAATAAGGATATCGTCTAAGTAAACGATACACGTTCCATCTGCTAATAAGTCTCTAAGTATGTTATTCATAAGGCGTTGAAACGTACTAGGTGCGTTTTTTAAGCCAAAGGGCATTCTAAGAAACTCATAATGCTTGTCAGTTGTAAAAGCTGTTTTTTCTATATCGTTCAAGTCCATCTCGACTTGGTGGTATCCTGAAGCGAGGTCTAACGTAGTAAAATACTGCGCTCTTCCTAATTTATCCAAAATATCACTAATGTTAGGTATAGGATATTTATCCTCAATGGTTCTTTCATTCAATTTACGGTAATCTACAACAAGTCGCCATTTAACTTGACCTGATGCGTCTTGTTTTTTTGGTACTAAATGAACTGGGCTCGACCAAGGTGACATGCTTTCTCTCACAATTCCTTTATTTAATAGGCTGTCCACTTGTTTTTGGATTTCATTTTGTTCGCAAGGCGGACGCCTGTAGTTTTTAGTGAATATAGGAGTCTGGTCAGTTAATCGCAATGAATGTTTAACTGAATGTGTAAATGTTAGGGGGAGATTTTCTACATAGAAAATGTCGCGATACTGAAAACAAAGTTTATTTACTTCGCGTCTTTCTTCAATATTTAAATGTTCTGTTCTGATTCTGCGTAAATTATTTTTTAGTTCTGAATTAATTTCTTCTGTTGTGAATTTATTCACTTGTACATTTTCATTGATATTTCTTATAATTTTTATTTTTTTAAAATGTAAGTCTATTGTGTTCGATTCTGTAATTAATTTCTTACTTTTATAATCTATTCGACATCTAAAAGTACTAAGTATGTCGCTTCCTATTAAACCTTTATAATTTTCATCAAAGTCAAATACTAAAAATTTATGATCAACATCCGTTCCTAAAATTGAGAACAAAGACATTTGTAAGATCTTATCGTGGGAAGAAGTCCCATGAGCTGTGTTTATCTTAAACGGTTGAACATAAACATTCTTCGGAATGTGTTTATTAAATAACACATCCGTACTGATAAGCGAGCGTGAAGCTCCGGTGTCTACTAAGAATTTACCTATGTTTGGTACCTGTATATACGGTAACTGGTCTATTATGTATTCATATTCCGGTAAATAATGTATTAAGGTTTTGGATTTTCTAAGGCATCTACCTGAAAATTTGGGGATTCACTAATGTGTGTAGTAGGAGCTACACCATCATTTACATCGTCTACGTCGTAGGACGTTTCGTAGCTTTCTATATTTTCGCAAATATTATTAACTTTATTTGGGTATGTGCGCGAACCTGGGCTTTTGAATTGCGTGGATGGTTCTTGCTTAATAGCGCGCGGATTGAAATTCTGCGCTGACAAGTTATTGTCTGCATAGGGTTGTCTCGTCCCTATATATGGTCGATTAAACGTTTGTTTGGGTTGAAACAGGGGTTGTATTGTTTTGTTTTCCGCCCGTTTCAACTTAAGCTCTTCTTGTCTAGCTAACGCTATTGCCGTTTCTAGTGTCTGCGGATAATTAATTCTAACACCAAGACCAATGTTATAGTCGATGTTATCTATATATGTATCTATAGCCACTGTCTGGTAATACCTACTATCCTTTGTAGCGGATTCACCTACACTACACAATGCATCTAATAGATCTCTAATTTTTTTACCATAAGCTTCGCACGATTCATTTCTGGATTTGGTGCAACGCATCATTTCCTGTAACAACTGAACTTCGTTACGTTGTTCACCGAATCTATTTAGTAAAGCGGTTTTTATCGATGACCAATTCTCTATATCTACCTCGAGTGAGATGGCCTCTAAAGCTTTTCCTATTATTTTATTTCGAATAAGGCATAACACAATATGGTCTGTGCTGGGTATACCATGATTCTTTAAAACACTTTCTACACATCTTATGTAAAAGTTTAATGATTTACTGTTGCCATCATATATTGGCAAAACTTTGTCAATTAAGTCGTAGTTGACTGTTATTGGACGTGTGGCTGCTTGCGCCAGCTGTGACAACGGGGTTACTCCCTCTTGTGTCATTTTAAAAAAACGTAGTATATAAAGTTTTAGCAAAAAGTAACTAAAAGAGTTATTTTACTTATATATGTGTTAAACCTGGTTAGGGTTTTTATGTAACACTTTTATTTAAGAGTTGTTTGATTTTACTGATTTTAAGTAAAAACAATTTAAATAATAAGCTTTAAATCGATTGGAGATTTTAATAACTTACGTATTTATTAATTCACTGATTTTAAGCAATTTAATAAATTAATGTACTTAGCACTGTCCTTTTTTACCGATTTTGAGGTCAAAACAACAAACACTAAACACACAAAAACGCGGGAGTAGAGCAAGGGATACTGGGTAGTAAAAGAATTTGATCTTACCTCCAATACCACATCGCTGAACAACCGTGGAGTCTGGAGCACTGTATTATCGCCGTCCGGTCTCGAATGATAGGTTCTGGATAGTCGCTCGTAACGTAGTCGATTCGCAGAGGTTTATGCAAAAGATGACCGATATCGCGAGTTGGAACTATCCTACCACGACTGCGCCAGTTATGAGGGGAGCGAGCCGGAGGAGCTTTTAAAAAATACAACTGTTCAACACGAGAGTGTATTTCAGACTGACTAAACATGGTACTCTTATGGCTAAGTTACATGAATGGTTTTTAATATCAAATACTGTGAAGACATAACTTCCTTATCTAAATGGCTTATTTCTAAGGGCTGAGCGTACGTAACTCACGCAGAAAATTATTCAGACAATGAATTTTATTTTCTTGTTTACTTTTGCATCACATTTTTCGCAAATCTCATACCATACATGTCAATTTAAACTTATAAAAAACCTTAGGTTAAACCTTAAAAAGTAACAAAAACCGAGGAGTAATTCTCGAAATCCAAAACCAGAAAGCATGGTAACGATAATCTAAGCGTCTACCGGCGTGCGTTTTAATAATTTATGGGGGTGTAAAAAACTCTGGGCAAATTGGTGGGGGTGGTACATTTACATGTTCATTGATTATTCAGACGAGCCGCGGACCGGCGACACTGTGCCGGCAAAGTGAGACTCAGTATTTGCTGTGTTTTTCTTAATTTTGGTAATATTTGGAAGGCTTTCGTGCGATTTGTGAAGTTGGGTAAATAAATTTAAACAAATAAACCCCTTTATATGAAAGTATTTTTGTGATATGTATAGAAATCGGAAGAATTAAAATTAAATAAATCCCTTTATATAAGTATACTTGGATATTGTCATTATGCGTATATTTTTTGATGAATTTACTTTAGTTTACTCATCTTTCTTTCTTGGTAGCGTACATTTAAACAGTTAGACCATTATTATCGTGTTTATTTCTACTCAAAGGCATCATTTGGACAATTTAAAAAAAAACCTTTATATTAATTATACATATTATTATACATAAACTCACGCCTTTATCCCAGAAGGGGTCGGTAGAGGCGCCACCAGGACATCTATCGCCTATCGCCATATCGGGCTCAAATTCCTGACTCCGGGCTGATAATGAATAGAAAAACCCAATATCACTTTGCCCGACCCGGGATTCGAACCCCAGACCACAGCTTTGTAGTCGTACCGTAAACTACGCCACCGAGGCAGTCTAATAATTATGATGGCGCTTAAATCAAAACTTAGTCTGCCACAAGTACAAAAACCTAACAAATAAATTTAACTTCGCTAATAGCTATATTCAAGACTGCGTATAATATTTACATAACCTCTAAGATTTTCAAACCGATACAACCAAGCTAACTTAAGATTGCACACTGTGTCGTTAGTTGGAAAACACTTTAGTGTTAGAGTTAGTCAATGAAAGCACTACCTAGGTACCTAGGTGCACTTAGCCGGCTCCAGGTGCGAGATTAAAAGAGCAGCTTCAAGGAAACTGGCGACTGGCGCGGCTCATGCATACTGCATATTGTGAATATACGTGCCACTTCGGAAATGAACGGAGGTAATTTATGAAGATACATGGTAATGTATTTGAACATTGATTTTTCAAGTGTTTTGGTAATGAGGGTTTTGTAGAGCAAAGTGTATAAAAATATTTGAATATTACTGCACGTTTGAAGTTACTTTATAATATATTTCTGTTGGGTTTACTTATTATTTTATTCAATTCACACTTATATTTTTAGTGTGTCAAAAGTCGATTATTTATTATGTCGTTAGATAGTGACTCAATTGAGGCAATACGAACTAATAAATAATAATAAATACACCCAACAGTCACATACATAGTCTTGACCCCACACTAAGATCAAATCTTGTGTCGTGGGTATCAGGAACTACGAGAGACTTTTCGGTCTCACAAACACCCAGACCCGAAACAAATATCTGTGGTTCACACAAACATTTGATAGAACTAGGTCATTTTTAAAGCTAGATTGCTGTGGAACCCAATGACACTATCAAGAAATATATCGGCTTAGGCAAAATCGGATACATGCACATTAAACCCGAAATCTATGCTAGTCAGTTGTCACTAGTGCAGGTTCTGACCATTGCATCGTTTACAGTTGTATCTGGTCTGTATCAGCCCATATACGTCCCACTGCAGGGCACGAGCCTCCTCTACAATTGAGAGTAAGAGGAGTTAAGCCATATAGTCCACCATGCTGGCCTAGTGCGGGTTGGCGGACTTTACGTACTTACCATAAAAAATTGCAAATCGCTATAGTATGCATGTATCAGGTATCGCTATTTATATTATATTATAAATCAGCCCATATACGTCCCACGGCTGGGCACGGGCCTACTCTACAATCGAGAGAATCAATTGAGAGTGGTTAGGCCATATAGTCCACCACGCTGGCCTAGTGCGGGTTGGCGGACTTACATACCGTAGAAATTCTTTAAAATCGCTACGGTATGCAGGTTTCCTCACGATGTTTTCCTTCACCTATCGCTATTTACAATCCTATAATTATTATTAATTGTCAGACTCCGTGGCGCAGTTGGATAGACGCCGGCTATAAAACGACAGGCCGTGGGATTGAGCTCCGCACCGAGTCAAATGTGTGCCATCCAGGAGCATTTGTTCCGAGTCTTAGTGTTTGTAAGACCGAAAAGATTCTCGTAGTTTCTGATAATAATCCAAGACTTAAATCTTAGAGTTGAGTCAGGACTAAGTTTTACGCTTACGCTTATAGTTTATTTCTACATGACGGCACTATTGCACTTGAACAAACATGGAATCGCACGCCACTGCGCTCCGCCACATCATAAGTTGCCTGTTGGGTGTATTTATTTCTTTTCTTAATCTACGTTGTTTACCAACATTATTCGTAGTTCTTCTCCAGCGTTACCCTCCTGGCTGAACGGTCGTGGTTACCGTGTTTTATTCCCTAATGATGATGTTGCTCGCCGCACGATATCTCAATCTGTCTACGTTTGACGACGTCGGGTGCATTCGTTTACAGGGCCTCCTGCTGCAATAATATTCGTAGTTTCCCTCCTATTCGTAGTTTATAAGCCGGTTATTCCGTACATTTACGTCTCGTCTTCGGAATATGTGATGGCAACACATAATACCTCAACAAATCCACACGAACCGACACGGGGCGTGATTACCGGCTCGGTAGTGAAGTGAGGATTTCCCTCAGAATCCCGGTTTACGACCCGCGTGCCACCCCGGGGGAGGTAGGGGGAAGGGGGAAGGATGACCATATACGTATAGAATGAGTGCAGAATGTTTCGGCTAGGAATGTGTATTTGTGGAGTAATGATTTGTTGATAGTAATGTAGTAGTATTTTTAGTTGGTATGTGTTCTTACGCATGTTTCTCGCGATGGCCCACTTTGCCTTAATTCAATAATTAAGTACGAATAAGTAAATACAAAATGTTACAGGCGTGTTTGATTTTGTACACTGGCTCTTTGTCGTGCCAAATCGTATCTCGTGTATAATCAAATTATGCTGCAATAGAAATAGAGTAATAATCGGCGTTATATGTATCACCGATTGACGTTATTACTCTGGTCGGAGACTGAATATACATAGGGTAAACTGGAACACCTTCATGGATCACTATAATAGATTTTCCTCCATCACATACGTTCTTTAGACTTGAATTCTCACCCATCGTTCGTCAACACTCATTTAAAGCAACAATACCAAAGTAAATAAACTTCGCAGCAATCACAAGATCTACGTCTTTTGATTGAGCTAACAAAGCTGAGACACAGCGATTCGATCTCCCTACTGCCGCTAGAACAACACTCTTGCTAATGGAAAATTGGTAGACGCAATCTGCGAGGAGAGGTCGGCAAACACCGCCATCTTGGGACAACAAACTGCTGGTTTTCAGGTAAGGAATATAGATAATATAGCTTCTATAGAACAAATGTTTTCAAAGCATATGGCGGAATTATATAGAGTTCATAGATTTTTCAATGATTTATTTTGGAAAATTCTTGCAAAAGCATTAAGCACTTTGTAAAGGAAAAATGGTCAAATCGGGTGAACGTTTAAACTGCTCTGTGCAAGTTGTGTGAGGGATACCTGTGTCCTAGGCTTAATAAGTTTTTCTATTACTAAAAATGACCAAGAAAAAAGTAAATTTGGGAATTATTGGGTGATGAAGTTATAGTTTGGTTGTCTGGAAGCATAGCTAACAGCGATAAGACCGCCAGTTGTAACACTATTTTGAAAGAATGTAAACTTCTTTAATGTTATATGTGGTCTACAATAAAGTGTTATTTATCAATCTATAATTCCAGCAATTCAGGATTTGAAAGCGACGGCAAGTTACGATCCACATCTCAGCATACAAACATTTAAATTACAATCCATCAAAGTATTGTAAAAAGCCGTGCGTACCAAAGCTTGGGCGTTGCGTGCCAGACTTTTACGATTTGTTCCATACTGGAAAGAGATATGTGTTGTATAAATGCCACTTACAAGGAGATTTACTGTGCCTTCGCATAAGTTGTGGCTGCTTACTTATTTAACGTGTTTTTTATGTATTTTGCCCTGAATCGGTCGTTGGGTAATGACGAATGTGTATAAAATGGAAGAGGACTTTAAATGTTCGGTATGTAAACGATGTGAGGAAAACATCGTGAAACCTGCACTCCATAGCGATTCGGAAGAATATCTATGGTATGTAAAAGTTCGCCAACCCGCACTAGGCCAGCGTAGTGGACTATACGGCCTAACCCCATTAAATTGTTCTCTCGATTTTAGAAGAGGCCCGTGCCCTGCAGCGGGACGTATATGGGCTGATACAATATAATACAAAACCACGTGACCACATGAACGATGTAGTATCGTCATCGAAATGGATCAATAAGTGTTCTAAAACTCGGTTTACTCATAGTTTCTGATATCAAAAATACAAGACACATATTTACATTTATATTGTTCATTTATTTTGCTATACCAAGCTCAATATATATTTTTAATTTATAGGCTCGCCCCCTATCACATCTTGAGACGGAACATGCAAGGCGAAATATGGGTGTCCTGGTGGCGCCTTTGCCTACCCCTTCTGGGATAAAGGCGTGAGTTCATATAAGTATGTATATATTTTTTTATTAGGCAACAATCTCGCATAATGTCAATGATCGAGTAGGTACTTAATATATCGTTTTATAATCATAATTCTGACAGTATAGTCTCAAACACCGACCCGAAGCGAGCGACATAATTGCGACCCGTCATCGTAATAGGCCCCTTAGAAAAACTAATAACGCCCTCTAAACGGTGACATTTGACAAATTCGGTAATACGCACTCCTCGGAGGGCGTTGGGCAACTGCCGAGCCACAAGGGAAAAAGTCTTTGCACTGAATTAGCACGTCCTCAATTGTATTTATTAATGTACAGTGTGTAGTGACCGCGAGGTCCTAGGTTCGAATCCTAAAATATTTCTGTAAGGTTGTTGGTAGAATTATTTTTATTGTTATTTGGAAGGATAGATTTTTTACTGCCAGTTTGAGAATAAGATATCTTATTTCGCATAATGTATGTCTATGCAGACTGGTGTGACTATTATGGGCTGACAAAGACTTTTTTATCTAGCCACAACAAACAATAATTGGCGAATCGACGCTTTTCCAACATGGATTTATTTAAAATAAAATATTAAATCATTGTTATAAATGTGTCTTGCTTAACTGGAATAATAAAGTTTTGAACTAGACTTGACTAGACGATAACAAGAACAATGTGCGGAAGTAGAAGAACAACAACCTAAGTAGATTAAAAAAGCCTATATTCTCTATTAAAGACGCGACCTAAACCTTGTATTTATTTTCGTAATGCAATGTAATTAAACCGGAAACAATACAAGTCCGGCACTGCCCCGGGATAGTTGCGGAATGCGGCAGATTGTCGGATTGTCGTCCATCCCGGAATGTCGACTCACTTCACTTATTGCGATGCGTTTGCCAGTCTGTCCCGTGGTATGCGGGATTTTTGGCAAGTCCCGTCAAAGATTAAGGCGCAGACCCGTAGAAAGGTATGTTTTTGATTTGTACCTATTTTTCGCTTCTTTAGTTCTGTGTTATGCTAGTTAATCGTTTTAAAAACCACGATAATGAAAATTATTGTACTGTAGGTAAAATATAAATGAAATCAGATGTATGTATACATTTTCTATAACACATATAGTCGAATCATTTTGCAAAATATAAAAAGTTTATGTAGGTACCTAATATTTTTACTGAAACATAATAGCGATTGATTAATTTAATTTAAATAGATATGCATAATCTCATATTTGACATAATACTAAAAGATTCTATTAATTCTCACAAGCTTAATCGGAGTTTTTTTCTAGGAAATAACAAGTCATGATCGTCGTTAAATATTTAAATAAATAAATAAATACACCCAACAGTCACATACATAGTCCTGACCCCACACTAAGATCGAGTCTTGTGTCGTGGGTATCAGAAGCTATGAGAGACTTTTTGGTCTCACAAACACCCAGACCCGAAACAAATACCTGTGGATCACACAAATATTTGTTTCGGTGCGGGGATCGAACCCGCGGCCTCCCGTTTCACAGGCGGCGTCTAACCAACTGCGCCACGGAGGCTGTCAAATTTGATCATTTAATTTAGTAAAAATGTGAGGTTCTGAATAAAATCAGTCATTGCTTAAGACAGTATTTCGGCGCGGGGTCCGAGGAATGCGACAGTCACCGCCCTTATTGCTCGGTGACAATTGATGTTTCCAGTTTCGGGGACTTCTCTGTCGCCTGACTCAATCTGAATGTGTAGTGTATAGTGAAGTACACTGCCAAGCGAATATGAGTCTTTGTGTACTGGGATTAGGGTTATAATCGCGATGCTATACGGAAAGCTTTTTTTGGAAACTGGCAAACCACAGACTGTATTGCATCCTAGGAAGAATGTAGATTGACATATAATTATCTGTTACCATTTGGCATAATTATGCCAGCTTTCATATCAGCTTATTCACGTTTCGATAGGTTAATACTTAATAGTGCAACAAAAATATAAATTGGCGAGCCTCGTGGTTCTGGCCGATAATGGTAACTAAATTGTGCTTTATAACCAAACATGGTTTTGTTAAGGATATACATACATACATAAACTCACGCCTTTATCCCAGAAGGGGTAGGCAGAGGCGCCACCAGGACACCCACATTTCGCCTTGTATGTTCCGTCTCATTCTCGTCGTCGTCTCCACTGTCCTGTCCTGCAGGTAGGAGCGTACCAAGCCAAACAAATATCACTTTGCCCGATCTGGGATTCGAACCCGAGACGTCAGCTTTGTAGTCGTACCGTAGTACAACTACGCTACCGAGGCAGTCAAGTTTAGTTCAAGTTGAGCTAAGGACATACACAGGCGGAAATCGAAACGTAACATTCGCGTAGGTATAGGTCACTATAAAGGGTTTTCGACCATCCTGAACGGATTTCTATATACAATACTAACTCTATCACTCACAAATAAACTTAAAGGTATGTCTTCTCTTTTGTATAATCTTATAAATAAACATTTAAACATTTCTATCTATCTATCTATATCAGCCCATATACGTCCCACTACAGGGCACGGGCCTACTCTACAATCGAGGGAATCGATTGAGAGTGGTTAGGCCATATAGTCCACCTCGCTGGCCTAGTGCGGGTTGGCGGACTTACATACCGTAGAAATTCTTTAAAATCGCTACGGTATGCAGGTTTCCTCACGATGTTTTCCTTCACCGTTAAAGTGCGTGGTGATTGACTATCAATACACACATAACTCCGAAAAGTCAGAGGTGCGCCCTGGGATTTGAACCCGCGACCACCGAGAACATGTAGGCAGCCGCGTCTGGTCCGTTACCAACAGGCCACCACGCACTTGCAACTTTAAACATTTACTCTATGAATATTAAAAATTGTAAAGCATCATTAATAATGTGGTTAAAAACTAAGAATTACGATGATATAGAGAAACTTATAAAAAATATAATTTAACAAGGAAATAAAACATGCACATACACATACACACACACACACACACACAAACATACTTACTCAAACACACACACACACACGTACTATCATTCATTCCTGTAATTAGTTTTAATATCTAGGGTATAAAATAACATATATTAAATAATACGTACACATAACATTATATACCTAAGGAGGAACGGAATCTCCTAACACAAGTATACTTACTATATGCTTAAATGGAAACTCTGTATACTGTTTCACTATGTGTATACTCAGTTTAGAAATAAATATTTTTTTCATCATAAAGAGGGGTTATTCAATTAAATTGTTGATAAAAAATAAGGAGTATCTACTTCAAACACGAATAGTAGTAACAAAATGGCTTAAATAAACTAAAGGGGAGTTGTGAAGCACTTATGTGGAGAGGACCACAAGTTACAATGTCATACAATTGGCTTAGAGCACAAGAGATATCACATAAGTACATTCTTGAATATAAAATATATTATACAACTGTTCCTATGCGTAATATAAACATTTTCTAGGGTCTAATGTTTTTATTGTGAATGTTTATAATTATTTTGGATATATGAAAGTTGTTATTGCTAATCCAAAAACATAGATGCTTTCGCAAATTTGAAAATAAAATACTTTAAATCCTTTTAGTTTGTGGTCTTCGGAGGAATTTTTACATTTCAATTTTTATATTTCAAAATGTAAACGTCCATCCATACTCGGAACACATATGTGTCATACAATTTATCTGTAAATGAAAAAATGATTTACACTAAAACCCATCCCAACTTTCAATTTAATCTCGTAATATCATCTGCCACACAATTCCGATTTAATCTTTTATTAATATTGATCTAACAGTATTACGCCCAGTGCATTACCCGACACCGAATCCACATCGGATCCAATGAGAATAATGATGACAAATAAATTGCTACTCCACCGCCTATAGACAATACGGGAAGGGTTGGGCCGTCGTTTGGTCGGATTATACCATCAATATGTCCTTTACAACCCACGATCAATTGATTTGCGTTGTCGTATGTGTTAGGAAGATGAAAAAAATATTAAGAGAATTGTTTTATTGTGTAATATATGTACTCAGTATTGATGTGGTATATTCTGGATTAATCTGGACATTTTCAGAGCACCAGACATACAATGACCGAACCGTGATATTTGTGGAAAGAAAGTGGTATGATATAGGTAAAAAAAAATACAATCATAAAACAAACCGCATTGAAAATTATTTTATTTTTGTGTGTCTTAAGACAAAAATAAAATAATTTTAAGTCTGTCTGATGAAATTGAAGTATCCCTATACAATATCAACATACCACTGGTCTAACATTAGTTACCAAATATATTTTTATCCACAAAATTATCACACACGTTACATCGTGTCGTCGGCTGTCAAATTCGCACAGGGCGCAAATCAGGCGCGACAGGCGGGGGTCGGGCCACAGCTCTGCGGCTTTGCATAATTCTATGTCGTGAAATGTGAGCGGGTATGAGTGATTTTGATGATGTTTATTAAAAGTATCGAGGTATTCATATGGGGACTGGTACTCGATAGATGTGGTTGGCTTATTATTAAACAATGATCGTGTTTGCGAACTTCAGTATTCAATATTAGCCATTTTCATGGCGTTCTATTGAAAATGACTGTCATGCAGCGACATACTACAACTTTTATTAGATTGTCTGTCCAACGGCTGTTAGTTCTTCGCATTATGTACGCTAACGAGTCACTACAATAAAAAAAAAAAAAACTGTATGTCACAAATCCAGCCTAATACAAAACTGTACAATTTTTATTACAGTAAATCTTTCTCCAACTGAACAAGCATTTTATTATAGAGAAGGATTAAATAATCAAGTTATTTTCAAACAATGACAATCAAACAGCCAGTGCATTTACCCTCAAAACGATTTCGTGTTATTGCTACAAATGCATTCGCATTTGGCGCTATTATTTTTGCAGTTCAATTGCACCGGTTCACATCCACAAACCATTACAAACCTCGCTATTCGAAACTAAACCTTAATCCGTTCGCACAAAGTTTAAAATTCGTGTCTGAAAATATTTTCTTGGTCCTTGCAAGCGCTCAGTTTGCTAAAACACTTGGCCAGCTGACGTCATTGTCGCACCGTCAAATCAAAACACTCGAAGGTGCGCTACCCGAGCGCTGGCCAATGGAAACACGCGTAATTTGATTATGGAAAACATGGTTTATTTTGAAAATGGAACGGCACATGTGTGTTTAATTTTGTCATATTATTGTGAAAAATTCTGAAAAGGGTTCGCAAGGTTGATTTTTAGTGGCCAGTGTTTTTTTAATGTACTGCGGAGCTGTAAGCTGTAAGCCCACTTTAATGTTTCTTTCTCCTTTCTTCTATGTCCATCCTAAGGTTGCCTGGAAGAGATTGCCTTGTGCAATAAGGTCGCCGATTGTACTTATTTTTTAATTTGGTTATTAATCTCTGATTTTTTCCCTGGTGTACAATAAATAATATATAAATAAATAAATAATGCCCATAAAAATCATCACTAAAAATTAACTAAATATAAAAAAAATAATTATTGTACGTTGTCAATTATATTCGAATTTCGATTCGATGTAAATATTCACTAATGCCATTTAAAATATGCAGTGGTCTGCATGGACAGTATTATTTTATAAGGATTTGTCGATAAATTCTTTTTTTTACAATTTAATGATTAGATTAAAAAAGTAAAAACGCATGAGCATGTGAAAGTCACGTGTCGCCACACCCTTCGCGCCGAGTGCCAATCAGTAAAATGCACCAATTAATGATCGCACGAGCTAACAATGTGCATCCTTCGGCATAACATTTAAAACGTATTAAAATAAATAGACATATTTAATTGCGGTAAATCTTATAATTAATCTCTTGATGACGTCATGGTTGTGGGTTGTTCTACGATATGCCTGACGTGTGTTTTTCCCATTCTAATTGCGGGTTCGATATTTTTCCGGGTCCAGGCGTTTGTGCATAACGAATTTGCGTAAAACGCGTTGCTAATCGAACAGGAATAATCCTAGTCTGCAGCAATGATTTTTTAGGAAATAAATGAATGAATTGTGACTAAATTCTATTTTCTCCTTAAACATTATCAACGCACCGCAATTCAGCGACCGCACTATTAAACAGACAGGACTATTCAAACCAATTTACAATTAAATTTATTGTTTAAATAATGACATCCTGTTGCGCATGCGTCAAGCACGTGCCTTCAAATGTATTAATGTAATCGTCCAATAAAACCTGACCCCCAATTCGATACATCACTTAAAACTGGAAAGGTCATTTTAAACTGCCACTTATCAAAGCGAGTGCACTAATACCTGCGTCGAATATTGAACTTTAATAGCCAAAATATAGAGGTTAATATCATTATATTATACGGTCGATATAAATAGGTATATCTTTCGTATTGCGTCAAATATACATTCGAATATGAACTTTAAACTAGAAGTTATAAAGTCTATGCTTATGCTAGCAGTAATTATGGTAAGTTTTTAATAGGGGTGCTAGAAAAATCTTAGTAAATTGCTTTTTGGTTGCATTTCAGTTTCCAATGAGTGGTTTTATGCTGTGTACATTAGTTATAAATTACATAATTATATTAAGGCGAGTGAATGGGAAGGATGTGTGTTGTGGGCAACACTGTCTTCATCAATATTTGAAGTCACTTTGTTATTAAGTAGAGAACAACTACACTAATATAAAATAAAATATAAATCTTCCACATTTTCATAGTATGCTATTTAAAAAATATGCTATTATTACAACGAGTGGCATCATATTTAGGTCGGAATCCGTGAGGCTTTTGGTTCAGATCTCACCTAGATTTCACTTAGTTTTATATAATTTTAATTGTAATGAAGACAAATTTCGCGTAAATAAAATAAAAATACAATTGAAATAAAACTATTTTTACGAATTTTATCGCGATTTGGTTTAATTTTTACATTTTTTAACTTCCCGACGTTTCGATTGCTTTTCAGCTTTCGTGGTCACGGGGCGGACGGCGAAACGTCGGGAAGTTAAAAAATGTAAAAATTAAACCAAATCGCGATAAAATCCGTAAAAATAGTTTTATTTCAATGTGTAACATTCGCACAATCTAAGAAACCATTATAAAAATACAAATTAATCAAAATTGTGTTGAGTGTACAATCCGTAATTTTTCATATTTGTATTTTATTGCATTATCTTTAAACCATCGTCTTATTAACAAACCGTTATGAAACCATAATTTGAATAAAGAACAATAACCGGACTACGCGATAACCACTCCTTCGGGTGCGGTCGGGTATCATCGGAGTCACTCGGGCATCTCCGGCGCCGCGGGGGAGCTCGGGCTAATCGTGATAATGTTTTTATTGAATTAGGTGGCGCGTGCGTCTGCCACGCGGCGACCGGCGCACATGGGCTTCGATGTTAAGTGATATAGCTCGTTAGAGGGTGACAGATGGAGGTGTGACGGCCATGATTCTGATTTAGACCTCAATTCGAAATTGGAACTGGTCGAAATTGGTAAAAAAGAAAATAAATTTCGGAGGAAATTTTGCGAAATAAAAAAAACCAATAAATTGGATTATTTGTGAACTAGTGCTTAACTGTTTATTATGTAATGACTATTAAAAATATAGAACATGCTCTGGCATCACAAAATTGAACACTATCATGACTCTAGGATATAGCGGTATGATACCCAAGTCTCGTTTATACTCGTAGTACGGATGGTCAATGTCTACGTATGTTTTATTCCAATTAATAATACGGATGACTAAAATAACACTTACATATAGCTGATAAAGCATAAGGTATGGAATAAAGCAAGCGATACATTGGAAAAAAAAAACAACCTTTTAAACGAATATTACTAGGAGTACCATGTGATTACAAATAAGATTCTCACAAAAATAACTTCCAAGAACACTCAAACGCGATTCAGAAACTATGCAGGTGTCGGGTTACTGGCAAGCGCGGGGCTAGAGGGCTGAGGACATTAATTTAATTACCCCTCTCTCCTGGGACTGTCTAATATTATACGGGAGTGAACCGACCTCCGGCATACAAATTCGGGTGTCATTTTTTCGCGTGAGAAAAAATCTCACATTTGATTTTCCCCGGTATCCCCAGTGAGATCGTGTTTCAAAAATGTACATATAAATCTGGATTTGTCGTTCCCTGGCATCGCAAAAGATTTTGTTGAAAATTCTTGTCAAGAAATTATGACAGTTATTCGATAGAGGTAAAATTACGGCTCTAGAATGTAGAATAAATAAAAACAAAACATAATTTAGTTTTGTTATCACTAAGATGATACAGAATTAAAATATCCTAATTAAAAGAAATTCATTATACAAAATCTGATTTTCCGTTACTTGCATTATATTTAAAATGGCTTTAATAGACAATAGGAAGTATTCCAGAAAAGGACTAAACTCTGCTATTTTTCAACAGCAAAAGTAATTTCTTTGAAGCAATATTCCATCTTGCGTTCTCTGCACTCTAAGCTCTTACAAAGATTCGAAGTCTGTATTGACAAAATTTCTCCCAGGATAGTAAGGTATTGGAAAGAATCACGTCTGGATTCCGTATTCGTATTTTAAAATTAAGAAAATATATAATTTGCCAAAACCGATTTATGCCAGACATGATAAAAATATATTTTATCACCAAGAGTTAAATGCAATTGAGAGAAAATATCTAAGAAATAAAATCGCTTTAAATAGAAATAGATAGCCAATTTCGTCATAAATCTTCTCTTGCCAGCCAATATTCAATTAATCTCTACGCAACTGCATTAAGAAGGTGCACTGTGGTAAATTATCGAACTAAATTATAATAAGTAATCCGAATGACGTCACAATTAAAAAAAAACATAAATATTAATCCAAGTTAATCCCTCACCGACTCAACATTTAATAGACCAACTTTAGAAGAATTAAAATAAAAAGCCACTGAAATCGAAGCTATTCCGAGCTCTCCGAAGTCTTTAATTAAACTCGGGGCACGTAGCGCTCCTTGATTCGTCCCCCTTTGACCCCCTCCACCGCCCCCACCTTATGGACCGCTTAGATTTCCCCCCCAAGCTGTGGACTGAATACTTTCAAGTCTGGAATCTTGTACCAAGAATTGGTTTCCAGGGAATGGTCTGCTAGTTTTATCGTTATTATTTTTGTTGGATGGTAAGGTATTTGCGAGCCGTTTGGGGTTAGATTGACCGGATTGGGGTATGTTAGGTTTGGGGTAAATGGTTTTGGTTGTGTTGAGACGTTACCGTGTTTTAGACAGTGTTACTAATGAGTACCTATTGTGCATGTATATTTGTAAAGTCTTGTTATTTGTGATCTGAAATTTTGAATTGATTTTTAAATTTTGATTGTTAAAGATATAAAGTTTTAGAGCTTTTTAAGGTAGGTACGCATTCAATTTTAGTACCATACTTTCATAACTTTAAAAATGAATTAGAACTGTGTTGTAGACAGTAATACACCTTATTATTAATTTATTGCAGTTTCTTACAGGTTTGTCAAGTGCGATATATTTATTTGACGCGAATAATTACATAGCCTTAGTATTTCAACACCAATGTTTGTGCGCATATTTAAACAAGTTCTTTCCATTCGAATATACACAGAATTAACGGAAAACCTTACTAAAAATTTGATAAAATTCGCAAAAACAAAAACTAAAATCCCGATTTCCCCCTCATTAACATATTGCTAAATTTCGTAACGGAATTGCGTCTCATGTCCCTATTACACAATTGCGAGAGTACTTGTGAAGTCGCTGGATGTCTCTGCCGTTTTTAAGTGTAAAAACCTTTTAAAAAGTAATCAGGGGCGTGGAAGCAGTGGAGCATCGTTTGGACCGGTCCGGGCAATTATCAACTGTTTTATACCTTTTAATTTTGTTCTTTGCAATCTTGATGAGAATCTTCGCGAGAATATCGTGGTGTTAACATTTAGGCGTTGGATGTCGTGACTGCATTGTATATATGGTAAGGGGGTATGAGTTGAAGGGATGTGTGTAACGTAACATATTTTGGTCAATTTCAAAAACATTTTTTTTTTACAAGCGACTACCCTGTAATTTCAATTAGATATACAACCTAAGTAAAATGTCCTATAGTTGCACGCTTGGACCTTTTTACATTATGTGAAGACCTCTATAGACTAATTCTAAAGTATTTTACTTATACTACTGTAATTTTAATGTTATTATGTTGATTATAAGCCAAATTACTGCTTAAATATTGACCGAAAAGGATGTAACCTCTCATCTAAGACCACAAATTCAAAACAGTCAATTACAAACTCGAGATACAAATTTTAAAACACCATTGCGAGCTAATTTCGCAAATGCCTTTTAAATTCTTTACCGCCGCCCGCAATGGATGCGCAAAAGAAAAACAAACAAGATAACACCGTAACAGCCTCCATGTAATTATACCGAAAGCTAATGTGCCGGTTGCTTATTCCCTGACTAATTAAGAGAAAGAAGAGTTTTTTTTTAAATACTTTAACTGCCGCATTTGAACGAATCAAACATTCATGAGACGGGCGACTGGTAATTGCGTTACTTTTTTTTATGTTTTTGGCCATGCTTTGGTTAATTTTGGGTGTAAAAAGATGGATTAAGATTTGCATATTTTAAAGATAGACTTTTTGTTCAAGTTGTATTTTGTTTATATGCCTCATATTAAAGATTTTTTGAACTAAGAATAGTCTCTCGTAGTTCCTTATACCCACGATATGCCACAGCACAAGTCTCGATCTAATTGTGGGATAATCGACTCTATCTATCTATGTATGTGACTGTTTGTTATTTTTATATTTTATTTTCACATTGAATTAAACAATATATGTATATGCTTTTCCAACAGTTTTCTTATGTATCAATTATATAAAGTTATACTTTATTTCATCAAATTTTTTGCTTGGCTGAGAGTACAATAAAATTTATAAACTTAAAGTAAACTAACAGTAATCAACAGCACTACACATTTCAAGTCATTCACGTAAATTCACTACCCACAAAGGAGCAAGAACTTCTTTCAACTCCTGAATAATTCAAACTAAAATTACCCCAAACTAGTAACTACCGCACAAAATTACCCCAACAGGTGCCGAAACTTCCTACTATTAGCAAGCAATTAAACCGAAGGTGACAAATCGCGAGCCCAACGTTGACTAATACCCCATTTAATTCGCACTAATTATAAATAAAATTTCACCTATAAATTTGCGTTTGGGGCACATTAATCAAGAAGTTGGGACACTGATTAAAATACTGTTGCGTTGAACTATTCGCTAAGTTGATATCGTTAATAATTTACACGTTGGATGGGATTAGGGGATCAGGTGCGGTTTAATTTATCTGCTTTCAGTGTACGTTCGTGTAATGGGGTACAGTTGGCAGTCTTGATTTTGGACCTTGTATTTTGGGGTAGAGTTATTCATATCGGAATATCTGCTCCTAAATATGTTTAGTTATTAAGGCTTTCTTTAGTTTTAATGTCATCAAAATGGTTATTAACACGGTCTGTGTAGTTTAAATTATAATGATTTTTAGTACACTATTAACGTGTCGAACTTTTTTGTAAATGCATCTACAAAACATATATCCTACCTAGGACTCGTTGTAAATAACATTTGTTTGTAAAATGTATTCAGTTTTCAAGGTGTTTCGTTCCAAAAAAATTACGATTGAGTTTCTACTGAGGTTGTAGAATCTATAATCTCTTTAACATATTGTTATAATAGTAAATACGATTACAGTAAAGTAACGCTCTTTTCTAAATCGAAGATTTCAACTTCAATTCGAGTTTATTTCCTTTCAATATTCAATGCCTTCTTTTCTTTAAATAAGAATGTACCCACTATCTACATCACCCCTGGAGGGAGCATGTCTACAACTAACCTAACCCTTCTTCCTCTGTCCCTTTCACGCTCAATGTCGCCTCTATTTCCATCCCCGTCGCACACACTGTTAAAGCAATGAAAACGACGAATCTATGCGTCGGAATCACGGAACTCACCCCCACCCTCATCTTAAAATAAATTGGGGTGGATAGTAGGTATTTCACTAAGAATATGTCGGCTAGGTCTTGCAGTTTAATGGAAGTCTCGGAGAAATTCCGCTTTTAGTCTATATTGCAGTGTTTCGATTAAAAATAAAAATAACACGAGTAGAAAGGAATTACTGAAGTCGAAAGTATGTCTGTTATATATTTCTTATTATGGAAAATTTATAGTTTTCCGATTTTTTAATTTTGAACTCTAGAACCGTTTTGCAGTATTATAGAGGTAGGTACTTTTTTGGTATTTAAACGACTTTCTACTTTAATTGCACTTGTTTAGTGCATGTAGACTTCTTATTTTAAATTCATGTTAATATTTCTCAGGTGTGCAATGTTATTAAAATATAGCTCGCATAACCGCCCCGTGACCGCGAAAGCTGTATAGCAATCGAAACGTCGCGTCTGGAAGTTAAAAAAAGTAAACATTAAACCAAATCCGCGATAAAGTCCGTAAAAAAATAGTTTTATTCCAAAATGTGATTTCCATAAAAAAATAAAGCATTATTATAATACATTTTACAAAAATACCCGAGTTTTCCTTTTTATCTAGACTCCACATACAAAACTATTTCCAAGCAACCCTTACCGTATCACTGAATAATTTAACCAGACCATTGTCGATTCAATCTAAACGGACGCCGGTACAAAACTGTTTGAAATCGCGATAGTGCCGGCGAATCTGCCGCGCTAAGTGCTACGGACAAAGACCGCACCATCTTATATTCATGGAGTAGGGAAACACGGATGAACGGTATGGCCAATACTTGATCCAACATTTTTTAGTTTCGACGTTTTGGAGCATTGAAGTACATAGAAATTATAGATCACATAGACGGCTAGCCATGGACAAGGAGACGTTTAAGCAACGGACTGCCAACCCTCAGTAATGAAAAGGCACCTACAGAAGAAGAAGACATAATTCCTGGTATTACTTTCGCACCATTTACTTTTAAAAAAATCTCTCGTCGGGTCTGAGTATTCCTAAGCTGTCTTATTTCACTTTGTATTTTTCGATCTAAACAATCTTATGATATTCTCGTTTTGTAATTTGTGCTCAGCAGCGATTAGCTTGCCCTTACACCATTTGGGACGGAATATAGCTCGGCAAACTCTTTCTACCGAAAAGATTACCTTTTTCTACCCATTCTATATGAATACGTCATCTTATCTTATAAATCGTTTTCCTTTCTTTAATTTCTTATGTATGTATGTGAGTAAATATTTTTAACCAAGTTGTCCGTCCTACCCGACCGTGTGTGGTTGTAACTCAATCGCCGCCATAATGTAACCGCGAGTGTCTCGGCTACCGTGGAGCGTCTTTGTTACGTTATTATAAAACACCCACCGCGACTTGTTAATGGTCTTACGATGGGTGAAAAGGGACTTCTGGCATGGTTAGTAAGGTGTACCTAACAAGTGCAAGTTTGAACTTCGAATCATGGGTAGTTATTTGGGTTTGTGAAACGAGGTTTCTGTACCAAGGTGAGTAGTGAAATTAAAAAATAATAAAACGAGTTTTTAAATAATTTTGAGTATACTAAAGCCTAGTTTAATGCCTGTAATAGGTAACGTTCACGTAGAGAATGCTCAAGTATACAAGTTCCTTTGTGATGTTTTTCTTTATGGTAATAGCGAGAAATTATTAAAATTTACTTTATATGGACGCTACTTCAGAAACCGTACCGTAATATGTACTCGTATTCTCTTAGAGCAACATCATCATCATCAATAATTAATATTATTTTGTTAAATTATAGGGGGCGAACGAGCATAAGGTGCACCTGATGGTAAATGATCACCACCGCCCATTAACATCTGCAACACCATAGGTCATAGAAATGCGTTGCCAGCTCTTAAAGTGGGAATATCCTTTTTGTAAGGTCGACACGTACATAATAGACATTTAATTATTATTCACTCACCAGTATGAATATATGTGTGCTTCTTCATGTCTGATTTTTGGTGGAACCTCTTCCCGCAGTACTGGCACGGGTAGGGCCTGGTATCAGAGTGGATCAGCAGGTGGGTGGACAGAGTGCTGGACCGCTTGAACGTCTTCCCACATTGCTTGCACTCGAAGACCTTCTCCACGCTGTGCACGGCCCTGGGGTGGATTAAGAAGGTTATTCTAAGGAAATTATGCGATGTAATTTATTTAAAAGAAATAAGGAAAGAAAAAGTTTAATATGTAGCGTTAGAGGCCAGTGGCCTAATAGATAATAATGTAAGTTGCTCTTTGCCAATTTGCATATGTAGAAGATAACATACAACAGGCAAAGATTGCAATTTGTTCTTGTATTTTTAAACTCCATGGGAATAGTTTCCTCAATAAAAGCATTTTATTACTAATCGTCGAAAATAAAGATAAAAGTAAAATTGTAAAAAATATGCTCCATAAATTCACGTACAAATAGCTTACCTATGCTGACTAAGGCTGATCTCGTGACCAAACGTCTTACTACACAGCTCGCACGCAAACGGTCTCTTCCCATTATGTGACCTCCTGGCATGCACCTCTAACCCATGAGGAGTGCTGAACATCTTCTCACATTTCACACAGGAGTACACGTCTCCTATAGGCAAGGGTCTTGACAGAGGCCCAGGCGCCCCCAACACAGCTGCCCTAAGTCGCAACAGCTCAGGCCCAGCTGCCTGCACGGCGTGAAGATATAAGTTACTATATCCCCCCCATCCAGGCAGACCTAGACTACCTGCATCTCTCAAAAACTCCGCGAAAGGCAGTGGGGGGTACAAGAACGGTCTTTGAGGCTGTACTCTTGGTGCATCAGGTCTTAATAATGCGCTGACAGAAAACGCTTCTGATCTTTTTGGTGGTGGTGACGAGTCTGGTAGTCTTCGTGGGGAGGATGGTGGGGAATCCACTTCGAGTTCAGGGGAGCTGGAGCGAACGGATCTAGGTGATTGGGGAGACGGGGCCCAGCATGGGCTTCCGCATCGGGATGCTGGTGATGCGCGTTCTGGTCTCGTCTCATGGTGGATGGTTTCTTCTTCTTCTTCCTCAGTCCTCTCGCCTACTAAGCGGTTGATGCCGAATTTTATTTTATCTGTCGACAAGAAAGGAGTATAAGATGTTACCTTCAAATTAACCTTATAATTTTTTTTATTGTCTTCTACTATAATATCAACCCCATGCGTATCTAAATAAACAAATTTCCGATACATCGATGAATGAATCACATAATAACCCTAATAATGGCTTTAAATATCGCCATCGTCTACTGGCACAATAGCAATCCAAATTGTTTGCATGATCACAAAGGCCATTGTGGTCCCTCAAGCCCCTAGGCGCAAATAGCGCAGGTGCAACACTTGTCGCTCCGGATGAAATGGGCCGTATCATGTCGCAGCAGCAAATTGACTTTCATCTGCACCCAACCCTCGGCCCAACCCTCGTAATTAACACATCGGGTCGAAGGGACCCCAATCTTTTTTATTCACTAATCCGCGGGCGCGACTAAACGCAACTGCACTGTTCAGTTTTGTTTGCTTTAGTTCTTATGTGCCTGTTTGTTTCTGCTCGTTTGGTTTTTAATTTATTTGCAAAATGAATAATGATTGGTAAGGATGTTGTTCTATTCTATTTAACATTAAAATATGTTAAAAGGTTTCACTTTTGTTCTAGAATCTAGATCATTTTTAATCAGTAACGCATGCTTGCACTAGTGTGATTTTGATAAAAGCAAGCATTAAAAAAATTCGTAAGCATGTTTCTGTTCTTGAGTAAAATCATGCATTTGAAAAATATTTACTCGGCCTAGATATCCAACTCTCATAGCTTAAACTCTGAAACTATTTAAGATTATTATGATACACTATTTAAAACAATAGTAATAATCAATTTTGATACTAAAAAAAATCATACATCATCAAATGACCATCAGCACAGCACTCACGCTGTCCAAAAACAAACATCCATCTCGAGCAGAGACAAGTTACTCTAATGAACAGCGACCCCTATGTCTGAAATGCAGCAGCTGTCGGTATTCGGAGCATAACCAATCGGCAACCCTCGGCTACTCTCGGCAACCTTCGGCTAAATTCGTGGATGGCTTCGACCCCTCGTGCTACACTAGCGGGCCTCGACAATGGGCAGCGTTTAAGGGTTGCTCTGTACACTTGTTTGTTTGTCCCCCACGCGACACGGTTTTATTACCCCATAGTATTTATTACATATTAATGGTTATTTAGATTCATTGTACCGTTCCGACAGTATGCTCGAATTTATGGCGTTGCCAAGTATTGAATGGGGCTCGGTATGGGGTAAAGAATGGATATTATTCGGCCTCATTGTGCTTCTGTAATTAGATCATATAATTTATGTTTTTGATTTACGTTTTGAGATGGGCGTGAGTGTTGTGATGGTGACAAATTTGACCATGTGTTGGATAAAAGTTGGAGGAAAAAATACACTCAATAATCAAATATTATTATGCAGACTCGTAGACATAGAAAGATACGTGTCCATTCCATTATTTAATAAAAGTGTTGATATTTATGCTATGCATTTTAGCTGAGATACGAATAAAAAAAATGATTTATACAATAGAAACCAACAATACTTAGTAAATTATGGTCTAAAAATAAACGAAGAATACTCGAACATTCAGAACCCGAAACTTGCAAAACCAAACAAGCCAATTCCAACGCCTAAATATTAGTCAAGTTATGCTAACTAGAAGTCCATTTGTCTAGCCAGCCGGTAAACACAAGCAAACATTCTCAAAACTGCAACCACAACGGGGAACGAATTAAGGCATTTTAAAATAGCAAATTGGATTACAAGCCGTCAGTCCAGTTTTTTTTTTCTAGACAAACAGTGCATTAGCATCATTACCGCCCGCCTATTGTGCGCTTAATGCAATTTTAATTATAAAAGGAGCGGCCCAGCAAATTGCGCTATGCATCCAGATTGTTATTTTTCTGAGAGCTTTTAACAAATTAAAAATACGTTTCGCGCCCGATGCGGTTGGCGGTTCAGAATTTACATTCTGGTCGTTCGTACCCTGACGGTTTTGCTGCTGGTGTGAAAATGTCGTTTCAATTCGACTGGTTAAATCATTGGATACAAATGTGATGGTTAAATATTTTTAAGTTTACCAATGATAATAGTGACGAAGAGCCCTAAAAATGAAGAGATCATAGAATTTAAGTAGCGCAAAGAATTAACATGAGGTACCTATGATACGGTCCCAAAAGTCGTTGAATTTCAAAAATAGAAAATGGAAGCGATCAAATGAGAAAAATATTGATTGTAGGGCTTTTGAAAGTCAACTACAGTGCCACTAAACTAGCAAACCGCTTCAGTTAAGCTCTTCCTTCTGTTTTTTTGTGGTACAGTGCAGTGTGACAATCACGTAAGAACTGTCAAACTGACGAAACCTTTGAATAAAAGTTGATACATTATGACACATCAGATGTCACACCGCGGAAGGTACATAAAGGCATCGCTCTGCCAATCACAAACCGTATCAGATTAGATACAATTTTATTGAAGTTTTATACAAAGATTGCGAATCAAGAATGTCATATTTTAATAATTTATAGAATGATGTAAACAAAAATGTATAAATAAGCCGATTTTATCGTGGATTAAATTTGATAAAATCATAGATTTGCGTGACAAAGTCCATAGCTTTATCATCTAATATGTTTACCGCTAGATGGAGTTAAATTGAATTCCCAATGCAAATACTTAAATATCTTTAAAAAATAAAGAACGCGTTCTTAATTCAAATGTTAGTTCTTATTTCAAATTCCACAAAACAATGGGCAGAAGCCATAAATAACCGAATAATATAAAGTTAATGACGATTATTACGTATTTTGTATTGAAAATGCAAAATCACGTATCGGTCGTTAATCAAGATTACAAGTTCTAATAAAGTGTTGAACCGATACGGGGAGCGTGACGGATTTCGAAATTTTAATACAGAGGGCCCCAGCGACCTGCACGCGTTTGAGGGTTGTCTTATGACGGTTAATACATTTTCATACCGATTTATATATTAATTTATTAAATATTTTATCCATCCATGATGTTCATCTTAAGGAAGGACAGCACGGGATAAAAATGTTCACATTTTTGTCTTATTTTGGGAACAAAGACGTGATATATGGAGGAGATAGTTTTATCATCTTCTACTTAATTCAAACTTATACTAAAGAGGGATCCATGTAATACGCTTTACGCTATTTTTTGAAATAACTGTCTTATGTTTTTCGAACAGCCGGATCTTGACCTGTTATAGAAGTTTGCAATCCTGAAAATATTCAAATTAAACAATTGATTTGCCGACTAAAGCTTCATAGCCACGACATATAACTATAAAAGTTATAACCTTTATATCCTACGTATGAAATCTGAAATAATGCGCACGCGCAATAAAGTGTCACAAATTTTTCGCCAACGGTGTATAAATCAAATGTTATCATTCGAATTTAATACCAATTATCTGCAGTTGTAATACAAATTAATCCTCCTTTATCTACGTAGATTACAAATCAACGATTGTAAACGGCTTTGCTTCATATTTCGTTTGGTTTACCCATACGAACATACAGTGGTTTTGATTGGTGTAAACTACTTTAATCCAACCGAAATTTGGATTGAAATATGATTATTTTTGATATAATATGATTGCGTATTTATGGTTTAGATTAAATGTAAAAAGTCATGCTACAGACATTTTTTGTAAACTAAGATATTGTGGCCATAATACACCTGGTTGTAAGTAATGTTATCTAAATGGAATGTGCATCGTCGAGAGATGGTTATTTCCCTCCGATCACCACAATTATAGACTTGACCGAAACCATACACTCTTGTACGGGCTACTTATTTTTCCCATTCGATCCTCTACCATCACATATTTTTTCGCACCAGTAATCTATGGAAAAATTTGACGTCCCACGAATTCCTTCTTCCCTTCAGTGTGAAGACGCACTTTAGTAAGCTGCTAAATTTAAGTTAAATGCCAGGAGGTAATTATCTCTTGGTATCCGGATAGTATGTATGTGTGTATTGATAGTCAATCACCACGCACTTTAACGGTGAAGGAAAATATCGTGAGGTAACGTGCATACCGTAGTGATTTTAAAAAGAATTTCTACGGTATGTGAGTCCGCCAACCCGCACTAGGCCAGCGTGGTTGACTATATGGCCTAACCACTTGCAATCGATTCTCTCGATTGTAGAGTAGGCCCGTGCCCTGCAGTGGGACGTATATGGGCTGATACAATCCGGATAGTAATGCACAGTACCTGATGTTAATTTAGCTACTAGATTAAAAAAATCTTGAGGTACGCCTATAATTCCTCACCCAAACGTATGAGCTCATGACCAAGCTTGATCATGTACCATCAAGCAAGCACGTCCAATTACCTCATGTACATTTTATCGATAAACCTCGGGCATAAGCCATAATCGCACTGGATTTTCTTAACTAATCCGTTACGGGCGGGATTACATTAATCAAAGTTGTTATTTGAAGGTCTTCAACGTGTTACGTATCGAAATTATTGATTTGCCATTCCCTATCTTTACAACTGAATTTATCATTTATTAAGTTAGCAATTGTTTTTTTTAAATCTGCGTAGTGTATTTGTTATTTGCAAGAAGTAACCAAAAATAATCATCTTGCATTTATTTGAGGCACTAATATCAAGAACTTAAAGCTTCTATAGATCCATATTTAGCTATTCGTTGTCAAGTACCACCCTAGATCCTCATATCTTCTGTGCAATAGGACTATTCCAAACAGTAGCCGATATAATATTTAAAGTATTTCGACTATTACAAGACTCCCTAACTATCAGCTTCAGTATTTAATCCAGGAAGAATTGAAAGATTGTCGTCAAGATTAGATACAATTATCGCGACTATTCATACACTATATTACAGAATACTGATCGGCATAGATCAATAGTTTACGCAAAAGCTTCTGATCAACACCTGCAACAAACTAACTGTCTTATCGCCCTGCCTTACCGAATCAAGAAAAAAATATTATTAAGTGACTGCGTTTCTTTTTGTATTTGATAATTGCATTCAGTACTTAAATCCTTAATGAACTTTAGAACGTCAAGATCCAAAGTATTCGCATTATAAATAGGAATCGCTTTAAAAGTGTTAATATTATATCCCCAGCAATCTTGGCGATTGGTCATGATTGAGAGAAATCGTAATGTTTGCTGTAGACACGCTTATAGATTCCTCTCCTGTAAACTGTATGTTTATTTGCCTCTCTTCAAAATCGATGCCTTTCCTTGATATTCTTCGACCTTTCGCATCAATCTTAAGCCTTACTTCCCAATCGAGTAATTCTCGCAGCTCTTACATCAAAATCCACTCCAATCTCAAATACATCACAATAAAAACGGCAAATCGCACGTAATCTACATTTCGAAACCACATCATGGGTATTAACATTGTCACTCGGCGTCGATAAGTGATAAATCAAGGCTTAGGCGGCGAGATCTGAAGACTGTTTACCACGCCTTGCTACGTCATCTTACGAGATAGCCAGATGACTTGATTTCCAGTTTGTACTGGATTTGAGGCGAATTCTAGGTGGGGTAAAGTTCTTTAAAATGTTTTATTTTGGTATCACGGCATCAATTCTTTCTTCTATTTGCGCAACTTCCACAAATATATATTTTCTGTCATATTTTGCATGGGAAAAGCAAAGAATGTAAGCTTAATGTCTGACGACTAGGGCTTTTATTACGAGGAAACCCACAAACCAGCCAAAACCTCTCGGTGTCACCTAATTGTCAAAAGGCAACATTGCCCATTATTTTAAACTTCAAACACTTGTTAACGAAGCCGAACCAAGGCCAAGTGAAGAATATTGTTAAAAGTATGAATCAGAATGTGGAGATTCAGCGACACGTGGAAAGAAAGAAGCTTATTATATTACGCGCAAAGTCTAAATCTAAAATAGAATGTAGCTTTGTACTCCTAAAAAGTATATGTGGATCGTATACGCCTGTTTTGTGGTTTTATTTTCCATCTTTTATCTGATAATGGTGTGACGGCTGCGTGACGTAACCTTTCGTGGATTTATCACGTATTCACCTTTACAACGTAAACAAAAGAATTCGCCTCGAAACCTTCATGTCCTTACGACCTTACAACGGCTGTTCACTGCGATATAATATCTAATGTAATGTACTTTTAGAGAATTTCTGAGTATGTAGTGATGGTAGGAAATAGTATGTTGTTTTTTTTTAAATCGACAACGAGGCAGCGTCACCAAAAACATTTACTAAGGTCAGGCCCATCAATATGGCCTGAATAATAGTTTTTAATATTTTGGATAATGATATTTTTAAAGTCTTTGAAAATAACTTTTTACTCACAAATATGTTTTATATTATTTTCAGAATATTGTGTTTCATACTTGTGTACAATAAAGAATAAAACAAATAAATATGTTGCAAAAAGTTTATTCAAATAACAAAAGATGGTCATCACAAACCTAATATCGCGAAATGGCATTTCTAGAACGTTCCCATCCGAGTGACGTCGATAAAAGCGCTACCTTTGTGGGTTTTCACACCAAAATATCAGGCAATAAATTATGTAATCCGTAAATATTACATATTTTTCCTATTCACTTATCGTGCGGTTAAGCCAGATAGCATTATTTATCAGTTAGGATTTTATGCGCATGTGGGAACACATATGTTTAACATTAATGGGGTAATGGGGTTAAAAGAGATTCCGTTCATAGAAGTGCCGAATGATAGTGGGTGATTACTGCCGAATATAAACACCCACTATACTCGAGGAAGCGTTGGCGCGTTGCCGGTCTATAAAAGGAAATATTAATTGGTAAATCGGCACATGTGATAGTGGGTGATTGTCGCGTATAAACACCCACAATTGAGAAGGCGGTGGTGCGTTACCATCTTTTGATTATGGGTAGGATTAACGAGCTATCTCACTGATTGAAAAACGTGTACTACAATGTTCCTCGAATTTCATGGCTAAGCCGGCTATATCTAAAATATGTTTACTGCTCATTTGATTTAAGTATATAAAGAATATCAAAGAAAGGGATACTCCCTATTGACGCATTTTCATTTTTGTGATTTTTTCATCGATCAAGTCAGTGACATGTAATTAATGTAATACATATCTAACTATCAAAGTGTCAGATGTCTCCCTTAGACTTTAACTTAAGGCCTTTGCTTAGTCAAATCCAATCTCAACTAAGCTACAGCAATACAACTACAAAGTACATATGTAATTGCCAAATTAAACTCAGTTCGACGTGCCCTAGCGATAGAATTCCTAGAATTCAGTTACTCTACAGATAAACTTTTTTAATAATTTTCGTGGTTTATCGAGGGAACGCAATGACCCCACGTTATCAAGGCGGCGCCTTTGTGTGCACGCCCCGATTTCTCTCAATGTTTCCACGAATTATTTGCTGAAACAATACAACAGTTCATGTTTGTGTCTTTAATCAAATTTGACTTGCCTTTATACGCTTTTGTCACACAAGAACCAACCCTAATTCGAAGGTGTAAGGCTTAAAATTGCTTACACCCAAATTTGGTGCGATAGCATAAATTTTGTCAGTCCATAAAGAGTCGCAGGCGGCATCTTTGAGATTATGTCGTTTGATAATTACAGACGTACCGTCTAGATTTGTAATTAGCGGCAAATTAACGAGGTTTGTTTTTTAATGACAAATGTGATTGAGGTTACTTGACTTGTACATGTTTACGAGGATTGGTGTGTCCATTTTGTATGCATTGCAGTCCGCTAACTATAATAGTTCTACATAGAGACTGCTTCGATGATAAGCACCATGAACAACAACAAAAACAATAGGATAACATAATTTCGTAATTTAGAGATTGACAGGAATAGAATTGTAGAGTTTTCAAAAATCTCACTGAACGAGTGGCAATTGATATTAATCCACTGTACGCCAAATTATCTGAAAGAATACACTACAGATTTCGCTACAACAAAGGCATTCCACATATTACGAACCCACATAAAACGATTCGAGTCCAACTTAATGACTATGGATAATGGTTTCTTAGATTTACGCGAATGTTACACATTGAAATAAAACTATTTTTACGGATTTTATGACTAATACCTCAGTCTGCCCCGTGACCACGAAAGCTGAAAAGCAATCGAAAAGTCGGGAAGTTAAAAAATGTAAAAATTAAACCAAATCGCGATAAAATCCGTAAAAATAGTTTTATTTCAATTAATGACTATGGATTTAAAAATTTATAAGTGATAGAGCCAGACTCAAACGGGGTGGTACAACTGTCTCACTGGAAACCAACGCTACGCAATGTTTATTTATTTATATATATTTTATTGTACTCCAAAATGAAAGGAAGAAAAAAAATGCTTAAAACTATACATGGCCACAATTGGCGGCCTTATCGCAACCTAAGATTTTGTTCAAGGATTCTTCAACCATTGGATGTTAAGTGTTTTGTACACAACCTAGTAACGAGGTTGATGGAGGTCCAATTGGTGGGAGAATATTCGTGTCTGTTTAGGTGAGGCTACACACAGCGGTTAAAAAATTATCATAGACCCCGACGTGTATATCGCGTTTCGGGTTCATACTAGGCACATCCACGTACAATCAGACCATAATTATGTTAACCCCTACGAGATATCTATTATGGCTGGATACTCCAGCATTGCACATACCACAAGTGTAGAAACTTTGTTCTTTCGGTATAAAAACAGATCTTTAACTGGTGGCACCCAACGTGGTTTTTCCTAAACCAATCAACAAAAGTCAGCTTTGCAATCGAGTAATTTGCTTCCAAATGGGGCTACCCAGACGAGGCGTCCACAAAAACATTGTTTAATTCACAAAAGGGACAACATTGAATTCAATTGTCATGCTTGGCAGTCACGCAAACTTTAAACGTGAGGTTATTGTGACTCGCCGGTGGACGGATTAAGGAGCATTTTAAAAGGACATTCGTCTGTTTTTGCATTTTGCATAGATATATTTAAATGTGCAGTTGAACAAGTTTTTTAAATAATGCGCGGTAAATACTACATTTGGTGGTTTGTACAAGGATTTTCCTATATTATTGAAAAATATGCCCGCCTTCAACATCCAAAGAAAAACTCAACTAGTAAGTCTGTAAACTGTTGCAGAGATTGATGACGTGAGAAATATTTTACTATTAAGAGATCATACACCACGTGCACATTTGTGGAAATCTATAATTCACAGGACGTTCTCATTATCACGTGCACAGCTGAATTTAGTTTTCAATCACAATGACGAATTTAATTCTCTCCCTCACTTTCTTGAGCCACAAGAAGTCTACCGCTGAATATACTATATAGGCTGTACATAATTCGTTTACTTCGAAATCTGAACAAAATTGTTGTTATCAAGAAGTCTGCTGCTCAACGTAGTCTGAACTTAATTCATCTTAGAAATCTTAGAATAAAATGGGTGCTAATAAAAGCCCTCAGTTCCCAGATTCGCGCCTGGCGGGGCGTATTTGGCCAGACTTGGCCGGACTTGGCCAAACAACGTTGAATAATAGGGTAAACAGCGGGCATGTCGTGGCCGGCCGGTCGGCAAATATTTACCCGCGAACCTAGCCAGTGCCCTTTGATTGATCGAGCCGTGTGGTTACCAGCAACAATGTCACCATCTTGACGGCTTGAAGGATTTTTGATAAGTATTTCATAGACGATAAAAAAAAAGGCTTTTTCGAAAACAAAAGCAGCACACAGCACACAGCACACAGCACCATGTATTACAAAGTAATACTTTTTTTTGTTTCGAGAAGAAAAGCTATTAAGCTCCCCTTTCGCTAGGAAAAATGTTCTAATCTATAAATAAACTCATTAATTACTTCAGAAACAGCTAAATAAAAAAGCACAATCGTACCAATACATACCTAATTCATACGTAACAATGATAATTTATATCGATTACAAATTATCCAGGAAGCTATGAATCTTATCTTTTTAAATGAAATTTTGAGTCATAGAATCCGAAATAACACAGTTAAAATCGTAACATAATTGTAACGATAAAGAATATGGATGTCAAGGTGAGGGCCATAAGCCAATGAACATATTAAAAGAAATTGTACAAACCAAAGAACTTTAAAAGAGCTTTAAAGAAAGATATGATACAAACCAAAATATAATGTCGCCATTGTTTATTTCTCCATCGAAGAAAGATTCAACATCAATAAAATTCGAACCAAATCTATTCTTACCATAAATCAATGATAACCACTTAAAGCTTTGTGCTTTGTAAAATAGGTACAACGGTGTACTGTGAAGCTCTTTCCTTCAATTATTCATTAACAAAATCCAAGATAAAAAGTGTCATAAAAATATCATAATTATGACATCATCACAAACGATTAATTACAATATTGTACAAAAACAATCACCAAGAACTGCAACCTTTTAATTAGTTTTTTCTTCATTAGTTTACACAAAAAACACGCCAGCAACATTATTTACTCCAACCAACCAAACCAACCAATTTGTGGAGTCTAGTGAAACCTAACGGCTCACAATCCATACAGGCCAAACAGGCGGTCCACAAAACCTTATCTCCACTAATGTTTGCTTACAAGGGTACACATGTCCAAATCGGATTTACAACGCTCTGAGACAACCGCTTTGGAGGGTTCGCACAAAAGATCACGTTCATGAAAAATCTTTATAAAACGGTATAGTTTTGGAGGGTTCATTTAGCAGTTTTGATCATTGTATATGTTAATTTTAATTAATTTTCCTTCATTCATGTTCGCTTTGTTAGCTCGTTTACTGTTTCTACGTTAATATTAGCATCGTTATAAAGTCCAGGAACTCTCCTCCGTGGCCAAAGAATTCCAACTATTTTATACTTATCCAAGAATCCCTACGAGTTTCAATTCACCTAGTATGTTGATATTCAAATCCGCCTTTACCTTGACCTTTACTCACTAAATTACTCTATAAATCAGCACAAATACCAAAAAATATATTTTATCTACTCCTTATGTGACATAACCATCTATAATTCACCAATTTTAATATAACACCAAAGCCTACTCGACAAAACCAATACCCGGTCATAAACAACATCTCTGCTATCCGTACCATATTATCTATATCGAAAAAATTGTACGACACAAAAATTACAACCATCATAACATGCGCGTTTAAACTGTCGATACTCGATAATGTCGATAAAGTTATCGGCGTGCCTTTGTCGATGCCGCCCGCAAATCAAAGTTGTAAAACAAACGTAATTTTAGGCGTGTGATATGCGCTGACGGGCGCCCAGATAAGATATGTCAGGCAAAATCTGAAGCCGTGGGATTTGGCGGTTTGTTATTGGATATTTTGTGCATACGTAATGAATGGAAACTTTTCGCTAGTATCGAGTGCACAATGCATCTGATGTGGAGTTTCGAATGTCGACAAAATGTCCTGTCCAATTGACACTGCCGTGGACCAATATGCCTTTTCTAAAAGGCCTACTTTATCTGTAATCAATTCTGACATCGTAAGAGGTACTATGTTGGCGCACTGACGTCACAGATTAGAGCAAAACTGTTTTGGTCGGTCAGTGAGTGTAATATACCTACTGGTTCGTTAAGATCGGACATAAGCTTAAATTTAACGCTGTGAAACTAATCAGAAATAAAAGAAATGGGATTCGGACACGAATATTTGACTGTACCCCGGCCCCCATAGCAAGCGGGAGACAACAAAGTTAGATAACGATATCACTGGTGGGAGGTCTCTCAAATGTGAGAGTCCGCCTGGGCAGGTACATGGTGAGACTTAATGAGACTTAACATCTTATGTATCAGGATGGCGAGCGCAATGGAATGTCAAGCATTGCTTTGTAATTCATGGTGTTTCATTCATTTCTGTTCATGAGCGGTCTTATCGCTTACCGTCAGGCGAATGGCATGCTCGTTTCGCCATTCATTGCAATAAATAAAAAGATAATATATTCACTAATTCGCTACCTTGTACAGATAAATAGTCAAACGCCGCCGCCGTCGGAAGAGATTACCGAAGCTGTTTTATATCAGCCACCATCACGCGGAAGGGCTTTCAAACGTTTTTTAGATTATTCCGTATTACCCAAATAATTGGTAGTAGATTTATTTGAAAATTTAGTATATTACTACGATGATTTATTGTTCAACAAAATTTGGAGTTATATGAATAGCGTACAATACAAGTATTTAAAAGAACAATCGAACTGTATTTTATCGACCTAGCTTGAGAAAATTCGATTATAAAAATAGCATACAAATGAATTAGGACGGTATGGTCGACACCGGATACACACAGAATTAACACGAAGCGCGATACTAGCGTGGGTCAATAAGACGCCTTTTTTTCCTATTTTATACCATTGCAATCGAAGCTGATACGAACATTCTTCCATCAGCTAGTCTTTGGCAATTCTTCTCCCTCTTTACCAATTTTAAAACATTTATCCATCGATATCAATGTTACACTAGATAAGACACTCAGTACGAAAAATGTGTCCCACCTACTTGCGGTGCATGCACCGCACATGAAGCAGTCTGCTTCGTGACAGTGACAGTGTAGTACGCCTTATCGGATACGTTTCTATGTAATTTTTTTTTACTTTTCGCCTTCAAACCGAAAGCAAATCGTCTGAAGTTACATTTTTGTAATAGTTCCAGTCAATGAACTAAATGTCGGTAGTGTGCTTTTAAAAATACGGGGGCACTTTGTTTCCATGACGTGTGTCGCCTATCGGTAGAATATAAGTCAATGCATTTATCTATACTCAGTAATAAAATAACTTCTGCTTACCTCTCGTGTGGTAGGCATCATGGCTCTGCGGCGGGAGAGGTGAGGCCAGCCTCGGCTCCGGTCTGCTGGCAGATGCTCCCCACAGAGACTGGCACAGACCGTTGCGCAGCGCCTCGCTTGCTGACACTCCTGGGAACAATGACGTCATTGTTTAGTACTTGTTGGAATTATGTAATCCACTTCGAAAATAATATTGATAGGAAATATGAGTATAAATTATAACTAGTACAGTTTTATTTTATTCTTTTTTTTTTAACTTCAACGACGGCCCATCGTTGGTTTAGTGGTGCGTGTATAGCTGTTAATTGAGAGTTTCATGTCTTGATAACAGCTTGGTAAGTTTGACAATAGTTAAATAATGTTATATTAGGCGTTTATTAAACATGTTATTACACATGTTTATTAAACATATTATACATATGTTGATTAAACATGTCGATAGAATCGCCTCCTATCAAATGTTATAACTGAAAAAAGCTCCTCGAACTGTATAGATACGTTACTTTTTGTCCCTAAAAATAAGTATTAAAATGTTATCACAACCATGATTTTAATAATGAACAAGAATTCCCAATTCCCATGGGCGGGGGTGAGGTCGCCACTAGGCCACTTCCTCATTAACTCATTACTATCCGGACAATTATACATGACTCATCACACATCTGTCGAGGATTTTAACATTATGACGTTTATTCATATTTGAAATAAGAACGTATTTAGGATTAGTTTATTAATTTTTGAATAAATGTCTAAGATTCATCATTTGAATTATTAATCGTTTTGTAATTTGAAAATGAATTGATATATTTTTTATTTATAAATATAATAAATAAATGCACCCATATTGGATGTTATTTTTCGTTTCACTTTTGCTTATAAGTGATAATATTTTGTTTTTAACGAATTGATGCCGCAATCTACAAAAGTTACAGAGCGAAGTGGAGATCCTTAGTCTCTGCCTACCCCTATGGGAAACAGGCTTGACGTTTATGTATTTAAATACAAAAGCTTAATTAATTGGATGAGGCAATGTTTGGCCAATGCGGATGCAGATTGCATCATAGTTCCTCATAGTTACTGGGTCTATATGATAAATTTATAAACACATTTATAAATAACATTTTTTTGCGGAAAACCGCGTGTCTATTAGTGTTATATAACCACCAATAGGTAAATATATTTTTATTACGCGTGATTTGGACAGATTTTGCGTTGTTTTATTTGGTTGTGAAACCTGTACCAAAATATAACCTACAATATTAAATACGAACTTTTAGAATTGTATTCGAAAAATAAAGAATATGTTAAATGATAATCTCGACCAGATTTTTTTCATGAGAACAATCTTTTTAAGCTCTCCTTAATATGAAGGTTGTCGAAAGGAACGATCCGTCACCAGCCTTCTAGTGGAAAATAGTGGCGAAAAATGGTAATGATGATGAAAATAAACTAGTAGACATATAATCCGAATCGTTTCATTCATAAAATACAATAAGGTTCTATAAAATCTATTTATCTATTCAGCCATAAGAAGTCTACTGCTGAACATACGCCTCCCCCTAGGATCTCGCACATATTAATTTTAAATTGGATACGTTATTAGTGTTATTTTCTCACGTACTTATAAACTGTTAACCCCAGACGGTTCGCAGCGGCTACCAATGTCGCTGTCGGATAACTGGACGAGGGCTTAAAGCGATGCATGTTTTACAAATATTTATATTAACTGCTTCAGAACCAGTGTGTAATGCTTTTTCCTGTTTTTATTAATTAGGTGCGATAAATAGGCGGTTACCCTCTAAGTGTTTTTCACTAGCTACAAACAATCCCAAGAATCAGGGTCTAGCATTTGAAAGACCACTTTTCTGCTCCATCAACACAGCAAGTAGTGCCACAATATGGTGTATGATGTGCAGTGCCATCCAGCAAAAGCACTGGAAGACGAAGATCATCCTTTTCATGAATGTCGAGTTTGTAGTGGACTAAGGAAGTTTCAGTCAAAAGTGTTAATTTGAATGACCTAAAACGGCTGAATTTACCTCGTTCGCGTTTTCCTATGTCAATAGGCATTTTGAGATAAGAACTTAACACTTTTACCATTTTTCTACTGACGTTTAACCCAGCCAATGCCAGAGTAAGTTCTCAACTATCCCCTTTATCTTTTGGTTTTGTCGATTGCAAGATTGGCTCTCATACCTCTGTTTTTGATCGAATTTTGGCCAACTCAGTAACATGACGGTGTCAAACAAAATTACTTTCACCAACAACAATATCCAGCGCCGTTTTAGAGGCTCAGTTAAGACCAATTGAATGTTTGTCTTATCAATGTAATGGTCCGTCATGATTTGCCCGGCGCTTGCCCTCACTGGGCCGTCACTCGGCGCGCGCGTGGACTGTCACAAGCCGGTGGCAATTTGTTATTATTTAATGTCTTTATTGCCCCGCTCGGTTTTCAATGCGATGTCTTGCGAGAAGAAGATAGCTTGTAAATGTATCGGAGGGTCGGTAGAGTAGCTTTGAGGGGTAGATAGAGAAACGTCAAGAAAAGAAAATGTTATACATTCATATAAAAATGAGTACCTACTTACTCAAATCACTAAAAGAAACACTAAGATATCTATGAAGCTTCCGTTCTTAGTTAGACAGACTCGACAGAAAAAAAATATATCTACAATTTTATTTTACTCTATAAGTTATTGATTTCGATACTAAATTAAGATATTTTTTAACTTTATGACTATTTTCATGCCCAAAGAATTATCTAAATTAGACTCTTTATGTTATAATCAAAATATAATAAAATGCAAATTGTTTCAATAAAAAAAATCCTTAATAATAAATGTTGCGTGTTATTAAGTTATCAACTGCATGCACAGGTTATGATTTTGGAAATTAATTTAAAATATGTAATTACCAGATTACAAGAACAGATTATATTTTTTAATAATTGATTAAATTACCACGATTAAAATGAAAACATTTTAAAAACGGATTTATTGATAAAAATTATCAAAACACATGTATTTAGGTAATCACAGCCGCTGTTACAAGATATTAATGATTATTGATTACGTTAATTCCATGTTACTGATGATAAGCTGATTCGTGAAGTAATCAGTTATTTTTTAACATATTTTAATATTCTTACTTACATTTTGTGTTTTAATGAAATAGTTATTGTATTTACATTACTTAATGAGGAGTCAGTTTATTATTGTATTAAGAGCTAAACCATTTGGTTCATTTTTTAATTTGCTTCGATAATTAAATTCCAAAACTCTTCAAATGTCTTTTAATCAAAGTACCACTAGGAAAAACAGATTTTCATATTACCACAATCGCCATTCTATTAATGTTAATAAGCGACATACTTAAGCTACATTCAATTCTCACTCCTATGACGACACATTGTTACAACTCCAACATCTTAATGCCCATAGCGACCGTCAAAGTACAGCGACGATAAGAAACAAGGGCAATCAGTGCCGCGTCCTGAAGGAAGACAGCGATTCGTTGGCGCCAGGAAGACGTCCAGCGCTGTCAAGTGATATGTGCAGGATGTAGCAGTTTTTGTTCAAATTATAATCTAACACGCATGATTCAACTTTGTTTATTCCATTTTCAAATTTCGAATGAAGATTCAAAATTATAAATTTCATTCTGATTTTGAATATTTATTTTTTTGTGAATTTATTAATGCATGATTTTCAAATTTTGAATAATCGATTTATGGTTTGTTTATTGTTAAGCAAACAGTTTTTGCGGTACCTACAACAATTACATACTAGTTTTTTAATTGATGTTTACTTCAATTAAAAAAACTAGGACGTTATCGTATCTACCGCAAAAAGTGTTTGCTTAAAAACATAGTTAATTATTACGTTGTTGATAATAATAGGTCGTATCCCCGAATTAATGATTATACTATTAGTTATAGCTAGCAACGGCTTGCGACGCATATTATTTCATAGGATGAAATGTGTTAATTAAAACGAACCAACCTATTTGACTAATATACTTTTAAATTTGTTTTGGTATATCCTTAATCATTTGACTAGCACCAAATGAATCCAAATTAAAATTATTTTCCATTTAGTTATTTGAAAATTACAATTTGTTTTACAACAATCAAATCACGCTTTCCCCAAACACAACATAGTGACCAATCCATTGTATTTAGGACATGCAAGCACACAAACACAAAGTGTCCTAATTAGACGCTGCATCCACACTCAATTGCCGTCTCAATTGCTATAAATAGCGTATAGCAATTTCTATCTATTTTTAAATAGTCAAGGATGTTATGAGTCAGATATGAAAAAACAAAAGGCTGGTTGGCGCCAACGCTGAGGAATCAATGGCTGGCGTCCGGGCGCGGGATAATCATTGAATTGACGCTGACAAAGCCAATTGGCTCATCGCTTCCTGTGTTGTCGGTCGGGGCAAGGGACAGGCCTTCCGCGGTGTTGTGGAGAGTATAAGTTGTTTATGCAACAATAAATTGTTGTTTGTTGGAAAGTACGCCTGTTGTATAGGAAACAATTTTAACGAATTAGTTTTTTTCAATTCTGAGAAAATTACGTTCTCTTTATTTCTCGATGTGCAATTTGAAATGAAAATAATTGTACATTAATAAATAATATTTATTCGTATATGAATACTAAACAAAATGCATAGATCTCATGTTCATAATTTAAATATATAATTAAGAACCCATTTTATTTACAATGTCTTCACCAATTTCTTTCATATCTTCTATCACCTAAGTTTGACTGTAAGACGTACTGTGTATCTTTTGGACTGAGATTGTCACTTTAAGTCTGTCATACGCTACCGCCTCTGCCACAGACGCTCAGATAAATGTCGCGTGCTGATTCTTTAGTGTCGAAATTCAACCGGGATTTATATCTCGCAATAAGAGTATCAGACGCTCAACTGATTTAAAAATATTCATTGTTTATGACAAAATTGACCTCATTCTGGTGTTGTTAAACTTTGTCTGTTAACTCTGACAATAATGCATTTTGAAATCATAATCTTTGATTATTATGTTATAGGTCAATACTCGTCGTTGTAAAATGCTTTATTTATTTTAGGCTTTTATACTTTTTCTTAATTACAAACTTATCCCATACTTAAGGTCATTGAAAAATGTTTTTCCTCATTTTGTCGAAGAGTATAGACGTTGATATTAGATTTATTGATATAACCCCCTCTTAAACTTTCTTTTTTTACAAAAATTTTATAAGATCGTTATCCCAACTGCCCCCTGACATAACGACATCTTAATTTCTGATCAAAATAAAATTCATAAACAGTATTCAATACAAAACTTAATATAAAAATTGCGTGCAATGAAGAGGGACCGAGGCGTCGAGTCGCGACTGCCGGCGCCCTCCTCAAATAACGCGTGTCCGGCACTCCCGGGTGTCGAGCGTCCTCTCGATTCTATTACTGTATTCCTATTATTACTGTGTTATATGAGGTTGGTTATACTTTCGAATTGGAATAAAAGAGCAAGCTCTGATATCCAAGCGTTGTGAATGTTCGTCGGTGACAGTGATCACTTAACATTAGGTGATCTGTTTGCTTGTTTACCGAATCTGTTAAATTAAAATTGTTTTAAGAAACATCCAATTTCAATCTCAAATAAAGCGCTTGAGAATTGAACTAAGAAACTCCCGATTTGACGCCTCTACTCTACGTTATTTTCATCTAATTACGTTTATTTACAGGAAAAGTATGAATGCGTTGTTGCAACCTCGGTACTTTGTATTTATCAACGATTTCCGTGAAACAGTATTGGAACGGTCGCTGATAATAGAATAAAGATTTCATTCACTAAATTCTTGGAAAATAAGTGAAAGATAAAATCATAACTATGTTAAATAATAAAAAGTATAAAATAAATGTATTGTTATAGGTAGACAAGCTAATTGAAATTGCAGGAAGTAGCTGGATGCAGGCCGCTTCCAATTGGTAGATAATATTCTTTGGAGGGCTATGCTCAGCAGTGGACTGCTTATGGGTGAGCGAAGAGAGGAATAAAGGGAGAGATAAAAATGCTGATATGTTCACCTGTTGTCCCGAATGAGCCGCGCAATATACGCACCTACATTTAAATGTCTTTTTTTTTGTATTGTCTAAATCACTTATTGTGTTGTATGCGGCTGTTCTTGCAACAATAAATGTGTCTTCTTTCTTTCTTCTTTCTTCAAATAAAAAATATCATACGCGCATTGTTTTGAAATTAATGGTGATGTTTGGTTTTCTACTGTCCATGAGCGGTCGTGTCGCTTACCATCAAGCGAATGGCATGCTCGTTTCGCCGTTCATCGCAATAAAAAAAACTAACCGACCGAAATGCTACGGCAATAGTTTTACTTCACATCTGTTTTCTGTAAGACAGTGGTAGACCGATCGAGCAAACTCAATTTTTTTCTATGTAAAATACGCAATAAGAATCAATTATAAAAACATGTTAAACATTCTTATCGAAAAAATGTAAGTCGATCATGAATACAATTGCAAGTGAATCACAGTCCCCGCTATAGATAATTATAGATTTGATATGATACACTATGCACACGATTATACCCTTTAATCCAATAGTTATAGTGGTTATATTTGAAGGGATATAAAGGATTTTTTAATCTCATCTCCGGCGATCAATCACAGCTGGATTTGTAGCGGCCGGTTTAGTGTCATTTCCTATCGAAGTTATTATTACAAATGGGTGCTTGTTCAGTTCATGTACTTGAATGTAACTATTTGTATTTTAATTGTGGTTAATATTCTTGATTGGTAGCTTGGTGACTGCGGTGGTCGCGAGTTCGGATCCTAGAATTTAGTCATGACTTTTCGTAATCATATGTCTTAGGGAAATCTGTACACCACAGCATTATTCACAAGATTTTAATGGCATGTGAAGTTCACAAATCCTCACTAGGACAGCATGTTAGATCATGATCTAGGCTATCTCAATCGTATTCCCGATTGTAGAGTAACTCTGTGTCCAGCACTGAGAGATTATGAATTTATATTACAGTAAGTAAATTAATAAATACACCCAACAGTCACATACATAGTCCTGACCCCACACTAAGATCGAGTCTTGTGTCGTGGGTATCAGGAACTACGAGAGACTTTTCGGTCTCACAAACACCCAGATCCGAAACAAATACTTGTGGTTCTCACAAACGTTTGTCTCGGTGCGGAGATGGACCCTGCGGCCTCTCGTTTCACAGGTGGCGTCTAACCAACTGCGCCACGGAGGCTGTCGAAGTTCCATCAACTATATATTTATTGGTAAAATAAATACACCTTATGGTACACCTCCTTTGATTTCATGTACAGTACAGTTGTGCAACTACGAATGCCCCACTAGAATAGACCAAAAATTCCAGCCAATTGTCGGATTTACTATCAAACTGACCCGATTCTCAAGTGAATGAAGCCTAGTGCCACCGGCGTAGACGTTATCTGGATGAAAGGGCACCGGCATCAATTAGAGCGATGTCATGAGACAACGGGCCGTTTATCATCCATCAATGGATGCGAGCGCCCATTCATCGCTCGTATTATTAGCGAATGATGCATCAAATCGGTCGATATGTTGCGAGTGCTGTGGAGTCGACTTTTGTTTTATAATACTTTTAGTTTTTTAACATTGGCACTATTTAGGATACTTTATGGTAGTCGAAAGTGTTATAGTGTTCATCAGGACAGCTACTACTGAACACCGCGGTGACATTCGTCATTATGACCTAAGTAAGTGTGTCGCGTTTTCAGATTCAACCATCCTGGTATACTGCATATGTACCGAGCAACCGAGCAAACAGGTAACCTGGGGGAAGGTACTCACTGTCACCCATAAATATCCACAACACTTGTATCATAGATGTGTTGCCGGCCCATTAAATTGGGAAGGGAGCGGGAGGGGAAAAAGGTGGGAAGAGGAGATAAGCAGTGGACATAATTGTATTGCATCTCACGTATCCTCAGTTGTGACTACAAAGTCGCTTTAAAAATGTCAGTAAAAAATGCTCCATGCGCTTTTAGTCACTTAGAGCAAGGCGATGTAAGAGCGCTGTAGTAATAGCTTTTGTCAGTCGATATAGCTTATTTATTTCCAGATTTAACTGGCTGAAGCTACTGCTTATAGTCCAGTAAATAAATTTATTTACATTACGCAACTGGTCTTAAAGTACAGAACTGTCCTGGATGGACAGAACAGAATCCAAATAAGAAGCAACCATACAGCCCAATCTGCCTTCTGCATCTTAATAAAAATAATAGTAAAACAAATGTCGTCTCTAAAGTTTCCCTTTATAATCCGGGTGTTGCATTTCATGTGCATGGGTGGTCGGCTGTCAGTACATTATAATAATTACGCACATATTAACTTCGACCTACAAAGCGAACGGAAATCATCATGCGATGTGAATGTTTAGAGAGTCTTCAATTCTGATTTCTTCAGAAAATGTATTTAAGAATAAATATGTCGGAATTGTTTGCTGTGTTTCAAGTATCTGTTAGGATGGTGACCATTGTATATGATGATGGAATAGTTATTATATTAATCCACACTCTTTTATATTATAGGGGGAAAACGAGCGTAAGGTTCATTTGATGGTAAGTGATCACCATCGCCCATGAACATCTGCAACACCATAGGGTATGGAAATGCGTTGCCAGCCTTTTAAGCTGGAAAAAGGTTCGTTTGAAGTGTGTGTGTGTGTTGTGTTTCGGGTTCAGCCTCTGTATATCTACTTTCTAGATGATTGGCGTGTATTTGGTTTGAATGACTTTACTAATAATAATAATAAATACACCCAACAGTCACATAGTTCTGACCCCACGTTAAGATCAATTAAGTCTTTTGTCGTGCGTATCAGAAACTAAGAGAGACTTTTCGGTCTCACAAACACCCAGACCTGAAACAAATATCTGTGGATCACACAAAGATTGGTCTGCCAACTGTGCCACGGAGGCTGTCCAAACCAATGTTTTTTCATCAAGCGCACTTTCTTGTGTTACAATATAAAAACTTCAATGCGCTGGTTACAGAAGATGGTATCTCCATCTCAAGAACTCAACAATGCCACGACTTTCAGAGACGCAGCGTCATTCACCAATTATTTCTACACAACCGCAGCTCATAACAAAACAAATAAATCATGATACAACTAAGAAGAATGGAAAGAATGGCCGTGTGTCGCAGCTAACAACGCTGCGTTCTTCCCTTATCAGTGGTGACAGGCCGTCTGCCAGTCCCTGTTATCTGCAAACACTACGCCTTTATGCCCAGGGCATAAAGAATCTTTTATTATTAACGGCCAGGTCACCCGGGTCGCGATTTCCTGGCCACAGATTATTAACAAAACCATTTTTTTTTTCACGATAACAATGTTTAATTAAGTCGCGTTCTACGAAAGTTAATGAAGGAAGTCTTTAATCAGTTGTGCTATTATTGCTGGTTAAATCGGAATTATAATTAATCTTGTGTATTTTAATTCTTTGGAGGTTCATACATGAAACACAATATGGATAAATGACTTTATAAAACCACAAAAAGTTGCTACATGCAGCAAGCTTCTACAAAAGGCTGTAGAAATCTTTACATAGGGTATTTTTTCAGTAATAGAATTTTATCTAGCTAATAGTGTCTAAGTAACTTGCAAGGGTACTAAATATAAATTAATTTTTCTATTATATTTTTATTGATAAACCCTTTTTAGTAGTAGTAAATTAGCTAGATAACAGAAGTAACTAACGCAACTTGTTAGTTAAACGACATTGGTTCAATCCGGGACTGTCGTAATAACAATGTCTTGTAAGACATATAATTTCACGATGTATTTTATTAATCATAGTTATTCATATCAACTTCTTTATTATGGTTTCACCGCTTTGATTCACCACAAAATATGTTTTCATTATTTTTAATCCCTTCTACAATAGATACATGCTTAGTTTCTATCTTTTGACACACGTACATGCAATAATCACAGTATTACATGATTCACGTCCAACTCCCGTTCCCACGGCCAGATTACCGTCCGCCCACGGTCTCCGTTTTCACGATGTCCGTGAAATCTAATGGACGCGTTTCCTCTATTCCGCTCGCTTCACAGTTCACGTGGACAGTCATCGGAATTGTTTAGTTTACGGAATAATACGTGGTAATTACAAGTCAGTGTAAGCTGCTGTACGAAATCGTTGCTGGCCTTTTATAACACATCCATTGTTAACATATCTATGATCCAGCGTTGTGGATATTCATGGACGGCAGTGATCAGTTACCATCAGGTGACCTGTTTGCTCGTTTGCCGGACCAATGCAATAAAAAAAATGAAATTATTATGCCAATATAATCAATAAAATTGTATTTCTTTATTCGTGTAATTCCCTTTAATTATAATTAATTCTTCGTACATGAGTCGCCAGAACGTTGAATGTTTATTTTTCAGGATTTACTATTTGACACGTGTAATTCCAATTTTAAAATTCACATTCGAAATTCGAAATTTAAAAGTTTTATTATTTTTCTACGTCAAATATCGTTTACAATTTACATAACATTATCTTGTGTTCTTTTTATAAATGTATCAATTAAATGAATTAATTTCGTTAAATGACAATTAATTAAATTGTTAAATATCTAGCAAAGTGGAGGCGATGGTGATTGCGTATCTAGGCCGGTTCCCACGGCTCCACGACTCCTACGCATGGTTCTTACTCATCTCCACTGTTTGTCATCTGTTAGTTTAATTGATCCAGCCAGTCGTAAATTAAATCGTGGTTCATCAGTACACGCCGCGTCGTGAATATTTTCATGCCACGATAGAAACGGCCTTGGGTGACTAATGTTCAAGTATTGATCGTTTGTGTGCATTGATTTTATTGGTGCTTGTGTTATAAATAGCAATTATAAATGTTGGGTTACGGCCTTTTCGAATAGAGATATTGAAGTCTTGGTTTAACGATAGATGTGGTAGAAACTTGTATAAGCTAAGTCCAATATTAATCACCCCCTTAAAAAGATTTCATATTGGAGTAGTACTAATTATTTTTTACTCAATTTTTTTATACACTTTATAAATATAATACATTGCATTGCATATTCAACGTGTCTGTTCTTCTCAAATTCTAAAATTAAACTCTAATTCATCAACGCAACAAAATTAAGAAAAAAGGTAAGTTATCCCGACAAATTTAAAAAGCCCCCACATGTATGCGTACAGTGAAGTAAAAACTACGATTAAATTGTGCTGTGTAGCGTCGCTTATTGTCGTGCGAACAGCGGATCGGGTTAAGAGGTGTTAATTGTGAGAGATTGAATGTTTTCTCAGGGCAGAATTTCAATTGAACGCAATTGTCTGCTCGCTTTTTATAAAACTAGGCGGTTTTAAAGTAAATAAACGGTTTTGTTCTACTTTGTATTGTTGAAGATCGATAGAGATTTTATTGGTATAGCAATTTTTTTTTATACTTGTTCGATTACATTATGAGTGTAACATGAATGGAGTATGCATAATTATGTCTGTATGATCGAAACGATATCTAAAGATTGAACTCATATAAGTGCGTGGTGGCCTGTACAAGTGCGTGGTGGCCTGTTGGTAACGGACCAGACGCGGCTGCCTACATGTCCACGGTGGTCGCGGGTTCAAATCCCAGGGCACACCTCTGACTTTTCGGAGTTATGTGTGTATTGATAGTCAATCACCACGCACTTTAACGGTGAAGGAAAACATCGTGAGGAAACCTGCATACCGTAGCGATTTTAAAGAATTTCTACGGTACGTAAGTCCGCCAACCCGCACTAGGCCAGGGTGGTGGACTATATAGCCTAAAAACTCTCAATCGATTCCCTCGATTGTAGAGTAGGGCCCGTGCCCTGTAGTGGGACGTATATGGGCTGATATAGAACTCATATAAGACATTTACGACATTTGCCTCTTCTCTTTCTTTTTCCTCCCCGCTCCATTACCGATCGGATGGTCCGGCATCACATCTATGATCCAGGAGCTGTAGATGTTAATGGGTGGCATTGATCCTTTACCATCAGCTGACCTGTTTGCTCGTCTGCCGGAAATATTGTATGAAAAAAATGCGTCTGTAATTAAGAGGGACTTTCCACCATTTGGTACAGTCGTTGTTGTCCGGGTAGATGAAATAACCAAAATTATTATGATTATTAAATAGAAAATTGTAAGCTATAGTCTGCGCAGACCTGCCCAAGTTTCATAACTCCGATACTTATTTCCTGGTTTCATAAAATAATTAGGTATAATATTTTAAAACCAAAATACATTTCATTGTTTATTGATTGCGTATAATATATCTGACAGATTTATTTTAAGACTCTGATTTATTGTGGGTTTTAATTTTACATACATAAACTCACACCTTTTTCCCTGAAGGGGTAGGCAGCGGCGCCTCCGGGACACCCACATTTCGCCTTGAATGTTCCGTCCCACGATGTGATTGGGGGCGAACCCATCGCCATGTCGGGCACAAATTCCTGACTCCGGGCTAATAATGATTACAAAACCCAATATCACTTTTCCCGACCCGGGATTCGAACCCGAGACTTCAGCTTTGCAATCGTAGCGTAGTACAACTACGCCACCGAGGCAGGCGGTTTTAATTTTCTGTTCGGTATAATTTTGCAAGCCCAATATCTCTTTTCTCTTCCCGTCCTTTTTCCGTCCCGCTCCTGTACTAATTAGGCCAGCAACAAATCCATGATCTAGCATTGTGGTTGTTCACGGGCGGCAGTGTTCACTTACCATCAGCTGACCTGTTTGCTCGTTTGCCGGTACCTATCCTATAAAAATACCTCAGGACATGCTTATTGTTTACCTCTCGTCTGTGATTTTCTAAGTATTGTACTTAGCATTAGAACAATTATTGTAGTCAATTTATGGTCCAAATAAAATAAATAATGGTATATCTATGTTTCACTTTCATCTTGTGATACCAGTATTAGAATTTTACATAGAGGCGTTAGATATCACAGTCAAGGCTGGCTATTTTTTATTATTTTTGACAAACAGTCTGAGGCTTTTGTTCCTGAGTTATTGTTAAATATATGATCAAATAATATTTCTCATAATATAAAATTTTCCATCCCTTTTTATTCCTGTGGAATTTAATTCAGTAATCAGAAGTGGTCTTATGTCTTCTATAGGTTCTATACTTTGATTTAATCAATTAATTATTTTGTCTGTGAAAAGGTAATAACAAAATTACACATAATATATATATTTTATAGACTTTTTTATAAATTACATCGTATGTTACTAAAATATTGTCTATTGAAATGTGCGTCAATAAATTAAATTAATTAAAATTTGATTATAAATTAAATCACAACGCAATAAAACTTTAAATAAATTGTAACCGATGCTCGTGGGACCCGTTGTTCGAGGTCGCATCGAATTGAGGCCAAAGTCATGGGACCATGCCGGGCCATTCAGTACATGTACTTAGATTCAAATTAATATGGTCCACATTGCGAATTGATGTAGGTAATTACAAATAAATTTATCAAAATTAAATATTGTAATGTTGAAGTTAGATTTTTTAATAAGAAAATGTAGTTTATTTTGTACTTTAAAAAAATGCCACTCGCACGAAATGCCACCATAATGAACGGGATCGATTAGTTTTTCAGGACTTTCAGAAAAGGAACAATGTTTAGCTAGGCGACAATAGCTGGATAGAACCTACTGCGCATTACGTCAGCTCTTTTATCTTACTTTACAGGATAATAAACACATAGAATAATATATTTAGATAGTGCTATGTACTTTATGGTATATTTTCATTAATGGGATAATTGAGAATGCACAAGATCTGGCAAAGCGGAGAAGCTTAGCGAAAAAGTTTTTCCTCGGCGCGGGGATAAACTGGTTAGAAAAACGAAAATCTATGATTAACGCATTTAAATGACACAAGTCATACATTTATTTTTTGGTTGGAATTGTATCAGCCCATATACGTCCCACGGCTGGGCACGGACCTACTCTACAATAGAGAGAATCGATTGAGAGTGGTTAGGCCATATAGTCCACCACGTTTTTGCACCAAAAGACAAATTAACACAATGAAATAACCATACATGTATCATAAATTAAGGAATGAAACACAATAAGGTAAGGTTCACATCTCATGATTAAAAAATAGATTACATCAATAATGAAATTAAGCTGAACTTCACTTATTTTCCAATAAGTATCTTCAGCAACGAAAAACGGCAGTCTGAAATACAATATCAGAGTTCATCTAGAGCAGCCTCACACATCAGTGGCAGTACGTACTATAGAAATATAATCATACGTACATAAACTCACGCCTTTTTCCCAGAAATGTGTTATGCAAATACAATCGACTATAAAAAATCAAATTTCAATATTTAGAACAGCCTCATAGTTCATGAGCGGCAGTACATGGCGACAATCTAATATGATTCACTCATTGAGTGGCCAGAGGCTGTCCGCGTGACTTTTGATGTGCCCGCCTGTTTCACAAGCCAATTGGGAGAGGAAGTTTTAATGAGGTTAAGATTTAAGCTTTCAGGTCAATCGGGACCTACTGCGGTGTGATTCCGATGTTGGATTAGCTTGTGCCTGTGTTTGTTATGAATAATACAAAAAATATTAGATATATCTTAAAGCAAAATGTTTACGTGGTGATAGGTCATTCAGCCAATATACATCAAAGTTTAAATATTTAGTAAGAGCTGGTAATTTATATTGAATGGACGTAAAATTCACTTCATATATACTTGATTTCGTATGTATAATACAGACTACACAAGTTTAAAAAAATGTGTTTCGCGATAGTTAACGGTGATCCAAAAAAGGAAGCAACTGAGTGAGTAATCACCGTTTCTAATGAGCTTCAACAGTACTTGGACATCGTTACACATAACCGGTCTTTGAAAATTGACTTTGAAGGAGGAAACAACACTGATGAGATTCTTCAAGCATATTAAATAAATACACCCAAAAATCTCACACATAGTCCTGACCCCACACTAAGATCGAGTCTTGTGTCGTGGGTGTCAGAAACTACGAGAGACTTTTTCGGTCTCACAAACATCCAGACCGGAAACAAATACTTGTGGGTCACACAAGCATTTGTTTCTCAAACACAAATATCATCATCATCATCATCAGCCCTTCTGCGTCCACTGCTGGACATAGGCCTCTCCCATAGTACGCCACTAAAATGACTACATAATGAATGATGGTTAATGATAAAAATGACTACATCTGAAAACGCGTTAGAAATCAAAGAAGCTTACACTGATGAGTGCCGCAGATCTTCATCAAACGCCTTAAAATTGTGTGGCAATCAACTAATCGTCTCGTCGTCGACCCGGCCGCTCCAAAGGGCCATTAATTATGAATTCGGCCAGTAAATCGTCCTTTATACGACGAAGGGATTTGCCAAATTCGCCGCGAATCGCCACGTGTGCCCCATTAGCCTAATGGACGGCTGAATCTTTCTCATCGTTTAACGCTAATTTTACAATCAAATAAATTTCCCGAATTGCGGCAAGGGACAACTGGTATTCGTGTGATTTTTGCGCCGGTACAATGATGCAGAAAATCTGGGTGATTAGAATAGGAGGATGCGTTGCTGTTGATTTTGGAGTGTTTTGATTTATCTGTGGTAGATATGTCATAGAATCATGTTTGAATCATCAATCATTTGAAGATGGGGTTAGATTTTACACTGTATTAACTTCTAAGCGTTTCAACTATCATCAATGATGTAAAATGACTTTTGAAGCAAAGAAGGACTTAAACACTTTGACATCTTGCTCTATAACTGTAGAATTTATAAAACTTGCAAACGATGAAATAAAACTTCAGAAATTTCGTCATCAATCATTAACCTACAATCCAAAACGACTTTTGTCACTCCATTGCCTTCTTAATTCTATAAAACAAAAAACTTCCTTTCAGAAGTAACCAATGTACAAATAACACGATAGTTTCGGTCGTGTATCGCAAGGAATAGCTGTGAGAACCGGATACGGACGTGGCGAAGGTCGATCGTTTTAATTGTTTTGTCGCAGCTCGCTACATGTGCTCGGGTGCGATTGCTCGGTTTCTCGCTCTTGGCCGATGTAAATCTGTTGTTTTGTTCACTGAAAGAATATTTTGAATGGTCGTTTTAGTTTCGAATGATGGTTTGTTTGTTAAATCTGTTAGCGCTTAAACAGTTACAGATTAAGACAGATTAATTTATTTTTTCAATATCTTATGTATCTTCAATTTATATTACCACCACGGATTATGATTATAGATGTGTTGAAAAAAGCTTCTGTTACGGTTGAAATATCTATTAAAGTAATGACAGATATTGTTTAAGTAGTTTAAGCACAAACATTGTTCATGTAGGATAATTTTTTGACTAACTTTAAAATTGCATTTTCCGTGATTCTTCTTCAACATTCCTAATAATATTTGCAATATTTCTTCGCTTAATCTAAATGGTAAAATATCCAAAAATGTTATTATATTCCACAAATCTCTATTAGATTTAAATATATGTAACAACCAACAATTACAATCCTACAGCACTTTCCACAGCTTTATTCCTATTTTATTCTTATTTCTCCAACAACGAACCGAAATCAAGTCCGCAAGATAATAAGGTTACCATACATAGTGTCAAGTATAGCAACAATAGTAGAAATAAATCATATATACATGTAGCGCGTGACGTCGGTAATTCATTTAGGGACGACGCCCGGTGCCAAATGCGGACAAATTAGATTTCCATCTGGATGATGGATCGGCGCGGTGCGGAGAGCGCAAATCAGAGGTCCACTGTACTTCGACGCGTCATATAGGTGGGAATCTATAGAATTTGTTGTTGGAAATACTAGCAATATTAAGGATTTTTAGCAGAAACGTGGACCCTGACAGCAGTCGGTGCTAGCGCATAACAGAAAGGATGATCAAGCAAAAATCCGTAGTAAATGGAGAAGCCTGCGGCGTTTGCGTCTAAGCCATGATCCTCATCAGTGAGGAAACGACTTGAAGAGGAGGAAGGATGATACAAATACAGTCAATAGAAAGTTGAATAAGAATCTACAAGATCATGGGATTACCGGTGACTGTTCCAAGTTATGTGTTTCTTCTATTGCCCTGTGCCAAATGCGAAAAAATTAGATTTCCGTCTGGATGATGGACCGGCGCGGTACGGACAGCGCAAATCAAATGTTTACTGTACATCGACGTATCGCATAGGTGAGAATCTAAAAAATCTCATGTTCGTTAATGCACATTAGGCCACATGGACTAGTAAGCCCTCTTAATCCAACTTTCGATTGTAAGGGGAGGAACCTTATTCAACAGTAAGAGATTTTGAAATGATACAAACTTGAAGGTAGACCCTGGTATCTACTCGACTTAGCACATAATAAAGGAAGAAAGATGGAAATAAAATAAGCCTTAGTTTAGACGCATGAGGACCAGGCAATTCAATGGTTATAGGTGTTAGTGACTGCTCGTAGTTGTGTTTCTTGCATTGGCCGGTGCCAAATGGAGACTAATTAGATTTCTATCTGGATTATGGATCGGAACGGTGTGGACAGCGCAAATCAGAGGTTTACTGTACATCGACGTGTCACATAAGTTCATCTTTACAATTTCAAGTTGAGGTAGGGTAAATCTACAGAATTTGTTGTTAGAAACAATACTTAATGTTGGAAAATGAAGAAGATTTTGCAGGAATCGGCAGGCGGCGGGCGGGATTTGCTCATGGTTGAAAGGAGGATGCTAAAATGACGCAATTAAACCAAACAATAACTTAGTGAGGAATAGTCAGTTGAATGGTCAGAGATACCACTAACTTTAAAATTACTTATGTATTCTTAGTTATCGATTGCTTTAGCGGTGAAGGAAATAGTTGACAGGAACTTGCATACCTACCTGGAAATTCTCCACAGGAATTTCGAATGTACGTCAACACTAACAGCCGTATTAGGCCAGCGTGGCAAACCAAAGGATTGATGTCAATCAAACAGACAATGGCAAACTTAAACTTTATTATTAGAATTAATAAATTGATGTAAATGGGAATAAGCAATTTTAATTTAAAAATCTGGGTATATAGATCACTATAAGTAACAAATTATTCTAATTTAGTCAGGATAAATCCACAAGTTGTTATGAATAAAGTGTTATGCTACGTAGAATAATAAAATAATAGTGAGTAGGCAACTGGAAACTAAATCAGATAACAAATACTTATGCACGCAATTCGACAATAAACACAAACAAAAAAACATTTTTGGAAAAAAAGCCTAATATTAAAAAAAAACTTGCCTAAATAATAACACACAAAGTAATCTCATTGAAATCAATGTCTCTAGAATGTTGCCCGCCGTACGAAAATAATGGCAAACTCAATAAAGACCTGTGTTCGATCAGCCAAATCGGATTATGCCCGGGATCAGATGTCTCGACTGAGAACGAAGAAATTATTGCCAATCCGGCTTATAACCTCTCTGATATTAATTGTTTTCTGTAATCTGTTGAGAGAGATTTGTCTGCGGTCAGGTTTTTATTTTATTTATTCAAGTATAGTTAAGGTACTTATTATTCTTCATTGCTGATAATAATAATTAAGTATTGTTTTATTTTTTGGAATAAAAGCCTGAAGTGCAAAATGAATTGCACTTCAGACTTTGAAAATGTTATTTTAAAAAATATTTCTTTATTGGACGATTAAGCATAAAATATAAATTAATGTGATAAATAAGATATTCGGTAATAATTCTCAATGTTTCCACTATATTTATTATTTAATCGTATTAGTTTATGTGTTAGTTGAATAATTGTGATTAGTGATATTTGTAAATATTTTTTAAAAAGTCACTAATATCTCCAACCCAGAACTAAACTATGGAATGTGTAAGATGGTAGAATAAAATCTAGATTATTATATTAAAGAAGAATTTTAATCGACCCAGTTACCATCCGAATATTATAATATTTTAGCACAGAAAATATCTTTTATGCCAGATCTGTAAATAATTCCCAGGACCTACTAGTTTTAAACCCATCTCCGTTGCCTTTTCATTGTTAAAGCCGTATTGAAATGAAGACGTCATTTAAACGACAAAGATAAAAAGAACGGTACAATAAAATAATAATTTTCGAAGTCATACAACCGGAGAAATGAATGAAGGAAATTATGATGGCACTATATAAAAGTAATAATTTAGGACATAATTAAATTGATTTTTATGGTGACCTCACTGATGTAGTAATTGATGAAAGGCCCTAGATGCCACTTTAAGTAATCTATAGTGTCTTCAGAAGTAGAATTATATTATGAGAAACAGTTGTAAGCACTTCATAAGAGTACCGTTAACCAAATGAGGGTGATTTTATTACATTTCAAACTGCCTATTTCAGGGCGGAAGCGTAGCGCTTTGTGATAAATCAATACACAGGAAAAAATCATTTAATAGGTATGTAGATATTTCGTCCATTTATATTTTTACTTATTTTGACTTATACTAGTGTGCGTGCAAAAGAACCAAAACAAAATCTCCAATTATTCCTTTTTTAAATAAGTTCAAAAATAAAAAGAAAATTAAATAAATTATTTAACAATTTAAAATTACGTAATCCTCAAGTAAAGCGTTGTAATTCGACGATTGCACTTTGAACACTTGCGAAGGGTCAGGCGCGTGGCGGGTCGGAGGGACCGGATTACTGTTATGGTGTTATTGTCTCGAGTGTACTGCGGTGTTACATGGGGTACTTTCGGCCCTTTTTGTTTTTTGCTACCGGGTTAATTGGAGTTTCTACTTGGGGGTTAGCTCGTCATTTTTTATTCTTTAACAGATTATGGGAATGTTAGAAATGATTTTGTGTTGGAACGCTGAATTGGTAAGTTTTGAAAATATAATTCAGGTTCAATCATTAATTCTGATTTATAAAATATTTATATGCTTCTGTTTGATTAATTTATTTATATAAATAAGGAAAAGTTACTTTATTTATTACATATTCGTATGCAAGAACAAAATAGCCAAATATATGTTAAAGTGATAACATACTATCTCAAAACACAATAAACATAACACAAGTAGCTAGCGCTCTAAACGTATCCCCTTCAAAAGACAGAGGGCGATATCAGAAAAAAGTAAACCGTACTCTCTCATCAGGGAGTGGAGATGGAAATTGGAATATTAATATTTCAAAAGCATTTTGTGCCCACGAGGTGCTTTGAGCCCGTATGTCGGCGTCGATGATGCCTTTGACCAATCAGAATTAAAATTATACTGGCAATATCTTCGTTCAAAAGTAGGGTTTTGATCGTTCCATTTTCAATTTTTCAAAAATCGAGTTACAATTTTAAATTACTTTTATTTTTTGTTTTTCATTTCAAAGGGATTGGAATATTGATTTAAAGATTTATGATTGAATAATTTATGTGGATATTTTATTAGTTTTGAAATTATATTTTCGTTTATGATATGAAAAGTATTGTTAGTATTTTTTTTATCAGTGACGTAATAATACTTTAATCACAGCTTAGTCAATCATTGCTAATAAAATGTGCAATAAAGATAAAAAACGCATCTTTGAACATTTTTTAATTCATTAATTATGTGCCCTGTTTTGTTGATTGAATATTACTCCAAGAGAAAAATGAACTTTAGTTATTAACCAATAAAAAAGACAATGTTACAAAATATGATGTATCAGATATGAATTTCTTTTGATATACCACGCCATAATTTTGATTAAAGAATAAGTAGGTACTAAACTATTTTTGAAAAAAAAAATGTCTTCATTGTTTTACCACAACAATAAAAAATTAAAAACAGTAAAGCATATCGTGGACACAAAATTCTTTAGAAATATTTTTTTTCATTTAAAATAAATTGTAGTGAATTTTTATTATATCAATATTTATTGCGCAGTTCTATGAACTAAAATCCCATTAAAGCGATCAGTTAGTACGTGAAGAGTTTACCATTATTTTGATTATTAAAGCCTATACATATTTCTTGTTCATGCTGTATGTTAAAGTGTGTAATAAACATAAAATAAACATTTTCTACGGCTTAAAATCTATTGTCATAACTACTATCAAAAAACCTTTTCATACAAACAAAATTCTAAATACTAATTGTCACTCGGAGGTAACAATAAGAAGCAAAACATTAATAGAAAGTAGCATATTTTGCATCGTTCTAACTTCCGTTCATTAGTTAATAAAATATACCGTAAGAAGTTTCCTCCGATTTTAATTGCATTACAAAAAACACTACTCCAAATAAAAAAAATCGTTTGCTAAAATAATTCAAGTGTTATTTTACTCATGAACTTATTAAGATTGACATTCAAAATTAGAAACCAAATTATTAAATAAAGCGACATTCAATATTGGAATTTCTCAATTTGATATCTTTTTGGCGACGATTAATTTTATGTTTAATTGTTTGAGGCCAGTTGTAAATGTTTGTAGTTTAATTTTGGGTCAATTATAAGATTTTTCTTCATAATATAACCTCCGAATTTAACGAATACGTATGCGATAATATATCTTTTAAGTGGAATAATTTTAAGTGGAACAGAATGAAGAAAATGGTTAGCTTAATAAATAGTCACACAAATATTCCTTTTTAAAGCGGTATTGCTGTATTTTCCCGCGTATTCAGTCGACACAATTATTGAAACATAACTAATTAATTATTTGCGCATTATATTACATTTTATTTTCCCCGATTTTTGCCAACTCTAGCGGTAAAAAAACAAAAACATCTTAGCGCGGCGCTTTTCAAAGGCGGGAATGAAACGCGATCAGCAAAAAATATATAAATTAACTTACTAGCTGTATGTCTCATTAAGATGTTGGCCCATGAAAATATTTTTTCTTTTTTTTACATAGAAACTTTTTTATTTACTAACCTTTCGGAGTGACAACACGGAACGCGCTGTTAGACACCGGTCTGGGAGACTCCTCTCTCACGCCGCCGCCAGGAGAGTCCCCGCTCCTCACCATAGAAAAGTCCAGAGGCATCGGAGGCATCGCACTAACTTCCATTTTACCATACAAAATCAACGCATTACATACACGACAATACTATTATGGCAACGTTCGATATACAAAATTTGAAAATGTCGCCGTGCGTGCGACTTGGTCGAGCCGCGAGTGTGTTTTAAGGCCGGCACACACTCCGGCCGAGCTCGCGCGGCTTTCGGTGCCGTAAAGCCGAAAATCACTAGAATCTCCATAGTGATTTCGACCTTATCGCTTGTGAAGTTTTTCTGTGGGCGTGGTGTGGGAAGCTCCGCCTCAGGCGTCCGTGGCGCCGCCATGTGCCTCGAGTGACAATCACTTTGTATAGGTAACACAATAATATGATTCGTGATGGATTTTATTGTGCTACCGATGCATTTATTCGTGAGCAATTTGGTTGGAGAAAAAGTTTTGCGTTTCGTTTCGGGTATCGATCAAATGTTTTTTATTACATCGTTATTTCATTTATGACAAAGCAAATTGTTAAATTATATTTCAATGTATAAACATAAATTTTAAAATTAAAATGGCTTAAATTTTTACGATTGTTTTTATAATCATGTTAAAGGTCAATATTTATTCTTATGTATAATATTTTTAATAAACTCATAAATACATACTTATAAGAATTCTCAATTTTTATTCAAATTTAAAAACACCAAATCCATACATATAGAAAGTGGGAAATATGAGTCGATTATGTGCCGGGCGGGTGACGTCGGGATGAAAGCTCGGGCGCGTCACGTACCGACATTTAAAACAATGAACGGTTCAATTTTTCAGCGGCGCGCGGCCGGTCCCCGAAACGACGCGAATACGCCCTGTTAATCCGGCCCCGGCGACGGATGTATTCTGGCAGCTGTGATTATTACAATATTTTGAATTTAGAATTGTGTGATATTAAAACGGGCATTTTCATTATTAATGTGGGCACCGGTGACGACGTAGAAGGTGTAATTTTATTCATATAATATTTAGAATTTCGAATTCTGTGATAGTTTTTAAAATTAATAGTTTACTCTATAAAATACACTGATAAATGAAGTATTTTAAATTTGGAATAATTTTGTGATCATTTTTAAATTTAAAATCAACTATTTGAGTGTTTAAACACTTACGATAGTTTGCAAAAAAATAAATTGGAATGACAGATCTCCTACAATGTTAAGGCAAGGCTAAATACATAAACGTACAACTCTATGATGTTTTTTTAAAATTGTGTAAGGTTGCTATACATGGGGATACGAATTTGTACCTCTAGACTTTAAATATATTTTTATTGCTCATTATAATACGTATTCGTAACTAACATTGTGAACTCTTTGATTAAATAAAAATATGATAAACATTTTAAAAATATTTAATGAGCATGGTTGAATGCCTGACTTATAATTTTGACTGGGGATTCAAAAGAGCCTGCTTAGGGTAGGTATGTATTTATAGGTAAATCTTACATAAGGCTATTGGCGTAATTTTGTAAAGGCCGTTTTCCGAGATGAATACAGTTCGATGGTAGGAAATAATATCCAGGATACGTAATCTGCAAAGGATGTTGATTGCTCCTAAAAAGTCTCAATAGAAATACTTTGGAAAGATTTCTGTTCAACTCAATTTAATAAATCTGATGTTAATACGAAAGTATCCAAACGGATAGTCACTAAAACCGGTAAAACCCATCACATTGACAAACAAAAATATTTTTATGTGGATTAAAAGATATGTCAGAAGTGGGATTCGAACCCACGCCCACAGAAGTGGACTGCGACCTGAACGCAGCGCCTTAGACCGCTCGGCCATCCTGACTTGTTTATAGAGTGACGAAACATTCTATAACAAATTGGAAGTATTATTTACTTGCAATATTTAGTTGTACTGCTAGCTTGCAATATTTGTCAGTCTTTGTGGCGCAGTTGGTTAGACGCCGGCTGTGAAACAAGGTTGGATCCCCGCACCGAGACAAATGATTGTGCTAACCACAAGTATTTGTTTCGGGTCTGGGTGTTTGTGAGACCGAAAAGTCTCGCGTAGTTTCTGATATCCACGACACAAGACTCTATCTCAGTGTGGAGTGAGGACTGTTGAACGTATTTATTTATTATTATAATTACTAACAATGGGTCATCTCGACTAGGATGGAACCACTATCTTACAGAAATCAGGTATGAACTAGCAAAGATCTTACAACTTTGTTATCACCTTTCGTTTGGTGACTGACATTGCCATATACCCAAAACTTGGCTATAGAATAAGCATCAGCCAGGATAAAGACCACCATACACGATGGTTGAAAACCCGTTATAACGAGACCACAAGCGTACGTTTAGGGTTCAGCTTGTGTACATCTCGGATCAACCAGGCTCGCATTATTGCGACGCCCGGCGAGAAAATACACCTCTTGCCATTTAGATTGCACTCCATATAATAATAGTAAATAAAAAGAATAGCAATATAAAAATAAATTATTTTAAATAACAGCCAGTATTTTCACCAGCGGAATATTATCGCGCACACCAGAATAGGGCGCCGTGGCTTGCTTTGCGAAAACTAATTACACCTCCACTTCGCAATGATAAAGCAAAGCCGTCGTATGGGATATTTTTATTCGGGACAAAATGAAATTCCCTTACAAATACAGTACAAATGATTTTCAACTTTATCCTTCAACATTAGATCACAAATCACCTTGCACGTTAAAATTGAAGATTTTTTTCACTAGTAAAATAATCCAGGCATAATCTCGCCGGGCAAATTCCATTATTCTGATGATCCCCTCGATTGTGGAGGCCAGAATAGCCCCCGCTGGTCGCCCTGGCCCTAATGTTGAGGTATGGTAATCGGCAGAAGCTCCAGACGTTTGATTTTCGGGGATTTACTCGTAAATGTTCACGCGAACGGAATTTATTATATGAAGGATCCAAGATTTTCCTATCTAAGATTTACATTGTTAATAAAACCTCGCCTTTGCTCCAAAGAGTCTGTAAATTGTTTCTAGTGGTGGAATATTGTTCATATATTTGGTGTTTGTGACGTTGCAATTCAGAATAATGTATAATTAATAGACTATGATTAAAGAGTTGATGACGGAATGAAAGCTCATGTATTCAAGCACCATATTAAGTTGTTTTTAACATCATCCATCAGCATATTGTATTCTTATGCTGAACTAATTATGCCTATTTTTATTTTAATTTAGTAATTGAAAATTAAGGGTAGTTAGATTGTAACAGTCACTGAGCGGATGACTAATACCTCAGTCCGCCCCGTGACCACGAAAGCTGTAAAGCAATCCAAACGTCGGGAAGTTAAAAAAATGTAAAAATTAAACCAAATCGCGATAAAATCCGTAAAAATTAGTTTTATTTCAATGTGTAACATTCGCGTAAATCTAAGAAACCACTAATTATGCCTTTCTAAGAAGATGAAGGACCCGTCATATGTAGGTCACATAAATATGTCGCGTTTCGGGTATCTTTGTATATTCCATTACCATCAGGGTATAAATGTATCGATCGTAGAAATAGCTATCTCGCGTCAGTGAATACTTTATCTGAACTTCAATGCATTTATCATCCGGTGCACTATGTCGCTTAGTCCAGCCAGTGTTTAAACTAACCTGTTACTCTCTCCCTGATCACTGTGAGGAGATTTGCAGGTTAGATGTCAGTACCTCCTAAGTTGAGTCTGGTCGATACCATAGTCGATACTCTTCCACTATTTTTCATCAATAAATACTTTTTAAGGACTGTCTAGTAAGGCTGTTTCTGTAAAGAAGGAGTATATGACTTCTGGCAGTGATTGTTTATTACATGGCTCATTTCAACATTTTGTCAAAAGTAGAGCACAATATGGAATCCTTAGAGTATAATTATCTACGTTTTTAAAGTACTAGCGCTCCCTCTATATTTTAAATATTCTAAGACTACGGGTTAGTATGGACAGAGTAATAAACAAATGATCCATATACACTTATACAGTTATAATTTGTGAACTACATAGATGCTTTAATTGTTTTCAAGCTGCCTGCTACAGAATTATTATTTTTCACCCGCGACTTCATCTGCATAGAGCTAACACCCACCTCTATCGAATTTTAAGCTTTTGTAAAAATAAAAGTAAATCATCTCATTATGTGGCTTATCTGATCTTATATGTATGTCCTACTGCTGGGCCAGAGCATTATGGAGAGTTTAAACTTTAATTCACCTTGATGACCCAGTGATGGTTTGTGGACTTCGGGTATTTAGTGCAAAATAAATTACGGGTATGATGATCTATTACCATATGCAGGACAATATAAAAAACACATATTCTCAAGTACAATTTTAATTTGATTTTAAGGGGCTGGTTTTTTATCTATGCAAAATTATTTAAACGCATGTTTCAGGTTGCTTCGAATAGGTATATCAGCATCAGCATTGGACTTATTGTAGCTAAAAAGAAGAAGAATAAACTCACTCATCACCAATTAATTGATTATTAGATTGGCTTCTTACTTTTGTGCTTTCACTTTTCAGCTACCTAATTCATAGTTGTTAAGTAAATTAAGTGCTACTCAATTTTCACGCACTAAGATTTAAATAACAATAAAGATTTTAGCACCCAATTTATTTTGATCACCGCGATTGTGCTATAAAACAATAATCTTAATCCTTCGTTTCAACGCTGTTTAAAATTCATCAGATCATGGGTCATTTGTACGTTAACGGCCACTCAAAAATGAGTGTCGGAAACATGGGGCAAATTGTACGCGGCAGTAAAGGCGAAAGCTTATTACCAGGTTCGTGCACCCTGTGTGTTTTCCAACTGGGTGCACTGTGCACGTTTCATTTTCCTACTTTGTTAGTTTTATATTTAATTGTGTTACATTGTGTTTTTGTTTGGGTGATGATCATTTTTAACCGACTTTAAAAAAAGGAGGAGGTTCTCAATTCGACTGTATGTTTTTCTAGCATCATATTTTTGGTTGTGTTTACTTTAAATAAATACGAATTACTTTGGACGATTGGACATACAGAGTAAGTATTTTAACAGGGGTAGTGATATTTTTTATTTAACGAAATATTTTTTGAAGTTAAATATTTCAAACGATTGTCGAATCTAATTCAAAATAGGTGTATATTTGTTTGAAAAATACAATTAATAATATTTAATCAGAATTAATTATTAATATCTTAAATGAAGCAAAAAATATCCTGATTATAAAATAACAAAATCATTGATACTACATAATTATTTAACACATAAGTGGCACTATATACTTTTCCACCAACGCAGCACAGCTTACGAGTGGAATAATTTTTATATAGAGCATAAACACGATGTCCGAACACAGTGTCGGTGTCAAAAACAACGAACACTCAGGTCAGCTCAGAGCTTCGCACACCACTTTAATTATACGGAGTTAATTAATACAAAACATTACGAGTGGGGCCTTTAAGCGAGCGGGATTTGGTATTTTATGTGAGTAATATCGGAGTTAGGAATTTGTGCCCGATATGGCGATATGCTCACCCCCTATCACATCGTGGGACGGAACATACAAGGCGAAATGTGGGTGTCCTGGTGGCGCCTCTGCCTACCCCTTCGGGGATAAAGGCGTGAGTTTATGTATGTATGAACTATCTGTGTGTTCTATGGAGTTTTTCATTGATATACTATATATTTTAATAATTATCATCGATAAAAAATATCACTTTCTTTTCTATTTATTTTAAAAATGAGGATTTCATTCGTTATTGTATCCACTAATTATATCATAGATTTTTTAAATTATTTGCAGCCCACAGACCACACATATCTATGTTGTGTGAGTGACTGACTCTTAAATCTTAAATCTTTCGGTATATTCTGGACTTAATCTTTCGGTCAGTTGTTAAAGTTTTATCTAAGTATTATGTTTACATTCTCGCTGTTTTAATAGTTGTTGTATTGTTCTTTAATTCAACACGTTATGTTGCAATATGTATTTACATAATTTCCTTTTAATTATGTATTATGCTATTTATTTTGGTGCACACGGATTTGTTTATTGTTTTTGTATTTATTTTTCAATATTCAATTAAGTAATTAGTAATAAGTATTGTTTTCTCTTACTTAATTATGTTTATGCTTACCAAATTACACCAATGTATTTAAATTTTAGTGTAAAAATACCTAATACAATTTCGCTATAATGTAAACATGTTGTTTTTTATTTTATTGCGCCAGACTCAGCTTATTAATATATTACAATAGTTAAATAAGGATAAAATTATCATTCTGTTATATCATAAATTATAGATTTCCTTTTTCACGATCGCATTTAAACCAAATATAATGATAAGCGACACCGACCCGCCCCTACAAGGGCCCCACATTTACCCCAAAAGCTTAACTACAAGCAGGTAGTTCGCTCTCAAAAATCATTTGTTCTTTGCCTCCGAGAGGCGTTTTACAGAATTACCCCGTACTTGATGTTTACTTTTAATTCGCAGTCAAAATTTTATTTGAACTCTCGCACCTTTGAAGCGGCCGCGGTGGCGCTTTCAAGCACGCTTCAGCTGTTTAATTTTCTTGATTGAAAAGATACAATATGGTAATATTAATTTGGTATAGGTGTTTAGTGGATTATGTTTGATGTAGAAGGCTTGAATATTTATTTGGATTATATTTCTTTTTCATATTTAACTATAGTATTTTGCAGATCGTTTCTCTATCGTGTCGTTTTATCATAGTAAAAGTCAATCGGTGTTTCTTTTTATTGATTGGAAAGGCAGATGACGTAGTGGCTTGTCTGATGATAAACAGCTACTGCTGTCTATGCACTGATAAAAGACTTTCTAACTCCAAAAATGTCGCGAATACTTTCAGTATTTGCTTTCGAAACGTGATATGCTCGGAATTTTAGTCGCTATCCCAGTGACCAGCCATTATTAAAACTTTCGAAAACAACATTACAAGACAATCGCATACTTGATACAAAACACGTATGACAAAAACGCTCTTATTTTCCATTCTAAACATTTTCAAGAAACGTAAACTTTTAGTAGCGAAACAACTAAAATAAATTAAGTTTCCTTACACTGACAACTTACTAAAAGACACTCAAACGCCGAATTACCCCGTCTGTCATTTTTTACCCCAAAATATAAAGTAAAGCGCTACGCTTTAAGAGCAACCCTTGCGGTACACAGTGGAAATTAGAGTTAAAATAAATACCGGGGCTGGGTACAATTTGCATCTTGATGTGACATTAGAGAGGCAATTTTATCTTTTTGCAGGTCTGTAGGTGACCGCCGCAAATTACAGACGGCGTGGATGAAAAAGTTACGGAATTAGTTTTAGTGAATTAGCTTTGGAGTTAATAGTTTTTGGTCAAGATTCAATGTTGATACCAATGAGTACGTCGAATCCTTATATTTTCTATGATAATCCTAATTTACAGTCACAAAAACGATGCCAATTTTAGCCCTCCAATGATTTCCTCTAAACTTCATCAAGTCGAACGATATTGCGGATAGCCGATCGTGGTTTCGGTTACCACTATGTAGCCTCCATTTTAGATGCAGAAAAGGTATACATGTTTACAGGTAGACTGGAAGAGAATGCCTTTGGCATTAAGTCCGCCTATGTACAATATTTTTGTATGTAAAGTTAAATAAATAAAATAAAATAAATACATAGCATAAGTAGAGCGATGACCATCAGGTAAACTGCTTATTTGTCTGCCACTCTAATAATTAAAACCTCTTAACATACATACATACATAAATCACGCCTTTATCCCAGAAGGGGTAGGCAGTGGCGCCACCAGGACACCCACATTTCGCCTTGTCTGTTCCGTCCCGTGATGTGATAGGGGGCGAGCCTATCGCCATATCGGGCACAATTCCTGACTCCGGGCTGATAATGAGTAGAAAAACCCAATATCACTTTGCCCTACCCGGGATTCGAACCCGAGACCTCAGCTTTGTAGTCGTACCGTAGTACAACTACGCCACCGAGGCAGTCGCGTTAGTGGATATTTAAAACCTCTTAAATATCTACTAACTCCAGAACCCAGTAATGTATTGTACTGTAACAGCCCATTTACATCCCACTGCAGGGCACGGGCCTCCTCTACAATGGAGAGTACGATTACAAGGGTTAGGGCATATAGTCCACCACGCTGGCCTAGTGCGGGTTGGCGGACTTTCCATACCATAGAATTTCTTAGGAATCGCTTCGGTATGCAGGTTTCCTCACGATGTTTTACTTCACCGTTAAAGTGTTGTAGACGGTAGAACACAGTGCAATAGGTTTTTTTTTACAAACTCCAATTACGTGTTATTACCCATGAAATATAAATATGTAACCCTTTAGTTTTTAATTTTTATCACACACAAGCCAGACGCGGTCTGAGATTAAAAAAGGAAAGATTTAAAGGCATCGCAAGCAGATGTTAATTAAGTCTAGAAGTCTAGTGTCGGGGGTGAACGACCCGTGCACATGTCTCCCAGACTTCCTGTGCCCTCCACTTATACATGTGCTGGATTCATGGGATTAATCTCGGTGGTGTTGCTTTTAATTGTATCGATTAAATAAAAACCGTCTTATTTGTAACTGGCTTCAGCCCACAAACTTCGTCTGCATTTGAAAATTACTTTATTTCCTATCTCATCCCGTCCCGTACCGTTGTATCCCGCCCGTCCCGTCTCATTCGTACCCAAGGCATACCATCCAGTTCGATCCCATACCTTTGAGTATAAATTACCAAATATATCGGAATTATATGCTCATCCCACGGGAACACTAAATTTTTCGGGATAAAAAGTAGCTTAATTGTCAATCCAAGGTTTCAGCTACCTCCACACCAAATTTCATCGAAATCCGTTAAGCCGTTTCTGAGTTCATCGCGCACAACCGCACAAACAGACAAAAAATCTAAAATAAATTGTTTTGGGTTCAATTACGTTAATACAGACCGCCCATATTAGTTTTTCTCATTTTACATCCATGTACAGACATCAATCGGTTACAAATTTATTATATGTATAGATATTTTGCGAATACATTTTATGAGTAGTAAGATGCAGTGTACACAAAAGTGACTTGGATGTAGGATACCGTGTGTTTAGTCGAAACGAACGTATTGTGATCGATTTGTTTCGGGTGTGGATGAAGCGGGACCGAAAGTTTCACAACGTGAGATGAGTGCCTAATTTAGGATAGCAATAATTATTCTTACAAAATGTACAACTGTTAGGTTTTCCTCATTGAAATAAAAGAATAAAAATACAAAATCAATTGCCAAAATAATGCATGGAATAAGTTTAATTTGGGTAACTTCAGCCTAAATGTGCTATTTTTACTGTAGTAATGTAGAATACAGTTGGGATGTAAGTTTTAAGCGATAGCTCGGTTGGGTTCAGTTGAATGAATCTTAATAAAGTATTTAAACAGAAACAATATGCAGAGACCTATACATTTACAGTATTAGTAAAACAAAATCCTTGCAAAATTTTGCATAAGCCCCAAAAATCATATGCCTATTTTCAACACTGGACTTCTTTTAATTGGAGATAAAAAAAAATGTTTTTCTACTCAATTAATATTTAATGAATATTAATCAAATATTTATATTTTATAATCTAAGATATCTGCACAGCGTGATCCGGTTATTACATAAGCGCAGGATTCGCGCCCGTCTGTCTGTGTGTCCCACCGATAATGCGCAGTCGCACATGTTGCCTTTTAATGATCTGGAACGACAAATGTTTCACACTACAATCTTACGCGTACTTATAAATTGATAGAATTGAGATATTTTAATTTATTATCATTTTATCTACTTTCATTTATTATACATATCTCATAACATAAGTGCGCGTGTGCGCGTGAAGTGCGTGGTGGCCTGTTGGTAACGGACCAGACGCGGCTGCCTACATGTTCACGGTGGTCGCGGGTTCAAATCCCAGGGCACACCTCTGACTTTTCGGAGTTATGTGTGTATTGATAGTAATTCACCACGCACTTTAACGGTGAAGGAAAACATCGTGAGGAAACCTGCATACCGTAGCGGTTTTAAAAAAGAATTTCTACGGTATGTAAGGCTGCCAATCCGCACTAGGCCAGCGTGGTGGACTATATGGCCTAACCACTCTCAATCGAGTCTCTCGATTGTGGAGTAGGCCCGTGCCCTGCAGTGGGACGTATATGGGCTGATACAGAATAATATATTATCATTGTATCCGCTTTTTTATTAAACATCTCTCATAACTTATGAGTCACGACTTACGGCTCATCTGATGTCAAGTGATAAGCTCCGCGCATCTACATCTATTACAGTCGAATCTTAAATGCATTGTGGCCTCTCAAAAGGGAAAGGACAAGAGAAAAAGACGTAAAGACTGAAAGGTAGGGCTGGCCACAATGTGTGTGTATTTTTGTAACTCAACAAAGGTGTCAAAAAATCCATTGAAGCTAAGAAGGTTACAGTATTGGCCTTAAAAGTCTTTATCGCTACAAATAGTACAGCCATGTACAAGCTAGTAAATTACCTATATAATTAAAACGGCAGACTTGTTTAATTTTTCACAAAATATCAACCTGATGAAATCATAAGATAATTGTCGAAGATCTAACATATTATTTAGTAATTAACAATTTCCACCAGTTTCTCATTGATCCTGGTTCGATTGGCTTTAATTTAATGTGTATGATAATATGTAGATTAAGCTTAAACTAATTTCTAATACCTCAGTCCGCCCCGTGACCACGAAAGCTGTAAAGTAATCGAAACGTCTGGAAGTTAAAAAATGCAAAAATTAAACCAAATCCGCGATAAAATCCGTAAAATTAGTTTTATTTCAATGTGTAAGATTCGCGTAAATTTAAGAAACCATTAAATTTAGCTTTCATTCGGACACCTTAACTTTATTTATAATTACACATTTTGTATTGTGCCCTCTGTAACTTCGTAAGTCTGCGTCGCCGCCATTAAAAAGAGGCTTATGAATGAACAGCAAAACAGATATAAAACACGTTTCCACGGAATAGTTGTGACCGGCAATGAACTATTTTTGTCAATGACTGCGTATGAGAAACTTAGCTAACAATGTTGTTTTGCAAACTGCTTTGATGGGTTAATGTTATCGCGTTATTGGTCAGATGATGTGCATAGGTTGTAAATAGGTTTTGGCTTCAGACAAATCGTTTTGTTACTATAAATAATTTTATCGGAATTATTGTACATACATACATAAACTCACGCCTTTATCCCCGAAGGGGTAGGCAGAGGCGCCACTAGGACACCCACATTTCGCCTTGCATGTTCCGTCCCATGATGTGATAGGATGCGAGCCTATCGCCATATCGGGCACATATTCCTGACTCCGGGCTGATAATGAATAGAAAAATCCAATATCACTTTGCCCCACCCGGGATTCGAACCCGAGACTTCAGCTTTGTAACCATACCGTAATACAACTACGCCACCGAGGCAGTCGAGGAATTATTTTATTTATTGTAAAGGTAAATATGCATGCGAGGAACACAATCATACAGCTTACATAGCGCAGCTGGTTAGACGCCGGTTGTGGAACGAGAGGCCGTGGGTTCGATCCCCGCAAGGCAAATATTTGTGAGGCTCACAAGTATTTGTTTCGGGTCTGGGTGTTTGTGAGACCTAAAAGTCCCTCGTAATTGATACCCACGATATAAGACCGTATCTTAGTATGGAGTCAACCCCATAAATATTTGCTTAACCAACTGGGCCACGAAGGTTGTAAGATGCAGTGTGAAGGTGACTTGGATGTAGGATGCCATGGATTTAGTCGAATGAATGTATAGTGATCGATTTGTTTCGGGTGTGGATGGAGCGGGGCCGAAAGTTTCCAAACATGAGATGAGTGCCCAGAAATTTAGGATAACAATTGACACAATAATGCATGGAATGAGTTTAATTTGGTTATCATTAGCCTAAATGTGCCAATTTTACTGAAGTAGTATTGTAGAATATAGTTGGGATGTAAGGATGACTATGACTTACATAGTCCTGAGACTATGTAAATGTCTGTTGGGTGTATATATTTATTTATATATCAAGTAGCTTGTGTACTCGACCTTGCTACTTTTATTAAGTAAACTACACACTTGAATCTCTGACGCGGCGCTGCAGCCTGCAAAACGCATTAAAATGATTTTAAGTCACTCCAAATAGGTGTAGCATAAACATAAGCAGAAGATATTAATATCTCACGCTGATTGATACTCTATATGATCTGCACAGCGATAGACATCAGGCTTATTGTAATAAATTCTTCGTGCCATAATGGTTTCTTAGATTTACGCGAATGTTACACATTGAAATAAAACTATTTTTTTACGGATTTTATCGCGAACCGTGACCACGAAAGCTGTAAAGTAATCGAAACGTCGGGAAGTAAAAAAATGTAAAAATTAAACCAAATCGTGATAAAATCCTTAAAAAAATAGTTTTATTTCAATTTATTCCTCGTGCCAGTTAAAAAAAGATATTTTTTGTCACATATGAGGATTAACTTACTGAATGCCTCAGTAGCGTAGTTGTACTACACTAGGGTTACAAAATAGAGGTCTTGGGTTCGATTCCCGGGTCGGACAAGGTGATATTGGATATGCCCGATATGGCGGTAGGCTCGCCCCTTATCTCATCACGGGACGGAACAGACACGGCAAAAGTGGGTGTCCTGTAGCACCTCTGCCAATCCCTTCTGGGAAAAAAGCGTGAGTTTATGGTACTGAAGTGTAGGTATAGAACATCAGTTGTAAATAAGCTATTCATGGCACTATTACTATGAATTGTTGTCTCCTTTAACCCAGTTTGACTATCATCATTTGTGTTAAAGGATTGATTAATAGAGCTCTGCTTCGTGTGGATATAAAAGAAGAGATAAATACAAAGTTATTTGATGGAATATAATGAGTTTTAGTCTTTTTAATCAGTATTTTTAACAGTATCTATCATGAATCAAGCATTACATTAGACCTAACAAAGCCATAGGAAGTTCATCAGGATGCTGCGTACGGTAGTTATCATTCTATTACCAAATAAGCACATAATTTTTGTAATTCCTCAAATTCCGAATTCCTATGCCAACTTGATATCACGGTCCTCGAAACCCTACATAGCCAGCGGGGGTCTAAACGGCCACTCGTCTTTTTTTTATAATCGCATGATTGTTTTTCACACCATAACCCGTCCACAAATCATGTGACGTCGGATGTATGGTTGATACAAATGGCATCATCGCGGGCGGAAGTCAATCATTGTGGCACATTACACACATGTGCCAGACCGTCTCATACATAAATTGATATGATTTCATTCATTAAAACTTGTAATTGTATATATACTGTAATTAGCGTGGACTTGAGTTGTTTGTGACGGATATTGCGCGGATTATTGTTTAGTTCTTATTTTAGAATACAATTTTGTTATGGCTTTATACAAAAACATTTATTAGGCTTTTTGAAGTGTTAATTAAACCAACATCGCTTAAGCAAATATTATTATTACAGCACTGCTATGCAATATAATTATTAAATTTTTATTCTATGCATAATTCTAATAAACATTATTACCTACTTCTTACCTCTAGCACACCTTAACCTTACTTTATCTCCTAACAATTCAACACCAAAACGCAGACGCCGGGTCTCAAAGACCCCATACAATAACTTCAGCATAATCCGCACACCGTCTCATTTCGCACATTTAAAAGCGTGGATTATAAAAAACAACTCGAAAAGTATTTACAAAACGCTCAAGCAATGGATTATTGTCATAAAGAGAGTTGTAACAGCTCCGCGCCGCGAGTTTCCCAATAAAGTTTCCGTTTATTTTGTTTCTCTCACGCACCGCCAGGCGGCCGCTTATAAACTCAGTTTTATGTAACTTGGATGATATTTAGGCGGCGTTTAAGGGTTTGCAACGTGTCTCAGGTTTGCTAATGTCCGGATTAGTATGTATAAGTGTTTTGCAGATATTTAGAAATTAAGTTATTACATACTTACTGTTGTATAGTTATGAGTATTGGGCATAGTCCGCATTGTGTAAAATTTTGGAGCCCTTTTCGCCATTGGTACGGTGAGGCGTTATGAACGCATAAATTTTACTCAGTTTTCACTCTTGTACCATATTTTCAGGCTATTCTGTTTTAACGCTCCTGACGCGTATATCTCTAATATAATATTAAATTAAAGACATTAAATTAATCCGCTGATTGTAATAGTTTTACGAAATGCTATAACAGTCCGTTTTCGACGCAAAATACAATATTTCAACAAACTTTTATCAAATTTTCGCATCATATACCAACTTTCAATATCATTTGTATAAACCACAAACCAACATAATCATCCGCCCGCAATTCCTCACCCACCATTTAACCCTTAACTGGAGTAAATCGCGAACTACTCCGATTTCAGAAGGATCAAAGAGACCATAACAAAGGAACTCTAAAAACATAATGAGACAGCGATGGGCGCAAGTGCTCCCGTTCGCATGGCCCCGTAGCAATTTTAGGATCTCATAAATATGTATAAGGCGGTACTCTTCTTTTCCTTTACTTATCAATTATGGGGTCGTTTAGGCGACACGCGGGATCTACGCGAGGGCGCACCGTGTAAGGGTTAACAGGTCTCGTTTCTTTGAAGATTTCAGTTATTTTGAGTGAATGTTTTTGTTGCTGTGTAATGTTTTCAGTTGTTTGATAAAGGAAGTAAAGAAGTTAAATACAAAAATGATAAATTATAGTGTCTCTAAATAAGTTGTTTTGGCCGCAGAAAAGATGAAAAAGCAGAGATAAAAGGCCATAAAACGTATTTCAATTAAAATGACAACTCTCATGACAAAAATAAACAATAAAATAAATATCATTTCTTTGTATAAGTAGTTATTGTGCTAATTATACACCGATAAAATCCTTCTTTATAAAAGTACAATCAATACATTCAATCTGTCCTATCTCAGCCTGAGGCATACACTTTGATCCAAAAAACAGAAACAATGTCAAATGTATGCTAATTCACCCTTCTAACCCATACTTACATTCAAATCATTCACTTGGACGAAACGAAATGCAGTTTATTTTGATTATCATTACGCTTACCCAACATCAGGAGGAGCATAATCCTTGCTTACTACCCAGAAACCATCGCCAGAGGGCGCTTTCAACCCTTAACCGCCCCGGGTATAAACGACCCCACACTTTAAAGCAAGGGAGCCATTTTATTGCAAAAAATACGCGGCAATTTTACGCGACGCACAATACAGGGCCCCGATGTCCCCGAGGTAGTTTCGACTCAGACTCGATTATGTTTAGGGTTAAACGTCATTGATATTGCCGATCGGCGCCCACTGGAGGGTTATTGAATTTTTTTCTGTCTCTAATTTGTACGGTCCGCATGGTTAGGGTTGAATTGAGATGATATTGTTTATTGATGGTTGTTTAATTAAATTTCGTTATATTTTTATTTGTCAACCATTTACAGGCGAGGGTTAATTCGATTTTTCCATATGCGTTGAGCAGAAGTTTAAGAATAATAATAACTGCAGTAGTGCGTTAGTTTAATTTCTGATAACACTGCGTTTGGTATACTAGAGTTCAGATCCAATGTAGTGAATAACACATAGGATTGAAGAAATTTAAAGCCTTTCAAATTTTAAATCTTATTTTTTATGACCATAAAATAAATGTGTGAAACTTGTCCTTGTAATATTTAAGAATATTAATTCTTTATTAAATGAAATTAAACTCACGAAAAATAATAAATAGGTATAGGTTTCATAATCTCATATGAGTGCCCGGTACTGGAATTTTAGGCATGGAAATAGGCTCGTTCGCTGACATAATATTGGGTTGATATAATAATATCTGCGAACTGTGTATGCAACAAGTCATACCCAAGCCTGTATCTACCTTGTACCACAGGTTATTTAGTCGTTATTTTTTAAATACATGACAATTTATAGCATAAGGGTTGTTATACTAATTACCAGCTGACGTTAACCTTAAACCCCCATCACCTGAAGTCCGAAGATATAATCTCACACCACAAATAACAAAACGTTAAACAAAAATCCAAAAGCCCGCATTAAAAGAGCAATCTAAAAGAATCGTAAACTGGAATCAGAATTAACAGTTTTAGCAATTTACGGTGCAGTTGGGGGTGTTTTTTACCAATTGTCCGCTGCGAGATTGGCCCTGATAAACTGTTGTGGGACCCGCATATGCGCGCACGCAACTGTGAGCAAAGATTAGCGAGTACGCAGATGAGTCAAGGCGTATTGTAATAGGTAGGCGATTAATTGGTAAAAGAGCTAGGAAATTAGTCTTTTGCGGTGGCAGTTTGGACTTCGATCCTTGTCTGAGTGAAACATACCAAAGATATGGCTAATTACATTGTAGAACAGCTATCATATTTTTTATAAAGAATTTTGATTTTGATTACAATTAAAATAAAGATAAGAAAGCAAAAAAAACTATATATTTGTCTGATTTTTGAATAGGTATTATTTAAATAGTTTTTATTTCCAATTGCATAAATTGGTTATATTGTTTTACAAGAAAAACATTTCATATCTTTATATGACCAACGGTCAGCATCAGATCTAAGTAAATATTGTATTAATAACAAAAAAAATAAAAAAACAATAAACAAAGGGTTATCCGAACTAAGATAAATAATAAATATAGTCAAAAAACAGATGTCAGAAGTGGGATTCGAACCCACGCCCACAGAAGTGGACTGCGACCTGAACGCAGCGCCTTAGACCGCTCGGCCATCCTGACTTGCTAGCACATAGACAAAATATTGGACCACTGCTTGGCGCCAAAAGTGTATATAGAAAAGTGACTAAACTGCACCTTACGGGAAGGACAGTAGGTACTGTTAAATTATAGATGAATGTCATATACCGATATAATAATTATTTAATTTTCTCTAAAAAAAGACTGTTTTGGGAAAGTTAATACACTACGTAAGTCACTATGACGAATTTTACACCTTGATAATGGCAGCCCATTTCCGGACGGATACAATATCCTACCACCAAGATCCTCTCACCTATTTTCTGTCACTACCACCAAAATTCCCAAACCTATGTTCTACCATAATACCAACCAATAGAGTCAGAATTTATTACTCATGCCATCGTAGATTCTCACATAAAACAAGTTCGAGGGCGGGATAGTCTTTAGCAATATTAACTGTCCTGTCTGTTTTATTTAATCTTTGCCCCGCAGCAACACAAACACAAAGTAATTAACAAATCGTCGGCAGATCCGTAGACGTATTGTTTCATGGCGGTGCGGACGACTTTACATTATCGGGAAAAGCACACATTATGATTGATGTGACGTTTGTCGAGGGACTGATACTTCGGGACATTTGGTCAATTAATAGAAAATAATCGAGTGGTCGTCGCTTATGGCTGCCACACGTTCAAGTGCGTTTGCGCAAACTAGAGTTAGCACAGTCTCAAATCGAACATTTCAACGAAGTTTGCGCAGCTATTTGCCCATACACATTCCAGTATATTGGCGCAAACTCAGACTTGCACAGTTATATCGTTGCGTGTGTGGCGGCCATTAGGTAAACTGTTAGTGAGAACATCGAGAGAATACCTAACGGCGAGTTCTTAAGAATTTTAAATATTTGGAATGTTTAATTTTAAACTTTCTAGGCCAACTTGGTAGATTAAGAAAATGAAAATCTGTACTCTTTCATTCTTAACACTCTTAGAAACCTTTCTTTCTTTGATGGCCTCCGTGGCGCAGTTGGTTAGACGTCGGTTGTAAAAGGAGAGACCGCGGGTTCGATCCCCGCACCGAGAGTAATGTTTGAGAGGCCCACAAGCATTTGTTTCAGGTCTGGGTGTTTGTGAAACCGAAAACTCTCTTATAACTCTCTTGTAACTCCTGATAACCACGACACAAGACTAAATTAATCCTAATGTGGGGTCAGTACTTTGTAAACCGGTGACCAGCAGTCTTTAAGCGACGCGTGAAGAAGCAACTTAGCGTACTGGTATTAATACATCGATAAGTGAGAAATATTCATGTTTAGCTACATTTCACTTGATTTGGGGAGCATTACGCTGACCATTGTGTAATATGGTCACTGTACCTTGTCGGAATCAAAAGACTGTTATCTATTTTTTTAAGTAACTTGATATTTAAAATAGTATGTAACCAATAGGTACATAAATTCACGCTTGCATCTTCAAGGGTGGGCAAAATGATACAAGAGGTCATCCACAATCCGCCAATGAATATGTTATAATATTACAATTTCAAGGTTTGAAGGAGATTGTAGCCAGGGTTACTACTGGGCATAATGAGACTTAACATTTTATGCCTTAGGATGGCGAGCGCAGTGGAATGCCAAGAATTGCCCTGTATTCATGGTATTGTTTGGTTCTGCCCCTGTTCATGAGCGGTCGTATCGCTTACCATCAGGCGAATGGTATGCTCGTCTCGCCATTCATTGCAATAAAAAACAATCCATTATCCGCCAATTAATATGTTTTAAATATTACAATTCACTGCTTCGATGGTATAGTTGTATTACGGTACGGTTACAAAGCTGAGGTCTCGGGTTCGAGTCCCGCGTCGGGCAAAGTGATAATGGAGTTTTCTATTCATTATCAGTCCGGAGTTAGGAATTTGTGCCCGATATGGCGATAGGCTCGCCGCCTATCACATCCTGGGACGGAACATACAAGTCGATATGTGGGTGTCCTGGATAAAGGCGTGAGTTTATGTATGTATGTATGTAAATATTACAATTTCAAAATATTACGCATCAACCGGAAGACAAATAGACTCTTCATTAACATTCAACTTCTCCCGTCTAGAAAGTTAAATTGTCTCGTCAACTTTTAATAAGTGGTTAATAAGCAATCTGATGCGTCACAATAATTAATGTTGTAATCAGTTTAAGTGATAACGACATGCGGGCGTCACTCGTGTTGTCTGTCTGTTTGTTTTTTGTACGGTGCGTTCACCCCTTCACTACGAGATTTTTAATTTTAACTATACAGGGTAATTAAAATTATATTAATGTTTGCGTGAGTGTGTGTGTTTTGTCCTCTATGATTTATTTTTCTTAACATTTTCACGTCTTCGGTTTAGTGTGTGGGTTTTTTGACATGTGAAAGAATACCGGGTATATCAAGACTGCGACTGAAAACGAATCCAGGTGGTAGTTTTAGTAGTTACAAACACGATGCAAAAAAATCCGACAAAATATTGACAGATATTTTTTTAGAATTTATAAAAAAAATTCGTTATTGGGTGGTAAATACCTAGATTTTGCGAAAATACTAATTTAAACCCTTACGTACCATTGCATGTTTAACAATAAAGAGGTGTACAACATTATTTAAGGGAAACTATGTATATATCACCCAAATACGACGATAAGTAAAACATTACAAATACAATTACACACAATTCGGTAGCGGGCTTGATATACCCTGTATACAAATTGCTTCATATAACACGTGTGCCTAGTATGGCGGAAGGCTCTCCTGCTATTATGTCTTGGCTAAAAGCTCTTAAAGCTGTGAGTGGTTATACGCTGGCTACCCGTTTATGAATACGGACCTGAATATGTATGTTTGAATAATTGCCTTCTTAATTTAATTGAAGTCAGAATATTAAGGTACTTTTGTGACTATACCACGAAACGCTTTCTCTACTAGTAAATCAGGATCCACAATACCATATATAAAATGACGTCGAGCACTGGAGTCCGGCATGTAAGGATCGATATATTGTTGTTACCTTTCAACACATTTAAAAGGAAACAAAATCACTTTGCAACAAAATATTCTACAGTTCTAGGTATCATTGGATTTTGAGTTGGAGAATTTTGACTTGGGTCCTTCCTCCGCCTATGATAGTTTGGTAAATAATAATTTACATAGCATAATTTTTTTTGTTGAAATTGTAAAAATCGCTACAAATATCAGATAAGCAGATCTGCTTGGTTGCCGAAATTAAAATTACAAATACCCGACAAAAAATTGTCAGAAGTGGGATTCGAACCCACGCCCACAGAAGTGGACTGCGACCTGAACGCAGCGCCTTAGACCGCTCGGCCATCCTGACTTGTTCCTACTTTTGCTGAAATCGACGAGAATTTCCTCGCATTGAGTCATTACCGTTGACCTTTCTCTTTCTCCTTTACTTACTTTCATCCCCTATATCCCTTTTCATCCTTATCCTGGATCTATAAAGACCGAGTACGTAGGTAGTTAAAATTATCCTCAGCTATTTATTTATGGCTAATTGGCGTAAATAAGCAGACATTTAGGTAAATGCTTCATTTGCATATTCATTGTGAGAAATCTGTTTATTCACCATGACATTTCATTTCTTCATTTCTACTTTGTATATCTAGTAACTGTTTTTTTTAAACCTATTACGTATTAAACATATACAACAACCATTATATTACACATTTAATTCTACACCATACAACAATATTCCCCAAGCCTATACAGTCACATTCATAGTCCGGACCCCACACTAAGATCATGTCTTGTGTCGTGGTTATAGAAATAAACAATTAAAGTACATGTCTTACAATCATACATAAACTCACGCCTTTATCCCAGAAGGGGTAGGCAGAGGCGCCACCAGGGCACCCACATTTCGCCTTGTATGTTCCGTCCCATGATGTGATAGGGGGTGAGCCTATCGCCATATCGGGCACAAATTCCGGACTCCGGGCTTATAATGAATAGAAAAACCCAATATAACTTTGCCCGACCCGGGATTCGAACCCGAGACCTCAGCTTTGTAGTCGTTACGTAGTACAACTACGCCACCGAGGCAGTCAGTACATGTCTTAGTACAAAAATACTACACACTTCCGTATAATCTGCAGCGGCAAGATGGTACTGTCCAGTCATTATTGACAGGAAATTGAATGACTAACAAACTGGTGTGTACGATCATTCACTAAACTAGTCAAAGGGCTGCCGACTAGCGAGCGCACCCGGCTCCGCTCACAACTAATTACATGTTATTCTCACTGATTAAAGCACAGCTTGGGTCTAATGAGTGACTCAGACGAACATCGGTGCGGTGCCATTATTTAAGATGTACGATATATCGGGACCGACTTTTTATCTGCTGTTTCGACATAGGTGCAGCAATCTGTTTTATGTTGTAATCGTGCGCTTATTCTAGCACGAGGGCCCAATCCAGGCTGGTCCATAATAAATTATATTATTAAGTTGATAACAGTAATCTAGTAGCACAACTAGCGATGGTTGTTGATTCAGTTCCAGGAATATGGTAATTTATAATTGCCAGTTTTTTCTAGTCAGAAATTTTCACATAATTATGCTGTACTTAGATAATATTTCTGTCATTTCTTTTAGGAAGTAAAAAAACACAAGCAAAAATATCCGTATGTATCAGAATGATAAACAAAATAAAAATGGATGTTTTAATTCTACCTGATGTAATTTCGACTCATACAGGGTATATCAAGACTGCGACCGAAAACGAAGCCAGGTGGTAGTTTTAGTAGTTTCAAACACGATGTAAATAAAAATTTAGCCAATATAGTGACAGATATTTTTTTAGATTTTTTTAAAAGTCGTCGTTTTTGGGTGGTAAATACCTAGTTTTTGCGAAAATACTAATTCAAACCTTTACGTATTATTGCGTGTTTAAAAATAAAGAGGTGTACATCATTATTTTAGGGAAACTATGTATATATCACCCAAATACGACGATAAGTAAAAAATTACAAAAAAAAAGTTGTCGAATTTTTTTGCGAAATTTTTACTTGCATTGTGTCTGAAGTCACTAATACTACCACCTGGCTTCGTTTTCGGTCGCGGTCTTGATATACCCTGTATATAAAAGTAAGATTCCTAAGAAACGTTCTGAACTTTCACCTATTTTTAAAGCCATAATTAAAACTGTAAAATGTCGTGACGTGTAAACATCCCTCATAATCTGGCTTAGAATACGTTCTCACAGACGCGCTCATCTTTCTCAATCAACGAGCCATCGGGAGCCGACGATTTTTATTGTTTTCGACCCAATTGCTGTGCCACTCGTACTACGGTTTAAAAGTACAGAAAAGCGATTGGATAATTAATTTTACAGCATCTTTATTAACCTTAACTGTTGCCTCTAAAATCGCCTATTGTGCCATCGTTTTATTTTTACACTTACTGTTTCTTTTTTATTGCGAATAGATTGAGCTTTGTGGTCGCGTCGCGTCGTTAAGTTGCTATTATTTTTTAAATCAATTATTATTATTGTTGGAAACCCTTTGTGAATGTTATGATGTCGTAATGTTGATTTACTTCTTCCTGTTTTTGGAGTAATGTAAGATGTTGGTGTCATTTGGTACTTAATTTTTAATGAGAAATTAGGACGATGCAGGCTGTGATATTCGGCTGGGCCGTTTTGCTTTTTAAAATAAAATTTGCCATTACTTACTTCAGCCACAGGAAGTCCATCGCAGAACATAAGCTTCCTCAAGGATTCCAAAGCGACCTTTTGGAAGCGGCTTCCATCCAGCAACTTCCTTCAACCTTTAACTATTACGTCGTCTGTCCACCTTGTCTTATCCCTTATTGCGCTTGCCAGTGCGTGGCTTCCATTCGAAATCTCTTTAACCGCGTCAGTCATAAAAAAACCATCCGAGAATTTTGTGTTATGTTAAATGATATAATGTTTCATATGGTTGCAAAGTAATGTGATTCCCTTTCAAAATTATCGTTTAGAAGGGTTAATAAATAATTATCTTCGACCATACAACATCGACATAACGTCCTCTCGCACAATCTTACATTAGCATAAACATCAAAATCAATAAATCCTCCTATATTTCGCATATTTTATTCTCGTTTGTCAATACCTATAAAGGCGGGTTGACTTCATAATGTCTGAAACATTGGCCACGTCAGCGGGGTCCCTAAGGCCCATCACTCAACCGTTCTACGGTGTTTTAATAAAAACAATGTTTTAGTTGGGTCGCGTTTTCGAATTCCCATTAGAGCGCTAATGAAGGATGTTTTTGTCAGACGACAGGCGACGGCCGGCGCATAATAACGCGGTTTTGTTTTTCTTTATAATTAGTTGAATCGTTTAACCCGTTGCTTGTATCCTTGGTTTATTGATGATTGAAAGCTGAGGTCTGTATGATCCTAAAGATTGGGGAGTGTAGTGTAAGAGATTTTTCATAACGCATCATGAAATTAGGTGCAGTATTTGAAACTTAAGAGACACTATGATATTATCTATCTATAGTTATTTATGATTTACTAAAATCCTAAGCTACCCAATAACAGCTTTAGAACAGAACCACTTTTTTTAAACTCGGTAAAAATAGTCAATATCTAACCCATTTACAAACCCAAACTCAAATCTACAACTTTAACCTTCCCATGATTTTACCCAAAAATTCCGCAATCACAAAACACGTCACAACCATTCTACCCCAAAAAGCGAATAATTGCATAGGCGTGGCATGTCTTTTTAATAACTGCCAAATGTAATAAAGCCATTAGGGTACAAACGAGTAATCAGTGTTAGTTTAATTAACTATATCAACGCTGCGCACTCCTCAAGTCGGTAATGAGTTTTGAAAACTCTGATATGAATTTCGCGTGTAGAGCTTAGACAGTATGGCAAAATGGTAGTTGTGTTGTTAAAAAGACGGGTTAATAGTTCTTCGATTTTGCATTGTGGTGTATTTTTTTTATTGCCGTTATAGGCAGACGAGCTAGCGGCCCGCCTGATGGTAAGCGGCTACCGCTGCCCAGAGAACTTCGCAGTGCCAGGGGTCCAGCACAACAAAGTCGCTGCCTACCTTGTATTAAAGAGGTTCTAGATTACAGCTGTAGATTTTTATAACAAAAGTTGAAGAAAAGGCTTATAACTGTTAATTGGAATCTGAAAAACGTACAAATTTAAAATTTTATGAGATTTATTGAATGTTGATTAGTTACGATACGATAGTTACGATTTCCTAAGGGTATTTTATAGCTACCGCAGAGTTCATTTGAGTTCTTGCTTGGGGAAACCTTAAGTAAAACGCATGGAGCTTATTTAACCGCTAGAAACTATCCTACGTCCGCGACCAATTAAGTAAATTCAACTGGTCTATCTCGGTGCTTCTTTTTGGTCAAGTCATAAACATAACATTTCATACAAAGATTAACCTTCGAGACATTTCGATGATAACAAAATCAATCGTAAATTAATCATTGTGTGCTAATTTTATCATAGATATACAACTTTATCACAAATATCCAACAAAACTTGCCAATGAATAATGATTAACTATTGGAAAACGTACACATTGACGTTACGTGTACGTTTGCGTTTCCCGCTGTAAACTCGAAAGGACGAGCAAATAAAAATTTATACGCGACCAGCAAACAAGGGTGAAAATGCCCTTTTTTACAATATTTTGATATATTGCCGGTAATAACAGGCGCGGTGACCGCCGGCGGATGTTAAAAATCGGGCTCAATTGTGTTTGCCGTGCGGGGTATACCGCCTTTTAGTTGGTAACGATGTGTGCTTAGCGCCTCTCGTACTCTTTTAACTCGATTGTATTTGAAAGAAAGAACGAAAACACATTTATTGTCACAGAATACGACGTACAAAGATAAATTAACATGCAAAAAATAAGGGAAAGAATAAATAAATAACACTCTTCGGTCTTTGACACTTCGGTGACCACTCAGCATAATGTTGCACTGCGGCGCGAGCCCCAGCGCAACGCTGATTTTTAGTGGTCACCCAGAGTGAGATGCGAACTATTTCATTTCAATATGCCTAACGGCCGGTTTTTATAATCTATCTATCTATTGAAATAAAACTATTTTTTACGGATTTTATCGCGGATTTGCAATTTTTTTTACATATGTTAGCTTCCCGACGTTTCGATTGCTTTACAGCTTCAGTGGCGGCTCGCCCCGTGACCACGAACATTCGCGTAAATCTAAGAAACCACTATCTATCAATAACAAGAGTTTTCATTAGAGGTAGGGACTGGCCGTAAATAATTGGCTCTTTACATGTATTTTTGTTTTCTTTTTATCTTGTCATGACAAAAAAATCAATACATGTCATGGGACGTGAAAGGTAGACGAGATCAATTATACAGCGTTGTGAAATGCTTATCTCTCGTCGGTCGTCACAACTATGTAGACTAGGGGACCTGGGGTCAGCTATTTTGACTATGTGGGTTGGACTTCTTAGGGCTGCAAAAGATAAAGATGCAACAGACACAAAAAAATGACTTGACTTAACCTAACCTAATAATAGTTAAAAATATGTATGAAGGACTGCAATCACAAAATCTATATCCTTTTCTATTAAGTGGACTTGTAGTACATGCAAAATCAGGTAATACGACGTTGCTATCTCACATAAAACGCGCTTGCAATTAAAGGTGAAAAGTAACCGAGTTGAACAAATGGTAATATCATAGTTTAAAATTTTCAACGATTACCTTGCGTATCGGCACCGATGTTATTAGTTATTAAAACATAACGACTGTTTAGTTTCGCGACACACGCCGGTTTTATTACCAGTTTAACTAAATTAATAATGCGGGTGGACTCATATAATTGCAATCATTTGTAAATATACGTGTAATCGGAGTGTGACTTTAGGTTTTTACTAGGTCGGATGGCACTTTTTGCATTCTGTTAAAGCTGTAGTACATTTTTAATTTAGGTAATGGTTCTTTGTTAAATAAATACACCCAACAGTCACATACATAGTCCTGACCCCACACTAAGATGGAGTCTTGTGTCGTGGGTATCAGAAACTACGAGAGACTTTTCGGTCCCACAAACACCCAGACCCGAAACAAAAACCTGTGGTTCATACAAATATTTGACGGTGCCGGAATCGAAATCGGTTTCTCGTTTCACAGAAGGCGTCTAACCAACTGCGCCACGGAGGCTGTAATGTTATACGTATAGTGACTCCAATTGTTATGGGTATCATGAATAATTGGTTTGATCGAGATTATACAACTATTTTTAGAAGAGACGTAAAATGTACAGTGCTTTAAAGTTAGCACTCACCTACCCGATTGCTCTTATTTTTGAAATAGATCTGTAATTCATAAGATAATATTATGGGTGTTTAAAGATGACAGCAGTCTTCTATTAGGTGCTTTCTTGGTTTGTTGTCGCATGTAAGAGCAGACGTAACAGGCTATTTTGTGGGATTGATGGAATTACGCATTTTATTTAGATGGGATAAATAAATGAGTATTACAACATGAATAAATACATGACACAAAATTAATATAATAATTAAGGTAACATCATCATCCTCGGCCATAAGTAGTCAATATTATTCACTGTAAATCAAAATTCGATTTTGACAGCTTGGCCCAATTGGTAAGACGTCGGCTGTGAAACCAGAGGCCGCGGGTTCGATTCCTGCACCGAGACAAATGTTTGTGCCAAGCACAGGTATTTGTTTCTGGTCTGGGTGTTTGAGAGACCGACAATTCTCTCGTTGTTCCTGATACCTACGACACAAGATTCGATCTTAGTTTTGGGTCAGGACTATGTATGTGACTGTATAAAAAAATAAAATAAAAACTGCAGAAAGAAACACACGATACCCATTACAGTTATTTCATTAAAAAGTCCTTATAACAATACCGTAATAAACTGGCGATAATAGCGCACATCATAAAACTTGACGCACACCCCTTGTGTTAGCTAATGCCCCGATGACTCTATTAAACCCCCCTAAATTATGTTTACCTAATAGAATAATCACCTATAATAAATTGGTAGATTTTTCCGTTTGATACGCGCTCTTCCTTTTTAATATGGGCATTTGGCCTTTGCATAATAGGATACACAGTGTAATATAAAAGTGGAGACGACAATATTCGGGATTCATAAATATATTTATTAGGTTAGTTGCTTTTGCCTTGTTGTTTTTATGTAAGCTGTAAATCGTTAAAAAATTGCCTATGGTACTTTGTTTTATTAATTGGAAAAACAGACGGCAAACGATTTTCCACTTTGAAAATATTTCTCTAATGATTCTAAGCTTGCTTTGTAGCCAGTAGACTATTTAATAAATTAATAAATACACCTAGCAGTCATATACACAGTCCTGACCCCACATTAAAAACAATTAAGTCTTGTGTCCTGGGTATCAGAAACTACGAGACACTTTTCAGTCTCACAGATATCCAGACCCAGGACAATTACTTGTGGGCCTCAGAAATGTTTGTCTGGGTGTGGGGATCGAACCCGGGGCTGCTCATTTCCAGCCGTCTACACAACTGCGCCACGGAGGTTATCTAAAATACGGTTACAATAGTCACTAGTCACTAGTGACTGCCTCGGTGGCGTATTTGTATTACGGTACGGTTACAAAGCTGAGGTCTCGGGTTCGAATCCCAGGTCGGGCAAAGTGATATTGGATTTTTCTATTCATTATATATATCGACAGCCTCCGTGGCGCAGTTGGTTAGACGCCGCCTGTGAAACGAGAGGCCGCGGGTTCGATCCCCGCACCGAAACAAATATTTGTGTGATTCACAGGTATTTGTTTCGGGTCTGGGTGTTTGTGAGACCGAAAAGTCTCTCGTAGTTTCTGATACCCACGATACAAGACTCGATCTTAGTGTGGGGTCAGGACTATGTATGTGACTGTTGGGTGTATTTATTTATTTATTATCAGCCCGGAGTCAGGAATTTGTGCCCGATATGGCGATAGGCTCGCCCCCTATCACATCATGGGACGGAACATACAAGGCGAAATGTGGGTGCCCTTGTGGCGCCTCTGCCTACCCCCTGGGATAAAGGCGTGAGTTTGTGTATTTATGTACAATATTCATGTTCATTCCATTTTCCCTTTTCGCAAGAATACATTCCTAGCCCAAAAATATTACCGCTACAATTAATAAAGAACGCATATCTATTTTAATATAAATTGTATTACATGTTATTTCAACACTGGCGAGTGGCGAATAACTTGCTGAATTTAAACTCACTGTGGTTTTTATTAGTTTACCACAGGGCGTGACGTTGTAAAGATTGTGCCGTGTAATTAATTATGTTCTTATCTATACATGCTATTTGTTTTTTTGTATAGTTTGTTTATTGTGGATTTAAAAGAATAATTCTACGAGGTTTCCAATATGGACATTACAAATTAAAGCGGGTATAATTCAATTATATTGAATATACTTTTAATGGCATATATAATTAATAGTAAGTGATAGTATGTGAAATGCAATCTGTATTGGCGAGATGTCTCCGGTCAGGTTGAAACCGGATATACAGAATCTGAATACGAAATCCAAAAAAAATCTCAATCTGAGAATTTACAACCCGAGACATCATAGTTAAAAGTCAACTGCAAAAATACTTATATACATACATACATAAACACACGCCTTTTTCCCAGAAGGGGTAGGCAGAGGTGCCACCAGGACACCCACATTTTGCCTTGTATGTTCCATCTCACCATGTAATAGGGAGCGAGCCTATCGCCATATCGGGTAAATTCCTGACTCCGGGCTGATAATGAATAGAAAAATCAAATATCACTTTGCCCGACCCGGGTTTTAAACCCGAGGCCTTAGCTTTGTAATTGTACCGTAGTACAACTAAGCCACCGAAGCAGTCTGACTGATCTGAGTGCAAACAGACTGACGATGCCACAATATACCATATTATAAAGACAAGTTAAATGTCACGAAAAAGCATAAAATTCTGTGCAACGGTTTTGAAATGCAGTAACTAAATGCAACCGAAAAAACGTTTCATTTTGCACAACGCACGGCGCAGTTTCTACTAAATTGAACTTAATTTTAAAACTGGCCACACAGTGTTTCTGTTTTGTATGCCTCATAACGCGACGACATACGGATCATAATTTTGTAGGATAACGCAGCGTTTTGTAAAACGATAAATTTGTTAAATCATAAAATAGATGCATTATTGATACTCCAGTCTCCATATGGCCAATTTATCAGTTGGATCAGTGAAACTACAGCCTGTCTCACAAGAATAACTTTGAAAGTCATTGGTAAAAATCTTCAGGAATAAATGAAAGTTGGATCAAACGGAAAAAATATTGTACATTACTAGTGTTTTAATTCATACATATCACCATCAGGGTTTCTGACGTAGTTTGTCGGTTACCTTCTGCAAGAATTAGTATCGAGACTCAACGTATTTGTCTGTACAAGCTCAGTATTTACATGTGACTTCACACTTCCCACTGTTGTACAGGAATCTCTTCTAGCCATCAGTCGTGTCTCGAATGCTTTACTCTCTTTGATATTTTTACAAAAGACTCTCAAGTAATAACTTTACGATACTTATCTTCAAGACAAACAATTGCGCCGCACAAAACCGCAGCGTTTTATCGCGCGATCAAACCCCCTATGTCGCCACTCTGACGTAGCGTAATTCAATTTAGGGGTAAAGCGCGTTATTTGTTGTAACAGAAACACTGCTCAGTCTCATTTCTCGTCCACTTAACCCGGCTTCGAAGTATAATTCGGGTAATTGGAACTTCTGATGCGAGAGTTTCACAGTTTTTTAAACCGTCTCCCGAAATACTGTGGTATTTTAAAAAGTTTTTATCATGCATCCAATAGCATATTGAGATAAGTAACCCTAGGTATGACATTAGTATAGATTCGGTCTAGCCCAATTAAAATATATACCTTTGATTTAACGCGGTAAAAGTAATATGATTATGCCCAATAATGAAACGATAGTAAATGTGTCTATTTAAATATTTGGGACTAAAGAACATTATCACTTGTTTTAACTCAGCAGTCAACATATCATGAAGTATCAGATAATCTACCCATTTTCATTAAAAATTTAGGTGAAGCAAGTGGCTTTTTGTGACTCATCTGCAACTAAACATATAAAATTAAGTCAACCGCTTATCCTGTCATGCCCAAATAGCGAGAGGTCTAAACTATAATGCGCTTTAGTTACTATTTAGCTTTGGCATAATAGAGATGGTGTGTCCATGGGGGCAAAAACCCTGTCAAAATAAAAAAAATAAAAAGTAATCAACCGCTTGTAGATCAATCCGATCTTGTGAAAAAATTCCCATATCTTCGCCTTCAAGCAAGATTCCATCACGAGAAATCCACATTATCCAGAATGTATTAAATCTTCGAAAGTACCTTTGTCTATCACCAACACTCCCGAAATTACACGAAGATGCCCGAAGTGCTCCCATTTTTAAATTGAAGGACCAGGTGCGTGGCCGAAGTTGACTCGTGATTTCCGACTAATCAATGGATTGGCGTCTGAGGAAGCAATTTCTTAGTGACAGCATATGTGTAACGTACTTTACCCAATTCCCTCCGAAGGTCTGAGTTCCGGGTTGTAAAAATGATGGCTTGATAGATATTACCTTTTTTGGACTTGCTTTTATCGAGTTTCGTTAAGTTTAGAAAGTACCTAATGTATGATTGTAAGATTTATCATCGATATGATAGTAGGGATCATTTTATTTTTCAGCTTTAACGCCATATTGTCATATCTAGCTCTTAAGGAAAACATCTCCCCGCTCACCCAGGACATGTGAAATTCAAAGTTACAAGAGTACTCAAATTACCCTCGTGATTTTTGTCTAAATCGATATAGCACTTACTAGGTGACAACCTTTTATAGTAGTATCAAGTAATTTATTTACAATAAATAACCATTCAACATGATATAACCAAACCTCTTGAAAACACAAAAGCAGTTCCGGACCATCCAGCATTAATTACCAACGACAAAACCAAGTCATTAGCGTGACAAACAGAAATCTCCAATAAAGGCACACGTGACGTCACAGGCCGAGCACCCGCTAATGAGGAAGGAACGAACCTCGACCGGGATGCGATCAATTAGCGGATCATAACAAATCCCCGGGAAGCGGCATAATCAGGACGCGAGGACAACCGAGCGCAATTATAATTGTGCATCGTTGTGTGTTCGATTTGGAACGTCACCTGATGTGGACGTCTTGCGGGGACTGTTGTGTGTATCAAACCGCTTATTCGATTTGAAATTCTATCTGATGCAGTTTATTTGGTGCCATCCACTTATTACTACTTTCAACTTATTGAGTAATTTGTATTTCGTAAAGATTGAATTGCAACGTGCGGTTTTTGATGTCTATTGATGTGCTGAATAATTCTAGGATACAGGCTTTCAGTAGATTATCTTTGGACAATTTTGGATACCCTGTATTTCTCTCTCTCTCTTTTCAGACATAGGAAGTCCACTGCCATAGGCCCCACAGGGATCTCCACATCCACCTTAAATTGATGACGATGATATTGAAATTGACATTGCATTTTAATTTTTTTGCAACCTTTGCCTTCGTGGTGTCCTCTTTTAAGTGGTATAAAAATGATGCGTACGTATATGGTATTTTAAGATATATGGAACAGATTAGAGCCTCGATCCAATGGTTGACATCAATTTTAACAATACGTTCAAGAGAATAATAAGACAGCTTCGTAAAATACAAAGTACAAGTCACCCATCCGACATTTCTTGAAACATTTGAAACTGAAAAGCAAAGAAATGTATAGAACAAGCTCTACAAGCTATTCGAATATGTTCGAGTGGCTTGTAGAGCTTATAGGTAGGTACAGCATAGCGGCAGATTGACTGGCTAATACATAAAGATGATGTTTCAAAGGATATCAGAATTCAATATAGCGTATAAAGGGGTGGTGTTTGGTATAATGCAGGAGAGATTGGTGATAGCAGCCATACATTGGTGATTGGATGATATTGGTCGATAAATAAGTACTGTCAAATGTCAATGTAGCATTAGTGAAAATTACAAGTCTTCGGATTCAGTCAGTATAAATTAGGTTTTAGGGCATAGAGTCCGACAAGAAATAACTTTTTTTTTGCGTTGAATGTCGAGACAAGTTGCTATTTGCCTGATGGTAAGCGATACGACTGCTCATGCAGTGGTAAAACCAAACCACACCATGACTTACAAAGCAATGCTTGGCATTCCACTGCGCTCGCATCCTGAGAAATACGATGCTAAGTCTCAATATGTCCAGTAGTTAATCTGGCTACAATGTCTTTCAAACCGGAACACAACAGTGCATTTACACTGCTGTTTGGTGGGAGAAATAGACATAGCGATAAGCGGTGGTACCTACCCAGGCGGCCTCTCACATATAAGAGACCTTCCACCAATATCTCATTCGTTAATCAGTTACAGTGTAGTCGCATGTGCCTAAATTTATTACAAATCCATCAGTGGATTAGTTGATCTACTTTGTAGTAAATGGCAGCCAAAATAAAAGCCGGTTTCAAATATGTACCGCAGAATAACAACTATAAGGCAACATTGAAATAAAACTATTTTATACGGATTTTATCGCGATTTGGTTTAATTTTTACATTTTTCGTTTTGATAAGCCCCAAATCCTTGCTAAAGAACACCGTTTCCTGCCCAGGATGTTTCGCGAGGCTATTGAAATTAAAAAACATCCAAATTTCAATAGAGAAGATGGCTTGAAGCTTGCACCATCATGGGATCCAATTCTACATTTGATTAAATCGGAACCCAAAAGACCAGCTGCCAGACCTCAAGACACAGTGAGCTCCTTCTGCGTAGATCGGATCGCAACAACTAGTTAACTTTTTAAATTAGCTTTTTAATTTAATAATTGAAAATTAAGGGTAGTTTAATTGTAACAGTCACAGAGCAGATGACTAATACCTCAGTCTGCCCCGTGACCACGAAAGCTGAAAAGCAATCGAAACGTCGGGAAGTTAAAAAATGTAAAAATTAAACCAAATCGCGATAAAATCCGTATAAAATAGTTTTATTTCAATGTGTAACATTCGCGTAAATCTAAGAAACCATTATAACTATAAGGCAATAGACGAAAATATAATAACATATTTTTCTTATTTATGCGTATTTCTTAGAACTTTTTACAACCGAGAGCATTATTGAGAGGGCTTATCCTCGGCATCTATTTATCATAATTATACTTACTGACTAATTAATAATTATTTTTATCCACAATTATCGTACTATAAACCCGCTTTAAGTTCACATTTTGGGGTAAACCCACTGGCCTGAAGCGCTGCGGAGCTTAAATTCGAAATCTTTGAGATTCAAATCGGCACAAATGTTGTTTAAACGCTGGCCGCACGATTTCAAAGGAGAGCTATATTATTAACATACATATCGACGTATACGTCTTCTATGCTGGACAAAGGTTTCAGGTTCCCCTGGGGAGTCCACCTGCTGTTCTGTATAGGGTACTTTGGCACGATCCTATGGGAACTTTCCATAAGACTAATATTTCTTCGACGTAAATTGGTCATGTAAATATGTGCTGAAAATGTGACTTTTCATGGTCAACAGCTATCACTGATGTCGTCTGACGTGTTTTTATCATTCAAATTTCTTTACCCTGCGGGTGAAAACATTGTTTTTAAGAATGTAATACTCTAATATCTTAATTTTATAAGACTGTTGTTGTGTTCCGGTTTCAAGGACATTGTAGCCAGAGTAACTACTGGACATATTGAGACTTAACATCTTATGTCTCAGGATGGCGAGCGCAGTGGAATTCCAAGCATTGCCTTGTAATTCATGGTGTTGTTTGGTTTCGCTACTGTCCATGAGCGGTCGTATCGCTTACCATCAGGCGAATGGCATGCTCGTCTCGCCATTCATTGCAATAAAAAAAAAAAAAAAAACTTTAAGAGCTTCATTAGTCACAATAGGTACATAGCCTAATTTACCAAATATAAATTAGTCAGTAATAAACATGACTGAGAAAGGTTTTTTGGTATTGTAGGTCGATTATAATTTTATATTTGGTAAATTAGGCTATGTATTATAATAAATATTTTTCATCTTTTCATTTTTCATTTTCACATACATAAAGTCACGCCTTTTTCCCAGAAGGGGTAAGCAGAAGTGCAACCAGCACACCCATGTTTCGCCTTGCATTTTCAGTCCCACGATGTGATAAGGGGCGAGCCTATCGCCATATCGAGCACACATTCCTGACTCCGGGCTGATAATGAATAGAAAAACCCAATATCACTTTACTTGACCAGGGACTCGAACCCGATACCTTAGCTTTGCAATCATACCTTAGTACAACTGCGCCACCGAGGCAGTAAAAAACGTTTCAAACAAAAGTCACAAGGAACATAACAATTATTTAATCCAAAAATCATTATTCAAGTGGAAATCTCGCGTGTGTTATAAAGCGTAGGGCACACTGCACACATTTCATAAAAATAAACACTTAGGTAATGGAAAACGCACGCGCCGTCGGTACGCCGTATAATGTGAAAAAGTAAAGCGGGCGTAGAACGACACCCGCGGGGCCGAGAATCGGTTATTTGCCCGTGGATTGTTTTGAATACGGCACTACAATGGATTTGAGTGAGACTGGAATAGTCTAGAAACTTACTCGGGTATTGTGTGTGTATTTTTATCACTTTCAAATCATATTTTGCTGGTGGTAGGTCTCTCATATGTGAGAGGCCACCTGGGTAGGTACCACCGTATTGCCTATTTCTCCCATCAAACAGCAGTTTTAATGCACTGTTGTGTTCTGGTTTGAAGGACATTGTAGCCAGAGTAACTACTGGACATAATGAGACTAAACATCTTATGTCACAGGATGGCGAGCGCAGTGGAATGCCAAGCATTGCTTTGTAATTCATGCTGTAATTTGGTTTTGCTACTGTCCATAAGCGGTCGTATCGCTTACCATCAGGCGAACGGCAAACTCGTCTCGCCATTCAGGCAATAAAAAAAATTGACAAGCAACTGCAAGATGGTTCTTACTTGGCTGGTTATTTATGAGCAATATACCTCATAATTATTTCCAATATCAGAACAGACTTGGAATGAAATAGAAGAGAGCAGGAAGAAAGAAAAAATTGTGTATGTTCAACAAAAGTCCCGATAGGACAATATCATTTGCTACTTGTTTGTCCTATTACAGTTTGCAGTTTTTTTTTTTTTCACTTCATTGGTGAGTTCAGTATGGTCCAATTAGGGACGTAGATAATTCCCGCCGGTTTTAGTTAATCTACATTCTAGAAAGGATAGTAAACGTAATAAAGTATATTTAATACACAACATATTTGTAATTTCTTCTGTATACATTTTTTCCCATCCAAATATCCTCAAGTCCAGTACTCACGCAATCGCGTACCGTGGTCTGGTGGCCATATTTAATTCATAGTACAGCGACTACCCACTAACCTCTACAGTACGCTGTTTAGCGTGCGTGTGTACCTGGCTTTAAATTGTCGTGCAAAACAAACACACTTTTAATACTAGGTAAGGAATGTGACGCAGTTTTGGAGAGATGTAAAAAGAGCTGAATAAAAATTCGAAGGATTTAATTTTATACTTTATAAACTCTTATTGTGTAATAATCTGTTAAATATCTTATACAAACTTATCACTTACGGCCTTATTCACAGACAGATTTAAAACCTATTTTAGTTATCGATTTTTTTGTCGCTTTTGAACGACTTTAGAATTCATTTTGACCGAAGAAGACAAAACATTCGGTAGCTAAAATAGTTTGTAAATCTGTGTATGAATAAGGCCGTTAAAAACTGAAACGGGTAATTAAAATTTTGTAAATCGTGATACAATGGGCCTGAAAGCATAATCTATTACCTAACCATACAACCACAGCATGGTATGTTCATTAGAGAAAAGCTGATCCCCGCCCTTCTCTTTTTATCCACATAAAACCGATAACGAACCTACTATTTCCCTGGAGTTAGGCGTGTTTATGAGAGACAGTGATCACATACTGTCAGGCGACCTAGTTGCTTATATGTCCCTCTTGTGACATTAAAAACATACATAAACTCACGCTTTTTTCCCGCTCGTGGTAGGCAGAACACCCACGTTTCGCCTTGTATGTGTTCCCATGATGTGATGAGGGGCGAGCCTATCGCCATAGAGGGCACAAATTTATGACGCCGGGCTGATAACGAATAGAAAAATCCAATATCACTTTGCCCGACCCGGGACTCGAACCCGAGACCTCAGCGTTGTAATCATACCGTAGTACAAATACGCCACCGAGCCAGACATCAATAACAAAAAAACTAAAAAGTGGGAAAAATTACTGATACAATATAAACGAAAATAAAGTTTTTAACAATTTTCTTTACAAACCGTTTCCAGCTCAGGCTGATTCCTTTGAGAATTTTGATTTAAATAAAATCATATTGATTTATGGAGATTCTTGTCACATTAGTCTTGACACATCTTAGGGCAGAAAAGCTCGGTAAATAATGGATGGCGCCTTCATTTATCAGGATGCAATACAATATCCTTCTTCAGTAACTCTCTTTAGCTTCTGGAAGTCCACTGAACATAACCCAAAGAGATTCCCATAGCAACCTATTGGAAGTGTCCTGCATCCAGCGACTTCCTACCTTCCTTACCTCAATACCTTCAAAAAAAATCTAAAAATAATTACGTGCAAAGATCGTAGGCCGCATTGTTTATATAACGCTGTAATCTCGCATATTAGCATAGAACACACAATAGCGGATTACTTCTCGTATACGAATAAATTTGCCGTAAAATTTCTGTATCCAAACAATTCAGGGCGCGATTTGTTGGGAAGATTAAACCGGGAACTTATTATCATACACTTATTTATCGCTGTGGGATCGTTTTTCTATGCGCTTCATATTTTTATATTGTTTTTTTTTTTATATTGCGCTCAAGTGGAGGTTTTTTGTGCAGTGGTTAGATGAAGAGTGGTAGATGAATAGATGGCTGACGATATGTGAGCACGAGAGGGCCGGCAGCGACTGGATGCATAAAGCAGCAGACCAGGCTCTGTGGCGGACCTTGGGAGAGGCCTATGTCCAGCAGTGGACTGCAACAGGCTGATGACGCTGAACCGAATAATAAACAAAAGATTTGACAGTTCGCACTAAAACAAATTGGCCGCCAAGGGTTGGCAAAATCTACTCGCGCCAATTGAATGAAAAACCCTTTCGTTATCCTATCTCAACCATTAATATTTATTGAATGAAGAAAATAAAGGCCAATAAAGAAAACTATGCATGACATATTTTTCAGTTGCACGTAATTATTTTTAGTTTCTAATAGTACCTACATATACTTATATCCAGATTCTTTTATCGGCGCTCTATCTGTACGTAATTTCAGGCATTGATTAGGTACCATGAGATGCAATGCACTAACTTTATCGAGCCAGAATGAAAAAAATAAAAATACACTCATACAACTCTTTCACTCTAACAAAAAAGCACCTAATCTCACCGCAATAAAAACAATCGCCAAAAACCGCCAACCGAAAAAAAGCAATGTCATAGACAAGAACGAATGAATGAACGAAACGGGACCGAACGGAGCGAATGAATTTTCCTTATGGTTTTAATTAAGCGTCGTGGCCGGTGGGCAGTAACCTGCCGCCATTTTTGCACCCGCGCCGCTCGTGCAGATTGATTAAAAGTCTATGGCCCATGCTTTATAGCCGGTTTCCATTATACAGCGTTTTTGTTTTGTTTCATTTAAATTTCAGCCAGGAGTCAGGAATATGTGCCTAATATGGCGATAGGCTTGCCCCTATATCATCGTGGGACGGAACATACAAGGCGAAATGTGGTGTCCTGGTTGCGCCTCTGCCCACCCCTTCTGGGGAAAAAGGCGTGGGCTTTTGTATGTGTGTGATTTAAATTTTGGAAATGATATGTTATAGATGTTATTGTTATATCTTGTGAGCTTGCACGGGTGTTGGATCGAGGCAGATTTTTAAAACACAATATTAGGTACTCGTATGTATTTTACTATAAACCCGCTTATGCCAATCAATTTAGGAATTAATGCAACATTTTGTTGGGTAAATGTGTTACAAAAATTATTTTGAGTCCGAGTATTTTATTTACAACATATTATAATGATACTACATTCATTGTGAGATAGTTTTACTATCTGGCTTCATTTAAGTAGTAAGATAACGGAAATCCCATTAATTCCTCCTAATCGTTTTTTCCATCAGGCACTATTGAAGGAACAGTCAATATTGACAGCCTCCGTGGCGCAGTTGCTTAGACGCGGGCTGTGAAACGAGAGGTCGCGGGTTCGATCCCCGCACCGAAACTAATATTTGTGTGACCGAAAAGTCTCTCGTAGTTTCTGACACCCTCGACACAAGACTCGATCTTAGTGTGGGGTTAGGTCTATGTACAAGACTCTTGGGTGTACCTATTTATTTGTATTTATACTTACTTATGATTCCTCGGGTTTTATGTGTGTTACTAAGCGGAGTACGTCAGTTGAGCTGCCACTCAAATACCTGTCAAACCCTGAAAAAATTTTACATTGTACCGAAATTAAGTATTCCATATTCAAAACAACCGGGGTACAATGGACCCCGAGTCAACCCGTGTAGCTCAAGCAGCATCTAATTTATGGTCGAGGTGGGCACCCGGCTCGATAGTTACGGCCGGACGGTAATTCGCCCGGACACGGAGTTTGTTGCGTTATCTCCTCCGGACCGCACCGCGTTTGAAGGGTTAACCCGTTAATTAGCCGGAGGAATACGCTTGTATGATTTCATCAGAATGACCGGTGGTTGAGGGTTGGATGTTGGGTGTGATTTCAATATAGAGGTAATATGCGTATATGTGATATGAATGAATAAAAGGGAAGATTGTGTTAGGGTTAAAATTTGGCGATTTTACGTATAACTCGGAATTTTATTTTTATAATATGTATGATTGCATAGCTGAGGTTCGAGTCCCGGGTCGGGCAAAGTGATATAAGAGTTTTCTATTCATTATCAGCCCGGAGTCAGGAACTAGTGCCCGATAAGGCGATAGGCTCGCCTCTTTTCACTAACAAGTTTTGACCATATCAATGCCGTATATATTTTTAATTTTACTTCTAAGGCAAGCCGAATATGTTTCAGACTAGATATTGCGTCTACTCTGTTGACTGATGAGAACATAGAAGCAACTAATACAAAGGAAACTGGTCTTTCTCCAAAAGATAAGGATTGACGGTGACGAAACACACAGTGAAGGCAACGTTAATGTCGCTAGTTTTTCACTAGAATTTTGTGGTTTTTCCTTCAGGTGGTATGGCCAGGAAACAATGTAGCGTACTCATGATATTACGATAAAATTAAATTGTTTTTATTATACATAATAGGGTTATTCTACCCCTCAGTATCCTGAATTAATATTATGTCAACGCAATCTACTTTCTATCATTTAGGCAAACAAAATGCGATATATTAAGTGAAGTTTTGGCGTAAAATGTATGGATAGTGAAATTATACAACCTTTCGCGTTTGCGCAAACACACTAAGGGCCAATTGCACAAACTAACTTTACCCATACCTTTGACTTTGAAAACGTCAATCCCATACATTAGCAATGTCAAAAAATTCACAAATGTATGGCGATGACATTGTTAAAGTCAAAGTTATGGGCAAAGTTAGTTTGTGCAACTGAGCCTAAGCGTTTACGCAATCGCGAGCCTTCACCAGTCTCAAATCGAAAATTGAATGTAGTTTGCGCAGGTCTTTGCCCAGACAGGTTCGAGTTTACTGGTGCAAACTCAGATTTGCACATGTATATCGTTACGTGTGTGTCGGCTATTAGTATTTTCTTATGAAAACTGCCAAACTATTTTACACCGCTGGTCTCGCAGCCACAAATAAAGGCCTATTACACAAGTATGAAGGTATTCATTTGTCATACGTCACCGCGCGTTGTGCTGATGGTTCGCAGATGTACCGTAACGGGGGTTTCGGACAAGCCAATTGAACTGATGGAAGACTTTATTTATCTATACGTGTATAAGTATTATGTTGATACATACATATGCACATACACAAACTCACGCCCTTTTCCAAAAGGGGTAGGCAGAGATGCTACTAGGACACCCACATTTCACCTTTTAGGTATGTTCTGTCCAACGATATGAAAGAGGGCGAGCCTAGCGCCATATTGGTCACAAATTTCTGACACCGGGCTGATAATGAATAGAAAAATCCAATACCACTCTACCCGACCCGAGAATCGAGCCTGACACCTTAGCGTTGGTATCGTACCGTAGTACAACTACGCCACCGAGGCAGTCAAAGAAATAAAAACACCCAACAGTCACATACATAGTCCTGACCCCACACTAAGATCGAGTCTTGTGTCGTGGGTATCAGGAACTACGAGAGACTTTTCGGTCGCACAAACACCTAGACCCAAAAAACATATATTCTAATTCAAATAATTTATTTGCAAGAATGAAGTGCACATAGTAAAGTGCTAATAATGAACTGGTTCTAAATATATTCTATCATATTTAAAATGGTGTGCAAATATTCATCACATAGACAGATTTGGTAGTAGTAGTATAGTACATTCATAAACTCACGCCTTTATCCCCGAAAGGGTAGGCAGAGGCGCTACCAGGACACCCACATTTCGCCTTGTGTGTTCCGTCCCACGATGTGATAGGGGGCGAGCCTATCGCCATATCGGGCACAAATTCCTGACTCCGGGCTGATAATGAATAGAAAAATCTAATATCACTTTGCCCGACCCGGGACTCGAACCCGTGACCTCAGCTTTGTAACCGTCCCGTAATACAACTACGCCATCGAGACAGTTGTATAGTAGTAGTAGTATAGTAATTACTTAATAATGCGATTTGTCGGTTTGTTGTAAATATAATAAATGTTTACTAGTAGCTGCAAAGTCCATTCCAAATAAACTCCCAAAACGAGGAATGAGATATCCAAAGTCCATTATCAAGGTGACTAGTGAAACCCAATTTTCCTGCTACGCGGAAACAATAAGAGGCAATCAACGTCCGGACACTTGTGCTTCATAAATCAGTCGCGAGGAATCTTCGGTGGGAAGCTGGCCAGATGCTGCGATCAGAGCTTTGTGGCCTGTTTTATATACTCGCGGAATGGCGACGTCAATAAGTTTCCTTTGGAATTTTCAAAAATAAGGGAACGTATAAAATTCAAAATAAGCAAATTTATGAAAGTCCAAAATATTAAGTAAATTTACTAATATTCCAAATAAGCAAGGAGAATGACCATTTTACTGTGAAACTTAGTACCTATCGGTGAGAAGATTTTTGTCCCTCTATGAAACCTACTTTTTGTGTAGGTAAAAACATATTATTTTTAATAAAAATAAACGTAATTGCAACCCAGGCCCGGAGTTCTTGGAGAAATTAACTTGAAGTCCAGTCAAGTAAAATGTGATGATAATAACTTTATTTTATAAAAGTCTGTCGCCGGGATAAAACAGAAAAACGTTTAAGGACAGCCTATAAAAAATGCTATACTGCATTTTAAGCAGTATCGGTAACGGGGTCAACGATATTTTTTTCCAATAACATGAATGGTCGTCCTTTATCAAAACTCCAAGATAAATAAACTTAATAAAATTCAAAAATAACCAATCTTATTTAAATTGCATTATAGCAATTATATCAAAATAAAAAAAAGACGCCAATTTATTAATTTTACATCAATAATAAGCAAATTTATCATAATTAATGGTACGGTTTGCCGAGCTTTACATACCATATTTTTTTTATAAAAAGCGCTGCGGTATGCAGGTTTTCCCCACGATGTTATCCTTCACCGTAATAGTGCGTGGTGATTGATTATGATAACACATGACGCCAAAAAATCAGAGGTGTGCTCTGGGATTTGAATCCGCGACCATCGTGAACATATAGGCAGCCGCGTCTGCTCCGTTACCAACAGACCACCACGTACTTAATGAGTTTTTTCTTTATTATTTGGTGTTCAATAAAATGTTATATTTACATATATCTGTATTTATATTAAGTAATAAAAAAAGTACATTAAAATCAACAGCTCAGACAAATTTAAGTGACTCGAGTAAACTTTGAGACATAAAACAGATGGCATGACAACGCAAGTATCTTCATTTTAATGAAAACAAGAGTCAGATTTCAATTTCTTTGTTGTGTTTCTGAAATATTAAGGAAGTGACGGATAAATTCATTAATCGTCATTGAGCATAAACGCGTAAAGAGGTAAGGTTTCACTTTTTTTTGTTTTTTTATTGGTCCTTAAGACACGCTTGCATGTTTTTTTTTTCTTCATGGCAATGCTTTGCATGGGTTGCGAGCATACGACTTGAATATTCTAATTTGGTAAATATTATTCTACCCCATGAAATTTATCAACCGAGAAATAATTCATATTATTGTATTCTCTTTCGTAGCAATGGACCTTATACGCTCACAGATAGCTACAATAATTTGCTAAAGATTCAACATCCTATAAGTTTTAAATCCTTTTAGCTACTCTTTGTCTGGTTGCTATAAAGCACAATGATATACTGTTAAAGCTCCTTATTCTCGTTTTCACTATTTGCGGATAAAAATATTGCGACCCAACTTCTATATTCGCGGCTAAATATTTCTTTATTCGCGGATTTGACTGAAACCGACATGTAGGAAATGTAAAATCCGCAGTCCATTTAAGAAGAGGCTTCGACAAATATTATAACGAGACATTTAATTTGAAAAATATTGGTGAAAGTTTAAGAATGATAAATCATCTTTGTAATTTCCTTATGAAAATTGATCGGTGTATGGAACGAAGAACAAGGCAAATTACTTATACCACTGCTGAATATCAGTCGGTATTATAAGAAGTAGCGCTTAAAAACTGCAAAACACAAAAAAATATTAACTTCTTTACGGCCTTGCGTCAGCCGGACAATAATAATTAATTAATTAATATTGTCAAAAACTTTAATTAAATTGTTTTTTACAAAATGTATGATTTTTATTTTTTTACTTAGGAACGTTTCCCATATAATCCTATATAAATGACCATTCCATATTAATGATTTCTGTATTCACGGCATATTTACGGAACGTATACCCCGCGAATGTAAAGCTTTTACTGTAAAATGATTCAATTAGAATTGTTGTCATACAGTCAGCGCCATCTAGCTGTGCATAAGGAACTTATTAGTCTAGATTGCAGAGATTTTAGTACAATAGAGATTCAATAGAGGAAGACAAAAAAACAAACATATTATATTATGTATTTATTTAAAATAATACATAATACATTAAACTGTTAAATTCAAAGAAAAAAAAACCTAAATAATTAAAGAACTGAATGTACATTCGTTATTTATTCAATATTAATAGTATAAGTGAGTCGAACTCTTATAAATGCTAGGACCCGATTTTCCTTAGTTAGATTTTATAATCCTCATACACTACAGATTAAATAAAAACAGCCCAAAGCTTGCATTTTACATTCAAATGATTGTTTGTACAAGTTTCATTTTTCCTAAACCCCTTTTAGATGTAAATAAACGTACGACAGATGGGGCTACCTGTCACCAACGATTCTTCCAATGTTTATAAAATAAACAAGACGAACTCACTTCTAGTTTTCGTTTGATTGTGTTTTGAAATCATTTCGATTGCGAATAAGATAAAATAGAATTTGATACGGTTTTAGTACAGTTATTTTCAATGGCAAAACCCTGCTCAAACCTTGTTTGATTAACATATTATTTGACATGAATGTTTGAGCACACCTAGGTATTTTTTTATTTTTGTTCATAATACAGATACTATATTTCATGTTGACGAGCTGCTTTAAGTGTGCGCAAAGCTTGTTTAAAATTTAAACTTTAAATAAACGGTTATTATAATCGGTAGAATTTATGCCCATTGGCTAATACTTTCTGGTTGGAACGGAACGTATTTCATCTGACATATTAATGTATTGGTAACTGATTGTTGCACGAGAGTTATAACCTATAACTGTCGGCGTTTTTGTTCAATTTGTTTATTGTGGCTGTTTTGAAACTGAATAATCATCGAAACGTAATACTATAGTGTTAAACAAGTGCCAAAGCCTTTTTGGATCGGGTTTTGTAGGCTGGATACCAGTGGTTTTGCGCATAACGAGCGTGTAAACTATCCATTTGTGTCGTTTTAATAAATATTTTATTGTAGCTTTTAATCCGTCTTAATATTTAATTGTGGCTTTTGGAGTGTGTATTTAACAGTGTTAAGATTTCATTAAAAAACAAGGTTTAGTGTTAAATGATAAATTTAATAAGTAAAATAATTAATTATCCGAAGGTTAATTCTTTTTATAGATTGTGTGTTTCGACGAAATTCCATTTTCGAAATAATTTCGTGATGGCCAGTAAGGGTTCTGAAACGGCCAGTGAATTGAAAATGGAAGAAATGCCAGCAAAAAAAATAAAACTGGCCAGTGATTTAATTAAAATGGAACACACAAGGACTGTGGCAACTATGTGTGGGGCTTGGCGGCCTGAAGAGGAAGATGGTGGAATGATTTTAGTGTTTCCGAAGAGATCTTTGTGTGTGAGCCCAGATCCAACGGATGCAGAGGATTTGCCGGAGAATGTTAAGGACTTTTGGGAGGCTGGAGAAGGCAGTCCACAGAGCTCCGATGATACTCAGGTATGATTTTCAGCTAGTTATCATAAATAAATCATATGACATATTATGTTACTCTTATGGGTGCTAAAATAAATTTATGCTAATATGTTGGTGAAAAAAATTCTGTGTAATGCAGTAAGTTTATTTTGGATTTTGTCTTTTTTTTATATTCTCCAAAATAATTCTATAGTTACCAGGATTATTTGTTAAGTTGTAGTTTTAAAAATGTCTTAAATTAGTCTCTCTACTCCCCTCTTTTTTAATTAGTTTTAAATTATCCTTCTAAGCATGGGGTCTTTCTATAAGGACTAGTTTATTTTGGTTAAACTTGTGTATTGTCTATAGTTTTGGATCTTTTCTTAATCGTAATTTTTTGTATGTAATTTTTTGGTACAATAAATATCCCTGATTATATAAAATAAAAATATTTTTACGGATTTTCCAAACAGCGCCATCTATGAGAACTACATCGAACTAAGTAGTTTCAAAAAATCCTTAACATAAAATTATACATAATAAGGTATTTTTTATCTCAAAATATATTTGAAAAAACTCAAAGATTCTTGTTCTAATTTATTTTTGTTTACTGGATGTTATTAAGAAGCAGCTTTCATAGTAATATCCAGAAAATTGTTGCGAGTACAACACAGCTTTTCTAGCGCCATCTATGTTGTACTTTTTGAATTTATTACAAGTTTCTCTTTTAAATCTTGCGTTGTAGTTATTCCACTTGTCTACTAGATGGCGCTATACCCAACCAACAGAGAAAACCTTCCAATTTCCCTTTGTAAAGGAGCTAAAAGCCTGCTGTGCAGCCTTTGTGTATCCATTTTGATTATTGCGCTAATGGATATACTGCTGCGAGTTAAATGGATTTTCACATGTCGCATTAGAAGGACACGGATACGGTTTCTTCCTTCGGTGATAAGTGCTTAGTACGGGAATTATATTTTGGTTTGTTTTTTCGTCTGTATTTATGCGAGTATAAAAATGGTTAGGTCGAATGTTGTGGCATTAATTACTCCTGCCATGAATATTTATTTCTTACCTGGATCTAGTTGATACGTCATTGATTTTCCTATTCTGCAACATTCGGTCTCTTTTGAATTACATTCTTTAGACAATTCGCCATTTCAACCGACTGTGGCAGAAGACATTTGCCTCTCCGACACTCTAACTTGCAGGAACTTGAACATTATATTTAAATTCTTTAATATCCGACTCTCGGATATCAAGGCATTCAGCTATCCCAACATTGGTACTCGTAGCCGAATGTTCTAGAATCAAGATGTAATTAGCGACAATACACAAAATTCTGAGCAACGTTCCTACATAACATACGGTATTTCTGCTCGCCATTTGTTTAATACTTGATGTGAAAGTTTGTGAGGCGGGAGAGACATCTTTGACGTACATTGAGTTTGAATGTTGTATAAACTTGGGACAGGATTCCGGATCAGTAAGTATGTTGTTAATATACTTATATAATTCGGGCCTCTATTTACAGTAGTAATGGCCGCCACACACGTAATGATATAACTGTGCAAGTCTCAGTTTGAACCAGTCTACTTGCACTTGTGTGGAAAAAAATAACTGCGCAAACTTCGTTGAAATTTTCGATTCGAGACAGCTGGAAACTCGCGTTTGCGCAAACGCACTGAAAAGTGTGTGGCGGCTATTAGGGATAATAGTACAGGTTCCCTGGTACACGTTTCATCATTTATTACTAACAAGCTGATTTTTCGTGAGTAGCTTCCTTTTGACTAGACGCCCAACTTTTTCCTTACAGTAAAGTTGGTAAATGGTAGCTTAATGGGGTAGCAAGGATAAAATATGTTGATTTGACGAATTTTTTAAATTGATTACTAACCGAATTTTTCTTCGTTAATTATCGAGATAATTATCTAAATAATGTGAAAAAATATTTGTCTACAAAATATATGGTTTTGTTAGGGAGTCCCCCCTCTCCAACATGTATCATAAACAAGATCATGAAAAATAATTACTAACCAGCTGATATTTTTTTATTGGTTAGCTAACATTTGCATAGTTTACCACCCACATTGTCCTACAAATTGTGTGGTATGTCATCTTGGTCCTACGCTCAAAAGTTGTAGTACTAATACTTAATGTAAAAATAATTACTATCAAGCTGAATGTTCGAGAATAGCTTCGTTTCAATGAGACGCCCAACAAATTCTTGTACGAAAATTCTCGATTGTGGTTTATAACTGAGATAATAGGGATGAAATATGTTGATTTGACGAATTAAAAATATTTATTACTAACCGATTTTTTTTTGTTAATTATCGAGATAATTATCTAAATAACGTGGAAACATATTTCTCCTACAATATATAAGGTTTTATCAGAGAGTCCCCCCTCTCCAATATGTATCATAAATAAGGTCATGAAAAATAATTACTAACCAGCTGTTTTTTTTTATTGTTTAGCTAACATTAGCATTGTTTACCACCCACATTGTCCTACAAATTGCGTGGTACGTTATTCCAGTCCTCCAATTACATAGTTGAAATTCATGAAATTAAAAATAATATTATTTTGTACATTTTGCTATTGGAGCTAAGGCATACTACTATCCTTGCTCACAAACGCATGCGCACAGCATTGTTTACTGTGGACTGGGTATTCCATGGTTCCCCATGCCGGTGTTGATCATAACCACGCAAAGTTCTTTTTAGTCAACCTCGTATTTTATTCGTCTTTCGAAAAATAATTTGAATAGTAATCTGTGCTGCAAAATAATAATGGAGTGTTTTTTGTGTAATTTATTATCTGAAGACTCTAATTTTCGAGAAAAATGAGAAGATATAAAAAAAAAATATTAGAGATATGTGGCTTTCTTGTAAGACTTTTTTATCTGCTCGAAAGCATTATAAAACAAATATTGTAATGCTGTATTGCCTGAAAGTTGGAGTGATGAAATAATAGGTAATCATTCCTCTTGTTACAAGGAATTTAAAGTAAAATCTAAATATTTGTCTTATGAAAGGTAAGTCCATTGATTATTATTTCTTTTTTAAAATTGATAAAAATTTGTATTTGTAAGTTCCTATTTTTACGTAATTAATCTGTAAGTTTTGCTGTATTCTTTGAATAATAATTATGGAGAATATATTATTCATATTTTCTTCCAAAATTTCGTTTATAAGATTAATATATTTGAAAATAGATTAAAATGTATACATAATTATATTTTTGAAAATAGTAAAATTTTCCGCGTGTTTTCTATTTACTCCATTAACAGTTGGAGAGTTCGGTTATGCTCGGAAATGCTCGATTGTTCACCAAAATGCCATTAAATTAAATTATCAATTGCCATTCAATATATTTTATATTGCATAGAAAAATAATTTAATTTCTTTATGATTTAAATTTATATTCTTATATAACTATATTTTACTAAGAATTAATTAAATGTAAGTTCAATTTTCAATCGCGATGATGCTCGCTGATATTGATGTCGACATTATTTACTTGTATGTTTATATTATTTACTTATATATATTTCCTTTCATTTTGTATACTCAAAAATTACAAATCTTGTAGGACTAATAAAACATACCTTGTTTTTTGTAGGACATTGTTTTATTTGGACGAGAAATATATTAACTTATCACGTAATACCTTTGTCCTACAGTTACTAATAAAAAAAAAAGTCCTGCGGTATTGACAACTTTTGAGCCGATAAGATACCACACAATTTGTAGGACAATGTGGGTGGTAAACTATGCAAATGTTAGCTAACCAATAAAAAAATATCAGTAGTAATTATTTTTCATGACCTTGTTTATGATACATGTTGGAGAGGGGGGACTCCCTAACAAAACCATATATTTTGTAGGACAAATATTTTTTCACGTTATTTAGATAATTATCTCGATAATTAACGAAGAAAAATTCGGTTAGTAATCAATTTAAAAAATTCGTCAAATCAACATATTTTATCCTTGCTACCCCATTAAGCTACCATTTACCAACTTTACTGTAAGGAAAAAGTTGGGCGTCTAGTCAAAAGGAAGCTACTCACGAAAAATCAGCTTGTTAGTAATAAATGATGAAACGTGTACCAGTACTATAAGCTGTTTATTGTTGGTTAAGTACAAGGTCTATAAGTCATTCCGTCTAGTTACGGGTTTTCCCTAAAATTGAAAGGAGTTAGGCTGTAGGCTACCATGCTGGCCTAGTGAAGATCTAAACTCCTCAAACCTTTAAAGAGTTTGTTGAAGAAATCTATGGTCTTTTTTAAGTCTATTTTTGAAGCTTAGAGTTAGTGAAAATTTACTGTAATGTCTCATACATCATCAAAGTCGGGCGGTGAACGGCGAACAAGGTAGAATGTAATTCAAGGTAAATAAGCATACTAATGTAATTCACTCCAAACGCAAAAGATAACCGTCTGTGGCAAGTCGATATCTAGACGGCACTGCGGTCACAAGAGCAGAGTATTCGCTATAAAACAAAAATCTAGTACACAGAATTACAGATTTCACGCGGTTTTCAGAAAGTACCCACCGTTTAACAGTTTTAATTTTACATTTAAGGCCTATGAGAAACATTGTCGCGCCCTCGGCTGTGAAGTCTCAAGAGTCATTTAAGCCGATATTAAACCTTATTGCGTGATAAAATTGTTACATTTTCAAACGCTCCACAGTTTTGTGGCCACGTTTTAGTGCGGACACTTCGCGTTTGGCTTTTTATGCGTTCGTATTTAAAGCAGGCACGTCTGGACTGTATTAGGTTAATTTGGGCCGAGTGATTTGGTGGACTGTGGCTTTTGTTATTTATTTTTTATAGTGATCCGACAATGTGATACCGCGTTTGATGACGAGTTCAGTGTTGGCTAGATTCACCTTGTGTGGACGTTTATAAGTTTGGGCGTTTTGGATATTAAGCAATGTACAATTAATATTATACCAAACTGTGGAGTTATGGCAGTTGGTAAACAGTACGACTAGTGTTTTAAGATTGTAAAGCTGGTATAGATATCTGTGTCCGTCATAAAACCGACCACCGTACACATTAGTGAAATACACGGCACAGCATCAACGTGTGCCGCGTTTGTTTGCCTTAAGGGTAACATTACCTAAAAACATATAAATCGGTCAAGCAAAAACCTACACAAGTAGAACATCGAAATAGCAATGTAATCCTCATAAATCCAGATCACATACATTCATCTAACTTTAAATGAGAAGCATTAGCCACATACATACCCAATTTAGAAAGAGAAAGACCAGAACCATAGCCTAAAAGAAATTTCCAGATTAAAATGTTCAATCCCTCGATAAATCCGAAGTATAACCGCTAAGAGCCGGCGCGGCGGCACGCGTCAATTTCTCTCACTCACGCCCGGTCATGAAGCATGTGTTAAAATAAAATTTTCATTTCAATTCTCGCGACAATGGCTTAGTAAAAATACTGAGGATGGCAAGCGAAGGTTGAACTATTGATCCAGTATATTTGTTAGATCTTTGATTTGAACTCTAGCATTTGTTGTAGTACTGGAATATATAGAAAAAGTTGTAACTTATTTGATTATGGCTTGGGAGCTAAATTGGTTGGACTACCTAATATTGTTTCTGGAACTTATTAAATCTGAATAAAGCTGACCTTTTGGTGTTGGAGACACCGGAGAATGAAAACGATCCTGGCTTTTAATAGCGATCACCACATTCTTAGTTAACCCCAAATCACATAAAAAACCTTTTGATAATTCTAAATAGTTGTTGATCAGACGCTGTTATTTAATTATAAGTTTTAGGCGCCCTAATAATCTTCGGCAGATGCTTAAGTTAAATTTAAAAAGTGAAGTTCTTGTGGCTGAATATAACGTTGATTTAGCTTCTTAGAATAAGCCTGAAAATGGTAAACCTTGACAGCTTTGACAAGAACGAAACTGAGCATTACTTAGTCACTTTAAATGAATGAAAGAAAAGCGAATCACTTAAAAGACAGAATCAAAAGCTCTCAACAAATCAAAAATATTATTAACGACTTCTAAAGCAATACTTGTCTCTAGTGGCCCTGAATAAATGAATTATGGCTCAGTGGGATGAAATGAAAACGCCACTTATTCTATAGCTATAAGTTTGTGAACATCCAACTCTGGTTGGACACTTTTTATTGTATTGTATTGTATCAGCCCATATACGTCCCACTGCTGGGCACGGGCCTACTCTACAATCGAGAGAATCGATTGTCCACCACGCTGGCCTAGTGCGGGTTGGCACACTTTTTATGACGAGAAGTTAATTGTTAAGGTTACCTTCCGGTTCCTCGAGGAAGCTCAGAAGTTGTATGCTGGTGTCACTAGTCTTCCAATCTGCCACGCTTGCGCATATTGTGACTAAGCCAGCTCCCTAACAAATCCCACGCCAGCATATCATCTAAAACCCTTAGGTGGCCGTCACGCGCATTGTGGGCGGCACTGGATATCCCATGGCGAGAAGCGCTCCGATTTATTCCCGCATAAATGGGTATATTAAGTTTCATCATGGTAATTACCATTCATAGTATTTCCTACAAAATAAAAAAGAACGCATCAAGCTTTTCAATCCAAAATACAGTTACTTACCATTAGGGACCGGATTATAATATGTAATATAAAAGCTCACAATATGCATTTAAATATGTATGAAAAATTAGTAAAATATGCGACATAAATGTTAATTTTTAGGCAAGTAAAGAGAAAAAGAGTCGTGTATATTTTTATTACGAAATCTGAATAAAACTGGTAAATTATGTATTCATTCAAAATTTAACAACCTTACAGACCAAAAATTAAATATTATAATAATGAGCTGGTGAGTGTGTTTTACAAAACGGGCAGTTACCGAGCTATCGATTTGAGCTGTAATAACGTATCTTATATTTTGTGTATTAATACGAAAAAAAAGTGTAACATTTCATTGTACACTTATGAAGAAAGTAATCTACCGGAAAATGGTGGAAATGTGGCGAATATATGCATGATCTCTTGATTTTTGGCAAATATGCAATGATCGCTGAAAATGAGGTAAATATGCAAATGCATAGAATCCCGTCACTACTTATCATTATTTTATGAAAACACGAATATCAAAAAATTCAAAAAAGCCTTTTGTAATGTTCAATTGTAAGTGTGATTTTGTTCAGTGTTTTATGAAATGTAACAGTTGATGGCATTAATTTATAATTGCTGCTATAGATATTTATACTTGGATTGTTTTTGTACATAGATTGTTGTTTTTTTATTATTATTTTATTCTGCTTTTCTTAATCAACAAAGTTTGTTGAATGTTTTACCACTACGTCGCGTCGTAGAGAACATTACAGTTAGCAATTTTGCACGGTTTAATGCTAATCATTCTGAATATTGTATGTTTTTGATATGTGTTAATTCGTTGTATGTTCATATTATATTAGTAACAACTATGTATGCTAAGCAATGCTGAGCTAACCTCTAATTTAAATACATTTAAGATCTTTTTTCTGCAAATATAAGTATAAGTTTGGTTTATGTATTTAGTTGGTAAGCCGATTTATAAATAAATAAATAAATCTAAATTTGTCAACCGATGCCGTTTACAAATGACGTCAGCTATAACTTCGAACTCGTTAGTCAGATCGGCTGTGATCTACGTCGCCACGTTGAATTGCAGTCTGGACGTTTTATTTTCGAAAATTTACAGTCTGATTTCGAGTTCGCATTTGTGGAGATATTTCTTCGAATCCCGATAACCGCTGCAGTTGTGTACGTTTTATTGCTAAGTGGAACTTGTTAGTGTTAGTAGGGATGGTTTTGTTACGATGTTTAGGAATTCTGTTCAGGGATTTTCCGAATGCGAATTATGAGTATTCGTAATAAGAAATTCTGTATCAATAAAATTAAAACATTTGTTATATTTTACCTAGGATTATTGTTGCCGGTGTAAGGGGCCGTTTTCTTGGTAATTTTTCACCGCTTCGCTTCATTTTCCATATCTCAATTGTTAGAATCCTTAAAATTGCTTTGTAGTTTTTCATAAGATGCGGCGAATCTTGAGCTTCATTTCTAGATCTTGTTTGCTTCACTGCGGTTATGAAAGCTGCAAAAGGCAACACATATTATCATCAATGAAAGATAACATACTCGTAGTAATAACATTCAGTTCATAGAAGCCTATAATATTCAGTTCAGACTGAATGGCTCCAATATCAATTAATTATTCACATTCAAACCGTTACTAAAATGTGATCTTTATGGAACATCATCAAAGCGCACGTATAGTGATACAGGCAAAGTTAATCCTATTAATATAGCATTCAACGAATCACAAATTCTACGGCTTCCGCGGTCCCATTTATTATGAGCATGCTAAGCTGGGTTCGGGATCTTTACAAATTGTCCACCTCTAAACGGACCCGTTTCGTAGCTGAAAGTTGATATGGTGTAGATGCTGGGGATATTTCTAACTTAGTTGGTGATTTTTATATATTTTATGTGTTAATTTACTGGCCTATGTATGTCTAGAAGGGGTTTCAGGTTACAATCCGCTCATGAGAGATGGTCGATGTATTATATATTTTTTAACCAGTGGTACAGCAATCATTATCACAATTTTGAAGCCAAATTAAATGCTAATAAGTACCATCATTTTGTTAATAACTGACTTTTGATAATAATCACTTAGCTTAGCTCTGAGCACAAAATATGAGCTCGGCTGCAGTGTACTTCTTTCACTTCTGTTTTTAATTTATTTTAAAATTGATTCTAAGATTTATTCTCAGATGTCATTTAGCACATTTAAATCTATAGCATTTGTTATAAATTTGTCACTCAAACCTATTTAATTGTGTAACCTCCGAAGAGTAACAGATTTTATTACATTGCGATAATGTGTTAGAAGTAATATTGACTTGGCGTAGTCGTGTCGAACAAAAGAAATAGATAATATGATTCTAATTCCATATTGTGCTGATGTAGCCAAATCGAGAGTGCTTTCTTTGTTCCACTCATCTCATTGACATTGTTTATGTTCGTTTTATTTGTGTTCGTGGGATGTTTATTTAGTTAGTTACAATGAATATGGTTCTATTAGATATCTCACTCAAATAAGGCTGACAGTTTCCAATGGATATCACGTCTGTTATTGGGAATTATTGACTCAAGTAAGTACAAACGAATCGTTTTCTTTTGTCCTTATATTTGTTGTTATACCACACTAGGATGGGACCAATTACTTTTTAGAACCTGTCATCTCACTTTTGACGTCTGATCCTTTTATACTTATAACCTAGAATGTTTATTTTCCTTTATTAATATTTTAATCAAATTGCCATCCTAAAATACTATATGATTAGTCAAAAAGAAGATGCCGCACTTTCAAAATATACCGGGTATATCAAGACTGCGACCGAAAACGAAGCCAGATTGTAGTTTTAGTAGTTACAAACACGATGCAAATAAAAATTTCGCCAAAATAGTGACAGATATTTAGTAGAATTTTTTAAAAATCATCATGTTTGGGTGGTAAATACCTAGTTTTTGCGAAAATACAAATTTAAAGCCTGACGCACCATTGTGTGTTTAAAAATAAAGCGATGTACATTACTATTTTAGAGAAACTATGTATATATTACCCAAATACGACGATAAGTAAAAATTATTGCGATTTTTTTACTTGCATTGTGTCTGAAATCACTAATACTAACACCTGGCTTCGTTTTCGGTTGCGGTCTTGATATACCCTGCATAAATACTATTCCCCCTTCAAGCATTTTCAAACGAAGAGTAAGAGCATTATGCTTTAACAAGAAAGGTTCTTGAAATATAGATGCAACTGTTTCTGCATTCAACAACGAAAACACATTTAAAACCTCCCAACAGTCTCCTAACACAATCTACTGTGAATCCCCCTCCGGCCGTAAAGTAAAAATATTCATTATTTAAGTACCTAGTGTTTTAAAAAACCTTTCTGCATTACTGCCACTTCGAGACGTGTTATGACTGTAAAATGCTCTTTATCTGTTAAATTGATCCAAAATGCTATTAAACATTATCAATGTTTAAATCTGCAATCATTTTTTAACGATATAAAGTCTTTTTATAAAAAATCAGTAAAAAATTATTCAAGCTATTCTTTTGATCTAAGTGTTGCTGTCCATGTTTACAGCAATTTCGATTCTTCAAGCTAAGGTGCTTTACTGGCGGTTGAAAATGAACGATGGAGGTATAAATGACGGGGAAAGCTTAGGATTATTTTATATAGATTTTACTTTTGGTAGTTTAACTGCGTTAGTCAAGCCGGTCCGTTCATTCTGAAATCAAAACCACTTACGTATTGCTACCACTAATGATCTACTATTTCTCTAAATTATGACCTCATCTTTTTTATTGTATGTTAGTTCCAATTTACAAAAGTTAAAAACAGTACAGTTAAGTAAATACTCCAAAGATGGTATCAAATAGAGAAAAAAATATGGCTTAAAAGCGTACAAGTTTCGGCGTTCGGTAACTTAACAAGGTTTCTGTTGTTGGCATAAAGTCCTTTATCTAAATGCTTTTACTTTTTCCTTATTAATCATATCAGTTGGTTTTAGAGTATCATAAATTGAGGTGAAATATGTATTTTTAGAGCCTTGGTATTGGGTTTTATGAACTAATAGATCTCGTTGTTATAACTGCCTATTATCCGGTTGTATATGAGTAAGGATGTTGATATTAATGAACCCATCAGTGCACGTATCATAAATCTTAATGTTTGAATACGATATGTTTATAACATCCTCGTAATTAATTAAGCGATTAATTATGTATATTAAATTCTATATAAACTAATATTTAATTACACTGTGTATTGTACCAGTTGATGGACTTACGCGAAACCGAGCAAGTCCTAACAATAGGGTAAGCAAAAGGTTTCACCCAGTGCGTTGCTACAAAGTAATACCCAGACTGTTCAAACTCCAAATCTCCGATAACCGATTGAATAGGATCGGCACATTTCAAATCGTGCCATGCGACATTGACACATACTGAAAACTGGAAACTGTCGTCAGCGAGCCGTGTCTGCTGTCAATTTCATAAATCCACTCTATCGTTTCGCCAGCGACGTGAAATACACGCCGGACCGATCACCTGCCATCAATCATTGGCCCAATCTCTGTCAGCCGCTACAATCTCCTCAAGTTTGCCAATAACGCCTCCAGTGCCAAATTCTGAGTCAGTCTTGTCAAGTTTAGGGTTTAGGGGCGATGAGGATGTCTTTGGGTTGTTATGGATACTTGTTTGTATGTTTTGGTTTAGTTTTTGTCATAGCGCTACGATGTTGTTGTTTTGCATCTATCAGAATTTGTACTATTTTATTGAGTATCAAAAATTAAATTGTAGTATATTTGCATCCATACCAAAATAAAACAATTTATTTTAATACACTAGGAATGTATTATGATTTCTTAAATAAGTCCATGTATAGAATATAGATACTATTACTGATGCTACTATTTAATTGCCTACGTGACCAATAAACTAATCTCATTTCATAGATACAATAGAGTTGGTGTGTCCATGTGGACAAAAACCCTCTAAAAACTAATCAATTAAAAAGAAAAGTCCATTTATAAGGACAGGAGCGTGTTATTATTTTAAAGTTTGTGTACATTTTCTGTTTATTAGCATTTCCATAATAAATTATTTTAAATAACATTCATATCACAACGTGCTCGAACTCAAGCTTTGCGAATTAAGTCTCGGTTTCATCAAGTTCTTGTGTTGATCCGAGCTCCTAGGCTTTAAAGATTTTATTGTTGTTTTGATGAAGGAAACTTTGCCTACTTCAAACTCTAGATTGCCTGGCTCATGAATGACTTCGTTCTGAATATACAGATATAAATTTTGCAAAGTTTTCGCGTTTGGATTAATTTCGCTTTGGAGTGTCGCATGTGTATTGATATTGAGGGAATATGTATGGAATTATTGTTGTTTTAACAATACCTTAGTGAGTTATGCTAATTATCCAAAATAGTTACTGCTCCCATTACCTGTCCATTACCGTTCTACCCAATTTCATAAATTATCGCGCTTTCAACCTTACTACGTATGGTGATTTCATTTGTTGAAATTTTACCTCAATTGTGCCTAGTCGCTACAGAATTATTGAAATAAATTTATGCATGTTGAAACAACACAAATTCTTACATTTTTTTCCTCTAGCAAATCGTTCTTGCCTTAACTTTAATTAATGTAAGAACTATAACCTCATAATAATTATTTCTTTGAATTTAATTAACGTAACTTAGCAATAGATTTTTTTATTGTAATGACTGCAATACTTGGATATCTTAGGAGCTTAATGCTCACTAGAGATTTTAATAGGTTTTGCTTTGGATAATTTAAGTACTAGTCCTGTATTGAAGTTTGAACAATACATACATACATAAACTCACGCCTTTATCCCAGAAGGGGTAGGCAGAGGCGCCACTAGGACACCCATATTTCGCCTTGTATGTTCCGTCCCATGATGTGATAGGGGGCGAGCCTATCGCCATATCGGGCACAAATTCCTAACTCCGGGCTGATAATGAATAGAAAAACCCAATACTACTTTGCCCGACCCGGGATTCGAACCCGAGACCTCAGCTTTGTAGTCGTACCGTAATACAACTACGCCACCGAGGCAGTCAATTGAACAATATGTATTGTAATATGTCAAATTTCCTGTAAAGCGTTTCTAAAATATTTTTACTAATTATAAAGATGAGTATCTTAAAAGTAACACGAACTATAACATTCCCCGCAGTCTCGTCCACATATGATTTGTAATCAACCCCAAGGGAGTAAACTCATAACTCCACAATAATTAGCATCATCTTGACGATAACTCGAACGGAAATGTAACATCCTCGTGCGATGTAACCGATCCCGAATCTCGTGTAAATCGAATTCATTTGGGACTTGTTGGAACACCGTTACTTAGCGTGCGGATTATATCATCCACTAACTTGCCACATAAATATTAATGTCGTTAGACGTACCCTGACCTGACATCCGAATCCCATGGGAGGTATAAAGATAGAAAAACTCGGGTACTCCCTGGGACTGTGCGGGGCTCATGATTTACTTACGGCAGGGCCGGTACGAGCTTAAACGTTTTCCGAAATTCTAATTTGGGCTCGCTTTGAATTTATATCTGCTGAAACAATTGGCTTTCATGGATTTCTAGTACGATTTGTAACTGTATAATTGACCTCGTTAAATCTTCAAGTGGTACTTAAGGAGTTTTTGTTTCTTTTAATGTTCCGTGAAGCTTAGTAATTTATCGATACAAAGAAAGTATCCTAAAGTGTATATGAAAATGAATCTTATAAAAAACTGAGCTGATAAAGCTTTTTTACTTTGATGAAATTCATTCATTGGTTTTTGCGTGATGTACGCACAATTATCGGATAAGTTACCAATAGACATATACTTAATGTATATGTAGAAATTTTCATGGATTTATTTCCATAATACCCTTTCATTCCTGCTCTACGTAATCGAAATAAATAGTTTCCATGTTCTACATCTACAAAATGTCCCATTACGTGAAAAGCATATTACATTTTAATTAAAACCTGATTTTAATACTGGTATACATTTTGATGGAATTCATGCATTTCGTGTTCCTTTAATGTCCAATACGGAGCTTAGAGCACTGTATCCTGAAATCTGATAAAATAAAATTCAGAATTAATTAAAGACGACATCGCTGTCATTTTCTACCAAACGATATGTCTTTAGAGCAAAAAAAAAGTAATGTAAACACAGATTAATCTATTTCTGAAGGCGGTGTCAAGGATGGATATTAAAAGACGTTGCGAAAATTTCTACTGTATTGATATTTTGACATTGATATATATCCCGCCAAGTTGGGCACATCGTGAATAATTAAAATTCTTCGGGGGAAACTTTATCAAGCGAAAAAGGTCCTGGGTTAAAGTAAATTTATAAGCAAATTGACCTTAGTTAAAATTGTGTTCCTGTTTATAGATACACTGAAGTATTTAAAATCTTGAAGTATTTAAAAGAAAGGTCAGAATTGGGGATGTTTTTACTGTCTTGTATAATAGTCGTGCTTTTACTTGGCTGATGGATCAAATTCATTTCTACTCTATTCTACTTAATGTCTCTTAAAAAATTTAGTATTCCTGTGGGATGAGTCAGGAATTCAATTCAAATATACATATACTCTTTCAAACTCGAATTAATAGCACGAGATAGGAGAGGTCAGGATTGCATGTTTTTAGTCATTGGACAGAATAAGATGAGACAGAACGGGATATAACGGGACGGGATGGGAAAAGCAATATAGTTGACGACAGTTTAAATATAAAACAGTTAGTACGCGAAATAATATGTTGTTTATGTTGACTGGACTCAAAAACTATATGCGCCCGGGCGAATCCGAGCCCGACCGCTAGTATTTAATATTTAATAATAATTCCCAACTTTACACTATCCACGTCTTCATATATGATTGAATTGTTAATAGTGCACACTGATACTGATATTTTTTAGTTGACTTTGTATAGATCGTATAACATGGAAGTATCTGGACCGGAAAATTCCCGCTTCTTTGTAAATAAATCTGTCTGTCTACATTACAATTTGGCGTTCTTTCTTCTATTGCTTTTCTAGTGAAAGCCATCCATTTTGCGCGTTCTACAGTTGGCATGAATGAATTGGTTCTGTATAGCAGTTTGTTTTTATTTTTGTTCTATTTATAAATAGTTCTTTGCTACGTTTTATTGTTACGTGGAATCGGCGACAATTGATTTTACGAGATGCCGATTGGTTGAGATCTACATTTCCTTATAAAAACAAATCTTTGTCTAATCTCCAAAATTCTTTTAAACAACTAGTAAAGTTATGCGGAATTCCTCATTATAACTCACATATATCACTGTTAAAACAAGCGATTATACATTATGAATACACCCATGAATTCAAAACGTCAGAGGCATATGTGATTGTACTACTAAAGATAAATTTCCTTTCCCAAAATACATATCCGCATCACCGATTTGTTCTCATCGATCATTACACAACCGCGAAAAACAATCAAAATTAATCCCTGCGCTCCAGATTTGCAACACTTACACAGATATCAGATCGCACTGACAACTACTGACAAAGACAAATGGAACGCCGATATTGCCCGTTATACGATCTGACGGTACAGATCCACCGCGTTTGCAAGCTTCAACAATTTGCTTACGCAAAGCATTTTATGAATGGGACATTATATGCAGTAAAATTTTGAGAACTTAACTGTTTGATTATAATTTAAGATTTTGTCCTTTCCTATATTTCTGACGAGTTGGCAAAATTGCAAGATGATCGGTTGAGTAGTTAAGAGGTGAAAGCGTAACAAACAAACTCCCTTTCGGTTTTATAAGATAACTAAGGATTTCGGTGAAGTTAGAAGTCGTCGTCCTTAGTGTCTCCAGATTTTTTGTTTTCTATCGGTAAAATATATGTAGTACCCGGGTGTCATTAAAAAGAAATTAGTAACGCCTAATCAGATGATTAATGATGGGAAATACGCAAGATAAAAATCGCCATTTCAAAAGCTCAATTTTAATATTTTTCACATTTTGCTGTAGGTTATTCTGTATCGTAAGTTTATGAGATATCTAATATCTAATTCCGGCTATAATGTAACTCCAACGCTTTTTTGAATTCCCATGTTCTTTAATATTTGACCAAGGCGGTAGGCTATTCTTTTCGATGCTAAAAACACATTAGAATAACTAGAACTAAATTGATCAATGCACAGCTGTTACATACAAACGTGGTCCGTTTGTACGGAAATGCCACCGTCCTATTTAAAAGAATGCATTAACGCGTCTAGTCTCCCGGCTGCAATATCCACAGGGACAGATGCTCTCAACTGTTCAAGTTTTGTACAACGCTAATTATCGGATTTCACCGCGGTCGGCTAATTTCATTTGGCTTGCTCGCTGTTCCGAGTTCGCTGTTTTGATGATTTAAAGTCAGCTCTTTTGTTTTGTTAAGAATTTTTAAATCTGTCATGATGTTCTATTGTAAAAATGAATTTTAATAGTATTCTCTTCTACCTAATTAGTGTTTAGACCTATTAACGCAGTAGCTTGCTTTATGCAGTGAATAGCTTTATTCTAAAGCTTCGTAGCTCTAGTTGGTCGGTTATTTCAATAAACCATTACTTATCTCTGTGTTACTGCATCATGGGAACTAATTTAATTTACAGAGACAACATATTCAAACATATAAAAAAATGAATCCAATATTAGACAGGTCGTTAAGCTCTTCCACAAGTCCTCGGAATTGGTTTTAAAATTTTGACACTTCACTTGCAACGAGTCTGGTAATCCATCAGACTGTCAAGCCAAATTGGCTCAGTTTGATGGGCAAGGATCCAAATCACTTCGCATAATATGGGGTGAGGGGAAATGGGTTTATGTTAACCACTGGGGTATGTATGTATGTATATATAGATTGGTAAAGAAAAGAGGTTTATAAATATGGTTAAAGATTTACTATAAGTAGACATCGAGAAGTATTTTTCTCATTTCTAATATAAGCCTAGAAAGAGTTACGTGAGTTAAGGTTTTCGCCGAAAATGTTATAACATTGAAATAAATTTAAAACTGAGATTCATTTTTACAGTAAGAGAGTTGAGTCGAATATTACTGTTCTATAAGTTTACGTTGTTCAGCTGGAGCTAAGAATTTAACATCCGTTTCACGCGAGAAACAATCTCCTCTATTTGAATTTGCGTAATGGGCAACATTTATTTCGAATGGCGAATTTGGCGTAGCCAATTCACTTTACTTTATACCTTTTGAGGTGATTTTTGTTGGAAGTGGGGAAGCTCTTAATATTCTTAACAATGTTTTTGTTAGGGTCCTTTGTTACTTCACGTCGTGTGCTAGGCCCTTAAGTGAAGTACTTGTTTTAGTAACTGTGTCAAAGCGAGAGTTAAAGTAGCTTTAAAGTTTAACGAATGATAGTTAGCTGTATTTCTGAGGTGGGATAGTTCTCGTAAAAATCATTAATTGCCGGGATATTTGATTTATGCGTAATGTAAAAATATTTAGCTGTTTTAGATTAATCAGTAATTGCAAATGCATAACTTTCATGTACAAATATATTATTCTTGCAATTGTCATTCAATTGATAGTTTTGATTTACCTTCAAACTTCGACTTATCAAGGAAGAGAAGGAAGTAGTTGTTTCATTACAAAGAACAGCCAAACACAAACGGAAGTGTTCCGCGCACTTCCGGTAAACGAGGACAACAATTGCTTAATTAAAACTCTGCATTAAATTATACGGCATACATAAAATTAATATTCAATGGACATTTGAAGATCTCGCAGCGCGTAAACGCGTTTACGACACGATCGTTTGTTATGTACGCTCGGTCGCCATTCCGAATGTCCGGCTAAATCATTTTACGCCCTCTTAACTTAGCCGTGGAAGTTTTTGATGGCGTTTATATTTTACTGTCTAGTACGGTTATGGATCGAGCCTTTATCTGGGTCGAGGGGTTTGTTTGTGTGTGCAGATTAATTGATTTTTGTTCAACCACTGCTTTTAGTAGATCGAAACTCTATAGCACTTTTGAATTGGGCCACTGGTGAATGAATGTCAGTTGTTACTCATTATTTTTTATTTATACCTGACTAGACTTGGCTATCAAAATGATAAATAAGAAGTTGTTTCCTTGACTTGGTAAACGAATTTGTAATTACGATGTCAATATGAGACAAATAGTATAATGAATCTTGTAGATTTTCGTAAATCATAACTTTTCGAAATGTCCGGAAGTTTAGGAAAGTAGTTTAATTTCAATGTGAAACATTCGCGAAAATCTAAGAAACCGTTATAACTGCACTTACAATAAATAGAACTTAAAAGTCAAACAATACTTGTAAACATGTAATAACTAAGAAATGTGAGATTACGGCAATGCAAAAACAAAGCCATTAATCATTTTGTATACCAAAACCCAACCGCAATTAAACCGCTATTAGTAAGGAAGAAACACAAAATCTGCAGAGCCAAGGTCCGCTAATGAAACGTGATGGTATCAGCGGGTCTATTCACAGACCTCAGTTCTCAGACACTTCGCTAATGAGTGCCCGCGCTGATATTTCTTTTCGGACCCGCTTCAGTCCCTAATTATGGAAACAAAGCCGCTGAAAATTAATACCGAACTGACGAGATGTTCGGCTGTTGGGAGGTGATTGACAAGGATTTGAAAAGGTTCTTAGGGTTCGGATTTGGGTTTTCTGTTTCGTTTGCGTAGTTATCTCTTGTTTTAGTAAATAGTTTTATTAGTATTGCTATTTATGTGTAATGAATCAAATCGATAGAATCATGTCTTTAGTAAGCTGAAGTTACATAAATGTTTACCTCAATTCGAGATGTACTTCTCATTCTCCCTTTTTTCTCTCATACACGAGGAAATCCCTTTACGGATCCATATAGGTATGTTGGACTCACCTTTGTTATAGGAAATAATTAGAACGTCCTACCGACTACACAACCCCATGATATCCCGCTATCTTCTCATTCTCCCTGTGTCTGCAGCGAACGGGATTTTAGTATATTACTCATACTTTTCACGAGCTTAACTCTGATTGGAAAAATTGAACCCCCAAAAATACCTATCCAGAAAACAAAGCAAAAGAAATAAACACCGGTCAGCGTATAAAAATGTTTCATATTCAATTTCCAACATTGCACAAAACATTGTTCAAAAATGATTATGATAAAGAGTTTTCACTTCGCTGTGGCGTGGATTGATCGGCGGCGGGAGTCGGTTCATTGCATATTTATTGAACCGTTTAACTGAGACCGCTGGCTGAATCGCCTTATATTGGAATTGTATGCGTTGATTCCACACGATCCGGTAATGAGGTATCGGCTTTATTTTTACCTGGATGTTGCTTTGTGTATTTTAGTTTGCTTATATTTATTTTTAATGCACAATTTATTGTTCTAATTGGTAAATTGATTGCGTGGCTTTAGAATAACGCTTCATCATATCTTGTGATAGGGAAAAAGCGATGGTACATGTATTACATTTTATATATCTTCTTAATCAGTTAACAAAAGCCTATTTTGTGAACTGAAATAGCATCAATTTGATCAAAAATTAACCTGTACTTCTTTGTTGTGTACTCATAAGGGAATTATTAATACATCTATTGTAATCATGACAATATCGCAGGCACCGACATCGGAATTTCAAGGCAGTGTGGCGTCTCAAGTTGGCTTAGTAAACCATTGTGCTAAATCCTTACCATAACAGGATTTGATCTTTGCTTGTGGTCCAGTGTACGGAATGTGTGAATAGAAGCTTAGTTAATATCCACATACATGGAATCCCAGGCGTGAGATTGGATTGACACACTATGCAGATATCCGTCAGCTTCTGTTATTTTCGCTTTGGAATATCCTTTTACATGCATATTGGGAAATTTTGACAATGAGACATGTTTGTTTACTAGCTTGTAGGTCCTCCGTATGCATGGGTCTGGGTACCACAGCTTTGTGGATGTTTGACGGCAATCAGTAGTGTGTAAGCTCTATTGTGTGACGGTTTGATGGATATTGTAGCCAGAAATGATTGACTAATAAAAGATTTTAAATCGGCTGTGTAATCTAATGTGACGAGCGCAATACAGTGTAATGTAGGTAGTTCTTTATAATAATAAGTTCTTAACGGCGAGTGACTTCATTATTCTAGTTTAACAATAATAATATAGGTAAATTCAGTTTCATTATTTGTATCAAAAACGCCGAAATCGTATCATTTTTCGCCGTCAGCGAACATCCGACAATTTTTTTGATTTCTGTGCGCCCTATTATTAGGAGTATAACAAAAGCAAAAACAAAAGATTATTCCATTGTTCAGTTCAAAGGCAAGAAAAAATCCACAAAACAAACCAACCGATCTATATTAGTGTTCCGAATATCTCCTACGTCATGGTGATTGGCTCTGTTTTCTTTCGTCTAATCTAACGGTCCAATCAAATCTTCATCTTGTATTAGCGCAAATAGAGAATCGGGCGGTACACGTCAATAGGTTATTGTTAATATTAATACATCCCCGATTCTCTCTTAATACGTGATCAGATGGATTCTGTCACGTTTCTATTAGGGCTGTGATGGGTTTAGATGACGCGGCTTATTCGTTCAGCTGATTTGTTTTTTATTTACTTTGTGACGTTTATTTTTTTATGTTGACTTGTATCCAGTTTTGTGATATTTTATTATGTGGTGTAATTACTTTACTGTATAACTTTCCTCAAGCTGCTAAGTATTTTCAGCAAGGCAAAATTGCTTCAGTAAAAAAGACACATAATCTGACATTATTCGAGGCACGTGCACTGCTGCTAGACTATTGAAACGTTACAACTGTTTCTAAAGACTTATCTAACATAAATTTGCATTCACAATTTAAAAGTAGGCATTAGCGTTTTCAACTGTGTTACTAATATACGTATTTTAATTTCATTTTCGGTTTAGAGCATTCATTGCTAAATACCTAGTAAATATGGTACTCTTACAGGAGCGTGAACTCGTAAGTTTGGTCACGAATTTCACCGTCTAAAATTGCCTAAATGTTGTTCAACTTTCACCACATGTTGCCAATAATAGCGGAGTAATACGGGCATTTGTTATTATGGACTGCAACTATTACGACGGGTCACGTTTCTTAGTGATTTATTTGGGCGCCAACAGTAACTAGGGCTAAGTGACCGCTGGCGCACATTTTTTGTACCAAACATATGGGAATTTATGTTGTCTATGTATAAGAAATAGGAACAGTTAGATAAGGGTAGAATATATGTACGTACATAATACGTACGGTTGCAAAAAGTAGTCTTGTTTGCTAATCGTTGAAATCTGCACTCTAGTGGAGTGGAGTGGGAATCTTGTTTGGCAGTTTTGCATTTGATGATTTTTCTGTTTCTATGATTTGTATAGAATATTATCTAGCGAGATTTCTGTTGGCCGATAGAATAATGTCTTCATAAACCAACTGATTTGACATCATATGATTGTTGAATATTATTATCACTGAGAAAAATCTGAATGCCTATATTAGTAATCCAATTAATGCGTCAAAAATAAACTTTAAACAATCATTGTATTAAAAGTTTTCATTGTTAAAAATTTATTCGTTAAAAATAATTTGACTCGTAATTTCTTCCGAATTTCTATACAACTTTATAACTGGGAAGATGTATAATTGGCTTAACGGCAGTCGCCTTGTCTTTGGTAGTTACTTTGCCAGAAGTTTGAAAATGAATTAGGAAAATTCCATAACAGATGTTGAGGATCACAATCGATATTATTTCGTAATAATGTAGTACATTAAGTGTAAAGAAAGAAATAAATAAATGCACCCAACAGTCACATACATACATATCGGGAACTACGAGAGACTTTTCGGTCTCACAAACACCCAGACCTGAAACAAATACCTGTGGATCACACAAACAGTTGTTTCCGTGCGGGGATCGAACCCATGACCTGTCCTTTCACAGCCAGCGTCTAACCAACTGCGCCACGGAGGCTATCAACTAACTAACTAACAAATAACCGATAAGAACCGAATAAGGGTAAGTCTCTCATATGTGAAACCGCCAAACAGCAATGTAAATGCACTGTTGTGTACCGATTAAAAGGATATTGTAACCAGAGTAACTACTGGACATAATGAGACTTAACATCTTATGTCTCAGGATGGCGAGCGCAGTGGAATACCAAGCATTGCATTGTAATTCATGGTGTTAAACAACACCCTAAACGGGTTTCTACTGTCCATGAGCGGTCGTATCGTTTACCATCAGGCGAACGGCATGCTCGTCTGGCTATTACCTGCAATAAAAAAAAAGAATATGTTACATGACGTAACATAAGCGACTCAAGTTCAGTCAATTTTGTTTCTGAATTCCAATCAACGTACTGTCGTGAGTAATAAAGACGTTTTCCTCAGCCAGTAAAGAGAAATAAAATAAATAAATAACGTCGTGTTACATTTTGCGGTTGAAACTCCAACGTACGTAAATGTATATTGTTGGAATGAAATAATACTTCCATTCAGCAACAGGAACAATGCATGCAAAAAGTTTTCATAGTTTTTTGCGCTAAAACGTTGAGCCGGTAGCACTCAGCGAGCTGCAAAAGAAACATTCAGGCATCCATAACATTCGGCTCACGTGTCGGACGGCTGATATTAATTTCTCGGAAATTCACACGGAATGGAAACCCGCGATGTATACGGATGGTACGTGTGCGACCCAGGTATTATACTATAACGTTTGCTTTACGGTTTCCGTTTTTGTTGATGAGTATTCAAGTAAACGCGTGCAGCGTGAATGTTGCGCATTTTTTGCCATAATCCTTCTCTTGATAGGTGAGAATCGACGTGGTATCTACCTTATAAAATATCCCTCGCACAATCTTTAAAGATAGAAAGCACTAAGGGTTCTTAAGAAAAAGAGCTTTCACATTTCTTAAAGGCAGGGAACATATTCATTAATTATTATTATTCTCCTATCGTCAAGGATGGTCATAAGCTACGGTGATCGCATACAGTCGAATCAAGAATAATTTTTATCTCTCCCTATTTAAAAATATAAAAAACTAAATACAAACTCTTGATAACATACAAGTTACATTGATTGGGAATTAATCGTTTAGAAATTCTACAATCCAATGTTGTTTCAGTATTTAGATACAGATAAAAGCGAATCCAGTGAGAACGTTGGCATGTAAACTACAGCTAAAAGCTGATTGTGACATTTGTGACATATCGTGCTATTTGAACGGAAGCACATGAGTTACGCGGAACGAAGCTATGTGTGTTGATGAACTTAGGTTATTTGATCAAACGTTTGAATTTATGTCATTCAGTTGGCTCAGCTAGCATTATTTTCTACTATACTATAATATTTGTGAAGATTTAAAGCTTGCTGTTAAGCCATTCGAGGAGAAGGTAAAGGAAATTGAAAGGATACTGCAGTGTCCGGAGCTTCAGAGAAGATTAACATAGGAAAAATTATTCTCACTGAAAGTTGTATTGAACTACTATTCATTCTTGTCTATTGTATTTTTCTTTCTATTTTAATATCGACCATATTTTAGCAGTATCGTTTATGGATGTATATGTAGGAAGTTATTATTTCTAAATTTAGTTTTAATAAGATATTACGCTGAGGCCAGTTTTCTAATTCAGCCTTAAATGATCAATAAAATTATTTGCTAACCGACGTGTACTACAGCTTGGCTTGGTTTTCGGAATGTAGAGAAGCTATTAACCGACTTTTCCGGGTGAATAGGCCAACCGCTACAGGCGTTTTTACCAGAATATAGTCCACGTATCCCCGCAAACATTTAGTATGTTGGGTTATTTTCTTAACACAGGAGCAAAAAAGCATCTATGAAATAGCCGTTAAAAGTGATGAATTTGTTCGTTGTCAATATACGAGTCCCACTGATAGGCAAGGGTCTAATAGAGATAGATATAGTTCACAAAATTGGCACACTTTTCAAAATCACTTTTCAAAAGAACAGCAATTCTCCTAGTTAAGTGAGTTACACGCAATTATTTTATCTTTAAAGTGAGCGATAACTAACTAAGATTTCACTTCACCTTCCTTCATTCTGTGTCTCATTATTCATTCCTTATCTATATTTCGTACAACAGAAATGTTATCGGATAATTTATGCATTGTACGGGCCGCGGCGTTGTTCACACTGCGTTTGACATCAAAACGTGAGTGCCACGCTCCCGCTTGCTCCACGCCCTTATTAAAAAAGTTCTATTCGTAAAATGACGCGATATATACGGTTTTATGTTTTTGATTAAAAAGCTGCTATGCTCAATCTCTTTACAGAAGGAAAGTAAGGTGTGTGCACGCTGGGTGGATTTTTAGCGACTGATATGTTGCAATGTCGATTGATGTTGCTTTTTTATTTGAAATGCTGTAATAATTGTACTGCTACTTACTTTTTTCTGTTATGTTCACATAAGGCAATACATACATAGTCATTCTGTAGGCTAGCATGATATTTGCGATAATTGACAAATAAATAGTAGCGCACAATGTCCAGTAAAACTGGATAGCCAATAAATCATTCTAGAATAAAGCTCTTTGGAAATACATTGCAGCACTTGAATTAAAGAAATTGGAAGTAGTGATGAAACAAATGGATTTACTTCCCTCCGGAGCACCATTCGTTTATTGCCGATAAGCGGCGTGTGTTCGTTGGATACGCTCCAAAATTTTACAAGGCTGTTCACTTAATCTTGTAATTTTGCTGTTTACTTGCCATTTTAATTGGTTGACTTTACCCTTCTACCTGACTACGGCAGTTTTGGCTTTGCTTACTTTAGTAAAGCTATAATTTTGGCAATGCATACAGGCACTTTATGTACTTAATTTTGGTTTACTTGATTTGTTGAGAGCATTCGTAGATTATAAACTTTGAGTCTAATTGTATGATTTGCAGATCAGGTAATTCAGTTTTTGCCTTCTTTTGAAGAACTTGATATCCTTGTAATTGCATAATTACTACAAAAGGTGGACTTCAGGCATACTGCCTTAGTTAAACCTCTTTGCAACATATGCTTCCTTTTATTTCTATTCAATGACTGCTGGTAAAATGGTAACGTACCCACGATATTTGATTATTGTGGTATTTACGAGCAATGGTTATGAATAACTTCCCGATGAGAGTCTATGCCTATAAATATGCTGAACACAGACTTTCCAAATAAAATCCCAATAGCTTATTGGAAGCAGTTTATAGTCTATAGTATTTAGCGACTTCAGTTGTAAATATAAACACGGCCAATTTGAACGCGGTAAAAATATCATTGTGGTAGACGCGCCTCTCTCAAGATGAAAATTAAGTTGAATCTGTTACATAATGAACAGTTTAAATTTTGCGCTTGAAATTAATATCTCGCCTTAAGCTGTACTCCGCACAAAATTTTCATTCACAACGCCATTTCGCAGTTAAACTGTGGAACTGAGTTAAGACTATATTAGCGGCGTAAATATCTTTGTCGGACTTATATTGGACTGGGAATTGTTTGGAATAACGTACGCGGCGACAAAACATGGCTGGGGTTTGCAATTTTCCAGAGGAGGAACAGCTAGTTAAGACTATAACATCAGTAGGACAGCTAGTTAACCAGGACGGGTCCAATTGTCTTGTAGAAACTGCTTGAAGGGTTTTTTTGTCATTTTCGTTTGTTTAGTGATACCTTTTCAAATATTCTGTATGTTTATACAAGACGCTAATCACATTTCTATCGAGTGCAAAATCGACAATATTTTCCAACCAATAACTTGATACATTGTAAATTACAAATTACGCCTACAAATTCCATAGTTGCAACCCAAGTTTCCTTAAACCCAAGTTTAGAATCGCTAATTGCTCCAGAGACTAGACTTTAAGCACCACGGTGGCTGTAAGTAAGATTTAAATATTGGCATTTGCGGAATGGAAACGTTGTCGGAACAGGCGGTGTGGCAGAAAATTTGCAATTACAATATAGATCATATCACTTGCTGCTTCTTGCACCGTGTGCTGTTAGCTACATATTAGTATGATCCTGATATTTGAGCATTTCTAGTTTGAAATTGTTATGGTTGAAATTTTATACATGTGTGCCTTCTTCATGTATAGCTTTTACATTTACGTTATGGGGTTATTCAGTGTTTTATAGTTATGGGTGGTATTTTTGTTTAAGTAAATGAGACTTTTTAAATTTGTACTAATATTATGACATCAAACCATCATTATTAACGTCTATGGAAGTTTATAAGCTAATTAATAAATAAATACACCCAACAGTCACATACATAGTCCTGACCCCACAGTAAGATCAAGTCTTGTATTGTGGGTCTCAGGAAATACGAGAGACTATTGGATCTCACAAACACCCACACCCGAAACGAATACCTGTGGATCACACAAATATTTGTTTCGGTGCAGGGATGGAACCTGCGGCCTCTCGTTTCACAGCCAGCGTCTAACCAACTGCGGCACGGAGGCGTAGCTAATCTATATATGTATTAACAATCGATTGATTGACTTACATCATACTGAATTAAGACAAAAGTTGGTCGACGAACACGAAAGAAACACGCCGCACTGGCTGAATAGGGCTGAAAACTGATGAATGACATTTCCCGCTAAATAGAGAATAGAATTTACTTAGTATTCTCTTTCAAAAAATTTACTACATTGGTCACTCTAAAAACACAACACTTTACAAATACATACGAAGACAATTTCGTTAACTTTACGACATTGTCGCGGATAATTTATACAGTCGCGGAAATGATAATTTATCGGCAATGAAAAGCGCAGTAAAACGTTTTATTGACCGTATCGAACGGTCTAAGTGGTTCTGTGACGTTTACACGCTTCGAGGGCGCCACTGGTCTTTACGTTGCCTGGCTTCGAAGATTTCATTGTAAGCATCGGCCATGCTAATCCCGCCACGTTTTGTTTTCAAACTATTTGTTGGTTTAGGAAGAGCTTTGGTTTGACGAGTAAGCGCTTTAGCTAAGATGTTTGTTTTAGCCTGTTTTGTTAATGTCTGAAGGGTTCAAACTATGTTTTTCTAGAAGGATTATTTGAAAATTATTTAGGTTAGTACAGTTTGTTTTTCTTTTGAGTGGTTGCAATGACTAATCAACTATACAATTTAAATTCAAATCGTTTTGAACTATGTGTGGAAATGCTGTTGCACCAATCCCTTGCGAGTATACGATAAAACAGACTTAAAAAAGTAATTGCAATTAAAACCCTAAACGCAGGGTTAAAAAATAAATTTTCAGTTTAAAAAACTTATGAAATAATATTTTTCCGAACTTCATTACAAAATATAATGCTTATGTAGTATGTACGGAAAGCCATTAGGTTGTGTACGAAGTTTTCGTTTGGTGTAGTGATGTGACGGTGTTCGCGATGTGATGAATCATATTGACTGATACCAATCACGTGATATTTTTGATGGTATATTAAGTGTTCTGTGTCCAATGGTGAAATAATATGGGGTGATGATAATGACGTTGACGTTATAACCGTCATCATGACTATAGTTATGTCATATGTTGTCATCAGTATGATGAAAATCCAAGTATATTTTGATTGATATTCAGACTTACGTGTTCGCTAAGTAATCTTAGAATATATATAGGCAAAAATGACATATAAATGTAAATATTTCTAATAATGGTATTGCAATATTTATTCGCCCTTAGATATTTTCTTGTATTTAGCAAAAGATGTTGCGAATTCTGCCTCGGTGGCGTAGTTGTATTACGGTACGGTTACATAGCTGAGGTCTCGAGTTCGAATCCTGGGTCGGGCAAAGTGATATTGGATTTTTCTATTCATTATCAGTCCGGAGTCAAGAATTTGTGCCCGATATGGCGATAGGCTCGCCCCCTATCACATCGTGGGACGGAACATACAAGGCGAAATGTGGGTGTCCTGGTGGCGCCTCTGCCTACCGCTTCGGGGATAAAGGCGTGAGTTTATGTATGTATGTTGCGAATTCCTCTTGAAAATTGGGCAAAATTGACGTATCAGTAGCATCCCTAATCTATTCCTCGGTGAAAGTTTTCCGTGTCTGAGCAACTTTCACTTTGACGCCTAATTACTGGCAAAAGTGAACTTTGTAGGTTCCCTCCCAAGATTATTATAATACGAACGTAAATATGATACGATTATATTTCTGAAAACTTCACTGGATCAATAATTTAACTTTAGTGGTTTCAATGGTGATTATATTACTGCGTTGGCTGTTTTATCAAAATACCGTATTGTATTATTTTTGACTCACAAAACATGACTGTTATTTTACATTTCAAAGTGTTTAGTCATCTTGTAGCTCGCTGGATGGAAGGAATTAATAAGATTAGTGGTAAGTCTTAGTATTTTTAAACTAAGTGTACTCGTGGGAGAATCGTAATCGTCATTCACTCGTCCAGTTTCTACTTCGATCGCTCTGCACTTACCCTTAACTGTCGTTCCGGGTACAGCCATGCCAGTATGAAAAAGTATAAAGTGACACGCCTTACCTGCCATTACCAGATGGCAAGGCCGAAAGCGTATTACGCCTTTCCCACCACGAAAACGCTGAAGATTTTGTCACCAGTGTCATTTTATACGAAAAATGTTTCCTACTCCAATATTTCGTACGTACTCGTAAGGTGACTTCGCCATTCGGGCTTTTAATATAGCGCCGACGTTATCGGCTTATTAACGCGACGGCGCCTACAGTTTTAATAACTCGACGACGCGACGTCGCGAAATTTTGACAGCCGCGTTTAGGGGAGTGGTGAAATATGAGCACCCTGTGTACTGTTTAAAAAGTTATGTTGGCGTTAAGGATGTGTTATTGTTGGGAAATTAATCGTGGTAAAGAGTGTGTTTGTTTTAAGGATTTAATACTATTGTCTTTCTATAAGCCCATTTTTTGTGGTGGCTCTTAACCCCATTGAATATGCATTTTTTTCTCACTATGTTCTCTTTTGTAGCTATAGTAGGTTGCCGAAAATAAATAATATTAAAATTAATTACCTACACGGGTAGTATACGAAATCATTGGCGTATCCCTTGGGTTTTAAATCGAGTCTTGCGATTTGCTAGTCCAGTCCACATCCAATTGAACTATCGCTTCATTGGCTGCACAATTCCAAGAACTCAATTACCATACTCAGAAGTCTATTAAGGCATCAACTGTCCAAACATTCGTGCTGGTTAATTTTATTTCCTCGAATAAGTTATTACACTTTGTTTGCGATACTGTCCCGTGACTTGGCAACGGTAGCTGCTCGCCGCTGTTGCCGATTATACGGGCCACTGGCCAGCTCAACAGGCTAGTGAAATTTTCATATTTTTTTCAGTTAATTAACCTTTTTTTCGAGTGATGCCTCGATGCTTTATTCGTGTGGCTGTAATATTTAAGTTTCATTCAGTCTAGTGGAAGATCTCTTGTAGTTCCTGCCACGACAGAAGTGTCTCGATGCAATCGTGACTTATGTAATGCGTGTTAATGACTAACATTTACGGTGGCAATTAATAAAATCGATGCGAATACCTATTTATCGATGAATTTCAAAAATAAATCATATATAAATATCCTCTCCCTGATTAGTGCATTTTTGTGCGCGATCCTTATATAGCGATCAATATTGTTTATTGAATTTGGCCATAAATCTATAAACAAATTACTTCTTTCTTTCGATATAAAGTCCCTGTGATTAGTAACTGTTTTATCAATATTTTAAAATAATTGAAAATAAATAGACTTATATCTACTTTTCAGTTTCCAGTACACTTTATTTTCAATACGTCAGTTCATCCATTCTATTGTAATTACGTCGTACAAACTTGAAGTGTAGCTTTGTGTTCCACTTAAGTAACCCGTGTCTAAGGGAGTGAAAACTACAGCTTGAGATTAAATTAAGCCGATGTTGAATCCTCGGCGGCTTTGTCTAGATCAAATCCTCGAGTGGAAGACTGTATGCTTGAAGAAGTTACGTTTATTGTTTGATATAAATGGAATTGCGTAACGTCTTTGGAGCTTGGTATAATTTCGCTCTAATGTACCAGTACTTATTATATATTAAAAAGAGTAAAGTGATGGCACAGCCAGTGTTAACACTTTGTTGATAATATTGTAATTGGATCTGTTTGTGTCAAACAGTACTATTGTCTAGAATGATCTAAAACTGACATGAATTAAAGTAACATTACTAGAAATCATAATACAATCTTCATATTTTGGCTGTCCTCCTGTTGCAGAATATTTATTGCATAACATTAGGATTTTCAGCTACATACCAACCATAAACTCCACGGTGATCCTCTTCAGCGCTTTGGAGTGGCTCCAGGATCCAGAGGCAAAACGCCATAGCCTCGCCGGAACCGCTCCTGCGCGATGCCGCACTTCGGCCCACTCCACGTATTTACCCTTGCAGTCGCTTTTGATGGGCGCTACGCAGCCCTCCGCTGCGTGAACGTGACTGTCATTACCCCCATTAATCGCCTCTTACGACAGGTAGGGGATACCGTGGTGGAATTCTAATAATAGCCCCCAGTCCACAGGGCAGAACATTTTCAGCTAATTACTAGCGAAATTCGAACATATAAGTGCTTGTTCACGTTAACTCGCGGGCGCGGTCGCGAAATATCAAACATATGGATGTCAACCAAGTGTTCACGTTGGAAACGCACGTGCGATGTATGTAGCGGACAAGCCGCGTCAATCGCGCCCGCGCCCGCGATCGCGCCCGCGAGTTAACGTGAAAAAGCACTAAGACTTATCTAATATCGTTAGACATAAGAATCGTTTCCATAAAAAGTGACAATAATAACATTTCTGTTTCTTATTTCCCATGTAAAATTTTCTCGACTTCCATAATATACCAGGCAGCGTGTAAATTTTCACATGAGTGTTTGACGTCATCTCATTTGGCGGCAAGTTGAGCGGTTTTCTCAATTTGTTCCCGCCGTGTTGTAAGCTCTGTATCATTAAAATCTTGTATGCCGAGGGATGGGTAAGTTTCTACCTTAATTGTGGTATGCGTTACAAGAGGTTTTTCATAACTTAACATATTTTTTAGCTTAGTAGCTATGTACCGCGTAATATTTATTTTTGTTGACAGCTTTTAGAAATGGATTACTGAGAATAATTTTGGTATGAATCATGGAGTTTTATTTATTAAGTTACTATTGGATTTTATGTCTCTAACTGCCGTACTCAAAGACATTTAATGTCAATTAAATCATTACTTAGTGTAGATTTTACATTTTTATTTCCTAAAGCACATTTGTCTTTTTATATTTGAGGTTTTTTTTTAATTTTTTGTTAAGTATACCCTAGCTACTAAACATTTATTGACTACTATGTAAACGTGACTGCCTCGGTGGCGTAGTTGTATTACGGTACGGTTACAAAGCTGAGGTCTCGGGTTCGAGTCCCGGGTCGGGCAAAGTGAAAAAATCCAATAGATTTTTCTATTAATTATCAGCCCGGAGTCAGGAATTTGTGCCCGATATGGCGATAGGCTCGCCCCCTATCACATCGTGGGACGGAACATGCGAGGCGAAATGTGGGTGTCCTAGTGGCGCCTCTGCCTACCCCATCTGGGATAAAGGTGTGAGTTTATGTATGTATGTAAACGTGACGACGAAGTTTTCTACTGTGAAATATATTTTAGGAACAGCAGAAGTTTTTTGTTTGGACCGCGACGTTGCTACTTGCTAAGTTCTGATTTTGAGTTACGTGTAGGTTCAAAGTTCAAAGAGCTTACAAATACCATCATCGCAGTATTGTGCTGTTGCCTATTAAATTTATATTTAACAATGCCTTTATTTTTATTTAACAATTTTGAACAACCTTATTGACCTCTTGTATTTTAATATTGAGAAGATAAATTATATCCGCTGATATCTTTCAATTTGCACCGTGTTTCACCTTATAATGTGTGTACCGTTTATTACGCGCTTATAGCCAGAAAAAGTAGTCTCACATTAAAAGAAAATGAGAAATTTGTGGTTCCTCGGAAACGGCTGAAGCGGCAGTAAAAGCAAATATGTACATATTGATAGTTTTGTATATAAACCCGCCCTTTTACTCGGAAAAATGTTTCTTTGACGATTATGTACGTAATTTACCTTGCTTACTAATATTTATCCCGTTGGGTATTTAGTATTTCGTACTATTTTCGTGTTTACCTTGTCTAATATAATGTTTAAAGAGATGGAATACTACATTAATTTTGGATTTCTTTCGCAGGTTATTATCGTGGGGTACAAAGTAAACTGAGTCACGTACAAAACAGCTACTTTTCAGGAGAGCGCATAAAATAAAAATGTTTTCCCATTTAGTTAATTTTAGAACCATAATTTAAAAATTACTCATATGAGATATGAGATAAGCGTGATGCGCGCCAGCTTAGATTCAACCAACGACATATAAAAGTATTGACGTCGTGCAAGTTTTAAAAAAATACGTTGTTGTCTTTTTCGACGTGATAAAAGCACAAGAAATATGAAATTTTTAAGTTTCTGTTATGCAATATTATAAGACTCAATATATTTATTTGTTGTTTTTTTTTTAATTTTATTAGGGTCACCAACATAACGTGTATTTACAATATTAACAAAGCAATAATTAAAACACATGCTAAATACCGTTACAATTATAGGCGACCACGGCATGCGTATTCTTAGTAAGTTACAGCAATAATCAGAAAATCGCCAAATTGTAGATAGCTTTTTTATTTACACCCGTCGTTATGTGATTGGCTATTGGAAAACTTGATACAATTTCCAAATCAAGTGAATAGAATTTTGTTGGTTGTAAAATTTCGCCCAGGCTTTCTTGAGTACATACCTACATAAAAAATGTTTCTATCGTGATTATAATATCGTAACGCAAAGTAATCCATGTTATTTATGTTTTAAGATCAGAAACAGATCTATTATCACCATTCAAAAAAATAAGACCATTTGTTGCTCGACTGCTAAAATATGGGACTACACCACTGTCATCACTGTCTCCAGCCATAGGAATATAGCACTTAACTTAGGATTTCCCTTGCTGACTGCAAAAATCCAAACTCATTAAATAAAGGGATTGTTGTTATAAAAACTGATTTATCTACAACTTCACGTAAAATATCTATACAAATAAGGTTTAAAGTTTCTTATCTACGGCATGAAAGTTTTAAAAATAAACTCGGATTATAACGTAGATTTATTTAAATTTCAAAATGGCGTGAGCTACATCACGCACACTTTTAATCAGATGATGGGGTCGCATTGTGTTTCGTTTCACTAAAATATTATCCGCGTACGTCCTCCGCCCGTTTGTAAATAAAATTGTTTCTAAATTGCTTTGTAATCAAATTAAAAGCATGCTATGTTTTGACATGGTATTTATCAGCTCTTGGCTGATTGGTTGATTTGTGAAATTTGTAGTAGAGCAATTTGTTTGTTATTTAATTGATGTACATTTATGCTAGCTTGATTGGTAGGGAAGATATGAGTATTAATTGTTTCTAAATTACGCTGAAGTTTGAACGATGTAGAGGACTTTGTCACCGGCTAGGATAATACTAGGTGGAACTAACACTATACTTATTTTACATAATTTGCAAGATTATGAGAGAATGATGGTGGAAAGCTATTGAATCCCAAGACCAAGACACCAATAAATATAAAACTTGCAAATCAAGTCACGAGACTTAGTTTTATTTCCTATCGAAATATACAAATCTCTCAACCTTATTAACCTTATTCAGAATGTATAAAATCATTATAATTCAATCAAAATCAAAATATAAGATAGAAACCAAATATTAAAAAAAGAATGGTTCAAGGACTCGCGACCTTTTCAATCACTATTACTTGGTCCACACTACTTTTAAATTGAGTACTTTCATCTAAGACTGGAGGATCGTATTTTTTTGTCATATTTCGTCTAACCCATTAAATCTGTATTGATCGATACTTTTATGACTTTCTTTTTATATCTCATAGTATTCATTAGTCTGAAACAACCTAAAGTATATTACTAGCAGATTTTGTAAATTTTACGATATTTGTAAGAATCTATAGATTCACTCATGTGGTGGTGGTGGTAAAAAATCCGTTAAGTACATACATACATTTTTTTTTTATTGCCGTATAGGCAGACGAGCTAGCGGCCCGCCTGATGTTAAGCGGCTACCGCTGCCCATAGACCTTCGCAATGCCAGGGGTCCAGCACAACAAAGTCGCTGCCTACCTTAAGGATAGTACTCTCTTTAAGCCTCGTTTGAAGAAGGACAGGTCATAGCGCTCAGGAAACACCGATGCAGGGAGTTCATTCCAGAGCTTGCACGTACGTGGTAAGAAAGAACGCTGGAAACGTACCGTTCGGGAGCGGTACGCTTCCAGGTGGTAGGGATGAACTCTGCTGCGGTGACGGGTGGTGCGATGGTAGAAGGGCGACGTTGGTACCATCTCAAACAATTCCTCGGAGCACTCCCCATGGAACAGACCATAGAACACACAGAGAGACCCGAAGTCTCTCCGCAGTCCTAACGGTTCCAACTTGTCCGTAAGATTGGGATCATCGACTATTCGACAAGCTCGTCGCTGTAAGGAGTCAAGTGGGTTGAGCTGGTATTTTGGGGCACCTGCCCAGAGGTGAGAGCAGCACTCCACGTGGGGCCGGATTTGTGCTTTGTAAAGCGTCAATCTATGACCCGACGTGAAGTACCGCTTGGCTCTGTTCAGGATACCCAACTTTTTGCTCGCCAGTTTGGCTTTGTCCTCCAAATGACTCCTAAAGTCAACATTGCTCGATATTTCGACGCCGAGGATCCCAATACTTTCGGATCTTTGGAGAGTAACTCCTTGGAATTGCGGCGCCATGACAAAAGGGTCCTTCTTCGCAGTGAATGCGCAAACTTGTGTCTTCGAGGGGTTAAATTGAACTAAGTTCAATTCACCCATTCGGAGACCCGCCCCAGAGATCTCTCGACTTCAGACACAAGTTGAGACCGTCTTTCCTCAATGGAACCTCGAGAGAGACTCTGATGGCCGATGTATCGCGCGTCACACGTACTATCATCCGCATAACAATGCATGCTGTCGTTAGACAACATGTCATTGATATGCAGGATGAAGAGTGTCGGCGATAGCACCGATCCTTGTGGAACACCAGCGTTAATGGTCTTGGTCTCGGAGCAACAGCCGTCCACCACGACTTTTATGCTCCGACCATCCAAAAAACTGGCGATCCACTTGCAGAGTCCCTCAGGGATACCATACGCAGGTAGCTTCGCCAGAAGGGCGCCATGCCACACTCGATACATACATAAACTCACGCCTTTATCCCCGAAGGGGTAGGCAGAGGTGCCACTAGGACACCCACATTTCGCCTTGTATGTTCCGTCCCACGATGTGATAGGGGGCGAGCCTATCGCCATATCGGGCACAAATTCCTGACTCCGGACTGATAATGAATAGAAAAATCCAATATCACTTTGCCCGACCCGGGACTCGAACCCGAGACCTTAGCTTTGTAACCGTACCGTAATACAACTACGCCACCGAGGCAGTCGAGAGGCATATCCGTTAAGTATGAGTAAGAATTCCATATTCAGAGTCCCTTACCACATAATGATTGAAGCTGGCTCACAAAGGGCCTACCTATTCTGTCTGGCGTTATGTCGATTGGTAAAACATCTGTACCGAGGATGTAGTACTCGTACATTCCCCCAAACAAATTGTTAATATACTGAATTGAACTGCATAAAGTTTATAATATCCATCCATCCATCCATCAGCCAAAGGACGTCCACTGCTGAACATAGGCCTCTCCCAATGATTTCCACAGTGACCTGTTGGAGGCAGCCTGCATCCAGCGACGTCCCGCCACCTTTACCAGGTCGTCTGACCATCTTGTGGGTGGACGTCCTACGCTGCGCTTTCCGCTACGTGGCCTCCATTCGAGAACTTTTTGGCCCCATCGGCCATCAGTTCTCCGCGCTATGTGCCCCGCCCATTGCCACTTCAACTTACTAATCCGCTGGGCTATGTCGGTTACTTTAGTTCTCCTACGGATCTCCTCATTTCTGATTCGATCTCGTAGGGAAACCCCGAGCATAGCCCTCTCCAAAAATGTAAATCATGAAATTATGTAATGTCTCTCTGTAAATGTACAATATCTCAACACAAATATTGTGACTTTGGTTTTCGTGTCAGGGTCTTATTTTTTGCTCTATCTTCGCCATTCCACGTTGCCTTTAGCCTCCTCCATTGCAAGGAGTGAATGTTTTTATTATTTGTTTTAACTAACGATTTACTCTATAATCATTCCAAGTTTAAAATTAGGACAATAGACTAAAACAAGAAAGTTTGTCGGATCTTAGCTTAGATATGTTGAAATTTAAACAATACAGAGAAATATTAACTAAACAAACTCCAAAACTTTACCAACTAACCAAACCTTGATGAAACATGTCTTAAAGTATTAACAAAGTCTAATATTATATAATTTTCGAGTACAGTAGTAATACAGATAGAAAAGAATTTAATCATATTTCTACTGAATTTGCTATTGAGAGCTCTGTTGATGAAGTTCGTCGTAAAATTATTTCTACATTTCATTTTCCGTGCATGGCTTGTCCCGTAGTAATTGAAGGGAGCGTCGGGACTCTCATGGGTTCTGTTTTAAATATGATTAAATTGTGCATTTCATATATTTTTAGTTAGTTTTGATATGTATCGTGCCTCACGCATTTTCGAGTTATGTATAAATCAGTTGTCGCTTCGCAAATCCTATGATCATTAAAAGTTTCTATTGCTGTTCCGGTAGACAAAAGTTGAATAATAGCCCGAAAATGCTTGTTTGTAACAATAGCATAGTTTTGATTCTTGTACCGAGAGTAAATATTGCAAAATTTAATTATTTCAGTTTATCAGGTTAGGTGCTTTTCTTGTCAATATTTTTCAGTTAGAGTAAACCTACGTAGACCCTCTAACTAACTTTATTTAATATCAGCAGCCCGCCTTCCTATATTCAGAGTTTTAATCTCTCTCTCTCTCTCTCTTTCTTCCTTTCCCTCTCTATTCAGCCGCAGGAAGACCATTGCTGATCATACGCCTTCCTGCAGGATTTCCGTAGCGATCTGACGGCCGCACCCAGAGACATTTAATGTCAATTAAATAATTACTGAGTGTAGATTTTACAAAGAGAATCTCTACTAAGGGACGATTTAATTGACATTAAACGTCTCTGATTGCGACCGTAAGAGTGGCAGAGTGCTAATGCTCGAGAATTTCCACAAGACAAGTCGCTTGCTTCTTTACCTATTTTATAAAAATGAAAATATTCCTAAGACAACAAGGAAGATCCCTTGAAGCAAGGAACCCTAAAAACCATATAAAGCTAATTCCGTTAAGTAAGAATTTCATTTGATTTGAGTGCGTCAAATGGAAAGTTTCGAGGAGTCGCGAATTTTTCCCTGAATTTGTGTTTAGAGAGTTTATTTAGAAAACTCTATTAAGATTCTTTTATGATTTCATATTGCTGTTCAGATATATTCTCTGTTGAATGAATTTTATTTTCTTTTTTTCTTACTTGGTCTAAAAGTTTTCATATTTAACAGAAAAGATTTATGTATTTCAGAATTATATAATTTTATTATGTTCATAAAATCTGCATTTTAATAAAAATTGTGTTGCGTATTTCATCTCTCCCAGATAAACATTTCGTAAACTACTAACTACACAAACACTACATCGATTTTCAATTCGTATTAAAGAGAAAATCCGCTGAGCTAAGCTAAGGGCATTAAAATGCATGCTGTTTAATTGAGAAACACAATACTTTGCTCTAGTAATATCGGGATAGAACGAGATCTTTTAAAAATACATAAAGATGTTTGCTTCGATAACGAGACACAGCACTCGAGACTGTTTGTAATGAGAATAACAACTAAGGACCGTCGCGGACTTTATCAATGAGTGTTATAAGAAAATTTATCACGAAACTGCTGGGAGAAACTTAAGTGTTTATTTTTTATTATTGCGAGTAGCGTAGTGTATTGACGAATGACTTTAAAAATGCGCACTATCTTTTTGCTGTTTGCAAAATGGCTATAAGTTTAATTATGCATTTTGCAAAATTTATTTTATTTCATGGTATAATATTTATAAAAAAATCCGGATAAACCACTATACTGTACAAATTAATTAAAAATTCCAATTCATAATTGAATACTTGTGTTTATAATTCCAACTACACGCATGTTTACCTGAATTTATTCCAAAATATATTATATTAAGAGATATTTATTGGTAATATATTGCTTTAATATAAATTAGTAGTGGGAATTTCAATATCAATTTAATCAATTAACCGTACCGAAACCAAAATGTAAATCAATTTATAACATTCCGAACGGTAGTCTCGTTGTTATTTGCTCTTTGATGCATTAGTGTTACCTGTTCAACTATGAAGTACAGCCGCGAACAAAAAATGTATTTTACATTACTCTCATGCTTTTTTATATTATCACGGTACACTGCAATGCATACATATTATAAATTCACACCTTTATCCCCGAAGAGGTAGGCACAGGCGCCACCAGGACACCCACATTTCGCCTTGTATGTGCCGTCTCACGATGTGATAGGGGGCGAGCCTTTAGCCATATCGGGCACAAATTCCTGACTCCGGACTGATAATGAATAGAAAAATACAATATCACTTTGCCCGACCCGGGACTCGAACCCAAGACCTCAGCTTTATAACCGTACCGTAATACAACTACGCCGCCGAGGTAGTCTGCAATGCACCTGATGTAAAAAGATGATCTATGGGTGGCCAAATTATTTATCCCCTCTCAATCGTACTCTCGATTGTGGAGGAAGCCGTGCCCTGTAGTGGGATGTATATGGGCTGATACATACATGGGTGATAGAAAATCCTGAGCGATACTAATATTTACATAATCAACACACAGTCATTACAGGTATACCCAATTCAAACTGGCGGGACTATAATAAATGTGGATAACAAAAATAAATAAAACATACAACTATATACTACAGCCACACCACAGGTAATAAATTAAGCTAATTAAATTAAATTAAGTGTAGATCACACAGGATGAAACGCAACACATTTCACCAATCAGTATGACGGATTTCGTTCCTGTCGTGAACTTTAATCATTTTCTGGGCTTATACTTGTATTCATAAGCACCAGCAAAAAAAAACGGCCAACTAGCGATCTGACTTTAGTCTGCCTAGGTACAAATTGAAGCCGTAGAAAATCATATGTTAAAAACTTTTTTCCGCAAAACACTGTGTTACACTTGGTCTGAGACTGAGACTGCTTGAAAAATTTGGAATGAAGCAATAAACCGCAACCAAAGAGAGACGAAGAGAGAAAGAAAGAGGCGGAGAAATGTCTATAAAACTTGTGTTATCACCTGTACTGTTCGTGCACTGACATGACACAGTGAATTAGTTTAGGGGTGGACAACGTGATGTGGGATCGTGATAGATGGAGCAATGCGGTTTTGGAATTCGAAATAGTTTGATCTACTGCGTATCAATTTACTGGTATAAACATAAATGTCCACTAGATCGATATGAATATAGGTTAGTGTAAAATTAATTGCACACTGGGGCCGGCGGGACGGATTGTTGTATTACATATTAACAAATACATATTATTTGTTTGTATGGGAGCTAAGCTCTTTGAATATTAAGTTTATTGTATTAAACTATAGCAAATAAAGATTAATATGTTGTTATAGTAACACTTAAAGAAGGTGAGCCATTGCTCCTTACTGAAAGTGAAGCGTTTTTCGCCCTAATTGTAGCATAAGTTTGTCCTGTAGTCTGACAATCCATTGCTCATATAATGTAACGTGCCACTACGCCTGGATCTTAAAAGGTGAATACTGAATGAATACGAAACCTTAAAAGCATTTCAATATCCTAGTCCAATATCTAGAAGAGGTGAGCTATAATTGTGATTTAATTTAATACCTTAATTATGACGAAAGAATTGAAGAGTTTTTCCAAGCTATTAGAACGAAAGGATCCTGGCACGATTCACTCCAATTAGTGTTAAAAGCGAATGTATGTATTACATTGGATAGGCTCGCGTTACCTCCGACTTTGCTAATGTCTCGCTGAGATTTCTATTATATATTTATGTAGGTGGAGGAAGATAGACAGTTCGGTAATGGATCGCGTCGAACGCACGTCCTGAAGATGGGAGATTACGCCCGCATTACTTATGTGCTTATGTGCCTAGCGCCGAGTATGTTTTGATCTGGATATTGTTGCTTGGGAAGGTTCTATTTTTAGTAATGCTAATATATACTTAGCTAACTTAAACAAACTGCTTTGTGTGATATTTTGAAATCAGTGGTACTATTTGTTTGCATGTTTTGGCTTGAATGGGTCGTAACGGTATAGAGAACACTCTCGTGAAATAATAAAAGTAGATGGGCAGAGAAAAAGATTGAAAAATCGTAAAATACGGTACTTATATTATGCAAAAAGTTTCTAGTGTGTAGATGCATCAGATGATCCGTTTGCCCGTTTATGAATTTTCTGGTTATGAAATGAAATACTTAAGCAACAAATTCTCGATTTGCTTGATTTGATGATATGATTGAAAAACTATAGATCCTTGACCATTTTATATTGTCGTCGTAACTCTTTCTTGCATACTAGTATTTACATCGCGTTGACGGTTTATGCTAAAGTCATAATGAAAATTATTCAAATTACACAAATGAGAAAATGAAACAGTAAAAATTTCGGATCTCATAATTCAGCGAACAGCAATCAAATATTATTCAGCATTTATCACAACCAAATCTGCCCGAATGGATATACGTTTGAAAGCAAGACACGATTAAGTTAGGATTACACAAAATTCCGCCGCTAAGCTGATTACAATACGCCAACACTCGTGTATTTGTATTACGTTTACAACGTGTGACGCGCCGATGGTTCATTGTTTGAATGAGATTGTGGATAATCTCGTTCCGTGACGTCTGCTAAGAGACGTTTTCATTGTCAGCAGTTTTGTTGAATATGATTATGAGATTTTGCTGGGTATCTGAACTATTCTCATATGTATTGTATTTAGCGATGTTTTTAGAACTATGTGGGTATGATGTAATTATGCCTCTAGAATAGGTAGACCACAGTTTTCGTTGGTTTCGAACCAGTCAATTTCACAGAATGTTTGTAAACGCTTTAGTGAAGGTTGTTGCCTTTCTTCAATGGGATTGTTGTTAAAACCCTACGGGTCGGGTAAATTGGTTGGCACTGGACTGGTAGTAATCAAAAAGTCTATTAAAATCCAAAATTTGCCTACCCGCATAATCTCATCATGGCGGATTTAGAACCAAGCTCCACACATTAAGAGCTTAACGAATAACGTGTTACCTAAAAGATTTCTCTAGAGTCTAGATAATTGAATAGTCTACATAATTGCAACACTAAAAGCCTTTTAACATCTACGTACCATTTAAAACACCAACTGAAATATTGTAGCTACGAGAGTACGAGAAGTGCTCGAAGAATTTAGTTATTGCTGGAAAGCTATTTCTGAACTCTCTTTAACCCGTCGATCTGTGTTTAACTGTCTAGTTTTTAACAAAGATGCACGAGATCCATCGGCGCGGCGGGGTCGTTGCGACCCATTTCAGTCCGTTCGTGCAGTTAACGCCAATTTTGTACCATTTTTACGAGCAAACTTACCGTGTCAAGGTTTCCGAAGACTTATTTACGAATCTTGAAATTTATTTAGTCTTCAGTCCGGCAGTAATTTTAAGTCATCTGTAAACAGTTGTATAAATAAATATTACATATGTAATATTATATTTCGACCATGGGTTTGAATTAGCAGATTCATAAGGATGCCACCAATGTGCCATGCAAGCCACAAAATAAAGAAGTATTAAATAATATTGGTGGTAGGTCTCTCATATGTGATATGTAAGTCTTGGTAGGTTGGTTGCAGTGGTCTGCAATGTCCATTTCTCCCGGCAAATACCAGTGTAAATGCACTGTTGTGTTCCGGTTTGAAGGACATTGTAGCCAGACTACCAATTGGACATATTGAAACTTCACAACTTAGTCTTAGGATGGCGAGCGCAGTAGAATGCCAAGCATAGCTTTGTAATTCATGGTGTTGTTTTGTTTTGCTACTGTCCGTGAGGGGTTATGTCACTTACCAACAGGCGAATGGCATTCTCGTCTTGCCTTTCATCGCTATAAAAAAATATACATGTGTCACATGCCAAAGCCTCTAATGGATGGAGTGCCCAGTAAATGATTATTGCTTTAATTTTTCACAGTCTATGTTCCTATTATTTATACTCTCAAAGATTGGTCCTAAGTCGCCCAAAAATGTAATCCTAGAAGTAATGATTTTTGTTTATCAGTTCGACGCAAAATGTTGATCGTTATGGATTCCTTATTTAAGTATCCAATCTCAAATGTATTGTTAGAAATAACGTCAATAATTTAATATTGCAAACAACTGCAGCTGGTACAAACATAATTTCCCATGTGATCTGGTCGTGTAGGGGCGCGATGACCGCCACTTATTAATATGTTACTGCTCGGCTAATTTCATTGTTCAGTATACAAAGCTGCCTGTTAATATGGCCAACTAACTAATTGAATCCCGAAACGGTGCGCCACCGTCCCTCCGGGGTCCATCTATTGCCTTTCACAGTTGGTAAAGTTTTAAAACCACGTTAAATTTTGTTACAAGAATATTATCCGGTGAACTGGGATTAAATGCCTTTGTGATGTTAAATGGTATAAACGAGCCGGTCTTTCCACTGCTTGTGTGCATTTAATGCCCTTTTCTCCGGGGAACGTTTTATTCCTGTGAAAAAGTCCCACTGTAAAAGCACATGTAAGCGTAATCTGATAATAATTGCTTGTGTGGTTTAGGAGACTAATCTAACAGATTCTCTATGAACTGTATTTCTTAGGTTATAAATGGTGATGGTTTAGGTAAGCTATGTTATAACGCCCCTATCAAAATATTGTGCATAGATTATTTTTGTAAACGTAACTTAAGCAATTAGTTTAATAAGATATTTGCTAACTCAATTTTTGTTGACTAAAGCCCCATTTATACGGGGATAGTTTCCCGCCTCGAAGATACGGCTATAGTAAGGATATAAAAAAGTTGCATCGTGTAAACATTCGTCAAAACACGATAATCTGTGGCGGTTATGTCATGCGATAATCGCATACGATTCTCGCCGCGAAAAACTCTTCCCGTGTAATTTGCGTTTACTGTTGTTTTTATAAATGAAATAAAAAATGTACTCAAAATAGCCTCGTGCCGTGCACTCAAAGTCTCTTTATACAAATCGAAAAGCGCTTTTGTCCCCATTTCTGTCTCGGCATGTACCAAATACACATCATCCCATTTAACACCTGATACAACGCTTTATATTGCTGGTTGCGAGCCAAACGCGCGGATAATATTTCGCCTTATTACACCCTGTTTTATTACTATATACAGCTGCTTTGGCGCGTGTCCTTGCAAAAAAAAAACCCGCTAACAAGCATTCATTGCATCGCAGTTTCAGGACGTTGAATATTCTACAAACTTCTTTCAACAGCCGGGATCAGTTTCTTATTTGTATTAAAATGAAAGTTGCCGAGACTACTTAAGATAATTTCTTACTGTACTTTTAAGTCTTCGCTTTAATCTGAAGGGAGTGTGGAGTTTTTGTTCGCAAGCGGTGATTTAAATCAATTTTTGCTAAAAGTAAGATGAAAAATTATTGTAATATTGTACGCCATAAACATCTGTGTAAATTATAGACATTATTTTTATACGTAGATGACGTAAGTTCCTTCAAATGTAATAAAAACTAAGCGTGTCATTTTTTGCTATTTACTGTGTCTTCACCACAATGGTTTAGTGGAGAATTTCTCTGTTTGCCCCAAAAAAAAATATACTTTAATAACTATGTTTTTAAGAGCATAATAATTGCATAGCAATCTAACAATAAACAAAAAAAAACGTCAGAGCGCGACTATAACAAACATCATTGTAGTAAACCAAGCTTCCTTTGGAGACGTGACGTGTATAATTCGCCTTTATTAGTAATTACTGAGAGCACTGTTAATATTCATGATATTTTATTGCAATGAATGGCGAGACGAGCGTGTCATTCGCCTGATGGTAAGCGATACGACCGCTCATGGACAGTAGTAAACCAAACAACACCATGAAATACAAAGCAATGCTTGGCATTCCACTGCGATCGCCATCCTGAGACATATCCAATACAGTACATTTTTAATTTAATTTCTTTTTTTTTCAATTGTTAACTAAGCGTCCTGTATCTGACTTGCAATTTATCTATATTGTGACGTCTTTGCTAACTTGTAAATGAGACTGCTAAGTTCAACGATATCATGAAGTTCGTTTATCAAGCACAATTTTGTCGGCATTAGCGTAGTCAGGTTGGCCGAGTGGTCTAAGGCGCCAGATTTAAGCTCTGGTTCCCGAGAGGGAGCGTGGGTTCGAACCCCACACCTGACAAATCGTATGTAGATATAGATGCTTTATTTTATTACTTTTTTTGCAACTATGTAATATTTTTTGTGCTTTTTTATTATACGAGTGGAAAACAGCAGCAATGAAAAAATATTGCATAGCAATACGACACTATATTATAAAAATAATCTTAAAGTTTTTCTAGGAGCTGGTGGCTAGAATTATCTATTCAAACATTATTTGTATTTATATGTTCGTGTGTTAGTGTTCTGTAATTTGCGCCGAGTACCGTTTTGATCTTGCCCCCTTTCAGATTTTAGGAACGAAATAAGCATGCGAAGTTATGGTACCTATTTTTAGACTGCCTATCTCTTCAGAGATACAAACGTGGGGATTTTCCAGCTTTTTGTGTTCGCAGCATGAAAAAGCAGTTTCTTAGGCCAGCATTATTTTGTCGAGTGAACAATCGACACCCTTTCATAGGATAGTAAATAATTACACAAATACTTGTATTTCTTATTTTTCATACTCATATCAAAGATCATGAACACGTACTTTAGAGTATACATATTATGTACATATATGTGACTGTGAAGTGTATTATTTATTCAAATATCAATAAATAATACACAATTCTGTTTATAGTTTTACAACTTTGACTGTATTTTGAGCGTGTAATGTAACGACAACGTTTCTACAATAAACCTTATGTTCGGTACTGTGAAAAACAAGTAGAGTATACGGCGGTGAGAGATATATCTACTTTTTGGAAATCGCCGCAATTATGCCGGCCAGTCGAAAACGAATATGAAAGATAAATATATATAAATATATGTAAATCTGACTTACAACTATAACATAATAGGGCAGATACTTTTTTTTTTGACGGCTTAATCTTATTCGCAACGTTTTTCACTGACGTTCCGCTCCTGTTGATCATAGCGTGATGTTATATAGCCGATGGCCTTCCTCGATAAATGCGCTATCCAATACCAAAATAATTTTTTTATTCGAATTGGTAGTTCTAGAGATAAGCATGTACAAAAACAAGTAAACTGCTGTATACATATTAGTATCTCAGATTACTTTAGGGTTATAATTAAGTATAAATATACTATTTAATATTTGAAAATAAATATCTGTAAATATTTGCAGGCGAGTCCGAGTAATTTGTAATCACAGTTAGGATAATTGAAGAGGTTTAGCATATTCGAAATGAATCTATATCAGTATTTGCGAATGGCAATATCTGTTAAGCCCTTTGATGTGAAACGTGCTGGTATGCTTTGATATCGGGTCTGGTACGAACCCGGCAACTATTGGGAACTTCATTAAATGTAGCTTCACTTCTGTGTGATTGTGTATGTAAGGGATTGTAATAAGAGGTGTTGGAGGTACTTAATGGGCGAGTAGCTGACTGTAGAATAAGAGGGGTAAAGTCGAACCGCCGCGGGGCTAATGTTATCTGATTTACCATTATAAGTAATAATGGTTCTGGATGGGATGACTGCCTCGGTGGCGTAGTTGTATTACGGTACGGTTACAAAGCTGAGGTCTCGGGTTCGAGTCCCGGGTCGGGCAAAGTGATATTGGATTTTTCTATTCATTATCAGTCCGGAGTCAGGAATTTGTGCCCGATATGGCGATAGGCTCGCCCCCTATCACATCGTGGGACGGAACACACAAGGCGAAATGTGGGTGTCCTAGTGGCACCTCTGCCTACCCCTTCGGGGATAAAGGCGTGAGTTTATGTATGTTTATGTATGTGGTTCTGGGATGGCTGTTGTGGTGTTGAAAGGTCCTTTTTAGTGTCTAATATTAAATTATGGGGGGGTCTTGCTCAAACAAACTACAAATAAAAATTTACATAAATACATACTCAGGTTAATGGTCCACGTCTATAATTATTTCCACAACAAGCGTATTCCCAACATTCTAAATTATGAGTGTAACGCGACATATTTTAATGAACAAGCCCCGACATGTCTTTAAGGCAATTTCACCAACATTTCGTTTGCAAACATTTTATTTAATTCAAACAAAACATTGAGTTTTTGCGAACACAAGCGTTATTAGCGCGGAGACGGCGTGTAATGAACACCGAACAATTTAAATGTGAAAAAATAACAACTGGTTCGTGCTGAGTCACGTATTTTGCATTTGGTGTAAGTATTTTACTAGGGTGAGATACTCGTAAACTTGCCCAATTGTTTTTGCCTTGCATTTTAGCTGTTGAATAGTAATTCTGACTACAGTAATATTTTTTGGTAGGCTATAGTATGGTAAGAATTACCATGTATAGCTATCAAGTGATTATGCTCCGACGTCATGTACCTATTTATTGTAAAAATCGTATGTTGTAATAAAAGAACGAATTGTGAACTTCCTCCTTTTTTGAAGTCGGTTAAAATTATATTATACTATTATTAAATTACTCTAAGCAGTTTAACTAAGAACATAGAAATGATGCGGGTATTCAACAAACTAGCACCTTTTATTTAATTCAAGGAGCTTTTTATTTTAAATCTGGCTCGGTCTAATTAGGTGGTCTCCGAGCTGCCGGCGATACATTCCGAGGTCTCTTTAAGGTTAATTGTATTAAAGTTGAGGGACAAATTTGTTGCTGAGAAATGTGTATTTTTATGTAGAATGCAAATAAAAAAGGGGCTTTCCTGATGAATGACGACGCAATGCTGATTTTTAAGCAATGAGTATACGGTTTCCTTGAAGGGTATCTAAGTGGTGTCGTTACCAAAATTATGTCAACAAAATTGGATTCATCAATAGGATTTCACAAAGAGAAATGAGCGTCAAATATGTCGTTTCAATTGACATCCGTTTGAATGTTGATGAAAGTGATCCAAATGATGTCCAAGATGTGTTATTCGAGTTTGGACATTCGATTCGTGTATGGCCATTCTGTATATTTGAAACTGAAATTTAATTCTATAACATACGTTCAATCTAATGCAAAGTCCCAAACTGTGCAATATCGCATGACCACAGCAATAGCTTGTTCAGCCCATTAAAGTTTTGCGTTCCAATATTACAGTTTCATAGCAATAATATATTGCTGAAGTTAGTTTTTCCCGATGCCATAATTCTTGCAACTCAAAGTTAAACCCAGACATTTTCAAAGGAGTACAGTTACATGGAATTTTGAACTTGTTGTTTTGCACCTTTATTTACGAAAGTCGCATTTTAAATTGACGCTGGCTGTGCCTTTAGTATTTGTTGTCACGGAAACACTTCATGGGTGCCGGCCGTATCAGTTGTATAGTTGGTTTCCATAGATTAAGCATGGTGAAAAAATAATGTCATGATATTTGTTGTAGGTACTAAATATGGTATGTTTTTTTATTGCAATGAATGGCGAGACGAGCTTGCCATTCGCCTGATGATAAGCGATACGACTGCTCATGGACAGTAGAAAACCAAACGAAACTATGAATTACAAAGCATTGCTTGGTATTCCACTGCAGTTGCCAACCTGAGACATAAGATATTAAGTCTCAATGATATTAAGATATTAAATCTCAATATGTCCAGTAGTTAATCTGGCTATAATGTCTTTCAAACCGGAACACAACAGTGCATTTACACTGCTGTTTGGCAGAAGTAGACATTGCGGTGGTGCCTACCCAGGCGGCCTTTCACATATGAGAGACCTGCCACCAGTAAAATAGAAAAAAAAACATCTTATTAAATTTTTCTGTTTGATAGTTTACAGCTTTGAGTATAAACACATAGAGCAGTGAAACGTAATTGTGACCTCGAAGATATGTTGAAAGAATAAATTATGAGCGATTGAATATGATCATTTACCAAGCAATGCCACAAAAGATGATTAAATGTTGGGATAACAAAGGTTCATTATTTGATAATCCAGTGTTCGGAACTTTTAGCTACTAAAGATCACATGGAAGGCTTAACGTTTATTTTCAGTGAGAAAAATGAAGTGCATATTATTGGCCTATAATAAGATGATGTTTTTAAAAACTAAAAGATATGTAATATACTCTAAAACATAATTATGTTTTAGTAGCCAATATTGTATCAGTTAAATAAATCAAAACATATTATGACGATATAAAAATGCTTTGAATACGACATAAAGCGATATCTTTCTCTACGAAGGCTCTATTTTCCGCGACAACGATGATTTGTCATATTTACGTGACGTAACTGGTTATATCATGCTTGCGAAAAAATGTGCTTCGTCGCCTATAACCTTTGGCTTCTATGAATCGTTTATGTGGATTTTCGCGAATAAAATCGGAGAAAATGTGGTTAAAGATTACTTTTATACGGGATACGAGTTGATCCTGGTTCACGAAAATGTCTTGAACATGTGAATGTGCTTTAGATAAATATACTCGTAGCATATGCAATCGCTTTCATTGTAACGAAAGTTAGTAGTTAGAAATAAAGCAAATTAGCGCCTGCCATCCTGGGTTTTCAAAATGTCCACAGAAAATCATGGTTTATTTGTTATTATTTAAGTAGATTAGTGTGTCCAATTAATTCGTGACTGATTACACCCTAACAATTTATAATTCAGCCCTATACATACCCCACAATACTCATAACATTAATAAAAGTAATAATAAAACTAAGTTTCTGGAAACTCGCGAGTACAAGGCCGTCTGAAAGCGTGCCTACGCTCGCACAAACATTTGCTCGCAGACAAGTGTTTGTCGACCATGCCATACAAATCTCATTGTAAGTCTGTCAGAATTATATTACATTTTGTGTTTGAAAATAGAAGTAGAATTTGTTCGGTTTTGTTTATTTTTGTCGTTTTTGGGTTCTATGTTATCCAGTTTCGATAGATTTATTTATATATAGATTTTATATATTTAGATAGTCGAGTCAAGCTCTCTTTATGAGTGTGGGTAGAATTTTTTTTAATAGTTTGTCCGGGAATGTATTTTGTGTTTGATATGCTAAGAGATAGACCTGAAAGCTAGAAAGATGCATTTTATAAGCTTGCCGTCTATCACAATTAGTGCGGAAATAATTTCAGTCTATTGTGAGTTGTATCTTATGTATGTATAAGTGCAAAACGCTTAGATCCTCTTAGCAATACTAATTTACTACTCCAATGTATCTATCAGTGATTGTTGCGGTCGAAACAGGCTAAGAAGAATTCTATGTAATGTATGTAGGTATGTATGTTTTGTATTATTAAAATATTTATCTTTTTCTTCTATATTTAAAACAGTGTTGTGTAAGTCCCAATAATCCTTAATCTTCAATCCTTTATTCTCAAAAGCTGACAATATTACTGTGATTTCTGGTGTTATTTTGTTCACTGCTTGAATTAAAAGAAGCATACATAAGTGTGAATTTTATGTATATTGTTAAGGCAACTATCAAAAGATGTTTCTTTGGCAGCCGGACACTTAATGGTTCTTTAATCTTGCCAGACACTACATCATAAAATAACTACCATGTTCGCCACTGCAGGTACTCGTATAAGTTTGTTATTTTTGTTCGAAAATATAATTTACTTCAACTGGCTGTGGTGAGTGCAGCTATGCTCGCGGGAATCCGGCTCATCCGAAGATGTAATTACTCCAGGATGCAGTGGGGACATTATTTTTTTATCACTGTAAAACCATGTTTTTTCTCATTTAAATATTAGATTTATTTTTCACTGGTAATGTGATTGTACTGGCATATGATATGATTATACTTTTAGAGTGTTACAACTCATATCGGGTGCGTTCACATTGGTTTGCAATTGTAGTCTGGTATAAAATGTATTTGATGAATTTATTCTTCCTTTCTCACAGTCTGTAACCTTGTGAAATCATTGACTCTGAATATCTTCCCGAAAAGATTAAGCCTTTTCATTATAGGTCAGTATCAAAACATTAACGGCCTTATTCATAGACAGTTTTTAAACCCAATTTCGTTATCGAATGTTTTGTCTTCTTCACTCAAACTGAATTCAAAAGTCGTTTGAATGGGACAAAACATTCTATAACTAAAAAAGGTTTGAAAACTGTCTATGAATAAGGCGGTAAGGGTAAAGTATATAAAACCAGTATAAAAATACCCTCACTTCAACGACATATCACAACAACCAATAAATTCTCCTCGCATTCCGAGAAATCGATTCAATAACCAAGTTTGATACGTTTCTGCCAACTATAACGCAATATTCTTTGACTTCGTTCAGCTGAAGTTGTTCAACGACTTATGGATTATTTTTCAACTGATTTACCATTTACCAGGAGTCGCTGTTTCGTGTTCGAACCCCGACGCGATAGTTCGGTTCTAAAGTGAAATTGCTTTATCCATTTCGTGTTTCAACGCCGCGGAACTTTAATTGCTATTTTAATTTCCTTCAAAACCTATGCACGGGTAAATATTGGTTGTGGATCGGTTTATTATCAGTTAATAGCGATTCGTGTTTTCAGTGTCTTAGGGCCAATTGCACAAACTAATTTTGCCCATAACTTTGAAAACGTAAATCCCATACATTAGCAATGTCAAATACGTCGCAAATGTATGGCGATGACATTGTCAAAGTTAAAGTTATCGTCAAAGTTAGTTTATGCAACTGAGCCTTTGGCCGCGTTTCCACTGACGCGGAGCTGGGCGGAGAGGAGCTTAGCGGTGCACAAATTGACCAATGACTATGCTTGAAATATCCGCTACGCTTCAATGGAAACAGTACGAGCGGGGTGGAGCAGAGCTGAGCGGATATTCATACATCGAGGCGGTGCAGTGCGGAGGACAGCGAGCATTGGGGTACAGAGCGGAGGACAGCGGGGCGGTACGGAGCGGTGCGGAGCGGGGCGGTGCGTGACTCGCGTGCAGTGCGTGCGTGTGACTCTTCGTCTTCAAGTAGAGAAAGATATAAAATGATTGCTTTTTTCTTTTTAAGCGACAACATGATGTATGGTCTTTCCGAGAGATTGAGTGTAACTAAGTGCAAAAATGCGCGATTCCAAAAGTATGCTCCACTCCGCTCTGCTCCGCTCACTGACCACTCGCCGCTCTTCATCGCTCCTCTTCGCCCAGCTCCGCTTCAGTGGAAACACTGACCACTTTTCACCGCTCTTCTCCGCTCCTCTCCGCCCAGCTCCGCGTCAGTGGAAACGCGGCCTGTTGCTTTGTATAGGTTAGTTAAATTAATTACTACATACTACCAAGAGTCAGGTAGTTCAGACCATTGTAATTACGTTTTATGTACGTGTATATTATGTACTACTCGTCGCTTCTGCCCGCAAACTTCGTCCGAGTGATTAAATTTATTTGAAATTAACTTTATTTGGAATTTCCCATCCCGTCTCGTCCCGTCCCGTTATATTCCGCCCGTCCCATCTCATTCTCACTTAAGGCACGTAATCCTGCCCCATCCCATCCCTTTGTGTATAAAAAAGTCACTAATATAATATGTGAATTCCCTCCTCATCCCACGGGAACACTGAATTTTCGGGATAAAAAGTAGCCTACGTGTTAATCCAGGGAGTCAGTTATCTCCATACTTTTCATTGAAATCCGTTAAGCCGTTTCTGAGTTCATCGCGCACAACTGCACAAACAGACAAAAATCTAAAAATCATTATTTTATATTACGTTGATACAGACCCCCATATTGGTTTTTCTCATTTATCTTCCATGTACATACATCGATCGGTTACAAATTTATTATATGTATAGATGTTTGTTGTGTTATAGAGAATTTGGCATAGATATTATAGGTGAAAAAATATATGTTGATTACACGAACATTTATCTATCAGCTCAGCTTAAATCTATGGTTTCTAGTTTCACAAATTGCCTATGGAATATTGTGCTACAGAGGCTATAATACGATGCAACACTTCACTTATCTATTCTTATCCTTAGAAATAATACGAAATGTATTTCCTGTACAGGAAAATGACTTTTTTTCTTAGAAATAAATCACTACGTCTTTATTATGGTAATAACATTTGTCATTCACAGCGGCGAGTCTTAGTAAAATTTAGTACTGAGCCAAATTTGCCGAGCAATGCGTGAGAATACTACGAATGGTAATGAAATCCGCACGCAGCAATTTTATTTATTATAACCCCAAATGAGTTACGAAGTTCCTGTAATAAGGGGCGTTGAAGTCGTCTTCTATGATACGAAAAAACAGTAATTTCAACAAATTATTATTTTGTAGAAATGTGCATGAATAATAAGGCGATGTATTAATATTTATTTGCTTGTTTCAGGTACGAGATTTTCCCCATTCCTCAAATAGTGAGCGTGGGCCACAATATATCAGGTTTGGATTTTACAGTTATTATATTAATGGAACAGTGAAAATTAAAAATAAAATTGTAATAGAAACCTTTATGTGACTTGATTAATATTTCACAAAAGTACTTAGAAATAGCAAGCTGAAATTCAAAGGTCCATACTATGACGCTGGGTGCATTGTGCCTACCGCATGGTTCGGTACTTACTTCAGGATGGCACTTATACAAACTCTAGGTTGATTATTTAACGTATTTCACACATTTCAAATAGCCTACATTCGTCAAAACCCCATCTTATTATAAAATGTTAATTTGTATACTTTTAAGAATATTAACATCAATTATTTCAAATTACTTTCCCCGATATTAGACTTCGTTTTAATACATTAATTAATTATCGACCGCTGCTTTTCTTTCATGTAAAACTGTAGCTTCCAATGGCCACCGTTGATTACAATTCACAGAAGAACCCTTTCGCTTTTAATCGAAACCCTAAGATAAACAGCGGAAGTATTTAGAAGCGATTGACCGGATCGGACGGACCGGGTTCTTTGTTCCCTCGAATTGAAACGGTTCTTTCTGCTTGTTTAATTGCCGTCGGGAATCGCTGAAAACTGCGGACGCGCTCTTTGCACTGCGCTTCATTAACGAACGCATTTTATTTGTGAGGAAATAATTGTGTGGCTTTGAGCGGTGCGAGTGGGGAGTTGGTAGCGGGTGTGATGTCTATAGATTTAATATGTGGAATTAATGAAGAAAGGATATTTTGAATCACTTTTTCATATGTGTATTTGCTCTTCGCAACTGGTGCGTTTTTAAAGTTTAAAGCCGGCGAAGAGACCCAGTTAACTATGCCGGGTTCATGAAAGGCATGTAAAGTCATAATAAAAGTCTATCAGACCAAAATAAATTATAATTGGATAAATCGCTATTGAGTAAATATTTTTTTTAAATATAAAGTCATTAAAATTAGTATATTTAAATTTTACTCTACGATGTTCGCATTGCGTGTTTCAAAGAGTGCCCAAGAAACTTGCAAGATGGGCGATGCCAAGCTTAGCAAATCTGTGCATTTTAGTGGTGAAATAACCAAATATTTCCACCCCTCGCTTTACGCACATAACTTGCGCTTAAAAATTACATGTTGCGGCGTTACGAATGAAACAAATGCACAACATAAGTTATGTTCAACATAATGAATTCATGCGATATTACGTGTGCCGAATGCTTTATGATAATGTCGCGGCTCAAATGTTTGTGCTTTTCTCATGTAATTGTATTTAATTTGTTTACACGGCGCCCTGGTTGGTTTTTAATGAACAATTTCTGTTTGATCATATTTTAGTTGTCTGTGAAATTGTAACGTTGAAAGCCTGTCCAGTCTGGCGAGTGTTATTGAGAACACTTGAGAATTATAGACTTCTTGTGGACCCCGTTCCTTACTTTCGTTCTTTTTTTTCTTTTTTTTTTTATTGCAATGAATGGCGAGACGAGCATGCCATTCGCCTGATGGTAAGCGATACGACCGCTCATGGACAGTAGCAAAACCAAACAACACCATGAATTACAAGGCAATGCTTGGAATTCCACTGCGCTCGCCATCCTGAGACATAAGATGTTAAGTCTCAATATGTCCAGTAGTCACTCTGGCTACAATGTCCTTCAAACCGGAACACAACAGCGCATTTACACTGCTGTTTGGCGGGAGAAATAGACATTGCGGTGGTACCTACCCAGGCGGCCTCTCACATATGAGAGACCTACCACCAGTTCTCCCCTCTAGTTTTGATAGGCTCGCAATACACCTATGATCTAAGGCTTGTAGATGTTCATGGGTTTTTTTTTTTTTTTTTTTATTGCTATGATTGACGAGACGAGCCTGCCATTCGCCTGATGGAAAGCGATACGACCGCTCATTGACAGTAGCAAAACCAAACAACACCATGAGTTACAAGGCATTGCTTGGCATTCCACTGCGCTCGCCATCCTGAGACATAAGATGTTAAGTCTCGATATGTCCAGTAGTTACTCTGGCTACAATGTCCTTCAAACCGGAACACAACAGTGCATTTACACTGCTGTTTGGCGGGAGAAATAGACATTGCGGTGGTACCTACCCAGGCGGCCTCTCACATATGAGAGACCTACCACCAGGGTGGTGATAATCCCTCACCAGGTGAGCTGTTTGCCGAACTCATGAAAAAAAAAACCTTAGATGTTTTCTTTTAGGTATGACTGCTATTACTAAACATCTTACACCAATATTAATATAATATCCAGAGAGAAAGAGAGTCGTTAGGGGTCGACCTCACCGTACCTACACCATCCAAATCGGTGATACCCTCAACAAGGGTCAGGTCAAAAGTTCCCTGAACCGACGAGAATGCATGAAGAGATTGATGAAAGTGGATGAAGCGAGAGTAATATGTCAGGATCGAGCAAAGTGGCATCCATAGTCTCCGCCTACCCCTATTGGATACAGGCGTGATGATTATGTATGTATGTATATAATATCCAATAACTTTTTTTTTCTTGGGGAAAATCCTCTTGGATTCCTGCATTAAGCGGGAATGCCGGATTTTTACCGACTAAAAACCCCATGTTACTCCATCAGCACTTTGGAGAAACTCCGGGACCTCACAAAGGACACGCCGAAGAATATCCAATAACCTACAATATAGATTCAAATATATCCACTATTCTAAAGGTACACTCTCGTTCCGATAGTTGTAAGTCAGTTGCCATCTTGTTCAGGCCGGGGTACATTTTGTCGTAATAACGGTAATATGGTAATAAATACTATGAATATGCACATAATTTCCCTTAGAGAGAGGACTTTGTCGCGCAGGTTCCTCTGGTATTAACTCAGTACTCTGTTAGGTTTTAAAGACTTACTTCGGTACTTGGTATTGCCGCAGAGGATTTTATGACAAGTATTTATTTTATAATAGAGTGGCTAGTCACATAATGGTTAAATTATATTATGGGTAAACCACTTATAATCATTGAGGATTCGTTGATCGTTGGTTGTTTGCTGGCTTATCAAGATGTAGTATGAAGAATCCAGGAGAAGTCAAGATTATTATTAGCCGCCTGGGAATGTACTGGTCTATTCATTATTTCACGTTTGATTTTTTCCATCTTGTACGTAGGGTTTAATAAAATTACTCAATCCTGGCAAATCACGTTTATCGAACTCAGAAACTTACACAAAGTTAATTAGAAGATTATAAGAATCTTATATAGGACTTCGCAATTGCATACATTATTTATTTAAAGCGAAATACACGTATACAAGCGAACTTAACTTTTACTCTCAAACAAAGTGGGTCAAAGTAGCAATACCGCAGCTAAAAAACTGAAAACAACCTCACCAACCAGATTATGAAGATCGCGCGCGCGTTCGCCACAAGAAACCCTTTTGTAAGACAAAACCAAGTTTTCATCATAATAAAACGCACGGGGCGAAACGAAAGGGGAATTTAATTTTTATTTAAAAAAACGTATCTAAGAATGTACACGAATGCTCGTCTGCCTCGGGGGAATTTTAATTATGTTTACATACACTTTTAGGGGTCGACAGAACAACACGCTTGCCATTTTTCACGGCGGCGCGGCGCGGGCCCGGCGGCAACTTGCAACGACCTGGCCAACCGTTTAATTTAATGAACTCCCTACACACATTTTTCAAGTGCAGTGCGCTTTGCTATTGCATGTTTTTTTTTAATAGTGTGTTAGTTGGTTTTCCATTTAATGACGCGAAGGATTTCAAGCACTGTTACTTTGGTATAAGATTAGTTAAGCCAATTAAGACCTAAAACGAGGGTTCGTGTGCAATTCGAAAGTACACTTTATCTTCAAACTGCAAAGAAAATGTCATTTATTTAATATTTTTGGCCAAAAAACTTTAATCTACCAAGCTAAGTTATAAATATCCCGCTCGTTTGATATACGACGTATTTGGTTGAAAACCGCGAAATAAATATACTGGCCGCTGTCACGCCATTTTGCTAGAATTTATTTTATAACTAAGGCAATGTTATGGCAAACTGTAGAGCATATTTTTCTTTAAATTGGACACTTCCTTTTGAGGGTCTTTTTCCATTATCAGCTACTGGAATTTTTGCCTGTCTTCGGAGATCGAACTCCGTCCAGTGACTTTGGTATGTGGTCTGTACTAGTTGTTTTCATCACAAAACTACAACATTTAATATCGATTCTACTTCAACAGCTATTTAATTGATCGTATATATACCAGTCTTTACCATTATGTTTTATACGGAGCACAGGTCTCCTTTGTGATTGAGTAGGAAGCCTAATATAATACATCAGCCCATACACATCCCACAGCTTATTACGACAGTACTCTACAATTTAGTGACATTTGGGGTGCAGCTCACCCCGCTGGTCATATGCGGGTGGGTGGATTGCCCAAACCCTTGAAATTATTGTGCATTCAGGTTTCCTCATGATATTTTCTCTTACTGTAACAAACGTAACTTAGAAAAATTAAAAGTGTGAGCTTCTAGGCTTAAAAATTCTAGCTTCGCTTTTGCCAATCTGGTCTGGGGCTACCTACATTTCAGTGTCGAGAGTTAATTAGGACTTACATAAAAATCAGTGTATACTGTACCAACAATAACAAATTGACTTCCAACGGCTAGTTCCTAGCCACTGAAATTTGATGTGCTAACTTGAAACTATTAACCTCAAGCGTCCAGACGGCTTCTATATTTGCGTTATCCGTCAAGAAGCAGACCCGGGCTATTTGTTGTCCGTGCGGTGACAAATGAGTGCCTCTGCGGACCTGGGCGAACGCGGGTACGGTGTTGCGTAATCGATGAATATATTTACATATTTTTTATATTGCTTACTGTTTAAAATTAACACTAAATTGTCGAAGGAAGAATGACATATTTTTTAGAATCTTGTCACTTTTTACTACAATGCCCTTTAAACAGGAACACAACATGCTGTTAGGCCTAACCTTTGTGTACGACAGCCACCAGCTAGTATGTAATATTTTATTTATCATCAGTTAAAATCAATTTTACGCTCCCAGCTCCCGTGATGTAACTCTACACTAGAATGTTGAAAGATAATTGAAAGCACCTAAAAATACTCCGTTTCTTGGCAGCGGACGGACGGACAGATTGACGGGCTTCGTTTGTTACTGGTGCGGGACGGTGTCAAATGCTTGTCTTGGTACAACGGGGCCAGTTTTGAATTTCAAACTATTAGGAACCGATGTTAAATCATTTATTAATATGTGGACACGTGTATAGGAGTAAATGATTGACTGGAAGCTGTCTTTCGATGATTGATGGTAACTATTTTTTTATTGCGGTGAATAGCGAGGCGAGCATGCGAGCATGAGCAAAAAAATATTTCGACACAACACTAGGCCTCGCAAACCGTTGCCAAGGCAAAATTCCATTGTTAAAAAACAACAGACATCTATTGTTATAGTATTCAAAGCAAAATAATATAAATATAAAGGGCGATTAATATGACATATCGCGTATATATGTTGAGTTGTTATAGTATAAAAATATAGAAACGACATTCTCTATAAACGTCGGGAAAATATTAATATATTATAAAGTGGTTCGCACAAAACGCGTGTATAAATTTACCCAACGGTCGTATTAGTGAGAAATTAAAATAAATAATCACGACTATAAATATTTGGAACGGTTTTTTGTGTATTTTTATATGAACTAAGTGTATTTTATATTTATACGTTAAATTAATTTTAATTACTGCTTGCCTCGGTGGCGTAGTTGTATTACGGTACGGTTACAAAGCTGAGGTCTCGGGTTCGAGTCCCGGGTCGGGCAAAGATAATGGATTTTTCTATTCATTATCAGCCCGGAGTCAGGAATTTGTGCCCGATATGGCGATAGGCTCGCCCCCTATCACATCGTGGGACGGAACATACAAGGCGAAATGTGGGTGTCCTTGTGGCGCCTCTGCCTACCCCTTCGGGGATAAAGGCGTGAGTTTATGTATGTATGTATGAAAGAAAACATTGCGTTAACCTTATGTGAGTTTCCTAAAGAAGCAGGCAGACGACCTCATGAACACAACGTTTTAACGATCCTTGAAGCCGGATGTATAAAAAAATATCTGCTTTCGTACTATTTTCAGTCTCCGTGGCACAGTCGGTTAGACGCCGGATGTGAAACGTGAGGCCGCGGGTTCGATCTCCGCACCGGAACCCATATTTGTGTGATCAACAGATATTAGTTCCGGGTCTGGGTGTTTGTGAGACCGAAAAGTCTCCCGTAGTTTCTGATACCCACGACGCGAGACAAGAAACGATCTAAGTGTAGGGTCAAGACTATGTACGTATGTAACTATTGGGTGTACTTACTTACTTATACTCGTATCTATCTGTATCCAGAAGTGCTAATATTCACCAATAACAAACGAGATGCTTAATTTCGAATATAGCATGAAAAAATTTAAGTATGTTTACAACGCTCGTCAACGTTGTTGAATCCTATCGAACTGAAATACCCCTTCACATTTTTTTGGTACAACAAAAATTGAGCTATAAAAAGGAGTTATTAAAATGGTAAAAAAAACACAAATAATTTCGCCTTGTTTAACAAGTGAGGGGGCCGTAAAAACGAGCAAGTTTGAAGCAATCCGGCAGGCGTACGACCGTGAAACTTTTATCGCAGTCGCTGCTTCCGCCGGCAATAAAATTTCTATAAGGAAATCGACAACACGGCACAGGTGATTTGTTTTTTCCGCCACAGGCTAAAATGCTCTATAATTCCACTTTGCTTGGCGGAACTGAAATATTGCGAAGGAAAAATGTTAATAGATTTCTGTTTCAATTCCTCTGTAATTATATTTCCTGCTTAATTCTAGTACAGAACTACTTTTGAGTAAGCAGTAAGTGATTTCTGCCAAATCATATATCCCACATGCCCTCCTTAAATATATTTAGTAGGCCGTGTAATTTATCATCAAACTAGTTATTAATTATCAGTATTTGTAATGAAATGGTAAGTTTGCTGAAACAGCTGTATTTGTGGTCAAAATCAAAATATTCTTTATTCAAATAGTCTTTCACAAAATCTTTTGAATCGTTAATTACTACTACCACTGCTTCGGAACGTGTTGTAGCTGTTAAGAAGAAACGGGGCAAGAAATTCCCTCAGCAACACGAACTGTCTTTTTTTTGTTTCTTTTTCGTTTCTTTCTTTTTTTATAGCCATTTATAATTACAATGGTTTATGTCATTTAAATATCATAATAATGTAGCATGTGGCAATATATGGTAGCAAAGTACCTGATACTGCTGAAGTCCATATGCCAGGCGCTGCTTGCAATCAAACAAGCCGCTAGCCTGTCCGATTTTGTAATAAAAAATATTACATTCAATTAGTTAGGCGACAGTAGAAAAGATAACTTTGGCCTGATAAAAATTGGTGGTAGGTCTCTCATATGCGAGAGGTCGCCTGGGTAGTTCCCACCGCAATGTCTATATCTACCGCCAAATAGCAATGTAAGTATTCCGGTTTGAAGGACATTGTAGCCAGGGTAACTACTCGACATAATGAGACTTAACATCTTATGTCTCAGACTGGCGAGCGCAGTGGAATGCCCAACATTATCTTGTAATTCATGGTGTTGTTTGGTTTTGCTACTGTCCATAAGCGGTCGTATCGCTTACCATCAGGCGAATGGCATGCTCGTCTCGTCATTCATGAAAAAAAGTTTGTCAGATTCTTCCATCACCTGCTAGTAACAAATAGGCCAGCCCTGAAGGCAACAACGAGTGCATCAAGCCTTCCTCAAAGAAATACCTCGTACATTCAACTTACGCCCATCAAAGAGGACTACCGGACCAAGTTAATGGCTTTCTAACTTTCATAATACCAGTTTACGTTACGGCCTCTGCAAGGGTTAATTACCGAAAATAACAAAATACCACCGATAGCAATTAAGAAGTAATTAAGATAACGATCTTTTACAAGCTGTCGTAGATGCAGATGGATTGAAACGAAAATTACCAAAATCTAATGACGTCAGTTAATTACAAGGAGTACAGTAGAAATATGTATAAGTAAATAATCAGTAATAAAAATAATCGTTTTTACCAAACGGTGATACCCTAGTTACTTTAATAGGTAGGTACATATTTGAAACGTAAAAATTAACACAATTAAAATTGTATTAGTTAAAGGAATCTAATATTATGATTTCAGTCGATTCGATTTACACATGCAGTTTTAGTTACAAAGTCATAATGAAAACATTTGGTATCGTTTTTTATTAACTTTGTTCCGGGCTTTGCGGATTTCGAGGTCGGTGGGTGCAAATAAACCAAAACTTTTAAATTAGATATAAGGCGCGAGTGATGTTTATTTCATAGCCTTATTTTTATAATGATATTGTGTAAGCGATGGTTGATTTCAAGGTTTTTATCAGTAAACCGCATTGTGAATATGGAAAAAAAAATACATTCTCTCATAAAACCCGGATGCTTAATAATCCCTATTCTTCATTGTAAACCTCTACCTATATTATTATAATAAATTATAGACAAAATACTACGACTTAAATATGTGAGCAGACAGTGCTGACAACAGACAACGACGCGATTTCTGTCTCCAAAATCTTGTCTTACAACTAAAATAATTTAATCAAACACAATTAAATCAATGCAAAATGAAATCTCGGAGCACGCGTAATTGCAGTGTTTAAAACAGGAGAAGGGAAAATATTGGAACATCGGGCACGGGTCGTAGGGCGTTATTTAATTAAGCCCTATACGAAACACTCGCGACGCGTCCTACCGTGACGTCACGGCAAAAATTATTATTGCGCCGTGTACGGTGCGTTGATTAAATGTGCACGTGAAGAGGGGGGAAGGGAAGGGGGGCGGGGGCGGGTTAGTGACTGAAATATTCCAATGAGATTTAATGTTGAAATTTTAAATGAAATTTTAAATGTGGAAATGTTGCCTGTGGTTTGATCTATGACGTAGTTGTCAAGGGGAATAGTAAATCAGTGGGTGATATTTGGAGCTTAGGTAGTGATGTTTTGAGACCGACCTGTGTCCTTCAGAGCCGGAATGTTAGTTAGTCAAGAACTAGATGTCTACTAGAGAAATATCGCGAATACAGAGTTCTACAGACATAAGATTTGTGAAGTAAATCTATAGACAAAACATACAGAAAAAGAAAATTAGGTACACACTCTTGGCAAAATTAAAAATATAGTTTTAATAACATAAGTGCGTCCCCTGGGTTTGAACGTGCGTATTCTCCCTCCTTAGTGCTTTTCGCTACCACATGTCGAGTTAAAACTACTTTATTACTCACATTACTAAGTATGCATATTAATCTGATAATTGCGTTAAATTCAATATGTAATTATAAATAAAAACATTTACAAACGATCAATAAGAAACACTATTAGTCCGCGACACGCCCAATAAAACTAAATATGAAAATGTGATTATGAAAATTGAAAAATGAAAAGCAAATCGCGTGACTGGTTTTAATAACAGATTTTATAAATGGCGTCAAATTCATCTTGCGTTTATGTTTGTTTTCGACATATAATTATTTATTAGAAAATAACTTTTAAGTACAAAAACATGGAATAACTATTAATCAGAATTGTAATTCGCTATTGTGTCCCTAAGTACATAATCCTAAATATGAACGATCTTATTTATAGACTGATTAGTTATCGAATGTTTTGTCTCCTTCGAACGACTTTAGAATTCAGATTGAGCGAAGAAGACAAAACAATCGATAACTAAAATAGGTTTTAAATCCGTCTATGAATAGGGACGTTAGTATTTACGCTATCTTGTTCTTACTTAGTACGTATACCGAAATATTTACCAAACTCCATTTCTTTCAACTATTACGTCAGGGAGCACTCAAGTCGTAAATGAATTGCTAATGTCTGCCGTCTTTACTGGACCATGTAAAATATTAATAAGTCACAAACGAACGTCGGACATTAATCGATGTAAGAATGGTGCTATTCGACGGGGCGCCTTCAGGGGTTAGAGATAAAACTGTTAAGTATTTCTCTTATGTATCATGACGATTCTGGAAAATATTTCTGGTTTACATGTATTATTATTTGATAAAATGAAACAATATTGTGTAAATACTAATTTTATAAATGACTTTATAAATACGTTAAAAAAGTCTCATTTATTTTGACAAGCTTAGTAGGAAAATCTAGGAATAGTGTATTTACTATTTAGCATCGCACAGTAATTATTCTCATAATATTACTTCCTATATACATTAATAAGTGAACAAAAAATGCTTTACAAAAGCGTAAAATAAATCATTTAATAAAATCAGTGACAAACGTAATTTGTGTTTTGTAATCAGATGCATATAATTAGCGTGAATTACTTGCTTTCAATCATTATGTCGCTGTTTTATACGTCACGTGGCTGTGAATAACGTCGCGCGTTTATTAAAAAAATCTTTTAATGCAATATCTAATAAATCTTTTGGCCTGGCAATATGAATAAATAATTTAATAAAAAATTGGTTATCGGTTGTATTACAAATTACGAGAGACTTTTTGCTCTCACAAACATGCAGATTTGAAACAAATACTCGTGGATCGCACAAATATTTGTCACGGTGCGGAGACAAAACCCGTGGCCTGTGCTTTGAGAGAAGATAGTACGATTCTTTGGGAAATAAATGCATGTAATATGTCTTAAGAATCTTTTGGGGTAGATTTGTGAGACGGTATTGGGAAATTCATTGCACAAGCTATGATGCGATTAGTTTTGTTTCTGACTACTTTATCATCATCAGCATCAGCCCGTTGCAGTCCATTGCTGGACATAGGCCTCTCCCAAGGTACGCCACAGAGCCCGGTCTGCTGCTTTATGTGTGGGTGTCCCTCGTCGTCTGACTACTTAATGTACAGAGTTTTAGAGATTTCTGCTATTTTAGTATATATTATCCGATCAAAGGGATCAGTAATTTTAGTGTAGACTAGCTTCTGCCCGCTAACTTCGTCTGCGTGATTAACTTTATTTAAAAAAATACACCTACATGTAAAAATTATTTGGAATTTCCTATCCCGTCCCGTCCCGTCTCGTTATATCCCACCAGTCCCGTCTCATTCTCACTCATTGCATACAATCCAGTCCAATCCCATCCCCTTGAGTATAAAAAAGTATCAAATATATCGTAATTCTTTCCTCATACCACGGGAACACTGTATTTTTCGGAATAAAAAGTAGCCTAAGTGTTAATCCCGGGTATCAGCTACTTCCATACCAATTTCATCAAAATCCGTTGAGCGGCTTTTGAGTTTATCGCGCACAACCGCACAGACAAACAGACAATAATTCTACAATTACAATTCTTGACAATAAATCATTGTTTTGGGTTTTATTACGTTAATACAGACCACCCATATTAGTTTTTCTCATTTATCTTCCATAATACAAAGAAACACCCTGTATGTAAATAAGACATATACCAGTTTTTAAGTTGGACTTGTACCTATATAACTGTAAAAACCGCATCTCATTTCGTGTCGTAGTTTTTGGGTGATGTGCAAGCAAACAAAAAGAAACAACCTGTATGTAAATGAAACATATACCACTTTTTAAGTTGGACCTGCACCAATATAACTGTGAAAACTGCATCTTATATCGTACGGTAGTTTTTGCGTGATGCGCAATTAAATAAAATGAAACACCCTGTATGTAAATGCAAAACATACCAGTTTTTAAGTTAAACCTGCAGCAATACAACTGTGAAAACCGCATCTCAATTCGTGTGGTAGTTTTTGAGTAATGTGCAAGTAAACAAAAAGAAACATCCTGTACGTAAATGAAATATATACCAGTTTTCAAGTTGGACTTGCACCAATATAATTGTGAAAATTGCATCTCATTTCGTGCGGTAGTATTTGAGTAATGTGCAAGCAAACAAAAAGAAACACCCTGTATGTAAATAAGATATATACCAGTTTTTAAGTTCAACCTAAAGCAATACAACTGTGAAAACCGCATCTCATTTGGTGCAGTAGTTTTCGCGTGATGCGCAAGCAAACATACAGACAGACAGACAGACAGACAGACAGACAGACAGACAAAAATTCTAAAAAAAATTGTTTTGGCTTCTGTTGCTGTTATAAAGACCCCTCGCGTTAAAATTTCTCAAATATCTTCCATGTACAGACATCGACCATTTACATTTTTATTATATGTATAGATTATATGTATAGATACACAATCATGTCATATGTCAATATAAAACTGTTGTCTCTAATACTCTGGTCATAATGGAACAATACATTCTAACCCCAACTCTTAAACACGAGAACACCCTTCGGCCAGCTAATGGAGTCGCCCTTTACAGCTCCGTTCAAATTGTTATACTGTAAAACTTTGATGAGGGCATGAACCGTCCTGCAGATTGCTGATATAAAATTGTATTGTACATTCGGTTAAGTGCTCTTGTTATAATGGCGAGACGAGCGGCCTTTCGGTCGTCGTGATTTCTGCAATTTTTCTACTCGAATGCCGATAACTGTGGCCGAAATTGTTTTGCTACTGAATGTTATTTCGTTTTTGTTGGGCGTAATTAAATTTTCATTTGTTTTGATTGTGCCATAAAGGTTTCGTTGATTATTGAGTGTGAATGTTGGAGGATAAATTAATTGAATGTTTTGAAGCGGTTTTCTTCGGAATTCATTTACGTAACAAATATAAGTTTTGTTATATTTTGACGTCTTGACGACATGCACTGCTGCCCATTAGTGAATGCCAGGAAAATAGAGCCTTATTGGCGTGGGCTTCAAACCCTCACCTAGACCAACAAACCAGTATTCCTTACTAAAGATATGATTCATATATATGAATCATATCTTTATTATGTTATAAAAATAATACACAACTCAACAATAAGATTGCCATGAACTTCATAAAGCTGTATCTGTATCAGCCCAAATACGTCCCACGAGGGGTTAGGCTATATAGTCCGCCAAGCTAGCCTAGTACGGGTTGGTGGATGGATTGGTGGTCATTAAACATTAATTAAGTCATGATATTAATTTTAACACTTTTTCTTATTCCTCCCTTCTACGAGGCGCAACGTGATTATGTGTATTTTTGTGGGTTTTCTCTGAGACAGCGGTAGGCACCACTCCCGCGAGCCTGCCTATTTTTACAGTACTCCAAGGTGTATAAAGTTCTTCTATCAGTTTTGTATTAAACTATCGCGTTGTATACAGGGGTACTGTAATCAGATGTAATTTATGTTCTCTCTTACAAAAATATACCCAATGTAAAATATACCGGGTATATCAAGACTGCGACCGAAAACGAAGCCAGGTGGTAGTTTTAGTGGTTACAAACACGATGCAAATAAAAATTTCGCTAAAACAGTGACAGATATTTTTTTTGAAGTTTTTAATAATCATAGTGTTTGGGTGGTAAATACCTAGTTTTGGCGAAAATACTAATTTAAACCCTTAGGTACTATTGCGTGTTTAAAAATAAAGAGGCGTACATCTTTATTTTAAGAAAACGATGTATATATCACCCAAATACGACGATAAGTAAAAAATAACAAGAAAAAAGTTTTTTTTGCGAAATTTTTACTTGCATTGTGTCTGAAGTCACGAATACTATCACCTGGCTTCGTTTTCGGTCGCGGTCTTGATATACCCTGTATACCAGTAGTGTACCAAAGTAACCCGTGCTTGTATATTACGCGCCTTATTGATACACGTCTGCGATGAAGGAGTTTATGGGTAATAAAGCACGGCGCAGATGTTACAAGCACGAGATTGCATCCGCGTGGTCGCTTCCTACAGGATATCAACTGAGGATGTTTCTCTCACCAAGCAAGCGTGATTGTTGTAGTGTTTGGATGTTAAGGCTTGGTTCCATCGACTTTGTTTCAAAGTATATTGGGAATTTTGCGGGGTTGATAATAAACATGGTGTTATGTTTTTTCGAACTTTTTACGTATCTACACAGAACTATAAAAATCTGACGGCTTTTAAAAGTGAAAACAGTAAACGGTGATAGATAGAATTCATTGCATAATTAAGTTTATTTAACGTACAAAATAAAACAGGTAATAATAATTTCTTAGAAATAATAATATAAGCTAGCAGTTTCTCTAATGGCTTTTTGAAGTTATACTTCTTTAGGCGCGTTAAAAAATGATGAGAGTGAAATTTGAAGATGCGCGCGCATCTGTGACACAAAATTAACAGTATGAAGTTGTCTGCTTAACCGAAGCTACCAACAAAATAGAAATTGAACCTCGATATTAGTCGCGCATGTTGGTACGCTCGTCACCTCTGATCATTTTATAGCATAGGTACCGGCAAACGAGCAAACTGGTCACCTGATGATAAGTGATCACTGCCGCCCATGAACATCCACACGCTTGGATCATAGATGTGTTGCTGGCTCATTAAATCGGGAGGGGAGCGGAAAGGAAAAAGAACGGGAAAAGGAAACGGGTATTGGGCATCCGGCAATCGCTGCCATTTTTGGGCATAGCTGCCATTTTTCGTTACATATTTTCTTTTAATTTCATCGGATTTTTCAGCATACCTGCGATTTTAACCCGAACGAAAAATCCATCAGAGGCCAAATGGTGCTTCACAGAATTCAGTGTATTTTATCTCTTCAAAATTCATTTTTGCGCACGAAAAATCCCAGTGAAAATATGGTAGGCGCAAAATTCTTGGTCTTTTGGTTTAGTAATACATTTTTGGTTTGTAACTAGAAATTGCTGAAACGTGGGAATAGAATCAAAATACTTTCATTCAAATTGATTTTTTCCTCTTTTTCTTTGTCAAATACTACTACAACTTTACAAGTTGTTATGTATGTGAAACTAAGAGGTGTTAAAAGCTTCCTTGGCAACAAAATCTGTATTCGTTTTCCGATTTTTGTGTTTGTAAACGATTTTGATGAATAAATAAAGTCATTTATTTCTAATAAAATAACGATTATCTTTGAAATACTATGCTACAGCTACTACAATTAAAGCAAAATCATCTTGTCGTTTTATAATTAATAAACCCTAAAACTAACTTATCAAAGTTAGTAAATAAAAAAATCAATTTAATTATTATAAGATTTCTTCAGAAATCCTTAATTACCTTAAAACATCCCATGAGCAATTAATCTACATAAATACACCAATATTTTGGTGACCAAATACAATTTGTACGTAATGCTTTCCACGTAACAAAATATAACTAAAATATCCAACAATATGTAATAAACCGACAGGCAGCATCTACGTGACTGCATCCCGGGATGCGCCGGGACGGGAACAGACGCGCCGGGATTCCCGGATTCCCGGGATTTCACACGGAGATGACGTGTATCTGTATTTATTGTTGCCGAGGAAAATGGAAAAAGGATTTCTATAGTCGCCTCGCATAAAATTTACTTTGTTCAAGTTTCTTGTAACGTTTTGACAATCGTTATTTATAGTTACGGACCGTTTCTGTTATTCGGTTAGGATGTCTTTGATTGTTTATATTTGGTAATATGTGCTTATTTGCATGATTAATTTAACGAAACGTGCGTATTTCTTATACAAGCTACTTTCTTTATTGCGTTAATTGAATGAATTAGTTGCGAATTCGTACTTAAATCGAAGAATCTCCTCGAGAAAAAAAAAGGGATATTGTGTGTATGTCAAAGGAGAACGATAAAAACTCATAAATTTGGTGAGATGAAGAGCACTAATGGATTGCGGCTCAATTTGTCATGACAGGAAATCTCAATGACATATTTATTGACCCATTAAACAGTAAAAAAAAAAGTACGAATAAAAATATAATTAAGTCAAAACAATATTCCGCCATTTAAGGCATTCGTATAAACCCATGTGATGTGAATATTATTATGCAAGAATGGCCGCCAGTGGCTGCAACAACTGGTCGTGCTACGCCGTAGCCATTTGACTTTAGTATGTCTGCCTGTTACGGAAAACATTTGTACGTACGTTTTATTTTGTCCGTAACATTGTTGGAGTCCTCAAAATCCTCAAATTTCCCTCCCTATTCACCCCCCCCCCTGCATCCTACCGGCTATGGTGTCAATAGATCAACCATTACATAGGTCATCAGATAAATAAGTTACTCGTAATCGCATTTTAAACCTTATGTCATTTTATCCATATTTTTTGCAATGGATTTCACTCGTAAATGCTCGTAAGAAACGTGATCTGAAGATCGTCTTAGCTTTCTACTCATCTATGGTATTTTCCTTCTGCTAAAAGATATTATTACGAGATATAATTACCGCGTATTTTGCGGTCGATTGTCCTTCCATAGTTCCGGCATTGATAGCGCGACCGGAGGCCATGCGTCATTGTCAATTACACACGCCACCGTCAACAGACGCTTAATTGAATTAACAGATTTTCATCGCTCCGTCCATCGTTGTGTGCAGCTGCGGAAATGTACTGTTTATTTTCTCTTACAGTGAAATGAGGGAATACTTGTATATGGATAAATGTAGGTTGCATATACTCACTTTTCAGCCAGTCCACTGCTGAAGATAGGCCTCCCCCAAGGATGTCCACATCGACCTGATGGAAGCAGCCTGTTGCATATTAAAGTTTATTTTTATACAAGTTTTTGTTTTTGATTTTTAACTTGAATTCCGATGTATTTTCATGAAAGTATTACAAGGAAGTTAGATGCTTAAATCTTATACCTTATATTGCAAAAATAAATATACATTCTACAATACAAAGAAACTAACGCACAATTACACAGAAACTAAACAATAACAGCTACCCTATACTATCATTACAATCACTTTGGCAACATAACATGGCGGGTCACGGAGAACATTCGAAGATTCCAAAGCCATCCGGAGATCGTTTAGAGCACCCAACGAGGTCGCTAATTGTTTTAGTACCAGCCAACTCCAACGGACCCTCGGAAGGGCCAGAGGGCCATTGTCCTGGTAATGAATGGGAAATCGGCGCTCCAGACCTCTTCATTAATTCGAAGGGCGACGGGAATATTTCAAACGTCCCACGGCTAAAAGAAATGTTTTCTCACTAAACATTGATGTTTGATTAATGAATTCGACAACCTCCGTTGCGCAGTTGGTTAGACGTCGGCTGTAAGACGAGAGGACGTGAGTGCGATCCCGACACCGAGACAAAATTGTTTGTGTGATCCACAGATGTGTTTCGGGTCTGGGTGTTTGTGAGACCGAAAATTCTCTCATAGCTTTTGATACCCACAACACAAGATTCGATCTTAGTGTGGGATCAGGACTATGTAGGTATGAGTATGCGAATGTTGGGTGTATTTATTAATGTAATTGGATTCGAATATTGGACGCAGAATCTCTAATGATCCAATTTTGAGGCTTACGTGAAATGAAGAGTCTAAACATGTTATAATAAAGTTAAAAATGTAGGATCTTGTTTAGAAAAGTTATTGAAATAAAACTATTTTTACGGATTTTATCGCGATTTGGTTTAATTTTTACATTTTTTAACTTCCCGACGTTTCGATTGCTTTTCAGCTTTCGTGGTCGCGATAAAATCCGTAAAAATAGTTTTACTCAATGTGTAACATTCGCGTAAATCTAAGAAACCATTATAGAAAAGTTATTCTAAAATTTGAGAATTCTTCGAAGAAAATACGATCTCTTCATCGGATAAATATCTGAATATATTCCTGTAGACAAAGATAACCTACGTATTTTCCATTTACAGATACTGTGTTCATTTGTGCCAACTGCCATGTATATCTATATTTTTGATAAACATTGATTTTAAAAATAAACTAGTACCTATTTTTTACTTGTATTTTTTTAACGGATATTAAATTATTAAGGTATTTTTTTATTTTTTTTGAATACTGGGCCGTTTAGCTTTCGTGAATCATTCATGTTGGAGTCAAGATTCGCAAAGACTCAATTATACTTTTAAATGAACTAATCTTAATTTGTTTTATTTACCCGACATAAAAATATGAAACGCTAACATTAGAGCTGTTATGAAAGACATATTAAACTTGTTGTCAAGGTGTTTAAAAATTAATGAATTTGTATTGAATTTATAGAGCTGAAAATATATTTAAAAAGTAAAACAAAAATAAATTTCATTCATTCTATGTTCTGTGACACGCGCACATCTATATATAGCCCTATAATTGTATTTATACAGATGTAATATGTATCACAAACTCTTACATTCAATACATTGTTTATGCCACGAAGTTACAAACTATAGACTAAGTTAGGTGACTTAACTCGATTACCTATTGCCAAGTAAGCATGATATATTGCTATTGAGTTGCTACCATTGTATTTGCTATGTATAAATTAAATGCTACATGGCCCATTTATTTAACTATTCTGCATCGACTTGCTTAGTGAAAAAACATTGTTTTATTATTTGTTTTATTTAAAAAGAGCTTTTAGTGCTGTTAGAAAATTTCGTTGATCGTTTTAAATAACTGCCTCGGTGGCGTAGTTGTATTACGGTACGGTTACAAAGCTGAGGTCTAGCGTTCGAATTCCGGGTCGGGCAAAGTGATATTGGATTTTTCTATTCATTATCAGTCCGGAGTCATGAATTTGTGCCCGATATGGCGATAGGCTCGCCCCCTATCACATCGTGGGACGGAACATGCAAGGCGAAATGTGGGTGTCCTAGTGGCGCCTCTGCCTACCCCTTCAGGGATAAAGGCGTGAGTTAATGTAAGTTTTAAATAACTACCCTATAATTGGCATCACTCGTTTAAAGACAGAGTATATGAGCTAGGAACTTTAAGGACTTGTTTTTTCGTCGTGAAAATATAATTCGAATATTTTTTATTGAATTATTTCCCCAAAAGATTATCCCAATACTGGCAGCCAGACGCAAATTCGTAAACCAAGTTTCTTTGAAATATAAAAATAACACATTCAGTCACTCCCACGTAATCCTGACTAAATTTAGGTAAAAAAATATTTTTCTTACGTGAGATAAAAAATAACTAGAAGAGCAACCTTAAGTACTTGCGGCCATTCAAAACAACAAAAATAATAATAAGTACGAACAAAAGACGTCAACAGCCTTCCCAATAAAGATCGGGCTCTTTTATTAATAAGCTTACAGTTTTAACCAGTGGAGGAAATGGACCTGATTGCTAACTTTCCAATCTGTATGCTAATGCTAGTTATAAGTGGAAGGACTCGGAGGAGCGCGGGGCGGGTCCCAGGGGAGGGGAACGCTGACTAATTAATTAAGACGATAGTTTATACGGATTTTATTAACGGCGTACGGGATTTATGAAAGGAAAGCTACTTAAACGTCTTTTACTTAAATGGTTTTGCTTTTATGCTGGCGATTCGTTATTGATTAGGATGTTGGTTCCTTATGAAACAGTCCTTTGAAGAAATATTTTACTAACAAGGGCTATTTACTGGTGGTAGGTCTTTCATATTTGAGAGGCCGCTTGGGTAGGTACCACCGCAATGTCTATTTCTCTAGCAAAACAGCAGTGTAAATGCACTGTTGTGTTTCGGTTTGAAGGAAATTGTAGCCAAAGTAACTACTGGACATAATGAGACTTAACATCTTAGGGCTCAGGATGGCCAGCGCAGTAGAATGCCAAGTACTGCTTTGTATTTCATGGTGTTATTTTGTTTCTACTGTCCATGAGCGGTCGTATTGCTTACCATCAGGCGAATGGCACGCTCGTCTCGCCATTCATTGTAATAAAAAAAATACTGCAACACGTATTTTATGTTTTTGCACTTCTTTATTTGAAACATAGAACCTAATATTTATGTTATTTGTTCCTTTGCTTTAACTATGACTTTGCACAGCACCTGATAGAAAGTACATTGTCGCCAAGATAGAGTATAGATTGGTTACAGACAATTGTTTCATGTAATTCGAAATAATTATTCCGGACTGCCTCTTCCCGCAACGACTCTTATGACGGATTCGTGTATCTATTATGCTATTGTGTTATACTTTGCACGTTTATTAAACGATATCTACGTGCTCTAAAAAATAATAAACAACATAAGGTTTTAATTCCAGCTGATTGGAGCGAACTTGCCTGTTTTTATATCGTCTACGACGGGAATTTTACAAGGTAAAAATAACTGTGAAATACTGGCTGTTAAGCTGAAACATAAGGTGGTGCCAATCAGGCCCGCTTTACAACTCCCTCGGAATTCAACGTTATTGGCGCATTTATGCAGCAATTTTAGTACGAAATTTCGTGACGAAAAATATGTAAATTTTTTATAACTGTTTCAAACAAGTTTGGCTTACTTGACAGTATGTGATTATCGCGGTTCATAAACAGCCGCATTATTTAGTGACCATGCTTCGGTTGCCGGTTTTGGAAATGGACAAATAAGGGAGTCAATTCTGTATGACACGTCAATTAGAATGCGTTCGTAATTTATAAACGACCTCGTTGAGTTATCGATGGAAACTTTTTTAGTTTTGAACTTTTGCATACACAAATAACGTTATAGAAACGGTTATATGATGTCACTTCTGTTCTATATACGTATTCATTATTGAGATGCAAATTGATGATGCCAACAAACCTATAAATAAACAGACAAGACAGGCTAAAATAGCCTCTACAATCACATTAATTCGAATCGCTCGACTCTTTACAAACGATCCGATGTCGAGTTAACAAACAGCACGATTTATAATTGCGTAACGTATATCTTCAATGAAAAATCCATACAAGCCATCTTTACCGATGCAACTGCAACATGCAACGCGGCTCGCGTGTCACACGCCAATCCTCGCTCCATCACCGGACTGACGTCAACGCTAGGACTCACTGCAACTTAAACTAAACTCTAAGTTGAGTTACATAAGGTTGATTTGCATTTAAGAGCTAATAGTTGGTAATAACGTTTTGTGTTTGAACGTTGCAAGTCTTATCAAATAGCTCGTATAGTTCGCGAGTTGTGGCGTTTTAGAACCCAATAGTGAATCACCTGATACCAGCCGGGATTATCATTGTTATTTTTATTGTGGTTATATCATTATAACAAAATTATGATTCAATTTTTTTGTCATTTTCTCATACCAAGCTACCATTGATATTTCTCGCCGATCTTTAAGTGTTTGTATTATATACGTGTGGTATTTGTGCTTCAATTTCCATGGTTAACACTATACCGACATACCTAGATCCTTTAAATACAATTTTAGTATTGATAGGTTTTATCGGGCCAGATGACGACTACTATGGATATTGACCCACGCAAATGTGTCGCTTTTCAGGTTCAGGTGTATATCAGTTTTTAGAGAGAGAAGGAGAGAGAGAGAGAGAAAGAGAGAGAGAGAGAGAGAGAGAGACAAAGTCCCGGATACCATGTGGGCTATACCTCCCATGATGTGCATTGTATTTACTTTATCATGATAGTGAAAATATCTACAAATGATAGAGACTGTAATATGTAAATTAGTCAAAGGAGATCGGTCGTTTTCCTATGAATATTGGGCCTAGTAGTGGAAACATGGTGGAGACAAATGAGACATAGAATTAAATAATAAGGATTTTTTATCCTTCAAAAATAACATAGTCTTCTTGAGCTAGGATACGGGGTTTTTAAGATATATCCTCTTAAAGTTTTACAAAATCTACCATTTTCTGCTATCTGAATACGTAATATCTTAGTTGGCTTATATTTTAAGTTTGGGATGAGTATGAATATACATTATTATAAAGTACGTAAGCTTATCAAGGAAGAGAGAAAAACACATTTGAATATTTAAAAGTATATTATTTTGATATCAGGTTTATTGTATGTAGTTAGTCATTTTGTCATGCGCTAGTTTAAAAAATATCTGAAGCTACCGTACACAATAATGAAAAAATAAAACAATGATTGAGGATGAATCCATTCAGACATTACAGATCATATAAGCCTTTGCGCCTTTACGATCGGTGTCTCGTAGTTGTTGGCTTCAGGCGCGCATCAATGATTTCCCGTAGTTTTTGCTTACATGACGATTATAAACATTTTAACTTATTTATATGCTATAGTATTGTTGGATCGAGGTAAGCAATTGACTGCAAGGGACGCCGTAGAGAATAAACACAACACCCGGCCACAAAACGAATATATATGATTTTCAAATTAATTCAATTTTAAATACACATGAGTACACGACGAAATAAACAATGCAAATTAACAGATAATAGTCTCGTGACAGATGTCAACTCGATGAATGTTGCTGACAAATACAAAAATGGTAGAAATATTTCATGATATCCTCATTTTTTTGTAAATCTAATTCCAATGGCGTAGGATAAAAGTAAATAGAGAAATAAATCTAAAAAAATACGCCAAATTTTTTGGTAATAATGAACTTCTTGTCCACGGTTGGACCAAATCGACCGATCTCCTTTATAAATAGTGTTTCATCAATTTATTTTTGGTTAATTTATCTCGATCATTTGACGACAAATGATTTTAATTTAATATTCCCACGCCCCGGGGACACATAAATTTTGATCGGCCCAGCGCACGCTTTCAGTTACAATCAAATATTAACATTAATTTTCTAATGCCGCATTATCAATATTATTAATTCATGCGAAATCTATTGTCAAAGTGCCTATCAACATAAATGTACTCAATTGAATATTTGATGTATTGGTTCAGCATTTAGTTCGATATTACTTTACAAAAGCATATCCTGCCAGTGCCAGGTTTAGATTTTGTGCTTTATCTCCTCAAGTTTTAACCTTCTTCGTCTAATGTTAAGAATTGTTCGATTTCTGCATCGATCACTTAAGCTTAGAGCGTCATCGTCGTCAATCTCTTATTTTAGTTTCTGCTGGGTCCCAACTTATGTCAGATATTTCAAACGATGACATTTGAAATTCCAAACGTAGGAATAACAAGCGTACAGCCTTTTGACAAAATATATGATCACATTTTATTGATATATTCCGAACACTTCAATTTATCTGCGATTGTGAATTTTACGGTTTTAAACCAGTTTCGTATTATTAAGAGGATTTGTCCTTCGTCTTTAACTGACATTTTCTATTAAATAGCGTTGGGATTCATTTTTGTTTAATTAAGGAAAGTATTATTATGGAGTATCAGTGAACTGATAAGCCTTTGTTGACAACTTTTCGTCTTAGCTCACCACATTCTATCCTTCAATCTGTTAATTTACGCTAATGCGCTAAAATGCGAAGTAATTTCCTCGGATCCATTTAATAAATTAGTTTCGGATTAATGGCACGACCAAATCGAGTTGAAGGAGTAATGAAAACGTGACCTTGGCGGAAATTTATTATTGGTCTTTGAAATGTAGCAAAAATAGAATTAGAGATATGAAACGAAAACTGATGAGTGATGGACATTTCGAATCGAAGGGCAAACACGAAAGCTGTCTGTATGACATAAAATGTTACGTCTTACTATGTCCAGTGGTGTCTCTGGCTACAATGTCCTTCAAACCGGTACACAACAGTGCATGCACACAACACTGCTGTTTGGCGGGAGAAATAGACATTGCGGTGGTACCTACCCAGGCAGCCTCTCACATATGGGAGATCTATCACTAGTAGTCATTATTATAATTTTATTACAGATATCACTTTTAGAAGCTGTATAAAATGTGTACTAGCAAATCCAATGTAAATCGAACCGTCGTTTTTTTATTCAATAGTCTATTCTGTCTATAAATTGTAAACAATGAATAAACCATCACATATACTACGTATAAATAACTTTTGACTCAACATTTTTACCCTCAAAGGGTTAAAGTTTTCGGGAGTCTTCCCGCCTGTTCCCTTTTGCGAAAGCCTCCGACAGTGATATTCGCCGCTAATCGAATTGCTAATTTCGAGAGGACTGTAGAGTTTTTTTTTTCTTTACGAATATTGTAAGAGTTGTGTTTCAACGTTTACCGACGCAATTTGAATTTTAAATTAGTGTTTATAGAATGAAATGTCGTATTTCGGCCTGAAATCGTCTCTTGAATAGTAAAATTTGTTATTAGAGATGGTTTAATCGTTTGGACTGATGACTTTTTCATCTTGTTCATTAGTTTGTGAGTTTAAAATGTTAACAGATGAAAAATAATTCGTGCTTTCAATTACATAGTTCGTCGGAAATACCACCTTTCTGATTTTTGAGTAAAAACAAAACTAATCTATACTAATTTAAAAAGCTCAAGGCTTTGATTCTTTGTTTGAACGCGCTATACTTAATAAAAGTTATAGCTTCCCTTTCAAAATTGGTTCAGTTACTATTAATCTTCATAAAAAAGCCTACAGAAGGTTTTTAAAGGAGCAGCAAAAAGTTACGGGAACATCTCTGAAATATATTTTGTTTGAGATTAAACTCGCTCAAACAAGTACTATAAATTAAATAGATACTAGTTTGGAAATAAAACAATTTTTCAAAGTTATATTAACATAGGTAATCGGATGTTGAAAAATTTATCACCCTCAAAATAACATTAATTTGAAGAATTGCTTGTAAAACTTAAGTTGATTGCTTTGCAATGCAGTTGACTATTTTAAGAGGTTGTAAAAAACATCTAAAACTGGAATCAACAGCGGTGCTGACATATATTTTACCCGAGATGTGTCTCCGAATCGTCGTAGCACTATTTGCTACGAGTTGGAGCACGTGTTTTATTTAATAGTATTATTTTATGCGTAATTTTAATTTTGGAGCTTATATGCTTTTTGTGGTTTCATGAAAAAATTTCTAGTACCTATTGAAAATTATGTCGTCCCATATCACAGGATACAAATATGTGTTTATTTCAAAATCATTTGTCTAATACAGCTAATTGGATACAGCCCGAGGTTTTAGTTTTGGAATTGGCTTGACAGATCATGAATACATGCCCACGATTATTTGAATGTTCTTCGACAACATTGACCAGTATCCATCAGAACAAGCGCTTGATAATTCACCGCTCTGCCAAAAAACGTCATACTTGTATTAACATGCGAAAATTCTCTAAAATAATACAAACCTTTTGAACTCCATAAATTTCAAAATGGCCGCCCATACACTGGCATACAGGATCCCTTCCATTCGGTAAGAAGACAATGGCCGCGGTAAGCTGTCTCGGCTTATCTCTGGCAACAGCGGGGCGTTTCAACGGCGAATGTTAAGCTCGTAAAACTGTTTTATATGTTAGACACCGCAAAACTTGTCTGAATATGTACTGACGATTTCATTTCTTTTTTGTATGTCAGCGTAAGCATTGTGTTTGTGTTATATTTTTTTTAATATGTAAATTGTATATTTTAGGCGATTAGCCGGTGTAATGACGAGTAAGAAGTTGGGATTTTGGTTCATATTTCTATGTTGCAAATAATAGTAGGGTTGTCGATGTATTTAAAGATGTAAAGATTAGCTTGGGATACTTGTGTTTTAGTAAACTTAATTTGTATTTGAGGCACATATTATGTAGATGCTAAATTCTAAAAGTGAATGTCGTTGAATTCATTGAAGTCATTTACCTTTGCACTTTAGGCATCCATATATCATCTTAAATCATATGACGGCATCAAATATCACCCAAAATTTGATTTTAATTTGGATATACATATATATTTACCCAACCACAATGCATATACTGTAAACACTTGTAAATATATATTAATAACAAACGTCGGCACCGTCTGTCTCCATTTCATCATGTCGGACGACACAATACATACAAATTGAATTGGCCTAATGGAGGGCCTCGTCGGCTTGGCATCCAATTTGTGTAAGCGTAGCACACGCGTTGCTTGTTTGCCTACCATTCAAGGATCTGTTGGTTTGACATCAAACAGATAGTTATAATATTCATGATGAAGAATTGAGAGAAGATGTGATAGTTATTTTTGTAGGCACGGAATAGCGATGGTTTATGGTAAGTTCAGTGAACTTAGCAGTTTTAGAGTATTGTAGTAAATTTACTGGTTGTTGAATACATCGAGGCACTTGTTTTGAAAGAGCAACGCTAGAGTTTCTTGCCCGTTATTTTCTAGTGAAAACAGCCTTGTGAACCGGGTGGTAGTGGAAAAATAAGTGACTGAATCTAAATAATGTATGACATTTTATGGATTCAATAAAAAAATATTTCATTTCGCATAAGAGAATGACAGTGTAGCTATCGTGTATCCATCTTTTATAATATAAAATGGCTCCATAATAGTTCTTAGTAGGTGGTCTTGACTTTCTTCACCGGTCCATACTCCAGTTACAAAGGACTCCAATTTACGATTCTTAAGACGTGGATCAGCAGTGATCAGTTCATCCACTTGCTTGTTTATGTAATGTCCACGCCTCCAACATTAAAATCTACGATTTACACTAATATATGACCAGTAAATTCAACATTTAACAAAGCATTTTCGTGTTCCCCAACGAATTCAGAGTGTATCCTTGTTTTATTCAAGTAGGTAGTAAAGCAGTGGATGTTAACGGCAGGAGTGCACCGCGGCCTCGCATCCGTTGCAGGGTTGAAATGTGTCTAGCTGAATTTATTTCCTAAGCCAAATACACTGGTAATTTATACCTGTAATTATATTGCTTGTAAGAACGTTAAGAACTGTAGAATACGCTTTGGGTGGCATTTAGTTGTAAGTATTTTGTAGAAAATATACTGAAATAAAGAGATTTTTGGTGTTATTATACCGGGTATATGCTACCTGCTACCTGCAGCTTGGTGTGTCTTGGAGTTTCACTATTTGGTGTTTCTTCGAACCTATACTCTTTCTTTTTCCTCTCTTCTCGTTTACTACATTATAAAGGGTGCCATTTTATGGCACAATAAAACATCCTTTGTATAATTTCTCTTAAAAATACAACTTTAAATATAGTCGAGTACGGTCACAATTAAATTCTAAATGACTAAACAAGTTTTTCACTTTGAAAAGCGTCTCTTGTAAATTGAATGCGGGACGTCGAGAGCTTTCACGCCAGCCCTAATGAAGGTGAATGACCTTTGACGGCTAGACTGCTTCGGATTTTGCAGATAGTTCGCGTAATATAAATATGTCGTTCAGATAATATTATGATTTAATATTATCAGTGAAAATAAAATTGTGTTAATGATAGTTTTGTTATAATACATATAAGCATGGTTTATAACAAGTTGGCTTATTGGCTTATTGGCTCTGTGGCGTACCTTGGGAAAGGCCTATGTCCAGCAGTGGACTGCAACGGGCTGATGATGATGATGATAACAAGTTGATCACACATCATTCTAAAAGACCACGTACAATTAAAGAATAAAATATAAAGCACAAAATTATAGTTTTGTTTTAATACATATAAGTAACAAATTGATCACACATCATTCTAAAAGACCACGTACAATTAAAGAATAAAATAAGAAGCACATAAACCAACACTAGTATTTGTTTTAATATCGCGGATAGGGTATTTTCATAATATGTAATTGATGCATGAAACTTCATAGTATTTCTGGAATGAATTCGAACCTATTGTAGCGATGTTATCTCATAACATGAAAACAAGTACACAAAAAAGGGAATTACGGGTTTTTGATTTTTCGAGATATGCCGTCGGTAGGTACTTATGGAAATAATTCCGAAATGTATTTTTTCTCGTTCTTCACAAATGTATATTTTTTTCCATTGGACGAGGAATATATTATTTTCTTCCATACCGACGGTGTTACCTCGTTAGATGGAAATTAGGATCAGATTTATGAATTTCAGTCGAGGCAGTTTCGTGCTACTTTATTTTTGAAAGTCGCTTCTATGACCTGGCTGATCTGATTTTTCATCTTCGCAGTTGGTAATTATTTCGCAGTTTGTGTATTTGTAAGCATATCTAGTATACTTGTGTTGTTTTAAATTGAATCTGAATTTGTTGTCCATGAGTCGATTAGAGTTCTATTATTCTTAAAATAACCTACAACATAATCATCGTATTTACAAGTGATATTATTAAGAGGTCGCTATTCAAAGGTATAGGAAAACTAATTCATTTAATACTCTATCTTAGTCATAGACAATATCTTTTTTATATACGACTAAGGAGGTAAACAAGCGTACAGCTCGCCTGATGGTAAGCAGTTACCGTTGCCTATAGGCGTCTGCATCACCAGAGGTGTCAATCGCGCGTCACCGACCCTGTAAGAACGTTATAACTCATCTTTTGAAGAACATCGTGCTGTAATCATTTCTTGTTTTTTACACTGCCCTCTCTTTCTCCTTCTTTTAAATCCATCCCATGGTTATCTGTAAGACATTGCTTTATGCGATAATACCGCCATTTGTACTGTTCTTTTTTTGTTTATGTTTTTGTATTTTACTGTGTACAAAAAAGATTTAAATAAATATATAAATAAATAATCTTTTTGGAAAACCTTGTCAGGCAGCGCATTCCACACCCTTACAATTTAGGACGCTGAATACCACGTGAAGTGAAGTAAATTAGCCAGGAAATCACACAAGGCACCGGCTCAGATGTTTATAGATACAAAGAGATAAATAAAGATTCATTAGAAACAAATGCACATCTGCACGTCACGCGAAATGTGGGTGGTCCTCTGCCTATTTCCTCTGGGAAAAAGGCCTGAGTTTATGTATGTAAATGCACATTCTAACACCTCAATGCAGTGTTACCAGACATATGGATCGTGAAACGTGTAAATGCTACATCGAATTGTTAGTGGTGGATAGTATCCGGCACAGCATTAAGCCGCAGCCGTTCGGCGCACATTCGACGGTTTACGACTGTTTTACTGCTAACTGAAAGTCTACTGCGACATCGGAAAACTCCTCAACTCCATTTAAAACACCCTGATTATGTACATATAATGCTGTACTGTTTATTGCAAATATAGTTTAATAATGATTGGTTTTATGTGGTAGCTGCTTTGTTGGCAGTTTGGATGTCGGCACGTATGGTGTAATTGTCTAATAATGAACGCTGAAGTTATAATTTTTCTGCTTTGTCTTATTCGACTGAGTTCAGCCGTCAACTTTTTATTCGCTTCATCGTTCCTAAATGTTTTATAATTAAAGCCTTAGCCCTCAACGCAGACCTAGATTTGGTAGACTATAAAGTTTGGGATATTTTGTGAGAAAAACCTTCACGACATAAAATTTTCTTTCAACGATAAATCTATAGCTACTAATAAATACGTAAAATGTAACTTGAAAAAGCAAATGTGTGAATTTTACCCCACATCTTCGCCTCGGCAGTCCCAACTAACTTCTCGCTCACTCATTAACTATGTTATTCAGTTTAATTTGTAGTAACCCAAAGACATACTTTCTAATAACAGTACCAAACTAAAGCGAAGCGACCGTAATAACAAATTTCGCCAAAATTAAATTGAAACAATTAAAGCTATAATATTTGATGCTATAAATTAATTCGGCCGTAACTCGGTTTTACTGCGCGAATGTTATTTTACTAAGAGGCATTTTCGTGCTAATTGAGGGGTATTGTCTTCGTTTGTAATTTTATTGCCCCGCTTAGTTTTTAGACGATTGGTTTTGGACCTTGTCTGCCTAATTACGACTATTAGATGTATGTTACATTGTTTGAAAGTGAATTGAAAACTTGCGTTTGGTAAATTATACTCAAATCGTTCTGTAGCAGGAATGGGTAAATACTGTGAGATGATACGACACTAAACACGTATACTCATGCAGCGAGACTGTACATATATGTGATTTAACGGATGTATTTAGCTGTCTGAAGACAGGAAGAGGTGGTATGGACATATCAAAAGAAGACCCCCAGACTACGTTGGCAACCAGGTAGGTACTAGAACTGTCCCTTCCCGGGAAAAGATTAAGAGAAAGACCAAAAACCACATGGATAAAAGTGCTGCAACGAGACATGATAGAAGGCAAAGTTTCAGATGACGACGTCATGAATAGGGCGAAGTGAAAGAAGAATGTGAAGAAGGCTGACCCCATCGCCATGTGTGATCCATAGTCGGGAAGACAGAGATTTAGCTGTCTGTATCAGGCTATTTATAATAAATAATGGCTCACTGCCGAGAACGTAACAACTCTTCTACAATCCAGAATTTGTTTGAGAGGGCTCAGATGATAATTCATAACCCATCCAGCTATTTTATTGTTAGTTGACGGAATCCGCACGATGTTTGGCTATTATTATTAATTATTTATAATTGTTAAATCTTAATTCTTAATGAATGCAGGCAACCGACAAAGAATATATATATTTCAGCAGCAAAACTTTAAAAAATCTATCAGTTGAATCATTACAACAATGCTATTGTTGTAGAAACGTCGTGTTTACTTCATGAAAATAGTATTTTTACTGTTTCGATAGCGGAAGCACACGAAACTTCGTGACTAATCCGATATTTTGTTGAATGGCCCTTCGTTTCCTTTTGTGGGAATGCGGTACAATTTTTTCCACCGTGTTAATGGTTTGTGGTGGCGAAAACATACGCTTTCAGATTCCGGACGAAGCGGTTTGATTTAGGAATTAGACTATTTATTTATTCGTGGAATATTAGAAGTTCTCTTGATATTATTTGATACAATTTCACTTATATCAGAATTGCGTTTGAATTAAGAAATTTTAAGTTTACAAAGCATAATAATGCTTCTTTATCCTGATCGGAGATGGCTATATTAAAGAATTAACCTTTTTCAGTATCCAGAGGCAAGGACTAACTATAGACAATACTCTTATTTTATACGATCGTGCAGAATGTATAATGCATATATATGTACTCGTACACAGCGATCGAAATCGAAACCCCATACGCTAGAAACCAATTTCGTAGCATTTGTGCGTGAAATTATCTAGTATTTTCCTCCACAAACTTTATTAAAAACAGCGGGAATTAAACATTTAGTGCCTATATCTCATTATTTGGGCAATAGCCAACTGCGATAACCCAATGCCATTTTGTAAATAATGCTGATAGTACAAGTTTAAAATGTATATATAATATATTTGAGTTTAACCGACTAAGGCTTGTTGCCAGTTTTTTTTGCAGCTATTTTTCTGAAGGCTTTTTCTAGACTCCATCAAGTATAGTGTGTCGTCATTTATTTGTGTTTATTTGTCTCTCCCATTTCCCTTTTTGTTTAAAGGCCGCCTAAGCACTCTGTATCGTGGATGTTTGTGTATTATTCGACGTTACATATTTGACTTTACGCATCCAGTCGCTGCCGGCCCTCTTGTGCAAGACGTCCCGCCATCTGGCCAGAGGACGTCCCACGCTGCGTTTTCCAAGACGCGGTCTCCACTCCAGAACACGCTTACTCCAGCGGTTATCTGTTCTGCGACATATGTGGCCAGCCCATTGCCACTTCAACGTTCTAACTTTCAGAGCTATGTCGGTCACCAGGGTTCTGTGGCGGATCACCTCGTTCCGGATTTTGTCCTTCAGAGAAACTCCGAGCATAGCTCTTTCCATAGCACGTTGAGCGACTTTAAGCTTATGGATTAGTCCCACAGTCAGTGTCCACGTCTCGGCTCTGTACGTCATTACAGGGAGGACGCACTGGTTGAACACTTTCGTCTTCAGGCTCTGTGGTATATCCGACGAAAATATGGGGTACAACTTTCTAAACGCTGCCCAGCCCAACTGAATCCTCCTATCGGCTTCCTTTTCGAAGTTGTACCTACCCCTACTGCGTAAAGCAGCAAACCGGTCTCTGTGGCGTACCTTGGGAAAGGCCTATGTCCAGCAGTGGACTGCAACGGGCTGATGATGATGACATATTTGACCATCAGTGGTCGACTTGGTTGAAAACACGGCTGTGAAAAAAGCCACATTTTTGGACCAATAAAATAAGGACTTACAGCTTTAGAACTTGCGAAGGCTATCATATAATTCGTATATGAAAACTAGCCAAGTCACACCTTAGGCTTCAATATTTTATTCTAAGTTATAATAAGAAACGATATTTTAAGTTGTTATAAATACATTTCAGGACTGACAATTGAACATGGCACCTATTTAGATCTCATTTCTTTTGTCGTTGAAGTGAACAACCAAGGCATGTATCATATTTAACATGGCTCTCATTTCATATTTCTATTTTTGATGGGATAATAATTTGTTTCTGATGTAAACCGGAGCCTAAAAAGTATGCCGCTAGTACACCATATTTCCTTAAAGATTTTCGATATTATTTAAATTTTAAATACAATTATATACACATTACTGCTTAATCCATTGCGTATAACAGATGTCAAATCAATATGGAATTCAGTGTGCAACTGTAAATGCCTTCATGATTCGCGGTTTCCTTGGATTTCAGTGCCCGGTGTTGCATTAAGACGTAGACTAGGCCAGGTAGTAGAGTAGAGTGGAATATTGAGTAACACGGAGGCCGTCAACTCCCCATTGTACTGTATCAGCCCATATACGTCCCATTGAAGAGCACGAGCCTCCTCTACAATTGAGAGTACGATTGAGAGGGGTTTCGCCATGTAGTCCACCACGCTCGCCTAGTGCGGGTTGGCGAATTTTACATACCACCGATATTTTTACAAATCGCTACAGTAGGTTTCCTCGCGATGTTTTCCTCACCGTTATAGTGCTTAGTGATTGTCAATACACACATGACTCCGAAAAGTCCGAGGTGTGCCCTGGAATTTGATCCCGCGACCATTGCGAACATGTTAGCAGTCGCGTCTTGTCCTTTTACCAACAGGCCACCACGCACGTCACTTATAAAGAAAGGAAAGAAAAGAAAAAAGAAAGATTATAAAACTTCCTTGATATCTCAGTAGTATTAAAATGCACAGCAATACGCCGATACAATGGCCGGTCCATAAATCCGCATTAGTCGGCAATAAGTTGCAGCGTCCGACTCGAGTGGCGCAATAAACGCACGGCCACCACTCCGCTTTACATAATCGGACTGTGTTGCATTACACAAATTGAACCGAAATGCGCCGTTTGTGCATCTCTTGGTGGCATTCGGGGTAATTTTGTCTTTGTGTATACTCTTTTAGCTAATGTTCCTAGATGGATTAAGCAGTAATAGTTCATAACCCGTCATAGTGACTAAAGTGTCGCGTTTCGGGTTCATTCTGTGTATATTGTGGATACTATATTTGTATTGCACAGCATTTACCATCACATGAATTCATCATCATCATCACTGCTGGACATAGGCCTCCCCTATGGTACGCCACAGAGCCCGGTCTGCTGCTTTATGCATCCAGTTGCTGCCGGCCCTCAGATGAATTGTAGGAAGAATTATTAATTGTTTATGGTACTAGGTCTAGTCAATTAAAAGTTTATCGAGTTGGTTTCAGCATAAAAAATGCTACAAAGAACACAGATTATTTTACCTAGAACAATAGGTGAGACGAATGATTTTCAAATTATATTCTAAAATATGGGCACACATTTATTATATACGAAAAAATCTATATTTCAAGAATTAACAAAGGTTTAACACAGTTTTAAGCCATTTTTCTAATAATTTTTCAATAGTGCACAAAAAACGCTAGTAGGTGTCATGGCGTCCGCTTTGATGTCACTACGAGGTAAACATGTCATTGTGTACTACTAAATCTGTGGTCTATGCGCAGCGAATGCGTCATGTTGTGTATGTTTACATAGGCGTGACATCATGCGTTGTGAAGAGCGTTTTTGTCAAAATGGCCGATTGCTATATTTTGTACTTTGATTTTATTTAAAATCTTATTAATCTCCAAGTATAGATTAAAACTGAATTATCATTTGAAATCCTTGTAATACGTATTTTCCCTTAAAAACATAAAATCTTTAATTTTTTGATACTGTCGTCTCGCCTATTCAGGTGTAACTCGGATGGTTTCTGCGACTTTGCTGATGATGATATTTTTATTTTTTTATTTTTTCATTAAACCCAACAGTCACATACATTCCTGTCCCCGTCCTGTCCCCACACTAAGATAGAGTCTTGTGTCGTGGGTATCAGAAGCTACGAGAGACTTTTCGGTCTCACAAACACCCAGACCCGAAACAAATACCTGTGGATCACACAAATATTTGTTTCGGTGCGGGGATCGAACCCGCGGCCTCTAGTTTCACAGGCGGCGTCTAACCAACTGCGCTACGGAGGCTGTCCAAGATAGATAGAGTTCTGAACCATGATATCCCGGGTTCAATTTCCAAATCAAGTAATCAATTTTTTGTTTTACAGTCTAAAACCAAAAATACATGATTGTAACCTTTACGCCAACCCATAAATACACAACACCACAAATATTATTATTAAGCACCTGTACTACAACACTTTGTGAAAATGTCCGAGAGGTAGTTGAGCCGGTAGTTCCCGGGTAGTTGGTCGCAAGGAAGCGGGTGTGGCTTGCAGATGGTTGGGACGCATTACAGAGTGGCCGTGCTCACGGATATCGTTATACAGGAAATAACATCAAAATAAATAATTGTAATATTATTAGATATCTGTCTCCCACTATCGTGGACTATATGGCATAACCCATCGCAATTGTATGGGGAGGCCTGATGTATATCGGCTGATACAAATACAGATACATATCTATCTCCTTCCCTTACAGAAACCATGCGTGTTGGCTTGCAAAGTCATATCATAGAGCGGAGCTGAATTTCGCTTATTGTTGTTTCTACCTCGTCTATGAAACATGCTATCGAGCTAAATATCTTCTCATGCCTGTGATCCTGGGTGCTTTAAAATCTAAATAAATAAATACGCCTAACAGTCACATACATGGTCCTGAACCCACACTCAGATCGAGTCTTGTGGGTATTAAATTAATCTTATGGTTCATTATGTGGTTTGGTTACTGATACTGTTTTTCGTTTAACTAAAAATGTTCTTAAAACTTTGTTATAATACGAATCTTTTTCGATAAAATCAAACTTTGACTGTGTAATAAATTAGGCTGAGTATTTTCTTCTAAAATATTGAGTCAATATAAAGAAGAAATATCTTGCCCTTTCCGGCAAACGAAAAGAGGCTGGATATTTAAAAGTCGCTTTTAATTAATAGCAAACATTTAACAAGCTACGACCGCACTTTTGCCTTTATTAGACTTTTTCTCTCGTTTATTCCTTTTCTAATAAGTTGTATAAAAAGTTTTCGTTGCTGTTATTCACCTCGAAATAATTTAATCATTACGCTTTACAAATTTATTAAAATATTTAAATTTTACATTGTCTACCACGCTGCTTTGTCTTTATTCTAGGATTCACAGTTCATTCAACAGTTTTTTACATAGTTCGAAGATTTGCGTCATGGTTTTTAAAATAAAAAATACAAGAAGAGTGTTATCCTTACAAGTGCTTCTTTGAATCCTTTTGAACGTTCACTTTATAAATTAGAACCATCCGAAAAACTGAAGGACGAACCAAGAATATTTCACTGTTGGTTCCATGACAGACAGTTAGAATAAAATGTACATATTAGAAAACAATTAATTATTTATTACTGCCTCGGTGGCGTAGTTGTACTACGGTACGACTACAAAGCTGACATCTCGGGTTCGAATCCCGGGTCAGGCAAAGTGATATTGGATTTTTCTATTAATTATCAACCCGGAGTTAGGAATTTGTGCCCGATATGGCGATAGGCTCGCCCCCTATCACATTGTGGGATGGAACATACAAGGCGAAATGTGGGTGTCCTGGTAGCACCACTGCCTACCTTTTTGGGAAAAAGGCGTGAGTACATACATTACAAGTACAATGGGGCTCCTAGCGGTATGACACTAACAAACCTTTACGCTCTTATACTTAGGTCAAGATATACCATTCTATTAGACGTAAGAATTTTATAAAATACTAAATATAGTAAATAGAATAAATAATGAAATCCTTGCTTCAGTGCCTGTCGCATCTAGCACACTGACGCCGCAGCTATCATATTCGCACCTCGTTTACTCAGTTCTGCAGCTCTGTAGTAATTAAAATGCTTGTGTGTGCGTGTGTGTGTCGAATTATGGACCGCTGTGTTATTTCAGCCGAGGTTCCGCCATGCTGCCGAGAGTTTTGCCGGTTTTGCGTTAGACTCCAGTGTGATTATGGCGAAAGTGTGTATAGAAACTGGAAATTTGTGCCGTATTCCCCGTTTTGATCTTTAAGTTGGTTAACGTGGCTCTTTTGTGGGCTGTACCGAATAATTGCATTTGTAAAATGAAGTTTTATTGATTTATCATCATTATCTGTGGACATTTAAGGGATTTTTGGTCGCTTTTGTGAAATTATGAGGGGCTTGCTTAATTTTTTCTTCAATTGATCCTTAGTACTAATATCATATTCGTCGGGATAGGCTTCCTATATTCAGTCCATTCATGTTAATAGTAAACTAAGATGTGCATGCCGATATTCTTGGCTAAAATGGTATAAGTATATCAGTTATTTATTAACATACTCATCTATTCTTTTCAGTATCTTATTCAAGTCATATTATGACAAGCTCGTGGTTTTAAAATATTTAGTAGAATTTTTTTTCTGTCATCAGGAATTTCTTTTACAACCTATACAATTTTGTCACAATTAACATTTAGTTTCGCTAAACTAATTTTCCTCGATAATACACTTAGCAGCGAATGTTAACAGAATAAAACTGGGGCAAAACAATATCGGATATTATTGTTTGAATAAAAAAATAAAAGTCCAATCATAACTGGCCGATGGAACAGATTAACGTTGCAATTGACGATAGTGAAGTGGAATAGAAAACAGTCGATGGACTCGACCTGTTCACTTCAGTTCTCGAAAATTAAACTTCACTCATTTCGGAATGAAACTTGGCGTCGACTTGTTGCTCTGCGTTTTCGAACAAAAAATGGAAAACTGCTAATGCAAAAGTTGTGCCATGTTAAGCGGATCGAATTTCGTCCTGAATAAATAGGAATTTGTTTTACGGTGTAGTTTCTGGGTCGTTTCTTGCCGCGGTTTACGAAAATATTTGGTACTTTTTTAAGCTTAATGGCATTTCAACTTATTCTGTTTTGTAAATTGAGCTCTGTACATATGTACATCTAAAAGAAATCAACATATACATATATTACACTATTTTGTTGAATATTGTGTGTCCGTTATGGCGATGGGCTCGCCCCCTATCACATCATGGGACGCAACGTACAAAGCGAAATGTGGTTTCCTGGTAGCACCTATGACTACCCTCTCTGGGAGAGAGGCGTGAGTTTACGTATGTATGTAGAATATTCCTGTTGTGAGTTAAGAAAATTGATTGATTGATGTATTTTCTTATTCAGTTTTGTAAGCTGAAGCACACATCAATTTACGGTTGTTTTGAAAACCAAGCCCTCTGAGCGAAAAATTAACCCGTCGCTAAAAATATGTAATAAACATGTCGATACTACCGACGACAGGCTTATTTAGTATTTTTCCGATGTCCCTTTGATGTGCGGAACAGATGCTGTAGGTAATAGGTATTCGAAACTGGCGCGGAGGAGTGATGAGATTGTTCCGCGGAATCAGGTCAGCTTTATAGCGACGAGGGTTAAAATTAGTGTCGAGTTACGAGCCCCGAAATAGATTCGCCATGTCTCAGATACTTTATATGTAGGCTTCGATGTTAGTTTCACGGTTGGTGTGCGTTTTTGAATTATTTCGGATGGGATGATATGGAAATTGGATTGTTGTTATTAACTATTTTAAAGCTTTGTACATTATCTCAACCCTTATAAAACATTGTCGAATGTTGCTGTTGCTGAAAGCTGTTGATGTACCATTTATTATATTATGAACCTAAAATAAAAGTTAATAAAATAAGTTTTCTGATAAACGATTAAATAATTAACAATAATATAGATGTATAAATTCACAATTGTATAAATAACTTACTAAAGTTTCTTCTCAGGTATATAAAACAATATCTAAAATAACCTATGATATGAATGAAAACATCGCAACTGTACATAAATATATTATAAACAAGGAGTCCCAAATTGCGATATTGTTTCAATAATCCGTTGTGCTAAAGCGTCTTCAGTATCTTGCTCAAGGAACAATAACTTAGGCTGCCTTAACCGCCAAACTAAACCTTGGAATTTAGTTTACATCACGATCAAGGTTGTACAATATATTAATATTCTAGGAAATCTAGTGTTTTGGAACATTAATCTCTGTTTAATATGTATGCCTAATGTATGGAGTGACGGGTTTACTTGCGATGCATTAGTGCTGGAAGATTATGGTATTTAGGTGATCTACTGGCCTACTACAGCACTGAAATTAATGTAGGATTAAGACCGAAAACTTATCAATTTACTAATATTGATCGCTATAGTAGCGCATGATTTTATTCCCTTTTAAATTATCATACATACATAAACTCACACCCTTATCCCAGAAAGGGTAGGCAGAGGCGCCTCTAGGACACCCACATTTCGCCTTGTATGTTCCGTCCCATGATGTGATAGGGTGCAAGCCTATCGCCATTTCGGGCACGAATTCCTCACTCCGAGTTGATAATGAATAGAAAAACCCAATATCACTTTGCCCGACCCGGGATTCGAACCCGAGACCTGAGCTTTGTAGTCGTACCGTAGTACAAATACGCCACCGAGGCAGTTGGTTTTAAATTATCGTAGTGGCATTTAGCGGAACCGAATGAAATACAGTGTCATGCGTAGCCCAACTAGTCGTGTAACTTTGACGAGGAATTAAAAAAAAATGGTATTGGAATATCTCATTAGATAAATGTTCGTAAGCATTATTGTCAAATATTATCCCTTATTTCATAATTTCTCTGATTCATGCGTGTTCTATATACCCAGAACTTCTTGGTGTAATCCTTCTCCGTTTGAATTAAGATGTTTTTCATGTCTTCGCGTCATATTTCTACTGGTGAGCTGTGAACGGATTGCTGGCCCAACCATTCCTTCCTTTCTATGATCCTGGGTGCTGTCGTTGTAGCGTAAAGAGTTGATTATGCAGATCGACGAAATTTTTATATGATATATATATTTATATTTTTTATTTTAGGAAAACTACAACTGGAGTAAAAATAACAAGTAATTAATATTATACCCAGAGGAAGGTCAATTAAAAGTTTCCACAAATAGAATCGCTGAAGCTGTATAAAAACCGGTATGAAAGATGATCGTCGCCCACTAATCGATATTCAATCATGAAGTTATTAGACTTCAGGTGAAGGATAGTTGCTATAAACGAAAGGTGTTGAATAACATTTCGTAGAATAACTCTTTTGGTGTCGCTTTCTGATATACAAGAAATTATATCGGGACTTTACTAGTTTCGAAAGACGATAATGCGTTTACAATATCGTAGGTAAAATGTATTTATAATGAGCAACCTGACCTTATCTCTTTAAGTTTTTGATTCTGTGGTATGTAAAATGCGCAGGAATAGTTAAATGCGTTTTTATTTGATTCGCATAATCTTTTGTGGACAAGATGGACAGTCTTAACAAACCTCAGCCTTGCATCAGATTTTCCCATCACTGATTTTGTAACACATGGGTACAAGTACATATTTGTATTTTCAGCTGCACGTTTCAATCACCAATTCCGTCTACTCATTCAGTACAAAGGCAGAATCGAAAGCGTAACTTTACAAGTGTACAGGCGCATCGTATAGCTTCAAAATTGGTTCAAGTAATTGACCAAACGTTTGACGCAGCAAAGTGGTCGTTATCCATGATTTATACCTCTTAAACAGCGAATGATGGTGGTTTTACAGTGTTACTCTCTTATCAGCGTCATGCAGGATAGCTACGTTGGACCTTGTTCAATTCGTTTTAAAAACTTAGGTACAATGAAATCACAGTATAGGAGTAGTAATTAAGATATGATTTTATTTAATTTGGTACATAGTTAATAAGCTTGCAAAACGTCAATTAAAATGATACTTTTTGTTTGTTTGTTTTTGATTTCCTTTATGTCCGTGACGTTATAATTTATTTTACATTTCATAATGGTAGGAATCGCTAGACTTTTGTTTACTAAACTCTATATGGTCCAAGATCCCAGGGCCCCCAGACCTTACTCATTTTCTCATAAAAAATATAAATGGGATAAAGTAGTGTTAGTACGTACTTTGAGTGTGTGCATACCTGCTAGCTTGGGTCGACGGCCAATTCATAGGTACCAGGTGCTAAAGGTAGATAAATACAGTACTGATTTTTCTTAAATTCTCAGTGCTGATTTTCACATATGTTTTAGATAATTTTGTTAAAAATTAATAATCATTATTGCCAGACACTTTCCATCGGCGCTTACCCTTACCAGACGTTATAAAGCTTCAAAAAAAAAAAACATATTTTTACTTATAATCTCACTCTTGATTTTTATATATGATACTTAGGGAACTATTTGAACACCCCTGGTCAGCAGCCAGACCAATTGGAGGGGTCAAACATCCCCCCAGACACACATAAAGTGTCGCTATGTGTATGAGCGCGAGGTCATTATTTGTACGCTTGAGTGTGTGAGAGATATCTATTTATCGATATCTTTCTTATGGAAGACAATAAATATCATTTTAACTGGTTCAATGGGGACCAATTGCCGAGCTTTGTCAGTGAATCGCTTCAAGAAGAATCACGTATTATACTTTAACTTTGAATAATTGATATAACCGTGTAACTCTTTGATTCTTAATTATGTTATTTTTGTTGGGAGCGCGAGGTCATTATTTGTACGCTTGAGTGTGAGAGAGATATCTATGTGCCGTTAGAGAAGTAATAAAAATGAGTGAGATTTAAGAAGAAAATGATCAGTGGTGTGTAATGCACTATTATCAGAATCAATATTGTAAACACAATGGAACAACGATACCTTCTAAAATTCTGCTCTGTTCGATATAATCAAGAGAGATTAAAGATTCTTTACATACAAAATAGAATCGAACCTGAAGATTACAAGTTATTTTAAGTGATCTGAGTTGAGAAAATTGTATAAAGAATAGATAAATATAAGTTTCTTTAACCTATGTTTTATATCTTATCATCGAGTAAAATTGAATACTACTATTTAAAAAAATCATGTTTATTAAATCTTAAAATTACTCAAAGCTATACATGTCTTTCTTCTTTCGGATTATTTGTAGTTTGAACATTTTACAATTCAGCGTGATCTTTACTGTCATTATCGTCTAAGTTTGATAAGTCATCATCAACCCAATGTTGGCATTGACTAACTTCATTATCATCCTTATTACTTTCATTTTCTGTAACAAAAATAACATAATTAAGAATCAAAGAGTTACATGGTTATATCAATTATTCAAAGTTAAAGTATAATACCTGATTCTTCTTGAAGCGATTCACTGAAAAAGCTCGGCAATTGGTCCCCATCGAACCATTTAAAATGATATTTATTGTCTTCCATAAGAAAGATATCGATAAATAGATATCTCTCACCCACTCAAGCGTACAAATAATGACCTCGCGCTCATACACATAGCGACACTTTATGTGTGTCTGGGGGGATGTTTGACCCCTCCAATTGGTCTGGCTGCTGACCAGGGGTGTTCAAATAGTTCCCTAAGTATCATATATAAAAATCAAGAGTGAGATTATAAGTAAAAATATGTTATTTTTTTTTTGAAGCTTTATAGCGTCTGGTAAGGGTAAGCGCCGATGGAAAGTGTCTGGCAATAATGATTATTAATTTTTAACAAAATTATCTAAAACATATGTGAAAATCAGCACTGAGAATTTAAGAAAAATCAGTACTGTATTTATCTACCTTTAGCACCTGGTACCTATGAATTGGCCGTCAACCCAAGCTAGCAGGTATGCACACACTCAAAGTACGTACTAACACTACTTTATCCCATTTATATTTTTTATGAGAAAATAAGTAACGTCTGGGGGCCCTGGGATCTTACTCTAATACTTTTAGTGGATGTAACTCTAAAAGTAAACATTTGAATTCGAACCCGAGACCTCAGCTTTGTAACCGTACCGTAATACAACTACGCCACCGAGGCAGTCACAGGCAGGCACAAACTATTTGCCACGACATATTATACACATTGTGAAGCCTTAATGAGAACGTAAACTTTACCGGGATGGATTTGTCAGTCTCGTTTGACAGTCTTTGGGCTGTGGAAACGGTATTAAAATTTTATAAATTTTAAAGACTCACAGTTGAATCATTTTTTTTGTGATGTTTAGATTGAACTGACTTGATAGGCATGAAAAATTACAAGGCAATATGGTTTGTTTAAAAATAAATTGTGTATAGGAAGTCAAAGTAAGCAGTATTTAAGTGGCCAGTTGTATGGTGCTAATGCTGTGGGTGTTCCTGTACGGCGGTGATTTATAAAGGTGTCAGTGGCATCACTGCGGACACCTTCAGTTACAAAAACGTAAACTTACCACACTGTCCATCATGTTGAGCAAATAACAGCTTTATTATGCTGGCGGTAGGATCTTCGCATCCCCCGGAACGGCGAACACCAGCCGCAGGCGTAAAATCTGCCAGTTACCAACACACTTGTATCGCGTTTCGGGATCCACCTGAGTATGTGGCTTCGAATAGTCCGGCATCACACACAAACATCACGACTTATTCTCAGAAGGGGTAGGCCGAGACGCTACAAAGATATCCATGTTTCGCCTTATACTTTCCGTACCAAGCTATGATAGGCAAGCCTATCGCCACATCGCGCACAAACTCCTAACTCCGGGCTCATAATGAATAGAAAAATTCAATTTCGTATTGCCCGACCCGGGATTTGAACCCGAGACCTCAGCGTTGTAATCGTAATACAAACGCCACCGAGAGAGTCGTAGTTTATCGTTCTTCGCTACGCTAATCGCGCTTCACGTCTTTAGGTGTCAGTGCAATGACTTTGCTGTATCATAAAAACATACAGGATCATCAACAACTTTAAGACCTATAATAGACCGCAGAGGTTAGTGTTAAAGCAGATCCTAGTGCATTTAGCGAGGGTGGAGTTACCGGGTTTATTGAGGATCATGCTTCACTGAGAGTTATAGCACCTGCGGCGGGCGATATCGCCTCCCGAGCTTCAATACAAAATATTAATGTCAACGAAACTTGGAACTATTACGCTGCGATAGTACTGTTGTTGTAGAATAAGATGTAGGCAAAATAAATACTTAGTTTAAGACAGACAAGACGGACTTTGGTATTGTGATGTGGTCTCTATGTCAATACTTACTGAACAGTCAAAATAATGTATTGTTTCAGCCTATATACGTCATACTGCAGGGCACGAGCCTTCTCTACAATCGAGAGTACGATTGAGAAAGGTTAGGTCAGGTAGTTCACCACGTTGGCCTAGTGCGGGTAGGCAGATTTTACATACCATAGAAATTCTTGCAAATCGCTATGGTATGCAGGTTTCATCGCGTTGTGAGCAACGGTAATTTCGTATTTAAAAAAAAAATTGAATAGATTTTCTATAAAACGTACCAGGAAATATACATCAGGATTATTATGGATATTTAGGTAATTCTGAAATGAAATGTTGTTTCAATTTACGGCCTATTTTCTTGACGCTTCCCCATTGTTCTTATAAAATAGTATCTGAGCTCTTTAAATTGCACATTAAAACAACATAAAACTTCCAATAAAACGGTAGGCAGAACTGAAAAATTTAAATAGAATTTCAGAAACTATCTCCCGCGAATGTCCATAAAAAACTAATAAACGTCATAGCCTCTCCGAGAACATATTCATAAGAACAGAATATGTCCAATCTTTTGATACCTAAAGTGATCGTAAATTAAAATAAATAGATTATGTCCCTGACCAATTAAACAGCTGAAATCCTAATTGCAAAATGTTTTTATGTCTTGGCAACAATACGTGTTTTATAATTCGGTCACTTTGATACTCAGACTAAGTACCTAATTTAGTCTGAGCTTTGATACTGGTGATATTTATTTTTTACTAGCGGGCATATTTGTAATTAAATCCTGCCTCGTTTACATGCATGGGCTACAGCACGTTACGCTAGCACTTTTGAATATGCCACTTTTTTGGCAGAATTAATAAATATAATCGTATATTGTTAACTCTTAGGTTTAAAAAGCCTACGTGATTAATTTTCATGCATTGTTAAAAATACGTCTAGTTATTTAAGAAATGATTAGAAAAGTGGGAATGGTTCTTTTATGTTTTCAAAGGATGTATAGATTTTATCTATCTTATCGCAAGCCAAATCCATTCCACCCACTGTAAGAATAAGAAACAAGTGTAAAGATTTCAACAGCCACCTTTAGGTAGGTAACGATCTGCATCCAGTGATTTCCTGGAATTATTACCCTTCCGGTTCGACCTTATAAATAAAAATAAAATACACCCATTGACTTATATTCTGCCGATAGACGAGACACGTCAAAGAAATAAAGTGCCCCCGTATTTTAAAAGCACACTGCAATATTACATCACTTACCTGGTATTTTATTAAAATATTGTAACTTCAGACGATTTGCTTTCGGTTTGAAGGCGAAACATTCATTTATTACTTTTAAACGTATCGGATAAGGCGTATTGCACTGTCACTGTCACGAAGCAAACTGATTCATGTGCGGTGCATGCACCGCAAGTAGGTGGGACACATTTTTGTACTGAATGTCTTATTTAGTGTAACATTGATATCGATGAATACACCTATGTGTTATAAAATTCAACACAAGCAAAACTGGAAGAAAAAAAGTTTTCACACTGTAAGAACGTATTCCAACTTATTGCCGTATCTTGACAAGTGAGAGAATGAAAACAAATAGCTCACCCAGCGTCCACGATTTATTATTCATAGAAATTGGCTGTTAGACGTTACAAAAGGCATCGCGGCTGTCACGGCCTGTCCTGACGTGTTTTATGTTTTTATTTACTTTATCTCGCACTGTTTCTAAGGTATTTGTGATTGTATCGCGATTCTCTGCTTTAATAACAGATTTGATTTCCGGGTTTAACGTCCTTGTTTATAGTAATAATTTATGCTTATTTTTATTTGATTAAATCATGCACCTTTTTATAATTAAACGCATATTATCTTGTTTTTTTCCTAGTTTTATGAATGTTATAAAACTTATTTTATTTTTCTTTGCAGGTACGTTCTTCGTCTTCTTATAGGGTAATTTGTTATTAATTATTACATAATATTGTGATGTGCTGTGACGTCATCAATATACAATCTTTTCCCTAGAATTATAGCGTCTGTGCTGTGCTGTTTCATTTAGTCGCTCTTCGCCGTATTTTTATATTTTTTATTCGATTGCGATACGATTATAAATATCTTCAAATTATTATTAAAATTTAAGTCAGTTTCTAGCAAACAAAGAATTTCATTATTAAACCACTGGAGTCAGGAATTTGTGCCCGATATGGCGATAGGCTCGCCCGCTATCACATCGTGGGACGGAACACACAAGGCGAAATGTGGGTGTCCTAGTGGCACCTCTGCCTACCCCTTCGGGGATAAAGGCGTGAGTTTATGTATGTATGTATGTACCACTGTTGTGATGCAAAATTAGACAGCTAAAAAGTAACACGCGTTCGTGTTCATGAATTCGAATTAACTGCGTCATCTTTTTAGATTCAAGTCTGACTGGGACTAAGCAACTGTTAACAACAATATTTGAAGAAGTACAGAAGATTTTAATATAACACGTCGAACACCAATCACGGCCAAACAATTCAGGATATTAATTCACGTGGCACAGCAATCGCGGCGACTGCGGGCCGTAGAGCACAGATGCACAAAGCCGAGCCGGCTTGACGGAGCATCGGCTGATTAATTAATATTCCGTCTGACACGGCTCCCGGGCGAAATTCCATAATTCCGTGTTTTAAGCCCTTTTTCGTCTAATTTTGAGCGTCCCCTGACTTCTTAAGTGGAGTGAGTAGTTTTATGATGATTTGTTTTTATAGTTTATCGCCTGAATACTCAAAGGCTATTTAAATATTAAGTTGCACTTTATTACCCACGTCCCACTTAATCAGTACATTTAAGCGGGACTTGTCTATTTAAGTGCAACATAATATTTAAGTGTTGTATGAGTATTCGGGCATAAGACACTTAAGTACTATAAAAAATCTATATGTTAAATGTAGTTTTTGGAAAGATTCTCGACTGGCGTTAGATCTAAATGATTACAACCCAATGGGAACTTTAAGAAGGTATCTATGGCTGGTTTTTCTTTCAATGAACACATCAGTTTTTATTTTTTAACTCCTATTATACAATATTTATTTATGTACTTCTTTATGGCCAATATAACTGTTCAAGTATGCCTGAAATTATAATGTTAACCAGTCTACATCTAAGATGAACAAAAATATCAGTCCTACAAAAAATGATAAATACTAAAAGTAATATAATTATATTGAGTGGAATTTATTAAATTCAAACAACGTTATGACAGCGCCGAGTCAAATTTGATTTGTCATTTTTCATTTTAATGAATCCGTAACCAAATGTTTTGCAGATTGTGCCTGGAAAGGAATTTTGATTAGTTTCTTTTCTGTTTATGTTTGAACTGTTCATCGTAGAATAATATTTGGGTTCAGAATGATGATCCATTACGGAATATGAACTAAATTGCAGACAAGGATTGGACTGTATGTGAAGCTCATGTTTAATGTTTAGTCCGAAATTATTGAGATATTTTTTCGTTAAACATATCATAATCATCATCATCAGCCCTTCCGCGTCCACTGCTGGACATAGCTCGATCATCAGCCCATCGTCTCCATCCGCTACCAGCCATCTTACGAATATCGCCGCACCACCTGGTTGGAGGGCGTCCTACCTATTTGGTTGGTTGGACACTAAGCCAGCGTGGTGGACTATATGACCTAACCCCTCTCAATTGTACCCTCGATTTTTGAGGAGGCGCGTCCCCGCAGTGAGACTATATGGGCTGATATAAACATAGTACAAACATATTGAAAATAATGTTTCACAAAGAATTAAAGTTCTTCGTGTTGTTGGTTATCCAGTGAACATTTGATTACACATACATTTAATTAAACAGGCACATGGTTCGGCAGTGCTCGTTCCTGATTACTCCCCACAGACGCGAATTAATTCGCCATTCGGTGCGGATTCCGATGGTGACGTCACTCACACATGGATACCAATGTGTCGGCCATGCAGTTGTGGTTCAGCAGTTTTTACTCGCATTCGACTATCTCGTAGTTTATGGTGATTTTAAATTACAATGTTATTTACAGTTAGCAGCGTAAAGCAGCAAACCGGGCTCTGTGGCGTACATTGGGAGAGGCCTATGTCCAGCAGTGGACTGCAACGGGCTGATAATGATGATAATGATGATGATGATGATTTATAGTTAAATTATACAGTGTTTGGTTGAGGTCAATGATAAAGTTTCTTATTATCTTACTTTCTCCTCCTTGAATTGTTTTCCTCATTGCTGTGGGTCGGGATCTGTCTGAATATGGAGTAATCTGTGTTGATCATGCTGCCCACCTGTTCGAGGACTATCTTTGGCAGCGCACTTACTGTCAAATATTTCAGACTAAACAACGTAAAGTCAATAACGTAAATAATTACCCCCACTTTATCTATCAAATATTTAATATTAAACAACGTAAAGAAAAAATATTTATTTAAATAATACTTTAACAGAACTTTACATTTTGGCTCGTATTTGAAATAATTCTTACTGGTTAAATGTAATACTTAACACCGTTACAGAGGTAAAGAAACGTATATCAGTTAGTCAGTGGAATTAATCAATTTTTTTTTAGATGGAAATGTTTTTACGCCACTGACAGAGGCGTGACAGACACACTGGTTGTGAGAGAGTCTACACTTACTATAATCTACGAAATGTATATTTATTTAACAATACACCCAACAGTCACATCCATAGTTCTGACACCACACTAAGATCGAGTCTTGTGTCGTGGGTATTAGAAACTACGAGACTTTTCGGTCTCACAAACACCAAGAGCCGAAACAAATACCTGTGACACAAACATTTGTCTCGGTGCGGCGATCGAACCTGCGGTCTCTTCATCTCACAGCCGCCGTTTAACCAACAGTACCATTGAGGCTGTCATTTCATTATATTTTCCTCTAAAAACGTGCGTAAATGCAGAATAATCCTTAAATTAAGTACAATTAGACTTAAAAGTAATCATGTAACTTCCGGACATAGAAATAAAAACAAAGTTAAATGTTATACAAAACAGAATACACAGAAACACACAAACAATAATACCAATACGAAGTCACATATACATATCTATTTAAACAGACAGGATAAATACGTAATCAAACATACCTACATGGCTTATTACATAAGACATTTACTTATTATATAGACCAGATTATATGCAAAGCAAAGCCCTGAAATAGGCAGAAAGTCATCGTAGGAAAAATACCCGACTTGAACATATTTTATTTATACGTATGAAAAACAGCATACCTACGATAACGTATTAAATTGTAAACTGGTTTTGAAAAGAGCAATACTAGAGTTACTCGCCCGTTCTTCTCTAGTGAAAACTGCTTTCCGAACCGAGTGGTGGAACAAAAAATGACTGAATCTAAATAATGTTAAACATTTTAATGTATTCAATAAATTATTTTCATTTTTATAAGTAAAACTAGTTAAAGAAGAAATCACAAAATTTTGTCACAGTGATTATATTATCAATGTTATTATTTTTACAAACGAATACATTCTAGGTACTATTCTAAAAATGTTCGGTGGTAAGAAAGCAACTTCGACTATTAAACATATTCATTAGTTTTGTACTTCTATGTACAGATAGCGATCAGTTATACTTTTAATAATATATTATAATTATTAGTACTAAAATATCCGGCTATGTAATAAAATTTGTTGCCATACCGGAAAAGATTGAATAAATTTAAAAAGCGTATTGGGTATAGCATCGTAGGTAAAATATTCCGTAACTGATGGGTATTTTATTGTGCAAGTAATCCAGTCTTAAAGATTTTCATATAAAATTGTAGATATAAAAATAATAGGAACCGTTTTACTGTCACTGTTAAGTACAATCAAAATTTGAGGAGTTTAGTGAGAGTATACCGCGTTTCTGAGATCTGCTTCTTGTTGTCCACAGCAGGGTCGAGACTGCGCGACACACGGTCAGACATCCTTCTGTTGACTAGCGTGATGATGTGCAGGATGTCCAGGCTGCCGTGGTATTCTTGGAGCACCTCGCAGAATGTTTGGATCATCCACGAGCCATCCGGTTGTCTGTAGGATACGTAACCTGAAATAATCGCAATCTATTAATATATCTCTGACAGCCTCCGTGGCGCAGTTGGTTCAACGCCACCTGTGAAACGAGAGGCCGCGGGTTCGATCCCCGCACCGAAACAAATATTTGTGTGAACCGCAGGTATTTGTTTCGGGTCTGGGTGTTTGTGAGACCGAAAAGTCTCTCGTAATTCTGATACCCACGACACAAGATTCGATCTTAGTGTGGGGTCAGGGCTATGTATGTGACTGTTGGGTGTATTTATTTATCTATTTTATTAGCATGTATTATTCTATTCATCCTTCCTTCCTGATCAAACCATCTTATTCCTGTCTCAGTTCTAGTTATTACCTTCCCTTTTACCCCACGCTCCCTTGCCTTGCTATTTCGCACTCTGTCATACCAACACTCACGTTCACCTTAAGGATCTCATTCTCGCTGCACTTATTTTAGTGTTATGCTTCTCCTGTCATTCCCTACCTTTAGTATCGTACATAAGAGTTGGCGCTAGGTGTAAGCCTTATAGCATTTGTGATCCGAAATAATATTTATATATGGCACAAACATTTGTCTCGGTGCGGGGTCAGACCCGCGGCCTATCGTTTCACAGCCAGCGTCTACGAAATTCTAGATACAGTGCAACCTCGATATAACAAATCGGAGGGGAACAAGAAAATATTCGTAATATCAAGTAATTCGTTGAACTGAGGTTTGTTATGTTGAGGTTAGATTGGTCTAAAATTCGTTATAAAGAGGTAAAAGAATAGTTTTATTCAACTCAATATTACTTTACGTTTCTGAGCCATTTTAACTTAAATCTTTAACAATAGTGACGAGCAGAGGTGTTTACATTACTTTCCATCAAAACAACAATGATTACTTTACAAACAAAAGCGTGTCGAAACATGTCGAGACATGAATCACATTATAAGATTAAGAGTTATATTATTGGTGGAAACTTTATATAAAGGTTTTTTGTTGGCAAAATTCGTTAATTAGAGGTATGAATACTTTTTCTTGGTAGTTGAAAATTCGTTATAAAGAGGTTGTACGCAAAGAATGTTCGCAATGTAAAGGTATATTTTATATTGACTCTTATGGACAATTCAAGGGGATTACGATGAATTTGTTAAATCGAGGAAGTCGTTATATTGAGGTACGTTATATTAAGGTTGCACTGTACTTTCCAGGAAAGGCAAGGCAATCTTACAAGTTCAAATATCCTTACCTTCGATGGTCGAGTACAACACAGCAACGTCTCCGTGCGTCGGTATTTTAAACCTCCCACTTTCCCCGTCCAACTGAACGTAGTGGCCTTCGTCGGATTTCTTTCCACGGCATGCCTGAAATTTATTAAAATATATTTTTTATTTTTTATATATACTTGGCCTATCACCGTTCACTACTAAAGTTAGCCTCCCCAACTAACCGCCAACCATCACGGTTTGAAGCAGCTCTCAACCATCCGCTACTCGTCTTTTCAAATAATTTGTTTATGATTGTGAATTAGCAATACACTATTCCAAATAAGATAAACCTTATCTAGAAATAAGTTTGCGCAAACGCGAGTTTGCACCAGTCTTGAATCGAAATCTGGAACGAAGTTGCGCAGTTATTTGCCCAAACTCGTTCTAGTATTCTGGTGCAAACTCAGACTTTCACATCTCTATCGTTACGTGTGGGGAGGCCATAACATTGTTCTATTGTAAAGTTTTTTGTTATCATAATGACGACCATAATACCATTTATAGTTACTGACCTGAATCAAAAATAACTTTGGTATTTGCAGCAAGCTCTTATTTTCAAATTTGGACATAATTAAGCTTATATTGTATTGACCATCATAGGCATACACCAAGCCGTTGTCAAGGCCGTGGGTCATGACGGCAACCACCACGCACGATGTATTCTTATGATCCAGTTCCACGACTGAAAATTAATTTGAATCAAATTATTACAATTATATTTAAAATCACATCAGTCTAGTTATTTCTTTATTCCAAAAATAAATTGAAAAATTAAACAAATATTAAATACACCCAACAGTCACATACATAGTCCTGGCCTCACACTAAGATCGAGTCTTGTGTCGTGGGTATCAGAAACTACGAGAGACAATTAACATATTAACATATAATTCTCTACTACCTCTTTTTTAAGATGTTCTCATTATTGTCATCATCATCATCAGCCCATATACGGCCCACTTCGAGGCAAAGGCCTCCTCTACAATCATCAGTACGATCGAGAAGGGTTAGGCCATATAGTCTACCACGCTAGCCTAGTGTGGGATGACATCAGCTGCTATAATTATGAAGAAATAATAAATACTTACATTTATCGATAACTGTTAAAATTTCATCGCGGGACAAATCATTGTACGCTCTCACATTGAATCCTAGACCTAAGAAGACATTTTTTAAACATTCCTTGTCTTCTTTAGTACCACGTCGGCTTGGCAGTGACTCTGGTTTACTCCTGTTTAAATTAAAGGCTTGTTAATAATTTGTTAGTAAAATAGACCATAGATATCGCGCCCGATATAAAGGTGGAAAAACAAGGTCACTCAACTTGTCCCACGTCTTTAAACTAATTTTTAAACACTGCAAGGTAAAATAAATAAATAAACAAATACACTCAACAGTCACATAAATAGTTCTTAGGTCACTTTTTACTGGTGGTAGGTCTCTCATAATCGAGAGGCCGCCTGGGTAGGTAGCACCGCAATGTCATTCCTCCCCCCAAACAGCAGTGTAAATGCAATATTGTGTTCCGGTTTGAAGGACATTGTAGCCAGAGTAACCACATCATGAGACATGATGAGACTTACCATCTTATGTTTTATGATGGCGAGCGCAGTGGAATGTCAAGCATTGCTTTGTAGTTCATGGTGTTGTTTGGTTTTGTTATTGTCCATGAGAGGTCGTATCGCTTACCATCTGGCGAATGGCATGCTTGTCTCGCACTTCATTGCCATAAAAAATCATTAAAATTCAAGCCAAGCAAGTATCAGAAACAATCAAAGAATTTTCGGTCACACAACACCCAGAATCGAAAATCTATGCAATGTACTTAGGTTTATGAACCAGTGTATATATTTAAAACAACTTACAAAAATGAGGATGATTTAATTTTAAAATGCTCCTGATTGAAAATCAACAATATCTTGTCCTTAGTCATATCGTAGTATTCCAATTCGGTAGCATTGGATTCTGGTGACGGTTGTGCGTGTGATCTGTAACATCAATACATCAAATGTTAGTCTATTAGTATCATGATGTAAAAAAATACCATATAAAATATACACCTATATACGTAGGTATTCTCTCTCTCTCTCTCTCTCTCTCTCTCGAGCCACAGGTAGTCCACTGCTGAACATAGGCCTCCCCATGGATCGCTACATAGACTTGTTAGAAGCGGCCTGCATCCAGCGACTTCCTGTGACCTTTACCAGGTCTTCCGTCCCCCTTGTGGGTGGGCGTCTGACACTTCGCTTGCTTGTACGTGGCCTCCACTCCAGAACCTTTCGGCCCCAACGGCCATCAGGTCTCATAAATGCATTGCAGTGTATATGATCTGCAATCCCTTCCAGGCAATTAGATAATAGTTTATCATTAATAGAAGATTAGAAGTTTGTCGTAAAAGCGAAATAAATGCGAGAAATACTTAAATACTATAATTATGTTATAGCATAGCGTTCTGACCATGACCCTGGGTAGCGGTCATGCATATTTTTCCTTATTACAACATAGCAACATCAACTCGTGAGTCGAACATTCCGCGTAAATTACGATCAATCGAATCCTGACAGTCCAAAACGGTATCGTAAATACACTTTAAAACTTCTTGTTATTCACGAGTATTTTTAACTTTTTTAACCGCATTAGTCGCGCGAACGAACAAGCAGACAACCCACTGATTATTAGGCCATCTAAACACTTGAATTGTTGGAGCGTTGTCGATTTATAATGAAAGGGAAAAGTGAAGGATATCTCACGGGAAAAAGAAAGGAGAATTGCGTGAAGCCATTTCACACATCGAATTAATCACGTCAGAGCAGCCATTATTGAACATCAGCATTCTGAGAGATTATGTAACCATTGCGGTCCAACCAGAAAGGAAACCACTATGAAAAGTAATATGCTTACACCGAAAGTGCTTATAAGTTTTATTGTTAATTGACTGGCACACATAGCGGAGTAGGACCCCTCATTCTGACCTTTGTACATATTTATATGTATATGTGTCTCGTTTGTGGATCGTAGTTTGTCCAAAGATTACAACATACTCATATAGTAAGGATACTAACGTTCATGCGAATATTATAGATAATATGCAGTTATGATTATAGCAAGAAAGATTACGAGGAAAACGGTTTGCCAGAGAGTTACGTTGATATTATTACTTAAAGAATTGTGTAAGATTTATCAATATCTCACAGAAAACCGTCCTGTAGTAGGTACATCATGTTATATTTCATTCGGCGACAGATTACAGAAGGGGTTATATATTCGTGGTGAAATATACGTATCGCCCCGATATCGAACACCATATAAGAAGGTAAAAACCTGCCGTGAACTCACAACCACAACTTGATTGTATGTATGTGTGTGTGTGTGTGTGTGGTTGAGTGTGTGTATAATATTCAGGTGTAAGCATTGAATAATAATAATTTCTGGTTCAGCCGGAATGCGTCTGGTTTCGGCCCGGCTGCTTTAATTGCATCTAGCGAAACATTTACAAATAGATGCACTGTAGTCACTTGGTCATGTCCGTATAAAAAAACGATGCCCTGTGTAACCTTGAACGTGTTTATTATAAAATTAGCGATTATTCATCGATTGTATCATTCAAATGTACGAAGCAGCTTTCACAAGTATAAATACTATAGATCTTACATGTTGTCAGTCAGTCAGTATGAATGGGCAGGCTCATCCGGGGCAGTACCACTGCCTCACGAGACCGACGTGAAATCATAGCATTGCTGTCGCGTTTCTTTCGGTGAGTGAGATTGCTGGATGCGCTATAGGGAAGAAGTAAGAGGTTCCTCTTCCCATATACCTTCCTGTTCACCTCCGGATTTGATGGGCAACACATTTGTACCCAGCCGAAGCGTCTTGGATGTTCATGGGCGGCAGTGATTACTTACTATCAGGTGACCTATTTACTCGTTTGCCGGACACACTGTATAAAAAAGTGTGTGTTAAAGATCATAATACAAAGCTAGATCAATTTATGTGTAATAAAATATTTTTAATTATAATTCATCTTAATATCCGATTGTTAAAAAGAGCTTAACGAGTTATTCGGAACAGTCAGTGCAAATTCAGAGAATCGGCGCGGCTTCCGGCGCGCGCGCCTTATAAGCAGTTGAGCAACTGCAAGATAATATGTTTAACCGAGTGCTTAACAACTACACGCTTAGAGAAAAAAATATCCACTGATTTTTACCGTTTATAGTCTCTCTGTTTGTTTATTTAGTTTTTAGCATAATTATTTTTATGTAGAATTTACTAAACTAGTGTTATCCCTTCCCAGCAGCAAAAATAGATAAATCTGGAATAATCGAAAAATGTGATAAAGAAAAAAAACTATAGTTGGGTACACAGCTCTGCTTGCTCTATGCCTGATATCACACAAACTTTTGCTCAAGTGCAGGAATGTATGAACGCGGCCGAGAAATGCATGATAATGAAAGTCTTTAACTCAGACAAAACTCTACTGCTCATTATACCCATATTAGTTACGGCCAGCAGAATGGCTTTTCATAACTTATTAAAATGCATTGCTTTCTGTTTTTTTTGCGATGAATGGCTTGATGAGCATGCCATTCGCCTGATGGTAACCGATACGACCGCTCATGGATAGTAGCAAAACCAAACGACACCATGAATTACAAAGCAATGCTTGGCATTCTACTGCGCTCGCTATCCTGAGACATAAATATGAAGTCTCATTATGTCCAGTACTTTGGCTACAATGTCCTTCAAACCGGAACACAACAGTGCATTTACACTGCTATTTGGCGGGACAAATAGACATTGCAGTGGTACCTACCCAGGCGGTCTCTCACATATTAGAGGCCTACCACCAATAAAATGCATATTTTCATAGCAATTGTATGTATTGTAAATGCAAACCCACCAAACGAAACAGACTTTAAAGTAGATAAAAATATCTCCTAGTCGCATGATTACGATTCAATTAATAGGTAAATTATATAAATTGTGACTACATACGAGACTCAACTCAACTCAAGGTCAAACCGGAGCAAAGATTTGTATACAAATCAGTTTAGTATATTATTATTTATATCTAATTGTACACAATTACAAACGAAAAAACACAATATAGAAACAACAAAAAAAACAAATGGCTGTCTTATCGCTCTACAGCAAGGTCTTACAGACAACCATGGGATGGATTTAAAAGATGGAGAGAGAGAGAGGGCAGTGTAACGAATTAATGTTTCTGATTTGATAATTATAACGTTTTCGTTGATATTTCCTCGTGTGTTCACATAAAACAAAATAGATAACACTATTTAAAAATAAACTTTACTCACCGGCTATTAGACGCATTTCTGTTTGTCGGGAATCCATCAGTTTGCGATTCGTCTTCCATATTGACAAAAACAGTATTATTATTTTAGTTCTAAATTATAATTGTTCACTGACACACGACCATGCGATATTCTATTTGTGGCGCGACTGATGAGTGACGATGATTCATAAACAAGTTTAAAAAAATATAAAATCACTTGTTACGTTTTAAGTCAACTTGCGTTCGCGCCTTGCGTTGTCTGCGCATTATATTATTTAGATTAATATCAAGGATTTAGGTTTACTGGAGGTAGAAACTATCTATAAATTGACATTAGGAAGTAAGTAGGTATAATGGTTTAGATTTACGCGAATGTTGTTACACTTTGAAATAAAACAAATTTTAACGGATTTTGATCGCAGATTTCGATTAATTTTAACATAATTAAATTTTTAAATTGACTCCGCCCTGTGACCACAGAAGCTGTAAAGTAATCGAAACGTTGAGTATTTCTAAAATGTAATAAATAAACAAAATCCGCGATGAAATCCGTAAAAATTAGTTTTATTTCAATTATGAAGTATTTAAGATAAATGATAAATTATTTATTTTTGCCGGTGATAACATAGTCGTGTACGCCTCAATAGCAATTTCCTTGAACAGTAGTTAGGAACGCATCTTACAGACTTACTTGATTCACGTAAATAAAAATCATTTAAATAAATAACCAAACACCTACGAGCAAACAGTAACTAAAAATCTTCAACATACGATATAAATTGTTAAATATATTTATGCTTAATAGTAAGTGGTATTCAATACACGGACAGAACGTGCGAGTAATTAATAAAATATGCGCGATGATGTGCACTGTGCGATGAGCGAGACGGGTATAGAGATATCAGAGCGATAACTCCTTATCGCATCGCCTGGAATCGGTAGTGTCGATATTTTGATTAAAAGATAGACAATGCTGTTGTTTTCCAGTCATTATAATATAATTCAGCAGTGGAAATCTCGGGTTTATTGAGGAAAAAATGCTGCAATATTTTTCGCATACTGAGTATTTTTAGCGAAAAAAAAAACACGTGATAAGTACGCTAACGCAAATTATTTGACAGCCTCCGTGGCACAATTGGTTATACGCCGGCTGTAAAACGTCGGACCGCGGTTCGATCCCCGCACCGAGACAAATATTTGTGTGATCCACATATATTTTTTAGGGGTCTGGGTGTTCGTGAGACCGAGAGTCTCCTAGTTCCTACATACAATACAATAGTATGAAATTAGTATTACGTCGCATTAACAAATCTTTATTTGCCATATTGTTCCTTATACAAACAAAAAGGCACAGTATATTTGTTTTATTTTTTACTTTGACTTTTTTATATTTGATTGTGATGACATAATTGTTTTCTATATATTTTCTCCAAAAAATGTTTTTTTTCGTATCGTCTGATTTATTTTTCTGCGTATACTTACGCTAGCATCGTTTTATTAGTCCTGGTTCCAATCAGAACATCAGATTCATAATCTAAATAGAATTCATGAATATTTATAGTTGTTAGAAAAACTCTCTAAGAAAGTCCTTGAAGGAGTTGTAAGTACATCAGTGCCTTTGACTTATGCCATTATAAAAATAATATTTTTAATATTTTTATGTATTTATATATTCTTGTCTCTATACATCAAAGATCGTCCGTTCTCTCTCCTTTCTTTTATCACCTTCCAAAAGTTGCCTTTTGGAAATTGTCTAGTGCAATAAGGCCGCCGATTGTTTACTTTACTTACTTTAAATATATATATTTGTATCAGACTGTCTCGGTGGCATAGTTGTATTACGGTACGGTTACAAAGCTGAGGTCTCGGGTTCGAGTCCCGGGTCGGGCAAAGTGATATTGGATTTTTCTATTCATTATAAATAAATAAATGATTTATTATTTATTTTATTTATTTATTTATTATCAGCCCGGAGTTAGGAATTTGTGCCCGATATGGCGATAGGCTCGCCCCCTGTCACATCGTGGGACGGAATATACAACGCGAAATGTGGGTGTCCTGATGGCGCCTCTGCCTACCCCTTCCGGGATAAAGGCGTGAGTGTATGTATGTATGTATGTCAAAAAAAGGAAGTTCTCAATTCGACTGTATGCTTTGTCTTCTTCTTGAATGAAATGAATAAATAAAAAAATACTAGTGTTCCACAGGGGCTTGTACTGTCGCCCACATAGTGGTTTATTGCATATTGTATATTATATATATGTATGTTGTCACTTGGGAATAACCGTTGTTTGGCGGATGACGCCACGGCTCGTGAGTGAGATTGCAGGAAGGAAGCCCGATTTTACAAAAAAAAAACATAAACTTTGATATAATTTATCTAAATACAACTAAAAATAGTTTTCAGTTTGGCTCGTTGTAGAAATCTTTTTTTGGAGTTTAATTTAACTTTATTAATACAGGGTATATCAAGACTGCGACCGAAAACGAAGCCAGGTGGTGGCCAAGTAGCCAGTGACTTCAGACACTATGCAACAAAAAATCATTAATATTTTATTCTGATTTTTTAATTTCGTATTAATGTGATAAATACATAGTTTTCGTCCGCCTCAGCCGCCGTGGCGCAGTTGGTTAGACGCAGGTTGTAAAACGAGAGGCCTCGGGTTCGATCCCCGCACTTGTATTTTAATGTAAATCAATGTTTACCGGTTTCAAAAAGAAAACAATAATTATCCATTTTATGGTCCCGACTCTTCATTGACATAAAAGTCAAGTTGTAAGAATAAAATATTATGAGAGACTTTTGATCTCACAACTACGCTTATCTGAAACAATTACCTACTTATGTATTACACAAATATTTGTCTCGGTGTGAGAATCGAACTGCACCCCAACTGCAATTTTGTTTTGTAGTTGTATAGGTTTTAATATCTGTATCAGCCCATATACGTCCCAATGCAGGTCACGGGCCTCCTTTACAATCAAGGGTACAATTGAAAGGGGTTAGGCCATATAGTACACCACGCTGACCTAGGTTTAAATTTGTTTTTAAATGGTTAATATTACTCCATGCATCCCGTTAAAACCAATTGCAATAGCATTAACGCGATACACACACGAGATATTCGGTAGCCGGTTCGATAATAAATTGAATCACTTGTGCGAGCTGTGCCAAGATCTAATTATATTAGCCTTTGTTATATCGCAGACGGCCGAATGAACGTTGTGGATTGGCTCGAAATAATAAAAGCTTTCGGATGACGCGTCACCAGCGGGAACGTCGTGGTACGTTTGCAACAAACACTCGTGGAGTACTCATGAAATGAATATAAGTTATTATTTTGCATATGGGCAATAAAACAGAGCTCATGATAAGTCGATACAAAGTCAATCATAGCAGTATAGCATATCACTTGGAAAAAAATGTGTGATGAATAAAATGTAAAATAGGATTTAAAAAGTTAAATATTTTTTAAAACTTTTTTTTTAAGTTAAATTGTTTTGTTTTTTAACTCTCTCAAATTGTTATGTAGATATTTATTTATAAGCTACAATGGGACAGGAATGTATAATCCTATAGTATAAAAGTCTCTTAAATTTTATTGAAAAAATAAAAAAAAATGTAACAAAGAATACAGTAGAAACAAAAAAAACGACATAATTAAAATATTAATATGCAATAATAACCAAACTAAGACTGAATGCCCAATGCGCCAACATCGGGCATTCATTAATATTTCATTTATGTCATTGAAATGGAATTAAATGACAATAAATGGGTTTTTTTTTTATTTTACCTCGTTCATCTGAAATTATCAAACCAGTAGCGATGTAAATAAGACCGCCGATTGTAACACACATTTATGCGCTTTATAATTTTGTTTGTGATAATCAGATAAGTACAAAAAAGTGCGTGGTGGCCTGTTGATAAATAGACCAAACGCGGCTTCAATTCGCAGGGCATAACTTCGACTTATCGGCGTAATGTGTGTATTGATAGTCAATCACCACGCACTATAACGGTGAAGGAAAACATTCTGCATTGAGACGTGTATGGGCTGTTCCTTTTTATGACACACGTGCAAGCTCTTGAATGAACTCCCTGCTTCGGTATTCCCTGAGCGCTATGACCTGTCCTTCTTTAAGCCAGGCTTAAAAAGAGTACTCTCCTCACGGTAGACAGCGATCTGCTTGTGCTGGGCCCCTGGCACTGCGAAGGTCCATGAGCGGCGGTGACCGCATTCCATCAGGCGGGCCGCATGTTTTTCACCTGCGAAGGAAATAAAATAAAAAAATACTGTACAGTACAGAACAATAAACTATTTATAAATAAATAAATAAAATAAACGGCGAGCGGTGCGCTAATTATTTACCGTGCAGACGGCGCCCATACAAACAAGTCTAGAATAGAACCAGGAAGGAGTATCTGTACTCTACTACGATTAGTAACGCTGGTTTTAGATCGTCTCGCCATTTATACTACCGCACCCTATCGCTTGCTAATTATGTCGCGTACCAGTATTAGTGTAACATTTTATTATGGTTGTCACAATAAATGTTTGCGCAATCGCGAGTTTGCACCAATCTCGAATCGAAAATTGGGACGAAGTTTGCGCAGTTATTTACCCACACAAGTTCCAGTATACTGGTGCAAACTCAGACTTGCACAGTTATATAGTTATATGTGTGACAACCATTAGTATTGTTTAAATAAATAAATAAATACTTCACGTCCTAATTCGTCAGGTCACTATGAACTTACAATAAAATATGATGGAAAAATTCAATTTCAACAAATCTTTAGTCACTAAAATATAATAACTTAATATTTAAGTAAGCGCGCAGACCACACAACACTATAGCAGGATCATCCCTGATTTTCAGTTACTTAAACGCGGTTTTTCCTTTGCAGTAAAAGCGGTTATTATGAGAGAGATAGGATTACAAAATGCCTTGGTAATTTCAATGAAAGAATAATATAATCGGGAAAGGGGATAAAACCTTTTTTTCGGGAACGAGTCGGAATGTAATGCCTCGGTTGGCGGTTGAGGCTTTCTTAGATAAGGTACGTTTAATACGCATTTGGAGACGTTTATTTGATGGATTTAATCATGAACAATTACATTTTATTCTTCTCAATAATACTTCAGTAGATTTTTATATTTATTTTAGTAAATTTACACGTGTATTAATCTACACATACTGGTGGTAGGTCTCTCTTAAGTGAGAGGCCGCCTGGGTAGGTACCACCGCAATGTCTATTTCTCCCGCCAAACAGCAGTGTAAATGCACTGTTGTGTTCCGGTTTGAAGGACATTGTAGTCATAGTAACTACTGGACATAATGTGACTTAACATCTTATGTCTCAGGATGGCGAGTGCAGTAGAATGCCAAGCATTGCTTTATAATTCGTGGTGTTCTTTGGTTCTCTGTCCATGAGAGGTCGTATCGCTTACCATCAGGTGAATGGCATGCTTGTCTCGCCATTCATTGCAATAAAAAAAACATGTTTTGTTTTACTTTTTTATATCGACCGTTGTAAGCTATAATTTACTTACCTATTAGAAGTATAACATAGGATCGACGAAAAAGGTGGCTTGATTTAATGCTATTTTACTATCTAGGGATACTTACTCGTCCATATCACCATTACTTTAAAAGCTTTGTCTCGTGTTTTCAATTAATGTTTTTTATAAATGCTCTTTTCCTGTGAACAATAAATAATTATAAAAAAGGAACATCCCTATTGTTGTTATCATTGAGTTATGTCTGAAACCGTACTATTGAACTTATATTGATAAGTTACGGCCCAGACCTAATTGCTTATGAACTAGGGACTAAAACTATCCTCGAGTAATCGTAATATACTAAAATATCCTTCGTATCGTTAAATTCAATCCCGAAAGGGTACACTCAAGATCAATTCCGAGATACGGCGCCATAATTTCAATAAATGTCTATTGCACTCGCCCAAAACCATTTGTGTTCCTTACTTATCAGATGGGCTTATCTGAAGTTCAGAGAAGCGTGTATTATAGCGAAAATTTTTGTTTAACATTGTTTATTTACAATCTATTATTAAATATCTATATTATGTATTATTAAATATCTATTATATAATATTAAATATCTACTAATTTCTTTTGTTTCCACATTTTTATATTAGAAATAGTTCATGTATGGACACGGAAAATCTGGATTTATTTTCATACATGCATACAAACATAAACTCACGCCTTTATCCCAGAAGCGGAGGCAGAAGTGCCACCAGGACACCTACATGTACCTATGTCCCGGCCCACGATGTGATCGGGGGCAAGCCTATCGCCATATCGGGCACAAATTCAGGGCTAATAATGAATAGAATGGCATTAAGTTGCAAGATCGAGTCCCAAATGTCAAAATCCGACGACGAACGAAAGTTCGAGATGTCGGACAGTTTGTCATGGGACTCAAGTGGAGTTGGGCTAGGCACGTGGCTAGACGCACTGATGGCAGGTGGAGTAAGGCGCTTACAGAATGGTGGCCAAAACTGGGTAAGCGCAGCGTTGGCCGTCCGGCGGCAAGATGGGTCGACGACATTGTCAAAGTCGCAGGCCGAAACGGGATGCGACTGACAAAAGACAAATTAAAGTGGCATAGTATGGGGGAGGCCTATACCCAACAGTGGGACCCTACAGGCTGTGAATGATGATGATGATGAATGAATAGCCACTATCAATATCATATCTATCTATCAATATCAATATATCTATCAATATCACTTTGCCCGACCCGGGATTCGAACCCGAAAACTCAGCTTTGTAACTACACCGTAGCACAACTACGCCACCGAGGCGTATTTATTTTCATTTGTTAAATATACATCGATAAACTAGTTGTAAACATGAACTCAGTCCTCCCGAAGTTGCCGTCCAACAAATCAATAAGAAATTTAATCCAACAAACGGATTTCGAGCCAGACTCGAACTGGAAAACTTTGTTACTTTTTTACTTTCGTTCCCGATCTTCAACTGCTGGAATGGAATGTAAAATCGTGGCGTTTCTTTCTTTTTATTTGTTTCCAGTTTACCAATATTGGGGAGGAATTCAAAACTATTTAAATAAGTAGAACTGGTTTAGTTTTTAGGCGACATCGTCATACTTTTTTTTTGCCGTAGACTTTATGGTAAGAAGCTTTAAATTTAGTTTAATTCAGCTTTGATCTTTGATTACTGCGTTGTGCTTTGATTCGCGCCATAGGTCAAGTACATACTAGGCCACGACGGCGAAACTACCACATAAATTTTATATTTTTACTTTTCTTTACTTAGTTTTTTTAGTTCTATGTTTTAAAAAACATTATTTTTATTTCCAAATGAGCAAGAAATAAAAGGCTAAGCCTTTTTATACTTTAAAGCAGTATGAACACCCTGAATATAATTCTTTGAATACAATATTGTTTTATGTTGTCTAAATACAAAAAATAGACCAAGCTGACGGGTGGGGCTTCACCGTCCCATATTTCTTAGGCTTTTGATTTTTTGCCCAAAAAAAATATCCGTAAGTCATTTTGAAGTTTTAATACCATGAAAATGTAAAATATGCTGTTTCGAGTAGACCGCCACAACTTTCGCTAGTAATTAGGATTAATTGATTATAATTTATATTGCGCTTACTATCAGGTGATTTGCTCTGTCAATAAAATAATAAGCAACCTACTTTATTTACCACTAGTATTGCTTACGGTTCCGTCCGCTTGAAAAATTTTTTACAGGTTAAAAATACCGCTATTTATTTTTTATTTCTAATGAGTACCCTATAGCCTACCTCGAGAAATGTGCTATCTAACATTAAAATCATTTTTAAATTCGAACTACAAGTTTCTGTGATTAGCGCGTTCAAACAAATAAAGTCTTTAGCTTTGAGTATGATAAAGTGAGCGCGTAAACTGAACCACGCGCTTCGCTCACACAATTTCTAACTATTCTGTAATACGCTACAAAATGAAATTCTCCCACGCTTCAACTGAGAGCAAATACTTCAAACTGACCGTTGGAGTAATATCCGTCAGTGTCACAGATATAACCTCCACTTAGTTAAGCTTTGCGGATAAATATTGCCAAGTTATACCTTGTACGGATATAGGTCGAAGTGTTCTCGAATATAACTTTGTACTACTTATCTATTGTTAGGACCCCACCAACGCATTATACTTTCCGGATAATACTTTTTAGTTCAGTTAATATGAAAATGTTATCGTTTTTTAGAAAGTCACAAATATAGATTTTGCTTTCCTATTTTATTTCGTTTATCTAAATCACATATAGAAATAAGAAAGAAAGAAAGGGTAGGAAGGATAATTTTTATCATAGGACCACATGTGAAGTATGCGCTTTGAAACAAATAAAAGAATTTTCCAAATCGGTTCAGGTGTCTTCGAGTAATCGGTGATATAAAAAAAAGATTCTGACGAATTGAGAACCTCCTCTTTTTTGTATCAGTGTCATCCTGTGTATCTGTTTTGCACTCTATATACGAAAAAGCAATACCTTCTGTATTAAGTACTCTTAGTAATTATTAATGCGCCTGCCAATAAACAAACCGCATTTATTACAACTAAGCAACTTAGCACCACATAAGTTAGAAGGCCATTTTTCCTTTTTTGCGAAGAACTGGCGCTTTAAATTCCATATAGTAGGACGTTGGGAATGTTTTGGCCAACATTGGGACAGTACCGACCATTATACCATTTTTTCACAATTCTTTCTTAGAAAAATGAAAGACCTTCTTCCATATATAAAGTGCATGTTACATTGAAATTCCGTCAATGCAACGTTACTCTATCAATTATTTTACAGCAATAAAAACAAAACTTTAATTCACGATTACACCATACTAAACGTCATAAATGTTTTTGTCTTCATATTTATTTTTCTCCAATGAAGATAAACCGCAGGGATAGGACATTAAACTAACTGAATATAAATAATGTGGCGGCTGCGATATAAATCTTGGAGGTTATGCGAGTCCTCGGAAGCTCGGAGAGGAAGTCTTCTCAGTCGGTGGGCTGACAAGCGACGCTGAGTTTCGTGGAAAAAGTTCCGTTGCGAGTTTTTCATTTTTAATTCTCGCTGATATATTCATATCCGCCTGGATGTTAAGCCCCCATCGTATTGATGTATAAAGATAATACATTGTATAGGTTTATGACATACGTGTGTATACAGACAACCTGCCAGGAATAATTGGATCGACCGGCGAGAGACAGAAGAGAAACGAGAGAACTGTTTCACGTCCGTGGATATCTCGACTGCACTGCAGTTATCACAAAAAAAAAAAACTGTTATTAACTGTGGCTCCATTATTCATTCCGTTACGTTAGATTATAGTTATTTTAATTATTAGGTACTAATACATAGTATAAATACTAATTTTTTTTTGGAAGTGGTAGGCCACGCTGTTGTCAGTCATGACGCATGACTCGCATGAATGGCAGGCTCGTCCGGGGCGGTACCACTGTCTCGCAGGAAATCGACGTGAAGCTGTTGCGTTTCGTTCGGTGAGCGAGATTGTAGGATGCTCGATATCCCTTTACTCTTCCAATTCTTTTTCCTTCCCGCTCTTCTCCCAATTTGATAGACCCACAACACTTCCATGATCCAGCGTTGTGGGTGTTCGTGGGCGGCAGTGATCATATACCATTAGGTGACCTGTTTGACCGATTGCCGGGCAAAAAAAAACTAAATAAATATCGATAATAAATAAAAATTTAAATATAACTCGTGTTACTGGCATAGGCTTTTAAGTCACCTTACTCCGCAAATAAGTGTAACACAAAGTTTTTTTTCTCGTTATAAACATTATAAGGGTTGAAATAAAACTATTTTTACGGATTTTATCGCGATTTGGTTTAATTTTTACATTTTTTTTAAATTAACTTTTTAATTTAATAATTAAAAATTAAGGGTAGTTTAATTGTAACAGTCACAGAGCGGATGACTAATACCTCAGTCCGCCCCGTGACCACGAAAGCTGAAAAGCAATCGAAACGTCGGGAAGTTAAAAAATGTAAAAATAAACCAAATCGCGATAAAATGTAAAAATAGTTTTATTTCAATGTGTAACAATCGCGTTAATCTAAGAAACCATTATTATAAGGGTTATAAAAAATTAATTTTCTTATCGTATTTCTATCGAAGCTTGAAAAGCAATATCCAACTATTATTAAAGTTGTTTTTGCAGACCAATATGTTGTTCACGTTAGGTGTACCACGCAGCATGTTTACCTAGGTTAGGTCGAGTTCAGACTCCAGACGATCCCTTGGGAGCGGTAAGACAGAAATATAGATTACCTAAGTAGGGTCGTGTCTACAGAGACGGTGCAAAAATGAGATTTTATAAATAATTGCAGCGATTTATCAGCCCTCATAAAAGTTAAGTTTATTGTGGTATTATTTCATATTTTGGCCAGTAAGTTTTGTAGAGTGGAAAGCTTGGCAAACATGTTTAAAAATATTCCGCTGCATAATGGATTAATAGACTAATTAATAGGCTAATATCTAAATGTTACACCTGTTAAACTTCTGCCCATGAACATGCCCAAAAGAATGTTACGATGTCGATTTTTAAGTAATTAAGTTAATTATAATCCCTTATTCAACCACCGGAACTCTACTGCTGGACATAGGCATTTTGAGTTAGAAGAGTTTTGTCAAAACTCGCCACGCATGGCGAGTGCGGATCGTAGTTTCTCGTACTGCTATCTGTATTTACCTGCTATTTGTCTGTAAGTTTCCTATTACGAGTACGACAATAACTATTGGTCGTCAGAGTCCCTTTAGCTGGCCAGCAATGAAAAACACACTCTTTTTAAAGGTCTTGTGGATTTATCAAAAAGTAAAGCTGATTCCAGGGTATTATATTATGGAGGAAAATCCACATGTCTGTAGTAGGTTGGATAGAAATAGCTTCACTATATAAAACGAGAAGCGTAATGGGTTTATGACTATTTTACATTACACGGTAATTTCCCAAAGGAGCTCATGTCAGGCTTATGGCCAGTTTTATAATATCCACCAAATCCTATCAGCGTTGTTTCATAAAATACGTTGAGCCAACCTCCATAGATGTTGCATTAGGGCAGGCTTATTGTCTTTATACCCAATACTATAGAGAATGGAATCACGAATACCCTGTAGAAATTGTTAATAGTTTGTACATTATGAGTTCTGTCTGCTACTCGTCGGTAAGGCGTGAGCATAGGGGTGTAATTTACACCAGAAAAGTGGCGGCCTATCATAAAACCGCAAGTGGTGTAATTGTGTTCATCCATCAATTTTTATCGCCGACTAGCGTGCGGCGGAGCTATCGACGAGGTAGGTGAAGTCAACGCTTATACTCTCCCAAAACAGGTCTTATACAGGAGACAATTTTGGGAATATTGTTGAAGGAATACATAAAATAAATATATAAATAATAATGTCAATATGTATTTGAATTGCAATGTAGTTATCAAGATTCGTATTGCAGTAACTTTTTCGTGCCAGTTTTAAAATAAAATGCGCAGTACACTTTGTCGGACCAAAATGAAAAAACACAATCTCATGCCTAATATAATACAGATCATATCTTACTTCTAAAACCTACACGGGATATTGGCTCTCGGCGTCTAAAACAGTTTTATAAATGGACAAATCTGAATGTTCTGAGTCAGTAAAATGTTGAATTCTGAACTTTTGCATATTTAATGTAAATAAAATAGATCGTTGATTGGCGTTTTGACGGAGGCCGTCCCTCTAAATGGGACTTTACAGGTAAACGACTCACTTTAATGCCTCAAACGATTGAGACTTCCATTCACCGGTATAAACAATATAATTTTGTAAAGATCACGAGATTTTGTTAGTTGATTCTTAGAACGGAATAATTTTAGTATATTATATGCAATTTGATAAATAACTTAACACACTTATACTGGCCGCCAACGGTGTCGATTTTCATAGAAAGCCGTGTCAGACGCCACATGTTCCTCCGTTTTCATCATTTGAGAGTGTGGAGTGGCCTGTTGGCAAGGAAACGCACGCGGCTGCCTAGACGTTGGTCGCGGATTCCAATCCCAGGTCTCCTCTAATTATTCGGAGTAATTTGAGTATTGATAATCAATCATCACACACTGTACCGGCGAAGAAAGGCATATTAAATCTGCGTATCATAGGGATCTTAACAAAATTTTCTGAAGTAAAGTCCGCCTACGCACTGGGCGAGCTGGGTGGATTTAACAGAATCGAATTCGCTACCCAATCGTTAATTCCATAGTCTCTGCCTAAGTCTATAGGATACAGGCTTGACGATTATTGATTTATGTATGTACTATTACTTTGTAGCCAGAGTAACTGGACTTAACATCTTATGACTCAGAATGGCGAGCGCAGTGGATGCCAAGAATTGCTTTGTAATTCATTGTGTTGTTTGGTTTTGCTTCTGCCATGGGCGGTCATATCGCTTACCATCACGCGACTGGCATGATCGCATCGCCATTCATCGCAATAAATTAAAAAAGTCTATGTGTGAATTCTCAGCTGATACACCGTGCTCAGCAGACAAATTATGATACACTAAAGTTGATCAAGAATCACACGCGAGTCAGACAGTCAGTAGGAAAAATAAACTTCCCCCGCAAATCCGCGATAACTTGATCAACAGATTTGCCGAGGCTCTGCGCCGCTCGCCGCCCGCCTTACAGTTGGTCCGACGCCGCCGCGTAGCTCGGACGCCCTCGCATCGCCCGGTTCAGTGTTGTTACGTGTTTGTGTGTTTCAATTTTGGATAAATTACGGTGAGTTGTAAAGACGGCTAAGTAGAGGTTAGTTGTAATCGTAGGTTTTATTTATGTCAATTGAAAAGAGTAAAGAGGTGCTCGTTAGTAATAATAAGTCATTTATAAAACAAAAAAAATGAAATTTGTAATGTTTTATTGTTGCGCATTAACGAAATAAATTGCGATCTTAAGTAAATACAAAAATGTAGTATGCAATAAGTGTTTTTATTTATATAGTATCGAGGAATTTCTTGATCATGAAAGTGCTACAAAGTTATGGTTTATTTGGCAATTTTAATTAATTCTATTATGGTATTATAAATTAAGTTTGTTTTAATATGCTTAACGGAATAAGCGTCATTTGTTAGTTTTAAAATCGGCCGTCGTAAAACAAACCGGAGTTTTTTAGAGATACCTAGGTCTGAATATAATTGTTTGTGTAAACACATAACATTAGATGTTTCTTGTTTACAATATTCATAGTAAAAAACAATCGAAGTTATTTATAACGCTGCACTAAAAAATAATATGGAATATAGGATATAATATATTAAGATACATTGCTAGTTAACCTACAATACCAGTGTTGTAACTTAGATTCCAATTTACCGGTGAAACTTACAGTCGCCAGTGATGGAATACGATACAACACAAACAAACAATATCCACAACAAACAACACAGCGTCTTTGAATAAATATTTGTACTAGAATATTTAGCCTCGGTGGCGTAGTTGTCCTACGGTACGATTACAAATCTGAGGTATCGGGTTCGAATCCCGGGTCGGGCCATGTGATATTTCATTATAAGCCCGGAGTCAGGAATTTATGCCCGATAAGGCGATAGGCTTGCCCCCTATCACATCATGTTACGGAACATACAAGGCGAAATGTAGGTGTCCTGAGTTAGACGCCGGCTGAAACAAAAGGTTCTACGTTTGATTGCCGCGCCAAGAAACATGTTTCTGTGACGGATAAGTATTTTTTTCATGTATGTGTCATGTTTAGATACCAATAAGTTTCTTGTACTATGTGATATCCACGTCAGAAGAGTATCTTAATGTTAGGTCAGGACTATTTGTGTGATTCTTATTAATTTGTTATAAAAGTCCACTGTTATGTATCAACAGTTGAAAAGGACATTAATTTATTTCCAATTCCAGTATTTTTACTAATTGATTAATTTCGTTACGGGTTAGAGACAACTTACATATTCCCAGAGATACATTCTCTGAGCTTCACTGCTTCGTCATTAAAATACCTGCCGATGTCGATCCTGGCTTTTAGGAGTTCCAATGGCAGGTCATGCGAGATAGTGTTTATTATATTTAGTGATGTTAAATACGTATTATCATTCCTTTGTCAGATGGAAGATGAAGTGAACGTAATGATATGTTTTAAAATATCAAGGCACTTTGTGTCCGAAATATTTAAACGGTTATTTACGGTTGTCATAATTTTAATATTGTTGTAGTAGTTAAATATCGTCAGAAACTACAGACGTAAAATATACAACGTAAACGCAATGTTATTTGAATCGTATTTACGATGTAAAACACTATTTAATTTAATAATATCATATAGATTTAAATAATCACTACAAAATATACATTATACAAACAAAGCAAAAAAATATTTGTGGCATATTAAATTATAATTTGAAATTGTGACATTCTTGGTAATAAAATTTTACCCCGAGTTGATACCGAACGGTTTGGAATATCTGCTTGCATTGCAAATTGAGGGCGGACAAACTCGAGAACGATCGCAAGTGCCGAATACAATAGACGAACGCTTCACAAATACATTTATCTTGCAAACGACGTTCTGTTCTAAACGCCAAAACAATTCTACAGAGGAATAAATATTTGGGGTCTGAGTGTAAAAATGCATAGCTTACTTGAGATCAGAATAAGCATAAGGTGGGTTTTGGACCCAGTGAAATCAACAAGCTTTTTAAAGTCACGTGGTAATTCTTAATTAGTTTTAGTATTACTTGATTTAACTATAGAAGGAAATATCGCGTGGAAGTCAGGTCTTCACGAGTCTGAAGGTATGGGTAATCATAAAATCATTGTGCCATTATGGACTAAATGTCTGTTCTTGTAACGGATGACGTTAAGCAGGATGCCCGTTATAAAATTATAAAACAAATAATTCTGCAACATATCATCTAATATAACATATTATCTATTATATTGGTGTTGCGTAGACCTCCATCCAAGTACTTACTCTATCTAAGCGGTATTATACAAATATTAAGTCCAGTACAGTAATTATGTGGAGCCAGGTCAAAAATTAAGGTCTCCTAGGGTGAATAAGTGATTTTTAGTGGTGATTTCATATGTGAGAGGCCGCCTGGCGGTCATTTCGCTTACCATCAGGCGAATGGCATGCTCGTCTCGGCATTCAAAGCAAGATCCAGCGACTTCTTGCAACATTTGAGCCATCTGTCCTTGCGGGTGAACGTCACTGCGTATCTGTCAACCATGCGCTTTCAACCATGAATACGATGAATAACTGAATGTATCTTTAGTATTACTTATTAAATATTCCTAAAACAAAAAAAGGAACAACCGTCGTACATTGCCGGATTATATCATGTTTTACATAAGATGAAGCCTCCCACGCGAAAAAAGCCGCGGGCCCAGCCAATTATATTAAATGACAAGACTTATTTGCAGGCTTAAAAAATACTTATTTTTATTTACTGCAGAAAATATAATTACACTTTTTCTAAATAGAATTAATTGGACAAACCTAAAGTTCCATAGAACTGAATTACGAGTAGGTACTTACCATGTTCTAGTGCCTGATTTCAAAACAGACATTAAATTTGCATTATAGTCGATGTAATTACGTTTCTTCTAATAGCATTCAATAGTCGCTCTGTTTACACTCTCCAGTTTTGCACATAGCAAATTAATCCAGATTTTCAGAATCAGAATACTTGTTTTTTTTTTTTCTATAACTGGCAGTCGTGCCCGCACTCATTAGTGATACTTACATGAGCCAGTATTATATATGTATTTATAGAGTTAGGTTTTGTATTTCCAAAATATAAAGAAATAAGTAATTACACAAAGATTCTCCGCGACTATAAATCATATTATTAAGTTTATATTTGTGGGTTCGCGTGATGTTGTCAAAAAAGATAAGTTTGTAAAATAATGACAACATGGCACCTTATAAATAGACTTCTGATACATTCTTGCTTTGTTTCAACTTTATTTATCATCGTGATTTAAAGCCCCGCTCAGAAATTAACCCAGTTCACGTAATCTATAGAAATTTCACGCTACGAGATGTAATCATTAAATGAAGGGAGGTTATCGATTTAAACTTTGTTTCGAGTATCGCTTTAAGGGATCCCAAATAAATTTCCACGAACTTTATAATTGAGAATTATTTCCGGTAAACAAGGATTTAATCCGTTGATTCAATTTTAACGGAAAATGTGAAAATATCCTTCGTATTTATTCGTAAATTTACTGTTAATTTGCTTGCTCGTGTTATAATTAAAAGCGATCGAACAAGCATTAAGACTTAATCGTACATTTATTAGCAGTATAATGTACTATGCGCATTTTGTACTAAATACATATTTGTGACAACCATTTTTTTCTTTTGGGTCTGGTTGTGAGCCAAAAAATCCTTTTCATACCACCGACACAAAACGGAATATTTTATTGTGGGGTTCATATTACTCAGAACTGTGATACAATAATAAAAGTAAATAGCTCCACTACTTAAGATTTTATGTATGAATTTATTAATTCGAAATTATTTGACAGCCTCCGTGGCGCAGTTGGTTAGACGCCGCCTGTGAAACGTGAGGCCGTGGGTTCGATCAACGCACCGAAACAAATATTTGTGTGATCCACAGGTATTTGTTTCGGGTCTGGGTGTTTGTGAGACCGAAAAGTATCTCGTAGTTTCTGATACCCACGACACAAGACTCGATCTTAGTGTGGGGTCAGGACTATGTATGTGAATGTTGGGTGTATTTATTTATTATTTATTATTCACCAACACCCTAAGAAAACACAGTAATCCCAGCTTTCTTAGAACTATTATTTTGAACGCTGAAATATTAATAAAACTCCTTAGAATCATGGGTGAATGAACGTTAAGAATATATTCTTCATCTATTTGAATTCACCACTACTTAAGCGCTACCCACTATTTGTCAAGATTATTTCCGTTTCCTAGGTTGGATATGGAGAGACTTTGGCAATCTTGGGCACAAATTCCAAACTGAGACAATTCATAAGAGATTCCTTTATTTTCCGATTGAGGAATTGAATTCAAGATCTCAAAGTTAACATTCCATTATTTTATCATACGGGCACGTTAAAGTGACCACAAAACACCTGATGTTAAGTGCTTTGCAGTTCAGATAGAATATCCACCGACGACCGCGAAATGGCTACCAAGCGAAGATCGACACAATTATGCCGGCCTGAATGTGTTTGGGTATACACAAGGAAACCGAAACTTGACATTTACGTTGGTCACAATCACAGGTCCTTAACCGCTGTGTACCAGCATAATTAATTATCTTATTTATTAACATTTTATATAAATTGTATGTGCCAGAGTAACTACTGGACATATTGAGACTTAACATCTTATGTCTCAGGATGGCGAGCGCAGGGCAATGCCAAGCATTGCTTTGTAAATCATGATGTTGTTTGGTTTTGATACTGTCCATGAGCGGTCGTATCGCTTACGACCAGGCGGACGGCATGCTCGTCTCGTCATTCACCGCAATAAATGATGTGACAGTTGGTCTCTTGCGTGTCTAGGTGTACTTAATGCCTTAGCAACAATTGCAGTAATTCGGTCTATCTTGGCCGAGTGGCTTCAAAGACGGCATCGTACTCTGGTGTTCAGAGAATGACTCAGACAGGGGATCCGTAAGGGAATTCCTCGTTTAAGAAAAAAAAGGTGGACTTAATGCCTGAGGCATTCTTTACCAAATCTATAATGATGCGGAGATGAAAAGAACATATAACCATTGAACAACCGAAGCAACAAAGAAATGTACATTTTTAACAAAATATCTTTAAATAGTTTGCTAAAACGTAATTACCAAATGTCTGTACTAAGTACACGACCACCTGTTAGCAAGTGCGTTGACATTTAACACAACTTTCTCCTTTTTTGCCCCAATAACGACTCACCTAGGGTCGGCGCACTCATTCGTTCATTATTGAGTGCAAGCAAAGAAATAAACAGTTGTAGAAAGGAAATTAAAGCAATTTTATCCTCTCCAATTATAATGCCTTGGGTAATGTTCAGAATATGGTTGGTATCGCACACTAAAATAGGTTCAATATAACACGAACTTTTATGAAAATAAGTTTTTTACTCACATTACCTACTTGTGGTGGTTGCCGGACTACGATACTCGAACGTTCTTATTCATAAACATATTTAAATTCTATTTTAGTTATCGAATGTCCTGTCTCGCTCAAATTGAATTCAAATATCGTTCCAAAGGGATTCGATAACTAAAATAGGTTTTAAATCTGTCTATGAATAAGGCCGGTAATAGTTTGTTTACCCTCACTTGTTTTTAGACAGCGCTAATATTTTCTAAACATTCCATATTTATTTATTTTAAGCTTCATATACTGAATAGTATACAGGCGGACTTAATGCCATATGCAGGTACTAAGACACGGAATATATTAATTATTCTCATTATTATTGGATTATTTTTATTATCTGTAGACCTTATACCATCGCCCTAACAACTGATTTGCCAATTCTAAAAACTTTTTAGCATCACTAACAAATGATATATGTGAAAGTTGTACGTACACAAAAAGCCAAATATTTGATTACAGTGTTCGCGCGTACAAAATAAGTTTGCTACTATTTTGAAATTAATATTGTTTTGTCGTTGATTTTGTGGAAAAAATGTGAATACACTTTTGTTTTTCATATTGTTTTTAAATCCAAGATCGATATATTCCATAATAAACTTTTATTAACAAAAGTACATTATGAAAATATATTTAAGCCATAGTTTAAGTAAGTGCGTTGCATATTTTGTAACATATTTTTTTTTTTAAATAGATACGCTTAGTCTGATAGAAAATTGGTTTTAATAGCCAGTAGTAGTTTTTAAACGAAGCTCACTAATAAATTCATCAATATTTAAAACCCTTATGGCCGCTACTCATAACGGTATAACTGTGCAAGTCTGAGTTTGCACCAATGTACTGGAACTTGTGTGGGTGAATAACTGCGCAAACTTCATTCTGAGACTCGTGTCTCGAACCGTAAATTTCAAGCAGTTTTGCACCAGCAAATTCCTGTTTGCGCAAACGGCTTTTAAAACTGCTTGAAAATTATTCAATTGATTAAAAAGCCTTTTCTTAGTTTGACCGATACCTAATGGTACATATCTTCTCCTTCCTTTCTCTTTCTCATTGGCCGAAAATTTATCAACTATCCGTAAGTAATGTAGTTTTACTAGCGATGGTGGTCACTTGCCAACAAATATTCCCCTTGCATCTTTGTATAATCCCTGCGTCTTAAAAAAGAGTATAATTTATAAAAAATCCATTCTTCTGCTGTCTAAACGAATATTTTTTTTCACTTAGTTCTAACGTAGCAAATCCATTTGCTTTATTTAATACTTAATAGCTACTTACGTTTGGTCACAGTGGGTTTCATTACTTTAATAAATGTTAGAAAATCTAGGCTTTGTCTTTAGTGAACACATTTACGCGTCTAGATTTTGTTAGAAAAACTAGTCTTTTTACTTAGTGACCACAGAATTCTTTAGGATATTTTATGTCTTCACAATTTTTTACTTGACGTGATTTGAGAACTGGTTGCTGTATGGTTACTTTCATTCATTTATTGATTACGAAGTTTTTTTTACCATTTGTAGCGACATGACTCAATCGTACTCTCGATTGTAAAGGAAACCCGTGCCCTGCAGTGGGACGTATATGAGCTGATACAAATACAGATGGCTACAGGAATTCCATTGATTTTCAAAGGAACTTGTTAGGACCAGTTTGCATCCAATGACTATTTGCAACCTAAACTACGTCATCAATAACTTGCATAAAACAGTATGTAGCCTCCACTTAAAAAAAAATGCGTTCCATTAGCCACCATTGGGTATCAACTTACTGTTCTCTTATTGATCTTCTCATTTCAGATTAGATCTCATAAGGAAATACCGGGCATTGCCTTGTTCATAACTCGTCGAGAGAACTTGTGTCTCTGTATGACGCCCTCTCTTTATTAAGCAGAAAAAATACTTAAAGTACATTGGTAATGGACCAGACGTAAAGTGCATATGTAAAGTCCGCCAACTCACACTAGGTCAGCGTGGTGGACTAAATGGCCTAACCCCTATCAATGATAGTCTCGATTGTAGAGAAGGCCCGTGCCCTGCATTGGGACGTATATGGGGGCCGATACAGAAACAGAAGAAATGCTTAATAGAAATACTTAGTATAACTGATTCTTAGCCTTGGGGCTGAGTAAATAGTTACAAATGAGTTCACAAACCACTATCCAACACTAATGGGGCATACAAGGAAATATTACCAGCTAATGGTCGAAAATACAGTTACAGTTATTAACATCGACTTCCAGATAGGCCATCGGTTTGGGACCAAATGAATGAACGGAAACATTGATAAAAGCGAGCTTAGGATTTATTTAAACATATTTGTACTGCTATTTGTGGTGAAATTCGAGGACGGTACAATGGATTCTTAAGCTATTTGTAATGATGTACATTATGACCTATTGTAGTCTTGTACTTAGTACTTATATTTGGCCCATTAAGTATCAATTGTAACTTATTTATGGGATGATAAATATTGTTAGAAATACATGATCAATAGGATATAATATCAAGATATTGAGTGGGGACAACCAGCTTGTTTTAAACCGGGAATATATTGGAAATAAAAAGGTAATTTCCCTCTCAAAGTTAATCACAAAAATGAGCAATGAGGTTATTCCCTTGAGGTACAGCTGAACTTATAAAATTACTAATTATTATGTTTTCCATCCTTAATTAATTTAGTATGGCCCTAAGCTAGCACGTCCTTAATTTATGATTGGGATAAACACCCTGTCCTCATCCCAATCTAAAGGTCAACGTACCCAACCTTGAACTATGAGAACGACTCAGTTTTTAGAGAACCCTAAAACAACCCAACAATGCGGCTCGGTATAACAGACCATTATTACAAGCTGAGCAACCCGGCCTCTTGTTTCACTTACGGGTACAACGGACCGGCCCTACCCCGCAGTGGCGCGAAAGGGTTGGAATAATTACACCGATATAACATTCAAACAAATTGCGAGGAATTAACAAATAAATTATTTGAACGTTGCTTTGTGTATGTATCGTACGTATGAAATTTAGACGTGTTAATTGAAAATATTTATTGAATTAAGGGTTTGTGCACACTGTGTAGCGTTTTTTGAGCAGTTGATAAAATATGATATTCGTTTGATATTATTTATGTCTTGCAGTTTAGATACTCAGTCAGTGACTGTTACAATTGGTTTCTCTCTCTCTCACTCTCTCCTTAGCCACAGGAAGTTCCCTGCATTATTTTATGAAGAATACAAAACTCAAATAGAAAATCACACAGTTTATTTTTCATTAAATAAAGAACTCTCCCAAACCAAACATTAGGTACCCTCAACACCGTTCGAGAAATACTGCAAAAAAAATCAACCGATGACACAATTATAAAAAACGATTTTTATACTTTGAATTACTAATGAATTGAAACGCTTTATACATATCCTTCATCAAGACATTTCTATTTCGGAGTAGCTTACATTTACTTTATAATTCTTGTGAAAAATATTTTATGTGTATTCGTGATATTGTTTTTAAAAGCATAGGAGGGGTTCAACATTAAATAGCGTGGGCTAGTGTTGGAATGGACCAGCTCGTCCGGGGTAGTACACTGTCCCATAGAAATGGTACGATTACAAAGCCGAGGTCTCGGGTTCGATTCCCTAGTCGGGCAAAGTGATACTGATTTTTTCTTCTTATTATCAGCCCCGAGTCAGGAATTTGTGCCTGATATGGTGAAATATGGGTGTCCTGGTAGCACCTCTGCCTACCCCTTCTGGGAAAAAGGCGTGAGTTTATGTATGTATGTAGAACCGGCTAATTCAAACTGTTGAACTTGCTACAGCAAGTCCTTTATGTTTGCTGCTCGATCGTTTGAATAAACTTTCAAAACTCTTCTTACAGGCTGAACCCAACAAAATATTACACAACCGTTTTCTTGTTATGTAAATTTAACGTTTAAATACGATTTATGTACATAATGTTTTCCAACGTTTCAATACTGAAAGTTGTCACAAAACAGACATTAAAACTCGAACAAGCCCTGCTGGTAGGAATTAAACGTACTTATACATATATTAATTATTGCGGCACACTTAGCACATGCCACGGTGTGACACGTGGCGTGACAGCTCACAATAGCCTTAGTCGAGTAATTGAATTTCCCATGTGATTTGAATTAGTTATTCTATTATGACCATTTCAATTAAACTGTATATTTCATTGACGTTTGAATAAACGTTTATTCTGCACGTTTCAAATACAACCTTCTTTGTTTAGATAAAGTACCTACCGCTGTAGTTGAAAGATAATAATTGTATTTGTTCTCATTTAAGGCGACTGAACGCTACATGCGTAATTGTAATTGTTTCTAATGGCGAGAGATTTTATCTGCTGCCAGTTGAAAGCGTACCTAGACAACAAAATACCTACTTACTATTTGATATTCTACAGTCTCCTCACAGAGACCCTATTAAGGAAAATATGTGTCTTCACGTGTGGTGTAACACATATATCAGAAACAAACAGCAAGTGCGTCAGTCCCTACTACGAATTACGTGGCGTCGCCGAAGTTCCGTATGTCGCATGTAGCTGTTGGAATAAACTTTGCGACAATTTTCGGACCCCCAACTTGGCTGTGTTGGGTTTGACTAGCGCCGCATTAGGCGGGTCCTGTCGAACTTTCCTTAATCGTTAAGTGATGAGGTGAAGAATTTATCGTTTCGGGCCCTTGGTAGCTTAGTTTTGTAATGTAGATAAATTTATTACTATACGATAGGTATTGTGTTTATTTCATACTAGGGGTCTAACTCGACTTTGCTTCTGATAAATTATATTCTAAGTTTTCAGCCCTCAATAATTGCATTGATTCACTGTCGTAAAATGGTATAGAAACGCAGTTGGTTAGACGCCGGCTGTGAAACAGGAGGCCGCGGGTTCGATCCCCGCACCGAAACAAATGTTTGTGTGATCCACAGGTATTTGTTTCGGGTCTGGGTGTTTGTGAGACCGAAAAGTCTCTCGTAGTTTCTGATACCCACGACACAAGACTAGATCTTAGTGTGGGGTCAGAACTATGTATGTGACTGTTGGGTGTATTTTATTTATTTTTTATTTTATTTATTTATATAAAAAAATAATAGTGGTCCTGTAATACGCTTTGTTTTTCATATAAATATATATAAACTGGGTATGCACGTAAAATAAAAGCTTAATATGTACGAAATAGTGCTAAAACGACTAATATATTGAAACCTTATTTGTACTAAAATTAATTTTGATTTTTATGCCTAAAAATACTTTGACTTTGTTCACAAAACGAGAACAGTGGCGTCAAAGCGCCAAACCATATTTAAATAATTTGAACTAATTCCCGCCAACGGGAAGCCGGCAAAACAACCGAGAGATAAATTAAAGCAAATCTTGAGCGTGTTTAAATCCGGTAGAGCCGCTATCTCGGCCCCTACACTTCCGCTTCCGGTACCAACTATTTGCCATTCCACTTGAGTTTTTCCAAAATTGTTATTTTATCGCTTGATTGATCTGTTAAATAGATGTTTAGGATTTGAACGGTAAACATTCGGTAAAGCCTGGTACAATTGTAGTTAAGTAATTAATTTATAGGTCGCAGCACATGCATGCTACTTTTGGACATGTATGTAGGTGTTTATGTGGAGTTCATGCTGTAAACCGATTTTTTAAATAATAACTATATCCGAGATTGAACAGGAATTCTTGACATACATGCCGGAGTCAATAAATATATTAGATAGTCTTTTACATAAAATAATTATTAGCAGTTTTATCCGTCGTGTTCCAATTTGATTAAAATAATTAGGAATGATTATGGTTTAATTTTAAGGTGTTTTAAGTGTTTTTTTTTTTAAATAATCATGATAAATTTGACTTTAGCTTACGTGGCGCAATGTAAGGCTGTGGCTCAGATCCCGCATCATTTTACCCTCTTTTTTTAAATCAACTTTTTTGATCTAAATACAGCAGTATATGGTAACTAACCATATCCCTATGAAAGGTTACCTTCCTATAACAAATATCTCGGACTTTCTAAAGCGTTAAGCTACGCACAAGCCTACCTGAACTGATGGCCAACTCTTAATGGACAAAGTTTTTCACCGCAAATCCTTGCAGGGCAGCTTAACTTCCTTAGCTTAGCTTAGCTTAGCTTAGCTTACCTTCCTTGAAAACACTTAATTGAATGAGTAAAGATGTTGAGGGTCTTTTAAAACTGATTGTAGTGGCGTAAAAAGCTGTGGTTTATTTTCTAGTTGGGTTCTTAAGTTTTTTAGTGTGCTGTATTTTTTTTAAATAAAATAATAAAATAGCTATAGCTGAATTAGCAATGAATGCCGAGACAAGCTTGCCATTCGCCTGATGGTAAGCGATACGACCGCTTTTGGACAGTAGGCAGTAAAAAAATATTTGTTTAACACGCGCATATAGTTCTTTTTTAACATTGACAACATTCTGGCATAGGCACATTTGAACGGAAAAGCAGGTGACAATAGTATATCTCTGCTGGCATACCCAAGGTAAGGAGCGCTTAGCAGATTTTTGTGGACAAAAAAGCTATAACAGAAAAGATTATGTTAATCAAATTATACTTAACACGGCCTACTACTTCACACTGCTACTAAAACAAATCAGTTCTAATAAGAATTGGAAACCGAAAAACATATTAACCCTACGTCTTCTGTAACTTAGACACTAGTTCGATATTATTCACCAGCTATATCGTATTTATGCCGGTTGGGCAGTGACGTGCTGGTATGTGCACACGCGTTGCCATGGCAACTGACTGTGTAATGACTGTGTAATTAACCCCAAAGGGCACGTGTCTAAGACATCTGTAGGTCTATTTGCTATTAGTTTAACCTGCATTGATCTGATGGATCCGATTGAATACGGTTGTTTTGGGACGTTAATTGATAGATTTGAAATGGAGCGCGCTGTCTGTATATTTATTAAGGATGCAAAATGTCTTACCTTTCCTTTCCCTTTTTATTTTGAAAGGCTGGTATTAGTTCATAGGCCATGATTATTACTTACCATCTGGCAAGCCGTTGGCTTGTTATGGATCTTTCTTAAAAAACTATCTGTATCTGATAGTCATCATCAGTTAATATACGTCTATTGCTGAACGTAAGCCTTCTCCAATTTATGCCATTTCAACCTGATTTCAACTTGTCACATCCAGCTTCTGCCAGCGACTTTTCACAAATCGCAATCACCTAGCTGGAGCTATCTCTCTTTCTCCAGTCACAGAAAGTCCGCCACTAATCACAGGCCAAGGATTTCCACCACGACCTATTGAAAGGGCCGGCGTATATCACCTTCCTGCAGCGTTAGGTCGTCTGTATGTTTTTTAGTAAAGTATAAACGAACGTATGCAGAACTGTCTGCAGAGTTCTCGCAAATTCAATAACTATGCACGCGCTTTTGACACGCCCGGCCCGGTTATCCGGCCCTTTCGTATGGTTTTATCGCGGGAGTTCCGATTGCATTTCATAACCACGTTTTAAGGCCGGCCGTCCAGTTCCTACCGATGTGAGTGCTTCTTTACGCTTTATCCAGTCTATTTCAATCGTACTCGGTTTGTGTGATTTTGCGAAGCGAAGTAGAAGTACATTTGAATATAAATGTAGTTTTTCAATTTAGGATCAGATTAATGATATTTGAGCTGTTTTACGGCACTTTCTGTTCACTAAGCGTGACGATCAGTGCCAGTGTATACATAGTGCAATGATGGAGCTTGTCTGTTGGGATTATAGGGTAGTATATAGTACGTATATACGTTTGGCTGCATCGGTACTGTGTAACTTACTATCAAATATCACGTCTGTTCACTAACCCTTTACTTAGAAAATCATTAAGCGCCTATAAGCACCTCTCCTATTAAAGCTCATTGTAATATAATTCTTCTTTGGTTAGCACGGCACCATTACCACTAAAATATGTCCTGTTCACTTTAGCGTTCATAATGTATCGCTTGTTTCTTGCTTTTAGTGTAAAACGCGTATTAAATTATGCAACGGCGCCATCCCACAGACACAGAGTTTCATTAAATATAATGGAACAATGTAAATTTCATTTTCGCTTATCCAATAATTGTTTGACTTGATTGCTCTTTATTGGTGCACGAGATAAAATTGTTCAAGTTTTTGTGTATAGCGTTGTAATGCTGCAATAACTATATTGGATACATAATGTAAATATATAGGGAGGGTTAGGGTAAATCTTCTATTGCTTTAACTTAATAAAGTTGCGAGTGAATCTGTTACTATTAGTAATGCGTGCCTAGACCGCATCATCGCCTTAACATCAGGCGGACGACGCGACGGTCTTTCAGTGTAGAAAAGAAATGAGAAACTATATATCTAATTGATGTCCTGTATGCATTCGACCTACTGAGTCAACATAATCTCTTGCATATTATATTGACTTATGACTTACACAGTAATTTTAGGAAGGAAAAATTTATGTTTCGGGTTACCACTTTCGGTTTTAGGTTTTGTATAATGTTCACCAATATCAGTAGTAAGACTAGGGCTCTTACAGGTTATGTCAATCTAAATTTACCGTTGAATTGTAGGGCATAGCCTGTATAAATTAAAAGGCAAATTTTCGTCATAGCATTGAAACAATAAACAATAAACAAAAAACCAAACAACATATTACCACGAATAATAAACATAACAATGGTTTCCACAAATTAGTGCTTCGTGTTAAAGTCGGGCAGAAATTCTGTTTACACGTTAATTAAAACTACAATATTAAAGTAAACAGTGGAATTAATGTTTGAGTTCATTCCACAGTTGCGCGAGTGTGATTCCGGAGTCTTGTAAGATGGTGACACATACAGGGTGTATTCGACAGAATAATGACACTTTGACAGCCTCCGTAGCGATTTGAGTGCCGAGATGTGTGTTGTATGAAAATGTTGTTTCGAGTTTTGAGTGTTGAAATCAAAAAGTCCATTGTTTTTTGTTTGGCTTTGTAGGGAATTGGCGCTATATGGGCAACTTTAGCGAACATTTATTAACTTATTAAACACAGTAAAGTTTTCTTTAAGTTTAACTAACTTTGACTTTATTTAAATTGAAACCAAGGGCACGCCCTTGTTCCGTCGGATCCAAGTTTCTAAATAAGAATTAAAAAGCATTTTTTTTTAAATACGCATCGAAAATCTCTTAAATGCTGTTTTTTAAATCATAAAATATAGTTATTCATCAAATAAATACAACCTGATTGAAAACAAAAGTAAAGAAAGTCCTCTCATCTTTATTTCATCACGTTGTATATGTAGCCTTGCGAAAATGTTTTATTTGACAATTAAAAATCACACTAATAATATTCATTTGTCACGTGACCCGCGCATCATATTCTAAACTCATAGGCGATTGTTTCGGTAAGCAAAAAGCCGCTTTCACGGACTCCCGATAAATCTCGCGCACTAAACGCCTGCGCAACCGTCAACTGGCGTAATGGGAACATTGTGACATGACAATGGTGGTACCTAGGTCTCTCATATGTGAGAGGCCGCCTGGGTAGGTACCACCGCAATGTCTATTTCTCCCGCCAAACAACAGTGTAAATGCACTGTTGTGTTCCGGTTTGAAGGGCATTGTAGCCAGAGTAACTACTGGACATATCGAGACTTAACATCTTATGTCTCAGGATGGCGAGCGCAGTGGAATGCCAAGCAATGCCTTGTAACTCATGGTGTTGTTTGGTTTTGCTACTGTCCATGAGCGGTCGTATCGCTTACCATAAGGCGAATGGCAGGCTCTTCTCGTCATTCATAGCAATAAAAAAAAATAACAAGAGCGGTTTGTGGTGCGAACACGGTCATTAGCTGAGCGGGGGAACTATAGGTTCTATATTTTGTCGCTTCGCTTTTTGTTTTGTATTTACTATGTTCCTATAATATTTTGGTTTTCTTAATTTCAGTTTTAGTGTAATTACGCCATTAATTAATTAATTAATTAATTAATTAATTAATTAATTAATTAACTACACTAACTCCCGCACAAGACCATAGGGAGATAGGGGTGGCTGAAAACCAGTGCTGATCTGAACTCTGGTTTCGGTCAGCATATGCTGAGTCATTTCCTTTTGTCTTTCGATAATGTCATGTCTGCTTAAATTTGTTGTAGTATTTGTTAATTTTAAAGCAAAAATCTATTTTTTATTTATTTTATCATTTATTTATTTAGGTGAAAAAATAAGATATCATATTCAAAATTTGAAATTAAAATAATTGGATTTTATCGCATATTGTATTGTGGGCTGTAAATTTAGAAAAGTAGAAGATCTAAAAAATAAATCATAATCGCGACAAAATCCGCAATTTAGTTTAATATCTAAATGAAATTTCTATAGAGCAGTTTGACAAGGGTGCAGGGAGTCACTGTATGCAGACCGCTTCCAACAGATTACTATAGAAATCCATGGGTGGACTTATGTCCAGCTCTGAACATCTTGTGGCTGAAGAGAAAGAAAGAAAGCATGACTATACCTGTCTCATTTCTAACGTTCATGACTGGCTTGGTTTCAAGCGGTTCGCTCTCACAATGTACGTATGCAATTTATAGTATATGTTGGGTATTCAAACTAGAAGGCAAGCGGCTTATCTAATGGCAATTGTTCAAAGTAGGCAGAGGCTTGAGTGTGCCCATTGCATTACTGAATACTGTAGTCGCTTAATATGATCAAAGGAATGCTATCTAGTTGGTCAATGCCTCAATAAAACCTAAGATAAAACAGACGTGTTATTTTTCCGAAAAAATGCGTATAGGTATGTCCTTATTAAACCATAATATACGATATCTTCATTTAATGTTTTATCTATTGCGCCCGTGTCGCCTATTTTATAAATATGTTAAAGAACGTTCGTAGTGGTGCGTGGAATATTTACAAAGTTTCAACTGAACTAGGCGAAAGTTACATGAATGCATGCAAAAGTAACATTTATTTTTTCTGTTTATTTTATTTATTAAATATTTAAAACTGTACTATTATATCTAGTACTGCATCTACAAAGAACTTCGCGACAAAGTAAAAAAAATGCACTCAAAACAACATCAACTGATTATTCCAATAGCTTTTTGAAATTATCATTTTTGAGTTAATTGTAATGTTGAAACGCTCGGTCAGTTAATGTGTCCTCGGCTCATATATCCCAACACTTTTGGCTCCGGCTAATGGACTAAATTCAGAACTATTCGCCTTCAAGATAAATGAGATTTTGTTTGCCGTTCTTACACTAACTGTACAGCGTGCCTTTGGCGCTCTTTTTGACTTATTTATTATTTTCCATTTTATTATTAGTGCATTTTTATAGGTTACTAAATGTAGGGTCTTAATTTTTTTTTAAGAGAAAGTCCGTGGTGGCCTGTTTGTAAACGGACCAGACGCGACTGCCAACATATTCACAGAGGTCACACCTCTGACTTTTCGAAGTTATGTGTGTATTGATAGTCAATCACCATGCACTATATCGGTGAAGGAAAACATCGTGAGAAAACCTGCATACCGTAGCGATTTTAAAGAATTTCTACGGTATGTAAGTCCGACAACCCGCGCTAGGCCAGCGTGGTGAACTATATGGCCTAACCACTCTCAATCAATTCTCTCGATTGTAGAGTAGGCCCGTGCTGCTATAATTTATGTGTCCAATAGTAACCATACGGAAAAATCAAAACACAATTTTAACTAAGAAAACCCAGATCCGTTATTTCTATAATGTAAATTCCATGCTTCATTTATTAAAATAAATATAATTATGACGTAACACTATTCGAAAATCCTAATCATCAAAGATCATAAAATGCGCATTTACGTTAAAATAAATACGAAATACTCTAAAGCAAACACGGTAGCTGAAAGAGCTCAACATAAGAAAAATATTAATATGGAATAAAAAATAATATTCAGTCACTTTGAAGTGCAGCGAAAATATTATTATGAGGGAAAATAAAAATGAACTCGAACAGCGATCGTGAGCGCGCGTTGACAAACTACATCCGGCAGGTGGAGAGACGCTATAGTCTATACTCGTAGTCCGTAGTGATAGTTTATGTAAGGTGAATAAAGAGATTTTTACAGGCACTCGTCTGTTTTTGATTGCGTCGTTTCTATGAAATAGTATTGAGTTTTTGTTTATATTTTAATAGAAAACGTTACGGTAACTTGTATTGACTTCACGTTTGACAGCGGGAGGTTAAACACGCGTTTTGTTTGCTTTCTTAACTATTATTATTTTTATACTCCTATTACTTTGTACCATTTAATTAATTATTTCTATATGTAGTGCTAATTGTGTGTAATATTAGTAGTAAATTCGTTTAGTTTTTATTTCTTTAGTTAATAGTGTTGTGTTTGTGTCTGTATTTGTTTCTACCCTCAAATGGATTTGGACGACGATATACCCCCGGATGGGGGAGGCGGTAACTATAATATAGTTGAAAACTCTTCTCATTTGGGTTTACATAAAAAGGCTATGAAACGTCCGTTAGTGTCGCCCATAGATAATCCCAAAAAAAATAAATCTCCGGCAGTGTCTATTCAGGACAGTTACACTTGCCCTGACTTTGATAAAAAAACCCTTTACCTCTCCATTGATAAGAGTCCATTTGTGGTCCATTTATCGTCAGAGAAAGGTAGTCCCATTCAGGCTCTCAAAATTGCCAAAATTTTATTTAAAAAGGAAGTGCCCAACATCGTCTCTGGTAGCATCAAACCGCTTGGTCGCAACAAAATATCAATTGAATTTAATAATGCTGAGTCGGCAAACAATTTTATGACCTCGGATGTAATTAGCAGCAACAATCTTATTGCCTCTATTCCTCGATATCAACTGTGCAGAATGGGTGTAGTGAGGCATGTCCCCACTGACTGGTCCCTTGAGGAATTTATCTCAGGTATTCAGTCCCATAAGACTTATGGCGAGATTCTAAAAGCTAGACGCCTCAATAGAAAATCGATTCAAAATGGCATTACGGAGTGGTCCCCATCTACTACAGTTGTCTTAACTTTTCGGGGTAATCTGCTACCTGACAGAATATTTTGCTTCAACACTTCTATGCCTGTCTCCTTGTACCAACTCCCCACCATACAATGTCGTCAATGCTGTCGCTTTGGTCACGTAGCATCCCAATGCAGGTCACAACCGCGTTGCTATCGCTGTGCCCAACCACATCCAGGATCTACTTGTCAGGCCCCTGTAAATAACTCCACCTGTTTACTGTGTTCCGGTGCTCATATGGCCACTTACCCCAACTGCCCAGAACATTCCCGCCAAAAGGCTATAAAATCTGTAATGTCAGAGGAGAATATTTCTTTCTCTGAAGCATCACATAGATTCCGTCCAGCTAAAAAATCGTTTGCTGATGTAACCAATTCCTCCAAATTACTCCCTCCCAAACCAACTGCCTCTCTCTCCCTACCTTCCTCTTCTCCTAACATCCAAAGGAAAAAAAACAGTTTTCGCCGAACGTCGCACTAATTCAAGCCAACCCAAAGGATATGATATGAAAGCGCATAATAACATCACATCTATCCCTTCGTCTTCTACACCTAACGGTTGTGCCATCCCCCCGCAAGTCCCATATAAACCAACCCAACCTGACATCTCTTGCTCTTCCCCTTCTCCAAATGAAAACCTTATTGAATTACTTCTGTCTGCTCTGCTAAACATTACGTTTAAGTTCAGTGATGCACTTCCCCCTAATATTTTCTATCTTCTGGAACAGCTATTTACTCACTTCAACATACAATATGACTCTCAACCTCCTTCAATGGAACTGTAGGAGTATTCGTCACAAAAAAAATGAAATTATTCATCTTATCAATCAGCACAACCCCCTCGTTTTTGCTGTCTCTGAGACTTGGTTGAAGCCGGGTTCACCATTTAGGTTATCCGGCTATTCCTGTCTGAGGGATGACAGAGACGATGGTCGGGCTGGTTGTGCCATCCTCATCAAAAGATCTGCAAAATTCTCCCAAATTCTCCTATAAATGCCCTCCTGCTACCTCTATATTTACAGGGGAAGCAATAGCTGTTTTGGAAGCGATTATATTTGTTTTCTCTCATAGTATAAATAATTCCATCATTTTCTCAGACTCCTCAAGCCTTCTCCATGATATTCTTAAACCCCCCTTTCACAAATCATCTTCTTACCTAACGTTAAAGATTAAAGACGCCCTGCGACAATGTCATACTGCTGGTATTCAAGTGGTGCTAGCATGGATCCCTAGCCATTCTGGAATTTCTCATAACGAGTTCGTTGACCAATGCGCGCGTGATGCCGTCTCGTCTGGATTATTAACGTACGAGGACTGTTATTCCCGCGACTTACTATATAATACCAAGGCCAACCTCATATCATCATGGAATGAAAGTTGGCAGTCAACCAGATTGATCAAAGGTATTCATTATGGTTCCATTCAACCCTTCATACCGAAGAAGCCCTGGTTCTTTATTTTCAAGAATATTAATAAAAAGGTTACTTCTACAATTATTCGCTTGCGATTAGGCCATGTGTGTACTCCAGTATTTCTAGCTAAGATTCGTGTTCGTGATCATTCTTTATGTGAGTGTGGCCTTGCCGATGGTACCTTGGATCACATGTTTCTAGAATGCCCCAGAGTACTAATCCCCTTATATGAAATCCTATCGCCTAGTGTCCCCCGCCCGGTAAACTTACCATATATGTTAACCTGTGTTTTCTCTCGTTTTATATATATATTATGCAAATTTATAAAATTTAACAACATTTATCTATAAGCTTTCATCCTATTCTCTTTCCATATATCAATTGACTTATTATGTGTACCTACCTCTTTTCATGGATTCATTTAATTGTTTAACATCTTCTCTCCCAAATTGTTTGTGGCTGTTTGTACAATACTTACATACCTAATCAACTAATCTCTTAATTATCTGGTCAGAGCTGATTCTTTTCTTTTTTAATTTCGTACAAGATACGACATACATCTATTAGTTTAACCTCTCTACTTAAAATATAATGTATATCTCCACAACAAAGACATTGGCAAAATCTCCGATACTACGGGGGAGCCATTCTTTAATTAAAAGAAGAAGAAGAACTTGTATTGAAGATGATGTGTGGTTAGTTAATTTTCGTTTTATTAAGGCTTATTAATCATTGTGTTTTTAGTTCAAATACTCAAGGGAAAAGATGGTAATAGAAAACTGTTACGGCACCATGCTTTATATAGATTATATAGCCTTGAAATACTTAATATTATGGTTCTATTGCCATAACCTACCACAACAACCGAGCATTCAAAAGCAAAAATAATTATCAAATCGCATTACTATTCGTGACATTAGCACGTACAGACTCCAGCTTTACGCCCGCAATATCCTTCAAACACATCTCAAAATATTCCGACGAACAATCTTCTGTAATCCAAACGTGAGATATTCTCAGTATAAGACGAGCCTACAATGTGCCTTGGGCCTATGTCAAGCGCGTAATTACGGTGTAAACTCACTCGACGGTTGACACAAGTAATTGCGTTCGCGGAGGAATGCCGAGAACATATTTTTTCATTTGCCTATACGTCTCTGTAGTCATATACTTAATCAAATTTTGAATGTTGTGTAGAAGTTTGTGAAACTTGGAATGTTGATGATTTACATCAACTTTGTTGTTGTGCTATAATAGATAAAACACGCCGAATTGGATAGCATAACATATTCAAGCTTATATTCAGTATAACAAATACACTGAAGTTATAAGGACGGGGGTTTTAGAGACCGGGTGAAATGGAAAAGATTGAGAAGGCGCATCCTAGCACTGTCCGAAATAAACGCAACGTAGACGAAAAATACGCTAAAGTAGTTTGTTTAGAATATAATACAAAACCTTTGACCTGTATCCTGAAAATTATAGACATCCTTTTAACTAATAAAGCTGCTTGTTATCCAGGTTCTTTCTTTATTTCTTTATCCGGTAAGGAGATATCGCAGATTTTGTATATTAACGCCAATTAAAACAATTTAATTCAGTCGAAAATTCTCTTAAAACTTATTATCTAACGTAGTAATAGAGTGTAGTTTTTGAGCAGCCTTTTACGGATTTCACATACTTGCATTCCCTATTTTCATGCCGGATTGTGTGTAAATGTATGTGTGTCTGCACCGCGGCTCCACAATCCCCAACTCACTTTTCTCGTCTAATTAGAATTTAATTCGTACAACTACACAGCCCCCGCTAAGCCAAAAAGAGAACTTACTAAAGAAAATAAGCAAGAATTGCACAAAGTTGGCGGCGTGAGCCTCGCGTCAAATCGGACCCAGTACATAAAGGATGATGGCATTGCGATACGGAACCCCGCAGCCATCTCATTAACTTAATTATGTACCACCTTGGCAGCGGGAGATCTCTGAAAACAACCTCTGCTGGGCAAATTTGAATCCTATTTTTATAACGTTATAGATACATTTTCCAAGGATAGAGTTTTATGGGAAATTTGAGGTGTTTTATGAAATCAAACGCTAGATTGGGTGGTTATAGTGATTTTATTTTTTTATCACAGCTGGATTAGGCGGTAAAGATCTTGAGTTAATTTTAGTATGGGTAAATGGAAATAATGGATTCCCACTTTGCTTGCGAAGATTGGAATCAATTTTCGGGGCCGATACAAACTTTGCTTCCTCGTGATGCAATTAGATTACCAACAAGACTCACGTGACAAATAAATGGCAAATCAACGATCATTAAGAGGCCATGGCTACATAACAGGCTGATGACAGCCAAATCATCATAGACAATCCTCAAAACCTAATTCTATGGGAGAATGCATATTTTATTTTCTCAATAATAGCTTTTACCAGTACTACATAATGCTTGCAAATAAATTTAGTGCGAAACTGGTACATTCGGCAACAGATGTTGCGAGTGTTGTACCGAGTTGTGCATCAAGCGCCGACTACAGCAAGATGTACTTATGTTAAACGCAGAAGTTCAATGCTGCGGGTCTTGTTAATTTTTGCCAATTTAGATTTGATTTTCATATTCTGAGTAGCTACTTGTAGGTAGTAGATTTTGTAATATTTGAGTAATTTATTGGTTTGATATTTCATTTTTGTTTCTATTAGCAGAAAATATTCTGAATGCAAATTATGGTTCGTCTTATAAGTCAAGGACTCCACTTCGGGTGTTTTTCTATTTGACAAAACATTTTTCCGAAATTGGTAATTTAAAACAAAATACTATACCACCGATGTTGCATGTAGGTATTCATGGGTTACGGTGACATCCAATGGCCTCTTTGATCGATTCCCAATTCCATATAAAAAAACCATTAACCAATAAGATTTGGCGAATATCTAAACAATTAACTTGTTTACTCTATAACAAAACTCAGTAGCAGATGTGTTTAGAAACAAAATATATTTACAAACAGTGGCAAAAATACACAAAAAAAGATCGCCTTAATTGTGAAAGCCGGGTAATTTTATTTTTGTTTCAATTTGAATAACAGGTCGTTCACCTTTTGTAGGTATAAAATAGGAATTAATTTCACGTTTTGTATTTCCCTTTAAAAATGACAGTTGTTTTTGATCAGGATAATAGTTTTGGTATACTTATCATAGACATTAAACATAAGCGGTGAACAATTGGGTTCTGGGTGTGATCCGAAATTGGGAAATCTATATCATGTGGAATTTTTTTATAAAAATTTCATAAATTTTTGTATGAACCACAAATATTTGTTTCGGATCTTGGTGTTGTGAGACTGAATAGTCTAGCGAAAATGTTTGCAGCAAAAAACTTTTATGCCGAAACTAGACGGCTTACACGTCAAAACAAACTAAAGCAATATTCCGCTCAATATTGTCTGTATCAACCCATATACGTTCTACTGCAGGGCACAGGCCTCCTCTACAATTGAGAGTACGACTGTAAGGTGTTAGGCCGTGTAGCCAACCACGCTGGCCTAGTGCGAGTTGGCGGACGTTACATACCATAGAAATTCTTACAAATCGCTGTGGTATGCAGGTTTCCTCACGATGTTTTCCTTCACGGTTATAGTGCGTGGTGATTGACTTAAAAGTACACATGAATTCGAAAATTCTGAGACCTGTACCTGGGATTTGAACCCACGATCATCGCAAACATGTTGGCAGCCGAGTCTGGTCCGTTACCAACAGCCCACCGCGCGCTTTTACCTTAACTCAATATTTAATACGTTTTAACAAACCAACAAAACTAATTACCCTTAAAATCTTTTGGCGAGACCGAGTATCAAATATTGCAAACAAATATTTGCGGTAAGTATGATTAAATTTCTCGTTATAAAAGCACGCACAGTAAACAAGGGATCGTATAGACATATGATATGTTTGTCCCGTGCTCTAATTTTATGTGTAAACAATGCTCGGCCGATTTTCTGAGGCCGTGTGTTGGCTCTTTGTGTGTACTCTTTCGTAATCATTTCTTTAGTTAATTATGTGTCTTTTGAACTAAATAAACGAATACACAAAATGGTCATAAACAAAGGTCTCATAAATATACTAAGGTACATGGATATCAGAAAATGAGGGATTTTTTTTTCTCAAAACTGCCTAGTGCAATGGTTGATCCTCGAACCCCTCGTTCAACAACCGGCATCTTAATCAACTAATAATAGTAATATTATAAGTGAAAGGATTTGATTGTTTGGTTGCATTGAATACGCTCTGGAACTACTGGACCCATTTGAATTCTTTCATCATTCGAATCCTAAATTATACCTGATGAACATAGGCGATAGAATATTTTCAAAAAGTGTATCTGCACCCTTGTGGAGCCGGGTCGGATTACAATCATTTTGTCGTCGTAATAAAAAAAAATCTATAAATTTACTATGTCAGGTTCAAGTGTCATTTCAAAGCGTGACGTCACATTTCAGAGATGACTGTTTGTTTTCATTAAGCTTGTTTGATCGATGCTCATATAATGTGCAAACAGTGTAGGGCGTGCTTCGGTTCTGAGCTCATGCGTGACTCATATGTCTACACCCATCTCTATGGACGGCTTTTATGGAATAACCATTAATTAAATTATGATTATTTTTTTATTTAGGTGAAATAGGTTGTGAAGGTCAAGCGTCGGCTTATGGGCTGTCTGGTGGTAATAATATTACGATTGGCAGACGGGGTGAGACCAAGGTCGTAGTCGATTAAAAGAGTTATGGCGTGGTACTAAAGGAGATATTATGATAACCACAGGTGTTATAAATATGGACAGTGATCAGAAAAATAAATTGTTTTTCAAAATGTAATCGAGGACTAAAATATGTACAACATTTTAAAGCACATGGATTTTTACGACGTCACAATTGATAATCATCTTTTTATGACACTGTACTTAAGTACCATCAAATGTTTTACTGTAACTTTGTATCGAGTACCAAGTATTGGAGTTACTTATAAATATTGTCGTTATACCCTATCACTATATAAAATAGAACGGCGAGGAAAGTTGAATCATAAACGTCAACCTGTTTACCTACGTGAAAATTTTTAGAAATGTAAATTTGTAAAATGAGCCAAGTTATGAAAATGAGTTTGCGTGATTGCAGTGATTCAATCTCGGAGTTCACGCGGCTGGCCCAGGTAATATCTCTGCAGGCAGTACTTGCCGTGTAAACGCGGAATGAGATTCTACAAATTGTACGTACATTTCAGTTTGGAAGTTTTTGGAAGGATTTATTTGTGAGGTTCAAAGTTTATGTGAGTGTGCGAGAAGCTTTATTTTCTAAAACCACAGCCAACTATATGCATAGTAATATGACCCAGAGATGTGAAAACGAAAAAGAAATAAGGTGGATTATTTTCAATCCACTTATAGATCTAAATGCGACACTCAAAGTTTTACCTAACGGCAGTTTTATATAAAGTATTGCTACGCTCTCGGTTTACCCGGTCTATTCTAACCGAAGTCTCTAACTTTTAAAATATTTCAGTGCAGCTCAGTATATTACAGTGGATATTCAAATTGAAGCTATTTTTAAACTTTTAAACCATGCGGTATGCATAGGTGCGTCCCGTAGCAACCGTAGCTCGTAGCACTAAGTTACGTAGGCAGCGAGTGTAACGCGGGTCGTAGCACTTAAGCTACGAACGGCACTTGACATTCTCTCGTGACGGTGATGTGAAAATATTACGTTATTTTAATTTCATTTGACGTTCAACGTTCAATTTGTTCATGGTGAAAGTTAGTTATTAAAAATGTAAGCTGGCAATAAAAATAGAAAAGAGAAACAAAATATGATTCAATATTTCACGTTCACTGCAAGCTTATAAGCCGGCAAGAGTTAATTATTTCTTGATTAATACTCTATCTTTACCAGAAAACATTTAACTGATCTAAATATATTCAACTAACAACTGACTCTGCTATGCAAATAAATGCTCTAACGTGGTTTTGGTCACTTATTCACCTACACGCACCTATTGCTCCCAATACAAAACCGTTTATCCACCCCATCGTGCATAAAAAACAAAACATCCCACACATCTTATAAACGAATATGTCATTCCATCCCTAAAGAAGTTGTTTTGGAAAGGACACAGGTCCCTGAACGTGAATATAGTTATTTGAAAGCCTTCGGAGACTCGTCGGGGATAATTTAAACGCTGCCCGACCCAGAGACCTCACATATTCAGAGTTTTAGGGGTCCGTGACTCTGAAAATTATGTTGAGTCTGTTTGGATACTTAGGTATATCAAGTATGTATTGAGGTTTCAAAAATATGTCGAATGAAAATTAAAAATATTCGATTACATACATACATACATAAACTCACAGAGGCGCCACTAGGACACCCACATTTCGCCTTGCATGTTCCGTCCCACCATGTGATAGGGGGCGAGCCTATCGCCATATCGGGCACAAATTCCTGACTTCGGGCTGATAATGAATAGAAAAATCCAATATCACTTTGCCCGACCCGGGATTCGAACCCGAGACCTCAGCTTTGTAACCGTACCGTAATACAACTACGCCAACGAGGCAGTAAAGGCAGGCCAAAATATTCGATTAAGTTATTAAATTAAAAGTTGTAAATTGGTATGGAATAGAACTGGGTCAGTTGCTAGTATGAGATATTACAATAATGAATCATTTATATTATTCTTTATTTACCAATGAAATACTTACGGCAAATGGCAATGAGAATTGCATTATAGAACTATAATTTATTATTTATTGTCTATAAAAAACTGCTGCTCATCATATAATCGCACAACTGAACCAGCATCACAAACCCTGTACTACTCAAAATGAATTACGAGCTCTATCTTTAGTATAGAGTTTCTTGCCCGTTCTTCTCTAGTGAAAACTGCTTTCCGAACTGAGTGGTAAAACAAAAAATGACTGCATTTAAATTATGTTGAACATTTTATATCATACAGAACCCTCACGTATGTTACAAATTCCCGCTTGCCTCCCATTTTTCCATCCTCTCATTCCCGTTACAATGCGAAAGTTTCCTGCGAGAGGCGCGTTTTGTTTGAAACGTGACGTCACTTCGGGCCCAAGTGATGAGTGTTTGTTTGATTCACTTTGTTGTTCGCCCAAATTGAATGTGTTGAATGCTCCAAGTTTTTTTTATTGGATTTTCATATGACTTTTATTAGGCATATGACGAACCGTAAAGTCTTGAATGACTTTGCGGTCGTGCGAATGGCCTGTAAAATGTTGTTAAGTAAAGTTGTGGGTTTTGAAAAAACTTATTTATATGCGACTGAATTATTTTCAGAAAATGTTAATTTAAAGACAAGTGCTCTAAAGTAAAATAACAAGTCAGATAAGTTTTCAAACCAATATTATGTATGTTTATATACAATATTTTATATATTTTTTTTTATTTAAAACATTTGGCACGACGTATAATGATCTAACATGATTATATAGTAGATACTATGTTTATCTGTGCCTAAACACAAAAAGCATTTTCACGCAACCCTTTCCATAATATCATCCACTTAAATTTTTCACCGAATATTCGAAGCAGACAAAACTAAATGCCCAACGGAAAACCCTATTTTCCCTCCGTTCCGTTACATTAGGTACACGAACCCATCCCTTCTCCAAACCGTCTGCGCACTAGATCTTACTTAGGCGTGTTTTAGTCTAGTATAGGCTTTGAATAATAGAAACCGAAGGGACGAGATTGTCGTGCGAACATGCTCAAAGACAGTTGTGACGTAATACAGGCTTATGAGGTCTTTATGTTACGTGTCTTTGTCTGTATATACCTAAATATTATGTTTTTGTTGTATGTACTTACATACATACACTGCCTCGGTGGCGCAGTTATACTACGGTATGATTGCAAAGCTGAGAGGTTAGAATCTCGGGTCGGGCAAAGTAATATTGGACTTTTCTAATTATTATCAGCCCGAAGTCAGGAATTTGTGCCTGATATGGCGATAGGCTCGGCTCCTTTCACATCATGGGACGGAAAATACAAGGCGAACCGTGCGTGTCCTGGTTGCTACCAGGGAAACTTCTGCCTACTCCTTCCGGGAAAAAGGCGTGAGTATAAGTGGGTTAAAAGGCTGTTTTGTCTTTATGTATTTTAATATAATTATGATAAGTTGTAAAATTAAAGTAGTAGCATGTTGGAAGATTCAAAAGTAACTATTGAGAATAATTAAATATCGTATTAAAATTGAAAAATATAATGGACCTAATGCCAGGGACCAAACTGTAACAACATCTTCAAATTGTAACTTAGTGTCTTTTATGACATAGTAAATTACTTTATGTCTCAACCGATCTAGGATACATAATAACTAGATAAGTAAATAAATAAATACACCCAACAGACCCGAAACAAATATCTGTGGATCACACAAACATTTATCTCGGTGCGGGGATTAAACCCGCGGTCTCTCCTTTCACAATCAGCGTCCAATCAACTGCGCCACGGAGGCTGTCATAATAATAGTAGATGCTTTAAGGAAAGCACTCCTAACAACAGACATAAACTCTCTCTCCGTGTGTAAAAAAACAATAAATTACACTCCCAAAGCCGTCTATTTTGAGATTTAATCGTAATCCGTAATCCACGTCGGACAGTTGACCGGCGAACAATAGCACCACACTTGTGACCGAAGCCCGACCAGACAATCACTGCACGAGTCTTTTATAAACCGACTTCTCTTACCGCCGAGTTATTGTTGCGTGGACTTACCGCCACCGCCGAGGAGATGAACTTACGTCACTTATTGTGTGTTCACTTTGAAAAATACTGGGTTTATAAGATTGAACTTAAGTGTAGAGGACATAGTAATCTTGTTATTTTGTTTGTTTATTTCAGAAAGGTAATAGAAAACGGCTGATCTGGTAGAACTATAATAGAAATTTGAAAGTCTGATTTCAGAGGATTTAGAGGGAAAGGACAACAGAAAACAGAAAAAGTTATCTGAGACGTAAGATATTTCACAGACCCAGTGAAGAACGTCAGTGAAACTATAACGTCATTTTATTTTATGCGACACAATAATTAATCTACCAGAGATAATAGCAGCTTGTTTCTTTAGCGTACGTAGCACACATCAAAACAATTTACAATGCATAAATACTTTCTCATCGCCTAATAGACATTCTCAAAACAAAACGCAATCGATACATCACTCTCTTGACAGGCGTCCTCCCGTATGAACTTATCAAGCTGCTCTAGACATTCAAAATATTTTACTGACTACATTTATAAATACTTCCTTGTCTTTTAATAGCCAGTCTTAAAATAGGGCACAGTCGATGCGTCACTGCCCTTACTAACACACCTCCCTTATGAGGTTATCAACCTGTCTCTCTTATCGTTTTTTTTTTTTTTTTTTTTTTTTTTTTATTGCCTTCGTAGGCAGACGAGCATGCGGCTCGCCTGATGGTAAGCGATCACCGCCGCTCATGGACCTTCGCAATGCCAGGGGTCCAGCACAACAAAGTCGCTGCCTACCGTGAGGAGAGTACTCTCTTTAAGCCTCGCTTAAAGAAGGACAGGTCATAGCGCTCAGGAAACACCGAAGCAGGGAGTTCATTCCAGAGCTTGCACGTGCGTGGTAAAAAAGAACGCTGAAAACGTACCGTTCGGGAACGGATACTTTCCAGGTGGTAGGAATGAACTCTACTGCGGTGACGGGTGGTGCGATGGTAGAATGGCGACGATGGTACCATCCTAAACAATTCCTCGGAGCACTCCCCGTGGAAGAGTCGATAGAACACGCAGAGGGACCCGAAGTCTCTCCGCAGTCCCAACGGCTCCACCTTCTCCGTGAGATCGGGATTATCGACGATCCGAAGAGCGCGGCGCTGTAAGGAGTCAAATGGGTCGAGCTGGTATTTTGGGGCTCCTGCCCAGAGGTGGGAGCAGTACTCCACGTGGGGCCGGATTTGCGCTTTGTAGAGCAATAATCGATGGCCCGACGTGAAGTACCGCTTGGCTCTGTTGAGGATCCCCAACTTTTTGCTAGCCAATTTGGCCTTGTCCTCCAAATGACTCCGAAACTGCACTTTGCTCGATATTTCGACGCCGAGAATCCCAATACTCTCAGATGTTTGGAGAGTGACTCCTCGGAATTGTGGCGCCATGACAAAAGGGTCCTTCTTGGCAGTGAACGCGCAAACTTGTGTCTTCGTGGGGTTAAATTGAACCAAGTTCAATTCACCCCATTCGGAGGCCCGCCCCAGAGAGCTCTCGACTTCCGACACAAGTTGAGACCGTCTTTCCTCAATGGAACCCCGAGGGAGATTCTGTTGGCCAATGCATCGCGCGTCACATGTACTATCATCCGCATAACAATGCATGCTGTCTATAGACAACATGTCATTGATATGCAGGATGAAGAGTGTCGGCGATAGCACCGATCCTTGTGGAACACCAGCGTTAATGGTCTTGGTCTCGGAGCAACAGCCGTCCACCACGACTTTTATGCTCCGACCATCCAAAAAGCTGGCGATCCACTTGCAGAGTCCCTCAGGGAGTCCATACGCGGGTAGCTTCGCCAGAAGGGCGCCATGCCACACTCGATCGAACGCCTTCGCAATGTCAAGGCCGACCGCAATAGCCTCACCCCCACCCTCCAAGGCCTCCGCCCAACGGTGCGTGAGGTACACGAGAAGATCACCAGCCGAACGACCGTGACGGAAACCGTACTGACGGTCGCTAATCAGTTGGCGGTCCTCAAGATACCTCAGGAGCTGAGTGTTTATGACTCGCTCCAAGACCTTGGAGAGTAGGGATGTGACAGCAATCGGCCTGTAACTCGAAGGGTCCGACCGGTCACCCTTTTTGGGGATTGGGTGTACATTGGCGACCTTCCAGGAACCCGGGACTCGGGTAGTTTTATAGGAAAGACGATAGAGGCGCGTGAGTACGGGGGTCAACTCAGGGGCGCACGTCTTAAGAACCACTGCGGGGATACAGTCCGGCCCACTCGACTTATGGATGTCGAGAAGCTTGAGCTCCCGTCTGACAGCTCGCTGGCTGATTTTGATTTCAGACAGGAGACTCTCACACCGCGGGATGTTCGGCGGTGTAGCTCCTCCATCATCCAACGTCGAGTTTGAGGCAAAGAGTTGGGCCAAGAGATCAGCCTTCTCCTTTGCACTATGGGCTAAACTGTTATCAAGTTTACGCAGTGGTGGGAGACTGGACAGGCAGAAATTGCCCTCCACAGCCTTGGCGAGCGACCAAAAAGCACGGCTCCCCGAGGGATAACTCTGGAGTCGCTCGCCAATTCTGCGGATATGTTCTGCCTTGGCCCTAGCTAAAGCTCTCTTGTTGGATCTAGAGGCGGCGTTGAACTTCCGTTTCTCCTCTTTTGAATTTGGATCCCGACGTCTCCTGGCGTCTTGCCACGCTGCGTATGCGGACTGCTTTAGGCGCGCAGCAATGGCACAGGCACGATTGTACCACGGCCGGCTGCGATTTCCTGCGGGTATTTTCGAGCTGGGTATGAATAACTCCATACCCAAGCGAATTGTGTCCGCGACGCAGTCCGCACAGACGTCAGGATCATCAGAGGAGAAACAGAGCCGCCCCCATGGGTAGGACGCGAAGAATTCTCGAAGTCCATCCCAATCTGCTGACATATACCGCCATACTGTGCGAGTTCCAGTTGTTGAAGAACGACTGGGACTCGCCGCAGGGGCCCACGAACGGACCAGGCAGTGGTCAGATGAACCTAGAGGAGCATCAACCACTAACCTGTATCCATCCGGGTGTGTTGTCAGCAGAAGATCCAACATAGAGGGCTCATGGCTCTCAACATCTGGAACACGGGTGGGCTGTGTTACCAGCTGCGAGAAACCATAAGCCGAGGCCATCTCGTAAACAGCCCGACCGGGGAGATCAGTGGTCCTGGATCCCAACCATTCTTTGTGGTGAGCGTTGAAATCACCGAGGACCACCACCTCCGCGGAAGGGTACTGCTCGAGTATCACGTCAGTCCCCACTTGGACGCTCTCAAACAATTGAGTAGACCCCGAATCACTGGCGTGGGACCTGTACAGGCAAGCGTAGACGCGGGTCCTACCCCTGAAGTCTACCCGTAGCCATAATAAGGACAGATCCCGACGCTCGAGGCCCCGAAGGCGGTGACTACAGATATCACCCCTGACGAAGACGCACACCCCGGCTTTACGTAGGAATGAATGTTCCAACACGTAACCGGGGTAATTTAAGTACGAAACGTCGCTCGGGGCGGATATCTGAGTCTCCGTTAAAAAGAGCAGGGCAGGCCGCGCCGTCTCTAGATGGTGATGGACGGCGTCGAGGTTGCTGTGTAGACCCCTGACATTGCAGAAGTCTACCGAAAAAGTGGATAGAGTGTCCGCCGAGAAATGTGCTCTGCTCTTTTTTCTTGGCTTCATGGATATTTTTTTTTTGAGAGTGGGATGAGGTGAGGATAAGCTTAGCGGTACCGAAACGACACCCAAGTAAGAAGCTGAAACCAGTGCCATCCAGACGCACATCCGAGTATGATGCCAACACGAAGCACGGAAGGGCCCCCGGTGCCCCCCCGAGAGCAGTCGCCTGGATCCACCCCAGTCTCCCACTCTGGCACGACAACTGCTCAACGGGATTTTCGCCGGTTGGCGGGACAGCTTCCCGGGGAGGGAGTTTTCTATTAAGTGGTACCCCGGGTTCAGGTCCCCAACTGACCGGCAGGCGGCCGGCGGCGACCGTTCCCACCGGGTCTCCCTGTGCATCACGTCAGCTCCACACCGAACGAACGCCAACCGGAACACTAGAGTCAGCTAGTGGGGGTATCGCTCGGATCCACCAATGCCATAAGAGAATGGGGGAGGGATAGAAGGAACGGCTATCCAGCCCTTCCGCCGAAACGCATTCCTACTTGGCGGCAGAAATAGGCTGGACGGTGGTACCAATCCGCTCGGATTCAATATTGAATAATAATTTTATTCAATGTTGAATCCTACCACCAGTGATAGGTTAGGAAAAAAGGACACCAAGGCCGTGGATTGGGTAGAGGAATGCGGCAATGGTGGCTCGAGGGGCCGGGAGTGCTTGCCCGTGCCAATTCTGTAAGACAACCGGACAGGTTGTCAAAAGATTGACCCTCTGACCTGAAAATATCGTTTGAAATAATTTAATAACAGATTTTATCTATCTATACATAGTACAAAATTAAATCGCCTCATGAAAATTTAGACATTTTAAACCACGCAACGGATTTTATTCCAATTCTCATCAATATATAGAGTGTATTAAGGTGAAGGTTTATACGTGTAGTTATTTTTTATTTAGGTGCATCCAAGCGAAGCTGCTCCGCTTGTTTATAAATAGCTCCTTGAATCCAACCACTCTGAAAACAAAGCACAATCGATGCGTCTCTCCCCTGGCAGGTACATCCCATATGAAGTTATCAGGCTGTGTCTGCGGTCTCCGTCGATAACGGCGGTGCAACAGGTGACCTGGCAGGTCGCCAGAGACGCTGCATCGCCCTGTCACCGACCCACCCCGGACTCTCGACACAGACGATAATGTCGTCATTATTGGGCTATTGTGTTTTGATGTGGTTAGTGGTCAATTACACGTGGTTTTTAAATAAATTTGGTGTTTTATTTTGTTCAGCGAGCATGCGTTGTTGTTATTGATGACACTAGCTGAAAAAAAAAAACTACCGTAAATATTTAGAAAATTGACAAATTATTTATTTAATTTAATATTTTCAATATACAATTTACAAAAATAACCAGGTTAAAAGAAAGAAAACAATTACGCTCAGTGATTGTTGGTCTCTCGTTTTTTTTTTATAAGCATACTTAAAAAATAACATGTAACATCAAAGTCACTCGCCAAGCCTCTCAACTTTTCTCCTCAGTCTTCCTATCACCGCAATTCATCGTAAAATTCCACCGAAACTAAGGTGTCCTCAGAGCAGAGATAAAAATCTTCACCCAATAAAGCCCTTGTAGGACCATATCGTATCGTTTATATCTTTAAACACTCGCACAATTTTTCGCAAGTAAGTAAAATCCAATGACACTCTACTTGAACATTTTTCACTCGGCGAGCGTTAATCTTTCTCCGTCTATTTAAATTTTGTGCTTATTCACTTAACTAATATCATTGTACCTATCTACTTCGACCAGCGGATAGGTTAAGATGTATTGATAGTCAATCACCATACACTATAACGGTATAGGAAACATCGTGAAGAAACCTGCATACCATAGCAATTTGTAAAAAGTACTATAACTTATAAGTAGGTAAGAATTATTATGTAGGTTGTCTGTAAGAAATCGCCTAGGGCGATAAGACCGCCAACTGTACTCTTTATTTATATCTGTAAAATATTGAATGCCTTTTGTTTTTTTTTTTGTGCGTGCAGTAAAGAATAAATAAATAAATATGTAATGGCGCCGAGACAAAACAGTACACATGTGCGCCGCGGACTGATTTATTACATCGAACTCGAACTATTATATTTACTATATTATAAAATACTACTAGAACTATTATATATTTATATTGGACCCCTGGTTTATCTTTAAACACTGGCACAATTTTTCGCTAGCAAGTGAAATCCGATGACACTCTAGTCTCTACGTGAACATTTTTCATTCGGCGAGTGTTAGTTACACTAGAGTCGAGACTGTTACCTGGAGTGGTGCCAATTCGTGTTGCACGGCGATGCTGCGAGGTGCAATGTTTGTTAATTAAACGCTTATTGATTGGTGATTAGGTTTGCAATGTTTGTCGGATGTTTATTTTTGAAAAAAACGTATTTGTGTTTTTTGATGAAGAATCGTGTTCATATAGCGGAAGATGTTCATGTACCCAGTTGCTGTCGATAATATCTTAGATCAGATGTACATATACTATAAGATGTCGTTTATTCGCTTTGCGAGCCTGCATTAAAATAAATAATGTATTCTCAATTCAAAATGGCACTTTATTATTTTTTTTTACAACTATTATAATTTCATAAATTCGCGCTTATTTTAAAGCTTCAGATAACCATAGCGTAGCATCACCCTATTATAGCACAGTCGTGTGGTTGCCTAGCAACGCAGACGGACTGTTAAACTCGACTGTAGGCGTGTCACACGCCGCGACGCACGGTGGGCGTACTATTGTTCGGCCAATCAATGCGCACTAATTAATACTTCGCACTCTGCGCACACGCTACACTCGAGAACGTCTAGACTGACGGCAGGGCTGCCACGTCGTGAAAATTTATTTGAAATTGTAAGTGGCCGATTCCAAATGGGCATAATATGGGTTGCCGAATGTCGCCTAGACTGTTGTGAGATACCATGTAATAGCAGTTGTTTATGTATAAACAAAAATAAATCGCGTCCTTTGCATTTCTTTACCATTCTACATTTTTATTTTACAATTTTATTAATTATATATTACATTAGAGTAACTGTTTGTTGTATCGTATTTTAAGTGTCACAGACTTATGTATATAACCAAGTCTAGATTGCAATCAAAATTGCTTGGGTGACTCTTGTACTACTGCCTCTCCAAACACTGTCTCATGAAAATAAAACTGAAATAAAATGTGGTGCCGCACCCATAAATCCAACCCAGGGTCACACCATACCAATAAAGCGCCAAGTTCACAGTTTTAAAATTTTCCTGCCAGCCCTGCCACACTGTTAATGGACATTTGTCAAGAGCGTTGAATGCGCGTTATCCGACCGTTCGACCTATATGCCGCAAATTAAATTACATTACACATTGTTTGAGACATCGCGTCTTGTGTAATACATTGAGCTATCACCCTGTCGGCCCGGACGAGAATTCCGAGAGATAAACGAGTAATTAATTTTGTATACTGCTTCTAAATGAAGGTTTAAAGGTCTTAGATTATTTGGTAGAAAAGCAAATCTATATATCTATCTGGGTTTGAATTTAGAACGATCATCAATTGGCGCCAGTATCCGTATTATGGGAAATCAAACCTATATAACTATCTGGGTTTGAAATTAGAACGTCCATGGTTTGGCGGCAATATTCCATATTATCGTGGGGGGAAGCGTGATATGATAGTGGTGTATATGGCAGGATGAATTACGACCGGCAGAAATAGTATAGTCCAGAGCTAGTTACAACATTAATGTATGTACTTATTTATACATATTGCGAGTAGAGTAATAAAATAGTGACCTCTTATTGGTATAAAACAAAATCTTTGTAAAACATTTCCTGAAAATTGAATACCATTTTAAAGGTTAAACATTACTCATAACATTATTTTGCAAAATGTAATAGAGCTCGCCGCGTTCCGAATGTTTCATGAATTTTCGTGAAATTTGTTTGACAGAGCTGTCAAAAGACATGCGTGGGCATTCTATATAAATCACAATTTACTTGAAATGAAACTCTTTGACGTGCTCTGTAAATGTTGGCATTTTACTTCCTAAGATGTCAAGCTATCATATAGAAATGTATCTCTTTTAACTTGCTATGGAAAATAATATGAATGTGAAATCTGTATGTATAGTGAAGGAATACTATATATTTATCCGTATTCGAGCTGGTCGAAATAATTGTTTTATTTTTATTTAAACTTCATACAATGAAATTGTACAAGCGGACTTAATGCCATTGGCATTTTCTACCAGTCAACCTTTGGGAGAAGCAGAAATGAGACAAAAAGGGTGTTTGTAAAAAAATAAATGTAGATAATACATTAAATACATACACACTATCAATAATATATTATTATACCAAGGTATATCAAGACCGCGACCGAAAACGAAGATAATTGGTGATATTCTCTATTTAACCTTGTACTGAACTTACTATCGGGTCTATTTTATTCACTTTGATGTTCCACTTTGTAAAAACATGAAATAATTACCAATACATTTATATAGGATAACAGTTTAAAGAATATTAATAACATAAAATTAAAATCTGATTTTTCTGTTGCAGGTAAGTTCCAGTTTATTGAAGCTTTCTGTCCAACAATGGAAAATATATCAAGTTGTGATGAAAATACGTAAGTACGTTTTATTCATCATGGTCACGGTGGTTGCAGGTCCAAATCCCAGGACACACCTCTGTCTTTTCGGAGTTATGTCTGTGTTATGTTTTATAGTCAATCACCACGCACTATAAGGAAAACATCGTGAGGAAACCTGCATACCGTAGCGATTTTAGAAAGAATTTCTACGATATGTAAAGTCCGCTAACCGGACTAGGCCAGTGTATTAGACTTTATGGCCTAACCCCTCTCAATCGTACTTTTGATTGTCGAGGAGGCCCGCGCCTTGCAGTGGGACGTGTATGGGCTGATACAGTACAATCATATTTAATAAAAATTGTACCCACCCATGCACTTCTGAAGTTGTGGATCTTTATTAAGGTCGGTAATCACTTGCCATTAAGATACATGCTTATTAGTCTTTTCAATTTACGAAAAATATATAAAAATCGCTACCGCTTATAAAAACGCTGTCGCTCCTCACCCTGTCCACACGAAAACTATTTAGATTTATGAAGGCATTTTTATTTTAGCTCCTTACTGTCGATTCGGAAAGTGGCAATAACCCCAGGAATTATAAGTAATTAATTCGTAGTTGACATTGATGTTTCGCCCGCATTGTGGCACGGAGTTACGGCGCGCAGCTGGTCGCGTCAATCTTCCCTGCTCCCATGTTTAATGGCCACAACTGAATTCATTGTTTTCTTTTTTTATAAATGTTTTGGATATCGGTAAAAATGGGTTGGAAACTTGATAGTTTTATATGTTGGAAAATTCTTTTTGTTATTTATGTTGTTAGGTAGAAAAGATTTAGTGTAATTATAAAATAACCTATTTATATTGAAATGCAACAAGCAAGACATTGTTCATAACGCCAGATCAATATAACATATCATCCAATAAACTTTCAAAGTACGCATTGTAAATACCCAGGCATTGTATTTCAATTAATAAATCCATAAGACTACATTAAAACATATCCACTGACAATTACACTGGCCACTTTAAATAATAACTCAGTAGCGGTAATAACTCATAATAACACAAATGGTTCCGTCGGCCGGGAAACTGTTCCATGATAAACGCCGACGCACAATTAATCCGTTCAGATTACAAACTAATGGGACGAGATGCTTGGTGTGGAGATGTATAGCGGCCAGCTGCTACTGACCTGATACTGAATAACACAATGAAATGTCATCGATGTTATACTTCTTTCAGTGGACCGTGTTTCGAAATTGTTGAGGGAGTTTGTATAGTTATATTTTTGTTTTGTTGTGATATTGGGTTTTTCTATTCATTATCAGCCCGGAGTCAGGAATTTGTGCTCGATATAGCGATGGGCTCGCAGCCTATCACATCATGGGACGGCACATATAAGGCGAAATGTGGGTGTCCTGCTGGCGCCTCTGCCTACCCCTTCTGGGATAAAAGCGTGAGTTCTTGTGTGTTTGCTAGTCGGAATCTTTATGTGTAAACTTATAGTTACCACCGTAGACAGTAACAGAAAACTCTTCAGAGTATTTTACGTAAATGGACCTTGTAGCCAGAGTAACTACTGGACATAATAAGACTTAACATCTTTTGTCTCAGGATGGCAAGCGCAGTGGAATGTCAAGTATTGCTTTGATGCATGGTGTTGTTTGGTTTTGCTATTGTCCATGGGCGGTCGTATCGATTACCATTAAGCGAATGGCATGCTCGTCTCACCATTAATCGCAATAAAAAAGTTATTTCTGGTTGAGCCTGTGTACTCGTATATCCGTCTTCAAGTAGGCCGACATAATTGTATCGACATGCACAAGATGATAAGTCATCTCTACCACCCATATATATTCACGATGCCTAAGTATGATTCTCGCATTGAATGATGAGGAATGGGGTGCTAGAAGACGAGATAAGAATTATAAGGCACGCGACAGTCTCTAATCAAATAAAACCTGATAGTGAAATTATTACGTTTTCAGTTATCAAAGTAAAAATGTAGTAGCATCTTAATCAAATCATTCGCATTGCTTTCTTAATTAACATCAAATTTGTAAAGTGAAAATGGTAAAAAAAAATTGCATAGAAACGTTGAATTCATCACGTCCGCACCTTTTCCGATTTCATCAAACGCACTCACAGGCGTACCTTTAAATTTCACGCCGCGTGCCGGTGCATTCACAATTGGATCCTTTGCGATTGACAAATTGTTTGTTTGTCCAATAAAGGTTGCAGTTGACGCGTGATGAAAAACTGCGCGAGCCAATTTGATTCATACATTGCTCGCTGTTGTTAATGGTAATTGGTGTTTTGTTGGCGGCTATGGCGGTTTATTATATTTAGTGTTTCAGTGTTTTATCTGATTATTTGAGTACTGTTTGCGGATATGGTACCTATAGCCAATTTTATCTTTGAATAGCCTTCTTCTGTGGTCTAGAGAATAAGGTCTGGAGGTGGATTCTGATCGTTTCGAAAAATTATTCTTGGTGGAATTTACGTCTAAATTTTCATTTCAATTGATCTGTATTGTGATGTCTAATAAAATATGAAAATGGTTTCTGCACTAGCAAGATAAAACAGGCAGTTACAAATAAAATAGTTCCGAAATTACGCCTAATGGCGCAAATTGAAATCTTCCGACCAAAGCAACACGAAGACCACTCAAAACACATCGAAATGTACATCGTTTGTAGGAACGAAACAAAAGTCATGTTACAAGATAGGTTCTTCACACGAGAGCCTCGCGTTTCCTCCTCCGCTGTAAGAACTCCGGAGGGCGCGCCACTTACACGAACGAGGGTAATCAGAGACCAAACAAATGAGCAATGTTAAATTACGCGGTACACGTAAAACCGTTGTTTTGCCTTTTTTGTTACGTCGACAGATGGTCTGGCCAGCGGCCAAAACGTATCGATCATTTGGCGCGCTGCCAATACCGAAAGTTAAGAAATGGGAATGAATCTATTCTGTGACTATTATGACTGGGTGCGTACCTCGCTGGACTCGGTTTGGTATCGTGGTTTTATCGTTTCTTTTTTCTTATTGTTTGCATCGTGGGTTCGATCCCCGCACCGAAACAAATATTTGTGTGATCCACAAGTATTTGTTTCGGGTCTGGGTGTCTGTGAGACCGAAAAGTCTCTAGTAGTTCCTGATACCCACGACACAAGACTCGGTCATAGTGTGGGGTTAGGACAATGTATGTGACTGTTGCGTGTATTAATTTATTTATTTATTGGGCGGTATTTTGGTCTCTTTATATGGTCCTTAGATGGTTTTGTGTTTATCCTGGCTAATCTAACTAATGACAGACAAATTGATAGATGTGCTGATCCAACTGATGGGCAGATTGCAAGACAGAATTCGTCTGAGTTGACAGTTACCTGGATTATTTTGTAGCTTAAGGAAGCAAGCATGCTAATTACTTGCTTCCTTAAGCTACAAAATAATCCAGGATTACAGGAAAAACAGGTCACACTGGTAAACTACTCCACAGCTACAGCTCTAAGAGTCCCGGATAGAACCCGATAACTTCGATTGTTAAGACTACAAGTTTCTGTTAATTCAGTGCTCACCTTCCGCATACGAGAGACTGTAGTTAAATTCGCCTTAGTTATAAAATGGAATTCTGTCTACCTGAATCTGATCAGTATAATTGAAGTACCTAAAAACAAAAAGTGGTGTCTTCGTATTTGTGAGCTTTTTGTTCATAGATATGGAGTACATTATTTTTATATAACTTTGGTGGGATCATAGCTACTACCCCACCCTGATCACTGCTACTGCAATTCCTGTATGCTACGAGTAAGATCAATAGTGGCACGAATTTAATGACACTGACAATGGTCAGTGACTTGTCAGTCAGTCAGCTCAGTGATTCTCAAGGAAGCTCTAACTAGGTTTTTGGTTTAACCATTTTATTTTCTTTGTTTTGAAAGTAACGTCAAATAAAATTCTTAACCTGATTCATTCATATACTCAAAACGGTTATGAATTCTTAGCTCACGTCACATTTCCAAAATTCATTGACTATATTAGTATGCATTTGAGTTATCGAAAAACTACGTATTTTTTACCATATTATTTTTTTATTTATTTATTTTATTCTTAACTGCACATAAAAAAAGGAAATAAAAAACACTTAAAGATATTACAGATTAACAAAAAAAGTACAGATGGCGGTCTTATCGCTCTAGGCGATTTCTTACAGACGACCTTAGGATGGATATAAGAAAAGGAAAACAAGAGAGGGCAGTCTAGAATTTAAAGGATACAAGCACTAATAAAATAAAAACGGATAAAATTAAGAAGAAAACAGTAATAAGATACCATAGAGATATTGTCAAAAAATATATGGTGTTCGTTAACCCGCAACAGGCCAGCGTGGTAGATCATATCCTTAGCCCCTCAATCGAAGTGTCAATTGTAGAGCCTAGTGCACACTGAGCGTATATACTTTCACTACAAAACACATACAATTTATAACAACAACCCGTTTCATACACACGCGAAATGTCACGAGGCCGACCAAAATTGAAATTTGTGTTGATATGAAAGAAAGCCGGACCGATTGGACGGTTGCCACAACCGCTGTAATATCGACCGGCGCAGACGTCGTTTATAATCGTCTATTAGATGCACGTCGGGAACAGATGCTGTCCCTGGTCTGCGAGACATGGAGTCTTATGAGCTGGCGGGATTTGTGGGTTCGTGTGGCTTGGAGACATGTTACAGAGGTTATTAGACTGTTCATCTTGTAGACTGTCCCGCCCTCACTCCCCACTGCCACGTCTGCGAGCAACGATCAGTGGCATTTTGAATTTAATGTTTTTTAATGACCCCATAGAAACTCCGCGAATCTCCGGGAACGTTCACCTTGTCTTAACCCGCAACGAAATTAATAAAACAGTAATATTTATATAAATTTATATAAATAATATTTTTATACTGTTCAACTTATCAGTAATTTTCGCTGGGTATACAAATTTAGCTGAAGCTACGAGGGTGAGTTTGCCAGTAGTTATTCCATGGTGGATAATGGAAACACAATATGTAGTGAGTCTCACTGTGACCCTGTATGAGACTGTCCATTTCAATGTACAAGTGATGCTTATATATTAATGTGATACGTGCATACGTGATATTATCTAAATCATTTGACATTGACAATTTTGCTGAATCAAATCTGTTAACGTGCGTGCGTGAAGTTATGTGCTGCCACAGTGAGTTTGGGTTTTTACGCAAATATTGGCTGGCTAAAACCATAACTAAGCTACGTTTGAAAATACAATTTTGCAATCTGTGTACAGAACTGACAACAGCTATCCTATAGAATGGCCTATTTGAACATGTGGTACGGCGGTTCTCTTAAAACATATGTTTGTCTGTAAACTGCGACATAGACTATAATTACAACAAAATGTTCAACCGATCACATAAAAATATAATAATAAAAATATGTTCAGCAGTATTTAAAACAGATCAATCATCAAAACCAAACATTCATCGAAACTTTTCCGCAAGTGCTCAGAATCTCGCGTCCAACGTATGAATTGAACGCGCTATCGCTCAATCCAATACCCGGATCAACAAGTGCGAGGGGGACAAAAAACGCCCTTCACAAGGGAGCCATCACAATGAAGCTCTAACGCAAACACCGACGCAGCAAAAACGTCATGAACGTTTGTCGATTGTTGGAATGTTTGAACAAATACCGCGCGTATGGAGACAATGCCGCGCCGGGCGGCGAATTATCTAGGGGAGGTCGGGGGTATACGGTGTATTGGAACTATTTGAACAATCGTATAAGTCTAGCATGATGCTTTTTTACTTCATTTTACCTTTAAATAACCATGTTGATGTTATTTAATACATTTAGTATAATATCGATACAATATTCGTTAAAGTAATATCAACAGTTGAAACTTGAAGCAAACGAACTTATTCCAAACTGTCGTACCAAAACACACGAGTACTCATCGCACATTCTAAACTGGCAGAATTGTCGACATCGCCACTGCTTGCCATAAGCAAAAAATTGAATTGACGATGATTTTTGTAATAACATGAATTCTGTGAGCATTAATTTTGATCATATGAATTTCGATGCTTAATGATAGTTTATTTGTCTTGTTGGCAATTAAATGATTTTACAGAAATACGATACATAATATTGTTGTAAAGAACCGGCATTGGAACGAAACGCTCTGATATTCGATTGTTTTTCATAGTGTTGAATCAATGTCATATAATTTCACATAACCATTGATAATCATACGTACGTATTTTGACTTAAATGATAAGCTTTTCAGTTTTTATTAAGTTCAGGGTTTAAGCGCTTTTACAGTTTTCTAGTTTATGGTTGTTTTTAATAGCTTTGGGTGACAGAACTTTAAAGGTGATTCATGCGAAACCAATTATACTTGATATAGACTATAGTTGTAAGATTTTATTTTACAAAAATGTGTCGTCTCTGACAAAAAGAAAGGAAAAGCTCGTATAACCCAACTTGCTTACTCGACTTGAGAATCGAATCCAAGACTTAACAATTTACGTCGCATTTGTACTGCCAAAGAGCATTCAATAAAACATTAGCTGCTTATCAGTGTTTATACACAACAACTCATTACATATTCCAAACTAACCAAAATTTAACAGTGTCTCAAACTAGATCTCCGAGCTAAACACATACTTCATTAAACGCTAACCTATCGCGCATGAAATTTTCAAGTGAGTTAACAGGTCTTGCAGGCCTGCATAACTTATACGCTCGTGTCTGGATTAATCACAAACTGCACGTGCGCCTGGCTGTATCTCAATTTAACTTGGACCCGCCGGAATATGGAATCGTGTGGTCGACCCACCCCGACTGGTTAGCGGTTTTGCTTGGCTCATGACTCAATAGCTGCTGATATTGTATCGTGTTGGATGTAAACATGAGGCATTGCAGTATATTTTCTTATAATTTATTCATGCATTAATGGGCAGACTACATATTTATGTAAAAGCTACGAATATTTTAAGCTATTTCGATGAAATACTTGTGTGAAAATAGTGAGGCAGGATATTTTGTATGTCTAACAATCTTAGTGGCACTATGATATACTTTTAAGCAAAGCATAAATTACTACCGGGTATATCAAGACTTCGACCGAAAACGAAGCCAGGTGGTTTAGTTGTTACAAACACGATGCAAATAAAAATTTCGCCGAAACAGTGACAGATATTTTTTTAGAATTTTTTGAAAATTGTCTTGTTTGGGTGGTAAATACCTAGTTTTTGCGAAAATACTAATTTAAACCCTTACATACCACTGCGTGTTTAAAATTAAAGAGGTGTACATCTTTATTTTGGGAAAACTATGTATAAATCACCCCAATTATGACGATAAGCAAAAAATTACAAAAAAAAAGTTGTTGATTTTTATTGCGAAATTTTTACTTGCATTGTGTCTGAAGTCACTAATACTACCACCTGGCTTCGTTTTCGGTCGCAGTCTTGATATACCCGGTATATGTAGCTTTGACCAATATTTTGAATTTGCAAAATACCAAACACATTAGTGAAGGTAAATGACGTCGGGGAAGTAAATCGCTCGCAATTTGAAATTAAACATAATTTTAGCACATAACCACGACCAAGAAATAAACATTATCGTCTATTTCCCATCCGTCATTATTCCGAAAGAGATTAACAAATCACAAGTGAAGTTATCAGACTGTACCCGTAATTGCATAATAGCATTCTAATTTAATTCATTTCCGTAAAATTGGACTCGACATGTTAGCTCAACAAAAGTATGTGACAATAGGATTCACTCGATCCAATTCGATAGTCTCACAGTCTGCATCCCTTAACAAGCTTACTTTCACCCCCGGGCTAATTGTAAATACGTGTAGGTGTCAATGGACTCACTGGAATTCAAAGCCCGAGGATAGTCGTAGCTTTACGTCCACGTTATTTTGAGTTAATTGAACTGCTTCGGTTATTTAGACTATAATCAAAACTATTTTCATGACATGTTCTGATAAAAGTTTAAATGAATTGATCCCGAACAGAACACGACTTTTACCCGAAAATCCAAAAATTTAATTGCTATATCTGCCTCAACGTACTCCGGCTAATTTTTACCCTTCGTCATAGCATCATCAATCCGCTGAAATAAACGAAATGAAGGACTGCTCGAAATATCTTTTCAGTATTTTTTTGTTCATCGTCTGTTTTTCATAGCTCGATGGCTCTTTCAAGGAAATCATTGGGAGCCCCAACTCAAGTGGAAAGTGCATAAAAATTAAAAACAGTTTCACTACCTCCGTCCGTCTCAGTTGAATGGTACTCTAGTTTAAAAGTTGAAATTAAAAAATATATTTTATTATTCGTTTCGTGTGTTTAATTGTTAGTCCTGCAAGAAATTTAAAAAGGTTTACAACGTTTTGATTGGAATTTATTTTTCTGATGCATATAATATATACGTATGCACTTTAATGTTGTAGGAATATCGTGAGGAAATCTACCATAGAGATCTTTAAGATTTTCTGTGGCATGTTAAGTCTGCCAATCAACAATAGGCCATCGTGGTAGACTAATCGGTCTTAATCGATCTCTCGATTGTTTTTTTTATTACGATGAATGGCGAGACGAGCATGCCATTCGCCTGATGGTAAGCGATAGGACTTCTCATAGACAGCAAAACCAAACAACACCATGAATTACAAAGCAATACTTGGCATTTCACTGCGCTCGCCATCCTGAGACATAAGATGTTAAGTCTCACAGTTGATGCGAAATCCTGCTTAGCAGAGGACGATTACGGGCTGATATTAATTTGTATTTACCTAGTCAGGTACTGACTGCAATGATGTATTGGCTAATAAGAGTAAAACCCGTGTCACCGTGATCCAAGTTTCCAGCTCTACGGAATCAGCTAGTAAGCGGGCCGCCATAATTGTGTCATCCGGTACAGAAGCGACGCTGCACCTAAATTTCACATAGGCAAGATTTGCAATGCTCTCTGGTAGTCTCGTACAAATTTTAACAAGTTTTGGGTCGATCATCGTTTAAAAAGCAGCAGCATAAATACGTGTTATGTCTCGTCTATTTTCTCCGCTGACACCGTCCTATTTAAATCGGAGTTTTAACAACTTATAGCAAGACCACTTACTAAATAAATAAATACGCCCAACAGACACATACATAATCCTGACCCAGCACTAAAATCGAGTTTTATGTCGTCGGTATCAGGAACTACGGCAGACTTTTCGGTCTTCCAAACACCCAGACCCGAAACATATACCTATGTATGGTTCACACAAATATTTGTCTCGCTGCGGGTATCGAACCCGCGGCCTCCCGTTTCACAGCCATCTAACCAACTGCGCAACGGAGGATGTCAAAAACCGAATGTTAAATGTGTAAAAACCCATGCTTGAGTTAGAGCGTGCATAAAATACGAAGCCTACAACCGATGCAAATTGCACAACAATCGAAAACAAAACCGAGCAAAATTCGCGTCATATTTCTTTAATACCACTAACAAAATAACTAACAAAATCAAGTATAAACGTGAAACGCGGCGTCCTTTTAGCAAAATTGTGCTCGAATGTCAAGTCAGATGTAGTCCCCGAACGATCCTGGACGAGATTGTCGGAACTTTGTTGTGTTTACATTATGTCTCGGAGTTCGGGACACGGGCTCGTCTTGTTGCTAACGTCATTAATAACTCCAAGTTTACCAACTCGGCGACAAATTTTCATCATTTTGCATGTGTTTACCGGTCCATGTTCGGCGTTTGGATTGGCTTCGTCTTAACTGTTAAGTGGTAGTGTTGTAGTGGATGTGAGATACGATTTGGGATTTAAAGTGGATTTACTATCATAGTACGATTAGCGATTTAAAGCGCCACACAGCGTTTTTGAATATGGCTGATTTTTATTTTAGTACCCGCATTAAAGCGCTTTTTACGTAATAAAGTGTGACTTTTCAATGATTTTAAAAAAAAGTAGGTACTTTTATCTTTTTTTTTTTTTTTTTTTTTTTTATTGCTATGAATGACGAGACGAGCCTGCCATTCGCCTGATGGAAAGCGATACGACCGCTCATTGACAGTAGCAAAACCAAACAACACCATGAGTTACAAGGCATTGCTTGGCATTCCACTGCGCTCGCCATCCTGAGACATAAGATGTTAAGTCTCGATATGTCCAGTAGTTACTCTGGCTACAATGTCCTTCAAACCGGAACACAACAGTGCATTTACACTGCTGTTTGGCGGGAGAAATAGACATTGCGGTGGTACCTACCCAGGCGGCCTCTCACATATGAGAGACCTACCACCAGTTAAAATTATCTCTTATAAAATTAGTGTAACATTACTATATAAACTAAACATGCCAGAATTACAAAAAAAATGCGCATATAATACGTAAAAAGAATTTGAACAGAAATTATGGCTAAAATGGTTCAAAAAATCTCTCAGCCACCAAGTTTAGCATCCGAGGTATTTTATAATAAGGCAGAGGTAGTCTTCAGAATATCTAGTTATTTTTTTCCAAGGAATGAATTTCCTGCCATAATGCGGAAATTGAAAGAACGCCGCACAAAATAACGATTGAAAGTGGTATTTAATGAAATACTATGAAAACATTTTCTAACCTCTATTTTTGTGATTGAAATAACTTAAATGTTATGATATTTTGTAATACGAGTGTAACTTGGGGCTTTAACAACTCCCTAAAGTCGAAGTTTTAAGAAATAAAAAAAAAGTCGAAAGCTGGCTGAAAACATTCAAAAAAGTGTTATTAATTATTTGAAATTTATTTGTTTACTCTTTCGAACATGGAACATTTTGATTTTGACTCTTTTTGATTCTATTTTTAAATATATTTTAACATGTAATATCGGAATTTAAAATTGATTGATTGATTTTTTTGTTTTTTTATTCTAGTTTAAACTTGGTAATAATACGGCATAAAATGTTTACCAATTTGAAGGAATAAGCATTGTTTGTCCTAATACGGAGCAAAGGCTTTCCTCCAATTTTCATTCATCTCTTGTTCGAAGCATTCGTTTTAGCATATTCTTTAGCATCTGTTTAGTATTACACGTCTTTAAATCTGATAGTGCTACGTTCAAGTCCTAATAAACCACGTCCTTTCTTCGTCCTTTATTTTGTGTGGCTGAGAGAGTTTCTTGCGCCGTTTCTCCTACACAGCTACAACACGCTCCGTAGCGGTGGTAGCAGTAATTAAGGACTCAAAAGATCTTGTAAAAGACTTTTTGAATAACGAATATTTTGAATTCTCAAAGATCACTTTCGTGTCGAAGATCATTAAGGCTATACGCTTACCTATTAGTTTTTGTCTTCCAAACAAAAAAATACGTTTAAAACCGCAAACAAAACAAAAGAGCGACAAAAACTAAACCTCAAGAACAACCGTGCCAAAAATATTAAAAAAACATTTGAAGCGTTTAATATTATTGGTGTAATACACAAAGCAATCGCAATCCAATCCAATCGCTCCCCGCCACTCGGCGAGTCCGAATGTCTCCGATTTATCAAAGCGTAAGAATCAATTTACTTACAAAAGACGCCGTTGCTTTGTCCTTTCGCCTTGCGACGGGATTTGTACCCAAAGAAATAGTCGTTCGCCACTCCAAAACACTTCCGATTACATCCTCGCACCCCATTCAAGGACATTTAAACCTTTTAAAATAAAGTCCAAATTAGATTTAAACTTAAATAAGAAATTGCAACAGTATTAACATTATAAAATACAGTGAAATGCAGAAAATGACAGTTTTTATTGTTGATATGAGAAATGGTTCCGCATGAGCGTTTACAAAATGCATTCGTATTTCTTTGCTGTCAAATGAAGACGTGTATCCATGCTAAAACAATTTATTGTGCAGTTTATACCGAATGTATTTCAAGAAAATTGTTTTTTATGGAGAACAAATTGTTTTCGGTATAGAAGTTGATTATTTTTACAACAAAGCATGAAAGTGAAATATACTGCTGACCCTATTTTAAGATTAAGGTATCGTATACTTCAAAGGACAGGACCTAATTATTAATTGAGAGAATTTAAGACATCATGTAAACTGTGTCTGGTAAGCTTATTTGGCTGTTCTATAATTTGAGTTCGGTTCTTGACACTTAATAAACACTGAAGGAAAATAATATTTTTTAAAGAAAATTCTAGTTGTAAAATTTTGGTTCGGTTCTTGACACTTACACCCGTATTCTAAGACGTGTCCTCCAATCTTTCTCAACCTTATCTTAGTCGAGGTGACTTTACAAATGAATTGGAGGGACCCTCGAAAATGGTATGCTTAGTTAAAAATATACCTTTACTAAAGGTTCCTCGAGTGAGGTTGAGTCAAGGAAAAACGTCATTAATTACGTCATTGATGTATAGATAAAGTAGAGATTTAACAAAAAACCTTTGAAAATAGTCTATGATCACTTGAAAAGTGACAGTCAAATGTCATGTCAGAGTGTTTACATAGAATAATATATAATTATTGAACTCAAAATCTTCGGGATTGTGACTGGAAGACAAATATTTAGTGAGTCGGAGAAAAAAACGCATGCAGACAGGAGGAGGGTCATATCATCCAACCCGGAAATTTCGAAGGATATTCTTATGGATGAATCGTCGTTCGGGATATTCGTACGGAGTATCGTACAAGTATTACAGGAACTGTTGGAAATCTTTAATAACTCGTTTAAAATAATAAACACTGTTTCCAAACCAAAAATCTTTTATTAAATGAAATAAAGAGTAATGTTTGTATCATTCACTGGGAAAACGTGTACATCGTGTAGAGGCACCCACCTCAAAAAATTGTTGGCATATTTAGGTATTTAAGAATTTTAAAAGGTAAACTTTATTTCTCTCTTTTAAATTACAATTTTAAAGTAGGATTATTTCTTTTATTTCTTCCTTAAGGTAGGTCGCGACGTACCTTGAGTTTGACAGTTGATTCCTTTCCTCGAGACAGGAAATTTTTTGAGTGACGTTGAGTGGAGGAGATTTTTTCTACTAAGAATACGGATTTCCTCTAGTAACGTCAAGTGGAGTCGAGAAAACGTCTTAGAATATGGGTGTTAAACACTGAAGGAAAATTATATTTTTTTTAAGAAAATTCAAGTTGTAAATCTTTTTTACGAACATAATATTTTTCTGCATTGTTTTGACTGTTTTGAATGTTATGGCCGCCACGCACGTAACGATATGACTGTGCAAGTCTGAGTTTGCACAGTATACTGGAACGTGTGTGGGCAAATAACTGCGCAAACTTCGTTGAAATTTTCGATTCGAGGCTGGTGCAAACACGCATTTGTGCAAACGCACTTGAACATGTGTGTTGGCCCTTAGTCCCACCACGGCATATTATGGAAGAAAAAGAGGATAAAAAGCACATACATAAATTCACATCGAACGTAAAGGACGTAATTAAAATTACATGTAAGTGAAGTATCGGTCACAAGGTGGACGGCCGACCTGGTTAAGGTTGCAGGAAGTCGCTGGATGCAGTCCGCTTCCAACAAATCGATCTGAAGAGTATCTATTAATTTTTGTTGTTATTATTTTATTTATTGTTTTAAAACACTTAATATAAGTATTATTATTTCTTATCAGTCCAGCTATTAGTACACTATTGACTGCCCTCTCTTTTATCCTTCTCTTATTTCCATCCCAAGGTAGTCGGTAAGAGATTGCTTTGAGCGATACGACCGCCTTTTGTACTGCTATCTGATTTAATGTTGTTGTTTTTTTTTTCTTTGTTAAGTTTATGTAGTGTACAAAAAAGGATATATAAATAAGATCCATGATGGAGGCCTATGTTCAGCAGTGGGCTTCCTGTAGCTGAAGAGAGAGGGAGAGAAACTCACATCTGTATCTAGTGTTATTATTGTTATACAAAGTTCGCCGAGCTTATTTCCGTCCAAGATGTTATAGGAGGCGACTCTAACAATATATAAAAAAATGTGTGTGTTTATTAGTGTACACACGTAAGAAGTGAAACTTCTTTATGACATCATTTTTCGAAAAATGATCTACTATTTACAAATTTACAGAATTGGTAAAATAAAGCTAAATTAAATAAAGTTTAAGTTTAGGAAGGGGGAAATTTTTGAGGGAATTTGGGATTTCTATCGGGGCCAATTTGTAGCCCTCACCGAGACGGTTCCGAGGATACCAAGCTCGGTGGGTCCACGACCTTTATTGGCCGAGATAGGAATAGGGGGGGAGAGGTAAAAATTTTAGGTAGGGGGTAAGCGGGGGGGGAGGTTTCGTGGGGAGGCTATTGGGCACTGTTTTGGATTTAGGGTGGGGGAAGGCCAGAGGGGGGGTAAGGATCAAATTACAAAAAAGTGGGTGGGACTTAAAATTTTGGGTGGGGCTTGGAAACTGTTGGGGGTGTGGCTTACTGAAGTGGGTACAGAATGTGTTCTAATCGTATACACTGTATTATGTCCAAATGTGGGATGATACACTAGTGTGGGATTCGTACTAAATACAGTTACAATACACAGGATTACTACTAAGTATTACTAATTTACTAAATAAATAAAGATGGCGCGTAACGCAAAAATGTGACTTAGAAATAAAGATGGCGCGTAAAACAAAAATTTTTTCCAACCCCGATAAAGAAGTTTCACTTCAATAATTGTAATATATAAAATATACTGAGTGAAAATGAACGCACTTTGAAGATCTTTTTTATAATTATAAAGGTCCATACCACATCATAGTCTGGGCTAATATTGATCGCGCTCGATTGAATCTCATTGCCTCATACATTTCTCGTCACAAAGGAAGGAGATAGATAAACTGGGTAGATATTTTATTCGTGGATAGTGTGAATGAGCCCGGTGATACCATTTACGTTAACGATAGAGCAGACCAGATTTACTGCACATATCGATTTTATTCATATCCAAGTGTTATTTAATCTTCTAGGGATGGTACAAGATGTTGTGAATTTTATAAAACCTTGTAAACTTAAAAAAAATAGTTCGGTAACCGACATGCTAACTGAAGTTTAAAAATGTTTAATCCAAACCTTCTCTTAATTTAGATATTTTTTGGATTTTTTTTTAGATTAGAATGCAATTAAAAAGAAACATTGAATCCTGTACTAGGTTATTACATATTTGTACATTATAATATAATGATATAACACTGTATTATAAAGATGCTTTCTATTATGTTAGAATCAAAACCATGGAGTTATCTTTATTATGTAAGTAAATAACAGACATCCCTGCGTATTTTGAATTACTCTCCAAAGCCTACATGGCCTAGTAAAGCGGCCGAAACATCAGTTTCATAGCAGTTTGAACCGTACACTAAAGCTCAAACGCACGGAACAGCATGTTTCACAATTCAACGGAGGGAAATTTTCAAATGTGTACACGGGAGAAAATATCAAAATGAACACCGACCCGTATTACATGATGTAATATTTTTCATAGCTATCCGGAACGCGACTAAAAAGGCACGCTGCGAGTTCATAAAGGCATTCCATTTATATTGCTCGGGTTATACTTGTAGGGGTGGCAATTATCGATGTTTGAACTCCGGGTAATATTCGTTGCGGATAGCTGTTTTTAATGAACACCAGCTATTGAAATAAAGGTATTATTATGGTATCCAATTTATTACTGTTCTGACAATTGTTTTGTTTGCCATGTGTGGGTTTATTAAGATACGCAACAATATTTGGCTATATTGGGATAAATATATTTACAATCAACAATTCACGCCTATCGGTTTTTTATAGCAGTAGCTAACATCTTTGACATAGTTTATTAACAAGGAAAAAAATCGTATATTTATTTCAGTATCCAAAAGATTTTGATGCAATAATTAGATATCTTATTCCTATATGACAAAAAAATATATTTTATTTTGAAGGCAACGCTTTATGTATGAATTCATACTGTGAAAAGCTGAAACGACTTCAAGATGCCGCAGAAAGAATAGTAGGTGAAGCAAAGTACGATCAATTGAGTAGAAATTTATTTGAAGAAGCACAGTGGACATGAAGTTCTCCAAAAGATTCTTGCACAACATTGTATTAATACGGGCTAATACACACCCGAAATACACAGGAAACATAACCATAAAAATATACAGAGATATTAAAGCGTACGTTCTAAGAGTCTATAACAGTTATGTTCACGACAAGACTACATATGAAATTACCATACAACGGAAATGGTTTTAATGTGCTCTCTGAAGTGCTAACAGTCTCGAGATTTCAAAATTCGAGCGGTGAATGTAGCCGCTTCCAATATTTGAATGAATATAGCTTTGTGATTTCAAGATTGGTAAGTTCTTGTTCCTATTCATTTTCTAGCTCTAATTCTGTTCATTATCATCACCTTAAGGATTCCATTGTGAGACATAGTTCTCCTTTAATTCACATAAATAAGTAAGCACACACAGCAGTCAGCCTTCATTACGAAATCACGGTATTAAAATTAGCCCTACATTAAATAGTCGTTTCTTGGTATTTTGACTAATTGCATTGCATTTAATGATAAATGCACTGGACTCCAAATATAATGTTAATTACCAACAGATTTCTCTCGTTTATAGTATAATAACGGCCTATTTAATTGCTTTTCAAGCTTCGCTCAAAGGATCTAACAAATACCCTTAAAAAAGGATACCACTTCTCAGTCAGCTTTCATGATTAAATATCTTTTCATCGGTATCAACCCTTATATAATCCGTCCATCCTTCCTTTGGTATTACTTTTTCTCTTTCCTATTTAACAACTTTGTTTTGGTTATTTATCCCTTTTTCTTTCTTGTTAATGCCCAACCAAAAGATTTCCTTTTAATACATGTACACAAGTGACACCGTATTTACTAGTTTGCGCTCCTATAGTCTTTTATGTCTAAACCGATGTTAAGCTCCATGTAATACCATTTGGTTAAGGAACCGTATTTCTACGTACTCTTTTCTAAAATAATAGGTTCTCTATAATGCGTGAAGAATAAATAACTACCGGCTTAGCGGTATTCTCGTCATCTTTATAAGATTAATTCAGAGTATTTGCATTATTTAGTTGCTTTGCCCTGAACAACTTTGTTAAATAATGTTTGGTACTTCATTTCAAATTTATTCATCTTCAGAATTAAGACCATTGACCCCATTTCTTCTTTTACGATATCGCATTATTCAGAAAGAAGTTAGGCTTCTGCCACGACCAAATAAAATGTTTCATCGCCAACATATTCGAGTGATTTCCTCAAAACGTGACAAAACCTTGAGTGTAAAAATATATACTCCACATTGACACTAACAAGACGGGTCACGTTTCATCCCGATGCGACAATCTCATGCCGTTTTTGCTAGGTCACCGAGTTCCGAACTCTTAAAATATGCTTTAGGAAGCAACTGGTATTTCTACGCTATATTTTTCTGAAATAGATATCGCTTTGGAGTGTTGGCATGATATTTTTATTTGTGTTATTCAAATAATGCTCGACGGATGAATGAAGTCCGCTCCGGGCGAAACAGTTCAAGCATGTACCGGCTGAGTTTTGCTATATTAAAATTGGAATGTGTTTCAACGGTGTGATAACTTTTCTGTGATAGATCCAGTCATTTGTTTAGAAGTTGCTAATAAACGGCACTGTGAGGATTAGTGTTTCTAACTTCGGATATAATTCCTTGACTGTTCCACCCAGGTTGCGTTAGTTCGCATTTATTTGTTTAGAAATATTGAATAATTTTATTCGTCAAGGTGGATGGACGACTTATTTAAGGATGTAGGAAGTTGAATGTTTCTAAACTGCATCCTACAGTCAAATTTCTTAGCAGCGGTCTTTATTTAATAATAAACTGTGGCTGGTGATGATTAATTTTTCAATAACTGAAACCACAATTTCTATAAAACACAAACGTAAAAACGTAATATAGACCAATATAAAAAGAAGAACGTAATTTCACGTATCTGCCATATGTATTCATGTAATAAGGTGAAATTATATAACACGGTCGTATCAAAAAGACGCAATTTTATATTCATGCACACATTCGGACGTAACCCTGGTGGCGGCTTTATGCAAATAAATTCAATAATAAGTTTTATAGATGTGTTTGTTTCCAACCGTACAATAACTCCGTGTCGCGATCCCTGGCTGTTCAATTTGCTTCCTTTTCCACCTGCTTTTGAAATAAAGTTTGCAATAAAAATATTTCAATTATGTTTGTGTGCTTAGTTTGTGAAATTTGGGTAAATATAGGCATTTTTTGAAGATCTGTAGCTATGGATGAGATTTTGTGATACTAAGTCGTGTGGGTTACATCGGATGTAAAGTTTTATTACGTCCAGTACTCTTTACAAGGATTTTCAGACCCTGTTTACATATTTTGTATCATGGATATTGTAATATATTATATTACTAGCTTCTGCCCGCAAACTTCGTCAGCGTGATTAACTTTATTTGGTACTTTTCATCCCGTCCCGTTCCATTATATCCCGCCCGACCCATCTCATTCTCACTCAAGGCATGTAATCCAGTCCCATCCCATCCCTCTGAGTATAAAAAGTAACAAATATATGGGAATTCCTTCCTCATCCCACGGGAACACTTAATTTTTCGGGATAAAAAGTAGCCTAAGTGTTAATTCAGGGTGTCAGCTACTTCCATATCAAATTTAATTGAAATCCGTTAAGCGGTTTTTGAGTTCATCGCGCACAACCGCACAGACAAACAGACAAACCGACAAACAGACAATAATTCTACAAATCATTGTTTTCGGTTCTATTACGTTAATACAGACCCCCCCCCCCCCATATTCATTTTTCTCATTTAACAAACACAAAGATTCCATAATACAAAGAAACACCCTGTATGTAAATGAAATATAATATACCAGTTTTCAAGTTGGACCTGCACAAATATAACTGTGAAAACTGTATCTCATTTCCTGCGTTAGTTCTTGAGTAATGTGCAAGCAAACAAAACGAAACACCCTGTTGTAAATGTAACATATACCGGTTTTTAAATTGAACCTGCACCAATATAACTGTGAAAACTGCATCTCATTTCGTGTCGTAGCTTTTGCGTGATGTGCAAGCTAATACAAAGAAACACCCTGTACGTAAATAAGACATGTTCCAGTTTTTAAGTTGGATTTGCACCTTTAAAACCGCATCTCATTTGGTCTTGCAGTTTTTGCGTTATGCGCAAGCAAACAAAAAGAAACAACCTGTATGTAAATGAAACTTAAACCACTTTGTAAGTTGGACTTGCACCTATATAACTGTGAAAACCGTATCTCATTTCGTGCGTTAGTTTTTGCGTTAAGCGCAGGTAAATAGAAAGAAACACCCTGTATGTAAATGAAATATATAACAATTTTCAAGTTGGACCTGCACCAATATAACTGTGAAAATTGCATATCATTCCATGCGGTAGTTTTTGAGTAATGTGCAAGCAAACAAAAAGAAACACCCTGTATGAAAATGCAACATATACCAGTTTTTAAGTTGAACCTGCAGCAATATAACTGTGAAAACCGCATCTCATTTGGTGCAGTAGTTTTTGCGTGATGCGCAAGCAAACATACAGACAGACAGACAGACAGACAGACAGACAGACAGACAAAAATTCTAAAAAAAATTGTTTTGGCTTATGTTGCTTTTATAAAGACCCCTCGCATTAAAATTTCTTAAATATCTTCCATGTACAGACATCGACCATTTACATTTTTATTATATGTATAGATATTGTTGTCATCTGGTTTTTAGAGGGTAGGGTATTTGGATTGTGAATAAATAAAAATGCATTCAGTACAGTAATTTCCTATTTAGTTTAATCAACATCAACATAAGATCATAATATACTTTCCTTTACTTATAACCTATATAACATTAACGATCCTTGTATCAATTTACAAGGTCAACATCCATCGTTTTTGCTTCTATTCCGTGTAATAACTCATCATATTTAGCCATAACAATAACAAAGGTAAATATACTTACATTTTTTTTTTTTTTATTTATTATTTCCCATAAGAATTTTTACAAAATCAGGTTTTGGTCCCCTGGCACCCAAACTAGGCTTAGCCTGTATTTTGGGCGACAGTGTTCCTCCACAAAGTTTTCTATATAATTATATTAGTGACATATTTTGGGATATAACAATGTTGTGTTAGTAGTAATTCTATAATTAAATTACATGATTCGAGCTTTTAATCTGCTATGGAATTCCTCTGATACGTATGCAGATGCGCGCGCGTGTGTGTGTGTGCGTGTGTGTGCGTGTGTGTGTGTGTGTGTGTGTGTGTGTGTGTGTGTGTGTGTGTGTGTGTGTGTGTGTGTGTTTGCAAGTTCAGGTGGTGGAGAAGATATTTTCAATAGTATCATATGTTTGTTCCATAAGCCATAGCTGCACTACTTTTTTGGCTTGGTATTTGTTCAGTTTATGTATTGAGAGAATTTTATTTATTTTATTGTACAGTTTAGAGCTGAGGTAGTAGAACTGGTGTTTCATAAAGTTGGTATGGTGTTTAATAGAAGGGAAAATAGTGTCGACTCGACGTTTTTCGGATGTTATAAGTGGTTCTCGGTGTTTTCTTAGTATACAATTAAGAATATACAATTTTCTCACCGATAGCACCTTACAGTTCCTATAGAGTTCGGCTGTAGGGTACCTATATGGCTTGCACAGCATGAATTTCAGTACGGCCCTTTGTGCTCTCTCTATTTTGAGTAAATACGTCTTGTGGGCGCCGCCCCATGCCGTCACACAATATACTAAGAGAGATTGACAGAGTGCATAATATATTGACAATAGTGTTTCAAAGTCAGCCGAAAAACGCAGTTTTTTGAAAATGTACATAAGTTTACGAAACCTGGTGACTAGACTATCTATTTGAGCATGCCAGTTTAAATGTGTGTCAATCAGTATTCCCAAATATTTTATGTGTGACGTTACTGTTAATAAGGTACAGGAACAGGTGTGATTTTGAATGTAATGATGACACGTGTGAACTTTTATTGCAATGGGGACATTTGGTTGTGTCTGGTTACTTATACAACATTCTGGTGTATAAACTGTTATCTTCCAATAAAATATAACTTCAGAGGAGATATTTCCACTTTCACGTTTCGAACAAGACTGCCGCTGCTGTCGCTTCGTAAGGATTAATATTAAGTACGAGAACGAATGAATGAAATAAAAATGAATGACTAAGGTAAGTGGTTAATTGAGTGATATTGAATAAATGACGGTACCTACCATTGATATAAAAATAGTCAGCAATATCACTGTTACTAGATAAAAGCTAACAATATATACTTTATGAGACAAGTATTTATGCTCGCATTGGCAGTGGCACTCTGTCACCTCTTGTGATGAAAATATGGCCGGCTAACTAAGGATAGCAATACCTTATGTACAAACTTTACATTGTATACTTGCTGTATATTAAAGCCATTCATTTTATTCACTACACCAACATTGAAACCGCAAACTCATTTCATTATGTCACGCCACCACGCCGTAGACATAATAAAACTTGAGCATTTGAAACAGCTTTTGAAATAACGTCGCAAATTACCTTTAAACTATATTTAACCACTCCACTTTTAAAATTAATATTAAAAGCGCATCTTCCTCATTCCATAGACGCATAATATAAAAAATTCAACATCTCCCGTTCATTTTTTCTCGCTCCGTCGGTTCTCGTCTGCGGATATCAAAGTGCGCAAATCTTGTTGAAATCTTTTTGAGTCAACCAAAAGTACATTTAGCAACTTTGATTCATTAAAACGCCTATCCTTTGTGCGCAACGCTTTATATGAGGGTCCTTTCACTTTGTGGTCCAAGTTGTGAGCGTAATGGTGACTTGTTTGTAATTAAATAGACTGTTTTTGGTATAAATGGTTAATGAGTTTCTGTAGCGCAATTTTATATGATGAATAGGTTTTAAGGTTTAGTTTAGTGGAAGGTTAAATTTGAAAATGTTAAGTGCCTGTTATGACATTTTTTTAATTTTCTATAGAACTAGGACAGCTGCTGAATTTACTGTCCAAGACGAGGTGACTCTTGGGCTATTTTATGATTATCCTCATGTTTAATAGGGCTTAGATAGTTGGCACTGTGGCGTTTAGAGAACATTGAAGTTCGCATCATCAGAGTTATCACAGTAAGTACGACAAAGGCTGAAACGTTTGTCTAATAGAAAAAAAAACCACTACTATGAACTTAATCATTTTAAATCAGCCGAACAAAATCGTGTTTACCTTAATCCAACAATAATTATTCAAGTAAACTTGAATAATAAATATTGTTTGATTTAAGTAATCATAATTGGTTATATGTTGAGTAAGACGTGTCATCTGTAAACTTGAATATTAAATATTGTTTGATTTAAGTAATCATAATTGGTTATGTTTTGAGTAAGACGTGTTATCTGATGATCAATGCGAGTAGGCTTATAAGCCTATTCGCATTGATCTATGTGTATCCAAAACTAATCCGCTCCGCTTATAATTTCAGCCCATGATTCTCACCTAGCCTTAATAGACCATTCAGCTAGCATCAGCGAACGCTTCGGCGCTTACAGTTAACGAGCCAGATTTTCTTTTATAAATACCTCACATATAATTTTCTAGGCTTTACACTTTACCATTTCTATTAAAAATTTTAACCGTGCGTGTAAACATAGCCGGTATTTAGAAACGCGAAATGCAAATAGAAACATGATGAAAAGGATTTTTTATGCTTTGTTACGTGTGTAACGGAGTAATTACGTCTTTTATATTATATTTTATAATTAAATAATAGAAACGAGACATAGAAATGATTATAGCATAAAAGTGATTTTCTTTCAAGATTATACCTACTACTGTATTCCAAAAAAGTCGCCGCAAGTTAGTTTGGCGTCGAATTTGTAACGTAAGTAAGATGGCTGAGGGAAAGAAAAGGGTGGAAGAAGGAATCGGTAGAAATGATTGTGCTTCGAGCAATTATACTGACCAAATGAAACGAGACACTGTTATTACACATTAGTGCTCTTTGAAACGAAACAGCCAGACCATTCATGCTATAATTAAGATCGAATGCAACATAACCATGCCATTTTTTTAAAATGGCAGCTCATACTTCTGGCACAATAAATAAAAAAAATAAACTATTTTGTCCCCTCAGTTCAACCACCATGTCTATACAGAATTAGTAGGTACACGAGAAACAAAAACATTAAGTAAATAAAATTGATCCCCAAAAGTTAAGTGAATTGACAAAGAATTTTTGGGCAAATGAGCAAAATAAAGACTAATTGTTAAATAAAAACGAATTTACAATACCATTTCTGTAGCTACGTCGAACCTTCACACGTCCAATCAGCAGCAAAAAGGAAAAACTACGCATTCATCACTCTTCGACAGCGTTCACGATGCAATAACTTCACATCGCCACTCTTAAAAACATGTTTCGAAACGCAAAAAAATATAAAATGCCAACAATGCTAGGTTGGTTAGCGTAATATTTTTGCTCTGCGCCCTCCTCTTTCAAGAGGGTCTCGACTTACCTTCCCGCAAAAGCCTGGGGTTAATGAGACCGCTTGCGCCATTTCAGCGTAGTTTTTTTCGTTGCCAAACAAAACATTAACATTTGAAGCGAAACGCCTAGGATTCCAGGCGTAATTGTAAGTACTGCCGTCGGCTACCTCCATAATGTCAAGGAAATTGAAATGTTAAACCTGTTGTGGGTTTTTTCTTTATAGTCTTCGTATGGTTTTTCATTGTAAAAGGTCGTTCTGAACTCTTCTCACCACTTTGCCACAAATCTGGTTAGTGTATACTATATCATAATAATGTATGTAGTATGTATCAATTTAATCAATTATGTATCAATTTATGTTTGGCTTAAACAAGATCGATGGTTTCCGTCTTTCCATCTAATCCTAGAAAAATATTTTGAATTTTCGTTTATTCAAGACAACTTAAAAGAGTCGAGTAGTAATTGTCAATTACGATCTGAGTAATCCAATGAAAATACTTTCAATTCAATTTCAAAACCACGACAATAGATGAGATCTTGAATAAGCATTAACCATAATTTTATAATGACGTCGAAACAATATTACAATCAACAAATCCCAGCAGACAGATCCCCTTATTTACATGACTAATTTCGAAACGCAATAAATGAGTTGATTCAACGGGCTTTCCCCCTTATGCATGGCACTTACCAAGCGGTTACAAGTACCGACGAAGCCGAGCTTTTTATTCCATGGAACAAAAAACACAATAGCTTATGCCAACCCGTCGCTCCGCTAGAAGTTTGCTTATTAAAATGACGAGGTATCATCAAAATAACAACATTGTTTGCAAGCCTAATGACTGTCGGCATTTTATACGTTAAACTTTGTCAAATGAAATATTTACAAAATACTGTTGAGGCATTTTAAAACTTACTTTTTGCCGTACATTGTTACCGTTCATTTTCAAACGATAAAAGTCATTTACGTGTAATACTTTTCTCTTTTATTTATGATAATGTGTTTGTAAGTGAGTTTTTGAACGTTTGCGCGTTTCTTTATTGTGTACTAGTTTGAGTATCTTTATAAAAATATATTAAGAAAGAATGAAAAGTTTTTACGGTATTCCTCTATAACGACATTCTCGTCTTGTCGTCGAGAAATCGTTCAAGTGACATCGTTCAAGTGACATCTATTATTATATTCATACGTAGGAATCCTGATATTTGCGTGGAAATATTTTTCATTTCTGTTTAGTATTGAAATGGAAAAAAGATATGATTTTTTTTCATATGACGACATATACTGTACTCACTATTACTAAAAGATTACAATGAATACACAAAACTATTGTTGTCCAATATATTTGCCACATCGTGCATTTGATCACCAAAACAAGGCCACGGAACACATTTATACATCATATATCATTTCAAGATGACGGAATGCAATGCAAAATTTCATCCATTATTAAATTGATACTGAAATGTATAATGACTGGCAATTAAAAATTATGATTATAATATCAGTTCTAATCTCTGGGTTTATTTATTAATCTGTTTTCACTTATATTTTACGTCATTTTCAAAGGACAAAGGCTTCACAAATATCAAATAAATTAAATTCTTTCTAGCTTTCATCTGACAGCATATCATACACCTAACTCGGGAGCACATTTAACTGAACGAAATCAAAACCAAGAGATTACCAAAATAAGGTAGGTACCTAATATAAAAAAAATCACGCTTCCTTGCGCAATATAAAAAGGATTCAGCCATTTTTGGTTGACAGTTTTATTGAGTGCGTACCTGAGTAAGCTCTCCATTGATCCTCCGGGTTGTCACTCTGAGTGACGTCACAGCTGCCTCCTCCGACTTCAGACCTGGTTTAATATCAAACGGAAATGTTTTTTGTGTATTGTGAAGACTTGCTTTTATTTGTTATCTTTGATATACTGAAAAGGAGTCTGTTTCAGTATAAAAAAGAAGTAGAGAAAAAAATGGGAAGTATTTTTATGTATTTTTGGTGGCTTCAAAGCAGTCAATTTTATTTTAATATTTATATTATCCATAGTATCTATATGGCTCGAAATAAGGTCTGTTGCGTAATACAGACGTTGCTCTTTAATGTGAAATGAAAAACAAGCTTAAAGTCTTACGGTCGCACTCAGAGATGTTTAATGTCAATTAAAATGTTCCTTAGTGTAGATTCTCTATATCAAATCTAGTAATGATTTAATTGACATTAAATGTCTCTGAGTACGGCGATTAGCAAAGTGACTACACCGCACAATGTAAACAAATGTAAACTTCATTAAACAGGCGGCTAATTGAAGGTCAGAAACTCTAAATAAATGGTAACTATCACTCACTCACTCTGACCAGCCCTAGGTGCAGGGCTGGTGCACTTCAGGTGCAATTTATTTTACCGTTCCAGAAAAAAAAACTTCAATATTCTACCAAAAGCCGTTTTTAATATTCATGAAAAAATGAAGTCATTTTACACTGCTTTCATGCGAATTATGTATTTCGCTTGTTTTTTATAATGGTGCGTACGAAAAATGCATATTTTTATTTCATTTATATACATTCAACTAAAGCTTGGGTTTAACATAATCCGCGTCATTATAGCGGCCATTTGGAGCCCAGATTTGGGTCCATTACGGCCAAGACAAATTAGTTCATTACCTTATTCCACAAAACTGTGCATTATCCAACGTAAGCTGAGCCCGCCCTGAAGCTTAACACCGAAGAGATTGTGCTCTCAGTTATTGATAGGAGAAGTCAAGTTATGGTGGACGCTCGTCGCCCCACTCGCCAAAGGTGTTTTGTTTCGTATAAAATTATTATATTCCCAAGTTGTTAAGTTTAAGATTCAAGTAGTTATAACAGTTAACCTACTTTAGTTTATGCATTTTCGAGTATAGTTGAAGAGGGTAGTGGTACCGACGATGTTATATAAGTTTTTGTAATGCGTATTGTTTTAATGATCACATATTTTGGTTTTTTTATTTAGTTGTTTGAGACAACTTTTATTATCATTACATAGTTATGACTATAATTTTGGTCTAGTAGTAGTATATATTCTTATAATAATCTTATTCCTAAAATTTAATGTAAAAATCCTAATTATTCACTCCAACAAGATAACAGGCATCTTGTTAAGATTAAAATCTTTAATATTTTAAGAATATACACAAAATCTTCAGTCACGATTCATTTATATACATGCTTTAAACATGGTTTTGCCATCGTGACATTAAGCCTGTCAAACACAGTAACGGCCCTATTCATAGATATAATCCGGCCGCTCAGAGAATGCGTTCCTGACACATGTCAGTTGATCATGAATAGTGATGGGAAATAATTATCATTTTGCTAAATTTTGAATTATTCCCAGTAAAAGTAGCAAGTTAGAATAATTGGATACTTGACTATTTTCTATAAAGTGTTATAAAATCTAGGTATAATCATTCTTTAAATCTTCCAACCGTTAATATATTTTTAAAGAGATCTTTATAACGAATAAACATGTTTTTCTTTATTACTAAAAATATTGTCACAAAAACGGTTGGTCACGTGACTTTTTAAAATTTAAATTTAAATTTTTACTTTTTACGTTTATAATACCAGGAACGCTAGTTAGTGGAGATATAGCTTGGCAATAAAAAATAATAAGAAAAGGAGGCGCCACTGAACCGCTTAAATAGTATCACATTATAGATCGGATTTTAATTTTGATTCTTATTGTTATTAAATCAATTATAAATAAATAATATAAGTTAATATTAAATGTTCTTATTTAAAATATTTTAATAAAAACGTAAACTTCAATGCCAAATTTAAGTAAAATTCACAAATGTGAAAGATATTATATTGCTGCCAGGTGAAATAAAGAGTTAGATCCGTTTAATTATTACGTTATACCTTATTAAAAACACAAATGTATTATTTTATAATATAACGGAAAATAACGTTATAATAATCTGCTATTTTTTGGCCACATCACTCCAGAAATGAACAGTTGACATAACCTTGTAACGGCGTGGTATGAACTTATAAATATAATATTTTTATTTTTATTAACCGTCAAATTTAGTCCAAAGTGATAAAATTTAACCTAAATTTACATATTATTTAATTTTTTATGATGTTTTATTTCGTAAGTAGGGTAAATAAATAAAATTGTTCGATAATGTATTTACATTTGCTGTCGTTTCATTTGCAACGACACTTCAAAGTTACGTCGTCCGTTCGATTACAACCTTTCAGGAACGCATTCTCTGAGCGGCCGGATTATAGTTTGAAATCCTATTTTAGTTATCGAATGTTTTATCTTCTTCGCTCAAACTGAATCCAAAGTCGTTCGAAAAGGACAAAACATTCTATAATTAAAATAGGTTTTAAAACTGTCTATGAATAAGGCCGTAATTGTATAATTCGCATTTTATAGTTTATTGTTCACATACAGGGAAGCAAAAGCGATATTTTTTTCAAAATATAATCCCTGCAGATTTACCTGAGCAAAAATTATCTCCATTGAGCGTAAAACACGTGTCTAGCCCTCGTTACTAATGATATAAATTTCGTGACATCGTATGTAGAATATTGGAATCTTTTTAGGATAGAAGGGTAGAACATAGTATTTTTAACCGCCTGGATAAAGAACACACAGGTGGAAAACCCATTGACCAATATAAATCAATACACCAAACTGTCACATATATAGTCGTGGCCACACACTAAGATCGAGTCTTGTGTCGTGAGTATCAGGTATTACGAGAGACTTTTCGATCTTACAAACACCCAGACCCGAAACAAATACCTGTGGATCACACAAGTATTTGTTTCGGTGCGGGGATTGAACCAGCAGCCTCTCTCGTCTAACCAACTGCGCCACGGAGGCTGTCTGATATTTTAATAATATTACTGGTGGTAGGTCTCTCATATGTGAGAGGCCGCCTGGGTAGGTACCACCGCAATGTCTATTTCTCCCGCCAAACAGCAGTGTAAATGCACTGTTGTGTTCCGGTTTGAAGGACATTGTAGCCAGAGTAACTACTGGACATATCGAGACTTAACATCTTATGTCTCAGGATGGCGAGCGCAGTGGAATGCCAAGCAATGCCTTGTAACTCATGGTGTTGTTTGGTTTTGCTACTGTCCATGAGCGGTCGTATCGCTTACCATCAGGCGAATGGCAGGCTCGTCTCGTCATTCATAGCAATAAAAAAAAAAAAAAAAATATTGTGCTGAAGAGCAGAGTTTTAAGTGAACGTCGAAAATGTCGAGTAAATGTCGATCGGATGCTCTGATTTAATAAATCACACATCCACACATTAAAACTCCAACAAAACATAGCAACACTCGATACTGCCTACACATAAATAAACCGAGTTAACCGCAGTATATTTGCGTACTTAATGTCCGGTTTGTGCGACTTCTGCGAAACTATAAAGTCGCGTAACAATGTACGCTAAGTGCCGTTTTCCGAACTGCCGTTGCGTGTGCTGATATACGATCGGACATTACACGTTGCCAATTTTCTGCGTTTCTAATGGCGCACTAAACTCATTAATATACCGCGACGGGTGTATTAATTTATGCGTGTCACCGGGAATTGAGCTAGCTCGGCATTAGGTGTTTCTGCTTTAGTTCTGCACACGGTTTGTGTTTTAGAATATAGTTTCGGTTGTTGCAGTTTTGCATGTTAATACTGTGGTCTGATTTCGTGACATTATTATTACAGACTGCCTCGGTGGCGTAGTTGTATTACGGTACCTACGGTTACAAAGCTGAGGTCTCGGGTTCGAATCCCGGGTCGGGCAAAGTGATATCGGATTTTTCTATTCATTATCAGTCCGGAGTCAGGAATTTGTGCCCGATATGGCGATAGGTTCGCCCCCTATCACATCGTGGGACGGAACATGCAAGGCGAAATGTGGATGTCCTAATGGCGCCTCTGCCTACCCCTTCGGGGATAAAGGCGTGAGTTTATGTATGTATGTATTATTATACAGAAATATCACAAATTATAGGGCGAATGGCGGTGTTATCGCTCTAGACGATTTTTTCCTTGGTATGAATATCAGAGAAGGACATTTCGGTTTAAGATTATAAGTTATTTAAGTTTTAGTTATAGCGTCGTTGAAGTTCTGATCCACTTTATTATAATATTTTCGTAACTTTTTCACTAAACACCTGCTTATAGCTATTTTTTTTTTAATAAAATTTATTTAATAATTCAATACCAATAATGGAACCACCTAACTTTAAAAGTTGGATTAATGATAGAACAGGTTGCTGCCTCTGTAGAAAAGTTTTCTACTGTGACTTGCGCGGTATTAGAACTTGAATGACGTAAGTTGTTTTACAATACAAAGATCTAACAGATAGGTGCCCATCGCGCCACAGATAATAAAAGTTTAACCCACGGCCTCGCCTCGGCAGCAATTTATATACATCAAAGTGTTACGCGCGAAACGGAACGCATCAGTAAAAATGCCTATTGGTTTTAGGGTTGTACGGAAAGGTCATTTGTTATTTGTTTTCTAATGGTTTGCCTTTAAGTTAGTAAATTGCACATAATAGACCTAAGTCGATTATCTTTTGCCATTAGACATGTAATCGTATAATATGTGTATTATAATATCATCGGCCATCTCAATTGCCACTTAACTTTTCGCCAAAACTATGAACCGTCTGCCATGCTGTTCAACGTGGATTGATTTATTGATTTCGTAAATCTTGTTCGAAAGTTATTTCAGTTACCAAAAGTAACATTATATCGACTCCTTTAAATAATATTCAATATTTGTATCATTCAACAAAACCTTTGCACAAATCTAATATCTTTGGCATACAAGAAAATTGCTTACTTAACCTACATTCTGTCGCCACCGTCACCTTTAAAAGGGATTAAGTAGCATATCCGGGCCTTCGTCAACGGACGCCACGGTTGTGCACACCCCTAGTCGCAAGGCAAACAAATTAGGACGCCCGCACGCGCGCGATTTGTCATTCGCTTTTTTTAATGATATTGTAACCGTTGACAGATCCACGTTTGTTCTCAAATAATGCGGCTTTAAATTGTCTCGCTTTTTGTTTTATTGATTCGGGTTGATTGAAATGATCCTGTGACATGCTGAAAATATGGACGGTTTTGGTAAGAGTATGTTTACATCGACAGTTATATGGCACGGAATGAGACCTAAGACTGACAATCCTGAGTTTCTTTTCTGAGTGTTTAATTTCTGTTTGTCAAAATGTATGAGTTACACAGGGCTTGAAAGGCAGAAATTAGTGCCAGGTTAGAAGTAAAGTAAGCTCACAAATCTAGCCATATCTTTGTATAGATTCAACCCTGGCGATCCGTGGGTAAACTACTGTCTAGTTCTCCGAGAATAGGTTTACTTATTATGTATGTATTATTCATAGGTCTAACTGCCTTTAAATCCTAGCAATTTCCTTCATAAATAGATTTGCACATAAACATCCAGTTTAATAAATATAGAGATAAATCACACAGAAGGCGAAGATTTTACTTCAAATAAAGACCAGGATTCATACACGACACCTAAATATTTACACTGGCTCGCGCTAAGTACAGACGCCAACATTGTTACTACGAAACTGCTGCAACAAAGCAAACCATTGTAAACTTTAATTGCCAGGAAATAGCGTTTACATTCGCACGAGTCATTTGGGGGAATATAAACAAGTATTAATACGCGTATTCAAAATATTTCGTCGAATGACGAGCGACAAGTTTATATGGGGACGTTAAATTTGAGATACATATTAATGTTTTATGATCGTGTATCAATCGTTGGCTCGGCTAATGTAAATATTTGACATGACAATATAACTATTATGTATTATATTTATGAGTTATGACGAACCATTAATAATTCCCTCCAGTTTCTTACCTCGCAAGTGAAGCTTTCAACTCTAAATATAGATTTTTATAAAATAAGTCTACCAACTGCTGGCCTACGATGTTTCCCTTTATCAAATAAGTACTCGTATTTGTTGCTATTCTTTATCGAAATAATTAAGAATTAATATTAAATAAATTTGGTAGCGATATAAGATTAAATAAATAATTCGACGTCTAGAAAAATCCGCCACTGGATTTAACCTTCATTTCGAAATTTTAATAATAATGTCACCGGTTGTCATAAAAATTGTCACAACAGGAAAAGCCGTAAATTATTTTTCCATTCTCGACTTCTGTAGGTGATTATACCAAAAGCAAATAATGTCGAAATGCCCTAAAATAACACAAAAGCAGGCGATGCAATTGTCTGTAAGTACAAAAGGTTTTTAACAAGTTTTTTGTTTTTTCACGTCAACTTTCGTCCGTCGCTCGCAAATATTGCGATATTTGTAATTGCGTATGCGTTGTGTTTAAAGAATTTCCATTAAGACTCCTCCGTACTGACTGAGATTAAACACAAGTGTAGAGGTATGTTAAAGGTTTACAAAGTATTAGTGTACGGTTTTATACTTGTTTTTGTAGGTGCATTGAGATTGTATGCATTCAGATAAACCTTTACCATCTGGTAAAGGTAGATGAATGCTTATAACTGAATAACCTCGGGCTATCTTTTTATGACTGGTAATGAGAATTACCATTATAAGAATTTATACCCTGGTTATTATTTCCGGAGTAGAAATTCATTAGGATTAGCTACACACGATTGTTCCAAGTTTGTATATTTCTTTTAATAATTGGAAAAAGATTTGCATCCACTAATGTTTTCGGTGGTTTCTATTTGTGTGGATACGAATATTCTACCACTAGCTTTTGGGCCTTCGGCAATCTCACTCACTGAACAGACAAAGGAGCAAAGCTGTTGGTAGAATTAACTATATTTTTTTATTGAAGCCTACATCAAACTACCACTTACAAATATATTGAGTTCACCTTCCACACATGTTTAACTGCTTTTCATTATAACCAAAATAACACAAAATAATGATTGCCATTTGCCGCCAAACCGATGTTCCACAGTTATTTGCTCCAATGTATTGTACACGGGTGTATATTCCGTAATGGGCCGTTTAAACGCGCGCCGCAGGCGGCTTGTCGTAATTCTCAGCCGTAACGATTGTAACTGGCGAAGAATAGCATCTTTTCGCACTGCAGTGTGTCTGCCATAAGCTGTAACGTCATTTGGTGTAATGTTAAAGTGAATGCGTCGCGTGATGTGGTTTGTTTTGTATTTTGACACAACAAAAGGGAAGTATTTTTCCTTCTGTATATGTTCATATAAGTCCTTTTCTGGGCACACCCCTACTATAGAAAAATGTAAGATCTCAGTGCAGTAATCTGATATTGTGAGGTTTTCATCTTCCCATAACTTCTTAAGAACTTTATATATATGTTCCTTCACGTTTTCCAATATCTTTAAAGCAAGCGATAATAAGACAGACATTGTCCTGCCCTGACCCCCACCACTGCAATTCCTGTAAGCGAAGATTTACAGCTATGCATTTAAATCAGAGGTGGGTGACTTAAAATGCGGTCGCTGTACGGATGCTCTCAGCAAAACTGTCGCTCATTGTTCCATATTTGCCTATCTCATCGCTCATCTACGACTATACATATGGCGTGCTCCCAAAGTCCAGTGACTAAAAACCACTACACATTTGATTCACAATAACAATGTGCACGCGTTCAGTTACGTTACCCGTAATGCCAGTTCTTTTGTTTGTTTTAGACGTAATCGTAAAGCTGACGCGTGGGTCGTGAGGCATCATAAATCGCTCCGCGGCCGCGATCGGGATAAGTGCCCGTGTGTATACACATTTGTGATTCTTTTTTCAAATTCGCTTTTCTGACTGATTTTTTTATTTGTTCATTCATGTGTTGGGCTTATAGTTAGTTTTGTAATGGATTTTTTATTCAATTTATCATGGATTATGTACGATTTGTTATACTTTTAGTGATATATTGTATCGTTGTATTGTACTCGTAATTATATTTTTGGCTGGTCAAAAAGTTGTTTTTGTATTGTATGCAATTATATCCAAAAGTGACCAGATATGGATATTAGAATCTATAAGGAACCTTTTGCTGTCGAACACACAAACCCAAAACAATTGTTGGAAGTTCAAAGGTCAAAACTTCTGTATTGATATTTGGTGTTGGGATTAAACTTATTCGTTATACACATGGCACCACGCAGACCGTCAAAAAAAAAATACTTGAAAATTTTCTACGTTAAATAAAATGAACGCAAATACACTAAGAAAATATTTTATCTGTTTGAGAACGTTCTATCTACGTTGAATGTGGGTTGCATTTCTAAGTTAAATTAAGTAAATTGCGCTTAAAGTGGCACTTGAGTACGAACACACAAAGTGTAGCTTATCTGTTTCGAAAATTCGGACGACTTCAAACTAGAGCCTAGAGAAAATAGTCGTGTTTGTGGACCATGGATTAAGCAATTGATAATATTTACAGCGCGGGTATTTTAAATATTTATAATAGTCTGTTTGAAATCCTTTTTCAGAAATAAAATGTTATCACAATAATTTGAAAGGATTGCTTTGTAAAAAATATGAAATGTTAGTTTTTTCATTATTCGACGACTCGTACGTAAAGGGTTATTACGCGCAGGATACGGATGTCACAGAAGGTCACTCAGAAAATCCTTAAATTGTTGTAGACATCTGATGATAATGATAATGATTATCCAATTAGGCTTTGCTAATAACTAGTAAAACATATTTCTTATAACAACAGTTAAACAATGGAATACCTATGTCTTTCCAATTGAACCTAAATATATTATTTTACTCTTCGATTCATAAACTGCTTGAATACAAAAAGCGTCTCGTATTTAATCAATTTTTAATGAATTAAGAACAAACCATCAGCATCGCCACATATTTGCATTCATAATTGTCATGCTTGTGATTTCCAAATATTTTTAACTCCACGTAGCAACTGTGTTAGATTAGTTAAAAACATTGGCAACAGGCGGTAAGAGCCCCCCTCCCCGTCCCCCTACCTCTCCCAGATGAGACGAGTTACACCACCGACCTATTGTTCCCTCTTCAACCGAGTATCCTTAAGGATGCGGGGAAGTGATTCTTTTGTGTGTCATGTTCCGGAATGGGCAGGAGTTTTTTTAGTGACGTGTGTTTTTTGTAACATTATCCCGGGGGCTTGAAAATGGATTTACTTTCTCTGGCGAGACAAAGCGATTGGATATGCACAATTATGCATGTCTTCTAAACTGCTTATAAGCTTAACTTAAACTAGAAGTACGTAAATTCAATAATAACCCCAATCAATCGTACTCGACCTCAATAATAACCCCAATTAATCGTTCTCTCGATTATAGAGGACCCCCGTGACCTGGGACGTGTATGGGCTGATTCAGATACAGATGCAGGAATAGAATAAGAACGTGCGAACCTCCAAGTTGGGATCGGGACGGTTTTAAAGTATATACATTTTTATTTATGCCGTTACCGACTGTAGCTTTTTCTGTATGGAATAATTCTGCTCTAGATTCCACCAAGCTATACGTTTCAATGAACAAAGCTTAACTAATTATTCCCGCTACATTCAAACTACCCAATATTTATTTATTTATTTATTTATATATTCTTTATTTTACACCAGGAAAAACAAACAGAGATTATAAAAAAAAATTAACAATAAGTACAATCGGCGGCCTTATTGCACAAGGCAATCTCTTCCAGGCAACCTTAGGATGGACATAGAAGAAAAGAGAATATTGTAGTTGTTTTCAAGATAGTTAATAATTTATTTTATTCGTTCTATCTCTATCATCCAACTTATTTAATACCTTGCACGACAAACCACGAAGAATATTCGAAACCTCAAAGAACCCGCACACAATGTCACGAATTTAAGCCTTTTGGATAAACATAACAAAATCCGCGTACTTTAAACTTTGAAATCAAATATGCAAAATATAAAAGTTATTCGTGGAAAATTCTCAGGGCGACGTCGGCCCCATAAGGTATAAATATTTTCACATTTCCCGGAGTAGAAAATGTGCCAACGGATCTCTGAAATTTCCGCGAACGAGACCCGGCGACCGCGGCAACCTTTATCCCTCGTAAGTTATTTGGGATGTCAAACTCGCAAGCGATGACAGCAACGCTGATCATGTTTTAACGATATAAGTTTAAAATTGGTTTGTTTACGTTTAGGTTTAAATCGTAGTACACAAATTTTAAGTTAGGGGTTTTGAAGAGCTGTTTCTAGGTTACTTTGGATTTATTCTTCTTCTTAATGTTCTTTATAATGTACGTCAATTGATCTTGCCAATAGTCATTATACTATAGCGTGATAAAGTTGCCTCGTTTGACCGTTACAACTTTTTGCTTATTAACATCGACGTAAAATATGCTTTCGAACTTCATTAGTCAAAAAAAATCTTTATAAACCCTTAATTATGGTTAAAAAAAACGATTTTAAATAAAAAAACCTACTTTAGAGAATTCTGCGCTCTTGTAACATTTCCCGTAAATACAGTTCTTGTTTTATTTCAAAACAGCTTTCTAATGGAACTTTGAGATGAAATGTATGATCTTTCGTTCCAGCTTTATTATTCGAGTGGCGACCGCCTAAGAATAAGAATTGGACGCCACAAGTGCATATAATAAAATCTTTTGTGTGATAAATATACTGGACTGCCTCGGTGGCGTAGTTGTACTACGGTACGATTATAAAGTTGAGGTCTCAGGTTCGAATCCCGGGTTTGGCAAAGTAGTATTGGATTTTCTATTTGTTATCAGCCCGGAGTCAGAACTTTGTGCCCGATATGGCGATAGGCTCGCCCCCGATCACATCATGGGACGGAACATACAAAGCGAAATATGGGCGTCCTGGTTGCACCTCTGCCTACCCTTCTGGGCAAAAAGGCGTGAGTTTATGTATGTATGTAATAAATATACAAGGTTGCCTGGAAGAAATTGCCCAGTGTGATAAGGTCGCCTCTTATACTTTTTCTTTTTTATATTATTTCATTGTAATTGTTTTTCTTTAAGGTGCAATAAAGGATAAATAAAAAAAAAAAAAATACTAATCAGTGGATTAGCAAATTGAAGTGGTAGTGGATAGGCACATAGCATGAAGTATTATTACCGATAGATCAAAAGATTTTCCAGTAAAAGCCACGTACAGATAAGGGCAATGTCGGACGATATAAAAAGGATAGACAGACGATATAACAAAGGTTGGAGAAGTCGGTGGATACAAACCGCATTCAATAGTTGTCTGTTGACTTTTTACGGCTGAAAATGATCAAAATAATGATAAATAAATACACCCAAAATTCACACACATAGTCCTGACCCCACACTCAGATCGGGTCTTGTGTCGTTGGTTTCAGAAACTACGAGAGACTTTTCGGCCTCACAAACACCCAGACCCGAAACAAATACTTGTGATACACACAAAAATTTGTCTCGGTGCGGGGATCGATGTCGTGGCCTTTCGTTTCACAGCCGGCGTCTAACCAACTGCGCCACGAAGGTTGTCAATAACTGTTAATAACTGTATTATTTTGTTACAGGTAAGCAGCTACATACATATTTACTCGTACTTCATAATCAAATAACCAGGGTAAGGTTTGCATTTCTTATAGGCTTATAGTAGCATACTTATGTATCTTGCAATTAAAAAGTGTTATTAAATAATAAATCGTTTTTACTTCGGGGAATGCCTTTTCCCAGCCAACACGAAAGTTCAATTTTTCTCTCTGTAAGAAAGTATGAGATTACTAAAACAAATTCGATAAAAAAGGTGTTCAGTGTAATATTGTTGAATTTGTGTTTAACAAATATCCGATAACATTCTGCGAACTAACTTTGGCAAAATGTGGTAACAATTTATATTAAAAGAAGATATATAAACTTTTCAGGAAAATACTACAAAGTTCGAATACAAGTTTGCACAAATAAAACAAAAGTAATATTACAAAAATTAAACAGTCTTATTTATATTTTATTTTCGAATTCTTACTTTGTTTTTACATGTATACATAACTTATTTTTGTAATAGCAATATAATTAAGTATTTTTTTGGTTCATTGTTCTTTTACATCGTAACGCATAAACCCGAGTTTTAAGATAAAAAACAGCTTATAAGCCGAAGACCGACACGGGTTATTTTTCACCCTGAAAAATGCAGAGTTCCTATGTGATAGATTGGGTAAAGTTTTAAATTTTTTAATACTATTCGGTGCCGCGTTTAAAATATACACACGAGAATCATTACTCTCTATAGCTTCCATGCTTAAATGAATTTATCTGTCCTTTTTTGTCAATTTGCTGTATTGAGAGTTCCAAAAAATAGGCGCACAAACAATTGACATGGAATTTACAGTTGTGTTAGTTCATTTTAGTTTTCTTTAACGGTCAAGGAAAACATTGTTAGGAATCGCTCTTGCGAGTTTCCTATAGAATAAGTATAAGAAGAAGATATTATATATAAGAATTGCGAAAGTATGTCCAGTCTGCTCCCTGTACCAGACCAACGTGGTGGATTAAAGGGTTATCAAAAAGGCAACCAGACATACAGGGTATATCAAGACTGCGACCGAAAACGAAGCCAGGTGGCAGTATTAGTGACTTCAGACACAACGCAACTAAAAATTTTGCAAAAAAATCGTCAACCTTTTTTTTTGATTTTTTTTACTTATCGTAGTATTTGGGTGAAAAATACGTAGTTTTCCTAAAGTAATGATGTACATCTTTTTATTTTTAAAGACTCAATGATATGTAAGGGATTAAATTACGTTTTTCGCAAAAACTAGGTATTTAGCACCCAAACACGATGATTTTTAAAAATTTGCAAAAAATAATCTGTTGCTTTTTTTACGAAATTTTTAATTGCATTGTGTTTTTAACCACTAAAACTACCACCTGGCTTCATTTTCGGTCGCAGTCTTGATATACCCGGTATACATATATCCCAAATATTACCGCAACGCAACATTATTACCTACGCAAACATGAAGTGTAGAATAAAGACACGCAGAAGAATAAAGAATAAAGCTGTCTAAATAAAGAAAGAATTGCGAAAAAATCTTTTATATCCAGCAGCCAATAAATACAGACAAAATCAACAAGCCAGTGTACAAGATGTTCAATCAAACATAATTGCTCATAAATTCGCAACACAAACAGTCGGCGCTGAATTACCCGAAATCCTCTTAGGTGTGTCGCCACGAACATTAATATGTTACTAATCAAAATGGCGGGTGCGTAATCAAACGCTATTGCTACGTTAATTAGCTCGCATATTCCACTGTTCCGCGTGTTTTTGTATCATTAGTTCGTGTTATTTGGAGAAGAAAATATTGTATGGTATTTCAGCACATTTTTTTGCGACAATCTGAAGTAAGATCACTGTGTGACGTATATCTGGAATTTGGTTCTAGAGCCTGTCCTAGGATCCTACCTCCGACTTTTCAGATACATGTGAGTTCATAATCGTGGATCTGGCTGATATATGAATTATTAACTGGCTGAATCTTATTAAATCTGAAACTGTAATTATTTTATCAGGTTGCACTCTTATATACTCTTATAACACAAATATATTATTTATTCAAATGATCAAATTTTGAAAATAATGAAATAATTACGATAATAGTCGTATTGTCATCTTCACTAATCACCAACCGGTTTTTGTTCAATGCGACCCATTTACTATTTGGGCTCTATTGTCTTTTGTTTGAAACTCAACTGAACTTTCGAAATCACCTATTGAAACGTATTTCACTCCAGAAACCCATTTCAAAACAATTTATAGAATAACCACGTGACTGGATCCTCATCAACTCTCCAGAATAAGGGAGCTTCAACAGTTTTCTCGTTAGTCCTAATTGTGTTAAATTTATTGCGCGAAAGACATTTCTAAGTAAGGAACTTAAAGGTAATTAAGAACAATTTGCACCGGCGCGAGGCAGCGGCGCCGGACTTGTCAACTTTAAATTTATTTGTTTGTATTCTTATTTGGTTTATGAAGCATAGTATTTAAGTCATAAATATAAATAATTCAGTTCGTATTCGTCTAAATGGAAAGCACGCACCTGTTCTACTCCTGAAAAGCTTAAACTATTTGTATTATGTTTTGTTTTATTTATTACATGATTTGCATACCATAAATAGACTAATATCAGTGCTATATTCACCTAAATAAGAACTATACAGCGCCAACTGCTGTTGCTAAAACAAGCCCTATGTTACGTGTCCAGTCGTCTTTATTTCCCCCTATCATATCAAGTATTTAATCTATACTAAGTAATATATTGAAACAAATATGAGAAATCTGTCAGATCTTTGACTTCATCGCAAGAACTTCATACATACTCGTATTTATGAAGTCTACCTACCCGCATTACGTCAGCGTGCTTGATTGAAGCCTGCCCATTATTCCAAAAAGGCTGACTATGGGTAGGTTGTCGTAAAAACGCCATCATAAAAATACAATTGCATCACCCTCTTATTTAGTCGTATAAAGGAAGGTAGATGAAAAAGGTATAATATTGTAAAATTCTTATATTTATTTCAATAATCAATTTTTATTTTCATTCCTTTACTAACTGGCACGGGAAAAAAATAGTTTTAAATCAAAATACTGTCGTTTAAAACATAAATAATCGGCGTGAAACTTTTTTACAGTTTCAACAAATAAAATATTTTATCACCTACTTAAACGGATTTTATTGCGTTTGAACTATCGCTTCTTTGATCACCAATCGTATTTATTTATTGTTATTTTTGAATATACCTCTTTTAAGATTTTTTGCGTAAAATATATATAATGTATGAATTCAGTATTGTAACTATCATTACCTTTAATAATAACCATTACAAGTTGCCTCTGACATGTCTCAGACATACTTTGGTGTGACATCGTTGGAATGTTTTGATTGGCTTTGCTCCTGCGATAGGTTAGTTCGGGTTCTCTAAACGGAATAGTTACCTCCATAGTTTATGTTACTATGTGTCACACAAACGCCATGATCGACCTGTAATTATAGGCACGCAATATCATGCAAATTAAATTATATAGCTACCTACAGCCACTAGACTAAACCCGATGGTAGACTTAGAATGAGGATCAATAAAGAGCATCGATTGGAGAAACAATATCTGTAACCGTTTCTTACAGTAAAGTGGTCTGCTCAAATTCGGCAACTTATTGGTAGGATAAAATACTGACCGATCTCGAAACGCTTAAAACTCTTACACCACACTGGCAGCCTCCGTGGCGCAGTTGGTTAGACGCCGGCTGTGAAACGGAGGCCGCGGGTTCGATCCCCGCACCGAGACAAGTGCGAGTATGTGTGAACCATAAGTATTTGTTTCGGGTCTGGGTGTTTGTGAGACCGAAAAGTCTCTCGTAGTTCCTGATACCCACGACACAAGACTCGATCTTAGTGTGGGGTCAGGCTATGTATGTGACTGTTGGGTGTATTTATTATTATTATTTATAGCTTAAATCACGTTATGACACAAAAAATTATATTCCTGTCTTAAATCTGTCACTCATTCCACAATTCCTTCAAAGTATAATTTGTGATCTGACAAAAACGCACCGCACGTTTTTGCTTCCCACAAATAAACATTGTCGTAAAAGTTTGTTTGAAACAGCTTGTCATTTTTCCAACAGCCCAAGGCTGCGGCGTGTCCATCTTGGTTTTTATTTATTTGTAGTTATGTGTTTACTTCTTGCTGACTAGTGAAGGTAACATTAAAAAATTTGCCGAGAGTGTGACGTTTCTCTGCCTTTTTTACTCAATGTTCTTGAGTTTGCCTGATTATCAAGTTATGAGATTTTAAGACCATTTGCACTTATGAGACGACATCAAGCCGATACTAAATTGGTCGTTCGTCGTTCGAGTATTGGTTCAGCTATGTGTGGGCCCGCGTATGTGTCAATTCACTCATGTTTTGAGTGATTCGTGAATATACTATACATACATAAAGCGTGAGGTGCTTACAATAATTACTTATTCTCAAGCACGCTAGCTTTTTAACCTTAAATTAATTCATTTCACTCAATTTTCGAATATTAAACTCATTACTAATTATTTTTACTTTTTAGTTGGGTCTTTTACTAAAGCGTGTTATTTAGTTTTTTAAACTATTATTTTTAATCTACTTCTGGCCTGATCGTTTTATCCATTTGGCAGAACAATGTGCCTGTCAACTTCGGGAAGCAAAAATACAAAGCAACAATGTTGCATAACGAAAATCCACCATAAATATTACAAATAGACCGAGATCCGATTGAATTTGTAAAGCAATCGTCCGGAACGGTTGTACATAATCTAGATGTTGCGTGGAAATAAACCGAATATTGTTTATCTGAATGCATTCGGAATTCAGAGCGGGAGCGAAAAGTAATAACATTTTAGCTAGGATTTATGACAGTTTCTTTATTTTCAAGGTTGATTAAATGTGTAATTGTATGCTAAGTTTTTCGGTCGTGTTTAATATCAGTGCGTCATAAGCATACTGTTTCGATAAATTATCACGAATTCAAGAGCAAAAATACACGTCTTTATTTAAAGAACTATAGCTATATTACTACTACGTTCAGAATGAAAACGTTACTTAGTAGGTAATGGTTTCTTAGACTCACGCGAATACTACACATAGAAAAAAAAAACTATTTCTGTGCATAATGATAAGCGCAATGCCGTATCATAAGCTTGCAAAAATCTATCCTTACAATATAACCTATTTATAACCGTTAATTCCCACTCAACCACATTAACAATAATGGTTTCTTAGATTTCCTATTTTTATTTCAACACATTAACAATTCCAGAAGCTTCCCCCTGATCTTTGTTGCAAGCGATATGCCGTATACAATTACTCGTTGCATTACTCGCGTTACGGGTTGCATTTCTACAAGACCCTTGTCGGGAATCCTGTCACGTATGGAAACGCCCGGCATTCGCTGCTCGGCTCGTTGGTTGTGGTTATAGAGCACGTAAGCCATTTATTTCGGTTAAGGATTTTTTATGGAGCTGCTAGGTTTTTTTAGTGTTGGTTGTGTTATTGTACTGGTAAATGAGTAAGCGGTTCATGCATAAGCTCACGCGTAAATTTTCGAATGGGTATAACTATTGCTAGTGGCATCGACATAAGCTGAGGTTATTTCTGTCCTTTACGGTAGGTGGCAAGCCTGTCTCCACACCATGCTCAAATTCTAAGAGAATAAAATTAATGCCCAAGTTAGATATTCTAGTAAAGATTTTGATCTGTAATATCATTGAACTATACCTACCCTTAGCGTACATATTTATAATTCAACTGCGTTTGCAATTGTTAATTTAATTTTCCGCTTTGTTCGCTTCAAGGTTCCGAATTTGTTCTTTGTTTGCGAGCAAAGTTATTTTTTATTGCTTTGTGTAAGTGACTTTGTTTTTTAAATATTATAGCGTCGTTGCAATACGATTCTATCAAATGGCTTTGAAATTTTCGCGGAGAACTCTCAAGTATCGAGTTTACTCATGTCATTGTTTGTTTAGGAGTCGCGAGCTCTGATCTGAGCTGAGCTCTGGTTTCGAAATCTGATATTATAGTACCTGTTCCAATGAATATTCTAAGAACACTTTTCTAAGAAAACACTTGTTCAGAACTACAAAACTGTTCTGAGAATCAGACAAATTCTTAATACATGGAAATATATTTTATCCAATCACCACGCGCGTCATGTACGCCCTAAATTCTTCACCTGCGATTGATTGTTTCTTAGTAATGATACCCTTTCCTACAAATCGTATTAGGTGTAATAGTTTTTTTTTTTACCCCTACTCATTTATCATTGTCTTGTATTACAATTTGACTTCCCACGTGTGTTCGTAACTCATGCTCTTACTACCTCTAGATAAATCGGGGTTTCTGGGTTCAGTATGTAAAATTGTAATTTAATTTTTTTGTATATGTTTACCTATAAATTGACTTATACTTTTACGACCATCTTGGCCTGCCTTATTCAATTTTGTGATTCTGCTAATTTGGAGTTTATGTCAAATATTCTACATGAATTATTCATTCGGAAAGAATTTCATTTTTAGGTTAAATGTCTGGCTTAGCATACTTAATAATAGATAGTGATGGTTTGTGTTCAGATTATTAGCATACTTAATAATCTGAACACAAACTATCACCTTAAACATAATGACTTTTGTATTTATTAAATGAAAATACGAAATAAGAATAAACTTGCCCAACATTATAAATTATAATTTTTATTTACTTTAATAGATTTGTCTTTATCTTTTATATCACATAATATAATAAAATGTAGTCTTCCGCATTACTTTAAATCCTAAAATTGCATAAATATTGGATGAAAATAGTATTTTTCGATCAATTCTGGAAAATGAATAAGATGTTAAACTATTTACACAGCAATGACTTTAACTATAAGGTAATGGAAAGCTATCCCAAATTTAATTGGCTAAGACGAAATAATTTCCATGTATTAGTACCTATTTAATATGCAAATCAAAGGATCGGTTACACCCCATGCGTACATACGGAATTCTTGAGATCTATTCCTCTCAATCTTGACCGTTTCGTTTATCTGATAGACGTGAGCTCCGTATTTAGACTTCAAATAATAATAAACACGATTCCGATTAATGCGATTTCACGGATAGATTCTCCCGATTCCAGGAATCGATTCGAATTGGTTTTACTATACTAAGGCCGGTTGAATTCATTCATTCATTCTTTTGCGTTACATGTTAATGTATGTTAATGCTTTTAAGCAAAATATGAGGGTTATTATGCTCACAAGCTTTTCTATGGAAAGTACTTCACTCACTCACGCTCACTTTTTAATTTAAAGTTGACAAAGGCAATGTGGAGATGCTTGGGGGAGGCCTATGTTCAGCAGTGTTGATTAATAGTCTGTTTAGCTATATACGAAGATTTGACTTGAACAGGTGTCTAAAATTTCATAAGCTAACAAATATATTTACAAAAGGTGATATACACGTCGTTGTAGAAATACCAGAAAACAATACACATAAAATATGTAAAACACATTCTGAAAACAGTCAGACGAACATTAACAATAACAGCGCAATATCCACTTAGCTCAAACCACGAGAAACAAGTAAAACCATTTCTTCCCCACCATATAAAAGCAAATGAAGTGTCGTGCAAACAACGACAGTAACAAAGCGACATCACACGACACATTCATTTCATCTCGTTTACATCGGAACGACACGAGACGCGATAGGTGCTGACGACTATCTCATTAGTTCCCGCAAGCTTCGATGGCTCGACACTTGTCTAATGCACGCTTTATTGTGTTTAGGTTGGCTGCAGACGAGCGTTTAGTCTCCCGGATGAGGAGACACAATTAACATGCGATTAGTTTATGCTCGGCTGAATTGAGCTGCCAATATGCTTCGGATTGGGTTGTGATTAATAGTACATTAAGTATTAAGCAATCGAAAACTCATAAGCAATTCATAATTTAAATGGTGTTTTATTTTTCATAGGCTCTTAAAAATCCACACGTTTTTGGGCAAGGAAGTGACCTGGTCTTTTTATCATGCTCGTCTTTCTAATAAAAACAAACTGAGTAACAGGATTTGCAAGCCTATTAAAGCCATAACCGTTGCATTATGTGTGTGAAGCAATAGTATTAAGCCGAAGTAGCTTCTCTTCTGGAATTTCAATCACTATTCGGTAAAAACTGTCCTACATACTCGTAATGTCATACAAATATTTGTGTTTGTCGCTTGTTTGTTTATAACGTTTAGTTCTGCGTATAGCATTGAATATTCGAACAAATTTAATCTACCCGAACTCTATTTATTATTATTGTTTTGTTTGGAAATTTCCATTTTTCGACACTGACATTTTCGTGGATAAACAAAACCATATATTCTGCACAAATTACTCGATTAGCAGTAACAATTTTGTATTCTGGCTTCATTTCAATTGACATTTCCGTAAAAGTTAATCCGGTATTTTACCTTCTGGCAGCTCAACTTGTTCTCGGATTTCTCTTTACTGCATTTGTAATTTCTACAATCGCGGTCGACAGGTGGCTTTCGGACGCAGCTTTGAGCCTTTTATAATGTTAAATGATGATTACCCAGATTAATTTTACGTACACTTCAGGGCATGGCAGGCCACGATTTTTCTCGTACCATACATAACCAAGCTTAACACTTCATCATGACGTACGTAATATCAGGTAGGCCTACATAATATACACACATACATACATACATAAACTCACGCTTTTATCCTAGAAGGGGTAGGCAGATGTGCCACCAGAACACCCACATTTCGCCTTATATGTTCTGTTCCACGATGTGATAGGAGCGAGCCTACCGCCATATCGGGCACAAATTCCTGACTCCCGGCTGATTATGAAAAATAATACACATTTAACACTACCTGCTAGACGCGTGATTTACTGTGAATATCAAACCATCACCATTCGAACAGTCAGTAAATACCAAGTTTATCTCCTTCAGCCAAGTTTGTAATAATTATGGAAGTACATACGCACATCTGCGGCATCTGAAGGAGAATTATCTCGGGGCGCGGTGCGGTTTCAGTGTACTTTGCTCAATTTAATGGTTGCTCTGTCGGCCCGCTGTGGCGTCACCGGTTACTGTGACGGATTCGTTGGGCGATTTTTTGTCGCAGGTGTAATATGGATGTGTTTTGGAATATCTATAAATTGTATTCATACGTCTATTCACACGGTTTTATTATTTTGATTAAACTTGCCTGAAATCTTTGTTAAGTGTATTCACATGTATATAAGTAACAATTATACACGTATAATCATTATAGAACATAAAATATTATTTCATTTCAAGGCCAAATGTGGGTGTCAGGACACCCTTTGGCGCCTCTGCCCACCCTTTCTGGGGTAAAGGCGTGAGTTTATGTGTATATGTAAAATATTAGTGGCGTAAGAAGGAGACGGAATAGTAGAAACGATTGTTCGGATTCTGGTGATCTTAGTAAATAAATGTAAAGCGGCAGCAAATTTATTTCTACTTTATGATAGTTTCATTTTGGAATGATCTTTTTAATCCTGTTTAAATCATATTGTAGTCTAAACCAGGTAATGGACGACTCTGTTAAGTGAATCTAGAATTCAAATAAAATACTCTTCCTACTCACAATATCTTTCAATAAAAGTCTATACCATGCAAGCGACTTTATATTCAAAATATTCAGCATACAGCGCCGAAATTTGCCACCATATACGGAAAATAATATCATCGAGTACAAAGCAGGCGCGAGCTTAATATTAACAAACAGCCGGTTTCATTTGTTAAAATACAATTCAATGGGCGCAACGCAACGCGGTTTAACACTTTCAATTTGCAAGAGTACTTTGACTGCCTTCGCGTTACGAACTTGTTCTTGGGAATTGGGATATCGTATCGGCCGGTCGTAAAATCATACGGAAAATCTTTTTATGACATATTTATTATATGTTTCGCCGACCCTTCGGGTGTGGAATAGGAATTTTTATGTTTTTCTAGTTGTAGCATGTTGTAACATGGTAATATACACTTTTTGAAAGCTATAGTCCTGTAAATAACAAAATAGAAGGTCATGTATTCGATCCTCTTTTGGGATTGAAACATCTTTTGTAGATTTTTGTGTGGAGTCAGAATTGTGTGCCTAAATTCTAAATTCTTTATATGAAACACAGTTACAGATCCGTTTTACGTTATATTACAATTTATTGAAGTCACATCCATTAATGTGCTCCGAACACGGCATCCAAAAGGGAGAGGTTCGAGAGGAATTGTTTCATTAATTCGGGGGTCACTCGTCTGTACAAACGATGGATTCCAGCATGGCGCCCGTTGTTTGACCTATCTTGTGTGATTAGGCTGGCTATACTTTTAGGTTGTTACAAACAAATTATTGTATTTTTCCAGCACAGTGACAATAAACACACTTACCGTATGAATTAATAGATTAGTTAAAGATAATTATTTCTTGCTAATACGCATATTTTCCAGTAGCATTTTAACTCGTGCTGGATGCCATGAAATGCAGCAGATCACCGATGGGTATCTGCAAATCCTTTACCATTTTCTTTCCTCAATTCTCAAAAAATAGCAATGGCCTTATTATTCTCCAGATGTTACTATTAATGACGGTGATAACCTACCATCATGAAAGACCTTTGCTCGTATCAATACGTTTAAAATGAATGTTTCGCCAAATACAAATTGTAATTGCGAAGCATTAATCGTATCGTAATCGTAAATTACAAATCGAACAAGTCCATGTAAAAAGATTTATAAAATATCTACCAACTAGCAATAAATATATTCCGGTGATAGCTTAAACCCCAAGCTCGCCTTACAAGTGCTGTTACCGTCAACGACCCGCAGTGGACTACTCAGGATTACTTGAAGAAATACTCGTGGCCGTCTGATTGCTGCTCTCGTAACATACTGTAGATCCAGCACAGCCAAATCTAAATAGATCACGCAATTTCATAAAAGTGTCTGTAGGGCTTGACTTCATCGAACCTACACCATCCAAATCGGTGATACCCTCAAGAAGATCAAAAGTACCCTGAATCGACGAGAATGCGTGAAGAGATTGATGAAAGTGGATGAAGCGAAAGTGATATGTCAGGATTGATAAAAGTGGCGATCCATAGTCTCTGCCTACCCCTATGGGATACAGGCATGACGATTATGTATGTAAGTTCCTCGAAACATTTCTTCTATCTACGATGCCATTACGATAAATTGATAAAATTGTATTAATGACCTGGTTGTGCTGCGCCCCTGGCGTTCCGAAGGTCCATGATCGGCGGTGACCACATACCATCAGGCGGGTCGAATGCTCGTCTGCCTGCGAAGGAAAATAAATTACCAAGCTTCTTTTGGACACATGAAACATTTATATGAACGAGTACATACATACATGTTTAGATCAATGTGTATCGAAATCAGCATTATACGAATACAATATGGAATAAACATGGTTTTGCGGTGATTGTTAGCTTTTTAACGTGCCGAAAATTATTTGAAATTATTGTTTTTGAAACCTATATTGGTTTTGATGAATTCGCAGAGAATTTTGGGGCTCGTTGTAATAATAGTCTAATAATTCGAGGATTGTGTTCAGTGAATGATCTTCTTCTACTACTAGTGAATGATGTCTAATATTAAATGTTTTTTTTATGTTTTTCTAATAATAAGAGATACTATAAGACTACTAATAGATATGGAGCGTCGTTCTACAGTCAAGACCTGTAACTTTGTTACAGCTACATGGTAACCACATATAAAAACAAATATTTATGAGTGTCTATTTGTTACATCTTCGCACTTTATAAGCTCAACATATTTAAATAGAATTTGGAAAGGAGATTGCCTGTGTTCTGGTTAATGTTATCGGCTACTTTTATCCAAAAAAAATTGCTGGTAATACAATAATTTTTCGTGACGTATGACTATGTCGGTAAAAGCGTCTGCTGCCATCGCATCGTGTTCTGTAAGTCGCCTCTCGACGTATCATCATGTATCCGGTGGGCCCAGTGACGTCAGAGGAAACTGCCAGTTCTTGAACATCGGAAATTTTCCCTAATGGATTTGGCTTAGATTTAATCGAGATGGTTGCGTTAATGAAGGGAGATTTTGGCGTGATTTACGATGTAAAGAAAGTTCGTGTTTTGCGATATTGTTAATATTTTGTGTTTGAATTGATGATTGTTTCAATAATGTAGAGTGCAATTAAGGACGGAGACAAATGTTTGCGTCACCATTTTTTTTTTGTTCCTGAGTCAGTGTTTTGTATTACTGTAAAGCTTAGTAATTTGCAAAATACAATGTTTAATACGCGCATCTTATTGTGGGGTTTTAGTTGTTTATTTTTTAAAAATTACGAGTTAACCAAGTATTTTATCTTAAAAAATCGAGGGGTTCTGGAGTTCTAGTGATCTCACTGATTGAAGGAAATAGCTAAGTACGGATAGTTACAATTATTATTAAATGCTAACATTAATATGTTGACGTGTAAAAATAGTTCTAACTACTTTTCTATTTCCTTCAGTCAGTGAGATCACCAGAACTCCAATAACCTTCGTTAATTTTAATCACAAAGGCGTACAAGAATCCTGCAGATGTTATAATGATATTCATGAATAAAAGAGATATCAATTTGCAACAAAATATTTTATCCTGTCATATCGTAACTATTTACTGTTTCCAACAGAAAGATCTCTTTATATCAACTAGATGCAAATATTACAAATTACACCGAACGTCAATGTAAATTTACATTATGTCTTCAACTTAGTGCTTTTAAATTCTGGTTAACTGAAGTAGTCCCAACCACGTTATTGCACAACTATTAAAACTTTCTTTCGTCGTGCAGACTTTATGTTTTATTTTATTCAAGCACTAAACTAGACTTAACGATTGCAATAGAATGTGTTTATTCACGACACAGACGTAAGACTAGCCCCATAAACTGTTAATACCGTAATATATATGAAAATGTACCGAGTTTTGACTCCGCCAACCTGTTCAGGTATAAAAGTTAATTAGCAAATTTTTATTTTGCTGTAATCGAGGAATGGAATCGAATCGGGGTGCTGTTTGTAAAGCTTTAGGTGCACGAATAATGTGTTGTAAACGGCAAAATTATTATTTTTAGATTTTGCCATTTTCGGAGAATTTGTTATAAAAGGTACCTATAGTTTGCGTCCATTTAATAAGCGCTTATTAAAGATGAAATATCAAGATCAAATCCCATAGTGAACCATCACTTGTGGCTTTAAATTCGACAATGATTATTACTTTTGGTGGTCAACTTAAATTGATTTGATTCAGGAAGGTTGAATGCCAAGAAATAAATACTTAAAAGTGTTTAAGTGGCCACTTTATTATTCCCATTTATCGCACAAGTTATTTCTCGTTTCAAGTTCTCGGACATAAAAATATTAAAATCAACCTGAAGTTTTATTGCGATGACTTCGGGTTCGATCCCCGCACCGAAACAAATATTTGTTTGATCCACAGATATTTGTTTCAGGTCTGGGTGTTTGTGAGACCGAAAAAGTTTCTCGTAGTTTCTGATACCCATGACACAAGACTTAATCTTAGTGTGGGGTCAGGACTATGTATGTGACTGTTGGGTGTATTTATTTATTTATTATTTATTTATTTTGATATTAGGGTGGTAAATACTATACATTTTATTTAGTTTATTTTAGTTTTACATCTTGTTCATTATTATGGCTAATACTGTCATTGAATCTACTTAATTTTAAAGGTTAGCTTATTACTTTACAACCAGCTTGAAATAATTCCTCGCAGTTATATCCTGAGGAATTCATGCTTTTTAAAACTAAATAACCCGGTAATAACTCCAAAGCTGCTTTTACCGCAATAAATCAAGACACATGGGTCAAAAGTGCCCCAACCGCACTAGCGCTCGTAACGAACTTTACTCTGTTAGGAGTCTTTTAACCCGCAATAACAGCCACATGATGTCAATGTGCGTTTTATACCCAACACTGTTGGTAAGTCAATATATAAAATGAATACACTCAACACTTAAACTCATACGTGACTTGTGTTGGGTTATTGTGTTGTGTTGGGGTGTTGTGGGTGATTATGAGCTGCATTAGACGAGGCCTACACTCAGCATTGGGTGGATACATAGGCTGAAGAAGAAGAAGAAGAAGAAGAAGTCTTACTTTCCAGAAGGTGTAAAAACAATTGCAAAAAAAGAATTACATTTCTATATTATTACTTAGATTAATTATTACTTTCTTTATTATCAGTTATTACTTAGATGAATATTAATAGAAAATTATTGAATTTTCTACAAATTTAATAATAAAATAGGGGATTAAAATATTAATGATGAATATTAATAGAAAATTATTGAATTTTCTACAAATTTAATAATAAAATAGGGGATTAAAATCTGTATTTTAGTTCGTAAATGTTGAGTTAGAAATATGTTTTACATAGCTAGTTTTCAATAAAATATATTTAAATAATATAAAGTCGACCTCCAAAACCGTAAAAAGAGTACCGAAAAAATATTCGATAGTCGCAATCGCTGTACGCAAACAGCTGGTGGGCCTACAAAAATAATACAGATATTCAGTTAACACCTACGAAAATCGCTCCACACGCGAAAGCTAAGCCGTCGAGTCACATTTCGTATTCAAATCCATTCGGCTAGGAATATTCCATTAGGTGCGTATTGTGTTTTTTTTTTCGCACCCCGTCCGCGCTGACGCCATTCCACGGAACGGATGTATCGGAGGAATCAGTCACCTTAACACTGGCTTTTGCAATATTAATCCTTTTTCATGAAACCAGCCAGGAATATTTTGATTAATGTTTATTAAAAAAAGTTTGAGTCCCCTAGAGGGTCGTAAGTTGACGGCGGAAGGGTTGTAGGGAAAATGTTATGGTTATGCCGTCCCATATGAAGCTGCTATTTTGGTCAATGTTCTGTAACAGTGATATTATGCTGGTCGAACTGACCCATTCATTCTACAGCACTTTGTTCCTCTTGAGCGTTTTTCGAAAACAATGTATAACAAAGTGTGTATTGAACGAAGCAAAATAAGTATGTCATGTTCCTGGTTGTATAAGTGTACATACATAATCACACGCCTTTGTCCCAGAAGGGGTAGGTAGAGACTCCACTAGGACACCTACATTTTGTCTTTTGTGTTCTGTCGCACTATGTGATACGAGCCTATCGCCATATCGGGCACAATTTCCTGATTCCAGGCTGATTATGAATAGAAACCCCAATATCACATTGCCCGACTCGAGATTCGAACCCGAGACCTCAGCTTTGTTATCATACCGTAGTACAACTACGCCACCGAAGCAATCATCATAAGTGTACGCCAAGACATCATTAGACTGTTAAAAGATAGGTTGTGGTTGGCAGCGGCTTGTACCACTGCCATTGTAGAGTCCATAAGCAGTCGTAGCCGCTCACCATCTGGCAGGCCGTCACCTCGTCTGCCTACTACGGCAATAAAAAAAAGACAAATCTTTTGTCGTCCGCTAATTCGTGTAAGCAGCACTGCTTTCACATTGCGGCGAGAATATTAAAAAGATTTGTACAAAAAATATCAGAAATGAGAAACCAAATCCACATTGTGAACAATTCTTTACTCCGTCGGCTTATTCGTGTATTCATAACGTGACGCCAATGTGATTGACAGTTTTTTTTTTTTTTATAAATACTCTTTCGCATTTCTGCTAAATGATTGCGAATACATCAGTAACGTTCGCGCTTTTTACAAATTATGGACTCATTCCGATGATTTATGATTATTTTTGGGAACGGCGGAATGTTCATCTGCTAGTTGCGGTTTGTGGGCTTTGGGCGGGGAAATTTGCTTTCATCTGAATTAAAATTTAGGTTATACTTTGGTCTGTGATGAAAACTAAACATTTATTAAATAATATGACGACATTAATTATAATAAAGTTCAATGAGTTGCTTCTAAGTCAGGACATCAAACTTTAAACTTAGTTAAACGGTATAGCCACTGGCTTCAGTTTTGGTTTTGAATGTTAATATGAACCTTAATGTAATTGCAAATAATTTTGATTGACTATCTCAACGTCGTATAAGCATGAAATTAGCCAATTGTAACCTTATGTCATTAGAATGTATGTATTCTTACATAGATTTTATTAGTACGCAGATATCCCCCCGATGTTTTCTTTTACCGTTAATATGCTTGAAAATACACACATGATTGGAACCCCGGCCCCGATCCGGCAGTCGTCAATACCCGCTATTATAAAGATATATTGGGTGTATTTATTAATTGTTTTATTTGTTGTACTACCATTCAATTATTTATGCAGAATATAGGTAAATTATCGTTTAATTATAACAAGCCCAATTAGTATAACCTAATTGCTCAATATTCCGATGAAATCGGTAAGGCTAGCACATATAACAAGTATGACAACGTTAACCGCTTCCAATTTAGACCTTATATAAAGGTTTCTAAGTATTATTTTTGTTTAAATAGTAAACAATGTCATTTTAATTTAACCAGACCCTCATGAGCCGTAATGGTGATGTTGTCCAAACACCATTCAGCCTGTTATATGTACTAGCGACCCGGCTCGGCTTTGCTCAGGTGCAGAGATTTCTATAATCATCTTCATACCAGAAACATCTTTTTTCCCGTGTTAGCTTTTGTATACAGGTGAATTCAAGTAAGCTCGTAACTCCTTTTAGTATTTTTCGCTATTCCTAATAGTTTCGGTTTCGGCCATCCACGCCCACTTGGAAAATTCATTGACATTCACTGTATTTTTACTCAACCTGAATACCATACTGCCTTACTTCATTACTTCCTTTCGCAATTAGTATTAGAACTATCACTATTTCTTTTTAAATTTAAGTAGGTTCTCTGCGTTTGATGTCTGACACGCCTAAATTGAAAATTCAGGTATTACGGCATCAAAGAAAATTTTAAATTGGAAAACGTGATCCGCGTTGACGGATTGCCAATTTTTCATTATATTTTGGATCACTTCTAAAGATATTTTTTTCTTCTAAATGATATATAAGATTCATGTAACGTATAAAAGTTTAAGAAGCCCATGCAGTATATTTGGGTTCATCTGAATAAAGAAACACTTGATGAAACAAAATATCTATCGACGAAAAGATCAAACCCTTTGGTTAAAAAGTTGGCTTCTTACCTACTGAACTACTTACCCTATCACTAAAGTAGTTATGTTCAGCCACAGAATGATTCCAAATTCAGCTCATTTCATAAATCGGAACCACTTAAAAAAATTAAAAGCGTACAACAGCAACGGCCACAAATTAACATGAAAATACAGTTATTTCTCGGGCATTGTTTAAAAAACCTCCCAACAATCGTATCCAATCGTAGATTGTATCCCGACTAAATGTATGGAAAAAGTTTGCGCCAAGAAAATTTCCTTCAGAATCATTCTGTTAATTAAAAAGTTGGCGTTTCTTTTCACAATGTTATTATGAGCCGATCTTAAAGCAGCTTATTATGTTGGCAACAAAGAAAATATCTTCGCTTAATGTAAGCGCGGATTATTCTCTCTGTGGTTATTGTGTTAGGCAAAATCAGGACTTGATTCCGAACAATATAAATCAGTTTGAAGGTTATTTCATTATTTTTAAAATAAAGATTATGCATTAAAGCATATTCAATTATTAAAGCATAGGTGCAAAGTACAAATAGACTTACGAAAAACATTTATGTTTTGAAAATAAATTGCGGTGTCGATCGAAAACGTCCCAGAGGGTCTTATTAAAGATAAGTAGAGGACTACAAAGGTTTAATAAGGACTGTTCTGTTCTTGTCACTCGATTTAATTGTGTTCCATTAACTACTGCAGCTTTCTAAAATAAAATGCTCATGGTCAAGCATCCTAAATTGTAAGTTAAATTGAGTGTCAAAAGTTTACCAGCTCTTTACGCAAACTGCCACTTTATTGAAAGTTCTTTTAAGAAACCTTATATTTATCAGGAATCATTTTTAATATCTTTAAAAAATAAAAAAGGTACTATTTGTCCTTACAAATTTTGAACAAAGTAAAACAAAAGAGTTTCAAGAGAAAAATCGAGAAAAATTTCCATGAATCCTGTACACCCCAACTCGTTACTGTATCTTTTTTAATTTTAAACATCAACATCATAAAAGCAGGGTCAGGGTGTAAACTGAAACCCACCCTCGACCGCGCCCTCGCGGCCTATGAGGTAATGCTGTAAGAAAATTATTTAAATTTCACCCCTGTTGCAAGCCCGGTATCGGTTGCAGACGATCGACTTTGTTGTTTTCAAGGTCGCTGGCTTAAGTTTAACAAACTGTGCGTTATAAATGAATTACTGTGCTGTGAACTGTGTATGTTGTTTTATATGATTTACAAAATAAATATTTAAATGTCCTCATTATTCAATTGTTCGGCTCTTTCGAGTATACACACAATGATATATATATTTAACTATAACAAGATAATTATTAAAACAATTAATAAAACATATAAAAACAGCGCGACTATTTGTCGCAGTGCTCCTAGTCGCCCGTCTACTCCACATATAATACAGTCGCAGAGCAAAAAAGAGGTAAATAAAACGAACTCTGAATACGAATGGGAGTCTGTCAACGATTTGAGCTAACGCGGCGCGCGTCCCGCCGTGATGCGGGTTACGATTTTTTTTCTCTCCATTGTTGTATATATTTGTATGTTAAGGAAATGATTATTACCGGAAATTTATATTCTGTGGGTCGTGGAGAATTATCATGTTATCTGGAGTATTTCTGGGGTGTTTATTTGCGTTCGGTATTTGGATTTAGCTATTCTTAAATTATTGGGGTTAGACAGAAGGTATTTAGAAAACATAATTATGTTTAAACAAACCATTCCTCTCCATTTCTCTCCAATGTGTCTGACGAAAATGAATCATAATAAACTGAAAATTATAGGACAGATTTAAGGAAACGTCAAAATATTAAATGTTAATTAATTGAATGCACTCGGAAACAAAAGTTGAGATGTCAAAAGTTGTGTACAATTATTATTCATCGCAATGGGCGGACGGTCTTGTGAAGAATGTTTTCGGAGCTTGAAACGAGAATTAATTTCAATCACTAGTTGGGACGGGTCTTTCGCTTAATTTTTCTCTCTGATAATAACCATGAACAGAGGGAAATGATGGACAAGAACATTTAGAAGATAAAGCTAAGATTGAAGACCTTAGTCTAATAGAATTTGCAAATTGGACTGTCTGGAGGTACAGTGAAAGCTATCTTAAGATATTAAACAAATTCCGTCTGGAAGTTAGGATCTGTTTAAATAAAGCGTAAGCGTTTTATGTAATGATTTAATATAGTTAGTAAATATAGCTTCATTTATTTTGTGTCATCATAAACAAGACTATGAACCGTTTAATATCCCATTAATTTGTGAGTTCTTGTTTCTGTGTTCAATTCTCAGCTCAGAATAATTTAGCAATAATTCAGTTTTTGATTCCATTTTAGGTGTAGGATCCGATTCTAAAGCAGAATCGCATGAAAACACTAGCTGGTCTTGAGTTCGAAAACCGGGTCTGGCAAAGTGACGTTAGATTTCTATTCATTATAATCTGCCCGGAGTAGCATTGGGTTCTCTCATTCATCCCGCCTAGCAGCTTTGCGATCACTTCACCTTTTTGTTTTTTTTTATTCCAAGAGGAAATGCTATTAAGCTCCCCTTTCGGTACCACAGGGGAGACCGGAAGGAGTATGTCAGTGTCTCTGGCCTTCCAGACCGGCACGTTGCGGATTGTGACCGGGCTGGGTCCCTAACAAAACCCATGCTAGCATACTGACTAAAAACCCCTCGGTGACCATCAAACGCATTATGGGCGGCACCGGACATCCCAGGGCGAGAGGCGCCCCGATTTACGTCCGCGTAACCGCCCGGCGCAAAACCATTCCTGCGATCACTTCACCTAGTTTGAGGATTAGCCACTCTGTATTGTCTATCCAGCGTGCCAGTCTATAAATATTACTAGAGATAATTATAGCCTGACTGAGAGTCTCGTCAAGTTTAACCTGACCTACGAAAAGAGTAGACTACGTGCATACATACATACATATACTCACGCCTTTTTCCTAAAAGGGGTAGGCAGAGGTGATACCAGGATTTCGCCTTATATGCTTTGTAATCATACTATACAACAACGCCACTAAAGCAGTCTACGTAAGTGGGCTATGAAATTACGTTATTTCGAATACTCCTATCCTCGTGGAACAATTCGCGAAGGTAACTTCATTTACCGTCAGATTTACAAAGGCTATAAGTCCTACAGCGGTCTGGGCTCAGATGGGGTGGATATTGAGTGGCGCCGATATGTGTACACCGGGCAAATAAAGTTCAGCATTGCCGTGTTCGATACACTTTCATTAGGCCAACGTAATTGCTGGAAGATACGTACGGGAGTGCGCTTAAGCCGAGAGGTTAATTTACCTACTGGCTTTTATTTGCAAAGCTTTTTTTATGCTGAATTTGTTTTTGCGTATGAGAGTGGTATCGGGAATTTGTGTAGATGTTGGCTTTGGTTTTTAATGATTAATATAGTTTTTTATATCAATCAATGCAATCATGAGTGTGTGAGATGTTAATCATTTAAAGATATACATTAATTACTTATCTGAGTACATTTTATGGAATGTGTAAACATCAATTTAATTTAAAAACAAATACAATAAAATACAAATTGATGTGGGTAGTCAGAAGTGGGGCAGAGTGGGGTTGTTCACGATTTGGTATAAATAGACCAGCATTGCTTGAAGTGACACAGTGTTGTTCGAGTCGTGGAGCAGGACATTACTCTGCCCCCTGTCAGTGTAAATCTGGCTCTGAGTACCATTAACAAGATAAGTATAATTGTTGGTTTATATTGTTTTAGTAATTATATTTGTTATACTAATTTTAATAGTTAATATAGTGAATTAATGATTATAATGTTATTATAAGTATATCAATTAAAGTATAGCAGTGTTTGAATATATTTGTGTTTATGAAAGATATTATAATATAATAAATAATATTGGAGTAAAGAATAAATATGTATTATTATTATATTTTATTTGTATTTTGTGTTATACAACTCTAACAAGTGCATTTTCGGATGTAAAGAAATACCTTTAATTTGAATAATATTTCGAAATGTGTGTTTGCAAAGTTAAGTTACTTATCTTTACTAGCAATTTCAAACAGTTTAAGTTAATGATATTATTAATCGATTATATCAACTAAAATATACAAAAAAAACGATCGCTTGAATTAGCAATCGTCTTGTGATTACCGATCGTAGTCAATAATATAGACACTACTGTAAATTATAATAGGTAAATATCAATTACTTCATCGTATCATATAAAATGATCATGTTTACCCGTAACACAAAACAAAGCCCCATGTAATTTATTAATCCTACAGAGAGTAACGTAACCCGAGATAGAAACGGACTCATTTGAAACATACACTTCTCGATGTGTTGCCCCCGCGAGATTTGAACCTAACGCGGCCCGAATCAACGCACGCAGGGGATTTGCTCGTATCGGTTGCCTTGATTGAAGCACATATTCACGGCTTCGTTAATTTGTACAGTAGTTAAAGATTTAGTACGGATTATCATTACATTTACGAAGAAAATCAAGCAAAATTCGTGAACAGAATTTTTAGTCGTGGTTACGCAAGTTTTACATGGGTACCAGATAAACGACTAAAGATGAATATAGATGCGTTACTTGAACCTAAAATTAACATCTTAAACTCATCATAGCATATCAATCATATCATAAAACGATAGAAAAGTTGATTAAAACATAATTTTAAATGAACATAACTTTTATAAAACTTAATCCATAACTACAAAATTTGTACTGCGTTCCATACTACTCTACATTTTTAATCTGCGTTATCGCATAATTTGCCCTCATCTACTTTTATTTCAACTTTTATTTTTGCACGTTTCGCGCACGCACACACAATCTGACATTGTTCGCTAACAAAGTTACGTCGGGAAAGTTTTGCACGAAAAATACCGTTAAATTTGAACCAAGTTTGCTGAACAAAGGCCATACATTTAAAACAAACGAGGCTAGTACATAAATCGAGCTGATTGGCAGTATATTTGCCGGTGTTTGGGACAAACATCTCATAATAGGGTAAACTATCGGAGCGCAGTCGCGCGTCGTCTTCAGTTTGCTGTTTTGCTCGCGCTCCCACTTCGCTGATATAACGTCGAGTCGTAAACTTTGTTTGGTAAACGTGCTGCTGAAATTTAATTGCTTATGTATGGATGTTTGCGTTTTGCGATTGAAGTGGTAATTGCTGGATTAATTTATTTTATTGGTTATCGGATTTTGGGTTGCTTAGTTGTTTTCTGTACTTCATGTGTTAATCTTATGGGGATGTATTTTTTATATAAGCTATAATAATTTATAAGGGAACAATCGGCGTATTTGATGGAAAGAAATTACGCCTACACATCAATATCTGAGGAAAAGTATGTAACTAGCCGTCTTTTGAATATGTTTTAAAGTTAAGACAATTATTTTTTTAATAGAATATTTTACAGAAGTAAAATTACCAGAACCAAGAAATAAACCTGATTTCTCAAGACTAATAATGCATACTCGTATATCACGACTCTACATAAATTCATCTATACGTATATTTAATCTAGAAATATTCAATAATACAACTTGAAATAGTAAAACAGTTCCCCGCGGAAAATTCAAACTATCGCCTGATAGATCATATTCGACGTCGAAGAATTTATATTAAACTCCATCTAAAAGCCGAGGCGACTTTATAAAAACTCCGTGAAAAATGTGTAGATATCATCTGAACGTTTCACGGTTGGAATGCTTCCAATGCGAAACTTGGTAATAAAATGTGGGCTATTGGTATATGCGCATCCATCTTTGTATGGGAAACTGCGAGTCATGTATCGAGTAACATACCGAAAAATGCTTCGGACTTAACGAAGAGAAATCGTTTTCCATATCATAAATCAAAGCGTATTGAATTAGTGGACCTCGTGCCCCTACTATGGTTAGCAGAATAAGTAAAATGCCTTTAGAGAATTTTTGTTGTGATGAATGAAAATTCCCACAGGAAACAGAATGTCGTATTGACAATTAGCATTATAGGTCACTCCATGGTCACTAATATAGTTCCCACAGAAATCACAATAACCTGTTGGAAGTGACCAGATTCAAGATATCTTCTAACTTTTCTTGTTAAGTTGTCGATCCACTCTGTGGACAATTATAATATTAATTATGAAAATAGTAGACAATTATATTCAAAATACTTTTTGGTATCCTGGAAGTATCTTCTAATAAAGTAGTAAACTATTTATGATATACCTATTATCGCTTAAATTGAATAGGCCGGCACAATTTTGTCAGTCGTCGAGATAATACAATATCTTACTTAGGTTATTATATTTTCATAACAATGCATATTACCATCATTGCATTGTATTTACTTGTCGCACCAGTAAAAAAATTATACATTTTTGGAAAACTCCGAAAAAAAGCTTGCTATATTACATCAAAAGGTCTCGAACAAATCTCATCAATCGAGTATCCGCAGTAACAGAGTACGGTCGACATATGAGGCGTCATTCAGCCGAACGTTTCCAATATTGTATTTCATTGTATCGTACGGATGGTCAGCACTTACTTGGCGTCCATTGTTACCCTCACAAAGCGAAAACTCGTCTGTTTTATTAACCCATTAATGTCGATTAATTGAATGGGTTTGTGTTAACGTGGTCTTAGTGGCCCGGTTTCTATTTCAAGTAATCTATTGAGTCAAGGTAGGAAAACATTTATTTTGAAGCAATTTTTCAACGGTCTCAAGTCGTAATGCTGATAGTGTAGTTGAGAATGGTATGTACAGCCAAGATAAAAGTTTTGAACAGTAAGATGTTTCAATTTTGTTTCATACGACTATTAATATCTAACGGAGCAATCTAAATGGTATACCTGAACGTTCTCCAATATTTCAAAGGAGCATAGAATTAATCAAATCCACGTTAGGCCTACGCTTTGGACTAATGCGTAACACCTTTGAGACAGTCTGTGCCAAGCTGCGGGGAAAATGTAGGCTGATACGGAAAATAATTTCCAAGGACGACATGTCATGTATTTGCTATAGGCAAAGGCCTTTTTCAGATGGCTTTTTTCAGTTCTGTTTACCATAAATGAATGCATACTTCAAAATGTCGGCCATGGACAAATTTATTCCTTTTTTGCAGTAACCTTTTTTACAACTGCTACAGATGTTGCCAGTTCAAAAAACAATCTGATAACTGAACGCGCCCTTGCAAATGGCCGGTGGTGCTTTTTTAAATTTCAAATGTAGAACTGTGTGTTTTAATTTTAAAATGTTCCAAATTCAAATAAATCCCCCAAAGCCGAGCTTTAAACGTGGCCTGTCAGAGCGTGTTGTGCTGGCTTTACTTTGACTGTTCCCATATTAGCGGGCGGCGTTATATAATCTGTGGCCAGCGGCGCACTCGTGGTCGGAATTTTAGAGGTTATTCTTTGCAGTAAATTCTGAGGACATGTGTCTGTTTATGCGGGGATGCAGAAACTCTTGCTCCTGTGTGTTATTAACGGCGGCTTACTGTGTAATATGGTAGGAATAAACAGATTGAATTCACCAGATTCTAGTCTAAGACTTTAGATGTTTTAAGTGTTTTGATATTTATTCAAGTTGATGAAGTTTTCAATGCATTTAATATAGTTTTTGAACACCAGCATGAAATAGTAATGACTACATTATAATCCAAAAAAATATATGATCGGAAATCTGAATATTACAAGAAAAGTAAATATGCCATTTTACACACATAATACATACGCATACATAGATACATTTTACATTCATTTCAGAGCATAAAATACAATTTTCTAGCGTATAGAAACAGGCCAGTTCTATTCTTACTATTTATCAAACGGTACACACATGAAATCTGTCAAAAGTAAATAAAATTACGCGCATCATGTGATCTCAAAAAGATCGGCTATTCAATACAGAATGCCAAGTTTGACATCAAATAATGGACGAAAAATTGTCAGCAGATACATTCATAAAATCTGTTGGTGCGAAGGGCCGAAGGGTAAAAGGGAAGGCTTAATATCTTAAAAGGGATGATGCGACCTTTAACAAGCCACTGCCGGGAACTTCGCAAAGGTCCGACGTCTGGCGATTTGTTAAAGAAATACAGAAGATTTGGCGTGGAGTTGGGGAAAGTTGGATAACGTTCGGTGTTGTTTCTGTATTCGAGACTTCGCACGTCTAGTTTTAGAGTTTGTATTGCTTTTTCTCTCTATTTTACATTCCGTGTCGTAGTTGTTTGTTTGGCGTGACAAAGCAATTCGGTGTTCAAAAATCTGTTAAGATTACATTTCCGGTTATTGTTATTTGGTGATGACAGCATTTGTGATATTATAATCCTAATCGATTACTGTTCAATTTGGAATAGTTCACTGACACAACTTGAATAGTGAGTATAGACCATCTCACATTACCCAAGAACCAATTATCAAACAAATTTATTATAAATAATATACAAAACCGCTTTTAAATAGAAATCATTACAACTACCAAAATAGACATCAACATCCACTGAATTACCTCGAAAATTATCTCAAGCCCTAACCTACAAAGCCAATTACAGAAAACCTAAACGTAATATAAAAGAATAGTAATCAACTTATCCATAATTAACCGAATCTGGTTGTAAACATTAAAATTCGCCTGTATAAATCAACCCAAAGCCACTTCAGACTTTTCAATTAAGCCGAGAGCTACTGAACAATTTTTTAGAACGTTCCCAATAAAAAAACCTAAGCCTCTAATTCGATCAAATGTAATTTAATCCACTCGAATTGAAAAGCGGACAAAAGTTAATAAAGATTCCTTGTGTGCAGAAATACTAGAGCGTAAAGACGCTCTTCAGTCTGGGAAAGATTTAAAAAATTTCAAAGAGGGAATTAAAAGTGCTTACTTTTAGTAGGATCGGGAGATAGTGTAGAACAGTAAAGTAATAAGTATACAGACGTAATTGTTTTTATGCTTTGTGTAAAGTGTTTTGGTTGTAGTTGCATTATTGGTAAAAGAGATCCTGAAATTGTTGTCGAAGTCATCTTTCACCAAAATTACAAAACTTTACTATGAGTGTGAATCTCTACTTGGTAGTTGGCGTACTAATTCGTAAAGCAGCAGCCCGGGCTCTGTGACGTACCTTGGGAGAGGCCTATGTCCAGCAGTGGACTGCAACGGGCTGATGATGATGATGTACTAATTCGTGCATAACAAATTACATATTTGCGTAGTAAATTTATTTCGCTTATAAAATATCCTCACATCTACTGCATCCTTAACAACGAATTATTTTAGTTTCAACATAAAAAATTATAGCAAAATAGCAATTCTCTTTCTACTGATGTCCCACTTAGACTGGGCGCTGGATGGAGTTGAGTGTGCAAAATGTGAGGACCGCATTCGGTTTATGGTTTTGAACTCAGAAAAGCATGCAGATTATGATTCTGAATGTTGCCAGGAGCCATATTGGTCCATTTTTGTTTTACACCCCACCCCCTTAGACATCTAGTGAATGTACTGAACACATGCTTTTATATCATTATAACGATGGTTTTAGTGAGAATATCCAATTGATTTTTATGATTAAATATACTTACAGCTAGTCAAGTGAAAAAACAACAGGCAAATTAAAAATAAAAACAATAATTATTGATAAAAAAAATTGAATTCAAAAACGCAAATTTGAATATATTATAAATGCAAAAATGAAAATTATCAATCTTTTTTATTCTGGCAACATTCAGAATCATAATCTGCATGCTTTTCTGAGTTCAAAACCATACACCGAATGCGGTCCTCACATTTTGCACACTCAACTCCATCCAGCGCCTGGCCTAACTGTAAAATAAAGCTTCATATTGCGTGTTAGCAGATTTGAATTTTAGACATTCCCTTAGAATTTTTAAGAGGCCGAGTAAAACTTAAGGCGAACTAGTAAAACTGGATAAATTACACCAGACACCTTTTATTGATCACAAAATACACCCATAAATCTTCGAAAAGCAAATGGATATAGATGAACCCGCCCCAAACATAGCTCAGTTTTAAGTGACAATGAAAAATTGTTAAAATAACTTTCGCTCTAGAAAGTTGTTTACTCCAGATTCGGTGAGCGAATTTTAAAATGTTGTAAGTTGGAAACAAATGTAGTAAGAGTAAACTGTGTTGGGTACACTGAATCTTTTGTAATATATTATGTGTATTGTTTTTATGAATTTTGTGCGCTAAGTATTTTGTATGTTTTTATTTAGTGGTAACAATATTCTTATTGACGGCCTTGACTTACCTTGTACTTCAAATGTCTCGGTGGCGTAGTTGTGCTATGGTACGATTTCAAAGCTGAGGTCTCGGGTTTGGATTCCGGGTCGGGCAAAGTGATATTGGGTTTTTCTATTCATTATCAGCCTGGAGTCAGGAATTTGTGCCTAATATGGCGATTGGCTCGCCCGTTTTCACATCGTGAGACGGAACATACAAGGCGAAATGTGGGTGTCCTCGTAGCGCCTCTGCCTACCCCTACTGGGAAAAAGGAGTTTATGTATGTATGTATGTAATATTCTTACACCTAAATGCTGCTGCTGATTTCATGATATTAATGGGATAACATTTGCATTCACTCAATTTTGGTAACATTTTAGGGTCCTTTAAATGTGTGTAACTGTTCGGTTTATTTATTCATTATTAACTCTATTTGTACCACGAAATGTCAGCGGTACAGCTCTAGTGTAAGTCAGTATTTCGGTAGCATTCATGCTGAATCGGACTTCAGTCTTGGCATCAAACCAGACAGTTCTCGAGATCTTTATCGGGGTTTCACTATATGTAACTGTCACATATTGCTCGTATAATGTCTTTGGTAACAATAGATTTTCCTGATTTACAATACTAAAAAAATATTTCTTGATGACAAAAAATCGCTCGCTACAGGATTAAAACTCACCCCCTTGCCTCAGCCACTTAAAATCTGTAATATGTCATTTCTACACATTCAAGTTTTTTAACGACTTTCATTATAAACTAATTTATTGTATGGAATATTTTGCTACGAAAATCTAATAACACAGAGTGCTATAAAAATCCATTGAAAATAATTGCAAAACATTTTTGTACAATTTCAAATTTCGAGCGGAGAAATTTCCACCCACGCTATAAAAAAGCGTTTACCCTCATTGCAAGTTTCATCAAGTGTGGCACAGTAAGTGGGTAAACAAAGCTGATCGGCGTTCCTCGCGCCTCCACAGAAATGTATTGTGTCCAACGTTTAATGCCGACGGGCCTCTGTGAAGGTTCTCCTATTGAAAAGCCGCCGGGATTAACGGCGCTTAAAAGGGGCGAAATGGGGCGCATTCGCCGCGTGTCGTGGGTGATTTTTAATTACGTCGGGTTATGACGTTTTGAAACATCAGCTGTCTTCACATTGTTGGAGTTGATTTCGGTTTGCAAATACATAGTATGGTTTTATTGAGTTACTAATATTTCAATAGGTATGACCTCTAAAGAATAGAATTTCAGGATACAATCGACATCGCAGATTAGGTACGCACTGTGAATCAGTCGAATAACTCGTACTTATTGTTACGAATGAACACTGCTAATTAAATCATTATTGCCAGAGTATTAAACATCTTATTTATAACAAGCTAAATTTCATTTCCCTATTCACACAATTTTGAAAAAAAAAAGCACTCCATTGTGAAGTGCAAAAATTCTATTTTGGGCCCCACCACGTGTTGAAATTAGCATTTCCCTCTATAATACCCCCTGTAAACTGTCCAAATCCACCCCACGTCGGGATTTACTTCATTCTGACCTACATATCGCTGTACGAACGGGTCGGCCGTGCGGTTTTTACGCGACAGACTACTAAAAACGGCTCAGATGCCTATTATACTGGGCGGTCATTTTTTATCCGCAAAGGCTTTTGTTTTATTAAATAATTTGTAATGTAAGCAAATAGCGGGGTTGGAAGTTTTAAGCTTTTTAAACCGCGTTCATTTGTATTTTCTTGTTTGACGTAATTACGTAATTAGCGCGTCGTAACTAGTTCTTTGTCTTCATGTTAAAGGTTTGGTAGACTGATTTTTTAGATATAGGAGCAGTAAAAATAAAAGCAACTTAAGTGACCAACGCAGCCTATGAATGCCTTCAGTGATGGTAGATGCACGCTCCATGCCTTTGAGGATTGACTGACAGCAGTCAAGTTATATTAATTTTTTTGCTAATAGATATTTAAAACGCTTTTTATCTACATCCAGTCGTGATAACTACGAAAGAATATTCGCAGAAAACTATCAATTTATTAACGAAGCTGCGCAGACCTCAATGAAATATTAGCGTATTTGATTTGATATATTTAACGACTACCGGGCGTGAAAAATTATATCATATTTTATTTTAATAATACTACTATACCCAGGGAGAAAGTGAGATGGGTATGTTCAGAAAGTTAGAGGAGATAGTGTAAAATATAAAATTGCCGTAGCGTTTTTATTTGCATTGACGTACTACTACAAACAAACGTATAAAGAGATCGTAAAGAATGTTTTTTATATATAAAAAGTTTCAGTGCACATCGGTTCGCTTCATATTTTCCTTTAATAAGGTTTTTCGAAAGTAACTCACTGCATTCTCATCTGACATTTTTTTATGAAAAGTTTGAAAACATTTTTAAGGGTCAGGAAAAAAAACAGAGCCAAATGTGTCCAAATCGTATTACCGTACTGGGTAGTATTCCTGGGCATATTATTCATGTAGTTTTTCAAAGGGAAATACTAATTTATATTTAAATCACGACAGCAAAGCTGTCGGTATTCCTTTAGGGGCTACGAATGCCTGAAGTACAATAATCCTTTACTCCTACCGTTATTTTCTTCTTTTTACGTCCCATTTAAAGGATAGTTACGCAGGTATGTTCGTATTATTTCATATATTTTACCAAATGAGCGTTTGCTCTTTTGACGAACTTATGAGACAAAAAGAACCTTGTCAGAGTAATTATTATACAAATATTATGTTAAATTATATAAGCAACAATTTTTATGATTTGGTGATATTTAAAATACATCACATTAAATATACCTACTGCAATGCAGAATTTTAGAAAGTTTAAATTGGAAATTAATAATTTGTAGCTATATTGGAATTTCTTACCCTCTTATTGATATTATTGTATTGAAACTGGCGTGACTACAATCAATCTTAATCCTGATTCCGGCCACATATGAATAAATCAAAAATATTTTTTAATTTTTCTCTTCTGAGAACACATAGTACCCGCTCGGGTGCCTGAATGGAGCGGCGACGTCACAGCCCGCCGGCCGTGCCGCTGATTTATGATGTTTTAAAAAGATTTTTTTGTTGCCGCCGCCGATGGCCCACATCCAGAACGGTGCGTTTTCTCCTCACGTGACGTACACGTTCGCATCACGCTAACGTATCGTGCCCGTATATCACGTGGGAATACGTGACGTAAGCGAATTGCGGCTTTGAGTTTTTTCTTTCGGATGAGTACTATCACGAGTTGATAGGGGATTTATGATTTTATTCAATAACAAAGGCGTACTATAAACATACCAAAGCTCACGCCTTTATCTCAAATGGGATAGGCACAGAGGCTGGTAGCGACTAGTACAACCTACCCATCGCTGCGTCTATTACTACCCACGATGCGATAGGGAGTTAACTTCTATTAACAACAAAATTCAGTTATCGGACAGTACATATCAGTAGCATTATAGTCACTATTCTCAAAGGTCAAAGCACCGGTAGTTTTCCAGATAATATGAGCATTTATTGATATCAGTAATAACCTAGAGTAGCATTATAGTCACTATTCTCAAAGGTCAAAGCACCGGTAGTTTTCCAGATAATATGAGCATTTATTGATATCAGTAATAACCTAGAGTTAAGCGTCATTCTCCAAAAAGTTCTCGAATGGAGGCCACGTAGCGGAAAGCGCAGCGTAGGACGTCCACCCACAAGATGGTCAGACGACCTGGTAAAGGCGGCGGGACGTCGCTGGATGCAGGCTGCCTCCAACAGGTCACTGTGGAAATCATTGGGAGAGGCCTATGTTCAGCAGTGGACGTCCTTCGGCTGATGGATGGAAGCGTCATTTACACAGGGAGAGTTTCTCGTGGCCAGAATCGTATACCATTATCGCATGACATAACCGCCATAAGATCATCGCGTTCTGACAATGTTTACACGTTGCAACTTTTTTACAACCTTACGATAATCGTATATTCGAGGCGAGGAACTCTCCCCGTGTAAATGGAGCCTTAGTAAATAGACTGACTCTAGATATTTAAAAAAAATTGAGATATTTGACATACGTTTCAAGGTCTGAATCGTAGAATTTGATGTTATTTTCGTTAGAACCGTTACGCACGTCACCTATCTTCATAAAGAAATCCACCCGAATCTAATGTATCCTAAACAGCGTAGCATATTTAAATCAACACGTGGAATTGAAAAAGTCTACATTCACATTGAGTCTGGAACGGAGATGATCCACAAAGATACAGTTTCTGAAGGCTGAATTCAATCCAACGAGATGCCGTTTGATTGATAAACAGAAATACAACTGGATATTTGATCAAAGTGTTCCCGAACGCAGACAGATTGGAAATAACCCCGGATGAAATATACAGAAATGAAAGAAATAAATATGAAATATTGAGTGTATCGGTTATTGGATATTGTGGGGCTTGGAATACAATATACTACGGGTATCAATTTGTTTAGACTTAAATATAAACTCAGTTTCTGGCAGAATTTTTATAATTCCCCGAATAACGAACAACGCATACAAGGTTTAAAGTTCTTCATAATTACCCAAACATTTGGAGTGAGTTTCGGGATTAGCTCATTTACATTCAGCATTCATCTCTCCACACTCTAATTAAAAAGTACTTTATTCACTATTATGTAGGGTAATAGTAGTTATTTTTCCATTCCAATTTTCAGTACTAATTAGCTACTTTTTAAATCTAAAGCGACACAGATAGCAACCACAAAAATCAAAAATATAGTTTCTACCAACAATCAACGGGATCCACATTAAAAGACGTACGCGACGCGTCACTCACAACTCGTCTAACAGACAGACAGAAACGAAACAGACAGCCGGACGTAAGACAATGGAGTTTAGTTAATTTTAGATTAGTACAATGTATCCTAGATTTCGGTGACGGCTCTTTATGTTCAGTTTGAAGTTTTATCATATCTGGGACGTTGTGTTGGCACTATTTTTTACTGTTCTCTTTTTAAATTCGGTACTGCCTGACAGTTTTGGGAGCGATGGCTTCGGTTTAAAAAAAATAACATATTCAACAGGTGGAAATAGATTTTTTGGATGATCGGTGGATATGATATATGAGTAAATTAAAAGCAACAGAATTTGGTATTTAAACACAACTGTAAATTGGATAGATTGTAATCCGAAAAATATTTAATCTGAAATGAAAGAGAAGATAGTTTGACTCTGACTTGAACGGGAATATTAGCTGATAAAAAACCCTGTATCCTTCGATAGATTCATTACGCTAAAATAAATATACTTATATTATTTTTATCTAATCGATAATACATATCCTACAGTACTCTCCATTACAAAAGACTGCATATTTAGAAAAACTGTGTGCAATTTTCACAAAACTCATTAATCTCTAACGGCATTCGAACCCTGACGAATGCATTGAAAGAGACAATAGGTTTTCACGCTAGCTCGGCTCTGCGGAACCGCCCGCCGGCTCGCGTCTGTCCTGGAAAAAAATCCATGAAATCGCCAATAACCAACAAAAAGCCCGGCTTTTTGCAACTTTTCCCTAGGCTTTGAAATTGGAGAGCGTTTGACTGACCGGCCATTGGTCGGAGTTGAAAAGTTTGCTCGCTATATTGGGAACATTTTGACTCTTTCGAAAATATTACGTATCTTAATGAATGGAGTTCGTTCGCTTCGAATACTTTTTTGGGATGAAAGATTAAAGAGCGAACTGGTGACGTGATGATAAGCGTTCGGCGCCAGCAGTGTCTACTTAAGTTTAGCTTGGTAAGAATACTCTTAAGCTGGGTAGAATGATATTCTACATCAGTATTAAGAATAGGGAAAACCGGGAAAAACTAGTTTCCCTAAACACAAATTGTACATTATCCACATCGCGGAGAATAAAAGCTAGGCCATTTTTTAATTCTTTACCACACACTTACTTTTTTCATCGCCTAGGCATGATGGAATTTTTAATAGTCTGACAGACATGTTTAAAAATATGGATTTTCTAAATTTATGTATTATGCCTATCAAGCTGACATGCACGGGTTTACATCAAAAGCATTTGTTTACACACCAGTTTTCAGGAACTACGGCCATTAAACTCCTATAGATAAATACATTACTCCATTACATATACAGAAAATCCCACATCACAAACTATAAAATTGTTGGTCCCACAACACCCAAGTATTGGACAAATGTTTGGTTCAGGCTTCAGCATTTGATTAATCATCATGTTAGATATGTAATGTACTTTCTTAAGATTTCTGTAAGCGTTTTTATACGATCCTATTCCACGTAATAAAATATTGGAAAACAAATGGAAATCCACGAACCTTCCTATAACTACTTCATGATGAAACCTCAATTAGGTAAACAGCCTCTTTGCATAAACCTCTTTGAAGCATAACAAGACAAAGCGAACGGAACAAAATGCATTAGTCCGAAAGTCAAAGAGTTGAAATATACATGCAGCAAACGTAGCTACCAATCTCTTAATGCAAATGGTTACAGAGCGAAAGTATACAGAATATCGTTTATTTTTACAAAAATCCCGGTGGTTTATGCGAGCTACTTTGTTTAGCGTGGGGAATGCTTGTATTAGAAAAAGTAAGGGAGTTGTTTCCGCAACTCTCGGCTACGGACAACTCGGAGCTTTGTCATGTATAACTCAGAGACGAAAGGAATTGTACTGGATTCTTGTAAGGTTGTTAAAAAGCTGAGACTTAAAAAAACTGATTTTGAGAAGACTATGATAGCGTGATATTAGGTCATGTAACGGGTCAACGATTATAGTAGTGACAAATAATGATAGAGCCATGATATGGCCAGTTTTGACTGTATTTGTCTATCTTGTACTCCTGCTTAGCTGCAGAAATATACAAAGCGTTGTCACCTATCAAGAGGACCTCTCGCATTCAAGAAGCTACTGATGACCACAATAACCTCCCTTTTTTTTTTATTGCAATGAATGACAAGACGAGCCTGCCATTCGCCTGATGGTAAGCGATACGACCGCTCATGGACAGTAGCAATACCAAACAACACCATGAGTTACAAGGCAATGCTTGGCATTCCACTGCGCTCGCCATCCTGAGACATAAGATGTTAAGTCTCGATATGTCCAGTAGTTACTCTGGCTACAATGTCCTTCAAACCGGAACACAACAGTGCATTTACACTGGTGTTTGTCGGGAGAAATACACATTGCGGTGGTACCTACTCAGGCGGCCTCTCACATAGGAGACCTGCCACCAGTAACTCCCTGCAATTAATTAACATCTTCTTCTACATAAATATACTTTCCAATTATCTGCTTATGACTCAACAGTGTAAATACTCAGAGTAAATCAACAAACATCGCCCGCTCAGATTTCATACGAACGTGTGTTATAAACAAAATGATCGGCAATTACAATAACCGACTGCGACCGTACGCGGCAAATGTAAATATTATGATATGTTAAATTACTGTTTTGACGTATACTGTGTCGTCGGCAATTATTCATAAAGCTTCGGCCTATTTATACACGGTACATTTAAGAACATTTTCTTCTAATGTTTTTGGTATAATTGTTACAGATTCATCTACCGAATGTCATTTCTAAGTGGTAACATGTCCCATTTTTATTGCGTTAGTGTAAAATACAAGCAAGAGTTACTTTTGCTGTTGACTTTGATCACCATCCATCAATAAACACATCTGGAGAATCATAGAACCGTTGCTGATCCATGAGAAATTAGATAATTTGTAATTCGTGGTGTTGTTTGGTTTTCTACTGTCCATGAGCGGTCGTATCGCTTACCATCAGGCGAATGACATACTCGTCACGCCATTGATCGCAATAAAAAAAAAAGATAATGGAAGAGTGAGGAGTCATAATAATTATCGGGTGTCCATAGATATTCTCCTATGAAATCATGTTCAGTCTGATATATTTGGAGTCTAAACTATTTTTAAAACCGCCCGAATATTAAACATCTTAAGTTGGTTGGTTTTTATTGGTCTTTAGTGAAAATTCTAAGTAAGGAAAACCATTTCTACATTTAAGAAATATAATACGCATTACGCCAGGCATACGATAGTTACGATACATTACGATACATACATTACGATAGTTTAAATATCTTATTAATTTAATACAGAAGTGCTTTAGCAATATACTTGAGTTTGAACGTGGTGTAGGTCATATACATAGTTCGATCCCCGCACCGAAACAAATATTTTTGTGAACAACAGGTATTTGTTTCTGGTCTGGGTGTTTGTGTAACCGAAAAGTCTCTCGTAGTTCTTGATACCCACGACACAAGACTCGATCTTAATGTGGGGTCAGGACATATTATTTAAAGATAGGGATGAGGAGAAGGCGGTCAAGCTTTCTCACATATATAGCCATGAACCTTCCCCAACTGATTAAAACTAAAACTTTAACGCCATTTCTACCCACACTATTGTCATATTCTCTTTATACTGATACCAATCATACCCGATTTCATGAGGCAGGCCATATCCTATAATACCCGAACCCGAAGATCGCAGAGCCGCTGCCCACGTTGCTATGTGGAAATAAGATTAATTTCTCATCCAGGCGATACATGAACATTGTGCCGTTACGTACAAACAGACGTTATGCACAATTTATGTTCTACCAGCGGGTAATAAAACGAGACGTTGGGCGACTGACTTGTGACGAACTGAAGATAAATAAAATAAACAAATACACCCAACAGTCACATGCATAGTCTTGACCCCACATTAAGATCAATTAAGTCTTGTGTCGCAAGTATCAGAACTACGAGAGACTTTTCGGTCTCACAAACACCTAGACCCGAAAGAAATATTTGTGGGCCGCACAAACATTTCTCTTGGTGCGGGGATCGAACCCGCGGCCTCTCGTTTCACAGCCGGCTAAACTGCTTCTAACCAACTGCGCCACGGAGGCTGTCAAAAGATGTTGCAAAGAAGAGTAAGTAGAATATAGATGAATTTTGTATGCTTGGTTTGAATGTTGGTTGGATCTGCTTATATATATTTTTAACCTATGATGTGCCAGTAATGAGAAAAAGGTCACACTGGGCAAAGGTCTCCCTTAACTCCTTCCACTGGTCCGTATTTGTTCCTGTTATCACCTAAATGATGTTGAATTGGTAGAGGAAGAATCATTTCCGAGGCCTGCTTCGAGTTTTGACTAAAGGTGGATAGAAGAATATCGAAGATACGAGCTCAAATAAAAACAAGCGAACTGTGTATAATTGATTTTTCGCTTTGTGAAGATTTGCCACGTCTATTTAGCCATTCGGTTACTTGCAACCCTAACTGACACGAATAATGTGATCTGACATATGGTCTTAAATGCACAGGATGCATTGTCCTTTTAGAGTACTAGGAATATATTCTATCTTCTAAATATCACACAGTTCGGCACAAGTCACTCGCCTCTCGCATGATTAATGCGACGACGGACAATGCCGGACGAAAATATTTCAGCCCGTGATCTCCCCAGGTATAGGTTCGCCTGAAAATCTTTTGTTCCTCGCTTTGTTTGAAAGATATATACGTGTAAAATAAATTATGTGATGTGCCTTTTATATCAGGTAGAGAATTAAAATTACCTTTTATAATGGAATACAGGGGGTAATGAAATCGAGGCATCAAAATAATATGTGTGAGGTAGTGTCACTAACAAGTTGTGATAGATCAGTATGTAGCTCCAAAATTAATGGAGCAAAATATTTTATTACCTACAAACTATGCGCGGAAACGGATAGAAACCGCCAAAGCCTTTTAGACGAGTCTTTCACTTGCACTTTTTTCAAATTGGTAGAGCCATGCTGTTGTCATTCATGACTCAGCATAAATGGGCAGGATCGTCCGGGGCGGTACCACTGTCTCACAGCAGAGCTTCGCTGTCGCTTCTATTTCGCATTTCCTCACCCCATACTTTTTCCTTCCCACTCCTCTCCTAATTGGGCCGGCAACACATCCATGATCCAAACGTTGTGAATGTTCATGGTTGGCAGTGATCCCTTACTATCAGGTGATCTGTTTGCTTGTTTGCCGGACCTATTGTAGGTATATAAAACATTTAAAATTCTTAATTCATCTCATAAGTCATTGCTTAAGCATTTATAGTGTTCCGTTTCAAAATTCAAACCTACATTAGGAAATCAGTACTGGAAAACCAAATTTAAGTTTTTCCCGCCTAAGCTGAGGTCGCTTCCCGCAATTTCTATCCGCGTTATCCCCACTGAAATCGCAAACACGACAGCATTATCATTAAAATTTACCCTTATTATCATAACTCGATTCGGTGGAGCCTTAAAAATGTGTATTTCCTGTCCCTTTTTACCATGCGGTGTTTTATATCTCCCCTCTCACATTAAAGTTGTATTTACGCTACATGTAATTCAGCAGGAAACGATATCATTTACGCTTCGATAATTTTGTCGTGAAATTTATGTAGCTTTCGTGCATTTTTTGTACTGGAAAATGGTAATATTCGCTTTCCTGCTGGTTCAAGCAGATAATACTCGGCTAGTGTGAATTTTAACTTACATATTATGTTTGATTTTGTTTATTTAATTTAACGCATAAAGTTTTACATAAAGTTCGCATAAAGTTCTACGTTCCAGTAAAGTTCTTTTATGGCCGAGATTAATAAACGATCTTCATTTCTATCTAAAGATCGATCGTGAAAATAGACCAATTGGCTCAAGGTATTGTCGACACGCTCACATTTGATGTGTTCTGATTGGTCTATTTTCCGGATCGATCCTTAGATAGGGATTGGGATCGCTTATAAATTTTGTCCGTTAATGAATAAATTTTATCAAGACAATTTTGTTGTGGGTGATGGAAAGGTTGAGGCGGTAAAAGCAAACAATAATAAATCACGTCTATATTATGTTACTAAAAAGAACGAAAATTAAAAACTACAAAATTTTATGTATGCGCTCCTAAAGTAAATTATAATCATAAAAATTATCAAAAATCTTATAACATATCAGTATGTATGGTTTAATTTTAGTACGAATTTAGAGCAGCTAGTAAATGTCTGAGGTTTGTACCAACGTCACTCCGCACTGCGCGGATGCACAATATGCTAATAATAAAATACGTGCTAGCTGCAAATCTACAATTAATGCGAATGTGGGTTTGTTTATCGTAGTAACACACTGACGTAATTTTTTACAAAGCAATAGTTAATTACCCTGATCGTTACATTACCTTCTAGTTCGCAATAAATTATGCAGTTGTTATAGGATAGACATAAATTTAAATAAATGTGTAGAGCCGCGAGGCATTTAAAATATACATATTTTTAACTCCCTACACCCTAATCAAGTCATGCATTTGAAAAGCAATTATCAACAGAAAAAATGAAGAAATAAATAAAGTTAATTTAAAAATGCTAATCGACATTCGTATTGCATGTCTAGCGCAAGGCATTAAATGAAAGTTTGGTATTAAAAAGTCGAAATCCAAACAAAAAGTCGGCACTAGACGAGGGCGGGCGCAACTTTTAATTGAATCCAGTTACCTTCCACGTCTATGGGCGAACTTCTTTAATAATTACTGTCTGACGGATCTGCTACGGCGCGAAACATGAACTGGAGGCGTTGCAACAGCGACATACCCTCTGAGTGAGAAATAGTTTTAACTGCGTTGAGCTAGATGTCGCTCTATTAAGTTGTTGCTGTACTATTCGTTTCTATATAGTGATATGTATCAGACCATATACGTCCCACTGCTGGACACGGGCCTACTTTACAATCGAGAGAATCGATTGAGAGTGGTTAGGCCATATAGTCCACCACGCTGGCCTAGTGCGAGTTAGAGATGCCTCTGAATATTGATGATTGTATTTAACTTTTAGATCTTTGTGTTAATAATTATTATTAATGCATCAAAATGATCATAAATTGGCCTATGGACCCTAAATTAATATTCTTCCAGGCGAATCCGAGCCGATCCGCTAGTATCATAGTACAAATGGCAAGGTTTAAATTATACATATTCCGTTGTAATAATAACTCTTTTAACATGGCTATAAATTGTAACCATCCGGTGCGTACGTTTTCAAACGATCATTAATCGTGGATTGAACACAAATACAGTTGTTTATCAGTTGGTATTTACTCTAATAGATACTGAAATTGATTGTAAAATGTATCGATTCGTTTGCTTGTGTATCTAATTGAGTACTGAGTTAGTAAATTATAGATGAATTTTGGATATTGCGGTATTGTTTACAAATGCATATTGAAACGTTGATGGATGATTCAATTAGGGTTTTGTTGTTTTATATAGTCATTATGTTATTGCAGTCCAATAATGAGTTTGATGTTTATATGTGATGGGAAGTAGTCATCCCAGGTACAAATTCTTCTTCCTTGCAACTCAAATAAAAATATTGAAACTGGAAAACCCAAATTGTATTGCTGGTTCTGCGAACCGAACTTTAGTCGTTGACCACTTTGTATAATACAAAGCGGCTAGATCATATATTAAATTAGTAACATCTGTTCATATATTACAAATAAATCAAATTAAATGCAATGTGATTATACAATTCCTAATTAATATTTAGTCACGTGTATTCATCGAAATAAATATTTTATTGTTTGGGTTTTGTTAAGTCAAGGTCATACGGATTTGTAATTAATCAATATTATCATTATAAAACGTGAGTAAATTATAGATAAAACTGTCTTACAGCAGAGCTAATGCACTATGTATATAAATACTTTATCAATATCTATCTATATATAAATATCTTATAGCAATATTTAGGTAATATATACCCACAAAATAAGAACACACAGGCTTGTCTTGTAATTAAAAGACAAGTTTTAGCTCATGGGGAACAGTAACCACGAGAGACTTTATGGTTTCACAACACCTAGACCCAACGAATATTTGTCTCTCTCTCTCTTTAGCCACAGGAAGTCCACCGCTTAATAATTAAATACACCCAACAGTCACATAGTCCTGACCCCACACTAAGATCGAGTCTTGTGTCGTGGGTATCAAGAACTACGAGAGAATTTTCGGTCTCACAAACACCCAGACCCGAAACGAATACTTGTGGTTCCCACAAACATTTGTCTCAGTGCGGGGATCGAACCCGCGGCCTCTCGTTTCACAGGCGGCGTCTAACCAACTGCGCCACGGAGGCTGTCATGCGCCACGGAGGCTGTCAAAACTGCTGCTGTACGTAGGCCTCCTCCAATGATCTCCACATAGACCTGTTGGAAGCGGCCTCCATCCAGCGACTTCCAGCAACCTTAACCTGGTCGTCCGTCCACCTTGTAGGCGGGCGTCCGACACTTTAATTTGAACAAATATTTGTATCACGTAAATATACAGGGTATATCAAGACTGCGACCGAAAACGAGGCCGGGTGGTAGTATTAGTGACTTCAGACACAATGCAAATAAAAATTTCGCAAAAAAAAATATGTTGTTTTTTTTCGTCGTTTTTACTTATCGTCATATTTGGGTGGCAAATAAATTAATAGTTTTTATAAAATGTACATCTTTTTATTTTTAAAGACGCAATGGTGCGCAAGGGTTTAAATTGGGTATTTTTACCATCCAAATAAAATGATATTTAAAAAAATGACAAAAAAATCTGTCGCTTTTTTGCGAATTTTTTAGTTGCATTGTGTGTGTGTAACCATTAAAACTACCATCTGGCTTTGTTTTCAGTCGCATTCTTGATATACCTGGTATATTTATCTCGATGTAGGAATCTAAACTGTGGCCTTTACTTTCACTCGTTTCATGAGTCTTAGTTATGGGATGAAATGGACTAAAGAAAAATATTGGAGTTAATATATTAAAAGACGCTATCGCTTATGACATGAGCCAGGGCAAATATAGTTAGTGAAACAATATCCTTGCAGTAGCGTGATTATTTCATTTGTATCATGTTGTTTTATTATTAATGTTTTTGTTAATTGGTATAAATACAATTTTGACTAAATGATGCATGACTACGACAAAGAAAACTATCAGTAACAGCATTGTTATGGCAATTCCTTTTTTTTTCTACTTCTTTCTTTTTCTTCCTTTTCTTTCATATATGATTTCTAACTGTATTTGGTTCTTTTTGTGTGTTTAATAATGTGTTTATAAATACATATTCTATTGCTCAGTAACATTCTCCATATGTAAATGAACCTAGAAATTGATTGATGATTCACAGGATATGCACCTTGACAAGCAAAATATTTTTCTAGTAGTCAAATATTTATTATGAATTGAATAATATAGCGTTTGTTTTGTTTGTTTCAGGTCAGTATTAGCTTTCTACTGTGTTAGAAAATTAACGACAATCCATGATTTGTGGTACGTAATTTACAACTGTTTTAATGGGGCGCCCTAAGAAAATATTACATGTCAAAAGTTATAGGCAGTAGCTGGAAAACGAAAGATTATTCAAAGCATAACACCAAAACTAATGATATACAAAAAAAAAAAAACGATTATCAGTTAAAACTCTGCATAGCATACTTTTTAATAAACTTAAAAAATTCATAGTCTAAAAATTATACATATATAAACTTGCGGCTTTTTCCCGGAAGAGGTAGGCAGGGGTGCTACCAAGACACCCACGTTTCACTTTGTATGTTCCGTCCCACGATGTGATAGGGGGCGAGCCTATCGCCACATTGGGGACAAATTTCTGACTCCCGGCTGATAATGAATAGAAAAACCCAATATCACTTTGCCCGATCCGGGATTCGAACGCGAGACCCCAGCTTTGTTATCATACCGTAGTACAACTACGCCACCGAGGCAGTCAAGTACAAATTATAACACTAGAAATACGGTTATCAATAAATTCCTACGTCACTGAAATAACCTTCAAGTAATCATGCAATAAAAATGTATTCAATTGGATAATGAGTAGAAATTGCTGCAATTTAGATAGTGAGGATTAACATGACAGCCACGTGGTGCAGCGGGCGAAAAGCTGACTGTTAAGTGACAGGTCGCTGCACTGTTTCGATGCCCGGAGAACATGTGACATTGAAAAATTCTTACCTATTTTTTTTAAATAACTTTAGACCTACACGTTAATACATATCACGGGCCGTGACTATCAGAATGAATAAGTCGACTCGGTGCAATTCTGAGCCTAATTACTGTACGACAGAGGCTATTAGTCCAATTATTCTGTCTTTTCTTCTTCCGTTCCGTGCCGTTTCTGTCTAAACGACGTCGACTCAGACTTTCAAGGACGCTGCATAGTTCTCTATGTCCGATTTTGCATCTAATGATATCTTCTTTCATCACCGCAATACATATTTTTTGAGCTCTATACATTGCTCGCACTTTTTTAAGACACGGGCATGAGTATTTACTCATTAATTTTTATTAATCATGATAATCAATATTAAATAATATGTCTCCAATAAAAATACATACACACATAAACTCACGCCTTTTTCAAAAGGAGTAGGCAGAGCTGAGACACCCTCGTTTCGCCTTATATGTTCCATCCCACGATGTGATAGGGGGCGGGCCTATCGCCATATCGGGCACAAATTCTTGACTCCGGGTTGATAATGAATAGAAAAACCCAATATCACTTTGGCCGATCCGGGATTCGAACACGAGACGCTGGCGCTTTAATCTTACCGTAGTACAACCGCGCGAACTAGGCAGTTATAATCAATTATAATTATGTCTCCAATAGAAATTATTAGAAATATTGAATAAATATCATTTATTACACCTAATATTGCTCAGTACAACATAACACAAATTAAACATTTTACTTAACAAGATAAGGCGGCTGTAAATGCCTTTGATATCGAATGATTTATATTCAAAATTTGTTACGTTTAATACTCGCCTTTATTGGCTTTTATCAGTTTTTATATCTGTCGTAAAACATAATATTTGCCGCCTAAACGTTCCGCTCCCGATGAATTTATTTGTACAATATTGTTATTAATTTGAGATCATTTTTACGGGATGTTTAATTTATATTTATGGATGAGTCTTTGTACTTATATGTCCAAAGAGTAATTAATGTTTCTGTTGTTTTATTGAATTATAATATCAGATTTATGGCAAAATTATCCTTCACTATTTCATTAGCTTATAATTTCTTTAGGAGTACTGCTTTACTCCATCACTGATGCCGAATTTTCCTTCGGATTACTCGTGTAAAACTCTCTTAATACAGGTTTTCTCAAGTTGTTTATGTAAGATGTTTTTTTTTTTGTTATTCTGTTGATTAGTTTCAATTTGATTTATGTAATTATGTTGAGCTGTTTCTGTTTTCTTTTTCTATGAACGTTGTGTACACCTATGATTGGCGAACATATCGGACTAAAACTTTGATACCTACCGTTTCTTTATACTGTATGATATGTGGCGCTATTGGACCTCATATATAAATTAATTAATAAATAGACGTCAACCACCAATATACAGGCTATATCCAGACTGCGACCGAAAACGAAGCCAGGTGGTAGTATTAGTGACTTTAGGCACAATGCAACTAAAAATTTCGCAAAACAATCGGCAATATTGCTTTTGTAATTTTTTCTTATCGTCGTATTTGGGTGAAAAACACATAGTTTTCCTAAAATTATAATATCCTACTCCTTTTAATTTTTAAAAACGCAATGGTACGCAAAAGTTTGAATTACTATTTTCACAAGAACTAGGTATTTACTACCCAAACCCGATGAAATTTAAAAAAATGCATAAAAGAATCTGTCGCTTTTCTTGCGACGTTTTAGGTGCATTGTACTCGTAACCGCTAAAATGTGATATACCCGGTATAGCAAACTTTAATAAGTCGGATTATGTGTGTTGGTTTTGCCGCGATTGGATTTATCAGTGCAATCTACTGATAGTAAATAAACATACCCAACAGTCGCATATGTACATAGTCCTGACCCCACACTAAGATGAGTATAAAAAACTATTAGACTTTTTGGCCTAACAAACGCCCAGACCTGGAACAAATATTTGTGGTACACACAAACATTTGTCTCGGTGCATGGATCAAACCCCCGCCCTCTCGTCTCACAGCCGGCGTGTTACCAAGTGCGTCACGGAGGCTGTCAGAATGTAAGTGAAGTTTGGTTTGTGAACAATCTCACGGGATAATAAGTTATTTATTACACTACGGACATATTTTATGTACCACAGATGTTTGTTTTGTGTCTCAGTGTTTGCGCATGTGAAATATGTATATTTTTACAAGTTATAATCTATTCTACTTATTTTACCGGTGGTTAGTCTCTCATATGTGGGAGGCCGCTTGTACAACCGCAATGACTATTTCTCCCGCCTAACAGCATTGTAAATGCACTGTTGTGTTCCGGTTTAAAGGATATTGAAGCCAGAGTAACTATTGGGCATTATGAGACTTAACATTTTATGTGTCTCAGGATGGCGATCGCAATGGAATACCAAGCATTGTTTGGTTTTTCTACTGTCCATGAGTGATCGTATCGCTTACCATCAGGCAAATGGCATGCTCGTCTCGCCATTCAGAGCAATAAAAAAATATTTATTACACTATGGGCATATTTTATGATCCACAGATATTTGTTACGTGTCTGAGTGTTTGCGCAAGTGAAATTTGTATAATTTAAAAAGTTACAACTACAGGACGAATCTTATCTGTCTGTAATATAAATATTTTTTATCGTGCTCGCATATCAAATATTTATGGCAAGTTTAATCCATAGATATGTCCGGTAGTTCCCAATGTAGAAACATGAAATATACATAAATTTTGTATGTACCGTCATGCCTGTAGTCAATTGGGGTAGGCAGACAGTAGATATCTACCTGACTTCATGTTACCTACTTACGCTTCGTCCACTTTCAGCGTCTTTCTCGTCGTTTCAAGGTACTTGTCATCTCACTCTTGTTAAGGGTGTCCTTAAATAAATAAAAGGTTAATAACAATTGGTTTATGAGATAGAAAGGTCATAATCCTGTTTCTGTTTCTATAGACACATGCGGTCTTATTCATAGACAGTTTTAAAAAACATTTTAATTATCGTATTGTTTGTCTCTTTCAAACGTTTTTTAATTCAGTTGGAGCGAAGAAGTCTAAACATTCGATAGCCAAAATAGGTCTTAAAAATGTCTACGAATAAGGCCGTTAATATACAAAGAGAGGCGTATATTCAACAATGATTAGCCACAGGCTGAATATTACGACGATAATGATATAAAATGCTAAAATAAATATTTCTGTAAAGCATTGATTTTAAATTATTAATGATTCCACAAAACCGTAATTTCGCTTCGCATTTGCGTAACTCAAAAGGTTTGCACAAACATTTCGTAAAATAATTACCGAGCACCGGAATTGAAACCCGCAACTTAAAACCTTGTGAAATATTAATAAATGCTTTATATTTTAATACATCGCTAGGAAAGTAAATTTACGCTGGTTTCCCTGTCGAAATATCTCGCTTTATAATTGTCTAAAAATTGCATTCTGTTCAAAATATAAATGATGTTTAATCCCTTGTATGCAAGGAGCCTTCAGAGTAAATAAATAAATAAATAAATACACCCAACAGTCACATACATAGTCCTGACCCCACACTAAGATCGAGTCTTGTGAAAATTATCTGTGTGGCAGAAGTCACAAATTATTTTCCGTACCAGCATGTCGAACAATTGCTCGTGCCAGGTCTCCTATTCCGCGTGTTCTTGCAGCGCTAAATGCCCTCCTCGATACAAATTCCAAAGTTGATTTGTTTACTGATGAATGGACAGTTATCTTGTCAGCGTGTGTGGAATACTGTGAGAAGATTTGTAAATAGCCTTTCACGGTAGTTAATAAATTATAAATCAGAGGTTTGTTTAATATTTATTTTAGTTTTAGTTTTTAGTTTTTGGATTTTAGTTTTTTTTTTCTGTTTTTTGTTTTTCGTGAACTTAGTTACTATAGTTTATATATTTTTTATTACCACACTGTTTTTGTTTTTGTTCATAAATATTGTTTATATTTTGTTGATTTGTCTAGATTTAATATATTAGATTTACTTAGGTTTAAGAATTTAATTGATGTAATTGGTGTATGCTGTTTTGATTAAATTAAAAAATAAATAAATAAATTGTGTCGTGGGTATCCGAAACTACGAGAGACTTTTCGGTCTCACAAACACCCAGACCCGAAATAAATACCTGTGGTTCACACAAATATTTATTTCGGTGCGGAGATCGAACCCGCGGCCTCTCGTTTCACAGCCGGCGTCTAACCAACTGCGCCACGGAGGCTGTCTACAGTTTTATTTAAATCATTTTTTGATAGCATAGGTACCGGCAAACGAGCAAACAGGTCACCTGTGTAAGTGATCACTGCCGCCCATGAACATCCATAGCGCTTGGATCATAGATGTGTTGCTGGCTCATCAAATCGGAAGGGGAGCGGGTAGGAAAAATTATGGGAAAAGAAAATGGGTATTGGGCATCCGGCAGTCTCACTCACCGAACGAAACGCGACGGCAACGATGTCGCTTCACGTCGATTCCTTTAAGACAGTGGTACCACCCCGGACGAGCCTGCCCATTCATGCTGAGTCATGACTGACAAGAGCGTGCCCCTACCACGATTAAATCTACAGCCTAACAGTTGATTATAAGCATTGTCGTGTCCTTATTTGAAGATAGCACTGCTGGGAATAGGTCTCTCCATATACATCATCATGCATGATCCTAAGCTTCTACCACCTTTTACGCTATTGCTAGAAAAATATAGATGGGGTCAGTTATTATTCGCGGGGAATTGCATAAATCCAATCATAAAGGACACTGGAATGGACATTGCGAAGAAAACAATTTCGCACTTACCATGTAGTAACAAAATTCGCGTGAAACCGTTGAAGCTTAAAAGATACGTGTTACTATATACGAGTGATACAGACAAAAATAAAGATATATGTACCGCTACACACATTTACATACACACATAATCTTACCTCTTTATACCAGAAGGGGTAGACAGACGCGCTACCAGGACATCACATTTTGCCTTGTATGTTCCTTCCCACGATGTGAAGCCTATCGCCATATCGGGCACAAATTCCTGACTCCTAGCTGATAACGGATAGAAATATCCAATATCACTTATCCCGACCCGGGATTCGAATCCGAGACCTCAGCTTTGTTATCGTACCGTAGTACAACTACGCCACCAAGTACACACATTTTGTTTTCGGTATTGTCTCTCGTATAAAGTCTCAAAGATTACAATAAACAAATTTTACCTTCAAGGCTGCAATCTAAAGACCGATTTCCAGTCTCGGTGCCGAGTCGGCGGTAACACCGCATTGAGTGCGGTTCTTAATTTTCCAGCAATTAGAAGACCTCAAACGGAGGCCTTGCATTGTTCAACCCTCGGAAACCGAGAGCATCTAATGAAAGCGTTGTTAGTACCGCAGGAAGTAATTATTGTTATTCGTTTATTGTTCTGTTGGTAAGGTTGCGCTATATTATATTTTGATAAGTTGCTTATTGTTTCGGATGTGATAATGCAAGAGGAAGAATTGGTCGTGGGTTCGACGCCAGTGTACACACATCTGGCTTATCGAAGTTGAGGTTTATTTGTCAAGATGTCGGTTATGAGCTGCGAAATTGTGGGTTTGATTCCCGCACTGATTTTCATTTTGTTATACTGGTTGTAATGTGGCTGGAAATTCTCAGTTACATTCTGAATATATAGGGGTACAAAATACTTTTGATTATTTTACTTACCATTATATTTACCACCTCCATATTGCATCATTAAATTGTAAAAATAAACGCATCAACACGCAACCACGCCGTGCATACTCCATCATAACAAATCGGCACATAACAAATCACCCGTCACCGGTCGAATCCGAATAAAGTCCATACGCGGACGAAAACAGTCGAAATTGTGGCGGCACACGGGGTGAATTCCGCCGTCGCACTTCCGGCCTCGAACGAGTAGGTCGACATTAGCATAATTCTAGTATTAATCCACGCCACATTTTTTCGATCGGTTGCGGGTAATTTTTCGCACCGTGTGTTGCCGGTTTCCTGCTTTGCTTAAGTTAATTGACTGAGATTAATGATAATAATTCGCCGCAGTATATTGTGGGTGCTCTAAAATGTATAATGCTACTGAAATTTCAGTTCCATTCATGTAAGAAATATCAGTGTACACGTAACAAAAACGTTTTACTCGTTACGATCAAGAAATAAATTAATATTTTTTTAGATGATTGCACATTTTTAATCTTCTCATACGTACCTCCACATTTAGTACCCTGACATATGTATAAAAAATAACAGAATTTCTAAAACAATATTCCTATAACAGAATTTCAAACATACCGACAAATTACTTCTTGCTACCAGGATTTGCATCCAATGTGTATTTAGCTCAGCGTTTCGTAGAACAGGAGATCGGGTACCGCCAACTATTCTGCTAGCTACTACCAAGAACAATTATACTTATCCCTCATCCAGAGAAATTATTAGCGTAGAATCGTGACAGCCCAGCGGCAATATCTGGAGTATTTTTTCTATGAATATCTCTTAATCGTCGGCATGATAGTTATTGACGGTTGTAGAATGAGACTGCCTCGGTGGCGTACTTGTACTACGGTATGAATACAAAGCTGAGGTCTCGGGTTTGAATCCCGGGTCGGGCAAAGTGATATTGGGTTTTTCTATTCATCCTCAGCCCGGAGTGATAAATTTGTGCGCGATAGGGCGATAGGGTCGCTCACTATCACATCATGGGACGGAACATACAAGGCGAAATGTGGATGTTCTGGTGACACCTCTGCCTACCCCTTCTGGGATCAAGGCGTGAGTTTATGTATGTATGTATGTAGAATGATAATTTGCGATGTTGGTAGTTACACAAGCATCTTTGCCACTAAAAATTTTGCTCAAAATTGTCCGTATGTTTGGATTCTTGATGGGTGTGGAATGAGAAGCCCCAGTCTATGCTTACTTGGACTAAAAGATTTCTATCTGAATACTGTAGGATCGCAATCCCAGACTAGTATATTATGAAATTTCAATGTGTAAATATTGGGTGCACATGGAATGACAAAGCGACTTTAAGTGCAGTGAAATGCAACATTTGTGGCAAGACTTGCGCTTTGAGTACGAAACGAGCAACGACAAGAGACACGTATGAAACCCTTAATCCCATTATGCTTTTATAATATACCCAAGTGTAGGAATTCGGAAAATAAACATCAAAACATTTGTAGCGGTAATATGATATTCCGTGACCCATTTAGCCCAAGTTAATAGTGCGGAATACACCGTTTGTAGGCTGGAAATTACACCCCAAATGAAATTGCATGCCAAGGAAATTATAACCCTGCTCGAATAATATTTATTTGATATATACCTGAAATGTTCGGGTTAATTGCTTTATGAGTTCGGGATAATTATTGCATCTACTGGTTATTGAAATTCTGTCCAGATGAATTGCCAATAAATAATTATTTTCGCCTTTCGAGTCAATAACGTGGCTTTTTAAAACTCAAATAAAAAAATACACCCAATAGTTACGGCCTCAGTCTTTGCCACACAGACTAAGGTAAGTTTTGTGACGTGGGAATACAAAACTTTTAGGCTTTTCTGTTTTACGTCACTCGGACCCGAAACAAATTTGTGTATGGCTCAAGCCTATTTTGTTTCAATGGAGGAATGAAAATGGAAAATGAAAATAATTCATTGAATCCATTAAAATGTTCAACATTATTAAGATTATTTCATTTTTTGAACTACCACCCGGTTCGGAAAGCGGTTTTCCCTAGAGAAGAACGGCAACGGGAAGAATGGTATCCTCAGCTTCCGGTTTTACAGCTGACTCTTAACACACTCCTCGAAGTCTGTCAAATGAGTCATCATTTAGTTTAAAGTGTTTAAATGTTCTTAACCTTTTAATAAAAAAGTTTTATGATACAAAATTAGCATTTAATTATAATAATATGCAAATTGTAATTTTTGGGTAAATATTAATCCGCGTCCTTGGTAGTAATGCCGGAGATGGCACAAGCCGCGCGCGACCTTCACCTTGAACCTTGCGCCGAGTAATTATTTAAAACTTCATTTTAGAACGGCGTCGGAAGTAATCGATACAAATATATAGAAATAGAACTAAAAGAATTCTCGAGTGGCGTATTTATGTGACTTATTTACTGTTTGTAAAGTATTTGTAGATACTAGATATGTTCACCGTGGTCGCAGGTTCAAATCCCAGGGCACAGGTTTGACTTTTCGGAGCTATGTGTGTAATTATATTCAATCACCACGCACTATAACAGTGAAGGAGAACATCGTGAGGAAACCTGCATGCCATAGCGATTTCTAATAATATCTATGGTATGTAAAGTCCGCCAACCCGCACTAGGCTAGCCTGGTGGAATATATGGCCTAACCTCTCTCAATCGTACACCCAACAGTCATATACATAGTCCTGGCCCCACTGGTGTCATGGGTATCAGGAACTACGAGAGACTTTTCGGTCTCACAAACACCCAGACCTGAAACAAATACCGTTGGATCACACAAATATTTTTTTCGTTGCGGGGATCGAACCCGCGGCCTCTCGTTTCACAGCCGGCATCTAACCAAGTGCGCCACGGAGGCCGTCATTGCATGACTGAATTTGCCATTAGGTGCTCAATAGTCACTTGGTCAAATCAGAAAACTTTCCATCAAGCCATTAGCCTTGGATCTCCATTGAAAAACGGTGTATTAACAAGAACTAACGAAAAACCCACCAGAAATTCTATTATAACAAATGAAAATTAGCCCTTTCTACATCAAAGCGACATGGACTGCTCTAACCGTGAAACCACCGCCGCCTCATCAAACGCGACAGTGGAATCCACAGTGTCCTGTTTGCGTGTTTTTACTGAAGCGATGTGGTTTACAGCTAGCCTTTGATAAAATACTAGAAATTAGTAATGAGAATTTAAAGAAAATAAATGAAAAATATATTGAAGGGACGTGAACAGCGTGGATCGTTTAAGGTTTAGTTTATGAACTGTAACGCTGCCAATTGTACTGTACTAAATAACATTTTTTATTGCGATGAATGGCGAGACGAGCATGCCATTCGCCTGATGGTTAGCGATACGTCGGCTCCTGGACAGTAGCAAAGCCAAACAACACCCGAATTGCAAGGCAATGCTTGGGCATTCTACTGCGTGGCCGTCCTGAGATATTAGATGTTAAGTCCTATTATATCCAGTAGTTACTCTGGCTACAATGTCCTTCAAACCGGAACCGTAACCTTCATTTACACTGCTGTTTGGCGGGATAAATAGACATTGCGGTGGTACCTACCCAGGCAGCCACTCCCATATGTGGGACCTACCACCAGTAAATGTAGGTTTAAGTATTTTATTGTGCACCTACAGTATTTTCTTTATTATTGAGTGTATTAAAGTAGGTATATTAAATAAATATAGACGACTTTCGGTTCCTACAAATAACCAGAATCAAATTAAATATATTGATCACGATCTCTCTTTCAACAGTTCTGAAAACTGAAAACTATATAAAAACTGGGATGTTTCGTAGAATAGTTTTATTAAATAGTGTTTTCATAGCGTTACAATTTTCCTAGAATGAATTTGGCTTTGCTTTTTTTCCGACTTTTCGTTCATTCGTTCATTAATTCGCCGAAGCGCCTTGTTTTCACGTAATCTAAATACTAAAATAATTTCTTTAAATTTTATCATTCCGTTTCGATAATTCGCTATTTTATTTCAAAATATTAAACAGTTTGGATTATTATTTTTTTGGTTGATTTTTGTCATTAGATATAAGATTAAGAACGGTCATAATGCGCAAAGCGGATTGCATTGCTTCTAAATCTATTAGGTGTCACTCGAATACATATTATATATTTTAGAAATCCATCCTAGAATACTAAAATACTGACGCTGCGGCGGAAATACTATGAGTTACGACTGTTACTGAAACGTCCTAAATTTTCAGTAGTTCCTTCTCTGTATGAATAATGTCAAAATATTTTCAATCATCAGTTCATCATTAATTATGTAATATTTTGAGGTTGTATAAATAGAGCTTTGTAGATGCTGAAAATATGAAAATAATATTATGATCCACGTGATATTTTAAATATAATTAGTCAAAAATCATCATTCACATTCGTTTTTAACCCACATCCAATACCCGATAAAACAATCACCATTCAAAAAACTGAGCATAATTATAGCTATAGTGGAGCCCTGACGGGTTGCACGATCGGGTTAGCTCCCGAAATAGCAACGCACAGACGCCGCAACGGAAACAATATTAGTAGGCGAATGTAATTAATGTGTCACTCATTTTTCTTTTGTTCCGTGTTCGTAAATTCTATTTTTTTAACTGCCTAGTATTTTTGAGCGTGATGTCATGAACTTGTGTACCTAATGTTTTGCAAGATTACCTGTCGGATTTCAGTTGTGGGAATTGAATGTTTTAAATAGTATTTTTTTTTACTGCTGGCACGGTATTATAGGCAGCTTTTTTATTGGAAAATATTACGACACGAGCGGGTCATTCGCCTCATGGTAAACGTCACACTTGCTCATAAACAGACGCAACACCGCTCATACCTTATTAATTATAACTAAATTCATGGCATTGCAACGCGCTCGTCACTGAGATGACAATGTTAAGTGTCGCTCAGGGAGAGACGATAATCTCAGGATTTTATTTGTCATATTAATAAAGAGCTCATGGTTATGAGATAAAATTAGGCAGATTTTAAAATTTAAAAGCCTTAAAATAGTAGTTTATTTACAAATTATTACTGCTTCCAAAATAATTTTGTGTTGTTATGGTGTACAATTCCATCGGGAATTGATATTGATTTGATTGGTAGTCTTTTGAGAATAATTTTGGCTTGTTGGTAATACGATCGATCACTCCACTATCAAAGTTAGTTACAATTACTTGTGTGTTATAAATAGCGGGAAGGAAGTCTATAGAGGGTAAAGGTTTACGAAACTGTTTTATTATTCGCGTTAGTTTTTCTAAAACTTCTTTTTGGGTAAGTATGAAAGGAAAAATGAGAGGTTACATAAAAGAAAAATATCTTGATCTAAGTAATTAACGCCCGAATACTGGAACGACATTCAAATAATAAGTTGCTCTTAACAGCGCACGGCTCACTTAGCCAGTACATTTAATCGGGATTAACGTAGTTAAGCGCAAGTTATATTTAAGTTGCGTTCCAGTATTTGGGCGTAAGGCTCTTTAATTCGATTTCATTTTATCAGTATGAAATTTTTATTTGGCTAATACGGTTCGCTTGTAGTTAACAAAATTTCCAAATAGGTCGACATTTGACCAATGAGCAGTCATAGATATATAACAACAATTACACAAAAGGAAAAAATGTAGGATTCGCCCCTACAACTGTAAAATAACATTACCCACATACAAAACACACTAATTTGCGTCACAGAAATGCATTTACGAGAGCAGGCATGCGTTTGATGCTCGCTCATATAAATTGTTCTTTGTATTTACATTTGGCTACAATTAAATCAGAATGCGGTTGTTTGACGAGGCAAAGTGCAAACTCCTAATAATTGTTTGATTTAATTAGAGTGCATAGCAATGGTGTCGGTCGAGGTACAAGCTTCTAGTTAGTGTAGCAATTATGCTCTAAAGGATGAATATTTTGTGACGAACTAATATAATTTTACCTGAATCTAATCATTAGACAGTATGAATTATTTAATAGTTATCAAGTTGCCTACTAAAAGTGCTTGTTGAAGTATGTCAAAAGTGAATAGTAAAGTAATAAAGTTTAAAAATGAAAGCAAATCCACGATAAAATCCGTAAAATATTGGTTTATTATACGAGTACTGTGTTAAAAGTTTTGCGCGCAGTATGCATTTTCAACATATTTTCATATACTTATTATACTAATCGGTATTTAGACAGCCTGTGTGGCGAAATTGGTTAGATGCCGGCTGTAAAAGGAGAAGCCGCGGGTTCGATCTCCGTACCGAAATTAATGTTTGCGTCATCCACGTTATTTGTGTAGGATCTGATTGTTTGTGAAACTGAAAAGTCTCGTAGTTCCTGATACCCACGACACAAGATTTTAGTGTCAGGACTATGTATGTGACTGTTGGGTGTATTTATTTTCAATCAAGCCTTTGGCGGGTATGATCGCCGTCATTCGTATATACCTACACCTAGAATAATGCAGAATCGTAGGACACATGCCGGTCTTTGGGAATAAAATACTTACGCCCGAATACTCAAACGCCATTTAAATATTAAATTGCACTTAACTACCCACGTTCGACTTAATCAGTACATTTAAGCGGGACTTGCGTAGTTAAGTGCAACATAATATTTAAGTGGCGTTTGAGTATTCGGGCGTTAAAGTCATAACTTTGTTAATTTTTAATACACTGGGTTTCTTAGAAGTCAGAGAAGGTAGCAACAACGAAAAATATAAAATATTTAAGATAGTATAATTCGTGTTGACTATGAGATTTTGCAGACAATTCAAATGCTATTAAATCTAAAAATAAATTAATTGCCTCTGCCACAGACTTTAGTTTATTAGTTTTAAAATGACAGCATTAAATGTTAACATCAAAATTTTATGTTTTACATTGTTTTATTAAGCTATATTTTTTTATTTTAAGAGTTACTGCTTAGTTATAGTCAAATTCGTCATGGTAAAAAATAAAATATTACTATGAACAATTTATGTCGCAGAATAGGCGATAAAGCCTGCTTTGAAACGTAAGGTCGCGGGTTCGTTCCATGTTCCGAATGAATCAGTTTTGTAAAAACTTGTACTTTCATTTTATTAAAAGAGATAATAATGTGCAAGAAATTAATTGCCAAATAATTCACATTTGTATACATAAAATTAAAGATAAACGTAATCTAAATAGCGGATATGAGTTAAGTATTGATAAGATCAGCGTTAAAACTATATTAAAATAGAAATCGTCTTACTGACTTACCAACTGTAATCGCGTTCTTGGATCAGCCTATGCACAATATACACCCGGTTACGAGCAGGCCAGCAAAATTATAGCAACTGACCGAGGTTATTTCTCGCTAGTCAATATTATATTTGGGAAGCACTGAAAACGTGCAGTGCAATCACTTTGTGTTAATAAAAAAATATCTCACTAGAAGCAACATGCTACGTAACTTTAGAAATATAAGATATATCGAAGCTTCGCCTCTGTAACGATATTGGCGAAGATACTGCAGCATCGTATCTTTAACTACATTTAATATTGTACGTCAAACTCACTTCCCCGGCACCCATCAAACTCTCGAGTGCCCCGCCTCGGTCCCAAACCGTTCTCTATATCAAATATTAATATTTTCATACAAAACTGTTCCTTAAACACACCCTACCAAGACGAACTCTCTAGAATTGCGCAAATTAACTTCACAACTTCGCAGATAAAGAATCATTAGTTATCATTAAGCCAATGTTTTTTAACTTGCGAAATTTCATTTCCCCGCCGTGATACTTTTTAATCAACTGAAAAGCTGCATAGTATGATTTATGTACGCCGCGTCTGGTAACAAAAAAGTCCCACTGTCACATTAGTGTCACAAGGGCGCGGTTCATTAGCGAAATAAGATAGGGCCGGAACATCGCGTCGAGTTTCCCTATCCAACAAAGGACGTAGCATTGTCCCCTGTTTTCATAATGCAAAATGTATAGCCATTTATTCCCAGCTTTGTAACGCGCCCTTTTCCTGAAGACTGCTTCACCCCCAAGGTGGGTGAGCACGTGTATGTGTAGCCTTCTCTGTCGCGCTTGTGGCGTTGTGTATGCTGTCGTCCTTATCCAATCAGCGCACGCATTGCAGGTGATCCCGTCGGTGTGACGGCCGCTCGGATCAGTCGTGCTCGGACCGCTGCGTAGGTGGTACGTTGTCGCGCGCTCGCCGTTTCCCGCGAAAATTTACGTTACGTTTTTTTTTATTTCGCTCGGCGTGGAATTTTCACCAATTTATATATTCGTCTTCAGTACGGCCATTGTATATGTTATGTTATCGAGTGACGTTTATTAATTGTATCGCTCGGTATTTGTGTGGAATATTCTGTGATTTACGCAAACTGAAGATTTTACTGACGCGGATTGAGTTTTCATCGTCGGTCATATTATAAAGTAAGTCCGTGTGTTTATACTTACTTGGTGTATTTATTTTGCCTTCAGTGTTATTTAATTATTTTTTGTTTCGTTGAAAGTTTAAATTATTCGGCTGTCGGAACGAGTTCTCAAACAATCCTTGTGATAAGTTTGTGCGGCCGTTTCATAATTCACGTCTACCCTCATTTTTCATTAAACTTCAATGAAATATGCAAATGATTGTGATAAAGCTGAATGATAGCGGCGTCAGCGGAATATTAATCACAGTGCCCAAAAGTTGCGCGTAAAACATTACACTTAGTCGCTTGTTAACTGTGTGGATAAATCTTTCCTTTTATATCATTCTTGCGAACTTTAAAGCCGAAACCTGAATGGATATTTTTAACATGTTTAAAGTTTTTATAAAAGTTACAAAAATTACTCTTGTCACAATAATCAGCTGTTTTGAATTCATTTTTTTAATGCATGCCATTCGACTCGTGGTAAGCGATACGACCGCTCATGGACAGTAGAAAACCAAACAACACCATAAATTACAAAGCAATGCTTAGCATTCCACTGAGAATTATAATTAATAAAAAACAAATATTAATATTAAAACACTAATTAATCGGTAAACGATTATTGCGAACCGCAATAACTACGCGAGAATTCAAATTAAATATTCATTTGTACGGAGCTGTTCAAATATTTGGAATTGTGCGGAATTTCTATTGACATATTTCCTTTGTTGGGAGGCAGAACGGAGATATTTAGTTTGCAATTGGATTTTCCCTTATTATGTTAAGAACTACGTAAAAAAAATCAAAGATAATGTTACATTTAAGGGTGAAAGAAAACGTGAGAAAACCATCATTATGTGAAGTCCGCCAACCGGTACTAACCCAGCGTGGTGGACTGTTAGCCTAGCCTTGTCAATCGAAATCTACGTTTTTGAGGAGTCCTATGCTCATATTATGGGTTGATAGTACACTCAAGTACAGGCCATATCCATACCATGCCCATACCACAAGTTAAATCTTTATTTGCTGATCAGAGATCAATCACTTTTCATAAGTAATAATTGACAAACGATACATTTTAACGGCCTTATTCATACACAGATTTAAAACCTATTTTAGTTAAAGAATGTTTTTTTTTCGCTCAAACTGAATTCTAAATTCGTTCAAAGGGGCAAAATACTCGATAGCTAAAATAGGTTTTAAATCAGTCTATGAATAAGGCTGTAAGTGTTTTTATATGTCTGTAACATGGCGCAAATAAATTATTTATATTTCTATTACTGGACAGGAGCCTTCTTTGCGATTCACAGGGATTTAAACCCTATTCCACCACGCTAGATTAGTGCGGGTTGCTAGACTTATCGTATCGCGATAATTTTCACGGCTAAATACTAAAACACTTAAGTTCGAAACGTGAGAATGTCGAGGTTTAAGGTCAATTTAGATATAATAAATATAATATCCACGTTAATAGTTTCATTATCTATAGCTTCTAGTCTGTTCTGCTTGAGGAAACTAAAATATTTAAATGCAAGACATAGCGTCTAAAATCACGAAGTTTTGATTCCAAGACATAAATATAGATACAAGACATAAAAAGATTGCTTATAAACTATAACAAATCCTTAATGAACTGCTCTGATTTAAACCAACGTGTAACTTTTGTAATAATCACTGTATTGTAAACTGATTTTCAAAAGAGCAACACTAGAGTTTCTTGCCCGTTCTTCTCTAGGGAAAACCGCTTTCCGAACTGGGCGGTGGATAAAAAAAAATACTGAATCTAAATGCTGTTGAACATTTTAATAGATTCAATAAATTATTTTCATTTCATTTCATTTCAAATGACCAGTAAGACATAATTTTAGGGAATTTACCACCTATGAGAATTAATTTAGTAATGAAAAGTTTAATGGATTATAACAATTATTAATCTAAATATATAGAGATTTGTTTTACTTCAAGTTGTTTGCGATGGGAAATCCCAATACACACAACCAGTAATAAATTTATTATTATTATCACACGCTATGCGTTTAGCATGTAAATATTTTAGTAATTGAATGTTTTGTCCCTTTCGAACGGCTTTTCAATTCATTTTGTGCGAAGAAGGCAAAACATTCGATAGCTCAATTAGGTTTTAAAACTGTCTATGTATAAGACCGTTAATAATTACTTAAATAAATATCCCTAACGGATAATTTCATAATCGTGTCCCTAAGATGAGGTATTTGTCTTTTGTCAAAGATACTGCATACTATACAACGCCACAAGACACGGATCCGAAACAAATATTTTTTGATCATATACATTTTTCTTGTTGCGGGCATCGAACACTCGGCCTTGCGTTTACCAACCGGCTTTACGCCATTGAGCCAAAGAGCCTTTCCGAACCTTAATGAGGTGCCTTTAATTTTATATTCTGCAGCAGTAAAAAAAATATTCAAGCAGAAAAATAAAATTTTAAAATATCTAGTTAATATGAATTGTAGCTTAATGCACTCAGTTTTAATTGCCATGGAAGTTTAGTGCTTGTGTAAATAGAGACGTGATGTTCTAAATTTGATCCCTGAGTTGGGTACATTTTACGAGAGTGTATAGATGTGATCATTTGCATGAGTATTTTGCACGCTATAATAGAGTCAATCTGTTTACATTTGTGACTGTAAAGCTGACAAAATGGAGGAAAATAATCCTAAATATAATATTATATTTGTATTCTCAAAATCAAGTCCCAACAAGCAGGAAACCGGTAGGTGGTCAAGTTATAAATAGGTCATAAAACTCGCCAAACGTGACTTGCAGGTATTATGCAAATGAAATATTATCGTCTTGTTATTCTGCAATACATGATTATATTATTTTATTATTATACTAGCTTCTGCCCGCTAACTTCGTCTACGTGATTAACTTTATTTAAAAAAATATACATGTAAAGATTATTTTGAATTTCCTATCCCGTCCCGTCCCGTCTCATTATATCCCACCCGTCCCGTCTCATTCTCACTCATTGCATACAATCCAGTCCCATCCCATCCCCATGAGTATAAAAAAGTAACAAATATATCGTAATTCTTTCCTTATCCCACGGGAACACTGTATTTTTCGGAATAAAAAGTAGCCTAAGTGTTAATCCAGGATGTCAGCTACTTCCATACCAATTTCATCGAAATCCGTTGAGCGGTTTTTGAGTTTATCGTGCACAACCGCACAGACAAACAGACAATAATTCTACAATTACAATTCTTGACAATAAAGCATTGTATTGGGTTTTATTACGTTAATACAGACCACCCATATTAGTTTTTCTCATTTATCTTCCATAATACAAAGAAACACCCTGTATGTAAATGAAACATATACCAGCTTTTAACCTGAACCTGCAGCAACACAACTGTGAAAATTGCATCTCATTTGGAGCAGTAGTTTTTGCGTGATGCACAAGTAAATAAAAAGAAACACCCTGTATGTAAATGAAATATATACCAGTTTTCAAGTTGGACCTGCACCAATATAACTGTGAAAATTGCATCTCATTTCGTGTGGTAGTTTTTGAATAATGTGCAAGCAAACAAAGAGAAACACCCTGTATATAAATGCAACATATACCAGTTTTTAAGTTGAACCTACAGCAATACAACTGTGAAAACCGCATCTCATTTGGTGCAGTAGTTTTCGCGTGATGCGCAAGCAAACATACAGACAGACAGACAGACAAAAATTCTAAAAAAAATTGTTTTGGCTTCTGTTCTGAAAGACCCCTCGCGTTAAAATTTCTTAATTAATTTCCATGTACAGACATCGACCATTTACATTTTTATTATATGTATACCTAGATACCTAACAATCACACATATACAAATGTAGTCCTAAATGGTCTAAGATACAAGTTGTGTATCGAAGGTACCAGAGAGATGACGGTACTGCGACCAGGCCTAAAACAAATTCTCGTCACAAAAACTTTAGTTTCGGTATGAGCATCGAACTAACGAACTCTTGTTTCACAGCCGACGTCATAACCAACTGACCCACCGAGGTGGTCCATTATATTCTTGACTTTGAAAACTCACGTTAAATTCTTACATAATTTTATAATATGCAATTAGTTTGCATTATAAAAGCCATAAAACACATAATTTATTGCAAATAAAACCGTGTCTACACAAAACGTGCGTAATATTTCCACTCGGTTAACGAATGTGATGCCAATAAAAAGATATAATAATTACTGTTGTGACATCCGTATATTCCACTTCAAAACCAACGATATAAAGTGTATTTTTTATACCGACACAATTCGAAAACTATCTTATACACAACAAAATTTTCAAAACACCGTTTCCGCACAAAAATATCTTAAGATTACTCGTAAATGCGGACGAAATGAAACGCATTGAGCAATCAAATTTAAATAAAAGAAACTCAAATAGCGCCAATGCCAGGCTTAAAGGACATAACGCGTATTAGAATTATGATGTCCGGGATGTAACTGCGTTACGATGCCTCCACCGTGACCCGTAATGTTTCGAATGTCCCGGACAGCGTCATTACGTTTGATATCAAAGCGGCGATGCCGAAACACGAGTGCGAATTAATTCGAGGGCGAATGCGACACTGTCTGTGAATGCGTAATCGAATTAACGCGGTTTTTGGTTTCGAATCATTTTGCGTTGACGGGATTTCGCTGGACTGTTGTGAAAATCGATAGTATATTGGAACTTTTATTTATTTTACTTGCGTAAATGTGGAGTAACGAGTTTAATCTCATTAATGACTGTTTATTACAATTAACAGACATATTATGTTTTAACTCTAGCATTTACGCTATATGATCTCTGTCTACAACAAAAGGAGATCTTTGAATCGTAATTATTGCTAGACACATCTCTCCAACCATCTTGAAATTATGGAGATCTGTATCAAATTTGTATTAACCCTTTATAAGAACATTCTTCAGTCATGCGCGAATAAGCAGTAAGCTGTAAATGGCAGCTTTAAATTGAATTAACAGAACATTGTGCCCCTTGAAGGCTTTGAAGATGTAACGAAATATCCACTACAATCATTATACATTTTGAATTATTTTCATTTTTATATTACATCATATATTAAATACATGAAGTCACTGTTATTCGAATCCCGCAATAACATACATTTCTTAAGTATTAGAAGGTGTTTAACACAATTAAATAACTCTTTTCGGCCTCTGAAAAACACAGTATATTCTGTACAATACCTCTAAATTACTCCTCTTCAAGATATAGGTTAAAAGGACTCGAGACCTGGGTTACAGGTGTCCGCGGATGACAATGACCGATATAAGCCGGATGCAGCCTGTTCGCCTAGAAACGCGAGTCGGTTTCGTTATTTCACTTTCATTTTTTTCTGACGCCCCGGGCGCCACCTACCGGTTCCTTCGAGAATCTGAAGCATTACTGTCGATTATGGAACATCAAGAGAACGTTTACACCGTGTTAATAACTGTTATGCATGATTTTTGAGTGATGGCTAAGCGTTAAATCTCGGGTGTGATTTTAAATGGTTGAATGTCGGCTCAACAATGCTTTTAATGGCTTATTTGGCGGTAAAGACGTTTTTGTTTTTAAACACCACATTCTTTACGTAATTGTGCAAAAAATAGTGTTAATGTTTTCACCTTATAAGTAAGTTGAGAGTGATTATGTGCAGACGCTCTTTCGAGTTAAAAATACTTGCTCATTATTCTTGCTAATCGACAAAGTATGGGCGTTAGTTCAGATGATTAGTTATTTGTCTCGCTTGTCAGGACACAGTGAGTACAAACTTTGACTTTCGAGGTTAAAAATTCGATTTTTAGTGTATAAAACCACCCTACCATTTAAAAATTCAGAAACAAGATTTTCCTCGCATTGGATAATTTTCCAAACAAGTTGTTCTGCAGCTGGCCGGTTCTAAAGATATTCTGCGCATGCATAGCAACTAAATAGCTTTGCTTCCCACGTAATCTTACCTTATAGATAAATGAGTATGATCACCTGAAAGTAAATAATCATCTTAGCCCTTGAATACATATGTATGTAAATCGTAGTACCTACTAACCAATTGCGTGAATTATATATAGATATTGCACTCTAACAAAGGCATTCACATCCTACACAATATACCACCCTTCCTTAGAATCTCTATATTAAAATGTTCACATTATCAATTAATTTATGGAAATCTAAGATAACTCGTGTGACACGTAATTGAGACTACATAATACATAACTACCGTATGTGACGAAATTGAGAAGTTTTCATTGTTTTGTATACCCTATTATAATTTTACGTATTTCAACAACAATAAATTATTAAACAAAGCGAGTGACAAAGAAAGTAGAGCCTACTTCCAATTTCACAATCTTTACATGATAATTTTGGGATAAAAAAACTCATAAAATAAGTTCAAACGTGCCGGAGCAATGAACAGAAAATTCCCAGTTTTATAAATATCACTGGATGTTAATAGATGAATTAAAAACCGCACAAGTAAACGCACTAATAAATAAATTAAAAAAACGAATCCAACGCAGCCAGCAATCAAGATAAAATGTTACACGGAGAAATTAACCGAGCCGCAAGGATTATCGAGTGCGTAATAAAAAATAGTTCTAAACGTAAATTAATGTGTAATTATCCATACTCCAGGAGATAACTTGAAGATTCCTTTTTTTAATTAAACACGAAATTTCCTCATAATACAGTCAAGAGTAATAAAGCGTATTATGTAAAGAACGAGATGTAAGGTTTTTGATTAGGCAGGAGATACTTTGACTTAATTTTATTAGATCTGTGCTGCGTGTTTGCAGTAAAGATTCTACTTTATGGAGGTAGGAATGAAATTTATGCAAAGGGACGAATAAAAAAATAAGTATATCGCAGACGTCGACAGAAGTTTATGATGCTGATATTCTGGCGAATAGTAATTTTTAATAAATTACTACCAGTAAGATATACTTCCTTCCTTCCTTCTACTTGGGGTCATCCCGGCCGGTGCCACGGTCCGTCTTCCAGCTGAGTCTTCTCCATTTCGACGTCCAGTGGTTACTCTGACTACAAAATCCTTAACACCGGAACACAACAGTGCATTTATACTGCTGTTTGGCGGGAGAAATGGACATTGCGATGGACCCAGACGGTCTCTCGCCTTTGAGAGAGCTACCACTAGTAAAACATTTGATTGTAAAAAACATTGATATCTAGATAGAGTATCGCGTGGGAATGGTTATTATCTCTGGTCATTTGACACAGTTATGCCGGCCTGTTAGACGCAATACACATTGAGCAACTTTAGTTGTAGGAATCTGTCAACATTTTACTAGTTTTTGATAAAAGTTGCCGGTTGCAGTAACAGTTTTCAGTTGATGTAATTGTAAATTTAAAAAAAAATTACAAGTTTCTTCTTCTAAAGTAGCTCTGTAGTCTGTGTGCACAGCGCCTCAATTATTTTTTTCAAAACTGTACTCATTAGCAATACTATTTTACATGTATCATAGTTTTCAAACTAAACTCCATCTCTCTCGTACCAATAAAAAAATATAAAAATATTGGCATAGTTTCGCTAACATAAAAAATATTATGCACCCATTCTTAATCGTATTTATAAAATTCGGAAGTTCGTGAATAAATTTGTATGTTTATTACATCTTCATGCTGTTATGGGGAAACGCATTAGAGTGAAAAAAAATTGCTTACATAATGGATAAATTCCCGTTGTCATTAAAATGGGTGCTACTGTTGATCCTAGCTTGTAGGCGTTGCAGTGGCGGGTGTGAGGAAAAAGACAGAAAAATAGATAAATACATAGAATACTTTTAACTCCATTTCGAAAATATTCACACACTTAGCGCGATGATCAACGTCACTAAACATTTAGTATAAAATGATAGTTGTATTAAAATAGTAAGAGATTTGTTCCTATAATATTCCTAGCTATTAGTTATTATATAAAAGCAAGAGACAACTGAAAACGGCCGCAATGTCGTCGGTTACCAGCCGTCGTATTTATATTTGAACTTTAAACATTCTAATGACGAGGCCAGACAAAGACGTTCCGAAACAAAACGCGCTAACGATTGTACCATCGATGCGTACGGACTAGAAACTCGCTATTTTAAACACATCCGACGGTGTCGCGACAGATACTTGGCCGGCAAACTGCCTTTCCGTATTTTATTTTTATATAAAAAAAAAACATCCACGAGTACCTTTTGTTTTAAATTATTTTGGAATGCTTGTACAATCATTTCGTCACCGATTGGCTGGCTAAAATTAATCGCTCCCTAGGCTGTTTTATTTATTAATTTAAAAGCTTTTAATAGCAATAAATAACGTCGGAAAGGCAAAGTCGCGCGCACAATAGCAATAGAAATGTAAAAATGCGTCGCGCTTGCCAACACCCATAGCGATTTCGAATTGTTTCCAAGTAGATTTATTGTGTTCTTAATTTGTGATGAAACCAGCTGCCGTGCGTTTCATTGTCGTGATGTAGTGATAATGGGCTTGATCTTAATAATGGCACGCTAATTAAGCCGACACGAATCGTTGCTCGGGAAGAAATTAGTTTTAAAATGCGAAAACAACTGTTATTGCCCAGAGGGTTTGGAGTCATCGAAATACGTCACCTTACATCCTTAATAGAGTACAAGTTTATTAATAACATGATTGAGGAAACGTTTTTATAGTTTGTTTATTCTATCAGCAGCGGTTGGCCTGATTGTGACAACTCCGGAATGGAGCATTTTATATTTCACATCTGAGGATGAGAAAATATTGTTTAAATTAAAGCAAAAGCGTGTGGATTTATGTTGGTGACTTTACTTTTAATTGCTCGCTTGAAATCTAGTTTTAACTTCATCAATTTAATAGAACAGATGGTTATCTACAATTTTATTCATCATTAGATTGTGCAATTTCTTTCAAGAACGTTGTATAATGTTTTTATAACCCACAGGCCACAGTTGCAACGAAAATGTTTGCTATCGATCTTCAAGACACTCAATGTGATAGCAAACCTCATACATTTGCAATAGACTTACTTAATACATCATAGTTTATTCTGTTATGACAAAATTACGTAAATTCGGCAAAAAAATTGCAAAAAGATTTAGCTTATATTACAGTCCACACGTGTAACTGACGTCAAACAAATCAAAGCATACTGGCACGCTGAGTGACTCGTCTGCACTGCACGCAGTACAGATAGAGAATTTACGAACCAGAAATTATTATAATATTGAATGATTTGAACTTAAGACCATTTTCTGTTGAACACGAGATATCCTTTACAATCGAGAGTTTGATTGAGAAGACTTGTAGTCCAGGGCAATGGCGTATTACAGGTTGACTTTATATACCATATGAATTCTTGTAAGTATTTTGATAGTATCCATCGTTATCTCGTTATTATTTATTCAACTTTAGCGTGCGGGCTAATAATAAAAAATATGACTCAAAAAAGTCATGTATGTGTCCAAGGAATCGTATTAACGTTATTACGTTTGCCTACCAAAAGACCACATAAAATGATTATCCAATCCAAAAACATTTATAAACATGCGCTCAGTCGCTAGATGAATGAGACATTGAAAATAATAAAACATATTTCTAAAATATGACATAATACATCACTACAGAACTGGAAGAACATACACTATTATAATATACGAAACCAAATGGCATTTGTCACGAGACGCCGTGTACGTCAAAATAAATCAGGGCAGATCTTTCTCAAGCCCGAGTAGTGACGTCACACACTGCGTACCGTCTACAACGGGTAGAATATTAATATTCGCTGCGTCAGATTCAATGAAAACATAAAAACGCAATCATTATCACGGTTGTTTACTTTACAATGGAGAGAAAGACGCAACGAAATATTATCTAAATAAATAGGGAGATTAATCCCTAACATTTTTTTTTACTCGGTAATATTCTATCAGTGTAATAAAAATTGACGTAAATTATTACCAGAGTTCAGAATGCTGCGTAAATTACTCGATGTACTAGTTCGTAATGTTCATTAGATATAATTATATTTTGTGGAAACTTAGAATGCTTTGCCCAAACTAATCCACGTTGAATTTTTATTATTATCCATAGCGTGTTGCTGCAAGACTGTCCTCACACTCACACATTACATATTAAGTATCTTGTAATGTAATGTATCAGCCCATATACGACCCACTGCTTGGCACGGGTCTCCTCTACAATCGAGAGAATCAATTGAGAGTGGTTAGGCCATATAGTCTACCACGCTGGCCTAGTGCGGGTTGGCGGACTTACATACCGTAGAAATTCTTTAAAATCGCCACGGTATTCAGGTTACCTCACGATGTTTTCCTTCACCGTTAAAGTGCGTGGTGATTGACTATCAATACACACATAACTCCGAAAAGTCAGAGGTGAGCCCTGGGATTTGAACCCGCGACCACTGTGAACATGTAGGCAACCGCGTCTGGTCCGTTACCAGCAGGCCACCACGCACTCTTAAGTATATTAATACCCAGTAATCACTAGATACAATTTTCAAATCGAACACGTTCGGATGACAAACCTCAAAACCCACAACAAAGTAACAACTAACTGCTCGACTGAAATAGACAACACGATCTCTCGCATACGTGAGATCTAGTACTCTTAACGTGTTTCGGCAAACGGATAAATTATATAACAGTTGCATTCAGACTAGGGAATTTTCTGTATATCCTTTTTTTTAAATCCATTCCATGGTTGTCTGTAAGACATTGCTTTGCAGCGATAAGACCGCCAATTGTACTTTCTATGTGTGTTTTCTCATCGTATTTGTGTGTGTAAAGTGTAAATAAGTTAATTAATAAAATCATATTTAAATCATCTATAGCGTGTCACGCTTAACAACTGTCAGTGATAGCAAATGAAGTTTACCTTTAAATGGTTGTAGGACAATTAGACGATTCCAAAATATTTTCAACAAACGTAAACGCACGGGTTAAATCATTTAACTTCACACCCCCAACATACTGGCATATTGCGTACCTACTGAACCACAAGACCCCGTTAGTCTAACAAAGCAAAAAAATGGAGCACGGCTTTCTCATTGCCGTGGCGATGACGTCACAGGCGTGTAACACTACCACTATAAATATACTACGTCAAATGTTTCTATTGCACGTCATACACCACATGTATTCATTGAAAACGCTTCAAATACCCCGAGTTTATTCGTTCCAGTTTCCGGTTCGGATCGCTAGTATCTATTTCATAGACCAAAGTTTAGTTTTGTCGCGTTTACTATACTTTACCATTGGTCTTTTAGACTTCCTATCTGAGATTACCTACGTCCGGATATATTCGTTTTGTTAGTGTTGGCTGTGTTGGGTTGAACTTGTCATATGGGTGTCGGATTTCGGCAATTAATTTCTTAGAACATTTTCAATATTTATCAAATAATTTGCTTGTCTTTAAAATACCGCACTTTGGTCTTTGTCACTGTTAACAAATAACGTAGACTCAATTTAATTTAAGACGTCGGATGGTAAAACGACGATACCAATTGTTTCATTTATGAATAGCTTAATTACCCTTACAAGTTAAGCGTTACAGAGTCCGAAGTAACTTTTATGTGGTCTTTTAAACATACTGCTAACTGGCCTACCCGACTAATATTTTTTATCTCCAAAACGCTATGTCATAAACTTGCCCAATGCCAAATTTCATCACAATCAACAGTTAAATGTTAAATGGTACGCAATTGCTATATTAGTCGCCATACGAATGAGACTCCGCAGACACTCGTAAATAGGCACTTGACATTCAGGTTATAGCGCCTTAAGCGGTCGCACGCATGCAAACCCGCAGTCTGCGAACACACCTGTCGATAATAAAACTAAAACTGCGCACAAACATGTGAAAATGGAATATAAATATGAATAATTGTGTACCTAATTAGATATAGATACTTGGGGCATCCCTATGTTCAAGAGTGAACTTTCTGTGGCTGTATAGATAGACAGATAAATATCTAATTAAATTGTATCAAATATAATCGCTCATTTACGGCAATCTTTTACCAAGAGCTTGTTTGAGAGGGGTTAGGCCGTAGTACACCATGCTGGCCTAAAGCGGTTTGGTGGATTTCACATTCTATAGAAAATCATTTTTATGATATGCAGTTTTCATCACAATATTAAAATCAATCAATACACAATTGACTTTGTAAAGTCTAAGATTCTAACCGACGGCCTCCATCTGGCAGTCGCGACCGGTCCAATAGGCTACTCCGCACTTTAAGAAATATAAATCCACAAGGATTTCTCCAGCAAAATTTTATAAGCCGAAAATTTATAATTTATGACGATGAAAATATTATTATCATTTTCTCACGTCATCGCAATGTTAAACATATGCATTAAATCTTGGACGTTTCTTATAAATACTAGTATAATAAAACATAATATTCTCATCATTGTTAAGCTTCATCTCAAATCATCTTTATCTTTTCACCTAAACATCAACTTATAGACCAAGAGGCTATAAGTTGTATAAATTGGTCTATAAGTTGTTTTACCATTAATCTGTAGTCTATTAATTTTGATAAAGGCACGATGAAATAAGTTTAATACCAACTAGTTAGAGTATCCATTGGGGAAGACTTATATTTTCTCTTCGATCGATACAAATATAATTTTGGTCTGCTTTTACCCAACACCCTAGCTGGTCATTATGATAGATTTTACATCTTATATACATACATTTATAAACTCACGCCTTTATCCCAGAAGGGGTAGGCAGGGGGGCTACCAGGACACCCACATTTCTCCTATTATGTTCCGTCTCATGATGTAATAGGGGGCGAGCCTATCGCCATATCGTGCACAAATTCCTGACTGACTCCTAGGAATAGAAATAGAGTGTAATACAAATTTTACTTTTCAATATTCCTAGTCATTTTAACTAACAATGCGTTTTTAATATGTTACCTCTGACGTCTAACATATCAAGATAACGTCGACAGCTAAGGGTTAATAATGCTATCGATCAGCAAAGCACTTCGATAAAAAATTAACACAAGTGCTTCGCGAACAACACGGAAACATTGAATATATGGTGTTATTCTGTTTATTTGACATTTGACTGTTGGCTACAGCCGGTAAAACGCGAATTTTCTTACGACCTACTTAATTTTAAATAGGTATTCGGTATCCTGGCGGCTGTAGTCATAGAAGCAAAAATGACGACAGTTGTAGGTATTTCGTTAGTAATTAATTACCTAATTAATTAGTTTTTAAAAAACACGTTCGGTAATAATTATAATCTGTCCTCTTAGAACCATGACAAAAGACACGATGATCTATAATTTTTATTAAACATATAATTCCTAATTTTAGACATTACAAACACACTGGTCCCATGCATCTAGAGGAGATTTACAACTCAATTGATTTAGTGACGAGGGTTCGAAAGCAGGATGATAATAATTAGAGTACCTATGTCAATGTCCTAACCTCTAACATTCTCCTCACAATATCCCAAAAAGTTCTTAAGGTACATTTTAAATAATTCAACTACGGCCGATACTTTTAATAGGTAGGTATATTAAAAGTTCAAATAAAACATTTACGGATTTGGGTTAATATTTACATTTGACGGCGTCCGCCCCGTGACCACGAAAGTTGTAAAGTAATCGAAACGCAGGGAAGTTTAAAAATATAAACCAAACCCGCGACAAAATCCGTAAAATATTAACATTTTATTTCAATGTGTAACATTCGCGTAAATCTAAGAAATTATTATATTAAAACTTGAACTACTTACTACATATGTTAGGCACCAAAGATGATTTAAATAAAATGCAAGGTGACCTATATAATGGACTACTGGTAACAACGCCGATGTCGTGGTTTTTTTGGTTAAACTAAAACCTTGTTTAGACTAGGAAGTTATCTACACACAATACGACATAAATTATTCTCTCATAGTTAACGACAAACATAAAAAAATATAATTATATACACCAGAAATAATCCGTGGTTTCGTCTACGGTTTTTAAAATAAATACACTTTACAGCCACTCACTATCATAATTACGAAGTATTGATTCCACATTCTCAATGGAGATTCCTTAATGGTTTCTTAGATTTACACGACTGTTACACATTGAAATAAAACTATTTTTTACGGATTGCATATTAGTACACAACAGAGACTCAAGAAACGCGTATTTCTGTTATGCATTGAGATATAGGTAATATTATATCATGTACGATGAAAGTGATATTAGTATTTAACAATAATATTATCCTTGTTAATTGCTTTATCAGAAATCAGAATATACTTACACACAGAACGCATCAATTTTAGTGAATTCAGCCATTTGATACCTTTGTATTAAATGTCCTTATCTTAACACGACATATATCAAAGGCGACGCACGCTCTCTAGGTCATTCACCTGCCAAATCACTCAGATATTTATCACTTTTGACATCAATTATTACAATCAAGGTACATTCGCTGAAAGGATAACAGAGGTTTTGTTAAATATAATAAAGCGATATTGGATTTTTGTATTCATTATCAGTCCGGAGTCAGGAATTTGTGCCCGATATGGCGATAGGCTCGCCCCCTATCACATCGTGGGACGGAACGTACAAGGCGAAATGTGGGTGTCCTGGTGGCGCCTCTGCCTACCCCTTCGGGGATAAAGGCGTGAGTTTATGTATGTATGTAATTTAACTAAACACGTCATTTATGGACTTCAGCCTCTCTTTTGCTAAATTACACTGACGGGCAATCATGAAAAACGCCTTAAAATTAATTACAAAGTGATTATCAATAGAGAACCGACCTTGGTTCGTTCTTGACAGCAGGATGTGTGTAATTGGCGAGCTCTTAGATCGTACAGCGAACGATGCGCACTCGTCCACGGCAATTATCATTACTACTGTTTAAACATTGTGCAATTGTTTTTCAACCTTCGTATACTCGTAGATGATACCTATTAATGTGAGCGTTAGATGGCAAGTTAGAATGAAGGTTCGATACTCGTTAGGAGACAAATGTCTCCTGGTCAACAGAGTAAATTAAATTATATTGGCAAATACAGGTACATTGGGACCAACAGATGCTTTTTTTACTATGTTGTTAAGACTATAGGTGACTTTAATAATAGGGTAGTACAGATTTGAACCCGGGACCTCGCCAATCCACAGCCCATACGTGCAATCACAACGTATCACGCTGCCTCGAGGCCAATAATGTCATATTTTACGAAACAATATTTACTTGTTTACAATTCACTATACTTAAAAGAGCCATAGTTTTTGTTCTCAAATAGACCACATCATTTTAAACTTTCCAGCGACGATAAATCTAAATCCATGGCGAGAGATGTAACCGCACGCCATTACACCACTTTCTAAGGTAAACATTTTTTATCCAATAAGTGACGCTTGGCTAGTTCCTAGTACTATATCACTGTAATCACACTCATTTTTTTCCTAACGGCGTCGTTCATTTTTTCCTATGAGTGGACTTCAACGTACAAACGCTTTTAGAAGCTAATGACAATAAATAAGACTGCCTCGGTAGCGTAGTTGTACTACGGTACGATTACGGAACTGAGGTCTTGGGTTCGAGTCCCGGGTCGGGCAAGGTGCTATTGGATTTTTCTGTTTATTATCAGCCCGGAGTCAGGAATTTGTGCCCGATATGACGATAGGATCGCCCACTATCATATTGTGGGACGGAACATAGAAGGTGAAATGTGGGTGTCCTGGTAGCACACCTCTGCCTACCCCTTCTAGGATAATTTATTTCCAACTCCTCCTATTAATTTTACCTTTTTGATTGATTTCGTTGCGGGTTAAAGACAAGTTAGACATTCCCGGAGACGCGCTGAGCTTCAATGCTCAGTGTCATTAAAATGCGTGCCACTGTTGATCCTGGCTTACAGGAGTTGCAGTGGCGGGTGTGAGGGCGGGACAGTCTCCTTACCCCTTCTAGGAGAAAGGCGTGACTTTATGTATGACAATAAATAAATGAGTACTAATGCTCTAGTACTTCCTAAATTAGGCAGCCTTTTTGGAGCAGTATATTTGTGTGATCCATAGGTTTTCTGTGTCGGGTCTGGCTGTTTATAAACCTTAAAGTCCCTCGTAGTTTCTGATACCCACGACACAAGACTCGATTTTAGTGTGTGGTCAAAACTATGTACGTGTGTATTTATTAAAAAATAAATAAACTGTTAGGTGTATTTATTAATGAAGTTACTAGTGCTTCCCAAATTGCTATCAAAATGTTATATTGACAAAAAACTATAAATAAATGGAGGTCTGATGATGCTAATATAAATTTGAAAATAGCTCAAAATTAAGGCATAATAATATTTGTATAATAGGATTCATCAATTTCCCTTTCACAAGTCCAAACAACTGAAATAATCAGTGTTTAGTTTTGAAACACTGGTTTCAAACATTAAACTAGGTCTAGGAATTAAACAATCGACAGAAGTTTAATAACAAATGATTAAACTTATTCAAAACATCACTTGTAGAGATATGCCATGTTTTGTCGTGGGCTATCGCTGTATAAACGACTGGTGGTCCAAAAGCTTCAGTAAGTTACATTTTTGTAAATAATGAAACAGAACAGGTATATACATAGTACCTATTTCGTGGGTATTAAAATTATAAGCACGATCAAATCACTATCCATACTAAAAACAAACATTTGTAGAATGGTTTCTTAGATTTACGCGAATGTTACACATTGAAATAAAACTATTTTTTACGGATTTTATCGCGGATTGGGTTTAATTTTACCTTTTTAACTTTCCGAAGTTTCGATTGCTTTCCTGCTTTCGTGGTCAGATGTCCGCCCCGTGACAAAATAGGTTTATTTCAAACATTTGTTGATCACACCAACATTATCACAGTAAGAAAATCTTATTCTAGGGCTCACATATCACAACGGGTTTATCAAATAAGGTGCTAGTATCATGTAAATGACTATCTATTATACAAAGTAGTGAGAAAATTGCCAACCCATTAGCGCCATTTCACTATATAAGCGTTTAATCAAAATATCTTCCATACAATACTGACGGCTGTTTATCTCCTATAGCCTTATAAAAAAGAAAGACACTAAATAACTTGAGAAAAATCTTCAGAATCCAACGCGCGGACGTACGACATACACTGAGTATAAAACATATTTAGAATTAAACACAAAAGTACTCTAATAGGCCGCAAACGGTTAATGCTGGAAACTTATAAAATTCTTCAAGAGCCGTTTCGTCCGGCTAATTGGTTGAGCTTCATTCTATAGGATACCATTTATTTATCACGTGTTAGGATATTCTGGGGTTCAGTATTTCCAATAAAAATTTATTTAAAATTTTTATGCAATGAGATCACAAATAATACATGGATAAAAGAGATCAAAGTTGAAAGTAACTCTGAAATACATCGGGACATTTTATTGTAAAAAAATCATAAAGCAATAGATATTTTTAACCAAGCAATACAATGTTTTTACAGAGCATGAACCCATAAACATGGGAGGAAAGGTGATCACTCTCGCATATAGGTAAACACCCACAGCAAGGAAGCAATAAGTATGTTTCCTACTTTGAAGAAAGAAGACAAAAAATATATAATTGGGTGCGATAAATAAGAAGTTTCATCTGCCATAACGAAACGTATAGGTACAAGGGTATATCGTGATTTATTACAGTAGCACCGCTCAATACAAATCATTTATTTATCCTATACTAAACACTGACTAGTACCCATACCGCAGCTTTACCACACAAAAGCAAAAAGTCCGTTCTAATAATAAAATAATGGTGGGCCTACTCATTCCGCGCGTCAAGGGGACCGACCGCTAGGTGTTGCTCATACAATGGCTACCGATAAATAAACGCAAGGTGCTCCGTCCGCGACGGTTTTGCATACAGATACCGATCGCAGGGCCGTTGAAAAATTTCGATTTTATCGATAGAATGCGCGTCTACTTTTTGTATCATTTTATTTATTACATGCTAATGGGTTTGCCTTTTGTTTTTGTGGGCCACTAATGAGGCGTTTGAATCTAGTGAGAAGGGTGGTTCTTATTAGAATTTTTGTTTTGCTAGTCGGTTATAACTACACTTGGCGTGACGCTTGCCATAATGAGTGTCACTAGCTCATCTGCCCAGTTCAGTGATAAACTTTTCCTCTTCTCTAACTCATATTTTAATTCTAAGTCGCGATAGATCGTCAATGCAATTATGATTCAAAAGGATTAGAAGTCGAACAGCAGCCATTCCTGAAATACTTCAAAAACCGGGTATATACAAGTATAATTTATACTAGTTACCTAATACAGAAGTAGTAAATACAACACAGAAGTAATGATGCAAGACTTGACACTTAATAAAATATTTAAAGAATATAGCACATATTCCAATACAAATAGGATAACATACGACGCTCATTAAGATAAAATAAACGTGTTGTGCCGCGCAACTTAACGATAACTTAGCAAAGTTAATGCATAACTTGATACGATCATAAAGAGCATCGATTAATCCACAATTTACAATATCGTAAGCTCTTTTAAACGAATGTCTTCATGCGGAATGCAATAAAGAAATGTCGTCAGAATTAATCGCGCATGTGGGATTTTTCGTCGATCGCTGTTTATAATTGTTTTGATAAATATACTTGATGGTCATGGATATAAATCCCAAACATACGTGTCTTGATTTACCGACATCAGAAGATTCGAGAAAATTTTGGGTTACAACCAAAATATCTCTTCTGCTCTTCGTGAATGCTCAAAGAACACGAGCACAGCTAATGTTCTCCTGAAATTATAGGTCTCAAGTTTCGCTGAACCTATTAGACAATTGATTCTTTGTCACTGATTGCCTATCGTTTTCCAGACAGTCTTTTTCTTACCGCCTTTCACTTCCCTCAAGCATCCCTAAAGAAGTCAATTGTCAATATTACCAACAAACTTTTATCATTCAACCACAAGAATACCAATATTTCTTGTGGTTGAAAAATGATTTCCACAAAAACCTCCAGAACAACCTGTTAAAAGCAGCCAGTAACCAGTTCCAATCTTTATTAGGTCTGTCCTTACACCCAAACGCCTCATGCAAGTTTATGTAATGTTAACAAGATAGTCGTCTGAACTAGACTACAAACAAACTCATAGAGTATGTTAGCTATAATTACATTGACGGTTACAAACCGGCCCGGAGTATTTCCAATTGAATTAGCATTTCTTACTAGAATGTGCAGTTCCAGCGAGCGACGCATCTATTTTAATTACGCGGTAAACAGATGTGGCCCGGTTGTTGGTCTTAGTGTATAGATTGGTGGCTTGTGTTTGGAAACTGCTGTCTTTCTGACGTATGTTATAGGTTTGATTTGGATAAAACATATAAAAAATCTCACGACTAAACAGAGGTGGCAGGTAAGCCAAGAGCTAATCCCAATGCTAATCACAAAATTCAGTAACGAAGCAAACATTTTTGTGATTAAATTTGAAAATATAACACTATCAATTGTCTACTCATGGCTCTAGTTGTAGCATACTGTAATCCTTAAAGTCAATAGGATCGGTTCCACTCTGTGTCACTTTTGTAGATTGATTGTTATATAAAACTTGTTGCTAACCCAAATATCTGTACGGATCTTGACAATCCGTTTCGGATCTAAATGTGCCGGCTTTTACGCAGCAAACTGCTCGATTTGTGGCCAGCCTTAAATAATGTCTCTCATCAGGATGCTAATAATGCGCAATTCATATTATTAATTGTTATTTTCCCGCATGAACTACTCTTGAAGCTCATAAAATCTTCGGTGCTCGTCATTGGCAAACATTATATTGACATCATAATCTTCAACTGGGAGACTTACTGAATATTATATTTAACAATGTCTATTATTCTACCGTCTTCAGGTTATGCCCTTAATTTGTTTTCAAAATTATGCAAATCAAAATTCTAGCATTAATCTATGGAATTGAGAGCTGATAGAGCATAAAAGTATCAAATGATTGATGCAATAATTATTACAGAATATTTGTAAAAAAATTACAGTTGATCTTGTAACAAAACTAATTATAAACTCTTATTTTGACGTCACAATCAAGAAAGCTAGTTAATACGAAAACAATATCTTTTAAATAAATATTTAATACAGTTCAATATATCATTAAAACAATACACTCGTGGGAAATGCGACGATACCTGCGAATTGTAGTCAGATTAAATACATATTACATCAAAAATTTAACCGGGAACTGAGTTTTAATAAAATATGATTGTTGCAGCTGTTTATACATTCACATAGATTCGTTGGAAGGAATCGGAACCATTCAATTTTTTCTGTCCCGCCCTCACACCCGCCACTGCAACTCCTGTAAGCCAGGATCAACAGTGGCACGCATTTTAATGACACTGAGCATTGAAGCTCAGCGCGTCTCCGGGAATGTCTAACTTGTCTTTAACCCGCAACGAAATCAATCAAAAAGGTAAAATTAATAGGAGGAGTTGGAAATAAATTATTGTCCACTTCCCTCCCTAATAAAGCGGGTGACAAAACAATGAGCTAAAGAGGTAAACAACCTCGCATAAAGACATTTACAGCCAGAGAAGCCAGCTGTAAAGCACCACGGAATAGTGATTATTACATTTAAATGGGACCTATTATGTAAGCTGTTATACTTGATTCCAATAATAGGTTTCATTCAATTATTAATAAACAATATTTACATGAATAACGTATTAAAACGAATTTATACACATGTAAAAAACATATATAAACTCACACCTGTTTTACCCAGAAGGGGTAGGCAGAGGTGCTACCAGGTCACCTACGTCTCACGATGTAATAGGGGGCGAGCCTATCGCCATATCGGGCACAAATACCTGACTCCGGGCTGATGATGAATAGAAAATCCAATATCACATACCCGACCGATAAAATCATACCATAGCACAACTGCGCTATCGAGGCATAATTTATATAGGAACATATAATTCACTACGGAGTTAAAGGTGTTGTTATTTGAAATAACATGTAATTAAATAATTATTGTTAAGCTTACTTTACCACTGTGTTTCAATGTTTTTCGTTTCTAATCTCGGTATCTTCGATATTGTGTCAGCAATTTTTGATCTCTCGTCAAATATCTATAAATAATATCTAAATCTGTTTCATTGCCCAATCGCTATAACTGGAGCAATAGCTTGGATTACGTTTGTCGATCATGGAGAGACTCAAAATTCATGCAGGGAAATATGGTCGCCACATAGCATACTAGGGTACAAATATGTATTCCCTTATTCCTCGCTCCGAATGCAAATGAGTTTTAGAAATATTAACGCAAAATTGACAGTACATTACCATGACGCTATGGCGTGTCCCGGCATCGAGTCTCGCGATTTATCTCAAGACAGGTGTTGCTTGTCGATGTTGCGTGTGAATTATTATGCGTTGTCCCTGCCATCTATGACGCATGACATAGGCGATCCATGTATCCTTTTTTTAAACACCCTTAAATCACTCATGTAGTTGGCATGACATGATTTTATAGACAGTGGATTTTGAAGTGTTTATGTGTACGGCAATGACTATACTGCACTTGGTGCTAAGAACAGATATCAAGGACCGGCTGATGACAGATAGTTACATATTTTCAGTAAATTCGAACATACCTACTTGTTTGAAAGTACACTGCTTGATCTCCGACAGCAACAAACTTTTGCTAGCTACTTTGCTGCGTGCTACATTGTACGCTCTTGTCACAATCAGGGCAGACATGAAAATTCTACAAATTTTATGGGTCTTCCGGGAAATATCAGCGGGAAAATTAGTAACTATTTTAGAACGCAAGCGAAACCAAATCCGCTAACATCACCAAAGCTTCCATTATTCATGGAATATTCAACCCGGCAGCTGTAGTTCATAGAAAACATCTGTTGTGGATGAATACGCGCGCTGTGCTAGAACTGTTCGCGGATCCTTTTACATGGTATTGCAATTCGTGACTGCAGTGAATAACGCAGTTGTTGGATAGTGTTAGTGTTTACAGTTTTTAGCCTACAATTTGTAGTATTTATGGGTATGTTCTTATGGAAATCGGAAAATATTCCCTGGAAACTATAGATGGGCTGATATGAAAACTTAATAAAGTTGGCTCGAAGTCATATATGCCAATAGGTGGCTGTGAAAATCGTCAGAGAAAACCTATGATCGGCAGAGAATTCCTGCGGGCTGTGACAGGGTGATACTAATGAAAATAATGGACTAACGGAATGGAATAAGACTTAACCCTTTAAAATCACTGATTGTAGCCAGTAATGGGGCCCATATGTCGTACAGTGTCATAATAAACCGACGTAAAACGATTTGACGCTTGACTTTGGTGAATGAGATTACAGGAGACCCCATAACGATTTCATTATTCCTTCTTTCCACCTTTGAACTTCCCTGCCTTTACGTGTTCATAGACCGGAAACCAACGTATGATCCAAGTATTTTAGATGCTCACACGCGGTGGAAACCAGATGTATAGTTACCTCTTCTGGCTTTGCAATAAAAACACTCTTAATATCTTCGTAGAAACACCACTGCACCAAACTCAAACATCGACGCGCTAATACGAGTAATAAAGATTTACGAACGCGCATAAATCCGTCCATACGAACATACGTGATGCAAAACCGATACGCGGCGTGACCGGCCCGTGTTTGTTTTAATCATTCCATGTATCAAAAGAGCCGGCTTTTAATTAAAAAATGTGTACTTCCCATGTAGAGACATTTAAAGCGACCCACTCGGCCATGTTCTCGTTTGAGAAATAAAAGCACGCTGTCCAGTCACGGTGCCTCGTGTAATAAACATGGATAATTAATCAGACATAGGTTTGTGTAAGTGATTTTTTTGGTTGTGTCGAACATACTAAGGACAGATTCAAACAGATTGATTAGATCGAGCTAATACAATCCGCATAGATTTTTTATATATATTATAGGGGACAAACGAGCATGCGAAGAAAGAACTCCAAAATGTTACAATTTTGGATTCAAATTTTTGACAGCCGCCGTGGCGCAGTTGGTTAGACGCCGGCTGTGAAACGAGAGGCCGCGGGTTCGATCCCCGCACCGAAACAAATGTTTGCGTGATCCACAGGTATTTGTTTCCGGTCTGGGTGTATGTGAGACCGAAAAGTCTCTCGTAGTTTCTGATACCCACGACATAAGACTCGATCTTACTGTGGGGTCAGAACTATGTATGTGACTGTTGGGTGTATTTATTATTTATTTACAAAAGGAAGTTGTGTCTTAAATGTTGGAGTCTATTTCAATATACTTAATAGGAGTAATTTATTTTAATAAATAACACCATTCTTGTACTAAGCTACGGTTATTATGACGTAGCCGGTAACTAAAAGTGACTTTCGGTATCAGAATTCACACCATGACTTTGAAGAACGTATAGCGAGGCGCATTGACTGTCATGCGGTCCGGTTCACACGTTTTTCCTCTGTTTCTAGAAAATGTAAATCCATTGATAGCAAAAAATATTGGACCAAAATACATATACATGTACTTAATTAACAATTCAGATTATTTTATTTTACAATGAGGATTGTCTCTTTTATCGCTACGAAATGACTTTTTAATTCATGCATCTACATAATATATCGAAGTGTGTTGTTTGGATGCAAAAGGCACGTGATTAAAATATAGATAATAAATTGATATTTAATGTTATTTTATATTACCTGTCCGACTGTTGGGTTTTCCCATCGGCGAGACATCGGTAATTAAAACAGCAAATGTTGTATTTCTAACTTCAAAAAATATTAATTTTCTATCGAACGCCTTTTACAGCTATCATCAATCGTAAGAATAGTTTATAACTTATGTAGAGAAAAATATGCTTACGATTTTTTTCTTTATTTTATCAAAGACGGTTTAGTTAAGAAACGAATGTCACCCCCATTGTATATAGCATAGCATATACACATAGCAGTACTTTATATAAATATACATTAATAAAGGCCGCTTTAGCTATATTATATAGGCCGGCTTCCACTTCTAGATTTTACACACTGTTAGTATTTTATTACATAAAATCCCTTTAATTCTTCTCTCATCTGCTTACAATTGTATAAAAAAATTAATTCAACCAGATCATCCTTATTTTCATCCTCACCAATAAAACGACAGAATTATTAGTTAATACACAAATGAAACCATTATTTATAAGTGTTGGTGCCATAGCCGCGATATTATTATCAATTAACTCAACTCCCCGGTTTTCTATTAATCCAGTTGGCTCAGTCTCTTATTGTCTAATAGATATAAATAAAATTAAATTGTGTTTTACAACGATATAAATTCCGACATTTGAATGTCCCGGTGTGTTTATTGGAGACGTCGAAAGCCCTAACAATTGTGCGAGATTTATATGACAAGATATTTGGAGGAAAAAACAATTTAAATTGATCAGCGTGAATCATTGTGAATATCATTCGTGCAACCTTTACAAAGCCACATTATAGGTACTCGGATTAACGTTCGTTTTAATTTATTCGCGTATTTGTAATTAAAACAAACCACTTGAGCGTGGAGTTCGAATGTTGATGTAATAATTAAAAATAAACTTGAAGGTAATAATTAATTAAATGATTTTAGAATTTGGAGTTCTGTTTTCTTTTAAGAGATTAATGTGTGCAGAAAAGTTTTTGAATGTAAATGATGATTTTTGTGTCATGGAGATTTTAATCCTTCTCCATTTCGATTCAGTAACAAACATTTTGAAAAAAATCTATATTATTGCCTTAGGGCACAATATTGCATGACACAAAAAATAGCATTATGCTATACATATATCTTCAACTAATCTTAATTAACATCCACGTATATTTAAATAGACATTCCAATTTACAAAGATTATGCATGAAATACATAAATACTTGTTTATATACCACTCTTAATAGTGCTCATGTCCTAGAAAATTTATTAACCTATTAACCGATGATTTCCTGCGAGTTACTGTGTTGGAATGTCTAGGGTTTTTATCTTCCTATAAACGGCTGGGTCTTGTCGGGTGTATCAATGATTTTTTCTCCTGTTTCAGGTAAGTGCCCGGCATCTTGGACGCACCATCTGCTGTACATCGCGAGTAAACAAGTTCTCATACATATCTATATCTAAAATAATGTAGTTATGCACATTTTTAAAGGGGACAGTGTAATTTCAATTGCTGATGCAAGATATTTTATCCGTGATTTGTTTATAAAGAGGTTTGCAGTGTAGTTGTGTTTTGGAGCAGTGGTTATGCCTTTCTTCGTAAAAATCTGTTGTAATTCTAATGTGGAACAAAATGTAATATTTTCCTTTTCGTTACACACAAACAAAAATATTTGGTTACTAGATATTTCATAGGACATTATCGGTGATATACATAGTTCTAGTAACGTGAAAGGTAGTTTTTTCTGGTATAAGATCTAGTCCTTTTACGCTTAAATATCCGAGTAATTAACAGCAATTGCTAAGGCTCTTTAGGTATATATACTTAATTAATTTTAGACAAATCGATTATTCAATATTAATAGTTTTATTAATTTATATTGAACATCACACCACCATCCGCGCCTTTGAAAATTGTAGTATATACCCCAATAGAAGTAAAAAAGCCTTGAGATTTATTAGTTGGTATTGTTTGTTACCTTTAATATTTACTGAATATCTCGGACACGGCTACTGACGTCATAAATGGATGAAGATAAATCTTACCTCGTGTAGGGCTGGCGGTATGTGGTATGATTGTTTAACTTTTATACTGTAGGATTTAAAAAAAAAAACAATTTATAGCCAGTGGAATAATTTTAAAAATTTATTATTTATAAATAAGTAGACAACATCCAAGGCGCCGTTGATTGAGTGCTAGGTACGAAACGAGGGGTCGCAGTTTCGATTCCCGCATCGAGACATTTTTTGTGACTTGTTTGTTGCCCAAGTATTTGTTCCAGGTCTGGGTATTTGTGATACCTTATATTAATATAGGTTACTCAATAACGAATATAACATTCATATTTTTTAACAAGATAACGAATTACTTTTTCTCTGACAACCCTGTCGAACACACTGTATCCCAAATCAATAACCCAGTGTTAACATATAAATCAACTATACACACAACACGCGTGTTAGTTTGTAGATTAAGGGGAGGAAATTGCACCTGAGCACCCTCTTCCCCCCACCACACACCCTACGGTTCTTTTTGAGCCTATATTCTCTATGTAAGAATATATTAATTTGAATAACTGGATTAATCTACATGCATTACAATACATTTCGCATGTTGTTTTTATCAAGCCTGTTTTAAGGCTTAGGGTTTAATTTTCTTTGAAATTTTCTAGCTGTAGAAAAACGGGTGATGATAACGATAAGATTCTAATAAGTAATAAGATTTTCTTTAATAGGGTTGGTACTTGAAAATAAAATATATTTTCATTAGTTTCAGAATCATGATTTATAAACTCTATCTTAGTATTAATGAATAGGTCAATGCCCATTATATTATCTATACGTGTATATTAACCTTATAAGAAATTAAGTTCACAAAGACATTTAATTGAATAACAATTAGTTTGATTCCAATAACCTTATTAGCTCGGTTTGTTTAATAAAGACAATTAAAAATAATAGGATATACTCGTAATTAGGCTTAGGAAGGAGGTGCTCTGTAATAATTACCGCATTATTTTAAGTGTTATTATAGCATTCAAGTAGAGGTAAATTGTGACATCGTATTAATTTGTACAGTTCTGACCCGTCTTATTGGTATATACGTAATATATAAAGCAATATCGGAAGAAATAATTAAAGCTTATTACAAAAGAAGTATTATTGATTAGTGAATTACTAATAATTTATTTTAACAACAAAATCAATTCAATTAAGTACAAATCACAAAACAAAGTTTACACGCAGCGTCTAATTATCGCGCATAATGCCGCCGACTTAACTCCTTAACAATTCATCGGGTGATTTAACTTAATTACGAGTCTAAAACGTAATCAGTTGCTATACGAGTTGATTAAATAAATACATTGTTAGCGATTACAGTTGAATCACGGCAACGCAATTACTCTGTGCCAGATAGTCCGGCACGCGACAGCCCGATGGACATTTTATAACGATCACCTATTACCGATCGTGATGGTTAATAGAGATTTAATGTGTCACTATAATTGAATTACGTATTAATGTAAAAGATTAACTGGAAGTTGTTAAGAGGAATGTAGAGCCTAGCACAGGCATATTTTAGGAAAGAAGACTGAAAAAAAAAATTAAATCAAGATTTCATATGTGAACAGAACTAGCAATATATGTTTTAGCTTAAAAATTTCACACATACCTGAGCTCTATATAGGTTTTTCCTACCATTAATTGAGGTTGTGTCTCAGTCCACAACGCTGGCCTGGTGCAGGCTAATGAACTTCAATGTTCAAAATCTTTGTAAATCTCAAGTATGAAAGTTTTCTCCCAATACTTTCCCTCCGGATTAAAATTGACGATTAACTATCAGGGATATTATATTGTGGAAAAAAAAACATGATATAATTTTCAACTCTTACTTGATTTAAATAGATGAGATACAAAACAGAATTTTTGCACGTGAGAAACATAATCTCAAGTTCAATTTTAGAATTAAATAATTTATTTCTCTGTAATTCCAATGTACCTACCTTAATATGAATTCTTTTACGCACTGATTTATATACTACAATAATTTCGAATTGAAATACGCGCCCCTTGGCATCGGATTGATGTGACGCGAAGCATCGTCGCGAATTACATATTTTGCATTTCAAATGTATATCTATATATATTATTCTAGGGACAAATATTACGTAACAAGATTGAAAGAGTAACGTAGTGTGTAATAAAGATAATCTTTATCCTCTTATTTTATCCACTAAGCCGGTAATCCGAAAATCAGTCACCGAAATAATAACATCGATCGTTGGAAGAACTACGGGAAGTAACACAAAAAGTCGCGAAAATGGGATAAAACTCCTTAATGTTATAAATTCTTGTGTCAGTAATAAGCATTTCAGTTGTGATTTTGGATCGATAACCCGTCGTAGTTTCTGATATTCACAAAACAAGACTTTATTTATATATATTTACAAAATAATCTATTTACAATAACAAATTACCCTTAACTAATTACTCATTAATATAATAGACATTTACGCAGATGCCATCGACAAAGCCACAATATTGCTATTAATAGCATACCTAATTAGGTCCATAAGAGCTTAGGGGACCGAACACAAAAGAGGGTCTTAGTGTTATTAATTTAATTTCGTATAAATTGTAGCCTCGGTGGAATATTATTAAAATACGACACTAGATAATAGCGACGAATAAGGTCAAGGCTAGATCGGACCGCTTAGAAGCCATTATAGCGATATTCAGTTTATTAAATTGGCACATTACTGGCAGGATATTAACGAACATATTAAAACTTGTCTCATACATTCTTTCGTGTTGTAGCCTTTTTGCAAAAAAAAGCCTGTCCACCCATACACAAAATAAATACTTAAGGGCCAACAATATATTACTTTTTAGTACTAGAAATCAACAGCCTCCGTGGCGCAGTTGGTTAGACGCCGCCTGTGAAACGAGAGGCCGCGGGTTCGATCCCCGCATCGAAACAAATATTTGTGTGATCCACAGGCATTTGTTTCGGGTCTGGGTGTTTGTGAGACCGAAAAGTCTCTCGTAGCTTCTGATACCCACGACACAAGACTCGATCTTAGTGTGGTTTCAGGACTATGTATGTGACTGTTGAGTGTATTTATTATTTATTTATTAATGGTAGAGACTTTGTGTATCTCATTAAAGTCGCAATAAAACGGGGGATGGATCAGGGATTACTAAACCGCCATAGTTGCGTGCACCGACAAAAATAATTATTAATTTTTGCCTGTCCATGGTCTATTTGTAATGCAGAATATACAAAAAAACCACGCTGGTTTGCCATTCGGTCGATATAGGTATCTATTTATTTAATGTATAAATATTTTATACTCCATACCTAACATAAATTACATCGCAGTTGTTAACCTCTGGCGTTATAACAAAACTTACCATAAAGTTAAAAAAAAATTCATGACAAAAATATATTACTTGATATGAATTTTGTGACAGTAATTGATATCCACTGTGACAAGAAAATTATGAGCAATTTATTTCAGCCTATATTTTATTACTGAGTTAAAAAAACATGACATCGCTTAGTGGTGTTTTGTGCGCCTTGTCGCCGCACCTATAAGGTGAATTATTTTACTGGTGGTAGGTCTCTCATATGTAAGATACCGCCTAGATAGGTACCACCGCAATTTATATTTCTCCCGCCAAACAGCAGTGTAAATACTTTGTTGTGTTCCGGTTTTAAGGACATTGTAGCCAGGGTAACTACTGGACATAATGAGACTTAACATCAGCTTAGGTCTCAGGTTGGCGAGCGCCGTCGAATGCCAAGCCATGCTTTGTTATTTATGGTATGGTTCGGTTTGGCTAGTGTCCATGAGCGGTCGTCTTACCATCAGGCGAATGGCATGCTCGTCTCGCCATTCATTGCAATAAATATATATATTTCTTTATCCTACATTATAATGCCAAACAAACAAGAACACGTTTTCTTTAAAACAAACACTCGTTATAAGTAAGCAGCAGACATATTGTTTTGCCTTTAAGTATATCGCGTGAAAAATGTATAATAGGTAGTTAAAAGTTATGAAGAACTATATTGATTTTACAAAAACACATTCTCAAAAACAAGGAAGCAGTAAATGTTTTGTAACAACTTTAAAAGCGGCGACATTGACCATGCAACTCAATCCTGTTCCAAGAGATTGTAGTATTACTTCATAATTTAAAAGCTCTTAAAAATGTAATTTCACAAAAGAAAAAATATATATATATATATATATAATATGTATATATATTATTGTAATGAATGACGAGACGAGCCAGCCATTCGCCTGATGGTAAGCGATACGACCGCTCATGGACAGTAGCAAAACCAAACAACACCATGATTTACAAGGTAATTCCACTGCGCTCGCCATCCTGAGACATAAGATGTTAAGTCTCGATATGTCTAGTAGTTACTCTGGCTACAATGTCCTTCAAACCGGAACACAACAGTGCATTTACACTGCTGTTTGGCGGGAGAAATAGACATTGCGGTGGTACCTACAAGGATGGAACATGCAAGGCGAAATGTGGGTGTCCTGGTGGCGCCTCTGCCTACCCCTTCGGGGATAAAGGCATGAGTATATGTATGTATGTATGTAATTTAAAATATAAAATAAATTTTGTTTATTTAGCATTTACACTATAATTCACGGAAGTTTATGGTCAAAAACGTGCGCTCGCGTTTTATAGCCAGCTTTATTTAATTAATCATATTTTTATAATAAAATCTATCATTAATCCATTCTATAGCGATATAAAATATCCGAAATTTTCAAATCAAACTTTTATAACCAGAGCTTTAAAAAGCTCGCTCATAAAAGCTCGACAATTGCGGGGCGCGTAAAAAGCCTGATCGTCGTGGAAATCCTTATTTTTTACACCCCACTATAGAAACTCCGTTCCACTTGGGCCCCTTGTTTCGCTCCTTGCGTGATATTTTCCACTGTTCCGTTGCTACTGAACAAAGAAGTAGAGTTCTGGAAGTGAATAACGATTTTATATATTTAATTTATATAAACTCGCCTTATGGGTGAACTGTATAAAAATACTTTTTTGATAAGCCATTCTACCATATAAGGTAATAGTGCTGCAGCTGGTATCGAATCACCGTGTCCGACCGCCGAAACCCTTTTGTTAAAGACATAACCTCATGCTTTTTCCCCGAAGGCTTGTGTTGACACATTGTTAGGGACATTTACCGATCGTCGCGGTCAGCTCCGTCCTGAAATGTCATAAGGAGGTGAGAATATCATCATACCACAACATAAATTTTAATTCGAGCAACTGACGTATTTTTCTAATCGAAATACTTCATTTCCAACAACACGAGTCTAAAAACATTTAACGTATTATATATATAAAATTGGTCCCCAAATTTTGTTTGGCTTAATTGTATGTATGTACATAATTATATAATGATCGTGACCGAGTTAATTCGCTCATATAATGTTCCCGCTGTACAATTAATAGCTTAATAAATTTACATGTATTTAAACGTCCCATAATAGACCATAATGAACATGAATAACCACTAAGCACAATTATATTAATTAAATAAACGTGAACAAAAACTGAAAAAAATTTATAACTTTTTTATAGAGTTTAGCAAACGAATATTTTATATTGCAAAAGTTTAAAACACTGTCCAACTTCATGGTTCGCAATTTTATAATGTAGCTCGAATTGAGTCTGAATTTTTAAGTTGGCAATTAAGATGTAGAAATGGTCTTTTGTTTTGTAATTGAAGTTTATATTTAATTGAAAAGTAAGGTAAAACATTTCAATTATAATGACATGTAGCAGTTTTCCAATTTCGTTCATCTTTCTCCCAAATCAGTCGGTCTTCCAAAAGCTCTTGCAGTTGTGGTTAAAATAGATCCATCTCTTTTTTCCACCGCATCTTTGGTCGTCAACGATGCATGTAAATTATATTCCTTGTCTATTTTCTCTTTATTATTTTAATTTACAGTTATTATTAAACTCACCTCAAATAATTTTACGATTGCACCTACACAACTCATCGACATATAATTTACGCTTATTTTGCATTCATTATCACCAAAGCGAGCCGTAACCGGGTCACGAGGCAACATTGAAATAAAAACCGATGCCTTCCACTCCATAGTTCTTCCAGTTCAAACGCATCCCCGCCGTGGCCATTTTGCGATATTGTCCTGCTATTTGGGTCAGTGGCTCAGTGACGCTGATGACACGGCTCCGTTTTATTGTTCACCTAGCTTTTACATAACACACCTTCGCGGAGTACTGTTTTGGGAGTCGGCATTGTCCCGCCAGCGACTTGAAGCGATGAGTTTTCTCAACTCTACTTCCATTAGCTTGGAATTAGTGCTTCGTGAATGCGGGTCATTGGGTGTTCTTTGACGGTGTCGTTGTTAGCTCTGTGTTGGCTTTTGAAATTCGAATATATTGAAACTCGTCTTTTGATTCTGGATTATTGTTCAATTAAAGTGTTTGTCTCACATAAACTTACTCGATTATTTTATGAAGATAAGGTTACGAATTTACAAATTCTACATAGCGCCATCTGCGAAGACATAATCGAACTAAATTTCGCTCGCGATCCTGTCTCAAGGTTTAATTAATACATCATGCGTTTCCGCCAAGATTTAATTATAACGAAGGAGAGTTTCCTAAGAGAATAAATCATGATAAACAAAACAAAATGCAGCTTTACCTCGATCGATCTAGTTTATTAAAAAAAAAACACCGCTCATAAATCATACGGGTGTAAGGTTGTTTAGTTTTTCATCGAAAATATTTACCGTGCCTGAGTTTACAAAGTGTTTCCTCGTGCACACCGTAGACGCTATAAAGATTGAACAAAATGGGAATGTTAAACATGAAAGAGCTTCTTAAATAAGACCGTGGTTTTATCTCCACGAGATAGTGCCGCTGAGGAAATTTTGTAAGGAATCTCATACATTGTTCGGATGTGCTTTGGGGGACTGTGCGGGGTTAATGTGACTTATCGGATTTTCGCGTGGAATGATTTATTTGTACTTCTGGGTCGGTTGATTGGGGAAATTGAATAAATCTTTTTAGCATTTTATTTATATTTTAGATAAAGATTACTATTGGATAACAAGATAAGCAGAAAACGTGTTACTATGCTTCGATTTTTCTTATAATAGTAATAGCTCTTCCGTCGACTGGGTTCTTTCAAATCATTACAAGAACTAGTAATATATTCGCTGACGACTGTTACATACCCAATATTTGTTCAAATGACTTGTTCTAACAGACCTTCTTATTGCAAATATTTTGAATCAGCTGTTTGGACATCATTTGTTACAATAATATTTACGTTGTACTCAGCTCAGTGTTGATGCGTGTTTGTTTTATTAATGTGATTTGTTTATTTAAATAATATCTTTTTTTATTTGAGATTTTACAACATCGCGCTTAGATACATTTTCCACGTATATGTTGAGTCATAAAATACTTTTGCAGGAATTTGTTAAAAATAAATAATGGTACTGAACAATATCTGTGAATATTAAGAAAAGATAAAACTCGTTATTTGGAAAAGATACGCGATGAAACGTCTTTTAAAGGCGTAAAACATATCGACACTTCATAACTTACTGAAATATCTGATTTATTGCTAAAAATTTTAGTGTGCTTGGAAAGAATTTATCTCACTAAACATAAAATGTGAAAGATTACGAGAAGTACTGCGGACGTTGATGGATCTTTTAACAGAAAACAGAACGAACCGTACCACTTTAATAGGATAAGTTTAAACATTATAAGCTTTTAATTTAAAGCTTTGCTGATGTATAGACGCAGTATAAGAGGCCCTCTCGCTATGTGGAGTGACGATTTGCGAAAGGTCGAAGTCTCTAAGAAAGTTCGAATGCTATAAGTCGAAGAGAGGTGAAATGGCGTGGCAATTTGGAGGAGGCCTATGTCCAGCAGTAGAGAATTACAAGCTGATGATGGTGATGATGATGTATGCAATATGTATAGCCATCTTTCATTGGTAGATGCTCTGTCGTTCCCTCATGTTGATAGACACTTTGTCGTCCCAATATATAAAAAAAAACATAAAAATCATAAATGAAACAGACATCAATATAGGTAATGAAAAATGAAAAAAAAAATACACCATTGTTCACTCGCATTCATGTTTCATATACATAATATTTTTGGTAACAACACAAAAGAATACCTGATACCGGATTGCAGTATTATGAATATGTCATCCGATATTGGGTGTAAGCCCGACGATACGAAGACATCGGGGTTTTTAATTATAAGTGATTTCGTTTGTTTAATTAATATCGTGTTACTGAGTAAGTAAAAGTTTTATACAAGTAGTACGATGTGTTGTAAAAATATTGAATGAGTTTTTTCATGTGTTTTTGGTACAGCTTATTTAAAGAACACATCACTTTGAAAAAGTCGTGGAAGAAAGTCAAATCCAACAACAAAAATGGAATGGAAAAATCTTTGAAACTCATCTCATTGTTAGTGTGCATTGATTCAGTAATTAAAATATAGTTCTAATGAAAAATGGGATACATAGACGGTGAATACCTAATTATAAGTCTGAACAATAGTTGGACAATATTTTTGTTCGAGTCAGCTATCGTCATAGAATACCACTTGTTGCATTTCGTTCAGTAGGTAGCCGAATTTTTAAAGCGTATTCGTATCCATTCGGAAATAACGTATATTTACTAGTGGTAGGTCTCTCATAACGTGGATACCCGACCCGGGATTCCAGCCCGAGACTTCAGCGTTGTAATCGAACCGTAGTACAACTGCGCCACTAAGTTAGAATAAAGATACGTCATTAAAATCAGTTTATTTATTTAGAAATACTTGCGTTGTTTTATGTATGTATAGATTTTATAAGTGTGAATTGCTTGTGCATCAATACTATACTCAGGTCATGATATATTAGAAATAATTACCAATATTATCATCAACTATTTTACGACCGAATGCAAAGACATTCACCATCCTTGAGGGCGCTTGTTGGCAAATATTCAGTATTTGGTGTCATAAACTATATATATGCAATTTATATAAGGAACTAGAGTTTATATACTCCACGCTTGGAGATATAAAATATCATGCAGTTTTCAATATTAATGTCGATTAAACCATATCTATCTAGAAAATTTATATAATTAAATAAATAAATACACCCAACAGTCATATAAATAGTCCTGACCCCACACTAAGATCGAGTCTTGTGTCGTGGGTATCAGGAACTACGAGAGACTTTTCGGTCTCACAAACACCCAGACCAGAAAAAATACATGTGGATCACAGAAATATTTGTTTCGGTGCGGGGATCGAACCCGCGGCCTCTCGTTTCGCAGGCGGCGTCTAACCAACTGCGCCACGGAGGTTATCGAATATAGAGTGTCATATGCTGGAAGATGTATAATAATACGATTTTATACTTTCACGTTTTATGTAACGTTACACAGTGAGTGAAGGAGGAAGGGTAATGAATTAGTGCCCGTACGGATACAAATGCTTGGTCATCATATTTGCTCCGGACCTGGGTCCAATAAGTGCCTGATATTTCCTCATACCCATGATACAAGTATTCTACAATGCAATATACCTTGCAAAGTCCTTCGGATTCGCACTAATTATATAGGAAGCTTAGACCGATCTATTTTAAGACTAGTTTCCGAGCCGCTAATCTAAGCTAAACCAGACAAAAAAAAATTATATTGCAATCAAAGATTTTATATTTCACTTCTTACTTAACTTACCACTACACAAACGAAGCATTTTTTAAATTACCGAGTAACATATAATTGTATGTTTTCCTTATGAGTACCTAACTGCAAACAAACTATGCATACAATGGCGCATACAACAATAGTTTAATGTGAACAGTTGACATTCTATATGCATTTTAAACATTATTTTCATTTGTTCACGTGTCCGTTTGTGTTTTAATGCAGTGTGAAAAATACCTGCTCTGTGTTTGCTCATCGTCAAGGTCTTTGCCGGCAAAAAAAATGTAATAAAAAGTTAAATAATTAAGTGTTCTTGTATTGTTTTGCGCTCAGTTTTGAGTTGATCGAGTTATTGTATCCGTTTATTTCGTAGTTTTTAAATGAGTAAATAAATAGGATTGTAGATGTTACGGAAGAAAGTAAACCTTAAGGAAAAGAAAAGCAGTCTCTCAATTTCCGGATTTCATATCGTATGATCAAAATCTTTGACTTATTTTGTCAGTTACTTTTCCGTCATTGACATAATGTTGATAACAAAAGAAATAGGGCATGCAAAAGACAATTGGGGCCTCGGCTAACCTCATTCACAAACATTTTAACTGCTGACGTTCCACGTATTTAAGTATGTTTTTTTATAATTCGATACAAACATTAAACCTACAACAACGCCAAAGTTAAATAAAAAATCAAATCACGCGATACCACCCGAGCAATTATTTGCGCCATTATAAAATACATGACAACGGTAAGACATTGTAAGTCTAAAATGGCTGCCATTGTTTGACCCGATCACGCGATTCACTTATTATGTGATGAGTAACGAATTAACAGTGTTGAGGACAAGTAACACTGCGCCAACTCAATGGTTTGCGCCATTTGTATTGATCGGAGGGGATTTTGAGTCGTTTGTAACGGTAAAAGTTACACAAGTGGGTGGGCAGAGTAGCAAATTGCACCTGTAGTTTGCAGAACTTATTCCAGTTCTAAAATTCCACACTAAACTTCCAGTTTCGAGTACAACATTTCAAATGGTGGAAATCGAAAAACTAACTGAATGTGGATTGCTCGACGTAGAAAAAGAACCCAGGACCTCACAGTGCTACAGCCTATTAACGCTACTACTAGACTAACGTAAGAAATAAAGTCGTTTGGGTTATTATTAGTTACTAACACATAAATCCAGGGTTTTAATATTTATGTACATTTATATATTTGGTGTGATGACAGCATACGTACCTAATATGTACACTTAAAACCGTAAGGTATTCGAGTAGGTAACGATATTCCCATTGTGGTTTATTAGTGATGTAACTGGCTTTGCTGTTAATAGCAATGAGGATCATATAAACCTAATGAAGAATATTCATAATTTACAAATAATTGTAAAGTGCGTGGTGGCCTGTTGGTAACGGACCAGACGCAGCATTATGCGTATTCCGTAGCGTGAAGAGGCATCTCAGCGGGCCGGCATGATTGTATCGAATGGTATGAGACTACCGTTTGATACCATTCGATACTCTATCTGGACGGCATTAGCACTTACCATCAGGTGCAATGAAGTCACTATGCCGTGCCAGATTAAAAAAAAAAATATGTTGGTCGCAGGTTCAAATCCGAGGGCACACCTCTGACTTTTTAGAGTCATGTGTTTATTGAAAGTTAATCACCACGCACTATAACGGAGAAGAAAACCTGCATACTACACGGAAGAATTTCTATGGTATGTAAAGTCCGCCAACCCGCACTAGGCCAGCGTGATGACTATACGGTTTTACCCCTCTCAATCGTACACTCGATTGCACGGTTTGTGCCCTGCAGTGGGACGTATATGAGCCGATACAGTACAGTACAAATAATGAACTACAATGTATAAAATAATTTCAAAAATGCAAAATGTGTAGTTTACGTGCAAATAAATATAAAAACAAAGATGACATAAATGCAAACAGTAGTCAGATTACTCATTTGAGGAAAAAATCATGGAATAATTTTGAAATTCTCCTGACCTGGCACACATGTTCTTCAAGGATGATGGCTTGTGACATAAATGACATATTTACTTTAAAATGTTGTTTTAGCAATGCAATATTATAGCAAGCAGTATGCACTACAGCTCGTTGTCGTCTCATCAAGACATTCTTGTATATTGGCATGGCTGTGCCGCACCTGAATGTTCTATCGATTAATCCGGCCATTAAGAAGTGACTAGAATTTTTTGCACATGAGTCCGAAGGTTCTTTTGCTATACTATTATGTCTTTACCAGAATTTGAAGTGCGCCATAGGCCAGCCATAACCTAAGTCCTCTCAATTGAACTCTCTATTGTGAATGAGTCTCGTGCTTTGCAGTGAGAATATAATAGCCATTTGACAGCCTCCGTAGTGCAGTTGGTTAGACGCCGGCTGAGAAATGAGAGGCCGCGGGTTTAACCCTCGCTCCGAGAAAAATATTTGTTTGATCCATAGGTATTTGTTTCGAGTCTGGGTGTTTGTGGAGCCGAAAAGTCTCTCGTAGTTCCTGATACCCACGATACAAGACTCGATCTTAGTGTGGGGTCAGGACTATGTATGTGGATATTGGGTGTATTTATTTATTTATGATGGCCTGATTTTTATAAATGAGTCATAATTACCATTTGTTCTTAACTTGTATCACGATGTTACTCACTACAAATTAGTGTTCTTTCAGACGAACAATTATTGTTTTTGTTACCTTTTAAGATTTTCCCATTTTTTGTTTGCCGTCAAGTCAGTACGCCGTCGCTCTTTGCGATTCAATGTAGATAAAGATTAATTTCAACGTCTAAGAATTTTCTTCGGCAACATTAATCTTTTGTTATTACACCGCGACTGCGGGGTCAACGCATCGGCAAAAGCTTTTAGAGATTTAAAGTTGTGTATTATATTTTGAGTATAAGTTTGTGGAGTTTATTTGAAATATGCTTTAATAAACAGTATTATCAGTATGTGAGAAATCTTTTGCAGTAAAGACTAACGGGGGTTTACAAATTTCACCGCCCTTCAAGCTCGGGATAGCATTTATTTCAGCTGAACTGGGTCGCTAACAAATACTATTGGATGCTGGATATGATATCGAGAAAAGGACACTGCACTTCAATCATGTGACCACGCTACGTAGACCTAGGATTGGTCTATCTAGTTACAGGCTATTATATTACATTTACTACTACTTTCGTCCATCTTGAAGTCGCTATGCTTGAAAGTACCGATCCCGTTACGTATCCAGTGACCCAAATAATTCCTTTAAAACTTCTTATTCGGCGGCAAGAGTTACTCTATGAGTAACAAAGAAAGCTATATTTTATAAATAAAGTTATATGTATGTGCTTTTGGGTGTAATTATTTATTATAAATATAAATTATATGTTTGAAGGAACGATGCATATTATAATATCAGTATTCGTTTATATCAATCGAAATATTAACATCGTAAATGGCAAGTTGCATTACGTTAAATATAAATATTGCCCGACTAACTACCAATAACGTAAAATTAATACAACCAATAAATTAACGATAAACATTCGCCTGCAGAAGCCGTTTGACCCAAATCATCGTAATTAAGATAATTTCGAGCATGCAGTACTAAAGTTCAAAGACTAAACTGGATATTATAAAAGAATTCATTATGTACCCAGCGCGATCTCGATTGTGTTACAGGGCTGTCAAGTTTGTCAATAAAATATTCGAAGAGGGCACGCCATAGCAATTTAATAAGAGTTCGAAACAGGCTAGTGCGATTGATGGGTGGATTACGACTTGATAGGATTGGTTTTTCTATTAACTGCGAACCCTAATGTCCAAATAAATCAATTTGAGCTTCTTCGTTGTCGCCGGGACTGGCCGAAGAGTTATGAGTTTTGATTTATGTGTTCTATTTCGTTTTCAGCTTAATCGATGGTTTGCTAGTCAATTTGATTTTGGAACAGATCATTTATCATAATTATATCTACCAATAGTGAATTCGAAAAATTATTCTTATTTTATACCGGTCCACCAAATAACTGTCTGATTTACGTGCTAAGTGTAAATTAGTATTAACCAGTACAATTATCCATAACAGTAGACCTAATATCGGACCTTTTCGCTAAAGAAACTCAGGTCAAGATATCATCCTATATTTTATTTTGGAATAAAATTTTGTCCTAGTGGCTCTAAACTTGACAACTACATTTACATTCAAAGAATGCAAGAAAATAGCATCTGACAACCCTACTGCAAGTACAGCTCCGGTTGCAGGGCAACCTTGGTCCGACATTTTGATGTACGCCACAAGTGGCACATCAAATGGTTTTATGACCGACGCAAATAGTCTCCGCGTTTTTGGGATGTAGCGTGCGAACACATTTTTTTGGTCATTTTAACTTGTATAATTTTCCGGTGATTCCGTGTTGTTTTTGGTAAGGAATTAAGAGATAAAAGTGTACGGGTAACGTGTTTGTAATGTTGGATTCGTCAATTAACACGGTATGAGAGACTAATTCAAGTATTTCATGCATGTACATTTGGACTCTGGTGGAATTTTGCTGTTCTTAGTAATTAGAAGACTTAGGGAGATAATCGCGTCAGGCCAATCAGTTCTCTTTTTGATGGCACTAATCTTGTCATAAAGGTCATCTCTTTTGCTCAGATGTAAATAAATATTAATTTCCACGATGACTTTGAAAAGTTTTCATGCCCTCAAAACTAAAATCAAAGAACAACCATATCTACCTCCTACATTAATGTTACAAAAGTCCTAATGAATCTAAAGAATAAAACTTAACCCTCCTCTCAAGCATTGTAACAGCTTCTGTTAGAATTCGTGTTCGAGTGCGTCTAACAGGTGGGCGGGCGATTAGCGACGTCTTATCTTAGCTGAAGTGGACTAAGAGCTCTGAACCAAGTGCTCGGCGTCTTGGCTCAAGCCTTTTCGTTCTAACGTTAGCATTCTTGGGAATATTTAATCGCATCATTGGTTAGGTGGTATGCTGGTTGGGAAATGTAAGGTCCTCTACGATCGCGCTTGCTAATGATAGTTTTTCAAATCACTCAATTGCATTTGCCACGTTGTCAATTATTGCTATTTACGTTTCTAATTCCTGTATTGTATTTTATGTCTCTTTTATTTTAGCTTCTCCTCGCAATAACCTTATGATGACCCTACTTTCCTACAGTTATTTTCAGTGCACTTTTATCGTCTGCAATACATAATGTTCTTATAGAAGTTGCAATAATTAATGTTGGATATTTTCTTTGGCTTCCATATTTTAGAACACTAGATATTCTTAGCCAATAATATGTTCACCTTAGGTACCTGTCTACCTTTAATTAGCGTGATTCTACATGCTATTAATCACAAGCCTATTAAACTAGCAAATTCAATTACACTGCAAAATAACAACTCGTAACTTCTCATATTAATCATATACTTGCGTTTTTCATTACAGCACAATCTCACCTTGGACTGTGATCGCTGATGTGTTTGTAATTTGTCGTCTTTTTTCTACAATTCTCATATTTTAAATGTTTAAATATTTCCAGTTGGTGATAATTATGATAATGAGATGCGATTCGCCGTAGAAGATGTTGCGGCCAAGGTCGAAAAGATTGCATACGACTTTACGAGTTATGTTAATAGTTTTGAATATTTTAATTTCGTGTATAGCCGGTTTATCAATTTAGCTACTTGTGCTCTTGATAACATCCATTTAAAGCAGCATATTATGATTAGATAAATAGAGCGAAGCTCAAATAAACGATTTACATAATCTCAGCGTGTTTGTGATTAGACTATATTTAGTACTGGACATGCTGACGCTGGGGATTATGATAATTGTAAAACGATATGGGAATAAGCAATTTAGGAAACTGGCATGGTTACATTGATTCATGCGTAAGATTCTTTAAACCGACATCGCTCTACCTAGATGATACTGTAACTCTGTGGGCTGTGCTAAATTCTGCTTGTCATAACAGCATACATATGTATATGCATATAAAATTAACATTGAATTAATGTGCTTACATAAAATAAACAAAACAACAACAAACAAACCTACTAAAAAGTCCATCAAAATCCAAGGGCAATGCGGTATTAAAATTACTCATTACTATAAAAAAACATGTAAAAACATCCATCACAAGAATATCAATAAACCGCTAACCCAGTTACCTGCAGTCAATGTCGGTCTCGTTGGTGTTACCAGACCTTCATTTATATAATCTCAGATGTTAAAAATCATAACGCCTTCCTGTATAATTAAATGGTTTGAACTAATAAAGATCATCAAATAACCTTTAGCTAATGCAGACATGAGACAAAATAGGTTTTAATGTAGCATTACACTGATTTAATTATTATGTAGAAGCGGTTCTTATGAAATGTGTCCATGAAAACCAAAGTTAATTGGGCAGTTATACAATTACAGATCTCGAGAGTAAGATAAAGATGGTAAAAACTGAATTAACCTTACTAACCGAACGATATAAGACAATATGGCTTTTTCACGGGGCGCAAAGAAAAAACTTTAATAGATTAATCCATAATTCTGCTCCATCATCATTAAAACAGTACTATCATAAAGAAAAAACCACATAGTCGCGAACAACATTACTCAATTCCAAAAGAACATTATTCAAATTGTAAACAAAACACAATCGTAAAAAACAATCTATGCGTGCTTTTAGCGTTCACGTCACGCGAATTTCATTGTTGAATCTGGCAACACCGGTTACAAGTTGTTGTGCAATCGCTTGCGCGTACGCACGAGGTTCCCTTCTCCCCGCTGATCCCCTCCCGCGGTTTCCCCCCCGCTCTTACTCGCCGCGACCTCGACACGACGACCGACTACTTTCGCTGAATTATAATAGACGCAAGTTATAGTTTGCTGGATGCGCCTCAAACTGAGTTTTTTTGTACTCAAATTTCAAAACGTTAAGTACGGGTTTGCATCAAATAAACAATGTGGTTTTGATTTGGATGTAAATTATGCGACTATATCTTTTTATTTATTTTTTGCTTTCTTTATGTTTCAGTTTCTTAACCGATGGTTTTAAACAGCCTATTTCAGCTATGAGATAATGTTGATTGATCAAACAAGCCATCATGTTTGTAATTTTAGTTTTATAGCATCACATGTATATTTATATGTATCGAATTCCTTAAAGAATACCTAAGTAAAGTATTTATTTTCCTGTCACGTCTGCTTTGGTGAGTAAGATTTGCCTATTGTCATTCAATCCAGTTTCATATACCAGTACCTACAGTCGGATGCTAACGCTCTAGTGATGTGGGTGTTTCTTGCTATTAGACGAGTCAGTCAGATGTTTCATCTTCATGAAAATGTGCCGCTATCTCCTCTGCCTCAGCAATGAAATACAATTTCACATAAGTTTCATCAGAATCCATATACGGATCCAACTTCTGCCAGCCCAATCCACTTGTATCGAAATAGTTTATCTCAATCGAGCAACTCTAGTTCCGTCGCTTATTACATACCAAATGCTCAAATTTTCAGCCTCAGACCGCATTAAACGTTACGTAGCTTTTGATTTATTGACGCGAATACGAACAGGCCACTGGTTTGTTTGATCTACCGTTTCTGTTCTATTAGTGTACGGTTGGTTTAAATCAATAGGTTCCGAATGTTTGGATGTTTGCTGGTTGTAGAATTGTGTCGGCCCAGATAGCAGCGGTCTATAGCGATTGTATACTTAACCATCTTTCGGCGATGCGTAATCTATCTAACTAGACTGACTATCGAGTATCAAATAAATAAAATCATTTTGCGGTGTCGGTTAGAAAAAACCATGTAGAAAAATTAATCTACCAATTAGGTTTTGATTCCACAACCCATACATCAGTATTCATTTATACAAAAAATCAACGTCACGTGTTATTTGATCAAATATTTGCATAGCAATATTAGTCACGTTTGTTGCGAAGTTGCCTAAATTATTTTAAACTCGTTCTTATTAGACATCTTCGTACTTTCGATCGACAACTTTTAACATCTCGTTGATTTAAAAAGATTTTACTTATAAGGTTACCATCTTACATCTCATTTTCTCAAGAAAATCATGCAACATACTCTTTAAGACTTATCATTTTACTCCCGCGCCAAAGCGTTTCCCGCGGATAAATGTCAACGGAATTCTTCAGAGGGATTCTAGGTAGCGCAAGTCAAAAGCCTTTTACGTAAGACGGGACTCATGCGTGTATTGAACGAGTGCACAGGAGTCTTAGAAATGTCTCAAAAGCCACGCTCGGGCCATGAATGGCTCATTTAAAACACATTAAGGCTGTTCTGTCCGTAAGTTACGGAATAGTTCCTTGTGTCATGTTTTACGTAGTATTGCACGTTTTATGAAGAAAATGGTGAGGATCTTTGTGTTTTTGAAGCTGTGTTTGGTGCTTTTAAAGTTTATCGCTTATTTGGGTGAAGTGAAAGAATTTTCTCCCGCTTGGAGAAAGTAATTCGAAACATCATTGGACGAAACTTTTACGTTTACTATTTATTTTAATAGCATTCGTATGGTCATATTTGCATATTTAAGCTAGAATTAAGGAATTTTGAGTTATAGTAACCCCCTCCAGAATAAAAAATAAGCTTAGCAAAATTTGGGAATAGTGCCTTCTTTGCCAATCCCCTTTCGAAACAGATGAGAAGTTTTATAAGTATTTATTTATCAAATAATTATGGCTTTTAGCAAACCAGCAATAACAGCAGCAAACAGCCACACAATGATTTAATCCTCGGATGATTGATGCTCGAAGTGCGGTAAACACTTGAATATAAATACACCGCCATATTTCACATCTCGGCTCGAGGCAGTATTATGGAAAACTACATACTTAGCTCGGCAGGAACGCGTTTTCGTGATACCACATGTAGTGACGGGTTTGAATTCAGGATTAAGATTATTTCTTGCTAAGAAGAAGAACTGACTTTATTTTTTATTTTCGCTCGCCTACCTGAGACATAAGATGTTAAGTCCCATTATGTCCAGTAGTTACTCTGTATACAGTCCTTCGTACCGGAACACAACAGTGCATTTCCACTGCGGTTTGGCGGGAGAAACAGACATTGCGGTGGTACCTACCCAGCCAGCCTCTCACATATGAGAGACCTAACACCAATAAAGTGACTAGTATAGTGGAATTCATATAGACCTGAGTTATAGCAGAAAATGGGCCGATATTTTTTTATTGCATAATAAAGCATTTTTCAAGCTGTACAGAAAGGTGTTAAAATCACGAATATTGGCGGGTTTAATGACACACGAATAAATATTTGCATGATTTTCAAATATTTGTGGAGTCTGGGTACTTAATAACTATGTTAGGTATTTTGATTTAGATCTGTTTTCTTAATTTTAAAGTACTGCAGTTTTTATAAGCTTTTCATAAATTATTATTATAACAGTTAATTGAATAAATACATTAACGAAAAATGTCTATAGAATAATAATAAAATCTCTTCAGTTATTAATTGGTGTATTTAATTAATATTAATACAAAACGACTTATAAAAAGTTGCCAAAAATGAAATAATCCTTGCCACATCCATTCGCTATACAGACGGCGAAGAGCTGTTACCGGCAACTCGTCTGGCAAGTGGTCTGGCGAGCCGGGTCAAGAGAAATGTGTCAAACGGTCACTGATACTTTGTTGCCACTTGCCAGCCCTAGTGTATAAGGGCTATTCGCTGAATTGTACCGTATACGTGAATCGGTGTATGGAATTCTAGTACCTACCTACATATTAACTCGAATCAGTGTGTTCATGTAATGGAGATGTTAATCAATGGGGCAGTATTAGATGAAAAAATAAATTTGTGAATTGAGTTTAAATACCTAGCTTTGATCTGGAAAACGCACACGCAGCTTGCCTGGTGGTACTTCTGATGGATTTATCAATATATTGGTCTTTAAATTAAGTAATGAAGATTTAAACTACGAGGTTCTGCTTTCCTTGACCGTATATTATTTCTAATTTTCTAGTTTTTTTTAAGTGTCTTACGTGATCCACAAGCATGTACGTTCCCGGTATATTAAAGCCTTTTCATAAACATATTATTTGAACATGTAGGCTAAAATACTAGCCCACTTAATTTTTTATTATTGAAATTAATGTGCATTTGTTTGAAATAACCGTGTTCATTGATGATACCCAAATACAGGGAAACATAATATTTTACATATTTTCCTTATTTAATTAACTTTGAATAAAACAACATGCATTGGGGAACCACTGAATTCGTTTTAGCTAACATTTATTGATAAGAAATATACCAGCGATAACACTAAAAACGGTTTAGATGTTGACCATAATAAACATATTAACAGATTATTTAAAATTACGAGAGTATTCTTTGTTAGCAATATTTACGAAATTATCTGATAACGTGTACTTTCTCGAAAATCTATATGAACTATAACCTATAATAATAAGTTGCGGCGTATTTTCAACATACATAAAAAATAAATCGAGCTTCTTTTGTTTGTGAAGTTGCATTCACATTCGCTTGCGAGTGCACAGGAATTAGCACAAATATGTCGTTGCAATTATAATTCGATTGTAAATGTAGTCAGCCGTGCGACTAGTGCTTGCGTGTTTGGAACAAAACAAGAGGTAGGGGATAAGCGAGTTAACTTCGGCAATTTATATTTTATTGGTCACTGCCGGGAGCAAACCTACACCATGTACGTTAGAAGCAAAACTTTGCATACTAAAAATTTTACAAGATTCACGTTACATCAACTTTTAAGCAAATCACTTATAAAGATTATATTCTATTGTATTCTAAGGTTTTGCATTTCTGTCCATGGTGTTTCACCTATCAAACGCCTGCACAGATATTTATTTTGTGTTGAAGGCGCATTCAATCGATATGATTATATATAATATGTATTAGAACCATATTTCATGGACATTCATTCAGTGGTTGCAAAACATCAGTTGTTTTCCACAAGTACGGTAATATTTTAAGACGTTAAAATAACATTCTCTGGTTAACGAGATATATGACAATATTAATACAAGTTAAATATAAAAATTTACAAATCTTTGACACTAAATAAAAACTAGCGTGACTAGCTTAGCTTATATCTTTTTAATACAAAAAAAGTAGAAGATCTGACAACATGGTAAGCCACTGCAATCCAGACTTCCTTTTAAATAATTTATTTGCAATCGCTCTTCGCTCATAACACGTTCCACAAACATTTAACACGCTAACTCGATCGGGTGTTGCATCGCGAAACATCTGTCCGCTGGCGCTTCGAAATTACGCCCCTATTAGCACTGCACTGTCCGACGTTCAGTTTGTCAACATTCGACCCAATGGCCATTGTCAATTATATAATTAGCTTCGGAATAGTTTGACCAACTTTTGATCCAATTGATTTCAATAGCCGTTGTTTTGGTGGATAATGCGTAATATCGGGTTTGTGGCAAACGAATTTAAATGCTTATATGGTTTGAATTTTAGGCAGTTTACTGCTGCCTATGTGCTTCAAGTTAACTTTAATTGTCTGACTTGATTCTGAGGAGCTGGGTATATTTCCGAGATAAAAACTTACATTTATACTCCTTTGTAGTTGAAGCTCCATCACTGATAATTTTATGCACATATTACCTACTGATTTTTAGTTATTTTTTGATACTTGTAATGCAACCCTCTTTTCACTGTTGACCACAAATTAAGTAATCGTTTCTCACAAAATTTTCTTTTACGTAAAAAAATATTCTGATTTTTTTTAACCTCCTCTATTTTTTAAAGTGGGTTAACAAATGAAAAGTGACGTAAGATTCATTTCCTACAAGATGTTCAGCCACATCCACGCACGGCGTCTTATTCGCCTTTATGACGTCACAAAGGGCTGTCAGCAGCACCTATATTACGGGCGCTTGTTGTGAGATCTGCTCTCGTACGCGACGCGAGGAGCCTTTACGCTCAAAAACAGGGCATTTTGTGTCAGCATCTGGGTTTTTGTTGAAACTGTTTATTTCCCCATGCTAGATACGATTAAAACACTGTATATTGAAAAATAGTAATATTTAAGTTTAAATATTTCTCTTTCAATCTCTTGTGATGAAAAAAATATTTTCCTTACAAATATTATGAAATATCTGATAAGTATTTAGTCCCATACGATGGACTAATGCCGGCTGACAGACTTCACGTACCTTAATCGTGTCGGAGGTCTTAAATTCAATGCCCAATAGTGGGACGAAAATAGACTGTATTCGCGATTTTTCTTTGGTACGTATACTAAATCCTAGGTACACTAAATCTGCATAGTATTAAGATCATCTGCATTGTAACAAGATTGTAATACTGATATTTAAAATGAAATATAGCCTTTTTTGAGGCCACCGTGTAACCTCATGCTTACTTGGCTCTGTAACCTGTGTTTTATAGTTGTATAATCAACCAGTGATTTGCGAACGTAAACACTCAAATTACACTCCTCGTGGATTTCATTGTTGTATTAAGGACATTGCATGTTGTAAAATAAATATGTTATTGCATATTTTGATACATGCATATCGTAGTTTTGTGCGCTAGTGGAGAATGCATATGACTAGTGTAATTAAATTATACTAGGTACTTACTTATCAAGTATGTATATAGTTGAGCGGTAAAAGATCAATACCTGAAGGAAGATTACCGCCATCTATAAAAACAAATAACCCAGAGGAAACATACGAGGTACTCCAGTCATTGATGATGGAGAACTGAATATAAAGGGTTAAGTGTGGTCATCATGTAACATGTGACTCTAAAAGTAAGAGACCGCCATCGCATAGACGCCTTTGAAATGTGGTGCTGGAGGAAGATGCTCCGAATTCCGTGGACAGCGTTTAGGACTAACATCTCTATCCTTGAAGAACTCAAGCTTGATGGGAAACCAAGACTCTCCGAAATTTGCCTGAGGAAAACCCTTGAGTTTTTTGGCCATATTGCCCGTAAATCTGGTGACAACCTCTAAAAATTGATAATGACCGGACGAATGGAGGGCAAGAGATCAAGGGGCAGGAACCCAAAACGCTGGACGGATCAGATCCGCACCACACTCAACATGACCGTGGCTGAAGCGGTTAAAGTCGCCAAGGACCGGACCAAATGGCACATCATCGTGCGCGAAAGATTGTTTCCCGGATGACTCACGACCCCCAGCAATGGGGTATCGACGCAAGGAGGAGGTGGTCATCATAGAGCCTTCGGCAATCTCTTACCTAATTAATGAAAGCTGTTTATCTGACTGTTCATTGGTATTAAGTCCAGTGTAATTAATAACATTTATAACACACGTGTGCGCAATAAAGCCTTATATCACAAAGCAATCGAAGGCCGACATCCTATCGGATGTACTCAGCGCATATTCGTGTTATGTGCCGTCCCTTTCGCACAACGTATTTCCCGCTATCTTCGTCTCAACTTTCATCAATCATGTCACGGCTTCGCGTGCCGTTTATGGCGGCACAGTTACTGTCAAAATGTCAGTCAGTATGGCAACGGGGTGGCTTAATAAGGCATTGTTATGTGCCACGTGACATGGAAGATGGTTATCAAAAATTTAGTTTTTGGTATGTTGTTGAAACTTTTATCGAAAACGGTGTTCAGGACGTACTTGACTTTGACCCCGCCTTTACTAAAGTCCGAGGCAGCCATCAAGCAGGTCGCCAGCTCGTCTGCCTGCACAGGCAATAATAAAATGAACTTATTTGGAAACTTTGCTGTAGTAGACATTCAGTGAATTTCCAACTTTTTAAAATGAATAGAGAGCAATGAAATCAAAATGCTGGAAGATCGAAAATGGCAAAGCTGTTATTTCTCCTTGGTTCCTTTATGACATTGTTACTGCTCCTGTACATCTATTTATGTAACTTAGTCAAAACTGGCTATACCACGACTCTTTCTTAGTAACTTTGTTGCAACTTAGAAGTTATTTTTGTCACATGAGAAATGATAGTGCCGTAAGCATAAGCGCATTCGCACATAAATTGCGGGGAATAAATATTTTTCATTCATGACATTCCGACGATGATGCAACTAATGCTTTTGCAACAGGGTGGTTACATGGTGTGGTGTGCATGTCTTATCTAACTCACCACTTAGTATTTCCAATATTCAAACTAAGATTAAATGATTCTTAATCAACAAAGCTTTTATCACTTTCGCTTCAGCCGTAAGAATTCCACTGCTGGACATAGGTCTTCTCCAAGAACCTACACATCGACCTGTGAACAATAATCAAAAAGGCTTAATACATTAAAATTATTGTAATCAACAAAGCTTCTCTCTCTATCTCTTTCGCTTCAGCCATAGGAAACCCACTGCTGGACATAGGTCTTCTCCAAGAATCTACACATCCACCTGTGAACAATAATCAAAAAGGCTTAATACATTATAATTATTGGTCACTATCCACACGCGCGAAAGAGAGTTCGATATATGTATGTTCTTTCTCATTTCGCTTACTAATTTAAAGACCACCCATACCGGCAAATATATGGATTGTGTTCTCTAGGAACTAAAATTGACAAGTACACATCAGCCCGTGTTTAATTTAAAGGTAAAAGAAAAGCTTTTGCAAACTAATTACGCATCTCGATAATCTAACTGGTGATATGAAATATTTAGATGATTCACCACAATTTTGTACCCAATTCCCCCTGTTCATATCCCGCACTCCCTACCACCAGATATATGGGCCCACTGACAGCTCATTACAGCACGCAATTCCTATAAAAGATACACATAACCTATCGATTCCCACAAATCCACCAACCGGATCCAATTCTATAATTAATCCTAACATTCCCATCCTTACATTCAACAGATAAAATTATATAATTTATCTGCTTGGGTTATTTGTTGTTACTTACTTATTGATTCTGCGCCATTACAATAATGAAAAGTGGTCATGAGTGTCCCTTATCTACGCTATGTTAACGCCCAGGGACGTACTCAGGGCCGCAAGATGGGCGACATTAACGTCGCCTCGCAGATAGTAATAAAATATGTGTGACGATAATGTAATATTTATATGCTTCCCAGGGATGCGTGATAGTTATGGGTTACGTAATGTGATGGGTATAAATGGTTCATTGAGGTTAGGTTTTAGGGATCTGATAGTGTAAATAGGCTTGGGATACTTACTTTAAGGGATGAATGTCCTAATGGCCTCATAAATAAGGACTCAAAATAGAATCTGCTCTTAGGAAAGTTCACATAGACAAAATCAGTAGTTATAAGTACAAAAGCCCGCGTTTTCGATTTAATTTGAGTCATACATATATAATTTCATTCGCATGATGTATCGTTCAATGAAAACGTTTGTTTGATATTATTCATAGAATATTGTTATTCATAGGTAAGTGTACTAAATTTGAACATTTTTAAATTCAACATTAAAACACAAAACATTCAATTAAAAAAATACGTAACTTCCTTCATATTTCCTTCAAAATGGCAAACCTGCAAACTTTTTCAATAAAAATGGCAACTCATTTTACACTGGAGGTCCTGCACCCACGCATCCCCTTCAATGCGTTCCCATCAACGTACCTTACGAAACCAGTTGTGATTGGAAACCGAGAATCAATGTTGCGTGCGGGTCTGCACACCATTTATAAGCTGATAAGCGCCGCTGCGCCGAAGCGTTGCGCTGACACAGCGCCATCCGCCAGTGTCGATGAGTTGATTGATAATGCGAAAAACACGGGTTTAATGCTGATTTATTAACGGCTTCACCCGCATTCGGAATTTGAAATCTGATTTGAATCGTTTTTAAGGCGCTGCGCTGACACTGCGCCAATCGGTGATCTTGATCGCGGACAGGTTAGGATGTTATTTAGTTGTTGGGAATAGAAATAGAAAATCAAGTACTTATGTCTTCTTTTAATAAACTAGAATATTTAACTTAGTGTGTATCTTATTGAGTAAAATTTGCTATTAAGGGTGACAAAATCTTATTGCACTAAACATTCTATATTTTAACAAGACGCAAAAAAGGTCTAAAAATAAATTATATCGTCGAAAATGATGTGTTATTTTAATTAAACAAAGACACGACCTCATTCGACAGCATTCGTTCGCGCTAATAACTCGAATTGAATTGTTATTATTTCCACTTTTTATTCGCTTCAAGTGATAATGATATGCATAAGAACCAGTCTTTGCGAATACATAACTTGGATAAAAATGTACAATTACCACATCCGCTTGGTTATTATTGTATGAAGTTTTATGCACATAATTTATTGATATTATGTTGGTGTATATGCGTTATTGCGATATTGCGCCAACACCTTTGCTCTGTCAATGGCCATGACTAGGGAGGCATGGATTAAAGGACTCAAATACATTACGTAAAATTACTCATTTGAATAAAGATTTTTTTCTAGTTCTAATGCTTCTTATTTATAATAAACTCAAACTTAAATTAGGTATAACAAAAAAATGCCAGCATGATTCCTTTAAACTATAATTAAACAGCAGAATACTGCAGTTTTTTTAAAAAATAAAATCGATAGCGAGTTTTTTTTAATTGAAACATAGTTTCATATGAATTTTAATGCATTTCATATCATTCCAAAGACAGTGCCTATTTTTATATGTATACATCAGAATTTGTTTGACCCCTACAATCTTGTCAGTTACAGCCCTGAAGTACCACCGGCAAATATACACAATTGCTAAATATTTGCATTGGAATTGCCGAATCAATTCATATTTCCTGGAGGCCCCACGCGAGGCCAATATCAACATTGTTATGGCCAATTTGAGTCCAAATGACCGCTTAATGCCTAGGTGCGGTCTTACCTCTGCGATGTCACTTGTCTGTATTTAACGCGTCAAAGATCCTTTTTATTTCTTTTTTTTATTTAATGCCAGTGTTATGAGCAAATTGCTCGCTTTGTTGCCTTGTTTTATTCCGTTCACTCGGTTCTTGTTTGTGTCTGTATGAGATGGTTCAAAAACCGGTCATTTATTTATTTATTTATGAACATATTTCGTGACAAAAAATAAATTGTACAAATGGCGGTCTTATCGATCAAATCAATGGCTTACAAATAACCATAGGAAAAAGAAAAGGATAAACAGAGAGCAGTCTAAAATTTAAAAGATAAAAGAAAATAATAATGTGGTATTTGAGGATTTTGTTGCTAATTGCTTTGATAATTGTTGATTGAAAATTACAGTTACTCTATTGGTTGAGGTGATTAATTTATATCAGAAGTATCAATTAAATAAATAATTATAAATATGAGGAGGCATGCCAAGTATCGTCGGTGCTAGTAATTACTAATAATCGAACTTACCGGACTTTTAATTCCCGCAACACCTAACGACACAGGGATACAATCCGCAATTCCACTATATACACATGCCTCTGTGGCGCAGTTGGTTAGACGCCGGCTGTGAAACGAGAGGCCGCGGGTTCGATCCCCGCACCGAAACAAATGTTTGTGTGATCCACAGGTATTTATTTCGGGTCTGGGTGTTTGTGAGACCGAAAAGTCTCTCGTAGTTTCTGATACCCACGACACAAGACTCGATCTTAGGACTATGGACTATGTATGTGACTGTTGGGTGTATTTATTTATTTATTTTTTTATACAGCCAGTTTCTTACCCACTTATCCAAATTTGACATAATAGGGGATAATAGAGGACTTTTAAATAATTCGTACAGGTAGTAAGTAAGAACTTCTTAAACAAAATCATGTTGTACATTCTATATTTAAACCTAACCATTTAACATTCTATTCGTCAAGAGTGCCGATCGTCCAATGAGATTGCAACAAGTTTAATTATCGTACGAACACTTTCCGCATTTTCTCCATCTTCGAAGGAAGCTACACCTAGAAATCCCGCTGTGTTATACGTGTTCACGGACAGCGATAATCACTTGCGATTAGTTAACCCGTTCGCCGGTCTGTCAGACCAAAGCTAAAAACAAGTACATTCACTATCCATCTCTACAGAATTGGAGACTTAAACCGTCAACATACCTCCCAGACTTCTTAATATGCGAACTGCAACAGCTGAATAATTCCATCCACACGGCCAACAAGATTTATTAACCCAATAACCGCCGTCTCGGCTCACTGTGTTTGTTACTCGGTGGGTATTTTTTACCCCCAGTGCCATAAACGGCTAGAAACTAGTATCGCGTATCAATGATTTTTTCTCGTGTTCCAGGTAAGTGCGACCAGACTGACGGGACGACTGGGCAAGTTGCGAGCTGACGTCGGAGTACAAGTTATTTATGTTGATATTTGAGGCATGCATGGGATTGTATGTTTTTGTATGGGAGTATTCGACAAAGTAAGTACAATTTTTGAACGTTGGGAATAACCGTTGAAGCCACGTGATCACTACAGTCATTGAGGCTTTCGTTGTTTTAAAATGGTATTGTATTATAATTTACGACGCTATAGAACTGAATGGGCAGCAGTAGTCACCTATGATTGGGTAAGTTGATAATTTACCAGGATTTTGCTAAAAAATAGGTGTGAATAAAAAGTTGAATAATCACAAAAAGATTACTAATTCTGCATAAGGAAAATCTAACAAAGGCATGCCAAAGTCTCCGGCTGATGCAAGAAATAAAAAATCGACGACCAATTCTTTCCTTTCTAAGCCAATACGTAGTCCGAAGCAAAACCGTCGACGTAAATAATTCTAATTATCATTAATATACCAACCGGTCCGCCTTTGAACTATCCGACAGTGATAAAAATATATTTACAATATAGAATTGAGTAAAAACTAAGCTCAGAGACAACTGTTTTTACTATTTGCGGCCGTGTGTTTCCAATCATGGTCATCCGGACCGGTCTTCGATTGATTTATTCTTTCACTTAAACGGTCAACATAAGACTTTATACGGGGACATGTTGCTCAGGGCGCTGTCGTAGTGCTCGCGATGAGATATCTAATAAGAAAAGTTTGTTGATGATTTGCTGGTAACTTGTAGCATTCTCGACGACATGGCAAGAGATTTAATTTTGTACCAAAGGATATTCAAACTTCTATATCTATTTATATCAGCCCATATACGTCCCACTGCAGGACACGGGCCTACTCTACAATCGAGGGAATCGATTGAGAGTGGTTAGGCCATATAGTCCACCACGCTGGCCTAGTGCGGGTTGGCGGACTTACATACCGTAGAAATTCTTTAAAATCGCTACGGTATGCAGGTTTTTTCCTTCACCGTTAAAGTGCGTAGTGATTGACTATCAATACACACATAACTCCGAAATTTCAGAAGTGTGACCTGGAATTTGAACCCGCGACCACCGTGAACATGTAGGCAGCCGCGTCTGCTCCGTTACCAACAGGCCACCACGCACTTCATATTCAAACTTAGCTGGTAGGAATACGACATAAATTCCAATGGTTAAAATTGATGCTGCGGCATCGAGTCCCTTGCCATGCCGTTCCGGTCTGCGCTGGCCCTTCAGGTCATTGTAGAGCATTTAAAAACTAAAGACTATTTAAAGTATGCAGAAAAGTCATGTAGCAGCTAACTCGTGTTAATGAGAGATTTGTAGAAGCAAAAGAAGAAGACATAGTTTTGTGCATATCTTAAGTAACATGAATATCGCAAACGTGTAATCTGTTGAGCAAACATCGAAAATTACTACTAAGCTAAGCAGTTTACAATATCTAACTTTAGGCAATGTAAAACTATTCTTTATAGGTTAGATTAAATAAAAAATAAAGAGAGTCACAAAGCTGTTCAATTAAATGAAATATTGCACCAACTTTTTATTCTATATCAGCCAGTATCAGTATCACTGCAGGGCACGGGCCTCAACTAAAATTGAGGGTTAGGCTATATAGCCAACTTTTCATTACCCAACTTAAACCACTACAAAGCGATGAAGCTCTCAATAGCTTACGACATCGCATTCACTTCACCCGCACCCTGCGTCACTCCAGCCGGCGCTAGCGCCCAGTCGGTCCGACTTTACTCACAATTAGGTTTCAAAGCGGTAATTAATTTTACGTCACCAATTAAAAGCTCGATTGTGCGGTAATGGACACTTTCCTTAGTAAATGTTTCTGAGTTTAGCCAAGTTTAATTGACATCCAGATAAATTATCGCTGGTTCACAATCGATTGCGTGTCCATTCGCGGAGTTTATTTACGGTCCCCTTGTGTTATTTGTCGTGTTGATTTTGAACTTCGATTCGAGATTAATGCTTTAATGGTTAGATTTGTAAGATGTTTGTTTAATTAAGAGGATTTTGTTTCAATAATTGTACTCGTATAGCCAAAGTATTGGCAGGTGTGTGCATTTTTGTATGTTGTAAACTTTAATCGGTCCATTAAATCACTCACTACTGAGTACTTAGGTAATTAGAATCTGTATTTAATTCTCGGGTCACATCTTAAATCTTTCACATTTTTAATAAATAAAACAAACTCCCGGCAGATCATGACTTAAAAGTTCTATTGATGAAATCTCAATACACAGCTTGCACTAAACTCAACCCCATGGAAATTTGTACGTAAAAGTAAAGTCAAAAGTGTAATTTAAATTGTAAATAATTATAATTAAAAATACTTTTTTACCTTTTTCTCATAAGTATAGGATTTTCAAATCTAAATTAATAATTTCAACAATGTTGTTATGATTAATGTAAATATCGTCCCTCAACATAAAACATAAAATAATAATCATTTCATTGTTTTAAACACATTTCAAGCTAATGAACAAAGAATGATGTTCAAAAGTTCCAACAGTAATAAACGTTCGAAAAACATAATAAAAACAAAATAATAATTTACGAGGAAAAGCAATCAAACTTCGCCTTTTTACTGTATGAAGAAATGTTTTATAACTTATAATTATAGAATTTTTGTGGGCAATGATAAATAGCTTTCCGTTTCATTGACCCCGTCAGGACCGGTTGTTCATTTGGTATCCGAAATTGTGCAATAGCCATAAAAAGATTTATGTTTAGAGGTTTTTGTATTGCTAATTAAGATTTGAGAATTAAGATGTATCCATCTCGGTTTCCGTTTATTTTCAAGTTAGTCAATCAGATACAATCACAATATTATTTTTGTGTGTGCTTGTACAATATCTTATAAATATGAGAAAGAAGCTTTACATAAAAATGTTTTTTGACAATTTGATGGTGTCACAAGAATATCTTCATATAGCAGAATAAATCTCGACTGAAGCCTATCCAATAGCTAACCACTTACCTTTTTCCGCTTCTGTTTTCAAATTCATTGCTTCAGTTGACAATAAAATGCTTCGAACTAATTCAATTTGCCGTTACGAATACCAAGGTAATAAAGAATAGTAAAACTGTTTGACGGTATTTTTGAAAAATTAATTGACGAATCATATAATATTAGAGACGGTACTGGCCATACTCCTAACTACATGCAAATTTACTACCCTGTTGAAACATCTGCATAATCGTGCATCAATTAATAAATATTGTTTCTAAATTATGTACTGTACACACATTTATCGTAATTTATGAACATTCGTACAGGCAATTAAATATCATTTATCCGTTTGATCTACAGAAGCCAGTTGTGCAACGAAGGTCGCCCTTGTATCCGCATATTAATCGACATTAACAACGACCATTATAGAAATTGCGTTTGAATATCGTTTTCGTTTTAGTTGCCCCTGTTTATCAGTACTAGAATTTATTGGACAATTACGTCTGATACATAATTATTTTATAGTTTTATTGAAATATTATTCAATTCATTATTAAATTCCTACATAGATGTTTGATGTATGTATGTACATACATAAACTCACGCCCTTTCCCAGATGGTAGGCAGAGGTGCCACCACGTTTCGCCTTGTGTATTTCATCCCACGATGTGATAGGGAGCGAGCCTATCACCATATCGGGCACAAATTCCGAACACCGGGCTGATAATAAATAGAAAGTGTAATATAACTTTGTCCAATCCAGGATTCCAAACCAAGACCTCAGTTTCTTAATCGTACCGCAGTAAAACTACGCCACCGAGGCAGTCACCGATTGTTTGATGTAAACTGACTATATCGATAGTACAAAAAAATTGACTTAATTTTAGAAATTTTTCACCACCAACCACAAATTTTTGACGTGTACAAATTGAACAAATTATCTGATCTAAATATTAAGCGCAATCAATGCTCCGTCTTTCTACAAGACCTATGACGCAATGTTGTTACAGACTTACAGATCATAATTTATTGAGATCATACAAACATTGGCTATAATAATAAATGACGAACAACGTTACAGGCTCGTAAAACACTTTTTAAGCCCTAACAATATTAGACCAGACAAAAAAGATTCCGACACTGCAAATGAGACCCATAATAACCACCCACAGTACAATAATAATGAAAACAGCATGATAATAAAACGCAATGATCTGACAGCAGACGGAACGTGCGACACGATTTCATATTTCGGGACCACCATTACAGATTCGAGGCAAACGTTCAACGTTGTTATTAGGGGCAATTTGAACACATACGGGAACAAGTGGACCATTAAGGCGTAGTTTGCACTGAAGGCCGAATCGTTTACCAATGTTAAGTACCATTGCAACGGGGTTAACATTCTTGTCTTTATGTGTGTCTACATGTGTTGTTGTGTATGTGATTGCTGTGTTCACGAAAGTAAGAGCATTGCCCTTAAGTATAGGAGGTAAATCTTGGACAGTTTGAACAAAGTTGGGAAGATTCTCGAAGCCATGGGGAATAATTCACAGATAGCCTATCTAGAAGATGTAATGTGTAAAATAAATTATTACACAGCAGAAAACTATAAAATTTAGAAAATTTATATTTACATACATAAACTCACACCTTATTCCCAGAAGTGGTAAACAGAGGTGCTATCAGGACAAAATTAATAAATCAAATAAAACGTAATGATGTATTTGACTGTAATTATAATTAATTGAAGGTTAGTCAGATAAGTATGTGATGTGCTCGTAAAGTTTGGTAATACCAATGAACTTGAGCGAAGTCAACGACAGCAAGCACTTTCATTAGAGAAATCTTAATTACTTCTGTCACACCGAAAGTATATGTATAGTCCTTCTAACAAATAGTTATTTTATTTTGACGATAATGGTGTAAATATGTCAGAACCGGTGTTCATTTTATTAAAAATAAATAACATAAATAAATAAATACACCCAACAGTCGTATTAATAGTCCTGACCCCACACTAAGATCGAATCTTGTGTCGTGGGTATCAGGAACTATGAGAGACTTTTCGGTCTCACAAACACCCAGACCTGAAACAAATCTCTTTAATTCACCCTTCCAAGAAGCCAAATACAGGGCAAGATAAAAATCTCTCGCATAGAACGGAACCTATGCACACTATTTAGTAGACAAATACTCTTAAATTATTCTAATTAATATTGTTGAAGCAAATTCTTGGACCCACAAAGAGGTAACTTTAGTGTATACGTGGTTATTGCTTCATTTAATCAAATTATCCAGTTATGTTTAATAATGCACAAAGGCGAAATATCGTGACTGAATGCCTTCTCATCAAAATATAATGTCTTACACGTTCGTAATTTATGTGTTCGGTGTCACGGGTCACGGGCACCGCAGATGTGGTGGATTGTATGGATATAAGCGTTGTGTAATATACTACAAAATAATCAATATTTTTTAGGTAAATAATATTCGGATCGAAAACCTTATTTATAAGGACATTAATGATAGACATCTCTAGGAATTACACGATGATTGAAAGCCTGTCTTTGATACACACATAACTGTATAACATTTCGGTTCTAGCCTATGTATATCCGGTTTAAACCAGGCCGGCAAAATTGTATCGACCAGCGAGAAATGAAAATTTAGATTGCAGTCACTGTTGTGTCAGTTGAAATATAAAAGACTAATGGCATAAAAAAAAACTATAACTAGAGCTTGAACTAATTTTAAAAACATAATCAATGCGAGATTAAATTGATGTCGATAAGATCTCTCAATCCTTACTTTGACATAGAAAAGGAGGTCCAACTTGAAAGCCTAATACTGGTTTATAGTTGGATAATCTTTATGAAGAATGACCAGTTCGGTAGCCGACTTTATTAGCTTAAACGATTTCTGCGTAACTAACTTGAAGTACCTTATATTGTCTAGATATTTTTATTTGAAATATATACATTGCCGTACTGAAATTATTTAAAATATTTTCAAAACCGCAAAAATGAAAAAATCTCTTTAATATTACATGAAACAAAAATATTATTTTTAATTTGCTTTTCTTTTGACGAACTGATCGACGACTCGACATTAACCCTAAAACACCATATGACATTTAAAGTGACATGTAATACATAATGCCCTAAAACTTACGATTATTATATTATACATGCAATAGAGCGAGTAGCAAGAACAGAAGCTAGTAATTTCATAAATGTTATGATATAAACGCGAGCATAAACAACCATTGTGTATTTTAAATCTATTTGATGACAGCACACGGTTTCTTATTGTGCTCGAAAGCAGTCGTCGCTCCATTGTCCCGTAAATGTTATTAAATCCGAACACTTGAATAATATCTGCAGTATAAACAACACTGTCATAGTCCACAATAGGGTGCAAAATTATAATGAAACCCTTATTAATGTAAAGATTACTTGCATCAGTAAATGTCTCACCAAAACGTGGGTAGGGGTGGCAGTTTACAGAATGAATTGGAACGATGAATGTATAAATAAATTTAGTATTAAAAACGAAGATTATATAGGATAGACAGGATATATTGAAAGTAATTTGGGATTAATTTTTTTGTAATTTACTACGCATAAAGCATTTGAACTTCGTAATACATCCATGAACTTAATCATACATTCTTTCCTACTTAATTACAGATTTAATGTCAAAAGGCAGGTGAAGTGAAGTTCAAACACGACGGTCAAGCTAACAAAATTGACCTAAATTAGTCACCGTTCATAATATTTTTGCAAAACCTATCAAAAAACCTTCAGTAATGCAGCATGTCATTCTGTACATCTCAGAAGATGCCCTTGAGCTACATGTTTACACTGTTATTCTCACGATAGCGTCTTAACAACTCGCCCACCTGTCCGAAAATGCCGTAAAACTTGTCTACAGATACTAAAAAAGTAACATAATTCGACTCCGAAGTAACAAAAGCCATCGGTGACATCTGTCGGGCTTTTCGTTAATATTCCGAAGAAGAATGTAATTGCCGTTTAAGAAGTGGCAAAAACGATTAATAAGTTGGGTAGTACCTTTAATATTCTTTTAGGTTTTTTAAAAGCATCGTTTGTATACCCAATAAAACTTCTCATAAAGATGACAGCCAATAAAAGGCCTTTCAAAAAAAGAAAACAAAAGATCTTAATTGATTTACTCCATCAGTATAAACAATTAATGATAAAAAATTGCAGTTAATAATTATGCCGCACTCCCAACTAAAAATTAAGACAAATAAAAAACTGGTAATAACCGAATGGCGATTAAGATTTCATTAACTTGATGATGATGGTCGACTGATGAAAACAAATCGATTTCTCGTCCGATCGACCAGGGCCATCCCTACCGCCGCACTTAACAACGCATTTATACGCCGACGTAATTGTGACGTTCATTATTCCCCCGCGTACGCACCACCTAATTATCGAACGTACAAATTACACACACATCTCAAAACGGCCAACGTGTGATAATGAAATTTTTCGTTCTCATAATAAGTTAACTGATTGCTTCGTGGTTTTGTATAGTTATGAGAAAAAAAATACCATCTCCGGTCTCCTTGATGCGAACGATTCGGTATAACGAGGCTGAATACCCACGTGTATTAAGCAATTTCGATATTTCTTATATATCACTATTATGGTACTGCGTGGGTCCGTTCAGCGATTTCATATTGTATTAAAATTTTACGACCGCGCGTTTCACCTCAACCTTCCTATTCTAAGGTACAGCTTCTTCGTTTATTCAATTCAACGACTTAGTCTCTTTTGTTTACATTTCAACAGGGCATGCATTTTAGCTTAAATGGCCATTGTTGTACATTACTCTTAAGCCTCGTCAAATTCTGCAGAAGATACGCCACCAACAAAATACGTATCATCATAATCGAATTTCGTGTTATCAAAGTCGCCAGGCGAATACAAGTGCGCTCGTTACGTCCAAAGCTGCTCTTTTACCGGGCGGGCCAAGGATACCGACCCCGGTATTAGCTTCTGTTTCACTCAATTTAGCATCATTACATTACGTTTTTACTGCGCCTGTATCGCATGATTTATTATTGATATTCCCGCTGGCTCCCTTTGTTGTTTATTGTGATTAGGTTATGTATGTTGCTTGGTAGTGACGCGGGTGTTTCTTTTGTTGCCTTTGCGGATATATTTTGGTGTATTTATTCGAGTGATAAAATTTGTGAGCCCTCAGATATTTATAGGGTTACTTACCTTGAAGAATAGGGTGGTTTTGCTAAGCTTGGTTAACGCGGATTCATATTTCAAGTGTCTTTTTGTGGTAAAATTTGGAAATATATCATTTTGTAAAATTTCGCGTTTGATGATCTGTATTTTTTGTTATTCCTTAAAGGCAAAGATTTTTGTATTTTCGTAATTAGTAAAGTAAAAGAATGGAAACAAGTTAAATGAATACTGAAATTCTCGACTTCTGTATGCTATGATTGGAAAGTAAGACAATTTAACCACTTAGTAATGTCATCAAATTTTCAAAATCTCATTTAATTCCTTGATTTTTTATATCAACTAAAACGCTAACGCGACATGCAAATTATTTTAACCCCATACAAATCTAGCCTCATTTGTGTAGGCACAAAAGAGTGTTGCCTTTGCCTATTTTCAGCATAAAAACTTGGTCATTTATTTTGAATGGTCAATTTACTCGGTGGAGGCGTGCAGGTGACGTGTGTTGGCTCTCATTTTACCCATTGCTCTGTCAATTTAGCTTTATACCAAAAAAAATTGGTTTATTTTGAGAGAAAATATTTTGCGTTTCACTCGCCTAATGCCCAAATGCATTTGGAACCAGCTTTTAGAGTTAAAATTGAATTACTTCAAAATAAAATAATTATGTAATATTATTCCATATTATGCTTTTGCAAATACATAAATTCGTTAGTATATAAATGAAATTCTGTAATATAGTAAATTCCTACACCATCTAGTAATACCAGTACAAATTACTTTCCCTTGAGCGAACTGCAAACAGTGAGTATTTTACAGCAAAAGATTCGAATAAAAATAACTGAGCTAAAAAAATGATCCTTTACACACCGAAAAAGACGTTATAAATATTTACCGATCTCTAATGGTTAAAACAACAACTTTAAGGACTGAGCATTTTATACAAGAGCACATTTCTTTTACTGGTTTTAAAAAAAGTTTTACCGCGCAATAAAAGCTATCCTGACATTATTAGTTTCGCTACAACCGGTTGGGAGAGCCAGATAGTTCTAGAAAAACCACTTGTTTAGGTAAACTATGGGATAATTCTCCATACAATGTAACCGTTTTTGCTTACTTAATGGTTCGATGTGATCGATAGTAATCTAATCGGGGTTTAAGTGGATTCATTTTATTTTCAATTATATTATCATTACAGACAGATTGGCTAGAAGCCGGCTGTCTCACAGAATAATACTGTGTTATGCGTATAATTTCCAATTCTACAAAGAACGGCGACGTATTTAAGATAATTCTGAAATTGCAAATCATTGTGCTACTTGATTCCTAATAAAAAAAGCAAATATTTAACGAACTTTACATGTAATACGACTAGCTCAAATGATCACTCCAAATAAATATTGTATTACATAAAACAACCAAAGCTAATTGAAAATAGCTGTATTATTAAGATTCGATATTAGTGTGACGTCAGGACTATGTATGTGACTCTCTCTCTCTCTGCAGACGGTCTCTCATGAAGTCATGACTGAGGATCGTGGTCATCGTTGGATGTACCGCATTTAGTATGAATTATTTTTCTCTCTCTCATATTTATTTGTATGTGACTGTAGGGTGTATTTATCTATTATAAGGACAACCAACAGAATTCCACTGCCGACGTTTGTCGAAGCAACACATCTCTTAAAAAAAGCATAAAGTGCATCCAATACACGTTTGGCGACAAATATAGACTTTTATACCACAACTGGTTTCCCCCATAAATATAACTGATATGGACGCAGGTGCACTTCATTTTGTTCATACTATTAATTAACATTTTACATACAAAATAAATAAATTAGATTAAACACTAGTTCACGAACCAAAATGAGCTATCTTTAATGAGAATTATATTCAAATGGATGTAAGTTAAGTTTATCAGTTTCTCGGCTTGTTGAGTGCTCCATAGATAAGCCTTTTTAAATCAGACTCTTTACTTTGTTGATTTTGTTCTTAGTTTTCTGTCATTAGTGCAAGTTTTATGAGTCGGATATGTTTATTTTCGCCAGCTAATTTAATAATTTCGTCATGTAGAGGCTGTTATAAAAAATGTCGCCCATGTGCAAAGTACATCGAGTGTTCCATAGATATTTATAGGATAGACTTGATTGAAAGTACATTTCCCAGAGGCATACACATCGATTCTCAAGACTGTAGACATACTTATTTTTTTAGTACTATAAATTAAGCTTCAACTATTCGTAATCAGCTTTGATCGTTTATGATCAACCAAGGCCCTTGTCTATTCAGTTATCATTTAAAAATTCAATGTCAGCTAGTTTACGTTAGCATTAATTATATATTTAATCTTAATAAAGACAATCTTCTCGCACTAACCTTTCAATTGAAACAGACACAAGAACCTAATCTGACATTGGAAATTACCATAGTCTCGCCCAAACATTTACATAATGAAGTCACACCGCCGATATGGCTTCCTTCATTGATAATGGAAATGATTTCGGGGATCCATCGGGAGTGAGTCACGATCCGTTTGTGAGGGCGCCGGGAGGGACTGACGAACGTGGGTGAAATGCTTTATGTGAATTTACTAAACGAACAAACATGTGAATGATTGTCACCGCTAGATCAATAAATAAGTATGGGTATTGGGCTCCAGCAGTCATCTCATGGTAAATAAATAATTCTGTGGTGTTTGGCTGCTGGGGTAGAGGATAAAGGCTCCGATGGCGGTACACTGGAGTTTTTTGGATTGCACTGTAGGGAATTGGTCCAGCAAAGTGAAGGTGTCCACCCAAATTGTTAGTGCTTTGCCAATGGCGTTTGCTGCATCGGAAACCATGTTGATGGACTTAGATATTCTCTCTTTTCATTCTATTTTTTCTTTTTAACTATAAAACGCGATGATGCTTAGATGAGCTGAAGATTTGAAAATAAATTCATTTTCAAGATGTTTTCTAACATGACTCGGACTACTTTGACTTATTAAAATTGGAGTCATTTAGGTCTCTAAATACTGCTTTTTTAAAAGCATTAAATGTTAAACTTGATCGTAAGATTGCAACAATTTGGCAGCACCTAGCAACAGCTGTCCTACTTATTCTTTAAGCTGTCCTACTTATTCTTTCCGTGAATACAACGAGTTTATCACGTGGTACAAAGTCAAAGTATGCTCCATTAACATCCAAATTTTCGTCTTATATATTTAGTCTATTTTTGGAAATAGAAAGTTTGCCCTCACTGATATTGCCTTGAGCTAAATAAAGCCTGTACACTGTACATCCAACCTTAGCCGATATTTCTAATGTTGCAGGACGCGAATATTTTTTTAAGCTCAAGTCCTACAACAAACTTATATTTACACATTAGTTGCCAGTAGTTGAACAAATCAATTGCCCATTAAATAAATCTCTCAATACTTCAAAATGAAAGTTAGCCCTGGTGTCAAACATAAGATCACCGTTTCATTCCGCATTCCACTTAACTATCACTGTTTATAATTAAATTTACCGTGTTATTAAAAATATTTTCTCTAGACCTACCGCAACGTATGACTCCTTATTGTAAGCAATTAATATTCTTCCACCACGTACAGACGGCACAATTGTACGGCGCATACAAAGTTCATTATTAAGTGTCGAAGTGTGTTAAATCAAAATAATTAGCATATCAACACTGCGTTCCCCTGCCCGTTTCCCCCTCCCCTTGAGGCACGGCACGCGTTTAATAGTCATTTGTATTACCCGTATTGCTCGATTGAATTTCACCGAAATACTATTTTTATGATAATCACACGCCACAGACACACATGTGCGTCGTGGTTATTATATACTGTGGGATGGCTTTTGGTCTCGTGATAGAATAAATATTGATTGATCTGGAGTAAATATCTGTACGCTATCAACATTGTCATCAGCTATATCGCGTACATTGCAATAATATACTTTGACACAGTTCTCCCTTAAACATTTATATAGCGACCTGTTGCAATCGGTCTGCATCCAGCCCTCTCTTGATATATTATTCCATTTGTTTATTTTGTGTGTAGAGATTTACACCTTCGTACGTGGGATCCACTCTTCTCCGCTTTACTCGATCATTATTGGCCTCGTTTACAAGACTTTTTTGTCTATAAAATCGACCTTAGAATCTTGGTTCAGCTTTTTTGAAGCCAAAGTATTAATTGTCAACATACTCTAGTAGTAACCAAGCCATCTCAAACAACATTCCTAAGCTTATCCACCATATAGCGACCATCAAAGCTGCAACGGATGCATACATTACATTTACAGTCTAGACCTGTAATAGTTTTTAGCCTACGCAAACATTAATCCGTGTAGAAATCGAGATCTTTTACCACATAGAGTAGTTTTCTTATCAGCTGTACCAATCAGTGATGACAATTTAACAAATGCAAATGAATGTGCACTCTACTCTAACCCTCGATTTTGTTTTATTTTCTTTTATACATACATAATATACTAGCACTACCCTAGCACGGCAAAGTTACAACAATGCACCTGGTATGAGTATAATCCGGTGAGTATCTACCTACACAATATAAGTACATAACTATTGTTCGCTGGTCTACACAATTAGACCTACAAGGTCAAAGTGTCCAATAACACCTTAGGCTCCATAACCAGAATTAAGGATGTTGGACAGAAATCGGCTGAACTAAAGAAGGATTGGGCAGGCCACTACACCCGGGTGCACCCAAAAACATGGACGAAGATTGCCACGCAATGGATGCCTATGGATGGCAAGAGGCGATGGGGCAGGCCTCGGAAACAGTGGCGTGACGACCTCGATCAATTTAGCAGCATTTGGATGGTCTCAGCAACTAATAAGGATAATTGGAAGGAGTTCAAGGAGACCGTTGCCCAGCCCTCAGTATAGATTAAATAAAAATATATAAAAAATACACAGTGTACCCAAAACGCAAAACACAGATATGAGTCACTATGATGGATCCTTAACTGTTGTATTCGAATATCCTACCACAATCAAATTACAATTTATCAAACTGATAAAAGCGCATTTGAACCAAGAAAAGTAACAAAAAGACCATAGTAACATTGGCAAGTGGTGCACAAACTCGTTAGACGCGCCACCTGCCGCTCAGACGTAGTTTATTTCTACACCAGTCCTGGTCGATGCAATTATGATTCCGTTCATTAATACGTGTGACAGTAATATGAATAATTTATTTTTGTTTCCTGTTTTACACCCACAAATATTATAATCCTTGGAGCAAGGATCAAACTCGCAGTCAAAAGCTTGAAATTCGTCTTGTAACCAACTTCTCTATCGAAACTGTCACAACATTATCATAGTTAAAAACCTAAGCAGTAGGACAATACAATATACAATCTAATTTAATATACATAAAAAGACTCAGCACGCTGCTACGGAATACAATAAGACAAAAAAGTCGGTAGTTAAAAGTAAATTTATTTTTATATCGGATTAGAATTTAGACTCCTTTGTGTTGTTATCGGTCATACATATTTCATTACCCGTATCGAAGCATCGAAAAAACTATATAATGGAAAAATAAAGGAATGCCGGGTCAATAGATGACCGTGAAGCCTTATGGAGTAAATGACAGTGGTTTGGGCTTGAATGTAATTAATAGTCGGGTTGGTACAGCTAGTATATCAACTACGAAGTATCTGGAAATATTTTTGACGTTGGCGCAACATGCTTTAGTAAAACTCGAGTTTAAATCTGGTATATTCTGACTCGAGTATATGACTCAACCGGGCAATCGAACTTTATAAATAAAAATCAAAAACGAGTATTTATGCATGTGAAATTAGCATGAGCAAAAACATTTGAACATCTCTACAAGAGTAATCATAATCGGTACAGATCAACAGATCAAGATTACAAATCATGGAAAAATCTCTAAAAGCTTCCTCGACCATTCTGTTTAGTCATAACATCTACAAACATCCGACCACAAATCACTCCAATTAAATTCTTAAAATACCGCACCAAGCGGACGCCAATCAGAACAAAACGCAGACGAACCACTCGTGTTAAATCCAGATCACAAGTATATGATACTGGTTGGGCAATTGGAGTGGGTTCAAATTCCAGGGCACACTTCTGACTTTTCGGAGACGTGTGTATTGAGAGTCAATTACCACGCACTTTGATAAGAAAATAAAAAGGACTCCTGCATAACATAGAGATCTTAACAATATTTTCTATGGTGTCAAGTCCCCCAAGTCTAGGCCAATGTGGTGGACTACGGCCTAAGCCCTCCCAGTCGAATTACGGTTGTGCAAGAGTCTTGTGCTCGTAATGGACCATGATAGGCCGATACAGTACAGTACAATAATCATTGCCACTGATTGAGCAATTCAAGACGCGTGCATCAAGAACAATAAAATTATATTGGTGTCAGTTATGATTGGGGTCAGTGGTGTGGTCGCAAATAGAATCATTTTCATACAATGGCACAATCATGCGGATGGTGCTGGGATGGTACGCGATGGCAATCATTGATTTAAGATTTAATGATCTTGTGTTGTTGACTGTTGTGTTGATAGGCTTGTCTATTGAAATGACAATATCGTAATTTGTTCAATATATTTAGACTATCATAAGCAACATGCGAGACTGCGTTCTTAAATCGAGAGGTCGCGAGTAGTATCTTCGCGTTGATACAAATGTTTGTGTATTTGATGTGTTTGATTCTGTATTGGGTCATATGAAACTCTGCATCTGTATCTGTATCAGCCCATATACGCCCCACTGCAGGGCACGGGCCTCCTCTACAATCGTGAGTACAATTAAGAGGGTTGAGGTCATATAGTCCACCACGTTGGCCTAGTGCGGGTTGGCTCTATGAAACTGCCAGTAGTTATTTTTTTTTTTTTGTTTATTTAAGACGCCCCATGTTATATTTAAAATCAATTCAAAAGTGTTTGTCTCTAAGGAAAAATAGAAATAAAATTCGTATGCTAATTAAATCCAGAGGAAGTTGCATTAGTTTTTAGTTAGTTTTTTAGTTACCAATCTTTCAATTAATATTTTTGAAGACGCACATATTTGTTGTCAATTAACTCTGAAAAAAATCCTTTTATTCTAATTAAATTGATTCCCTAAATAAATTCTTCACACAAAGAATTTACACAGTACTGAACAAATACAATTTCATGTGTGTTGTAGGCGTGTCGTAAAACCAGCCAGTTCGTAAAACGACTAGTTAATTAAATAAACAATTGCATTTGAAAAACATTCTTGGAATTTAGTTGATAAATTAGTCATACATTTTTGTTTAGGTTGAATGTATTCGGAGTAAGTCACGTGCTTTGCTTCTGATTATTATTTTATGTCTAAATGTTTTGAACATGAATGTGTATTGATTAATTTCTGAGAAATTCTTTAAATGTAAATATATCATATGCTGGGTATTGAACAGACTAAGAAGTCGGCGGTCTTTCTTTTTGCGTACAAAATGTTTATTCATATTTTACAAGCACTTATTTAAATTCAAGTTTTCTTCTCTAAACAACATACATGCTAGTAGAATTTAAAGTAAGTTGTTGCACAAAGGTTAACAATGTGGTTTACAAACTTCAATCAAATATATACTAGATACAGTGTCAGGAACAAAATCACATGCGAAAAGTGGCCGAGGTTGTTAATACATATACATTTGTATTTCGAACTACGAGATGTAGAAAAATGGTCTTATAATATAAACAACTTCAAGTAAGAATAAACTTTAATTGTTTGAAATAAGATTTATTATATCTTAGAATATACTTGCATTCAAGACGTTATGTCATTGAAGAAAAAAAAAACATAATTATCGAAAAAAAAGATATTCCCACAGAAATCTTTGTATTACGGTGATTATTTTGACAATTTTGAAAAACGCACGGCGTGTTGTACGCGTGGTGTACGCGTTGCCGTTGGTGATGATTGAAGCATACTAAATTGAAATAGAGCCACACTGACTGTGGCTAAATTTTTCGGGCCGTTTTTGAAGTGCTAATCCGACATCTAGTATATAACGAAGCAGATGATTCCTCAGTATTATTTGGGACTGCAGCAGCAGCGCACTCTATTGGCGAGAGGTTGACATCGCGGTTATTTGTTAGGTCCATCGTTTACTTTAATTTCTCACCTTTTGTATAATAAATTAATAATTTAAACACAAGTAATTTCTTGTAACACTTGTATTTTAAACACTTATTTTAAACACTGATTTTAAACACTTTTTTTAAAGACTAATTTTAGACACTTAGTAGTTTTCACAGAACTTTTCCATTCGAAGGCGAATTACTGAATGCTCAACTCATCAGGAGCCTTCTACAAGAAAATTCTATGATCGCGCTGATTGGTCGACCAATCCAGCGCTCCGATTGGTTCAATATAAACAAAGGAAACTAAACACTTTAGAATAGTTATTCTAATGTAACATCTTATAATAAAATCTTAAATTACGCGAAAGAAAGTTTCCATTATTATTTATGAATATTGATAATTATTTTGTAGCCTAAAAACCTTTTAACATCGAGAGGATATCGCTCCAACATATTTAAGATGCGCGACATCTGTACGGTTGTAATGTGAAACTTAAATAAAAGGAAATAACAACTAAGTATTACAAATGTAGGCTTTAAATAATTGATGGAAAATCTAATATGGTTAAAATTAATGTTTATTATTTTTTTACGCTGATAAATCATTTTATAATCAAAAAGGGATAGAAAGGAAGTAGCTCCACCATGATTACAATGTGCGCCATCTGTAGATCTACTTTTTAAAACTTAAATTACTTTAAATAAGAGTTAACATTGTAAACATAAAACTGTAGGTGATGTATAATTGTGTATAGATAATAATTATAGTTAAAATGAGTAATAAAATCAATATTTATTGTTTTTGCGGCGACATATATATTTGATCGAAGTTTACAAAATACCAGTGTTTTAATTACTATGTTGACATTTTGTAAAATGACTTCTTCAGTAACATAATCGCGACATACATATTAAAATCTTGTTTTGATAACAGCTTACGGCTTAAAAGTTTCAAATCCATTCTAAGTTAATTTTGGATTCTTGACGATATTTTCGCTGCTTAGTTTAGAAGAGATTATCTAACTTTGATGCTGTATAAACGTCAAATGAAATGACAATTCATTTCTCATCTGTTAGAATTTCGGTCAGCTCCACCAGAAGTTTTATTTCTTGTATTTTTTCAAATCTCTTTTAGTTTTCATAAAAAGACTATTGAATATCATATTAATAAAGGCGTTTATCTGATTCTATCAGTCTAAAATACAACAGTACTAATTGACTCAAATCTGTAGTTTTTTCCACGTAATTAAACCTAGTTTTTTTGTCATTTCGCAATTGTGGAACAAAAACTCATTCTTGATAATTTTAAATTCATAAAAATAATAATTAGCACCAATTGGTTTTTCCTTCAACCTACCAGTGAACGTCTTACACGTTGCTCAGATGTGTAATTGATTTAATGTGATCTCGAAATCTCTTTGAAAAATCCTTGTACATTGGATGTACTTTTTATCAGTTCCAAGATATTTCGCAGTCATTCCTTTTGGCTCATGCTTCACGACTCGTAGCTCGTGCCCGCATCAAAACAAAACCATAATGAACATATACAAATTGTTCCAGAATTAAAACGAGATCGGAACCGATTACCCGGGATTTACTTGCGCTCCTTTATCATAGCGAATTATAAATTTAAATGTCTCCACACGTAACCATGTAATATGAAAATGTTATTGTTTTTGCCTGAATCAAGCGCATGCATCGCTGAGTTCGCAATAATAATGCTGCTTTAAAGCGATATGCATCTAATGACGTATTTATGTGGTCGGTTTCAAGGCTTTTAGTTTTTTACCTCACAGCCCGCACGGATGTCGGGACTTACATTAAAACATGCTAATGTTAGGATTAAAAGTTTCCGTTTTCTTTGTCTGTATGTTTTTTGTTTTGTTCTTTGCGTGGATTGTTTTATGCAAGACCTTTGTGGCACGCAAAGTAATGTTCCGCTTTGAACTAGGCTGTATTGTTCGGCGGAGGTTTTGTGCTCATCGCGCTTTGTGCATTTAACGTAATTTAGAGGAGCGCAGCTCAGCTTATAATCATTATTTGTGAGTGTACTGAACTGGAAAAAAAGGCTCTGAACTTACTAATATGCAATCATAATAATTAGTCCATTACATTAATTTCATAGTGAATGTATGAAATGACTGAATAAATTACTAGCATTGCCAAAAGGCAACAACCGGGTGCAGAAGGTTACGGTATCGTTCGACGCATAGATTTCATCGTTATTCAAAAAGTAAAGCATTTAGCAAAAAAAAAAGGGTAACGTAAAAGTAAAGTCTAAAATTAGTTGTGCGGTAAATTTGAAGTGACCAGTCTCCCACAGGAACATGCATTTTTTCGGAATATAAAGCAGTTTATGTCACTGTCCGGTCCCTAAACTAACCCCAACGCATATACTCATGTCCATCTATTGTTTCATTTCTGCGTAAAAAAACAATTTAAAGTCTTATACTCTCATTTAAATTACTGAGATTTATAAAATTTATATGATTTGGAGTAGATCTGGCGAGGGCAACGTATCCAGCATCTATACGATGCGTGTCACCGAACGGATCTGTCATCGTGAGGCAGAACGGAAAACTCTGGGATCACGCCAACTCGCAAAAAAAATATACCCACCGCCGCGGCGTCTAAACAAAAATTATATTAAATACGTCGTGGACTGTGGTTGGTTCATCGACATCATTAGCTTCTAGTGACTACTTGATATATGCCCCTAAAATTGTACTATTACTTTCAGTTTGTCTATTTTGCATGAGATCTTGATCTAAATTCTAAATTGATTAAATATATGACGTTCCATGTTGCCAAAAATGACTTGTGATGTATCTTTTAAAACTGTAAGATATTATCCTAAAATCGTGATAGTTTTACCTAAATCTTTCAAAAACGTTCATTATTTGAATTAAGAATATTTTGATTGCATAACATCAGTCCATTGAAAAACTATGACATGTGCTTCTGTTTTATGGTTAATAAATTTGAACGCAAGTTTACGGTTGTGGGTCAATTGGACGAAGGATTCATGACACAAGACATTGAGGACCAGTTGTGCACAATCTATTATCGTCAGAAAACTTTTTAGATAGTTTTATATGACGCTTTTATGTAATCAACTCATTATTTATATGATAATACTCAAATATGACATTTCATGATGCTGGTTCACTCGGCACTCTCAACTCTCTCACCAAAATGTGTCAATCCCATAAGAATCAGCCAAGCTTATCGTTCATACCAAATCTAACATTGCGTGTTAATAGCTCTTTTTATCAAAACTCTTCATCATTTCCGGGACACATGCGTTTTCTAATTTGAAATCTCGTCCATCGTTTTCTCACCACATCAAAATGAATCTGATGATCTTAGCGGATGTTGATAATGCATAACCTAAATCTTTGACATTTTTATAACATTTCTCCAAAGCCAAACATAGACTTTCCAAGAATCTTACAGATCTTAAAATAGCATTGGAGTTTCTTAGTTTTTTTGCTTTGCTATGTACTGCGGAGCGCAAATTAAACGATTGTCGGCCGGCCGAATGTGCGCCAATGTCATTAGCCATACTTACGTAACTACGCACTCGTTCGGAATCTTATGCTATGTGTTTTATACGTCTTCTAGTACACGATGCCAACATTCGTAGGGTTGGCAGTGATGATTTGCTAAAATTGTCAAATTGGTGTTAACTGTTTTCATTATCATAAAGCGTGGTGTGGTAATTGATGTAGCATTTAGAATCGTGAAGGAGCTTCTTAAATAGAGTTAAAAAATAATATATCTGCATACCCCGATCAAGTTAGTGCGGTGTATTAAGATCTGCACTATATCTTGGAATTTGCTGGAGATATTCCAAAGAATCAGAAATACATAAATAAGGTAAACTGGCATCATATATTTTGTTTTTTACATATTGAAATCGAAAGTGTCAAAGTAAGTACAAAGGTGTCCGATGAAAGTGTATTTACAAAACAAATACCTAATTCCAACGCCTAAAACAAGTATTAGATACGCTGAATGCATAAAAGAAGACATCATTTGATTGACACTAGATGAAACATTTGTCAATCCTATGAAACGATTGAGTTCATCAAACAAATAATAAAACAGAATTAACAGATTTACGCTTAAATCACACAGTACTGCTAGTTTTTGCACCAAGTCTTGATGTTGGAACAAGATAATTCGTAATGTTATCAAATCTTATTTTTGTGCAGTATAATTGACCTTCCATTTATCTTTACTTTTTATTGTCAAATCTCAAGCTTAGGGAAAACATTTATCTGATTAACAAAACAAGCTCTAAAGAGTGATGAAATATATTACGGAGTACAAATCTAAAATTTTTGGTATTCACATGAGAATAACCATACAGCGGCAGTTCAATTCTAGTTGCGTTACCTTTTGATGGAGAATTTAAGGCTTTGATGAGAAAGAGAATAGATGTATACAAAGAGAAATTCAAAAGCAAAGCTTCCCGAAGAGTTCTTTAGGCTAGTCAGTAGTCAGCCCATTTCACTATTATCAAGATTACCCCACCATTCTACTACGCATCAAATTACCACCAATTTCGCGCGCCTTACAAATATGTTATATATTAAGTATGTAATTTATTACTACATATAGGCATGTTATAACACACGTCAGTACGCAATGGACAAGAACAATGCCCTAGTTACCTGGTCGTACGCTTCGACGAACACTAAGCTGGATATAATGCGTCCACTCCTTTTGTTCTTTCATTATATTCTCTTTATAATATAGACTATCGAAGCTGCTAGTATAATGCATATTCCGTGCGATCCCATAATATCAACCACGCTTGTTGGTTAAAATCTCCTGCCACTGTCTCGTGTATTTCGTTAATTATAATTTATCATTACAATATTATGATTCATAATCTGTATCGAGGTGATGCATTTCTTGCTGTTCGGTTGATTTACTTTATAATATCCTAATTTCCGTAACATGTTTCTGTAAAAGCGCAATAGGTAAAGCAAAATTAATACAAACATCCACTATAAACTCATATTATTCAATTAGCAATAATTACTGCTGTGACATTATTTACGTGTATAATAGCGTGTCGTACTTGTATTAAAATTTTGAAAAACATCCATCCATCCATGAATAATTCATTCTGTTGCTAACCCTGACACACGAACGCTATTAATACCATATCATGACGAACAATGGCGGGCGCAAAAAATAAAGAGCTTAGTTAGTGGATAAATTACGCAGTCATCGAAGGAGGGTGCCGCCCACCGGCCAGCGATTGTTCCTTTTTTGTGTTTCATTCTAGTTTTTTGCGATTCCGGGACTTTCTGGTCACTCGCTGAATGTTCGTTTTATTAGTTTTCATTCGATTTTGGATTGAGGACGCCCGTGTTATTCTTTTCTTATTTTTGATTGATTTTAACAATGCTTGTGATTTTGTTGATCGATGTCAGGTATTTATTTTACATTTAACTTTTCTATAGATCTGTCTGATAGAGTCTGGCTCACGAGTCGTGGCACAACAAAAAAGCGGCAAATTTTAAAAAATGTCGGCTGGCAATCCTGAAAATAGTTGGAAAATGAATTTTGATACTTAATTATTTTCCTATATTCATTTAATTTATTCTTTATGGGAAAATTCACTTCTAATACATATGAACAATTAATATGCACTATAATTATTGCGTAAATATCTTAGCCAACGTAGTGTGGGACGCCCTCTGACCAGATGGTGGGACGACTTGCACAAGAGAACCAGCAGCGACTACATGCATTAAGCAGCAGACCGGGTTCTTTGGCGTACCTTGCGAGAGGCCTATTTCCAACAGTGGACTGCACCGGGCTGACGATAGTAATTATTACGTGTTAGGTACAATTGAATGATGATAATAGTAAATAGAAACTGGTTACTACTTTTATGTTTATTAGTTTCGTTAAGTTTATAATGCCTGAGATTACACAGGTCAGTTGAGGTGAATTAATGATATACTACTATGATTAATTTAAAGTTTTTTATGTAGTGGCATTTATTTCAGTTGAAACACAAGAAAAATCAATTTTAGGATTGACAATGAAATACAGGGTATTTATAAGCATCAAATTTTAATCTCTGTAGTCAAAATCAGACTCCAAAATTTATATTCCCTCAAGAGAGTTGTCACTGTCGTTTTCGTCATCACGCACATTAATTATAAATGGCTCCAATTATGTTTCCGCAATTTCGTCTTACTGCTGGACAAATATTGCCTTTCTGAACTAAGAGATACATTTGTACCAAAACTTCAAGTTCGCAGACCAAGGTTTCCCCACTGTTTCTTTGATGTGTATGTCATCTAAAACAAAGTAAACACTATTTTTATTTATTTACATAGGTTAACAATTTCCAAGCACTAAATTGCCTACATCTAAACTAAATTTAAGTAAGATATAAAAATATTTTATAAACACCAAATAAGATTTAAAATGATATTATGTAAAACTAATACGATATATTTAAGAATACTAAGCTAATAATTGAAATATAAATAAAAGTATCAATTTGTTTCGGTTGAATACCTGATACTGATAATAAGTTGTTGTTTTTCTTGAATTATAGTATCCGTATCACTTTTTATTTGATTGTAGTTGTAGATCATGGTGAACAACATACTCCTCACACCACTTTTAATTGGTATCGCCATAATTTACAGAAAGATTCCGAAAATAACTCCACCAAAAATCGTAACGAAATGTGAAGTATTTATTTTGACATTTAAATAGTGTTACCATGGACAGATTTCCAAAAAAATGCCTGTGCCAGGACTCGGGTGCCAGACTCTACCATTCGATACTGTATCTGGACGGCATTAGAACTTACCACCAGGTGCAATGCAGTCACTATGCCGTGCCAGATAAATAAAAAAATGATGCAAATAAGGCAGGGGGAATCAAAGTAATTATTGTGTTGAGACAAAACATGATGGTCAAAGAGTTATTAGCTGTCAATGTGCGAACGTATGAAACAAAATCATTTCACCTTCTTACTTTATCAAACCTTTATGTTCCATCGTCCAAGATGTCATCGTATCTGAACTTATATTTTATAGAATGCTGTTGGCTCACACAATTGCTCTTTAATTATTGATTCTAGAAAAAAGTTTCTAGATTCCCCTTAAATGATTTCAACTTCTGTTACAATATCATGATCTTTACATATAAAACATCTTTATCTTTTTGGAATAAACATTACATTAATTGGACAAAAAATAATCTCTATATTTCTTTTACCACCGATCGCCGTTCCAATACTTGTTGATCTCGCTTTGCATGCCAAATTAGATTCAAATAGATTGTCCATTTTATTAGTTTTTTTGTAATCGCGCGAAATAATAAGACTAATGTATATACTATACACGTGTAATTAGTTTTTTATTGTTAACAACGTGTTCCATTGTTCACGCAATTTTGATTTTTATTGTTACTCTAATAATGGTGAGATTTCCGAACGAGTTTTTTTGGTTATTTCTTTAGTCGTTTGCAGAAACACGGTTCTCCATGTTCTGCGATGGTATCTCGGTTAATTTGATTTTGCCTGTTTATTATATGTATAAAAATTGTAGCAATACTATTAATCAATATTCACACGTTCAAGTGTGTTTTACCGCAAATAGCATTGGGTAAAGGTGCAAATGGATCGTTATTACGAATGATAGTTTTTTTGTAATATGTTATCTTAGAGACATCTTTGGAATTTGATGCAATAAGTAGTACTTGAAATAAATCAACGTTAGATATATTGTGGGTGTTTTTAGCTCCTTGTGACTAACTAATTGTATACTGTAAATATTAGAATTTGATTTCCACAGTTAGCCTTTGTTTCTAGGTTTCAAAATACGCACTTTCTTTAGAGCTGAAACTTTATTGTATACACCAATATATTATCACAGGTATACTCGTATTAAAATTTAATTAACTCAAACATAAGTCTGAACTTTGCTACCTACATAATGTCTCATCGACATGTAAACTTTGACCACATAAATTGTATTTTTTTTTTAATGAATATACATCTATTATGCGCAACATAGGAGTAACAACATAGTGCTGATAGTGACGTCATCCATTGAAGCACTTTGGTTCTCAAACAATCTGATGCGTGGAAGCAGTCTCTGTATCACGAGATTGTAACTAGTGCGCTAAGTGAAGCGACCTCGCTCCTCGTGATCTCGCATTGTGCCACTTTGATTTACATTGACGGCCTTGGTGCTGTGGTGTCCGAGATTGTTGTCAGGTTAGAGTAATGCATTGCGTCTTTCACAATTAGTACTACGGAATGAGATTTCTCTGAGATAATAAGAGATTATGAGCTGAAAATCTAAAACGTCTTGAGGGAATTTTCAAGATTCATTTGATTAGTGCAAGTTTTACGATTGAGAGTAATTGGAAGTACGGGTGTAGGGTTAATGTGATGCATACATCAAACTACCGGCTAACCCTCACTAGGCCAGCGTGGTGGAGTATATGGCCTAACCCCTCTCAATCGTATTCGCGATTGTAGGGGAGGCTCGTACCCTGCAGTAAGACTAATATGGGCTGATACAGTACCTACAGTATACATAAAACTATACACATCATATTTTCTATATGATAGCTAGTGCCGAATCCATGTTTTCAATATCTATTGAAAGTTCAGCGACTTTTTCAACCTTAAGTCGTCTGTCCACCTCGTGGGTGTACGTCCATCTACGAATCTATGTCACTGTTAGAAAAATAAATGAGCCATGTATATTAAAATGGTGATGCTAAGTTATTACATAAAAACCCTAATGTTCTTTACTATTATAATTAGGATGTTAAGAAGTGTAAGTTTTTTCGAAACCTAATGCATGGTCAAAATAAATAAACATATTTCGCAAACGCCCGCAATATATATGAATGAATGTACCATAAGTAGTCAATTTTATTTCTATAATAAAATGTACTGGTGAAATAAGATATTTTATAGTCGAGAAAACTGGTACCTGGTTAGATTCAAACATTTTACACGTTTCGCGCCAATAAATGAAGGCAATAAAAATTATCTATACAACGTTTAATAGACATTTTATAATTATTTTATCTTTTTCGATCGGAGATAAAGTGCCACTTTTAAGTATTTATTTTTAAACACCGGCAGAGCTAGGATTAGTACGCATTAAATAAACGGAATTTTATCGTTTTTATTCGCATTTATATCATTTGAATTTATTTCCAAAAGTTTAATGATACCGTAAATAGATAAAAATAAGTGTATTTAATGTTCGGTAAGGGTTCTTAACTGAACAAGCTCATTTTAGTTAATATTACTAATGTATGACTTTGTATCAAGTCCTGAATGGGACAAAAATCTTGTCTCCCTCGTACTACGGGCAGGATATTAAGCCATATAAAACTAGAAGGACCAGTCTTGTTTATTATATGATAATGGTAGCGGCATTTTGGAAGCATCTTAGGCCTAACTTTTGCATAATATAGAGAACTCATTTTCGATTATTTGACAGCAGGTGCAGTTGGTTAGACGCCGGCTGTGAAACGAGAGACTGCGGGTTCGATCCCCGCACCGAGACAAATGTTTGTATGAACCACAAGTATTTGTTTCGGGACTAGGTTTTTGTGAGACCAAAAAGTCTCTCGTAGTTCTTGATACCAACGACACAAGACTTAGTGTGGGTTCAGAACTATGTATGTGACTGTTGGGTATATTATTATTAAGGTGTATTACGTATATGAAAAATGACAATACAAACACAAAGGCATTCAATTATGTTTTTATTTAGACGCGTTTTATAAATTCAACAAAGTGAATCTTAATTTTTAATTATTTTCTTAAGTATAAAAATGGAAGATAATTGAGCAAATTATGAGTGTTTTTGACGGTGTAATTAAAATCGGTTTTCCTGCAGCAAGGGTAAATAAGTTGATTTAAATTAAGTACACATCAATCCAAAGCTTATAAATAAGATTATTCTTCCAAAAGTATGCGACTGTTAGGTCAAATTGTATTTCTCAGATTATATTTAATTGACATCATAGATTCGATCCTAAGCCAGTTTTATTTTCGAAGATAACTGTATTTTTAAGTTATTTCTTTACTGGCTCGTTCACATTACTATTTTAATAAAGTTTTCTACCTCAAAGCAATAATATAATTCACATAGTTTTCTTCAGTCTCCACTTCCAGTTTAATTTGTACATATTTAAATGCAAAGTACCTGCGCGTTTATCGTTTCATACTACTTATCGTGCAATTTCGGTATATCGCAATATTCGAGTGATTATTTTTGATGATCAGTAAGAATGCAAATTACACAGGCACACGATCTTTACTGCGAAAATTATTTGATGACTGCTACGAGTATATTGATGTGTTGTTTAAAATAAAATTAAAATAAATTTGCAATAAAATTATAAATGCGGCTGTTGAAGTTAGAAATTCAGTAAATGTAAAAGTTGTCTAGGATATTTTTTAAGAAAAGACAAATGTTCAATCGGTTAAAAGACTAATCGTTATTTTGACTTTTTGTGAAGCATGAGATCCATTGGTACGGGAGCTAGCAACGTCTGGAAAACAAGCATTTCAGGTAGGCCAGTTTTTAGATATGCTATCTCTCTCACTCTCCCGGACGTCATACAGGCTATCTGGCTGGCGGTAGTGGTTGCGTTCGTCAGTGCGCAGCCTACCTATACAGGTAAAATATCGAATTTTAAAATCATTTTAAGAAGCTTTTTTCCTTTATTATTATTTTTATTGAACTTTTTGCAACATGAATCTATTATTGCCAGATATTTCTATTGTTGTTTAAACTATGCCAGACGCTAATTTTGAATTAAAAAAATATTATTTTTCAAAGTATTTCAGTATGGCTGTAATTTTTATATGATGTTATTTAAGTATCTAAAAACCTAAATTTAATTTGCCAGACATTAATTCGGTTGTTAAACCTTCAGCCAGACCGACCTAAAAGTGAAAAGTGATGTGGTATCATTTTGCTTGATCTAGGAATAGTTGTCAAATAAATTACATAGAACTAATTAAAAACTATTGAATTAATGTGTGGATTAATATAGTATCAAAATAACTATTTATCGTTGTACAAAATAAGATAATAATCAATCTCAAGGATGAAAATAACCAAAATTTATATTTTTCAATCCATAATTTTATCACAAAAAAACGGAGGCATCTTGATAATTATCATCATCATCATCATCTTCAGCACTGTTGCCATTTTTATTGTCATCGTCGTCTTTTGAAATGTCATCGTCTTGTAATAAGTTATTATCTGTAAAAGAATGAAACATTTTATAATCTATCGGCAAATAAATTTATTAGTATTTTATTTTTAATTTTTACCTTTAATGATAATGTCGGCAACTAATGATGGCAATTGCTCTCCAACAAACCAGATAAAATCATATTTATGGTCCAGCCGGAAACTTGAGGTGATAGAGATGTTGGTTGTTGTAAATGATCATTTCTCCAAAACTTTGTAACGTAACGAACTCGTAGTAAATGCTGATAAAATTCAGTTTTGCATGGTGGTAGGCTTGATGGATCAAAATTACGATTTTGTTTTTTCAAAATTATCATCTGATTTTGTAGACCGATATGTGTTTGAAAACAGATGACACCGAACTTCATTGACGTTCCATGAATCCCGAGCTCCGTAAATATGACAAATTAACTTTTCTAAGATCTTAAATGTCTCATCCAGCAATTCTTCATCATCTGTTATAATATTTTGACAGGCTAATTGATACTCTTCTGATTGCTCTAACAGTTTAAAGATCGAAGTTTGCCTTTCCGGAAAAAACCTGGTGTGTAGTCGCATCCAGTGAGTGCATAAAAGCACGGTAGAGCTTTCGATAACGAATTCTCTAGAATTTCGTGTACTTGATGACGCTTATAAATCGCTCATAATTCCCCACGCCCAAATTTACCCAGATTTTAGTGATGCATTCAAATGCTCCATGTTACCAAGAAGTATTATTAAAATATCTGTGTCTGAGCAGCGTATCACAACTTCGCCATCGACATTTATTTGACAAATGTGATATATTATTATTTGAGAATCGGCTTCTTCTTGTTCTTCGCAAGACAGTACATCTTCAACAGTTTTAATAACCTTATTACTTTCAACCCGGTATGAAAAGCACTTGTTAATTGCATTAGAAGTGTCAATTTCTTGGATATTAACTTCTGTATGTGAATTCTGAGACGTATTATCTGGCAGGGTTTCGCTAACATCTACTGCAGTATTTGATAACGAAGTTGAACTAGATGTGCTGGGAAGATCTACTGTTGACGAGAAATTAATTTCAGATAAATTACGATATTTTGTCATAAGACCTGTAAAACTGCTGTAACAATTTCTGTGATATCCATCAGTGTCATTAACTTGCTCCGGTAACTGTACACTATTATACCGGGTATATCAAGACTGCGACCGAAAACGAAGCCAGGTTGTAGTTTTAGTGGCTCCAAACACGATGCAAATAAAAATTTCGCCAAAACAGTGATAGATAATATTTTTTTATATATTTTTTAAAATCATCGTGTTTTGGTGGAAAATACCTATTTTTTGCGAAAATACTAATTTAAACCCTTATGTACCATTGCGTGTTTAAAAATAAAGAGGTCTACATCTTTATTTTAGGAAAATTATGTTTTTATCACCCAAATACGACGATTAGTAAAAAATTACAAAAAAAAGTTGACGATTTTTTTTGCGAAATTTTTACTTGCATTGTGTCTGAAGTCACTAATACTACCACCTGGCTTCGTTTTCGGTCACGGTCTTGATATACCCTGTATTTCAGTTTAAAATTTACACGTATTTGCAGAACTTCTTTACACTTTTTTAATGTATCTTCAACAAAAGTTATTATTTTTCCATTTCTGTCTTTACAAAAACCACATTTTAATTTTTCGCTAGCCATTGTAATACAATTTTGTTATACACATTAAAAATAACACGTGATTGTCTGTACTCTTTCAACATGCCCAATCACTTTTCACTTTTAGATCGGTCTGGCTGAAGGTTTAACAATCGAATTATTGTCTGGCAAATTAAATTTAGGTTTTTAGATACTTAAATAACATCATATAAAAATTACAGCCATACTGAAATACTTTGAAAAATAATATTTTTTTAATTCAAAATTAGCGTCTGGCACAGTTTAAACAACAATAGAAATATCTGGCAATAATAGATTCATGTTGCAAAAAGTTCAATAAAAATAATAATAAAGGAAAAAAGCTTCTTAAAATGATTTTAAAATTCGATATTTTACCTGTATAGGTAGGCTGCGCACTGACGAACGCAACCACTACCGCCAGCCAGATAGCCTGTATGACGTCCGGGAGAGTGAGAGAGATAGCATATCTAAAAACTGGCCTACCTGAAATTCTCTCTCAAAAACGTTGCTACCTCTTAGACTACATATGTGATTTTTTATATTTTTTTACCTCCAAGGCTATTAGGAAAAATTTAAAGAAAATTGCATTGATAACCTCATCTTATCGCTTGTTCTAGGATATTCTTATTCGCCCAGACAGGGACCTGGTAAAGGAAACTTCAATGCTGATCCACTATCTGTACTGCACCGCGCCTAGCAACAGACGCATAGTACGCAGTAGTCACTTCCTTTCGCCAGTATAAAAAAAAAACCATCCTTTATATTAGCCCATATACGTCCCACTATAGCGCAGGAGCCTCCTCTTCTATCGAGAGTACGATTGAGAGTGGTTAGGCAGTGTACTCCACCACGCTGGCCTAGTGCGGCTTGGCAGACATACCATAGAAATTTTACCGAATCGCTATAGTAGGTATCCAGGTTTTCTCACGATATTTTCTTTCACCGTTATAGGGCGTGGTGATGGACTATCAATACACACATGACTCCGAAAAGTCAGATGTGTACCCTGGGATTCGAACCCGCGACCACCGTAAACATGTTAGCAGCCGCGTCTGGCCCGTTACCAACAGGCCACCATGCACTTCAGAAATAACCATCACAGGCGTAATAGAATATTGGGGTCAGCACAGACCACCAGGCACCAAGCTCCCTATAAACAGTAACGATTCCGCATATCCTATTGCCATTGCTATAAAACTAGATTTAGATAAACTCCAACTAGACAGTGCAAACATTACGCTATTTTATACACTAACAGTGACAAATGTAAATATTCATACTCATAGCGAGAGATGCTAATAAAAACTTTAATCGTTTTATTCAACGATCTGAGTTTGCTACTATATTAACGTTTTATGTTTATACGCCGTGTATGTTTATAATATTTGTGGTTATTGTCTAATTATTTGATGGGGTTATTTTTGCACATAATTTGGGTGCGTTGAAGGCCATTGGTACTTACGATTATGCTGTAAGACGTGTTTATATATGAAGAATAATTGTTTAAGATTTTTTATTGTAATATAAGCGGCAATTTTACTCGTTCAAAATGTATGAAATTATTATCCGAATTTTGTTATAATATACTTAGACTATGGATATTACCAAACCTGAGTACCGAATCTAACATACTTTTATATCATCAATATAGTAATGAATACAGACCAATAAAGTAATAAATATTTATTAAACTCGACAAAAAATTTTATGATTACAAAGCAGTCGATCAAATTGAAACATCTGCTGCCAAACCGATCGATCCTGTTCCAATAATAAACATTATATTGAACACATCCAATTAAGCTTCCTGAATTTCATCAGTTTATATCATTACCTAAATTAACACCAGTATTTTACTGCATGTAATTACCAAAATTGGACGTCATAAAGTTTATTATAATACCTATCTCGGAGGAAACACAGCTCTTCGAAATTCGATGTAAGTAAATTAATAAACACCCCAGTTTATTATACTCTAAGACCCAATTACTTCGATCGAGCGAGCTGATTAATTTGTTCCTTTTTGTATTCACCCGAAACGACGACTTGTTTTCATATTGCATAACGTTAGATAATACAAAAAGCAATGGACTCCGAAAAGTATGAGCTTCGACGATAAAAAAGGAAATAAAGATAAGGTGTAATGCTCTTATCATTTTTACGAAAGAATTGTTAGGGTTGCCCCAGATTGTTTTTAGGTATACACTGGAACGCTGACTGGGTGAATTGATATATATTTTTTTGTAAAAAAAAAAATAAGATTTAATTTTAGATGTGTCATAAACTGTTATAACTACTTCATCCGCCAGTATCTCTTTGTTTCTACTTTCTACCCTTATCTATTAGAAGCGACCTGCATTCAACGACCTCATATGATCATCATCAGGATCTTTCATTCATCATCATTCTAGGGCTCTAAAGTATTTTACTGTTTTGCTAAATATTGTTACTTCTATTTTATAGATCACCGGAAAGTACTCTACCTTAGCGGTATCTATAAAATCTACTCTACCATCTCAACCACGATCTCCCTCACAATTGACTTCATTATTCAGCTTCATACAAATTTACGAACTAAGAAACTTAAAATCATCCCATCTTAATTATGTTAGCCGAGGCAGAGTTAGTTCCTAATTGAACGTTCTCGATAACCTTTGGATAGGAGCAAAGTTCGCACTCGATGTCCTAAGTAAACCTGAAACTTCAGTGCTCTCTATGTCTTTGACGTGCTTGTTTGTAGTTTCGTTTTTATTATTTACGTCTAATGTTCGTAGTGTAGTATTTGCTATTACTTTGCTATGTTCAACACTAATCTTCTCTAAAATAGTTTTTAAATGCAGTGAAATATATTAATTAACCCAATTCGAAGTGCAAAGTTTAGTGTTATGTACTGGAGAAATTAAAACTAACATGGAAAGTATATTGACATTGTTTCTCTACTATTAAGAGGGTTTAGGTCATCATCCTTATCCTTCTGTTTATTCGCTGATGCAAGCGTGACGATGTCATATTATTATTTACATATATATAATATACCTTCCTATAAATCTAATTGTAACATTTTTCCTCGTTTAGTTCATTCTGCCTTTATTTATGATTGAGGAAAATACTTCCACGGACATATCCGACGATAGCGTAATTGTACGAGAGATGTCACGCCAGTCGATTAGTTGTGCTGTAAGAGCTACACACGTTTTGTTAGATAATATCTATATCAGTTCTTTTTTTCGCTTTTCTGGGGCTTAGTCTATCACGATGGCCTAATATGCTTCAGTGAACTTTACACAAGAGGTATATTTTATTTCATTAAAGAAAATTATTATTGATTACACATTTACAATTTAAAAGTTAACAGTGTGCCCTAGGTTTAAACCGGTGACATCCTTACACAATCTAATCCTACTCCACATAAGCTATCACAATTTCAATAATCGGAATCTAATTTCCAATAAAAGCAAAGTTGGAGTGTCAACCTAAATCAATAATCCTTGTAAGCAGCGACGTCTAATGTCAACACGCTTTGCCAACTTGTACCAAAAGTTTTGGGACCCACTGACCTCTGAAAATGACATTCTAAGCATATTTAATTCAGCCCGCCCGCTTAAACAGTATGTGACCGTTCCATAGATAAGCTACTTAAAGGAATTAAAGAAATAGGTAAACTTTTCGCTAATATCAATCTTTGGCGTAACACATCAATAAACCTTTCAGTGTTTTGTGCTCTATAAAATAATGAATGAAATTTTAATATGGGCTAAAGATAAATATGAACATACACTTCTGTAATTTAAAGTAATTGGTGTAGTTAACAGTTTTTGACAAAAAAAAACTTCTTAATAAGATTTTCAAAGGTGCAGAAAATCAACCGACAGGCAGTAGATCACTTTTGGACTAATCCCTCACAACCGAAAAGAAAGCGTCATACCGTCTCGCGAAGCTTTTCGCATAAATACAATACAGGTTCCATAGAATACCATTTTTGTCACACAAAGGCACAAACTTTTACAAAGTTGCTGTTATGGAACGATCACTATTCAATGCGGCATGCTCTTGACAGCTGCCTTATTCGCGAGCATTATCTACAATAAATCAGGCATCGGTAAAAACGCTCTAACGTTTCCAGTAAAAACTGCTTTCAAGATTATATCTGTAGTGTTTTTGTACTCCGCGTCAACGGTACAGATGACTTCATTGCCCCAGCAAACGCTCCCATGATCACGTCATCATTCCAACAATGAATCTGTGTATATCAACTATTATTCCTGCAGAAGTAATTAATAGTGGAACTTAACCGTTTGTGAATGTGTTGTGATGTACGCTTAAACGTGAGTAGTACATTTATTTTATTTATTCTAAGTAATATTTATCATGGAGGAGATACCTAACAGTATTTACTGGAGTTATGAGATAATCTTCCAGGTGTTTATGCATGTTGATTTATTTTGCATGTTAGAACTGGTATTATCGACATTTTCTTAAGGCTTTGGTATGAAGGTAGTAAGAATATTTTAAACGAGCGTATTCCCAAATTACCAACTCAATACCAACCACTCTCAATCGATTCCCTCGATTGTAGATTAGGCCCGTTCCCTGCAGTGGGACGTATATGGGCTGATATAGATTCCCAAATTAAAGGCCGGCAACGCATCTCCATGCCCTATGGTGTTGCATATGTGCATGGGCGGCGGTGATCACTTACCATCAGGTGAACCTTATGCTCGTTTGCCCCCTATAATATAAAAAATAGTCGGACATCTGAAAGATCCTTAATGATTCTTGACTCCGATTGAAGCGGAAGCGCAAATTATTAATGCGAAGGGACAATCTTGCGCGATCTTCGGTCTGGAATAGATCTGTAATCCCTGCGATGCAGTGATTAGCATGAACCACTACACCAATCTGCTTATTTACTAATTCCTTATCATTTAAACACACTGCTTCAATAACCCAACCTATACTTGCGTATAATTTATCATTATGTCTCCACGACATTAGAACTACGTGCGTGATATTCTATTACAAAAAATTATAAGCTCATTTAACAGGTATTTGTGCTTCATCGAGGTGATAATTGTTTCTTCCTGCAGGTAATGACAACCGGTATTGCGTATATATTAAAGTAATTATGAACACGAGGAAACGGATAAGCGTCTGATGCATGTGATCATCTTTAAAACGGTAATACACGTACTGTCATGGGCTGTTGGTTTACGTAACCTTGGTGTTGGAAGACAATGGTTGCTAATACTTCAAACTCATACGTTGTTTTAACCATAATCTGCAGTTAATTAGTTTAATAGAATCACAAATTGATGCAGATGAGATGATGATGATGAGCAAATATAATTTAATGACACACATTCGGGATCAGCAGATATAAATATTTCTAGTCGAATAACATGAAGTCATCAAAGCTAGTCTTTATTGCGGTCCTCGAAATGCATTACGACCTTCTTACTGCCCATTCCGTACGGGCGCTAGGAAACTCGCAGACATTTTGCAATTTTCTAAGAAGCATACATCGGAGCCATAACAGCTTCCGCATAAAATACTCGTAAAGAAGCCGTGAAAAGTTTGTTTATTTGCGCTTACGCTGAGGTAAATATTGGGAGCCTTTCACGATGGGGCAACATCGGATGGGTTGCCACAAATCGGAAACGTTGGTATGACAACATCTGGCGCGCTTCGCCATTAGTGTAACGACAGCTTTAGTGACACGCGCTAATGGTTCGGTGACTGTCATTATTTGTTTATGTGTTACGATACATCAAGTTTCGATTACTTTTTTTTTGTCTTTAGAATCGTTTTTTAAAATAAAAGAATTTTTTGTATAGATTTGTGCTTTGTTTTCCTTTTATGTGTGCCTACTAAGTTGCCTCTTTAGTCATATTTCTCTTTAAATAGCAGTTTTAGTCACTTGCAAGCTGATTTTCATTTCATATATTCTGTCACATTATTTAAGACCTTCTGCAACTATCATTAAGAGTTATAAATGAATACTTGGAGAAAACTGACTATAGGTAAAAATACATAGGTATCCTTTAGAAATGTCAATTTGAAGTTTGCTAAATACCTCAGCTCTTATAAATCCACAAAAGAAACATAACCTTACACACAATTCCTTTACACCAATATCTTCATCTACATTGACACCACTATTAACCACCCCGACGATAACGGGTGAGTCAATAAAACATAAACGCACCCTAATAAATTGACGTCCAATTGCTGATTGCCCTCGTATCATTTTCCCATGACGGCAATTGAATGCGTTTGCACAACGAGCTCGTTTGTTTGTTCTTATCCTCTTTGCGATTAGATCATCGCATACAGTTGGCTGCATAGTGTATTTTTATAAGTAATTATGTGCTTTATCGTTTATATAAATGGTGTCAGTTTGTATCAAGGCCTCTGTTTTCTATATTTATTCTTCTATATCGGTTAAGTTAAGTTTGAAAACGGTTAAGTTTGTTTCATCTCCAACTTCCAGTAGGCACTGAATATAATTCTTTATTTTTATTTTTTTCTAGCACTGAACTTATCAATTGGACAGTAGACGAGATCGCCACAATTTTACGAACAGTGAAAACAGTTTTCAAAACACAGACCTGAATATATAGTCATATTATAATCCATAATTGACAAATGCTTGTGTGAACCACAGATATTTGTTACAGGTCTGGGTGTTTGTGAAACCGAAAAGTCTCGTAGTTTCTGATACCCACGACACAAGAGTCGATCTTTATGTGGGGTCAGGACTATGTATGTGACTGTTGGGTGTATTTATTAATATATTTTAATTAGTTTTCACGATTACTAAAATGATTACACCAAAGTTTATTTTCGTACAAGTGGTAGCGGCTGTACATAAAGTAATTTGTATTTAAAGGCATAAAGCTTCTTTATCAACTGCTGGACGTAAGCGATAATTGGCTGGTAATCGAAAGGGGTTATAGCATTACTAGCGGGTCAAGGACATTAGAGTAAAGTAGTCTGTTAATACTCTTATGAAAGGAAGTATGTTTATTGGATAGTGGTATATTTTAGTGATGAATTTATTGATGGTTAGTTTCTGAATTGGGTATTAGTTTTTCAGCAATTAGATGTTTACGTCATGGGTGGTGGGTAGATCGTATAACCCATATCTCTGGTTGAATTGGTTATTATGGGAATATAACAAGTAATAATCATAATTAGTTCTATTTCAATGTTGCGAACTTAGCACAAAACAATTTTAATTTTACCTGGTTGAATTAATGGAAATATTTTACAATAAAAAATTTAACCGTAATTCATTTAATATAAGGTGAAGTTCATTTTAAAATCTAGACTTAATTTCGAATTATCGCATTAAATATTCAATTATACAATAAGGAAATCATAAACCTAGAAACTAATTTTACATAAAGCATGAATAATTTACAAAATATTTACATAATAGAAACATTAAAATTATAAATAATTTAAGCAATTCGCTTTGCAACGATTGTTTCAGGTACCTAGTACATTGAAACCTAACAACAATGGTGAAGATATTTTTAAGAAAAGCACGTACTTTAATATTGATAGCTGGCAATAGATGGATATATGTATAGAAATGTTATGGAAAGTGTAAATGCACTGTTGTGTTCCGGTTTGAAGGACATTGTAGCCAGAGTAACTACTGGACATAATAAATAAATAAATACACCCAACAGTCACATACATAGTCCTGACCCCACACTAAGATGAATCTTGTGTCGTGGGTATCAGGAACTACGAGAGACTTTTCGGTCTCACAAACACCCAGACCCTAGACAAATATTTGTGGACCACACAAACATTTGTCTCGGTGCGGGGATCGAACCCGCGGCCTCTCGTTTCACAGCCGGCGTTTAACCAACTGCGCCACGGAGGCTGAACAGACTGGCGAGCACAGTAGAGTGCCAAGCATTGCTTTGTTATTCATGGCGTTGTTTGGTTTTGCTACTGTCCTTGAGCGGCCATATCGCTTACCAGCAGGCGAATAGCATGCTCGTCTCGCCATTCATCGAAAAAAAAAAGATGTGACGACATGACAAAATTTAAAAATACTAAGAACACTCTCACTCAGTGATCTGCCTAGTAAAGTATCGTGTTATTATATCGTTGATATTTTAAATTATAATTGTATACGTCGTGCCAGTAATAAAAATATACAAAGTTTGAAGATAGACATACTCATAATAGTTTGAATATCAATCAAGTGTGAAGTATCAACATCCGCTCATTATCTTATGTTAGGTACTGGTTAATTATAAGTTTCGCATATTTGCATATGCAATTGCATATTTACCCCATTATCAACGATCATTGCATATTTTGCATAAAATGTAGTGGTTATATTTAATATTAGTTTTGGTAGTGGTCATGCATATTTTCATTATATTTATTTACTACATTTTTCGATAAGTTGTCCTCTTGATAACGTTTCAAAATAACGTAGATTACTTTTTTCTAAATTTCAGTTTTACTTAGGGCCGGCATAGTCACATAGTGACTAAGGCCCATAAAAATAAAGATAATAAAAAAAAAAGTTTTACTTAAAAATTACTCCTTATGTAGGCGGCAATTTCTGAATCAAAATTGATGAGTACCACTATACCGAGGCTGTAAAATTAACTTGATGAATTTCGGCAAGTTTCTGACTATCGACGCCACTTATCGCGACATTGGTAATTTTATTGTAGGGGCTTTAATATATTGATAACACATCCAGTAACCTAGTGATAACAAAAGAAATAAACATTTAAAACTAAACTTTGACTTAAGGTAATAGAGTCTAGTTTCAGATGTATTGGTAAAGGACGCTGTCGATAAACAGAGATCTTACACTTTACGATCATTTTACAACGAACGATATTATAGCACCATTAAACACGTTATGTTTTGTCACAAAATCATTATGGTTTTCAAATTGAGAGCAATAAATTATTAAATAGATCTCGTAGAGTAAGGCGATAAGCTTATGAAATTTTAGTTGCAATAAATATTTTAAAGGTTTTTAAGAGCGTGCACTATACGAGACTAAAGGGACTGGGAAGTTGCTGGATGCAGACCGCTTCTATAAGGCTTTATGTCAAACAGTCGGACTAAAATTGCAAAACCATAAGGACGTAAATTGAAATGTGATAACATAAACATGTAGATTGTGTGATCAATAACGCAGCCTCAAACACAACCAGATTCTAACCAAGTGGGTCATGGTAGTCATACATTCCATTCATACATAATTACCCTACGAGTTATCAATTTGACTACAAGCCTCGCTATGGTACGTGCCTCTGTTTCAACATAATTATGGTCACAAAATGACCGCCAATAAATAACGCCAAAGCACTACAGCCGTTGCCAGACCACAAAAACCCTTCTGAATATTAAATACATGAAATATTAAAGTTTATTTTTACGGCGGACCGCACGGCCGGCACAAAACAACCAATGTGTCTCCAGCGCTCGGAGTTCCGAATTTATGTTCATCTAATCGGAATACCATTGCATTAAGGGGCCTTTTAGACCGAGAACTTAGCCCCATTTTTCAGACATGTTAACCATTGAACGGGTTAATTGTAGATGTGAATCATCTCAAGAAGAGTCACAAAGAGGAATCGTATTACCATAGATGAAAGAAGGGTTGAAACGTTAAAAGGGTAGGGAATATCAGGTATATTAATAGTTTTAGTGCTCATTAACATTAAAACTCGCTGATAATAAACTTTTATTTGGCATACTGAATCGCCTTACAATATTGCAATGCAAATGCCAGCAAAACAGAATTTACGAAATTACCATATTTCTACAATTAACATGTGCTTTTGAATTGCAACTTTGTACTGCTAAATATATGTCAAATATGTAGTTGGAACCGGTTGGCAGGCAGCGGAAAACAAGTATGAAACAACACGAGTAAAGTATGGCTCACAGTGAAATTGTTTCGTTTGCTATGTGAAATATTGTTTCTGTTAGAATTGGATCAGCATTTGCCGATCATTTGTGAATTTCTTCGTCTGATTTTTAGTGATTATGCTTATAAAATTCTATAAGTAATTCTATTGTAAGTTCGTAGATCTCTTTTCAAGTTTCACGACTCAGAGAGTCTTTGGGACTTTCTGACTTAACTTTCTACCGCAACGAAATGAATTAAATAGTAAATTTAGAGTTAGAAACTATTACTCGTGAACCCAATTTTGGTCTTTATAAGTCTAAATAACGAAAATATATTAGTGAGTGTATATGTATATGAGTTCGATGAGAGTTTATTAAATTTACATATTGGTTCTAAATCTACCAAGATTTCACATCAACTTCCTTTTCAAATTTATAAAACTCGAGTTGGCAATTTAACTCTGTTTTGAATTTAGGATCATTGCTTTAAGTAAAGAAGATTAGAAAAGTAATATGAATGGGCTTGAATATTAAATACTTGAGGTCGTGTAGAAGGTAGATACCTCTGCAACTAGCGGAGTAATAAAATTGCATCACACTTTCAAGTAATCAAAAAGAAATTTAATCAACACAAAGGGTTTAAAAGTATGATATTAAATGCGTAAGCTATAAACAATGAGGAAATAGAAACAAATGAGGTGATTAATCATGTTTCTTTTAATGGTAATGAAAGGAAGCATATTGACAATCCTTATAAAGATGAGAGGTTACAGTCTTCTATAGATAGTGGCTAAGTTAAACCACTACCTACCGTTAAAGTATTATGTCGAAACATTTGTCGTTTACTGGTAACTTTTAAATTATGGTTTCGCTTTCCTACTGAATAGCTACGTATTTGCCAAAGTCGTGTAGTGTGAGCCAGCTTTATTTTGGTTAGGTCGACTCGTCCTCGGGTTTTATGTATTTGGTGATATTCATGTATATTTATTTATAAGTAATTCTACCTTCAATAAAAATGTATTTATAATTCTTAGTGTGAGTAATTATATCTCGCGACGTTTTTACGCTGTTTGAGGTGAGTATTTTTTGCTTTCGATGTATGGTGTTTTCCTGTTGGTAGTTTTTTTTTTGAATTCGTTGGAAAATTATCTAATCCTCCTGTTAATTTAATAGGTGTAGAATTTTCTGCGCGTGATTAGTGACCAAGTAAGAGATTTAAACATTATTGCGACTTACATTTTGAATTACGAAAACTATTCGTCCTATTAAATCATAAGTTTAACACGTCCTTAACAGTACTCAGAAACAGCATGCGTCAAACATCGAAGATTTATTTACAAAAATATCATTATAAATTATTGCATTCCGAAAAAATATTGTTAAGAATTTGGTCTGAATTTCTAATTATTATAACAACGTGCATATTCTTATTGCGGTTCGTTATTTATTATCGTGTGTATTTTTAATCTCGTGTTATATTAAGTTTGGGATAAGGGTCTCTGTAATTATATTTTGTGAGAACATCATCGCTAAATTTAAATTGTTTACACAAAATATTGTGTTGCAGTGTGAATAAATAAAAGGTTATTTTTGTATTTCGTTTCTTTTTATGCTCATTTAGGAATACTTATATTCAGCGATAAATGAAAGTAGATTGAATGCAAAAATGTTGATTAAGTTGAGTGATAATGATAGCATGGGCGATGACGCACGGTTTGGCAAAATTTCCCTCTCTACTCTGGTCATAAACTTACTATTTTCAAGACACGAATCAATTTTAGTATTCATTATACCTTTTCAATATACATAATTTAATGATTATTACTTTCGAGACAAAGTAATATAAGCACAAACTGCAGTCTAGATGTAAATCTCACTTTATTCTTATTAAATCAACATAATTTAAATATTAGCAAGCGAATTTATGAATTAATAAATTCAATCTAGTACAAGCACAATGGAATTCACTTATAAAACGTGTAGTTATTTGATAATATTGTAGTAATAGTTTGCACACGTGGACGGTGTACCAATAGCCAGATTTAGACGCTTAGAGAATTTTAATGGCTCGCAATTCTAATATTTTGATGGCGTAATTGTTACGTACATATGTATATACATGGAGGATGTTACATAATCTAGCGTAGTGTCCTTATGGTCCATAATTGGAGATCCTTGGGGGAGGCCTATGTTTAGTGGCCCTCCTATGGCTGAACATATAGAAATATATTTCGAAAATATTAGGAATCAAACCATACGATACGGATTCCCCGAGCTTATTTATTATCACAAACTATGTTTACACGCTGCCAATGTGAGTTATAGAAAATTGTCTACTAACATTTTGGTATGACTTTAAATTGTTGGTTCGTCCTTCTTTTAAACTGGAATAGAGCCAGGAACCGATATGATTTTATCCAAAAAAAAATGATAAGAATTTATTACTTTATCCCTTAAAATCCAAGCTTCCTTGAAGAAATATAAAGTAGTATTAGAAACGCTAGTTCTTGTTATTAATAAAAGATAAACAATCTTTATAACCTTAATTTTAATTTCACGTTTGAAATTACTTAGTATTCCATCAATGTACTGACACAATATGCGGATTATTCTATGTGAATGCAAATATCTTGATCATTCTTGACACCTATGACGATTTATGCGTAACAGGTACGTTTTAGTTATTTTTTTAGTCGCGTGACGTCTAGACGGTATGCGATTGTTGAATTAGAATCCAGTGGAATATAATTTTAATATTATTAGGTAAAGGGCATCAGTATAATATGTTGATTAGGGCAGAGTCACCCACAAAAAGGTTTCTTACTTTATTTACTTTTACCCTTAGTATAATTAACTATCGGCTAGCGAATGTAAGTTTATTTTGAGATCATAATTTAATATGCGTTAAGTGTTACTTTTACCGTAAAAACCAATTTGGCATTGAATAAACACTCGAGAGTGTCGTCGCCAGACAGGTTGCCTGTCGTGACCCTCGGAAGACAATAATATCTACATTATGCTTAAAGTCCTGTAACGGTGACCTCCGGAAACCTGCATACCATAGCGATTATCAAGAATTTCTATGGTATGTAAAGTCGCCCAACCCGCACTAGGCCAGCGTGGTGGACTATATGGCCTAACCCCTCCTAATCGTACTCTCGATTATAGAGGAGGCTCATGCCCTGCAGTGGGATACGTAGGCTGATACAGTACAGTACGGTGACCTCATGTAAGGCAATTAGAGAGTATAAGCATTTACGGGTTAAAGATAACTTAGAAATTCCCAAAGACTCCGAACTACAGTCAACAGAAGTGAGCGCGGTACGGTCGAACTCAATAGCATAGCTTTTTATATATTTTCGTGATTGGTACCTCTGGTCGGAACGGCGCAATCTCACTTAAGTTGATACTATAGCGAGAATTTTTCACTGATAAAATGTCTTTGTTATTTTGCTACTTACTATCTAAATAAAGTACTGCTGTAGTAATGACTGCCTCGGTGGCGTAGTTGTACTACGAAACGATTACAAAGCTGAAAACTCGCGTTCGAATCCCGGATCGGGCAAGGTGATATTTGATTTTCTATTCATTATCAGCCCGAAGTCAGGAATTTGTGCCTGATATGGCGATAAGCACCCTACCACATCGTGGGTCGGAACATACAAGGCGAAATTAGGGTGTCCTGTTGACGCCACTACCTACTCTTTCTGGTATAAAGGCGTGAGTTTATGTATGTATGTAAATAAAGTAGGTTTTTGAACTTTGAAGCTAGTATAATATAATAATCCTAATTCGTATTCAACGGCGAGTATTAGCAAATGAAAGATGCCATAATTACTTCTAAGTTAATGTCAACCACTTAAAAGATTCTTAGGCGGCTTAACGACTCCATTTTAACTAGAATATTCCATTAACTTATCTATCCCTCATGCCAGAATGAAACGGAATATATACTGATAAGAAATATGAATGCTGGGATAAAAAATCGCCATCTGCAGATCGCTCGCATATTAACTGGTTTATCGCTTTCATTAGTATAATTAAATATCCAGTTATAATAAAAATGTTCTCGATGTATATATAAATTCTTATTAAATAGTTATGTACATGCTTTGAAATAATGTTTTATTTTCCCTCTTTGTCGTAACAGCGAACAGGAGATGTGAATTGCGAAGTATGAAGTTCTGTTTCCACGCAAGATGTATTTTTTACAAAATTATCAATTCCAAACACATAATTTTCATTTTAAGATTGTATAATGCATACCTAGGATTATTTCCATAAGAAGTCAATTCTACCAACCTCATGAGGTCAGTATAGTGAAATAACGTCTTTCATCGTCACCGATAAAGTTGACGTCAGCAGTCGTAAACAAAGCATTTAGAAAGGGCATTCGACTCAACCATAAATAAGAAACAGAAAAAGAGACTAGTAGAATCGATACGAATAAAATTTCGACACACTGACCCATAAAAGGGTTAATGGGCCGTATTCCCACGAATGTTAATTACGGGAGATAGGTCCGCTGTCCATTGTTGTGCCGTGGGAGGGTTATGTCCGAAAGCGATAAACCGCGCATATAATCGATCGCTTTTGAATCGATTAGTCGAAATCTCTAATCGATATGGTGAATCGATTTCGGGCGTGGCGCCTTGTTTACGATTGAAGTGAATTTATACGAAATAAGGATTTGTTTTGAGTTTTATGGTAATAAGATGTGTGATAAGGATTTGGGACTGAAAGAAATATCATTGAGTTTGCTTTATTAAACCCTCGTTGCAGATTAATTATAAAATAATAACCTTAGTGTAAATGGATATGAAATATGTTTGGCCTATTCCACCATTCATTTCCACAAAAACCCCGACTTTCAACTGAAAATGGCAACAAAATAAATAGATTTCAATTCACTAGTAAATAATATTATCACACAAATAATACAAGGTAAGCCAGCGTAAACACCTTAATCCCTCCCGCGGCGGCATAATTTCATATATCTTTATGACACGCAAGATGTTTTGCGACATCGGGCGATAAATTATGTAATTAACTTCATTAGCGGCCTACGTCTCGTTCTAATCCGTAGTGTGAGAAAGTGATGGATGTATAGCTCTTATTTGCTTTTGGTAAATCCGTCTTAGGATTATGCCTATTCAAGGCGATGTACTTGGAAACAATGTTGGTGAATGGATTGCTCAAATGTTTGAATGATGTGTTTGCATAATTATTTTTTATGTCTATGCGAATGATACTGAATTGTAGTCTTCTAGAAAGGAAAAAGAAAAGTCATTTTATTAGAAAATAAAATGTAACGTACCTAACAACGCATTCATTTGTGTCATTAGATAATACATATTTCTTAAAACTGGGGTCTGAAAATTCGAAATAGTTCCTGATATCAATATCTCAATACATGTTTCTATAGACTATTGTGTGTATTATACAATTCAAATTCTCAAATTATCAAACATAATACCATTAAAACACGGGCGTTGTACTTACCCAATATCCGTGTCCATAAAATAGTTTTCATACACAAAAATTCAATACAAACCAATCCTTAAAATCTAGCGTTACGCTACATCTAGCTTTACAACACATTCAAAATCTGATTTGGTTCAAACACGATGACATGCTTGTATGCCCGTCAATAAGTTAGTGTTGTTCACACAACATCGATATGACGATAAAACTTTTGATTTTTGTTGTATTTTAATATAGCAGATTAATGCTACAGCTACTTTGAATAGAACTTGGAATATAAGTATTGGGTCATAATTAGGCTTCTGGTTTTTGAATGGCTATATAAAAATATATCAATCAAACTGGATAACCGGATCAATGCAGTTATATCGACACGCTTTCAAACGTATTTAGCATGCGACCGTCAAAGGAAACAATTACGAGAGAAGTTAACAAATAATTCGAACTGGTGTTTTGTAGTACCCAGCTGATTGGAGCGTTCGTTTTGTGTTTGCCCACCCGTTGTTGTTTCTGCTTTTTGAATGTGGTTAACTAATTAAGGACCTGAAAAGAAAGGTATTTAAATTTGCCTCTCCATATATTGTTAAAATGACGTAAATTGAATTACTTAATTTAAAAATCAGTTCTTAAATAAATCACAACAATGTTACATAACATTTTGAACATTTATATTTGGTTTTAATAGAAGTGTTTTTTTTTTGTATCGTTTTGTTGTTTGTACACAAGAATTTAGAAGACGCTAGATAATTAATCAGCTAAGGCACCACGCCTATCAATAACAAGCCTACATCGTAAAAAAACAACACTGTAAAATATCAAATTATATCGATTACACAAAATCGATCACTTTCTATCCCTACTGCTTCGATTTTGACGTCGTGTCCAACGGCCGAATAAATCCACCATTGTGTTGTTAATTGCCGATCGATATGTTAACTGAACTATGACCGGCGTTGTGGCTTCGTTCGTTCCGCTCTTTTCGTACGGTCCCATTTTTTTTCGGCGTCGCATTGTTGCGTCCCTATATTGTGGAATTCATTAGTCCCCTATTATTATTCTGATTCGGTTTGTCCCGGTCTTTGAGTGCGGGTATTGGTACGAAACTCCCTAGTTTAAAGTCCCTACTTTAGTGAGAAAAAAGGGATTGTTCAATAGATTGGGTTTAGATTTCTCAGGAAAATGAACGGATTCGAAATTATAGATGGCGGTAGAAGCATCTCTCTTTGAAGTTCGGATTTTGAATTTCAGTCTCAGCTGTTGGCACTTCGACAGTTACAGTCAAACTAGAAATTCTATGGCTGGATTGCGAATTACGGTAAAAATAATCCATCATTCATTGCTAGCTATCATGGTAGTCTAAGGCCTGAATTGAATGTTTCTTAATAATAAAGAAGAGCCTCGCGGTTCTACTGTTTGTGTGTGTTTTTTTTTAATTATATTTGATAACCGACCTTGAAGAAGCAGGATGTTCAAAAGTGGAATCCATGTATGTACATTGTACACCCATAACTTCTTTGTTCGTTGTTCAATTTTAGTAATGCTATCCGTACGCATGTTGTTGCAAATCACTCTGAGTGTAATAAAGTAATTATTACATTTGAGAGAAGAGGTATCTCTATCCGTAGTTAACGGCCCGAGGTGCTAATGCGTTAATATATACAAACAGTTCCCCGCATTGTCCTTCACAAAGTCAATCAATCGGCGTTTGTCCTTGCACTTGCTAATATGCTATGAAAACATTCAAATCGACTAGTCACGAGTTATTTTCATTGCAAAATATTTGTAATACCATTGTTATCATCAGGGGCACGAAATCCACTGCTAAATATAGGCCAAGGATCTGTTGGAATCGGTTTCCATCCAGCAACTTCCTGTAACCTCTATGAGGTTTTCTGTCTTCGAAGGTACACGTCTGACGTTGCGCTTGCCTGTAAGTAGGCTCCAATCGAGAATTTTTCAGCCATCATTTCGCCGCGCTATTCCATTTTTACATTATTATACACCCGTGATTCGAATACAAAACCTTTCGATTCATAGCCTGAATACTACTACAAGGTTAATGCCACGATTATCGCCACAACAGCTAATTTCCAAAAAAACTCAGCATTTAGATCTGTTTCGAAAGCTCACTAACCATTAATAACACTTTCGTTGTTATTCAAATGGGCACCTAATCTAATTTCGGCGAGAACCACCCCATTCGCCTCGGAGATAAAAACTTCCCGCCTTATTTAGACGCGTGTACCCAATGTCCATGAACTTACGGCCCATTTTTCCTTTAACCGTGAAATTTTATCTGCGCCAAGATGGCGCGTTTTTATTTTATGTGCAAACCTATTTTTTTTCTAACATTCCACTCAGACTATGGAGTGGAAAACTGCGGTTCGCTACGTTTGACTTTTTTAAATAGCGAAATATGTGTCAAATTGATTTTTAGTATTTTGAAATTGGTGTTTGTAAACATTTTGTGATTTGATAAAAGAGCATTTTCTATGGTGTCGGTTTGGAAAGGATAATGTGTAATCCTTATTGTTTGTTTTATTCTTTGTATATCAGCAAGGTCAGTGTAGTCATGTTGTCGTCCCATTATAAAATAAATAGGAAATAATAATGAAATGTTCGTTAGTTACACAACCAATGGTTTAGTAGCGGAAGAGGCATGACATTTATTAGTAATATAAAAAATACAAATTATGTAACACATGAAACTGTATCCACGAAAAAACTGCCTCGTAGACTAGGTCACGAGACTTCATAATTCGATATTGTAAGTTTTTTTTCTTTTGTCCAACATCTTGGAAGTTTTTCAAAACATCAATCCGGTTGGGAATGTTTATATATAACTGCTACACGCTACAGTGACAATGAGCGGCTTCTTTTAACCGGGAGTAAAATTAAAACGAACTATTTCGACACCATTGTTTTATAGCGGGTTAAAATCTTGTGTTTTTTTTTTGTTCTATTGCTAGGCGTATTTGTGTAATCTATTTTTTTATTTATTATACTACTACTGTTATATTAGACACACCCACTGATTAGCTGATCCTATATAATCTAGATTTCAATTTTGATGGCCTTAGGCTGTTGTACGCCGTCCTATTCCGGGTTGAACAACTTCACATACCTTAAAACTGCTTGCGTGGAGTGCAGGTTTCCTCGCGAAGATTTCCTTTGCCGTTATAGTGCCTGGTAATTACTAAATTACATAAACCAATTTCAATAATTGACTACAATTTTGGTGCTACCATCGTATTTTAGCTCCACAATTTTTTTTGTTTTTTTTTTGTTTTTAGGTGATATCATATAGGTACGTATTCAGAAAGCAACTGTACATTATATCTAAAACTCACGGCCATTTAAGCCGGCATAATTGAGCTCTAAAAAAGCCTAAACAAGTTCCCAGATATATCAGTTATAAACAACAATAATCAGGTGAGATTTGGTGCTACTATACAAAAAAGCTTAAAAATAATTCGTGCCTCAATTACGACACCGCACTCAAGTCGAACGCTCAAGATTCTACTAATAAAAATAACAATGGGGTATTTTACTATAAGAAAGAAAAAATCTAAAAACTATAAATGTATATAGTAGAGTATTAAGCAATAAGTATATGTTAATTTCAGTTTATATTTCCAAAGAATAAATTTTATAATTCGTTTTGAAAATTTCAATTTTTTTATCTGTCCTAAAAAGATGTGAAACGGCTGCCGCCATGATGGATAACGATTCTACGTCATTCCGCGAGTAGAATACCCCCTCCGGTGTCCAAGAGCTCATACTAACACAGGTTGTTTACTGGTTGAGTGACGTATCATTTTAAAGAAACATGGCGCCTAGAGTTTTCACATATTTGCGCGCATAAATTTAAAATTTAAATTTTAAATGGATTTTTATAGGACTTGCCGAGCGAATAAAAATTTGATATTTTTTAAAATAGTTTGTCTTAATCTTAGGAACAACTTAAAAGACTTTTTGAAAATGGGTAGAATACCCCATTACACGCCCGTAAAGCTGGTAACACTCGCCAAATATACTTCACACTGAGCTCACTGTTTTTCCGCTCAAGCGACGCGTTGCCTTTGATCTTTCCGAACGCGTCGTTTGAGGATGTTCCTATAGGTTAATGAATTGTCTCATTCATGCAGTGAAGTAATACAGAGATTGAGCAACGAGCTTTTAATGTATGGTGGTAAATGGGGGAATGAATGGGTCGTGTTTGAGTGAATGGCATCATTTGTTGGTGGCTTTATTACAAAAATAATAAAACAAATATAGTACATTTACATTTAATAATTGTGTTATTAATAGAATTTAAAAAACTGGTTTTTCTACTATAGTCGCTATGATCATAACATTTCGATTCATCAAAACATTTCAGTATATAAGTCAGAGGTACTTTGACAAACGGATTCAATTCGCAATACAAATGTTTTTGTTGACGTGCGTATCCGTAAATCTAGGAAGACAAGTCAGCTAGCCTATTACTTATTTTAGTCTTTTATTTTTGAAACTGAAACCTATTTTCATATTGGAATTTAGGTCTGGACTGATTTTGAGGACACACACACACACACACACGCACACTTTAGACGCTTGATATTTAACGTGACAGAACTAGGAAATTCTAAAACGCCAATATTTTTATTTGGTCCCAATATTATTGGCGGAATTGTCAGTCATGTACCCGCTTCGGAATATGGGTTGTGTTGCTTCAGTTTTCTGCTTCGTTGGAGTGTTCGAGAGTTCCAATCTCTTTGATCAAACCTAATTCACGCTTCTGATTTGAGCCGCTTTAAAATTTAACGAAATTCTCGGAATAGTCGTTGATTTTATAATTTTAATACAATTTTCGAGTCGGTAGCTTCCTGGTTACTGTTCTATAAATAAACTCGCTCATTTAACGGTCTTTAAGTTAATAAAGTGTGCTGGAAACTTACGAATATTTTTAAGTTTCTTATAGCTTAAATGCGGTAAGCGGGTCCTCTGTGGGAAAGTTAAACTAAACGATGGAAGCGTTTTAAGAAGAAATTTAAAAAGTAGGGGTTAGCGGCCCTCGAATAAGCTCATTACCCAAACTAATCCATTTAATTAAGCTATTTCTTAAGTTTTTCTTATAAATGAATAATATTTAAATTGCTTAAAAAATGCTTAGGCTTTTGACTATCATGTGGGTACGACCCTGAACCATTGATGCTCTAGGTCTAGGTCCGCCATATACCAGAACCGTTCTTCATTCTTGTCTATTTCTGTCGTCAAACAAGAGTGTGCTGGCAATATTGTTTTACAGTTTGAAGAACATTGAAGTGACTAACACTTGTATTAAGATAGGAGGGCGTGACTCTTGCCATCAGGCGAACGACCAACTTCTCTCGTCATTTTTTGTAATAAAATGAGTACCGACATAACTAACCTAATCGTTTCTTTTGTCCACAGGTACAGTGCAGTGCTAACCTAATGTTCGCCTCTCATCGGCGATAACAGTGCGTTTGTGTGAATGTGGCAAATCAGCTGATCGCGCTGGCGTGGTACGGGGCGGGCGGGGGCGCGATGCAGGCGGGCGGGGGTTGGTTTGTGCCCTGGACGATGGGGGTGCAGAAGTTCGCGGTGGCGCTGCCTATGGGTGGGGTGGTGCCGCTCGTGCCGCCGCTGTTGGCTGCGCTGCCCCCAGCGCCACCTCCGTTGAGGCTCATTGCACCCCCTCAGTTGCATCAGGCGCCTGGGAGAAAGGTATGGAAGGATTGTTACCAATAGTAGGATAAATAACTGATACATACATACATACATACATAAACTCACGCCTTTATCCCCGAAGGGGTAGGCAGAGGTGCCACTAGGACACCCACATTTCGCCTTGTATGTTCCGTCCCATGATGTGATAGGGGGCGAGCCTATCGCCATATCGGGCACAAATTCCTGACTCCGGACTGATAATGAATAGAAAAATCCAATATCACTTTGCCCGACCCGGGACTCGAACCCGAGACCTCAGCTTTGTAACCGTACCGTAATACAACTACGCCACCGAGGCAGTAACTGATCTATTTAGAAATAACATTGACACAGTTGTTTTTTATTATTTCCACATTTCTGAATATTTTTTATGAAAAATATTCGCGTCAAAATAATCTATGGACCGCGTTGATAAATAAATAAATATAAATAAGCAAAAAACAAAAAGAAGAAAACATTGTTTATTTTTAAAAGTACCTTTGATAACTGATACCGAATAGACCGAAAAATACATTTGACGTTATTATTGAAAGGACTTTTATATTTCATATTGGAATGAAGGACTTATTTTAAAAGCAAGTCGGTTCAAATATCATTGGGTAAAATGGAGTATGATGGGTCTAAGTATTTTTATGTGTCTATTTTAAAAGTACTATAATTATGCTCGCTAGAGCCTTTCCTGAGGACACACACATCACAACACCTCCTGTACTCTGGTAGCATATCTCATGTATTTTAATATAAAAAATACGGATACAATATCACAATAAAAAACATATAGTAACTATTACCAACCTACCACCAACGAATTTCTTAAACAAATGCGGGACATTACCCCACCGCGCCGTCTTCATCCATCTCGGCCAGTACATTTGCACGCCGACGATAAATCACTGAAATCTCGCGATTGCCTTTTCTTATTAGATTGGCCGTATAGCCCCAAATCACCCAACATTTTCTCATAGACCAATGGCTTGAAAAGACTTGTACCGTAGTATTTTATGCTTTGTGCCCGCACAAAACAATTTTGACCATTGTCTGTAGGTATAAAAATGGAGTAATAGAAAAGGACTGACGAGGGTCGGCTATCTATTTCTGAAGGTAATTCGGCTTGTGGGCTTGCACTGTTCGCGGCTTTCATTTGGGCCGGCGAGACCCGATGTCGTTTGGGGTATTGAATTTCATAACAAGGTCGAAATTTGTTATTTGTGCGAGTGAGCGGAATTAGGGCTTGTTGTGTAGGCATTATTTTGAATGTGGGGTAAATAAGCTGTCGACCCTTATGCTTGTAAGTGGGTTTCGGTCCGGCCACCTGCACCTTTGGGAATATTGTCAATTTGTAAGTAGTCATACAATTTGACGTCTTGTTACGTTTAGGTATTTCGGATATTCCCAAAACTCGTTGCTAGTTTATATAATAATTTTATCATGCATTCATCGATTGCTTAAATTTAGCGTATTATTCACAAGGATACCTAAAAAAAATGATATATTTCTATAAATCAAAAGTCCTTAAAAATTAAAAATCAAACAAATATAACGATCTAAATTTACCACTTTTTATCACAACCAAAGTTTAAAAACCTCTTTTTTTATTACACAAACATACACATAACTGAAGAATTCACTATTTTTACAATACACACGCATTATGCAGACTAATGCGTCCCTATGGATATTAATGGCGCCGCCGTCTCTCCCGCTTCGCCCCACTTCTTCTAGCCAGGCTTGCTATTATTAACTTACTATCTAAAGGACTAGTTAAACTTGTACGGGCTTTCGTGTGGCTTCTGATAGGGGCGACGGCGTGGGAATAAACACGTAGTGCTTACTGTGTTTGAGGAGAATGGGGTATGTTTACAATGGTCGAAATGTTTTGGAAGCCTGCTGAGGTAGTGTACAAAGCTGTGTTAATAACTTAGGTAAATAACTTTATCTTCCATTAAAATATATCTATCTAGCGTAGTATAAAAATATAACAATTGTATATTCCATTAAAATGCATGATAAATATAATAATAGGATAAAATTATTAAACAATATTTTATTGATATTAATTCATTGGGTTATGTGAAATTGTGTTTGTTATAGCTTTGATATAATACATACATACATAAACTCACGCCTTTATCCCCGAAGGGGTAGGCAGAGGCGCCACCAGGACACCCACATTTCGCCTTGTATGTTCCGTCCCACGATGTGATAGGGGGCGAGCCTATCGCCATATCGGGCACAAATTCCTGACTCCGGGCTGATAATGAATAGAAAAATCCAATATCACTTTGCCCGACCCGGGACTCGAACCCGAGACCTCAGCTTTGTAACCGTACTGTAATACAACTACGCCACCGAGGCAGTTGATATAATTGAATTAGTAAATAATTATTTTTTTATTGTATGTTATTTATGGTGTTTTTAAGCAATCGTCCATTGAGAGCTAAATATAAAATTATGATTAAATATGTGCGATACTCTACACATATCAACGATATAATAATATTTAAATCGGTGTGTTTTATTAATCATTAAAAACAAAACTTGAATTTATATTTAATTAATGGGATCTTCGCTTACTTGTCTGCGGCTTACAACTACCAGCTAACCATTGAAATCATTGTCATATTCACCCCTTCCAACATTTGTAAACTTATTTGTCCATTTTTACTGCCCCTCCATTCTTCAAATAGGACAGACGTGTTTATGTAGTGCTCAGTGACGTGTCAACATCGTAAATTTTTGTAATTTTATTTATTTCATTTTTTATACTTAAAATAACCCTAATTTAGAGTTATCGGCAATTTTCTAACTTGTCAAAGTCTTCAGAGTAATGTGATAAAAATGTACTGCCAAGGAGAGTACAATGAACACATTCTTGGCTTCTAATTTGTTTTTTGTCAAATAGTTTTTTCATTGTACGTAGTGTGTAATTTTAAACTTAAAATCCCAAAATCGCCTCAGCGTTTCACTCGGTCCGCCGCCTACATAATTGGTTCTAGCGTAGAGTAATGCGAGGCGTTTAATAATCCTCGGGACATGTCATCGGCTTAATTTGTGTCCACCTCAACCACGGCTAAATTCTTCCATTGTGACTGACATTCCGACTGAGGACACCGCCATGGTATGTCTATCCTTATATTTATGTGTTGCTGTGTGTAGGCCGCTTTGAAGAGGTCAGTGTCGAAATATTTGAAGGCAATGTTCAATTATAGTCCATTTCAAATGGTGATATATAAATGTATGTATTTACATATTGCACTGCCTCCGTGGTGCAGTTGGTTAGACGCTGGCTGTGAAACGAAAGGTTTGATCTCCGCCCTGAGACAAATGTTTGTGTGAACCACAGGTATTTATTTCAGGTGTGGGTGTTCGTATGACCGAAAGTCTCTCGTAGTTTCTGATACCCACGACACAAGACTCGATCTTAGTGTGGGGTCAGGACTACGTATATGACTGTTGGGTGTATTAATTATTTATTTATTTTATTTGGTGGTGCAGTGGGTGAGAGCCTAGGTGGGAATTTTGTGAATAGTCTCAAGGCCATATAAGTAGCTTTAAATAACAGTGATCGAAGTTGTCTCCATTGAAGAAATCCCATATCTTATCTGTAATAGATTCGGACATAACATCTTGCTCACAATATTTTTTCTACATTAATTAATTTGAATTTCAATAGATTTGTCTCTACGTTTGATTAGAAAAGATATTCCACAGTGTTAAATAAAAGGTTTTATACAACTATAAATTTAAGCTTTAACGGAATATTGAAGGTATATTTTTTAATTTTGTCCAGACACGATCATTAAGAATTTGAATTTAACCATTCAATTAATGTTCGCAAACAAATAACTTTCGCTATTACACATAAATTCCTTTATAATAACATAAATGTAGGTATATTATTACAGTCAGCCGAACTGAATTCACGGTGAAGTGCGAAACACTAACGCAGTAATACACACATGTCAAATAGTAGGAATATAAAATTACCCGTAATTAATTACCCAATGATCAGTATTATGAGCTGGTTGAGCAGGGCTGGCAGGTATATAATGTGAAGGGGGCGGATTTGGCAATACGTCGTGGGATCTGAAACCCCCCGTCCATTCCCTTAGATTAAAATTAATTTAAATGGACACTATGATTTATTTATTACCAAATCTACTTTGTCTTTTTGATCTGTTAAAAGATAAGTGTAACTCAATGTTAATGGTTTGAACATACATTGCTTGTAGCTAAAGCCCTCTTTTATACGAGGAATGTTATTTAAATCTATGATTGTTTTTTTTTTCACTTTTTACTGCAACGATGAATAGAAAATGAGGTTTTTTTTTATTTGATACTTATTGAAGTATGACAACAGATCACAATTTCCCATGCGTGAACAACGAAATCTATATAATATTTATTTAAAAGCACAACCATTCCCCACAAGTTCCACAAACTCACGGTCAAACTAACAATAATGTATCCCGACACCTATCCGTGGCCCACTGCCCCCATAAATCCGCAACTGGATGCGCCCTGCGCCCAAAGCGGCAATTTGCCTGCGTGTTAGCTAATAACCATGAGTCCCATGCTTGCAATTACCCCTTGATTTATAGTTAAAACACCCGCCATTATGTTATGTTATTGTAACATTTTAATTCTACCTCTCAAGACGACTTGTGTATTATCTTCAGGATTAATTTAAAGGCAATTAAATGTCTTATTTGGAATGATTGGTTTGGAATTTGTTGATGCGAAATCAAAGGAGTTTTGTCGGTGATTATGGAGGCCTGTAATTGGTGTAATTAATTTCATATAAAATACATATACGAATCTCAAAGCCGGAATACACTTATCCAGTTGTGAGTTTTAGGAGTTGGTTGTTTTAATCAAGTGCAAGCTTTTACTTGTTTATCGAATCTATGCCGTAATAAATATGTATAGAATATCACCACCTATCAGAAGCCCACTGCTAAACATAGACCTCCCACAAAGATTTCCACAGCTATCTCTTGCAAGCAGCCTGCTTTGAAATACTCATATTTCATTACATGTCAACAATATTATTATCTATAAGTAATTCCTTTATCATAGAATAAGTTGTTGAGTATTTCTTATACTATAAAATTGCATTAAAATGTTAGCATATACATAAAATGTTAAAAAATATTGAGGCGATAAAATTTTATGTGTTTACAGCAATGAACTGACCCAAAGGTGACTTTTATATAGAATACCTGTGCCTGGCGTCTATTTGAGAGAATTTGATTATTAGACCGGTCTGATTCGTCTCATTCCCTTATTAACATTGCTTGTTATATTTAATTACTCATTATTCTGTATTTATATAAGCGAGACTTTTTTTCAACCGATGCAGTCCCGCTTTCAACTGTCATTCAAACTTTATTCCCCATTGACTGTTTTATTTTTTTAAGGTTACTTTTACATAGTAAATAATAAACAATAAATACACCCAACAGTCACATACATAGGCCTGACACCACACTAAGATCAAAAAATCTTGTGTCGAAGGTATCAGAAGCTACGTGAGACTTTTCAGTCTCACAAACACCCAGACCCGAGACAAATACTTAAGGGCCTCACAAACATTAATGGTCTCGGTGCGGGGATCGAACCCGCGGCCTCTCGCTTCTCAGCCGGCGTCTAACCAACTGCGCCACGGAGCTTAATATTAAGAACTATAAATATCCTACACGCTATGTTTAAATTTTCTAGGTTTTTTATTTTCTTTTATGATACTAAGTGATAAGTCAGTAAGTGATGTTTTGCTTTTAAATATCGATGTAATGTCCCTCACAACAAAAATAATTACGTCAAACAGTTTGACACCACGTAATGTCAAAACACTCTCCCGCCTTGTGATCGATATAAAAAATTGATTATCCATTCCGTAGTACAATCGATTAATCGGTCATTTTATCGCTGCACGCATCAAGTAGCCAATAAAAAGAAGACCATTTAATATCCTCTCAGCATGAGCAATAAAGTTTCAAAGCGTCCAAACCCACCCACATATGAACTAAAAGGATTATTGTAACCCTACTGATTAAGCACCTGTTAAAGGCAATCACAATGTAATTATTTTCTTGGCGTAATCTAGAGAAAACGCTATCAACCGTCCAGCGCGCGGCGGGACGTAAGGACCCCGAGCGTCTAAAAATAACTGGCTACCCATTAATCGGAATAAGATCGAGTGAACGCGATCACGCGTTAATTTCTGTTAAAGCCGTCGGTGGTTTGTTGGGTGAAAGATGTCCTGTTTGTTGTGTTTTTAGAGCTGAATGTGTTGCTAATTTTTTTTTTGTCCATCATATCGCTTTATATGTGCCATAGGGCCTTAAGTCTTTGCCCACCTTGGCCTCATGCGGCAATTATATTATCTCGATATAGACCCTCCGTGATACTTTGATTCCCAATTTTTGACTTGGTCTTCCAAATGTAAGGCGTGAAAACGCAACATACTCTTTTTTTTAATATGGCAACCGAAAAAGACTTAGTATTTTTTTATACCTCCGATATAAAGGTACCTCATGCTGCAGGCACGCAATTTTTATTTATTATCCAGTATCTAACAACAAGACTAATAGAAGGAGGAGTTTATGAAAATCTCCAAAATGTTATCCACTGACCCGCTCATTGCTCATCCCTCATTTTTATATACGTCTATCTAAGGACAAGTTAATATTGCAACTATTTACAATGCGTTTGACTACCTAAACAAACAGCCGTTAATGTCGTAGACGCCTTTAGAAATACCAAGCGAGTACAAAAGCCACCGACCTGCTTTAGAATGTATCGAATTTTCCATCTACAATGTCACCTTGCATCGTACTTTGAACTCTGATGTCGATCGGTTATTAATGTAAAGAGATAAAAAATAAATACTTGTTTGCCACAAAAATAAACTAACGCAACTCAAAAATTGTATCAAAAATGAAAATTTATGTAGCTTTGTATACGTTCTCTGTCACAAATCTGACCATCTGATGTTTTTTTTTGTCTATTGTGACCCAAATAATTTATATTAATAATGCTGACAAATAAATACGAATTATAACAAATCAGTAAAGCCTCAAGTATTGGAGCAGAAAATATGAATGAAAAATGCAGTGTTGTCATGTATGCTGTACCTATTGTAAACAGTAAGTTTAACAGTTTAAAAACTCTGTCATGTGCTGTTATCGGAAACAACTTACTACATTGTGGTCCCACCACACTCAGACCAGAAACAAAATATTTGTCGATCACTCAAACATTTGTATCGATGACATGGGGTCCGCAAGTCCACGCGGCTTCTCGCTTACTGCGCCACGGAGGCCGTCAATTATATTTATAATAACGAGCCAGCCGTGTCCTCCTATAGGTTGTAGCGTATATATACCATTGGGTTCATTTAGACCATAGCCAACCTGATTAGCCTACTGCGGGTTACTGGATCAATGGGTGACTAGAGTGTTTATAAACAATGGCTAGTGTTTTAGTCATGCGGGAAAAGCTATTATTCATTATAATTATTATTAAATCTAATGGCGCATTCTTCTAATTGTGTTTAATTCTCATGTCGAACAAACCTAGTGCACCGCTATACACTGTTCGGGATCTAAAGATGTCTCGGAACATTTTGAGTCTCTGAAACGTTTTCATACGCGGCCCAATTTTTGTGTAAGACGTCTACTTTCATTTTCATTTCTGCGTGTATTTTTTTAATTTATTTAAAATCTGACATCACAAAAACATTATATTTAGTTTCTCTTTCGACCAGACCTAAATTTTACAGTAGATTTTCTGTGGCTGAAGACGTAATTTCATTTATAGGTATTGACACTACAATATCTGCAGGGTGAGTTTTTAAGATTCTTTGTTAATTTCAATACAACATTTTGTTTTTCTCTGTAAAACTATACATACAAATGTCTCGAGAAATTATGGTTACGTATTCAAAGCTCCAATGACACACATTAATAGACCACGCCGTAAGATGGATGGCTCTCGTACTAAGCTGACACAGCCTTCCAGAGATAAACCCTAAGAATACACCACAGGCACATATTATCTATGTGTTTATTTTTAAAAAGTCACAATCCTAAGTGTGCTGACCGTTTAATCTGTCTGGACGTATCAAAAAAACATAATACGCACACACGAAGTTCTCACAGTGGCGGCTGTCGCATTTTTTCATACTTTTTCTGCTAAACAAGATAATATTATCGCAATTAAAATTTCAACTCTATCTCGATGGTGTAGGGTTGGTATTTGAGCGCATGTCTATGCTCTATTTTGCACATTTTTTCCAACTTGACTCGATTTGCTATGCATTCTTATTATTGCAAGTACTTGTGCCGATATGTTTTTGTCTGGAGGTTGCCGGGCGGATTACTAACTGCTTCATTGATTTTCTGTGATACTTTTGACATGGTTCGCATAATATCAACAATCCTATATGTGGTGTTTAATACTCATTTTCGCTTCGTAAAGCTGTTCTTATAACTTATTCGGTTCGAGAGTTTTAATGACCGACGCGGGGTATTTTGTACCCCGACAGCGGATGAAGGTTGATCTTTCGTTCAATTAAGTGAATATTATGTATTAAGATTGTTTTATAAGCAAGAGTGATTATGAGTAACTAAATGCAATGAAGACAGTATACTAAAATAGAACGGGTGGTTTTTATTAGGTGACTAATGATCTAGTTGACATTTTGACGCTCTTTTAAATTTATTCAAAAATCAAAATACACAGATAGAGAGCCAAAACTTCCAGAGTCAAAATGTCTTATTAGAACTAACAAACTTTCAAGAGTTAATGACTAGATTGCTACGCTTTGTATAAATTATAACTGAGTCCGATTTACCAAGCTAATAACATTATTTCTCTGACTCAGTGGCTCAATAGTTTTTTGCTCAGAAATAAAACTGTAACATCAATGTGAGTGTGTATTTAATTGCTTCAAACGACACGGGTTTCTATAAAATAACAGATTTTATCTCTTCATCTGTGTTTTATGATCTTTGGCGAGTGGAGGAAACTGCTTTTTTCCCTCTAATGTGGTTTAACTTTATTGCATTGTTTTAATGTGGATGGTATAAGAATATCAGACGACGCAATGAAAAAATATATCACCGAATTGTTCTTACATTTCTTCATTATTTATTGAATGATTCAGCATAGGTCTGAAATGTTTGAGTCCATTTCTAGACACAGTAATATGTTTAACTACCTACTCCGATTGTATTTTTTCATATATTTCATTGCGACTTAAAGACAAGCTATTGCTGGCCGTCACACACGTTCAAGTGCGTTTTCGCAAACGCTAGCTTGCACAAGTCTCGAATCGAAAATTGGAACGAAGTTTGCGCAGTTACTTGCCCTTACACATTCCAGTATACTGGTGCAAAGTTAGACATGCACAGTTATATCGTAACGTGTGTGGCGGCCATAAGAGGCTTGCCGAGCTGCAGGGCTCGGCGTTAATTCTTTGCGTTCTGTTGATAATAGCTGAAAGGAGTTGCAGTGGTGGGGTGTGGGCGGGATCTGCTGATTTATTTATTAGTCCGAGGAGGCTTCTTGTTATAGCTATCAACAATAATAAAACAAATTACTTGATAGCTAGCTAACGTCGGCCCTTGTGAATTAAATCTCTATTAATGTAAATCACACTCGATAAGATTGTTCCACGGAGAATTAAACATAATATAACCTCTACCTTGTTGTACCTTGCCTACCTATGTACCTTGCTGTAAACAAAGTCACTCTATCTGCTACCTCCTAATTTGATGAATGCTATCAAGAATATCAAGTCTCTTTCAACTCCACCATGGTATCGTAAATCAAGTCCTCAGATCAATTACCTATGAAGAAATCGAATTTTCTTTTATTCCTCTTGTTCACGATAGCAACAACAGCTCACAGTTCGATACCCATCAGCCAAGACTACCAAGTATATTTCACCATAAACATCCCATATAAATCTCATTCACTACCCACATTACTATGTTCAAGTTTCCGAACGCACCCCGCGCTATCCTAACGCAAGTCGATAAGTATAGGCTTGTGACGATTAAAATAAAAATCATCGCAACTTATAGTCATTATATACAGAAAACGTACGTCTGGTTAACATTCGAAACGCATCCAATTGAGCGAAATAAATGTTTGATAGTGTCCCGCGAGGGCGAAGCTAAGATATCTGTTGCCGAGTGTATTTGAACAAGGAGAAAACCAAGTCATTCAGTGGATATTTGGAGTAAATCAGGAGTATAATTTCCGAAACGTAAATTGTGTGTTTTTAAAAAGGTTTCATTTAGTACATAATTATGTTTGAAGTATCCACATTAAGATCAATTAAGTCTTGTGTCGCAGGTATTAGAACTACGAGAGACTTTTCGGTCTCACAAACACCCAGACCCGAAAGATATATTTGTGGACCGCACAAACATTTCTCTCGGTGCGAGGATGGAACCCGCAGCCTCGTTTCACACCAGGCGTCCAACCAACTGCGCCACTGAGTCTGTCAAATTATTGTGGTCTTGATATAGCGTTATAGTTGAGTGTTTCATATGAAGATTCAATTTAAAGGAATACAAAAAAGACTTGATCTTGCAACCAACCTTCGAGTATCTTATTTAGTAGTTTACTCGTCTACTGATGGTTCATGACAAATGTCTTGGAAATATAAAAATAAATAACTAATAATATTTAAAAAAATATCCCGGCGTAGCATAGCATCGCTAGTAAACAACACCGAACCAGCTCGCGTCGCGTACTATTGCGTGGGAATACTATGTCGAAACAGGTTTGTATCGATAATCGTTAATCGCTCGTATCGATTGATACAACGTTCAATTTGCATGGGACCGGGCATAATACGCTTTTCGTGGTTACTTTCAGTACGTTTGTGTGTTTTGTTATTGATTTTTAAACGCTACATTGTTTTGTCGGTCTAGACAGGGCGTTAGTTATGGTCACGCATTTGAAAGACGGGATTTGTGTATGACAAATGTTTAATAGTGCATCCAGAGTATGGTCCAACAGTTTAACAAATTCTAAACTAGTTAAAGTCAAGGAAAGTGTAGGTCTGTGTTTATATTATTCAAATATTAATATAGTAATTTGTGTATGTTATTTAAAACCGTGTTGGAAAACGTAGAGTGGGACGTCCTCTGGCCAGATGGCGACGACTTGCACAAGAGGCCCGGCAGCGAACGGATGCGCAAAGCAGCAGACCGGTCTCCAGTCCCGGTCTTGCAGTCCGCTGCTGGGCATAGGCCTCTGCCTTTGCCCAGCAGTGGACTGCAACGGACTGATGATGATGATGGAGTTTTCCTTCACTCTAAATATTAAAAGGCTTACTAAAGCTTTATAAAACAACGTTTATTCCAGGATAATTAAAAAAATACTTAGAACGAAACACGATGAAGCCCGCAAACGTGCAAGTAATGATGAGTCATACTCAATCGATACGATTTGAGCGACAGATGGTTTATAAAACTATAGATTATTTATTTTATTTTTTCCAACAACCATTGCAATGTTTTACTGTATCTTATCTAAGTACTAGTTAAGAGTCCACACCAAAATCCATATTACTGTGAAAAATAAAAACCCGATGAAATGAACCTATTTTTATATGTTAGTTATAAATCACTTACAATATTGCCAGGTTGAAATAACATATATGTACCTACTTAATAATAAAATACTATCCCGTGTAACAAAATTACAAATCCTTTTCTCCAGTGTGCTTTTTACCGTAGCATAGCTCAAAGTTGACCAACATCTTTATAATGTATCTTGTTTGTACGAGAGTAATGCGTGAATAGCAGTGTAATCGCGAAGTTCCTTTGGCGACTTTTCTGTCGACAGTTATCCGGCTCGAAGGACCAAAATTGATTTCAAATATGATACTTTTAACACGGATAGATGATTGGACTCTGTCGGAATGTCTGTCTGTCTGTCTGTTGAAATGTCGGACTCTGGAATTTATTGCCAATCTCCCCCAGCCGGATATAGATGACTTTAGGTTTTCTCCAACTACGCCGGATGAGATAAAAAAGATAATCATGTCCATAAGGTCTAATGCTGTAGGCTGTGATAACATAACCCGTCGTATGATAACTACAGTATTGGAACATCTCCTCCCCCCTCTTTCCCATATCATAAATTTCTCTTTTAGCAGTGGTGTTTTTCCGTCCTTGTGGCGGAAAGCCTACGTTATTCCTCTCCCCAAAATTCAAAACCCTTCTCTCGCTAGTCACTTCCGACCCATATCCATTCTTCCCTTCCTATCCAAAGTGCTAGAGGCCTGTGCCCACAAACAACTATCTAAATTTGTACACTCTAATAATTTATTGAGCTCTCTGCAATCTGGATTTAGACCCAGCCACAGCACTACTACCGCACTCCTTAAAGTGATTGGCGATATTAGGGCAGGCATGGAGGACACCAGAATCACGGTGTTGGTACTGGTTGACTTCTCGAATGCCTTTAATAACGTCAATCACGACATCCTTTTGTCCATCCTTTCCCATCTTAAAATCTCACCCGTAGCATTGGAATGGTTCTCATCTTATCTTCGAGGGCGCCAGCAGCTGGTGCGCATCAATGACTCATCGTCTAGTTGGTGTGACCTTGAATCTGGCGTGCCTCAAGGCGGTATTCTTTCCCCTTTATTATTTTCATGTTTTATTAACCTCGTAACCCAGAAACTTCAATGTTCGTATCACCTCTACGCCGATGACTTACAACTTTATGCTCAATCTGGTGTAGACTGTTTGTCCACAGCCATCGACAAAGTTAATAGGGACCTGGGGTATATCAAGAAATGGTCGGACGATTTCGGCATATCTGTGAACCCACTCAAATGTCAGGCTATCTTGGTTGGTAGCCAACGTTTAATGAACAGAGTCGATTTGACAACTACACCCGCGGTTATCTACGATGGGTCACCTATCGCTTGGTGTTCTGTCGTGAAGGATCTTGGGCTACTAGTAGATTCTACACTAAGCTGGCGACCCCAAGTTACTTCTATATGTCAGAGAGTCACTAGTATTCTCCGCATGCTTTATCGCTTGAAGCACTTTCTGCCTTGCAAGACCAAAGTTATGCTTGTCCAAACCTTAATCTTCCCTGTTATCGACTATGGTGATGTATGCTACTATGACCTGAATGCAGATCTTCTCAATAAACTCAACCGGCTTCTCAATAACTGCATTCGATTTATTTACAATCTTCGTAAGTACGATCATGTATCTTCTTATCGCTCCCAACTTCAGTGGTTACCCATTCGTCAACGTCGCAGCCTGCGCGCTCTTACTACACTCTTTTCTATATTGATATGTCCCACTGCACCATCTTACTTAACTCCTCACTTTCAATTCTTAGGGTCCAACCACGATAGAAGTCTCCGCTCGTCTCACAGTCTTCTTCTTCAATGCCCAACCCATCGCTCTGATTTTATACATTCCTCCTTCACGGTGCAATCTATTCTTTTATGGAATGCCCTCCCACTCGAAATTAGAAAGGCCACCAACCGTTATGTGTTTAAACTAAGAGTTCGGGAACTGTTTTCGGAGAACAGAAACTAAATTGACATAATAAGTTAGTTGTATATATTGTGTATGTTTGTATATGTATGGATACTATTGTATATTGTATGTATATATGTATAATTGTATATATATTTTTAAGTATGTATATTTGTTTTTAAATAATGTTTATTCTTTTTTAAATTTTGTTCATAATTTTGCATAAACCTGCTTTGCTCCATTTCTGTTTCACCCAAAGGTAGACTGTAATAGAATGCCTCTGGCATTAAGTCCGCCTGTATACAATTTAGTATATAAAGCAAATAAAATAAAAAAAAAATAAATGATTTAAAAAGCGGTGATCATCTATAGGTAATATTTTCTTCAACGCCGCAGCAGACCTAAAAAACGCTGGCGAGACAATCGGTGTGGTTTTGAGCCCTCGTGGCCTGGAATTTGAGCGCGCCAGGAGAGGGGTAGACTTTTGCCCAACAGTGGGATTAAATAGGTTAGAAAACGAAAATTCTTCGAATTTTAAATTACATAAATAGTCACGAAGGTGGTATTATCAACAAAGCAAAGACATTTTGTTAAATGCACTAAAATAATATAATAGCTTCAATATTCAGTCACTAGATGAACATAATATGCTGTGAAATGTGGAATTTGTCTTGGGTATAGCGTTATACTAGAGCCTATCATATCTCAGTACAGAAATAAGGCGCCACATCCGCTAACCCCGTTCAGAATACGGACGTAACTCACTGTGTTCAAACACCTGAAAAAGCTATAAAGTTTCTTCGGTCAAATAAAACTGTGTTTGGCCGAACGTAATTAATACACACATTTATCTGCGCGTCGAAAGCTATTAATAATATAAGCGATACCGGCTTTTCGCGTCCACGTACTATTATTTATAGTCAGCCTCCACGATAGTGATGTTCGAATATGAAAATGTTTTTCTAATTAATTGACAGACATGCGAATTTGACTCTTATTGAAAGGTAAATAGATAAATTCTTTAAATAAATGATGATTATAGCTTTACTTGGAAGATACAAAAGCAAACTGTCTGCTTAATTTTAAAGGGTTACCGCCCACGAGCATCCACAAACTGATGAAAAATGTATCGTTGGCTTTTTATAGGGAAGACTTGCGCCTATGTTATGTATACTACCAAGACCAGAACTATGCATCCGAAGCAATAGATGGCTATAAATGGAAATTATATTTTTATAAGTCAATAAAAAAGAATTAAAGTTAGGTATATATTTTTTATAAAAAATCTTACAATACAGTAGTGATTATCTTATTTCCGCTTCTGAAAACATAATTTACTTCACTACTTGCACTTCTTTTTTTAGTTTGAACTACGATACTCACTACACAATATAATTATTTGTAAAAAGTTGGCAAGCCACAGTATGCGGGGTGTTCAAACGGTTATCACCGCTTACAGACGTTGCCAATACAAGATGCTCCCGGGTATGTAATGGATAATAATGTTTTAGTAGGCGACAGGGTAATAGTTGCAGAAATTGGATTTTTCAAAGATTAAATAATAATAGCTTTACAACCTAAAATATTTACCACTTACAGCCCTACTTTGAAAATTTTATTTTGAATATTAGTATCGATATAATACATGTTTTTTTTCTTGTGGCAATATTTTTCTGTAATTACAAAAGTAAACGAACACGGATATTACTATGCCTACTTCCGAAATAGGCTTCTATTGATATAATAACTGTTATATATTCATTATACGAGTATTTATTAATTAGTATCACATTATATCCAAAGTGTGATATAATTATATTATCATATTTTCCATAGTGAAAAAGAAAGCTCGAATTTGTGCGAAAATTCGCACATGCGTCAGTAACGTCACTAATCCGTCCAATAAATCAAATGAATAGAGAATGTGTTTGAGTTTACGATATTGTACCGATTTTAAATATTTCAACGGTTTTCAGAGTGGTTTTTAATATGAGCGTATGTTGTATCAACTGGGGCTGTAAATTTTAATTAAAATGTATTTCATATGCCTATCGCCATATACACATATAATGTATATGGCGATAGGCTCGCCCCCTATCACATCATGGGACGGAACATACAAGGCGAAATGTGGGTGTCCTGGTGGCGCCTCTGCCTACCCCTTCTGGGATAAAGACGTGAGTTTATGTATGTATGTATGTATGTATTTCATACAGTTATATTTAAAAAAATATTGCGTGTAAGAAGTACGGCCAAAAATGCAAATGATACAATCTCATGCATAACAGTTCTTACGACCATAACGTCTTCAGAATGCATCTATATAAAAAAAATCACAAACATTTTTTTTTTGGAAATAATTTATTTGGATCTTCATACATATATACATAAACTCACGCTTTTTTTCTCAGAAGTGGTAAGCAGAGGTGTTTCCAAGACACCCACTTTTCGACTTATGTGTTTCGTCCCATGATGTGATAGGGGGTGAGCCTATCACCCTATCGGGCACAAATTTTTGACCCCGGGCTGATAATTAATGGAAAATATCACTTTTGTCGACTCGGGATTCGAACCCAAGACCTCAGCGTTATAATCGTGTCTAAGTACAATTGCGCAACCGAGGCAGTTCATTAAGATCTATTAGGTAAATTATTCTAAAGAGAAATAATATTATTCGCAACTGCAACTCCAGTTCGAGATAGAAATTGTCACACTGAAATTGCACTTAGCGAGTCCGAGGACCAACTCGCCTTTAATCCACAACGAAAATAATAAATAAAATAAATGAGACTACATAAAAGCTACTTCGCAATTCTAAACATTTTTATTTCAACCATTTCTAATACCGTCCGCGTCTAACAAATGGAAACGGATTCCTTGGACATGCTCGCTGAGGTTCCAATCAATCCGCGTCACGACATCATTCCTCGATATTACTCGCACGCCTGCTGGATATTTTTCAATAAAATACCATGTAATATGTCATTATATCTTTGAATATTGGCCCTACCCATTTTACGTCCAGTGCGCCAGCTTAATTATGCTGCTGATAGATCCATTTGATCGAATTGTGACTCTATATCTTCATTTCAAGGTTGAGTTTTGAGTGAGTTTTGTGTGTAAACGGTAATGGTATCATTGCAATTGGTTACAAATCACAGGAAGCGCTCGCAGGAGTCGTGTGCTCGGGAATCAATTTCCTGTAGCCTTTCATATTGAAATGTAAGTGGCCGCCCTCCGTCGCGACGCCGGTTTGTACCCACGCGTTTTATTTGAGAATCCTTTTTTGAACTCAGACCGATGTTTACTCGACGTTTGTTTACTCTTTTATACGTCCCAGTAATCTGCTACCGGCTGAACATTTCAACATATATTTAACATTTACTTTGCCACATTTAAAACGTAATTTGTATGGATACAGTAGCAATAATACATAGCATGTTATGTTTTTTGGCAACAACGTTGAGAATATTGGTGTTGTTCAAGGGTCATCAATTACATATTCTCGTTCCCTCGTGTCGTATTTTTAAAGGCCAAACACACCAGTAGTCTTGCTGTTATGGATCTGCATGACACCTTGTAGCTCTTTTGCTAAATAGAAACTTTACTACGCTTAGATCATTTTTATTAATTACTTCATATCATCAATAACCCACAATTTTCTTCAAAATTTAACCTGTAAAAGGCGGCGATAAATAAGAAATCGATTCTCTTCGGCCACGGGCCCGCCCGGCCCCATGAAATTTATTCAAAAACAAATTTACAAGTCGAAAACATCAGTCCGACCGGGCTTAATCAATAAAGTGTGCATGCCCACGGGCGGCCGCAGTGGAGACCCAACCCGCCAACCGTCTGCCAATTTGGTCCTTTTGATCATCGGATCCAGTCAGATGAGATCTATTTTGGTTTATTGTAAACAACTGGGTCGAATAGGCCCAGTTGCGGGTTGGTGAAGGCTTACTTGGGGTTAAATTAAATACAATAATAATATTTTTTTAATCCCTGGATATAGTCATTAATTATTATTGATATTGCAACATAACAAAATATAAATGATTAAGACAAGATCGTCGCTTTACAAGCCCTATAGTCTATCTAAACTAACAGGTTCCATTTGACGTTTCATACTTTTAACGTAAATAACTTTGTGCAGACGTAACCCACACAATTTCAATAACACTTTCCGTAACTCCATGGAATTATGAAGCTATTCTTATTTTATCACTAGATATACAAACCATAATCACTTAATTTAAACTAGAATTCTTTAAATAAAACAAAATAACCATTTTAAACAACATATTTTTTTCTAGACGTCATTACAAAGTCACCTCGTTAGGTCTTTTACCGGTAGAGTTGAGACTATTCAAATGCATTTACATTTATGTATACGCATAATCGGTAAAAATATTTAAATAATCGAGCAGATATAAAACAGTTGTTTTTTAATTTTTAAAAATACTGAACTTTCAGCTAATAATAGGTATGCTGTCAACGAACATACATCAATAAATAATGAAATAATAATATTAATATAAATTAATTTATTATTAAATAATAGATTTGGATTTACAATGGAAATGAAGGCAGTATTGTAGGATACGGCACACATAGTGAGGAGGTTCCTCACTTTGGAGTATATGTATTGTATTGTATGTATGTATCATGTGTTCATAAGCATGTGCGTGATGTGGACTGGACTCGAAAGTGTCTGCACCCGGGTGAAGCCGGGACGGGCCGCTAGTAATAGATAAATCACTCCTTTTGTTCCTAAATAGTAAAGTGACATGCAATTGTTGATGTCTCATTAGAATAAAAATGTTCATGAAAAAATAAACGAAATGATGTAAACTGAAAATATAAACTGTAATCGATTAAGAAATACAAACAAATATTATCGATATCTCTAAATAATCGGATATTGTAAGAACCGATTTATTTGACAGCATCCCTATTTCCCAATGTCTAATGGAACTTCTTAGTTTAGATAGACTATAACAAATATTTTCGATTTACACGAATTAATATTTCAAACGAAATCAAACAAATTCTTATACTAAGTTAATACAGTATTGTTTTTAATTTATAAATCTACGTATATTTACTATAGTTTAAGAATTTTAACCCTTCGCCCACCCACCTGGAGACGAGTTAAAAGTAATTTGAGAAGTAAGTGTACACTTTGAATACACCATAACACAACGCGTGTTTTTATTTTACACTACAGTGTATGGTTCATTGTAATTCTTACCTCTGTGGTTGAACGTATAGATGGTAGAAAAAATCATCATAATAATCATAATTTACTGTGTGGTCCGTGGCGGTGGTAATAAGTTATTTTTATTAATGGAAAACAATGATACCGGGCATGGAAAGTTAAACAATGTTATGGGTAATTTTATTGCCTTTTGCAATCCACTAGTAGCATAGGCCTCCCTCGTGTTATGAAAGAGAGCTTTATCTCTTCGATTTATACAATTCTTATAACGGAATAGTCTATTTCTTTAAGTAAACAACGTCTAGTCGTAATACCAATAACCCCTATACTTTCTGGTCCGTTCGACCTTTGGCCTTAAACATCAAATGCTGGCAAAGCCTCTACAGTTCCTCACGCAGGCTTACAGATCCTTAAATCCAGGCTAAATACATCAAAATCTTCTTAACTGCCTCGGTGGCGTAGTTGTACTACGGTAAGACTACAAAGCTGAGGTCTCGAGTTCGAATCCCGTGTCGGGCAAAGTGATATTAGGTTTTTCTATTCATTATCAATCCGGAGTCAGGAATTTGTGCCCGATATAGCGATAGGCTCGCCCCCTATCACATCATGGGACGGAACATACGAGGCGAAATGTGGGTGTCCTGGTGGCGCCTCTTCCTACCCCTTCTGGGATAAAGGCGTGAGTTTATGTATGTAAAATCTTCTTAACCGAACTAAAAAAACATACACCGATAGAATCCATTTATAAATAATATTGACCGAACGGGTTCCTCACTCACCTGAAGTGGCTCGTAACAAAATCCCCGTAGAAGCGTATCGGATGACATCAGTCGCTTCCACGAATCGCAATCCTAAGATATTTCTAAAAACAATACAAACCAACTCGTATGTCGCGATCGTGGTAGCAGGGTCACAGCGCCCTTCGGTTTTAGGGATCCGTAGCAAAAAAGAGATTACTAAACCATTGGTACTTCGCCGACTGACTAAATGTGTGTAAAAAGTTTTCGGCGCAACAAGCATTGTTTTTGCCCTTCGAATTCTGGATGTCTGATGTTGGATGTAATTTCGCGCAGTAATTATTTATTGAAATGATTTTTCGTTTTTACTAGTGTTCGTTGGTATGGGAATGTCTGTTTTTGTATAAATGCATTTCGATGGAAAATATGCAGCCAATTCTGACAGCAATGTGTTATCTTGACCCATCCCTTTAATATAGAAAAGTAAAACCCATACCCGTCGCCTAATTTTTAGATCCATTTTCAAAGGCTAATATAGAATTTACGATCGTCTATTTCGTAGGTGTTTATAGGCGGTATTGATTCTAATATATAAAATTATATATCGCAACACCTCCAAATTAAAATATACCAAATGTCTTGAAATCTTTCGGCATTTTAATTTACGCTACATAGAACATTTAGGCAATTTATGTATGAATAATTATAAAAGTACTTAAAATTTATTCTGATTTATACAAAGACAATGTCAAGAATTGTAATATGTATGCCATATGAGACATTATACTTGTTAATTTAATCTTAGAGGCACGTTAATAAATCTGCAATTACATCCTTGACATAACAAACAAGATACAAACGTATAAAGAATTCCGAGCATTGAGTAAACTTGCGGAATCTTACAAATGCCGGAACCCTTAACACGCATGTAAGTTCATCTCTTAATTTCCAAGAACAACAGACGCGAGACGACGAATTCTTCAAAATTGGCCGCCATCTTGTTTGAGTCACAAAATGGCGGCACTAAAAGTTTACGCGCCAATTTTGAGCGGTGGCCCTTTGAAGTTCAATTAGCACAGGTTTGATCGAGTTTTCTTAGTATCGAACGTTTCGCGCTAAAATTGTGTTCACTGTTAATTATTTTTAAATCATTTAACTGTTTATAAATGATACGTGTTTGAACGCCATATTGATACCCAGAAATCGAATTAAAAATTACGTGATAGCGGCGGCGCAATAAGTAGATCGGAGGAAGCCTATTGAAAGTTGATAAAGCCCCTAAATATTTCAGAGGAAATATTGAAATGTAATACCCCAGTTTCGTCCATTATATTGGATATTCGCGAATCTATACGGTGTATATACTTACCATTGTGCTTTCGTGATGGTATTACTATCTGGCTTCATGATATATTCTTTTTGTATTAGTAAATAATAGATAAATTGATTTTGAAGTTGGAATACTAGTTTGATTGGATTAAGGTTCAGTATATCGAGGTAACACGATATTATCAAAAATATTACTCTTACTGCCTCACTGATGTGGAAATGTTGGTGGACTACAATCAGAATAAAGTAAAATCTATATTATTTTTTTCTACTTTCTAGAATAAAAGGGCTCAAACAATATCAATACCATTAGAATAAAAAAGAAACGAATATTATTCACAATCGCTGCTAATAACTATTCGCTTAACATCCCATTTAATGTATGTACTATAAATATAACACTTTTTAAAATTTCAATTATCATTGGAATAATAGTGCTTACATACAAACCCACATCAATTAAAACCAATGAGCACTAAAGATCGCTCCACCAATAAAAGTACTTTTAAAAGTCTTTCGAAGCCGGCCGCTCTCGACGTTCCCAGTATCGCTCTTTCATAATTCGATTAATTTGTCTCCCGCCAATTAGTCGGTTCACGTTTTCGATTTTAGACGTTTTGCTTTTTATTTTGTTCGATGTCGTCTCGATTGCATCGACTCGTCGCGAATCGTTACGTGATGGGTTTTTAAACATTGCATTTGAGGTGCAATGAAATTAGCCGCCATTTTGTTCGGGATGTGATCCATATAAAGATTAAGGGGTTCTTGCGATGCAGTATTGGCATTCTTATAACTACTTAGAGAACCTTAAAAATTGAACTTGAAAGTTAAAAGGTTTCTAAATAATAGGTTTTTTTAAAGGTCCCTCTAAACATGACGAAAAGAGCTGATTATATTGAAGTACATACCCGATAGATTATACAGTAGAGTGGGTAAAAAAATACGTATTTTTTTTCTGACACTGGAAAATGGTAAATGCCGATGCCTAGTCTTTTAAAAAGTACACCAAAAATGAGTTCTTAGTTTCAATGGGAAGGTCCTCTGCATTACAGTTTTCTATTTTTTCCACTAGTATGAATATGTTCGGAAATCATAAATAAAATTGAAATATTCTGTTTTTTTTTCTATGAAAAACTGTTAATCAATAGCAATGAATTTTCCAGTATCACGAGAAAAAAAATATTTTTTGACCCGCTCTAATATACAGTATACCTACGATTATAGATATATCACGTGCAATAAGTTCACGGCGTAAGATTGAACTCATTTTCTTTACATCACTAACTAAAAATTGAATTTAAAATATGATAAATATCGACGCTTACTTCGGTAGAGCCTCGCCAGACTCGTCTAGACTTCGGTATGAATGGGCCGGCTCGACCGAGCACTACTCGACAGAAAACCGACGTGAAGTAACTACTTAACCGTCACGTTTCAACAAATTAGGAAGACGACGTTGTCGACACTCAAAAATATTTTTCTACCCTACGTCCATTTAAAAAAATTAACACTTAGGGTGGGTTGCAGAAAATAACTTTAACATTAACTAAGGGCTAATCAGCCGTCAAATCGACGGTTATGCAATTTTCGGGTTGCATAAAATTAACAATTGTTAAAATGACGTCACGTATAACATTAACATTAACCGTTCAATTTCGGGCGGTTATTGTTAAAGTCACGGTTATCTTTCGTTATTTGTGTGTGTTCTCTGTATTGATAATTGTCATTTATGTAACGATTTGAATTATAACCTGTACTTTAAAACAATTTACAAAAATACGCTGATAAATTCCGACGTAAAATCGCATCGCATCATTTCACTGGTCACTCTTTTAACTTTAACTATAACAATTATGACAATGGTGCAACAAAAGAATTTTCTATCCCGTGGGCATTGTTATTGTCACTGCTAAAGTTAACTTTACCGTTGACAATAACGTCAGATTTTCTGCAACCCACCCTTAAAATGAAACGGTGTCATGTAACCACAGCAAGTAACTTTTCACTTAACCCGCAAAGGATTTGTAAAACACCGATAAAATAAATTTCGAATAACGTCATTAAGATGGCAAACTTAGCCACTTCCGAGACAAAGTTAACCCTCAAATGTGGATGCAAACAAGCGTGTAAGGAGCGGGGGTCGTTGAGGCCCCGCCAGCCGTGACCGCTCGCACTTGCCGTCGCTCACTGAATTGTTATCGCGAACTTGTAATTGTTGTGCGTGAAATTGGTAAAGTATTATCTAAGAGTGTTCTTTGGAAGTGTTTGGTTTGAATGAACGTGTAATTATATTATATTTGTGTTTATAGCGGTGAAAGAAACAGAGCCCTTTTCATATAGGGAGGAGTTATGACATAGAATTGTTAATGCTCGCATATTTTAGTTTGGTGATGAATGTTTTTTTATCTAGCGGTTCATTTTATAATCAATCTTTAAGTTGACGCTGCAGCATGATGGCTACGTCTTTCGCCAAATAGCACAAACAGGGTCCAAAGATTTAACGGGTCGTCCATGTTTTCACATCAGTTGTTAGCAGTTTATTTAATTTTGGTATTAAATCCACAATCTACCGTAAAATTTGCTTAATTTTGCTTCAAATGCCTAATGATATTAGTACATCAGACGCTATTTTCAGACCTAATTTACACTCTAAATTGAGGCAACGGTTTAGTTAATTACTACTCATTATCAGAGATTTAACAGCGGCTGTCGCTATCACTGTAGTTAACTTTGAACGTGTCATGTGCTTCATTGGGTCCACTTAATGTACCTTATAGGATAGTCAGTAACTTACTTTGACATTTTGTTGACAAAAAAATATACAATTTTTTGAGGGACTTCTTCATCGACATCGTTTGTTTGAAGGGTTGAATTTAATAAAAATATTTTTGAATATTTCTCATCGGCTATATTTTTTTCTTGTTGCATTTAATCCTTTACTTTACTTACCTACAGGAGGGATGAAGCAATAATTTTCTACACGTCGACATAAGTATGTGTGTCATAGTAAGAAAAAACCTACACATAATTCGAATGCTAAACTGCAGCTAAATTATTCAATTATGGAAACAAAAATTAATTACTGCTCGTATGTAGTCTTAACAAGAGCCAGAATGGAGTAAATTTGATCTACCAATAGTGCTTGCTATTCAATATGAAAACATTTCAATTCCCAAAGTTTCATTAAATAAAAATTTTACGTGTAAAAATCTCCGCGTCGCATAGCTTTCTCTGCGCGGGGGAGCGCAATTTCCCAGAAACATTTCTCGGCCGCTCCTTTGTGCCCAAGTATTCCAGTCAGCTTTATTTTAATTCTTTCGCCGTCACAGTTTAGCATTGTTACCTTTTTCGGGCGGTCCGCAGTTTTTTTTTTCTTTCTTCACTTTTATCAACTCCGTCGACGGGATTTCGTATACACATGGTGTTTGCTTTGTGGCATGTTATTTTTTTAATACTGAGCCAGTTTTGCGCGGCTTTTTGTGTCTGTTCGAGTGTCGCGAAAGTTCCAGCGTTGTTTATTCGCCGTCTCGTCGGATTGAATTGGAAAATACACGTTTTTTATCTGTTTTCAGAACGCTAGTTGAATCGGCTGCGATTTTATGGTTTTCACTAACGCGAATGTAGTTCGCGGCGGAGTAACTTTTGTGTTAAGTGATGTTTTGGATTTAAAGTTTTTTTTTATAGAAAATAAAATTATTTTTTTACGTTTTTGTGAGGATTTTGAGTGGTGGGGTTGTGTTGTAGTCAGTTCCTACTGCAGCTTGAATGAATGTTTTTGCTTTTTGTATGAAAGCCGGTCTGAAATAGCAGTGCTTTTTTAGTGTTTAAATTTTAATTAAGGATACGTATTCAAATAAACACTGATGAAGTATTCAAATAAAATTTTCAAATTTAATAATGTTTTGAAAAATGTATTTCTGTATGTATAACGTAACCTAATTAAATAAATAGGAAAATAATAATAACATTTTTTATGTTAATATGCCAGAACTGAAATAAACTTTATTACCTTCGTGTGGAGTTGTTTTTGCGGAAACAACAGTGATCGCGTTGTGGTAGGCATAATGAAGTGGCTTGTAAAAACCTTTTTACTATGCCTACGTGGCAATATATTACTTTAGAATATGCTCAGCCAGTGATAGCTTAGTTTAGTAAGGAACAGAAGTCGGGGGTTCAAACTCAGCACACAAAGTTACTTATGAATTTTTCACTAATGATATATTTATCAACGCTTCCTGTAGCGATGCAGTTTGATGTAAAAATCGTGTATTAACCTGCATATCTTTTCCGATATCCGTTCGAAATTCAACCAAGAATTTCGAGGTATGTGAAGCCTTCCGTTAACCATAATATATTTGCCTTGAAATAACGTACTATTTATTCTCAAGCCTCGTGGGTGATTAGAGCCCAGACAATTTAAGACGCTGTCACATAAAAAATAAACTCCATCGTAAACTGTCGCAACTACTTACATGGGCAATAATTGACGACGTGATTATACAAAACTGCCAATTAAAAGCAAATTGACCATAAAAATCAAAGTAAGAGATCTAAGCCTTTTAATTTTCTCGCTGCCATCACATTTAATCATCATCAAAAACTCATCACAATTATGCCATAAGTCTTATAGCGTCAGCGACTTGTTTGAAGCTATGTAAGGGCACAGACTCAAAGTAAAGCAACTTTGAAATATACCTGCACTTCTATGGAAACCTCCGTAAAAACCCTTTAGTGACTCATTCCTGTGACTCTCGAATCGCGATCGATGAGAGTCGCCTATACATTGATAGATTTCGTTCCCACCCCAAGGAATTTATTGGAATTAATTACCATTTTATATACCTGGAATAAAATAGACCAGTAAAATTATGCATTTTATTTTTTATTCGTCTTTAAGTTTTTATGACTACAAACGACATTAACTGCCTTATTCATACATTGTAAATACCCAGTGCAAAAGTAAAGGAATTTCATTAAATTTTGCAATTTTTTAGTCCATTTAAAGTCCATATGTCTTGACCCTAACGTACGGACCGGCTTAAAGTTTATATGCAAAATTAATTTTGCCGCATACGTGCTGCCATCTGTTATTATTGTTCCTAGTTAATGTGGACTCGTTCCATTTTTGAAAGTGAGTTATCGCGCGCACGACCTCGTGCGATTGTTTTTTTTTATTTTCTTTACAGCCTGTGCTCAGGGTTAATATAGGTTTTTAGTCAGGTTTTTGTAATGGTGGATAATACATGGGTCGGTGAATACTTCACGGATGTGGGTAATGTTAAAAATTGTGAGAACAATTATGAAAATCATACAAAATATACATAAAAATTATTTTAAGGACCAGGTTTGCGTTGAATTGAGTGGCAGAAATCTTTAAGTTATCTTAATGACAGGGTTCATGGTTTCGCACAGTTAATAAGTGAAGAAACTCTTCGCGTGTTGCGTGATCATTATTTATTTAATTCATAAAAACATGACAGGCTTTCATATTATTTCAAAGTTCATAGGTTAATAACATATTAAACAAGATTTAAAAATCCCATGTCATGAAATGTTTTATTGCCAAATTCATTATCCAACACAATGCTAACTTTACAAAACAAACCAAGACGCAAGAACTCTTTTATACCGAGTATTTTGACCAGTCATACATCATATCCCGTTCGTAAAAATACCGAATTCTGGCCTCCTTGAGTTATTACCTTTTGTTCGACTTACCCGTACCATTTGCTCGAAACTCACTCAAAAGCCATTTGAAGTCAGTATCGTATTTCGAGATAACGTACACAGGAATCAATTGAATGATTTCACGTGATTCAATTTGATGCCAAGCGTAATAGATAGGGAAGTAAGCACTAAAAGCATTCGTATCAGAAGTAATAATATTGTAATAATGCGCGCATTTAGTAAGAACGCTAAAAGCGGGCATAAATATCAGTCCAGGATATCTGGATTGGAGATTGCGTTACTGTTATGTATGTCGATATGACAGATATCGGTGGTTGTATTTAGAAAGCGTGACGTCATCAATTAAATCATAATAATATTATTATAATTATGAATTTTTAGGGTGTATTTTGATTTGTTATTAGTTAACCATAATATTATGTTGCTATCGTCTGTGAGTAGTTATATCTTCGCGTAGATTTTAATATGTTGTATAAATATTCCACTTGATAACCAAATAATCTTTCGATTATTTCTATTTTTAGTATTGTAAAGTATAGTCGGTTTTCCTGTCATGCTTTCAAAACTATTAATAATTTCTAACTATGTTTATGCTTGCTGCCTCCAAAACACAGTTGGTTAAAAAGCCACGTTTATTTAGAACACGTTGCATTAATAATATTTTTTTGTTTGTAGTTATTATGTTTAACGCAAGCTGCACATAGTACCTACTACGCATGTTGTGTTCACATCTAGTAGGATATAATCTTAAGTCTATCACACTTGTATACTAGTGTAAACTATAACAAGATGGTATCCAGTTTTGTGAACCAAATAAAAAAAATATCCCTCACCTAGACAATTGGTATGTAATTTACAATATTTATATTTGATCTAGGTATTGTGACACCGAAAATTCTCTTCTTTCTGTGACCCGCAACACAATAACTATACCATAATATTAGGTTAGGACTGTATGCCCTGTAGGTATTGATGAAATTATATTTCTTTTGGGACGTTTGGATGTTTATGAAAGTAATATTTTTACGATGCGCGCGCATCCGACATCGACATGATGAAGTAAGCTGTTAACTGTCCGTCAAATTTCCGTGACAACACGTAACTATATTCAAAGTAGTTATTTCATTATTTATAATGGTTTCTTCGATTTACGCGAATGTTACACATTGAAATAAAACTATTTTTACGGATATTATCGCGATTTGGTATAATTTTTACATTTTTTAACTTCCCGACGTTTCGATTACTTTACAGCTTTTGTGGTCACGGGGCGGACGTCGGGAAGATAAAAAATGTAAAAATTAAACCAAATTGCGATAAAATCCGTAAAAATAGTTTTATTTCAATGTATCGTTATTTGTTTTATTGTTCAAATTAAAATTCACCAGTGGTAGTTGTGACCACGCGATGTCGGCCAAATGTTTTACGATGCACTTCGGAGGCCGTTTTCTTGCTGTTTAGATCTAGGCAGTAAATTCGGACTGCAGTTACTTAGCATTTGGTACATGCACCAGCTCTAAGGTAAAATTTAATGCTAAACGCGGTTTACGCCGGGGGATTATGGCTTAGGAAGCCACTACCCTCTGTTGAGGCGAATCTGAATCTAGCATTAAACGCGATATTTATTTCTGTAAAAAAAAACGTGTACGATTTTCGATCAGCATATTAATTATCTGTGAATCCTCCTAGTTTATTTGTTATTCGAATGCGAGGCGATTGACTCCATATTTATGACATAACAGTGCCAAGCTGAATCTAGCGGGTAAGTTAAAATTAAAAAATTGCTTCTTAAAAAAATGATGATTGAGACTTCACTATCAGTGTAAGTGAATAGTGTGTGAGTTTTCATAGTTATATAATCGGGTACCCAAAACAATAAGGTTTATATCTATAGTGATCCATATATGTATGTAATTCTCACTAAATTATTCTAACCCAAGTGTTTTAGTCGTGGGCTGAACCACTATTTTCCTAAATACCTATGCCTAGGAAGCTTAAGCTTAGTAGGTTTTAGCAATACGACATAATCTGATCAATCGCGAAAGCCAAACTTGGCATATGCAGTTTAATACCAGACACCAAAGGATATTTTTATTTTTTAAATCTTAAACGACGTTTACATAACAGATTTCAAAATTCAAATTTCGAACTCAGTGAGCTACCATTGTAAATCGATCGGTCGCCGAAAATTCAGTTTCGAGAATGAATCTGTAAACCCTGACCGCAGTAATGATTTTATTTAATATCTTATTGTTTCTCAAATGGGGAGTGCTCTCGTAACTCGTAAAATGCACTTCGGTATAGCCCAACTCGCAAGCGAAAGCGATAGTGTAACAAAATCTTTCGATTTTTTACTGTTTATTTTATTAAACTACGGGTTTTAATAAATTTTTTACTTATGATCTGACGGAAAGTAAAGGTGACACTCATTTTTAATTCACTGTATTATATTAGATTTTTTCAAATAATAAATCTCAGAGTAATCGGTGAACATACATAAGAAAAAATCTTAACGAATTGATAACCTCCTTTGAAGTCGGTTAAAAATATAAAATACAATGCCATCTACATAGTTCCAGATGTATTTTGTGACGACTGAAATTAAACACATGATAATAATTTCTGTGAATTATTTTACAAGTGATATGATTAACATAATTTATTATAAAATTCGACTTCTGTTATTGACACAAGTGTCCGAATACTGAGTACAAATAACTTTTTTGTTTTCTTTGTAAAAGTAATGTCTTACGCACAATTCATATTTTATGCAATATTGACATTTCAATATTTAAACATTTCTGGTTCTTTATTCAGTTGTTCTCGAACCTACAAGTTTTGCGTTGCTATGTTATTTAAGGTTGTTTTAAAAAAGAAAATTTTATTTGGGCTGTCTGTTACATCAAACGTGTATGATAGATATATAAATAGGTAGATAGATATAGTTTTTATTAACTTATTATTAGTTTTATGCGTTCTTAGTACTTGAAAGTTGAAAAATTGACTTATTTTAAAATCATGAATTGACGAATTATCTTTAATAGAAAGTTACCTGCTTCAAACAAAAATATTTTCGCCAACTTCATGCGTTCATTTATGCGTTAAAACTTTGTCATATTCTTTTTCGAAGTCGGTGTGCGCGCGTATCCTAAGTTTACTCTCATAATTATTCCAAACGTCCCAAAAAAGTAGAACCTCAGAAACTATTTATCATATGTAAATTGACTTGTGAATATACATTTCTAGTTATTAAAACCTTTAAAAGAACCAGAAATATTTAATTTTGGGTATTAAGGGACTACAATATATCTAGTAATTTCTGATATCCATGATAAGACTTTGGCTTTTAGGGCTCTGGGGTAAATAGCGTACTACGTGACTATATAATATGCTAATTAATTATTACATTTAACACCCTTTCATCGCTTTTCCCTCATATTTCACACCATCGCCAAAATCTTAACGCCTGTTCTGACCTTGCTTTGGTCCTGGAAAGAGAACCGCACAATTTGCGTTTTTTTTTTCGTTTCCCCGACCCATAAAATCTGCCCTTGTGGCCAATGAAGTCTCAAGTTTTAACCGCTTGATTTTATTTATATTTTTTTTGTTCGCAGGTAATGGAAACTTTGTTTTGACCCAATTTGAACACGTATGTATATGAACACTTAAGTTTTTTTTAATGTGACCGATGAAGGTGAAACTTAATTCCAACCGTTGGATTTTATTGCAATTTTTTTTCTAATTTCAATTCGTGACGCACAAAGTAATTACTGTCCCCACCTTTTTGTGTTATCATCGGCTTTTTTTTCGGACACTTCGACTGTGACTGATTTTTTTACTTGATACTATATGGTTTTCGTATCTATGATTTTCTGAATTTACTTATTTTTTGTAAGAATTTTCACGATAATCGTTTACTTAGTAATAAATAGATAAGGGCCGACTGAACCATTTTACGTATCGATTTCGTATCTCATTTTCCAAAAAATATTTTCCTGATTGTACAAGTACTCGTTCATAAGCGATATTTTTCGAAGCCCAAATCCACGAGCCATAAAACTGTCACGTAACTCAGAAATCTAAATTACAATAATTCCAAATTTATGTAGAGAAGGTTATTATGAATAGTTAAACATTATTATTTCCACTCTGAGGTAGAGACGACGGACGCCAGCATAATATTTCACGTTCGGAACAATAGAGGCGAAATTATACCGAAGTAATTCGTAAGTAGAGCAATAAAACCGCAGGTAGTGTAGTTTTTCTATAAAATATTGGCGCAGGAAAATATTACGTATAACGTGAAAGGTCGCGGACTGGGCTACGATTATTCATTTTTTATTACTTCCATAAATGTCTGTGTAATTTAAATAAGGTACGGTTGTTGATGTGTTTTTGTCGTGGAGTTATTTTGGTATGAATTAAAAGAATAAATTAATTTTAATATTAGTACTCATCGTCATCAGCATGTCATATGTCTCGGAAACTGAATGCACCCGAGCATGAATTTCGGTCCCTGCATCTCCTCCCAGATATTATGCAAAATTCGTCGCTCCACGTTGGATATAGTTGTAAATCTAATTCAGTTCGTACGTAGCCCGTAGTTCAGGCAGCACCAACATTTGACATATTTATAAACCTACATAAATTCGTTTTGTCCTAATTTTAACCATATATCTCCCAAGGTACTAGGTGCCTAAGCCTTATTACGATGTTCTTATTCGAATAGGTGGTTGATATGAAATTGATAAGGATTTTAGTGAAAGCCAACTAAAGATTAATAATATCGTTATGATTTCATGAGTGTAATTTGTTTGTTAATACACTATATTTATAGATAACAGTGTAATTTGACAAAGCGTTTAAATAATTCATTCTTGAATGCGTTTTAATAAGTAAATACTTTAATCAAATAATTTCGAATTATTTAATCACTGAATAACCTCCATATTTCATTAGTTAAAACGGTTTCCAAGAACCTTTACAAAAGTTTCTTCCACTAAATTTACTGTCAACCTGACTCATTCCATAAAATCAGCAGTAAAATGAACTTCCAAACGAGTGGCAGTAAATCTCCCTGGAGATTACACTTAACGTTGCGGCTGACAGTGGCTGGTGACGTCACCATGACCAAAACAATACCTTTAAAATTATGACGTCATCACGCAAGCCTTCGAAGCTCTCCGCTGACTGTGCAATTGCTTGTTATCGTAGTTTCATTTTACTGCATTTGTTTTGAATAGGATTCGTGAAGCTTGATCGTGTGATAGGTGTCGCTGGCTCTGAAACAAAAGAGCGCGGCTTCCATCAAATTCGGTTGCTAAAAATGGTTTCGAGTCTAAATATTTTCGAATAGAAAAGTTCGTGAAAAAGGTAAAATAAATCCAAGTTTCTTATTATCTATTCGGTATATTTAATTATGTTTAATTTACGGGTATTTTACGACTAGAAATTCAAATAAACAAAAAAAAAACCCCATGTACCGACTGACCTAGACAACAATAAATCCCGTTGCACTTTAACATACTAACAAAACACAATAAATAACCCGCAGCGACAACCGACATTGCAACCCAGTTTAAAATTTTAATTACTTTATAAAACGTAAAACTATCGATCAACTATTCGCGCTGGCCCCACGCCAGAACGATAGGTCAGCTTAGCATTCTTTGCTAGTGATTCTGTCTGGACCTTTAATAGTCCTATTAGACTAAAAGACCGTGGCCGCCAGACTTTCGTCATTTTATAAAAGCTGAAAGTTCACACGATCAGCTATTATGAAGTTCCGATCGGGGTGGCTTTTAAAGTTATCAGCTTTAATGTGTCTGACAAGCTGAAAGAACTATCAAAAGTGTCCGGATGCCAAGGTAACATCTTTTTATAGGTGCCTTAATAACATATACAAAATCCGGCTTTAATACTATAAGGCTGGAAAAAATATATATGACGATATCTTCAAACTTTAATAAAATGTAGTTTTGCCAGCGTTGTAGTATAAAAGCTGAATTTTATATATGTTGTTAAGGCAACTATCAAAAGATGTTACCTTGGCATCCGGACACTTCTGATGGTTTTTTCACCTTGCCAGACATATTAAAGCTGATAACTTCTAAAGCCACCCTGATTGGAACATCATTATAGCTGATCGTGAGATGCCTAAGTCAGAGGCATGCGCGGACAAACTTTCAGCTTTTATAAAATGACGAAAGTCTGGCGGCCACCAGCTCTTGGTATATATGTTAGAATTAGACGCGACACAGATACCCGGTTTCTGTGTTTGTCGTGTTGGCAGAATTTAGTTAAACTATTTTGTGGGTCAAGATTGCGAAATGTTTTGATTGTGGTTGATTTTTTATAAAGACTGCCTCGGTGGCGTAGTTGTATTACGGTACGGTTACAAAGCTGGGGTCTCGGGTTCGAGTCCCGGGTCGGGCAAAGTGATATTGGATTTTTCAATTCATTATCAGCCCGGAGTCAGGAATTTGTGCCCGATATGGCGATAGGCTCGCTCCCTATCACATCGTGGGACGGAACATACAAGGCGAAATGTTGGTGTCCTGGAGGTGCCTCTGCCTACCCCTTCGGGGATAAAGGCGTGAGTTTATGTATGTATGTATGTATGTACTAATATGTAAGCGGCTTGTCTGGAATGTGTAACCGCAAGCCGTGAGCATTTTTTATACATAGATACTAATGTATCATGATTAAGCGAAATAACAGAGTAATTACTGGACATACTGAGACTTAACATCTTATGTCTCAGAATGGCGAGCGCAGTGGAATGCCAAGCAATGCTTTGTAAATCATGGTGTTGTTTGGTTTTCTACTGTCCATAAACGGTCAAATTGCTTGACATCAGGCAAATGGTATGCTCGTCACGCCATAAACCCATTAAAAAAACTCTAAAAGTAGTCTTATTATTTCTCAGTATCACATCAATTGACTATCGAGTGAAGCGTTTGCTCCGTATGTTCCGTTTTCTATAAATGTATCATAAAACGTGGTGAAGAGATTACCTGGTAACAATTGCTTCTTAATCTAAACACGCTCTATATTTTCGTTCTGTATACATTTCTATTTTATAGAAATTATTACAGACTTCAAAAAACTCTTTGCGATTATTTGTCGCAAGTGTACACGAACAAACTGCGAACAATCCGATTTTAATTTATCGTTGTTTTTTATTTGTAACAAAGGATCGCGACGTGGGCAGAGCAACGTAAACCGTTTTATAAAATCAACTTTATTATGTTCACAATTCGGTGAGAGTACAAATGGCATGCATTTGATGCGATAAAACCGTTTATTTATATATTCATTTGTCGGTTTTATTATCCGTCTAATTGTTTTATACTGCCAGGATTTAGTAGAGCTTCATTATTGTGCAGTGGAACAGTATGTTATTGCACATTTTGTGGTGAATAAACTGCTGAAATCTGTTGTTAGACGAGCTAGCTGTAACATGTATGGTAAGTCATTATGATCAATTTGTATGATTCTATTGTTTGACATAGGTTTTTTTTCAATTACACGTTTGTAAACCTTTGACTTTTCTTGTAAATCTCTTACCAGCCTATGCGAAATTCATTGTTACACCCCAATAATACTGCATAAAATGACACTGGAAAAACACGTCCATTGGTTTATTTATTTAATATTTTATTTGATTGGTTGAGACAGGGAAATGAAACTTGCAGTTTCTAATCTTACGGCTGAATTATCGGCACTACGTAACCTATTACTAATTAAATCTACACATAGTACATTGATAAATTCTCTCGATATTTTAACAAACAAGAAACAAAATGTCACCACCAAAACTTCGTCCCCGTCTACCCTACTCTCGTAAAGATAGAGTGTAGTGAGTACTATCTGTAATCTGTATTATTTAGCCCAAACTTCCGCCAGTCTAATGAGCCAGACAAACACGAGCACAGACGCAGCATCCCGCGCCAGCGACCAATGCCAGAGGAATCTCTGCCATCATAACTCCGCAGTACTAGTGACGTCCGTTAGAGTTGTTTGTTCGTTGCTACCTTTGATGTTGTTAGACGCTGCGAGACGTGAAAAACAAGTGGTGATGCTCCGATTAATTGGGGCAAGTCGAATTGCTATCGTATTTATATAATGTAGCGGAAAAACAATGTATTTATAGAGAGTTGGGTCACTGTTTTCAATTCTATATAATTATCATATAGGAATGTCGAATATACGTGTTTCGAACTATAGGACTTGACTTAACAGCTTATATTTATAAGACTACACTAATAATTGCAATTATTTTATCATTCATTAAAAGATTATTGATCTAATCATCCAACTTTTCAACAAACAGTTGCAATTCATTAGCATTCCAATTATTCGTTCCTCTTTACTCGCTACTCAGCGGTGGTCTAACAATTAAATTCCAAACGTTTATATCCGCAGATAAAATAAATCTCGTTGACTTCGTTGATAAAGAATGTGCGGAAAGGCCATATGCCCTTAATGGAATTTAAGGTCCAGACGCATAATAAGCCATAAGTAATTGCAGTCATAAAATGCGACAGAAATGGCGTCTCAGTTTTTCCATATGTCCTCAGCAATAAGAATTTCAAGACATTTATATCTTTAAACTTTGCTCCGGAGAGAATAAGGCAAAAATGCCATCACATCTCGACCTCGGAATGAATGTGGAAGTTTAATTGGTGAAGTCGTATTTTGTAAAAGTATTTCCATCGCGATGCACGTGATCGAAATCTGGACTAAAATATAATATGAAATATTACCCATACCAGTCTATTTGAATCCTCACAAATAAAAAATTATCTTATTAGTCTGATCTCAAATCATTGTAGGTACGTCAAGATTTATTAGAATAATTTCACTCACATCTGGTCCCGAAAAATAGAATACATTGATCACACAAATAAGTATCTCGATGCCATAGCCGAATACTAATTCCCATTTTACCTCATTTCTTAATTACTGCATTACAGAGTTTGTGAATTATGCCTCTAAAATAAAAACTAGAGTTAATTAATAATAAGGCTTAAAATTAAAAAATTGCCGTATCGTATCCGCTTTACCCGTACAGCGATCAGAAATCGCCCAACAATAAAAAATAAAAAACTCAATTTTGTTCGTTTTATGGTTTAAACCGTATTCGTGACAGTATTCGCAATAAAAACGATATCGATGGCTTTATCCGCATGAACCGATGAGTTCGGATCGCGCTATCGGAATTGTTCGAATCGGATGTAGGCACTGTCTCTGACTATGCTTAATGAGTCAACGTCACGTTCGGGTTTGTGTGTGGGCTAAGTTTATAGAGGAGAGCGTTAAAAATATTTTAAAGCTGACCAATATTATGGGCGTAGTCTGTTTTTATTTTATATTATGACAGTCCTAAACTCTAGTCCAAGTTGGTTTGGGTGGAATTGAATATACCATTGTAGCGTCGTAATTTTCAAGCTTTCCCTTGGGTTTCTAACAAAATTTGCAGGCATGGGTGGTTTCTAGTTGCAATGCGGTTAAACGTCTTATTTAAATATGAAAATTATTAAAAATCAATAACATACTACAATATACAAAAGGCTTTTATGCTTTATGCTTTTATTTATATCTAAGAACAAAAACATACTCGGTCAAGACAAAGTCGCGGATTTAATAGACCTCGGATTTATAAGATATTTAATTTGTTTTGAATTGTATTCTTCTTACATTTTGTATCATGTTATTTAGCGGCATCTAACTTAATTTAAATTTTAGTGAGTATTTGTGGTGGATTACGATAATATAAGTGAGTTATCATTAGCCTGATGTTAAAACAGAAAGTTTTAAAAGTCTCATACAAAACTATAAATCGCTACCAGTTCATAAATCGTACTGGACACCACACTCTTGATATCGCGTTAAGGACACGTAGTCACGCGATTTTATTTGATCAGATGTGCACCGGCCTTATCTTCCCATCGTACGAGCTCGTCCTCTCATTTAGCATACCGAGGTCACACTTAACAATCGTATTGTGTACTGCACGTATAATTTATTATTTTATTTTATACATAAGCTCACGCCTTTATCCCAGAAGGGGTAGGCAGAGGCGATAAACGGACTATCCAACATTAAAAGATTTTCTCTTTTCTAACCAGGAGGTCCTGAGATTATCGTGTTCAGAAACTCTTCAGCTTTATTTAGTAGTATAGATTAGTCTTGTATCGTAACAGGAACTATCAGACTTTTTGACATCTTAAAATAAAGGCCCAACACAGGTATGGTTATTTGTCGTTCATACAAACATTTTTTCACGTGCGAAACGAGAATCTGCCGTCAATAAAATATAAGGATATTTCAAAACAACTGAAATGCAACTTTAATTTCTTAGACATAAAGCATCGTATCTTTGCAAGCACATAGGGCTGCCTACCACAATTAAATATAAAGTTCATTCCATATCTATAAAATGTTGAGGGAAATATTGTTCTTAATGAAATATTTAAAAAAATCTTCCCCATTATAATCAATCTGCGACATGCCACACATACCTTATGGGTGTTTGTGAGACCGAAAAGTCTCTCGTAATTCCTGATACCCACGACCCGAATTATGGCCTACACCACATTTTTTACAAATCCGAATTGATGAGAGTGATTTAAATATTGACATACGATCTTTAAAGGGCTTTCAGTAACTGTCAGTTACATTCTAAAAGCATACAGCTGACGCCAATCTCTCATTCACATTACACCTAATCAGATATTTATGGGCCCTTACAAATTATGTTTATGCGTGTAACGCGTTTTATTAGTAATAAAACCGACGATTGTTTACGTTGACGGCGGGCCGCGAGTTAAACGCGAGTAAAAATTATGTTCAAACGTTATTTACGACCAGCTTAAATGGAACTTGGGGCTGTAGGTATTTCTGATGTTTGCTGAGGTAGTGGGATATTCCTATGCAGAATGGCGACTTTAAATAGGGTAAAACCCCTATAGCTTATCGTTCTAAAATCAGCGAGAGCGTTTTGAATGGATTGCGTTGATCTTCGGGACAGAAATCGTTTATCGCCAGTTAATACAAAATTTGGAATGCATTAAACCTACAATCAGGTATAGTTTTGCGTGTTACGGCCTTATTTATAGACATATTTAAAACCTATTTTAGTTATTAAATGTTTTGTCCTTTTCGAACCACTTTAGAATTTAGTGTGAGCGAAGAAGACAAAACAATTGATAACTAAAATAGGTTTCAAATCTGTCTATAACTAAGGCCATTAGTTTATAAGTACATTAAACTGATAGATACTTCTGCGCTGAAATCATTTTAACCTTGCTAAAAACTAGGCAATGCAACTATTTTATCTTTAACTTGTGAGTTCGTCGCTGTGATCACTTTCCACCAGGTGATACCTTTGTAAGCGTCCCTCACTTGCGTCATAGTATAAGTAAAATAAATTCATTCACCAGTAAAAACACGAAGTGTGTGGTAATTTACAATTTCACGTCGAGTATGATCGTTGTTAGTATTCAAGTCGCGTGCGGAACCGATTGGGGAACTGGCGTGTTCTGATCCGATTATATAATAAATAAATAAATAATAAATACACCCAACAGTCACATACATAGCTCTGACCCCACACTAAGATCGAGTCTTGTGTCGTGGGTATCAGAAACTAAAAAAGATTTCGGTCTCACAAACACCCAGACCCGAAACAAATACCGTGGATCACACAAATATTTATATCAGTGCGGGGTTCGAACCCGCGGCCTCTTGTTTCACCGGCGGCGTCTAACCAACTGCGCCACGGTGGCTGTCAATAATATCAATGTATGTTTTCAAAAAGTCAGCCTCCATGGTGGACAAAAATAGCAAAGAAATAAAAGGCGGGTTTGTTCCACGCAATGAAGATAATGTTTGTGCGGTCTATAAATATTTGTTAATCGAAACTGACAAGGTTTAAAAACTGCTGTTTAACTGCGATAAAACACGTAATATACCATCTTATTGAAGAATTTCTGCGTCTGAGGTGTGTTCAGTATTAAATTGTCTAAAGATCGTTTATACTGATAATATGTTATAAAATATTTCTAGAATTTTAAAAACGAATATAAAATTCAGTCTTCATTTTTCTATCTTAATAAAAATATAGAAAAGCCAATATTGTCTAAGCATACACGACAGTATAACTTTCATTTTCTCTCAATGACTCGAGAGACAATGCACGCGGGTTTCAAAGAGACATTTCGAGTTCCCTATTTCATTTATCCCTGTGAACTATCGAAGGATCCGTGCCGGCAAATTGAACGCGACGCAGATACAGAATCTACTTAGTAAAACAAACTTGAGTGCTCTACTAAAATCTTTACTTAGTATCATAAATGGATGTTGGAGTTTTTCTTCTCGTTTGTGAAGTAAAATGGTGGTGGTATAGTCATAAAATGAGATGGATTCTGTGGTTCTAGATTGCTGAGTAAAGATCTAATTTTTATGAAACGTTACTTTAGAAATATATTTCGAAGTAGGTATTGGACAATTTTTGTATAAGTGGATGTTAGCTAGACTGTAAATGATATAAGAATAAGCAAAATTATCCTACAATGCAAAATTACGCGCTGATCTCATACACCTATTTATCAAATATAAATATTATTCAAAAATACACGACGACGGAGAAAAGAAAACCTATAAATTACTCCAACATAATTTAAAAACGCACACAATTTTACAATTTAATATTAATTTTACCTACTCGTTAGTTCTTGTTTGTTTGCTAGACCACGCAACACTGGCCTGATTAGTTAACACAGCGATTCTGTAACTATTGTTATTTCTGGCAGTCACCGCCCTTGGTCCGCACGAATAGCGGCCGGCGATCTATCACTCCTACAGATAGAGACAAATGTATGGTTGTCTCCTTCACGTAATAATAGAACGGCCACTGTCGTGAGACCAGCTAAATTAATGCGATTGTGCGGCTGGACATATATATAGAAATATTCGATTGAAATTGTATCATGATTTATTTGGCTAATTTAAAAAAAAACTGTCTGTAGTTAAAAATATAGTTTCAACGCTGTACTATAAAATCAATCTGGATTACATATCCAACATTTTTAATTCGGCTAACATTCCCCGTGCAAGATTTAAACCCACGGCTTATCGTATATCTAAAATCTTGTCTACAGTACTACCCTTGTCATTATAAATTGTTACAGATTAATTGGCGACAATAAAAAGAGTTGTATCGTGGACGGAACCAAATCTGACGTAACCTTTTCACTTCGTGTCAGTAATACGCAGACACGCGGTCAAAGACTGCCCGATCTGTCTGGGCTATTTTGTGCTTCGCTCAAAGCGATAGCTTTCTGTAACGATCGTTTATTATTGCAAGTAAAAGGGCAGCTATCGTATGCCGTCTGTCGTCTCGTACTAATACTCGTTTTAATGTACCCAACTCTCGGTGCGACTGCTTTGAATGTAGTTCAAATGGGTGTCGAAAGATGTCGCTATTTTAAGACGCGACGGGTGTGTATTTCGATTGCCAGACACGTATTGATGTTTATGTTAGAGGATTGAATTTATATGTTATTTGTAGGTGATATATAGTTATACGGTAATTGAGGGGGGACCACTTTACACTATTAGTAACGGTTAAAAATAATTTACTTCAGCTGTTAGTATATTTTAGATGTTTTATTTACGGCACCAATATTCAATTTGAGCACTGGGAACAAAAATAAAATATTATAATTCTCGGTATTTTTTTAAATCCCCACTGGACGCGCTGGACTAATGGTCTAAGCCGTGCCAATTGAAATCTCGGTTGTAAAAAAGTCCCGTGTTATGTTGTGGGTTATTATGGGCTGATACAAGGCAGTGGAATAGTTATATTTTTTTAGGATAGGTCTTCTGTTAAAAGAGGCAGCTGTGTTATTATGCCGATTTGAAGAATTGGGGATTCTTGCATAAAAGACAAACGTATTTCGAAAAGATATCTAGCGTCTTCGGTGATTTAAATAAATCAAAATACACTTGCAAATAAACTTAAAATTTTAATTAAATTTAATTTGACGAATAAATATAAAACACACTTACTTGATATAAATATACACAAAAAATCGTTCCAAATATTTATAGCCGTGATAATTTATTTTAATTAATCATTAATACGACCGTTGAGTAAATTTATACACGCATCTCGTGCGAACCACTTTATAATATATAAATATTTTCCCGACGTTTATAGAGGATGTCGTTTCTATATTTTTATACTATAACAACTCAACATAATTATATACGCGATATGTCATATTAATCGCCCTTTATATTTATATTATTTTGCTTTGAATACTATAACAATAGATAGTCTGTTGTTTTTTAACAATGGAATTTTGCCTTAGCAACGGTTTGCTAGGCCAGTGTGTCGAAAAAATTTTTTATGCGACACAAGTCCGGCATTTGTCATGTGCGTGAAACATGTCTAGGAAAAGACCGATGATTTGTAATGAGATTATTTTCCATCCGATTCGTAGTGAAAAAACGTATAAATAATGGCACGTTTGTGAGAGAACGCTCGGCAATTCTATGTAAAATAATGAAATGTATATTTTATGTCAATTGCGTTTGAAAATATATATAGGGTATATCAAGACCGCGACCTAAAACGAAGCCAGGTGGTAGTATTAGTGATATCAAACACAATGCAAGTAAAAATTTCAAAAAAATTGACGATTTTTTTTTTGTTATTTTTTAAATATCGTCGTATTTGAAATACATAGTTTTTCTAAAATAATGACGTACATCGCTTTATTTTTAAACACGCAATGGTACGTAAGGGTTTAAATTACTATTTTTGCAAAAACTAGGTATTTACCCCTCAAACACGATGATTTTTAAAAAAATGTAAAAAAAAAACCGTCGCTGATTTAGCAAAATTTTTAGTTGCATTGTGTCTGTAACCGCTAAAACTACCACCTGGCTTTTTTTTCGGTCGCGGTCTTAATATACCCTGTATAAATAGCGACTAATTAAGAATTGTGACACAATGTGTAATCGTGGTGGATTTGAGATCTGTTATAAGTATATTGTTAAATCTCTTCTAATTCATTGGGAATTATTACGCAATCAGATGAGATAGCCTGTTTATATAAAAAATGCTTCTATGATATTTTAAAAACTCTTAGTGAATTAGAAGCATCTAGCTGCCTTAAAACTTTCTTGATTTCTATTGAGAACCCTCCAGCTTTTTCTCCTAATGACCTCCGTTTTAACGATAAATATGTTAAACCCAATACAAACCATATCTAAATTACACTCAATTTTGCAACAATGAATATGCAAGTTAATTTTATAAATTCACATAACGTAACACTATAGATAATAAGCAATGTTCTTAAACTAATTTCGCCTGTTATATGACAAGAGTGACTGGTGAATATTTTTATAATGTTCCCTTTTATCTTGACAGCATTCCCCCGAGTCCGCGTCCCGGATTATCATATTCTGATGCCGGAAATTGTTGTTTTTTAACCACCCCAGACGGGCATTTTGACCCTTTCTCGACTCTAAATTTACCCTCGCCTGAAAATTTAATAATGCTGAAATATTTTCAGCAAACGAAATTTCGATGTAAATAGTTTTCGTTGTAAATATAAATTGGCCTGTATAAAAGGGATAGCAATAGTTGGGCATACTAGGAAAAGTGGTTACACGAATAAATAAATTACTATAAACTTATTCAGTGCCTAGTTAGCTAGAATTTGCGTGTTCGATCCCAAAATAATATTTCAAGTTTTTATTTGTTATAGGTCCGCCCTTATCTCATTTTAGCAATAGACTCGCCCCCTAACATAATATTTTGAAACGGAAATAGACTCGGGGAATCGCGATCACTACGAGCACCTACCCACTCACGGATACATGATAATATAAGAACGGCGAGGGTACATGTTCCGGTTCGATTGGTTTATTTTTATCACTAACACATGCAATAGAAACATAGTTCTGCCATGTCAGAAACATAGTGTTAAGATAAATATACCAATTGACAGCCTCCGTGGCGCAGTTGGTGAGACGCCGGCTGTGAAACGAGAGGCCGCGGTTTCGATCCCCGCACCGAAACAAATATTTATGTGAACCACAGGTATTTGTTTCGGGTTTGTGACACCGAAAAGTCTCTTGTAGTTCCTGATACCCACGACACAAGACTCGATCTTAGTGTGGGGTCAGGACTATGTATGTGACTGTCGGGTGTATTTATTTTATTTATATTTATTTAAATGTGTATCCGCTTAGCCCAATATTGTAAAAATGTGACTAAGTTAAAAACCTTACACTTGGTCCATTGCTAAAGTTACCAAAACAACATCACATGAACAACTTAATAGCCCAAAATGCGTTTCCCTAACTGTTCATTCAAAATTAAAAGTTTCGTAGTCCTAATTCACTTCACTTTGTTAAACAAAAGAAGCTTGAACAAACTCAAGTAGTCGCTACAAAATTAATTACACCTCAATGGTAGACTGAACGAAAAGTCTAAGAAATTAGTCAACGCTATGCTCCTCGCCGACTTGATTGTTTAACATTTTAACCAAATTTGTCAACATCCAAAGTTTGCATTGTGTAATCTGTCATCGATTGATTGAGCCGCCGGGCGGTTTTCTATTAAAACTTTCACCGCCCGATAGAGTTTCGATCCGGTTTTTTCGTCCGGCTAATTATCCTCAAGGTTGTGTTTATTTTTAATCGCGGGGTCATTTCTTGGAAATTAATTTTGAATCGTTAATAAATGACGTAGTTATTTAAATGTAGTCGTCGAGTAATTTAGTGGTAGCGTGCATGGGTTGTGGCAGCGATGCCCTGACTCCAACTCCCATTTTGAACAATGCTCTATAAAACTATAATCACTATCAGCTATAGAAAGTCCATTTATATACGCAGACTACTAAAAATGAGTGAAGGTATTACTTGATTAAAAATCTCATCGAAAGATCTGCGTTATATGAACACTAACTTTGCTATTGGCAGTCCGGATTGTATCATTTGGCATTTACCAAGGCAGAAGACCTGTCATAAGGATCTACTTAATAATGAACTTCGGGTTATACCTGTGTGTAATCAGTTTCGAAGAGGTCGGTACAGTTATGTAGCACCCTATTTAAATGTATTTAAAATGTCGTGCATTATGGTCACTATTTCTTAAAAATAAATAGAAAATTGTCAAACTAAGACAGAATAATCCGTTATTTGATTAAAACCAGCATTTAACAACCCATTATTTCATTTCCTATCATACTTTTTTCCATTTATTTAAAATGCTCAAGAAAGATACATATTTGTTAGTAGATAACATCGGAAAACCGCTAAAGTTTGTATTTATGCTATCAGAGTTGACAATGAGGCTATAACAAGACATTACTGTAGTGCAATGCATACACATGTGAATTTCCAGAATATTATTTCACAGCAAACAACAGTACTTAGCGACATTTCCCAAGTAAATTCTAAGTAAATTCAAACATACAGCAGCTTACTTATTTCAATAGACAACACAGCATACTAATGTAATTAAAATTCAAATGTACTTGAAGAGAAAATTGAAGGTACTACACGAATTTACTTGGAACCTAAAATAGCCCCGTTCTATTTAGTTAATGCAAAGTTTCTAACTGGCAAGAATTTGGTCGAGCTCCTCTGCAGTTAATGGGGGGAACGTTATACATTTCCACTCTGTGGTTATGTTAGTCTGAAAGGATATAAAGACGCTGCTAGATAATGAACATCATTTACAAAGTTATATTAATAGGTCGTACAAAAATAAACAGAATATATTCGATAAAATAATGACAACTTCAAAAATTTATATTTTCTGAAGACCATCTCACCCATGCCAACCTACCTCTGTCAAGGATATAAAATATCACCAATTTATATGAGACCGAACTAGAAAATTTCTTAGGACACTAAACTTCTTAACTCTTAAAACTTCAACACAATTAATCAGAAAGAAAATTAATAGCAGTTGGAAACTAACTCCATTATTATAAAATTGCGTTTTGAACTAATACTATATCAAGGATTTTCTTTTGAAAAGAATAACGCTGAACACAACGAAACAAACTTCTTCGATATAATAAATAAAGTGCCGCAACTTTTGGATTTCCCCAGTAAATCAATTGCACCGTAGTGGGGCTACGGCGTAGAGCGTAGGGCCGCCCGTAGCTTGTAGCCCGTAGCGTATCGATCGTAGCCGCCCCGAAGCCGTGCCACGCATTATTTCTTAAGACCCACGCACACAATCCACTTTTAATGGACTATTGGTAAATACAAGTATACGATTTTATTACCGAATTGCCAAAACCAACCGACGATTTTTTTCTAACATGTTGGTTGGTCGCATCACACTAACGATGTAATTATTTAGTTAAATTAATTTGTCATCGCTCCTTCATATAAACTTTAACTGTACCAAATCTCTGTGCTTTCGAGAACTATATACGCTTAAAATATTCTTAACTTTTTCGCCTACCTTTTTATAATATAAATTTAGTATTTTTTTAGTATATGGTAGGTGTCCATTTGGGTCTGAGATAAGCTCAATCAATTATGAGTGGGACTAGCAGTACCACTACTTACCCATTTGGTAAGAAAGGCATGAACTTATGTAAGTAGACTTCCACCAAATTTAAAAAAAAAAATTATTGCGAATAAAAGTCGCTAGTGTGTAATCCCACTTACCTTTTAACGATGATGCATAGACACACCTATAGGAGTGTGCGTGCTGTTGTTTATTCCTCCATAAAAGAGTTTCTTTTACCCGCCCGTGCCCGTTTTAAGCCTTCGGTTACATTCGAATCGATGTTTGTTTTGGCTCAAATCCTTTGCTTTGATTTCGTAAGACAAATAAATGTGGGTTATGTGTTTCGTTTGATCGTTGTGGGATTTATTTTTTTATATTTTATCGCGGTCAGATATTAAATTAAGTTGTTTGGGTCAATATTTTTCTACGTTGTCACATATAAGTGCGGTCGGCGCAACATACATGTATATTATTTAAGATTCGTTTATACATTAACTCTACTATGAGCTGGAAATTGAACCCAGGACCTTACACTCCATATACTGTATGTACACTGCCTCTATACAGTTGAGGACACATCATTATAAAAGACAAACTATAATCAACTATTTTACTCTATCCTCACAAAGTAATACTTCTTTGAAGTGAGCATATGGTTTCGTCGCTCTTTACCTACAAAAAAACAATAGGTACCAGCTAATTATGCCTTTTTACAAAACATAACCCTTGCGTCTACCACATAAAAGCCATTGTAGAGCTGCGGTCGCTTATACCCGGACCCGCTGCGGCCGACCTGCCTTCCAACCGATGAACTGTCATTCACAAAGGACCTTTGATTAACGCCCCACTGAAAGGGCTAGTAATATTCAATCTTCGTAGGTCTGTTATACCCGAACCTTATGTGCGAAGTGATTATTCTCAAGAAACTGTTTATTGGTTTAGGACCGAAATGTGTTTCTAATGGGTACAAAGGACCCTTAACCCTTCCTTTAACGGTTTATTCGGGGGTCAACGTTGACCTTCAAAGAACGTGATGTCGACAGAGCCTTTGGGGGATTGCGTTTTCTCATCGTAGACAGAGGATGTGGTTTTTTGTTCTACTCCCCGGTCGATAAAATAATGCCGGTCTGTCAGTTCTCTGACAGACATTTCGTTGTTTTAGGTGGCAGACTGTATAATAAAATAAATTCCACGGTTAAAATTTTCAATATGACGAAATTTTCCTGTAAACGAGCTATTAAGAAATGGCTTTTATCTCTGTCCTATATGCAAACTGAGGCGCTGCTATGTAGTTCTAACGTAGGATAACTAAATAGTTTCTTGCTCCAAATAGGCATCTAACACTTACACACACATTCACACTTTGTTCTCTCATATACATACCTACCTACCTACATCACACAGAGCACAACAATCATCACACCTATACACACACCTACACACTCTACACACGAATGAAATAATAATTAAAAATTATAATAATTAAAAACCGTAATACTGGACAATCGTAGTTTTACAAGCACAAATGTACATAATATGTGAATAGCGGATGTTCATTCACCTAACTGATTTTAATATGATAAATAATATAAAAGTCAAACTGAATTTGATTTACATACCTAAGAATGTTGTCTTGGAGGTTTCACTGATACCTATAACACAGGTTCTCCTAGCATAGGTATCAGCAGATCACTTTTTTGTTGAGACAAATGTAATTGATTTAAGCTGAATTATTATCCTTGCTCCCTTAAAATGTATCTTCTTTATGTTCTCTATGTTTGTCTAGTTTTGGTGTAAATAAACATTTTTTATTTTTTTTATTTATTATTTATTAGGTTCTCCACCATCGTATAAGACGGTAACCATCTGAGTGGATACAAATACCTATGCATATGGCTCAACCCGTTCACTCCAACATTAAGGCTACTTTTCTACTGAAGTAGAGATGTGTAGCAATTGACAAATACATACATACATAATCGTCACGCCTGTATCCCATAGGGGTAGGCAGAGACTATGGATCGCCACTTTGCTCGATCCTGACATATTACTTTCGCTTCATCAACTTTCATCAATCTCTTCATGCATTCTCGTCGGTTCAGGGTACTTTTGACCTGACCCTTGTTGAGGGTATCACCGATTTGGATGGTGTAGGTACGGTGAGGTCGACAAATAATAATGGATATTATTGATGTCATCACAGATATGTTATGGCGTCTTCAATAATGACATCACAAAAGTCATCCTATTCCAAGGCAAAACTTCACAAACATCCTATAAAAATCAACGCTGAGCACCCAAACGCTCAACACGCCAACATTGGAGCCAAATCACCAATAGGATATGGGCTAATCAGTCACGGTCGGATATAGCCGTCGTCGTTTATCACTGCTGACGAATCGCAGACGGCACAATACGCCGCTTTTCTCGGGTCAAGCCTACAATGATTTATCGCCAGCCGGTAATGTAAGGAATAATTTTATTTTTATAGCAAAGGAAATATTGTGAGGAAAGTTAGGGGTTAGTAGGAATTTTTGTTTAGGATGTACCTCAACCAGCATTAGGCCAGCGTGGTGCACTGTGGCCTGAACCCTCTCAATTGCAAATGAGGCCTGTGACCTGCACTGAGACGTGTATAAGGTGGTATAATATTACTACAGTAGAAAGCACAGAACAGTTGAATATGGCAGTGAGCGCTATTCCTAATAGGAGAACGTAGAAGTGTGACAAAATTCATCACCAGCCAAAATCTTTTGACGTTATGTGAACTTACGTGTTCCAGCGCCGTATTCAACCACAAGGTTTCTACAGCGGCTTCCTACAAGCTATGTACATCCAGCGAATTCCTACAGCTTCGAATAGGTAGCCTAGGATCTCGCTTCCGGTTTCTAATATTTTGGTAAAAATTGGGATGCCTGAAAACTGACGATGCCTTAAACAATAATCTATGTTCTAGTTTAATAACGGAACGATAAAATATATTGCCAGAACAAAACTTCGATGAAACCATTGGATCTCAACGATAAATTACATCACTTTGTAAGTTGTAGAGTCACGGTATACTCAGTTTCGAACCTTAAATAAATGTGTCGATTTGAAGGAGACATAACAATATATAGAAGTAAATTAATAACTACGAAATACTATTTAAAATGGTATAATAATATCATAACAAAGAAAACCTAATATTAATTTGGATGGGAACAAATCATTTCTTAACTTGTGTGTTTTCTATTAATCAAATGTGTTGCTTGTAATTGAATTTTCTTTTTTATGGATATTACTTTACGAGTATAATAATCGATCAAGTAAACTATGAAAGTGTGAAAGTTATTTAGAAATTTGTTGCAAATATATTCTAGAGAGTAAACGAATTACCCAAATATTTTATTTAGAAGAGTGGAACGTTACTACGAAAAGTTCAATATGTATGCCTTAAGCTCGAACCTTTGAACCTAGTGTTTTGAGTCTGGTCTTATATTATACAGTATGTAGTCAAAAATAAACCCACATACAATTTCGAAGAACTAAAGGATGCTTTAAAATCTTTTCCATGAACTTTATCTCCACATTCCTGTCTATTCTGTCTAATCAATTATCTAAATAAAAACAATAATAAAAAATGGCACTTAAATATAACTTCAATAGTAACGCCTCTCAAATAAATTCAAAATATTTCATTAAGGTAACATGTATCTGAGATATTGCATTAATATAGAATTTCATTTTATTCCGAGCCTCCCCGCTGGTGTAGAGGAAGGGTGGGGCATGCGGAGGGTACATTCCTACGTAATTCCTTAATGCCTACCTTCGGGAGTTCGGGGTTTCTTTAGTGAAATTATCTATTTATATCTCAAGGTTAAATATTATGAATGCTTTTCGGTTTAGAGGAAATTTAAATAATGGACTGAAGATATTATTTAATTCCGCGTATACGGATATCATATTATTTTATTAGTAGCCAATACTAGCCAAAGAGAGCAGTTAAGACCCGGGTAAGATTTGGAATTATTAACTTGAAATTATCGTTTCATTTCGATTTTTCCTCATTGCATCAAAATACTTGCACCATTTCATAGAATGAATGTATGAATTAAATTCTGGAATGAATGCAATAATCTTGTCTGCCTACTCTTTCGCGTTGTAGGTGTCACATTATACGTCACTGTATACATAATTAATTATAATTAACCAATGTGTAATTAATGTCGTCAATACCAGTTAGTCAAACTGTGTGATTTATCACCTAATCCGGCCAATTAACATGGCATACCTAAATATTACGGGATAATTATAATGCATTAGGGACTGTTTATGCCACTATATCCCGGAAATCTTATAAAAATTTATAATCTTAAACTGATCAGTTTTGTATAATCATATTATAATACAATTAAATACATACATAAATACACCTAACAAATAATAAATTAATTCATCGAACAGTCACACACATATTTCTGACCCCACACTAAGATCGAGTCTCGTGTCGTGGGTATCAGAAACTACAAGAGACTTTTCGGTCTCACAAACAGCCCGACCCAAAACAAATACTTATGGTTCACACAAACATTTGTCTCGGTGCGGGGATCGAACCCGCGGCCTCTCGTTTCACAGCTGTCGTGACATACATCACCCTGACTCCACATTTAGATAAATCTAGTGTCGTGTTTCAGAAACTATAATACTTTTTACTCTCACAAACACTCAGACTCGAAACAATTTATCGTACAAACATCGAACCCGCGGCCTTTTGGTACTGTCAATACACCAATCAAAACAGTGGAAAAACTCACTGTTCCACGTCAAACGCAGCCCACAATCAGCGATGTATAAACGGACGGGTTGATTGCGACTGACAAACGCCAACAAGGCCAGTAGACTAATTCACGTAATATAATGACGCGCCGATCAAGTTTCGATGCAGTTTCGATTAGGTTTACGTTTTAATCGTACGTACGTCAAAATGGTATTCTTGTAATCGTTTAGCTGCGCGTAAGTTATGCATAAACTGCGCATGTGCTGCACGTTGGTGGGACTAAACTGTCATTGGAGACGTCAAATGAATAGGTAAATACCAATCAGGTTGCGATCTGAATCACGCATGTATAAAACACGCAGCCGTAGAATACGCTAAAGCGATCGCGTGACGCGAACTTGACGCGAGCGTATCTGACAGCGGTTGTCTAAATTACGAGAATACAAAAAGGGCTGTTTTGATCGAAACTTGACTGCAACTGCACTGCAACTGAACTTATTTAATTACGTGAATTGGCCTACAGATTGTATATTGACGCTTTGAACTTCATTTGATATACATTAGTGTACCGTACAGATCTAATTGTGAATGTTCTTTCACAACGGGGTGGTATTATAAAGAATGTCTATTTCTTCCGCTAAACACTGTAAACAGTGTAAATGCACTGTTATGTTCCTGTTTGAAGGACATTGTAGCCAGAGTAACTATTGGACATAATGAGACTTAACAATTTGTGTCTCAGGATAGCGAGCGCAGTGGAATGCCAAGCATTGCTTTGTTATTCATGACGTTGATTGGTTTTGCTACTGTTCATGAGCGGTTGTATCGCTTACCATCAGGCGAATGGCATGCTCGTATCGCCATTCATTGCAATAAAAAAGGAAAATAGCATGAAGGCATACTAGAGACATATTATCACTGAACGAAACGCCGCAGCAAAGCCGTTACTTACAAAAAGTTTTCTATAAGACAGGGGCATCACACCAGTCGAGGCCAACCATTCATTCCACAGCAAAGCTCTACTACTTCAATATTAAAATTTACCAACCATTAAAATTAACCTGCCTCTGACATAATATCTGGTACAAAATTTAATGTTTTGCATATAAAATATTAGATTTTAATTGCCCTATGGCGCTTACATATTTGAACTCAACAAAAACTTGGAGCATAATTTATTTTGTGTCAAAATTGGGTCAGGCGTTTTCAATAGAAAATATCGCGCGTCCGTCGAGCGGAGTAATTACAAAGCTAATTGCGTCCCTTTCTTTTGTTCCAGGGTGAAAAGGACAACACGAAGAACTGCATACTCTCGTGCGAGAAGAGGAAAGCTGATGACACTGACATTAATAAAGACTTGAAAAAGGTAATTAGTCTTGTAATTATTATAATTACCTTATTTTTTAGCTATATTAAACTATGTAAACATTTACCTCTGGTGCTTCATACCCGTCATTAACAGTTGTATATGTTTATATAGAAGGCATACATCTTAACTCATTATTGTATCTCCCACTTTTCTAAGTCAGGAAGTAAACAATAATAAGCTCCAAATTCTACTTTTCAATTGAGTATCATCGTCATCAGCCTATACTAGTCTACTGCTGGACATAGGCCTCTTCAAAATTGCGCCATTTCACCCTCTCTTCGGCTTGTCGCATCCAACATCTGCCAGCGACCTTTCGCAAATCGTCACTCCACCTAGCTGGAGGGCGACCTACACTACGCTTGCCAAGGCGCTTTCAATTGAGTATATGAGTATTTTATTGCTAGTTCAAGACGAGCTCATATTCTCAACAGATAGGGTAAGTTTCATGGTTTGATTGGGAGCTGCCTGTGAAACGAAATACCGCGGGATCGATCCCCGCACTAAGATAAATGTCGTGCCCACAAATATTTATTTCAGGTCTGGTCGCTATAAAACTGAAAAGGTCTGTCGTTATTTCTGATATCCATTTTACAAAACTTAGTAAGCTTACTGTGGTATCAGTACTGTGTGAGATAAATGAGGTGTATTTTCTCATAGTTTAAACATGGTACAATGTTTGTAAGACAAAGCCTTACCGTTTATTTGGACCTATACTCCCTATTACTACTCTACTATATGACAGCCTCCGTGGCGCAGTTGGTTAGACGCCGGCTGTGAAAAGAGGGGCCGCGGGTTCGATCCCTGCACCGAGACAAATTTTGGGTATTTATTTTGGGTCTGGGTGTTTGTGAGACCCAAAAGTCTCTAATAGTTCCTGATACCCACGACACAAGGCTCGATCTTAGTGTGGGGTCAGAACTATGTATGCGACTGTTGGGTGTATTTAGTTATTATTTATTTATATACTCCCTATATACTATTTTCCCTATATCTCTGTCCTTTTCCGCCGCGTTGTTAGCCGCCGTCTCCCCCAGCAATGATATGCCACATTGAATACTTTGTGAATGGACCGTGAAAGTAAAGATTTTGGGCAAACTCTGTACAACAATATAAAAGTTTTCTGAAAAATTCAAGGTGTTCATGAAGTTAATAGAAGGCTTGATGGGGAAAAATTGATGGCTGCTTATTAATATTATTTTTGTTGTGAAAGGAGTTACAACCGATTTCTTTTAAATATTGATAACACGTTATAATTACGAAATTAAAGTTATTTCGAGACATTAATATCAGCTCTATCTTTGCTTAATATGCAATTAATTGTCAATTGCGCTCTTAAAATCGATTTTTTCCCATGTTGGTCGACGGGAGGATATTCTCCCCAAAACAATGATTTTTTTTGCACTAAATAAAATGACAAAAATCTACACGTGAGTCAGAATCAGTAATAACATATTCCTAACTTCATTAGTTCAACTCTTTTGACCTCAATAAATAAGCGTTTAAATTTTTCACCACAAATACTTATATTCGGCCACAATATATTTCCCGGTTATCTTATTAATTAATTAATGGTTAAGCCCCCGTCCGCATCTTACTCCGGAGTTAATGCCTCGTCTTAATAACCGACCCGCAGGGATACACAATTCGGAAAGAAATTTTGAGCTGCGAGTTTCATTATCAAATATTAAAAAGATTTTTGCGGGTGAAAATGGGATGAGGTGAATTGGATTTGGTTTCCATGGTGATGGGAGATTGTTGGTTGTTTTTGGGTTCGGTGTAATATATTTGACAGCCTCCGTGGAGCAGTCGGTTAGACGCCGGCTGTGAAACGAGAGGCCGCGGGTTCGATCCCCGCACCAAAAGAAATGTTTGTGCGGCCCACAAATATTTCTTTCGGGTCTGGGTGTGTGTGAGACCGAAAAGTCTGTCGTAGTTCTGATACATGCGACACATGACTTAATTGATTTTAATGTGGGGTCAGGACTATGTATGTGACTGTTGGGTGTATTTATTTATTATTTATATTTTTATCTAAATATAAATAGTAACAAATGCACCAAACAAAGACACATCATATAATGCACCGTTGTGTTCCAGTTTGAAGCCAAAGTAATTACTGGACATAATGAGACTTAACACCTTATGTCTCAAGATGGCGAGCGCAGTAGAATGCCAAGCCTTGCTTTGTTATTCATGGTATTGTTTGGTTTTGCTACTATCCATGACCGGTCGAATCGCTTACCATCAGGCGAATGGCATGCTCATCTCGCCATTCATCGCATTAAAAAAGAAATAATAATAATCCTGACTAGATATATACTACACAATATTTTTCGGTCCTACATGACCTAAAATCTAAATAAATATATCTGTGTATCTCACAAACATTTGTAACGGGAACAACATTCAATATTGACCTCACAAATTTGTTCCGAAGAAATCCCATAATCGCTAACGACGGCCATTTGTCGTAATGAACAAATTTTAATGCAAAGATACTCGATATGAAGACATTAGTGTGGCACCAGCCTGCGGGTTATTACTCAGTACAAACTGCTTCGAACACGCGATCCCGCGATGGTGCGGCTACGTTGCTAAGGCGGCCGATGCGCCTGGGTATACTTGAGACTTGACACAATTTTAGTGACGTATAGAACGTTAGGTGTCTGAAGTAAAGATTAAAAGTAACAGAAATAATGTTAAATTAGTTTATCCAATTTCATAATCCCAAAAAAATAAGATATAATATTTAAATATACAGGGTATATCCAGACTGCGACCAAAAACGAAGCCAGGTGATAGTATTAGTGACTTGAGACACAATGTAACTAAAAATTTCGCAAAAAAACAAAGTCAATTTATAAAATAATGATGTACACCTTTTTATTTTTAAAGACGCAATGGTACGTTAGGGTTTAAATTACTATTTTCGCAAAAACTAAGTATTTATCTCTTAAAACAATGTTTTTTAAAACATTGAACACAAACATTCGAAATTTTTAGTTACATTGTGTCTGTAACCACTAAAACTACCACCTGGCTTCGTTTTCGGTCGCGGTCTTGATACGAGTATACCCGGTATAATGAAATTAATAATGTTATTAATGCGTAAAAAATGGATTTAATTATTACTATGTATTTTTGTTCTAAGCCTTTTGGGAAACCAAACCTGTAACTTAACCTAGCCGCAATCTATCAGAGACTCGAATTCGAATGATCAAGATTTCAAGATTCAATTCTGATGGCAAGTGATCACTGCCGCCCACATCAACAATGCTAGATCTAGATTGCAACGCTAGATGAATGTGTTTCCGGCCCATTAAATTGGGAGGAGAACGGGAAGGAAGGATTGGAAAAAAAAGGAGTGTTGGTCATCCGGCATCAACTCCACAAAACAATTTATAGACTCATGACACACTTAGAACAAAAACATCAAAAATAATTTATCACAATTCGCAATTACGCCGATCAATCTTTCAATAATTACTCCAGAACAAAACCACAAGAAATTAAGTAAAGTACTATTACTTATTCGGCGCGCTCGGTTAGCAACGCGTTATGGCAAACACAAAGAAAGTTACAGAGATTTTCTGACATTAATTACCGTTAGTTGCCTCGATTTATATGTTACTTCAAGAGTTTGCGCACCTTTTGTTCCACGTCTTAAGGGATCAATTATTTGTGTGAATAGTGGTAAGTCAATAAATTGCTGCCTGCCTCGGTGGCGTTGTTGTACGGTATGATTACAAACCTGAGGTCTCGGGTTTGAATCCCGGGTCGGGAAAAGCGATGTTGAATTTTTCTATTCATTATCAGCCCGGAGTCAGGTATTTGTGCCCGATATGGCGATAGAGTCGGCCCCTATCATCATGGGACGGAACACAAAAGGCGAAACGTGGGTGTCCTCGTTGCACCTCTGCCTGCCCCTTCTGGAAAAAGGCGTGACGTTTATGTATGTATGTAATTAATTGCTTCGATAAGATAGGAATTCGTAATATCATTAAGAGTCGATTTTGAATTGTCAGATAAAAATTATGTACACATGAGTTATAAGTTTATAGACACAACACATAAGATATCACTGTATAAACCCACAGTCCCATACATAAGTATGTCTATAAGGTGTGTGTGAGTTCCTACTCATTTCATCTATTTATCATTTATTATATTTGTTTTCTTTTGCTAAAGAAGTCAGGTCAAAGATCTCGTTATACTGCATAACGCTTACATTTCCAACATTAAAAGGCAAAACTACCGGCTCAAAACCGCTGTGGGATTTCAAAACGTCAGCATTTAAAAAACACACATGAAAAATATAAATCCGCACCGCGTTGAATTTAAAACCTTTTTAAACTTACATTTGAATAAAAGAAACGTTCCCGTACTACCCAAAGCTGAAATATTAAATGATATTATTTAAATTTCTTCCACATTACGTCTCATCCGCATGAATAAAACAAAGGTGATATATATAAAATTATACAAGTCCACACTCGTCGTTGTCGCGGCTGGGGGTCGCGGGGTCATTTTGTTTTCATTATCTCCCCAGTGAGGCCACTGCGTATTCACCGTGAGCGGGCACTTTGGCCTAATTTAAATACATTACTCGTTGTGTAAGGGAGCCGCGGCGGGTGTGTAGCACTTGACGATAATTGTATTCGTGGTTCGTGGAAATACACGTAAATTCCCCTTCGTCGGTGGATGACAGGTTCGGGACTTAGGAACAATAGAGTCGGGTATGGTTATGTGAGTAAGGTCGATCGGTGATATGCAGGGCGTTTGAAATGAGGTCAATTTCGAGGTGGAATAAAGGCTTGAAATACTTTAGCAGAGGATTCTTCCAAGGAAATATGGTTTTGTTATTTGCTGAGTATCGCTCTTAGTCGCTTATTGATTATACTCAAGGAATATAGATTCGAATCCAGGGTAAAAAATGACCATACGCGTTAAAGACTTTCCAGCACACCCACCACTGACTCCTGTCAGACAGATCCACAATGTCATTCAGCATTGAAGCTCGGCGAGTCTCTCTGGAACTCTAGCTTGTCTTGAACCAGCTACGAAAACACTCAGAAAGATAACAAATAGAAGCAGTATTCACTCTATTTAGATTTCACTCCATATAAGATGCATTGTAGTAGCCAGGTAAAAACATTGACACGGTTATTAATGTCAAATAATATGTATTTTAATATTTTATTTTCCACCATACGTACCTTAAAAAACACCATAAAACTGTTTCAATAAAAAATTATTGAAAAGAAGTTTAATAAAAATACCAGCACGAATTTAAATGATATCACCAAAATACTAATATGAATATTTAAAACACAAAATATATGTATAATATGTGTTTTGTTCAATTTATTTTATCGTTGAATAAAATCGAATAAAGCCGATCGAAACAAGACATAAAACAAGAAGCTACTTCAGAAACAGTTTTAATTTTAAAGATAAAATCCGGGCTTGGACTAATTAAAATGACTGGTGATAAATCACTGGACAATATGGGTCATTTAGGGACAGGGTACTAATAAAATGCAACGTAAATCATAAGTTTCAATGGATATTCTGTGACAAATCTGAGTGGATCTTCGATAGCATTGTGGGTTGAGATGCGTCGTAAATCTTGCGTACTTACGCAAACAGGTCTTATGAATGGAGTAGTTAGTAGGAAATATTGAAAGTTCTAATGACCAGAAATATGGAAGGTTTGTGTGAAATCTTTGTATATTATGTACTTTAGTCGGTTCATTAGTCTGATACCTATGGTAGGCTGTGACACATTTTTTATCGCATGTCAAAGTAACTTCAATGCCAGTTAGAGCAGACTGCAGTGCAATATGCGGTGTGAACGCTAAAAATATTATATCGTGCAGGTCACTGTGACTAATTTTGACCACATCGTATGGTATTCGTAATATTAGGATGGAGATATGAGATATAATATTAATCGCCTTCCCCGGGGTACCGAAAGGTGAGCTTAATAGCTTTTCCTCTTGGACACAAAAAAAAAGAAAAACGTAGGTATCAATCGCCTGTCGGCCAATCCACTGTTTTTTATTCCTCAAAATGCACGTTTTCTTTGAGATTAATTTGAAGCGTAACTCGTCAATGAAGTCGTAAGTAAAACCTAGAATGGATAAACCTTACGAAATGTAAGCCTTTCATTCCATCATATTTTCATATTCTAGGTATTATGAGCGTTGAAAAAACTTTGGATTAAGCAACGATTCTTAGTAAGAAATATCGTGGGATAAAATCAAAAGATTTGCAATATAAAACAACTATGACTGTGGAGAATTCAATTACCAATTAATCACGATGTAATTTTTGTATGTTATCTCTTGAACTGGCATTTAGGAGGTATTGTGGTTATTTTTTAGGATTTATGTACGAATTTACTCATTAAGTCTGTCACTATGTCAAGGTTTTAAAAAATTAAATTATTTTTCTAAATTAATTAAAGTTTCTGACGTCTGTATTACAGTCTGTGATAACTGAAGCTTTATTTTTACTGGGTTCCGGTGTAACAACGCACTTTATAGAATCCACATTGATATCCGTAAAAATAACGAACAAACACAAAAATATTTTTTACTTCAATACATAAAACAAATGCGCCGATTTCGAAATATCCAATAGCTAGATTAAATACGAATCGAACGAATTGTACTAAAAATTACAATGTGCATTTTACGAGGAATATTCGGCTCGCCCCAATGATCGTCTGCCCGAGGCGCTACGCGAAAAATCATTTACTTTTAATCCCGGAGTAGTCGAGAATAAACGCGGTTCGATGGCTCTTAAGCTGTACTGTTTCCATTTATTTTACAATTATTCTGAGAGATGTGATTAATGAGCCATTCCGAGTGTGTCCGAGTGTTCTCTGTAAATTGTGTGTGAAAATTGTTTAATGAAATATTTTTGGTAGTGGCTTTATAGTAAAACAATTTTGAATAATTGTTGTTTCTCCTGGACATTTCTCAACAGCTGTAGATAGAAATTAGAAGTCTACTCTGCTATCCAAATGCTGCTTGCGTTAGTCCAACTTGACAACTATGCCCCAACATTCCATTCCGCTCTATTCTGACGTTTTGCCATTGTATTGGGAATAACTATGAAATCATATTAATGGTTAAATAAGAATTTAACTTCAAATGTTGGAAACAATGAAGTACCTACTCTAAGAAAAATGTTTTTTACGTATAACAAATGAAAAAAGATTCGAGCGGCGAAGTAAAAGTACATCGTTGTAATAAATCCACACAAATGTATCATCTAGACAACTCCATCTATATACAAAAAAAACTTTACTTAACTTCTACTAAGCCTTGATTCGCGCCGACCCCAGAGACTGGTAGTACCGTCAACAAAAAAACCGTGTTAACACCTGATTCGGCAACCGATAAACGGAATCCCCGCGCAACGATAATCGAAATATAACCTCGAATTTGAAAAAAGTTTTCCCATTCCGTCGCCCGCCACTCCCGAAAGGCAACTTTTATAACCGATTCGCGCGTACAATTCTCTTTAATATGCTGTCGATCTATTATTATGGCCGGAACGTTCGGCGAATTGTTTTCGCGCAAAACTTTTGGACATTCTATTTTCACGTGAATAATATTTGATTTGGTCAGCGTGTTTTATTTGTTCGTTCGTGGTGTTTTTGTACGGCCGCGGCTTAGCAATGTCGCGTCTGGCGGCTCCAAACTATATGAATATGAATATTCGTTTTTTTGCTGCCAGTGCCGTTTTGACGAATTGAAACTGATATTTATTTTTCGATTGTACATTTTTAGACGTACTCATATTGTGTGTGATGCGCTTAGTTTTATTAAACGTGACGTCGGGTTCGAAAATTTTATTTAAATTACAATAATGAATAAATGCATTCTTCTCTTGCCATTTATCCCACCTCTTATTGAGATGATTTTCAAGGATGTTTGAGGCCCTGCAGCATTCTACAATTTAACGTAAAAAGCTGAAGATCGATCTTAGTGACCTACCGTAAAAGTGGAGATTGGTAGACAAGTATAGGTGATAGTCCAGCACTTACCATTTTTATAAGAGAATAAAATGTATTTGTTTGTTTCAGGCAAAACTAGAAACAAAAGCGTTAAAGGCGAAGAGGCCAGGCTTCACGGACGACCGGTACAACGAGACCTCATACTACATTGAAAATGGTAATTACTATGTACCCAAACATTATTTATTTACCTATATATAATCGCATTATATGATAGACTGCCTCGGTGGCGTAGTTGTACTACGGTACGACTACAGAGCTGAGGTCTCGGGTTCGAATCCCGGGTCGAGCAAAGTGATATCGGGTTTTCTATTCATTATCAGCCCGCAGTCAGGAATCTGTGCTCGATATGGCGATAGGCTCGCCCCTTATCACATCATGGGACGGAACATACAAGGCGAAATGTGGTTGTCCTGGTGGCGCCTCTGCCTACCATTTCTGGGATAAAGGCGTGAGTTTATGTATGTATTATATGATAGACAGTTCATGCCACAATATATAGGTTGTTTTGATATGGTTTTTAATTGTCTCAAAAATCCTACATGTAATAACAACTTAGCTATTGTCATTCGTATCATTAGAGTAGTGCCTGGAAGCTCAGTTATTCTAAAAAAAATCCTCTAGTCTTTAATATTATATTTTTACATGCTGTAGATGTATCTAGATATTCCTAGCTGCATTCAGAAGAACTGGCAATATCTTTCCATGAAATTAGTCGGCTGCTCGGTTGCCGCACTTTAAAAAATATTAAAAAATAAAATACATTGCCGATATAAGCCAGTCATTTAGTCGATAATACTAAGATATAATTTTGGTCATACCTAGCCGTATTGGCTCTCCGCCAGTTCATTAACAACCAAATATAATAATTAATATGTGTAATACAGCTCAACACTTTAGACACGGGAACGCTCGAAAAATTGACTGTCGATAAATTACATGTTGCTGAAGGTAGGGTATTTGTTTCGACATTGACACAAACAGATTCGTACTTTGAACCGTTGTAGTGACGCAAACGTATTATATTCTGAGTTTAACCAGTGTATATTCATGGAGGTCGGCATAATTGTGACAATGAGAAATAATCACCTTGCCAACAAAAATTAAACGTGTAATTCAGGATATATCTTTCATGATTTAACTCTCTATGATTCAACTCGCTTATGGCCATTTTCAAGAGATATCCTTAGGGGCGGAGTATGTTTATGATCAGAGATCTGGATCTGGTCAGAGAGAGCCGAATTATCGCTCGCCGTTGATACAATTATGTAAGCTTACTCGAAACCAGATGGACATTGGCTGATCACAGAAGCATCAGACTTATATTTCTATAGCTGCTATGACGCCTTGTATTAGGAGCTACTAATCCCGACTAATAGACTAAAGCACTGGTCCCCAATCTTATTCAGTCTGCGGCGCCCATAAATGTTTACTATTTTGTCTCGGCGCCCTAACCTATCTAGCTTGTCCAAATATATAGGGGAACAATAATACTTGTTACGTAGATAATCACTAAAATTAAAATTTTGTGAGAGAGAAAGAGGATTGATTCACGGTGTACTTCACTTTCTACACTTTGGGAATCCCTGGACTAAACTATCGATCCTTTCATCGACATAATAGTATTTTAAACACGCTGTTCAATATATTTAATGCATTATGAGCTAATGGTCGAGTCATCTTGCCGCAATGGCGGCTCCACTCCACTATGCGGACTTATCGCCCTAACGAGTTATAAATCGTTTTGCATGCGGTTTCGGTGTACCGCTGCAAGTGATTTTGCTGGCTCGTTTGTTTTGGCAACTACAAAGTTTGCATTTATAGCGATCTTGGGTGTAAGGATAGTGTTCGTATTTCAGGCGGTGATGTATGTACTCGTATTTCACGGTTTTGTTTCGGTATGTGTGGTATTGCATGTGATGCAAAGCACAATTGCGCTGCGAAATGACAACAATTATTAAACAAAACACGAACTTGATAAACATTCTAACAAACTTGGTATTGAATGTTCAAAACAAACTTAACTCAATTGTGATAGAGAAACTAAATGTAAAAGGGCAGACTACAGCCTCCAATCTTCCTCCTCAATCAAGCCTCCTTCGACAGCCTCCGTGGCGCAGTTGGTTAGACGCCGCCTGTGAAACGAGAGGCCGCGGGTTCGATCCCCGCACCGAGACAAATGTTTGTGAGAACCGCAAGTATTTGTTTCGGGTCTGGGTGTTTGTGAGACCGAAAAGTCTCTCGTAGTTCTTGATACCCACGACACAAGACTCGATCTTAATGTGGGGTCAGGACTATGTATGTGACTGTTGGGTGTATTAATTAATAATTAAAGACTACGGGTTCGATTGACGCACCAAACCAAATGATTTTTGGATCATTATTGTATTACATTTATTTTCTGCCTGGATGTTATGGGTAGTCCCAAAAGTTACTTAAACCCACGCCAAAAGACACAAGTATTCTTGAAATAGTACTCTACTCACTTAGATATTAATTTATTTCTTCCATTCCAGGACTCCGAAAAGTGTACCCCTACTACTTCACGTTCACAACGTTCACGAAAGGCAGGTGGGTCGGCGAGCGGATCCTCGACGTGTTCGCGCGCGAGTTCAGGGCGCACCCCGCCGCCGAGTACGAACGCTGCATCAGGGCTGGCACGCTCACCGTCAACTACGAGCGCGTCGACCCCGACTACCGGCTCAAACACAACGACCTGCTCGCCAATGTGGTGCACAGGTAACGCGCAACACAACCCTACCGCGAACGTAGCAGCACCTAGTACACGTATCAGACACACGAACACACACACAATACCTCTGTAAATATTAACTATCTTCTATCTTTCCGATCTACTAAGATGTTCCTGTGCTGTTTTTAACGGCTCCTAGAACAGTATCCGATGTGACGTCCGTACGTTTACAGCTTTTTCCAGGTGTATTTAGACCACTAAATAATTCTTTCTATGACGAGTATAGCACCGAATGAGCATGCGAGTGCACCGTTTTCCAGCAGCGCCACAGTTTATTACGTCATTAAATTATTTGTTCACGCGCCAGACACAGTGTCACGCCGTGTCGCGTCACACATTGCGCTCGAGCATGTTCATTTGTTGTTGTTATTCATACGAGGAATCAGTTCTTTGCCCATAGTTCGGCAGCTGTCGCGGTGGCCTGACGTGTGTATCGTTTCAGGCATGAAGTACCGGTCACCAGCCAACCGATCACCCTCGTTCATATCGACGAGGACATTGTGGTTGTCAACAAACCCGCCTCTATACCCGTAAGTGGCAATTGAGACAGCCATTACTGTAAGCTTCATCGCATATGATACAGCTTTGCATGACGTGTTCTAAGAGCTATGCTTCATATCTATCGCTCTCTTCTGTACTGTGTATTTACTATTTATGTGTTCACATACTTCTGTTGAGCAAATCGAAAATAGATAATATAGCAATATCAATGTATATGTATATATATCGTTCACTAGCAAGGTAACTACTGGAAAAACTTGCAAAGGATCGCTGGATGCAATTGATTTTAAAAATATTTGATGTTTTAAATAATTTTTCTATGCTCGATTTGTATCAACACATTGTATTTTTTGTATAATATTTCCTTTAGTTAGGCAAATTTCATTGTAGAAACTAGAACTTGTACAGTCGTCGGAATCAATATTTACAATTATCTTAGATGTGAAATGTGTCTAGTTGCTAGCATTAGATACCGACGCGACGGGTAAGTCACTGGTTTAATATCATAGTGCATACCACTGACTTATAAAAAAAGTGTTATAAAAATTGCTATGGCTCCTTAAACAAAAGTAAAAAAATAATATACTATTTGGGAATTTTTCTTACAATCTAAGAAAATTTAAAGGGGAATAAAAGAACGGTTGAAGAAGTTCTAGGCATTTTATTTGCTTAAAAACCAAGAACTGATTCTTTACGTTAATTCTCTATAAAACAGTGATACTACGTCAGTCGACATTTGATCTTTTAGTTAGAAGGTATTTATGTGCGGAAATAATTAAATTAATATACAAACATCCCAAGATGCCGTACAAGCACTAAGCCTAAACACAGATGCGAGACGTTATTAATCCCCTGAAACCGACCTATTACAAGCTAACCGTATGCAAGATCTAATTGAATTCGAAATGAAACACGGAAACATCGAGCATCAGGTCCTTACGTTCTCCTTTGATGTTGACGAAGGGCGGAAACATGATACAAAGGTTTACTGCAATGGGTATGCTAAACACGAACATAGTTTTTCAATCAGGTGATTTTGTAATTTTCTCAAAGAACTAGGAGATATTAATAGTGAAAATGACAAAGTAGTAATAATTAAAAGGGAACTTGGAGAATGAAAGTCTATGGGATGAGTAAGCATCGTAAAATGGCATCGTAAAATCGAAAGTCATTTTAAACAAATTGAATAGATAGCTGAAAGTGTCAGTATTAAAGAATCCAATTTGTGACAAAAAGTTTGAAAATGATGATCCAGATTTAATTCTGAGGTCATTTTACTGCGCAACTTTCAAAAAGGTATAGGGTATGAAGATACTACAATTACTGGTGTTAAAATAGCGACATTTATTTGTACAGCACGACACTTCCCATTAAGTGCAATGTATTCATTCTGCCCGGTTAGTATAAAAATACCACGAAGAAGTTATGAAGTATAATGTATTTTCTAATTATCACCTCAAGATAGTTATAATAAATAGTTTTTATTCTGTGTGGTTGGTATGAAGGCCGATCCAATCACCCCGTCTTAATCGTAAAATTTAATGCATTTCTTAATAGGCATGTATTACTAAATAATTAGTTAATTTTAACTTAACTACAATTTGTATGCAACTGACGAACAAGGCTACACAACATCCTTTCCATAAAACATTAAGCTCTAATTAATACGAATACAAACATGACACAAATTATTCAGAGTCATATCAGTTCAGAATTTATTATGAAGTGATTGGATGGCTATTATATAATTCATTAATTGCTATTCATAAGCCTACTCATATTGAAATTGCTGAATAATCGGTAGGGGAGTGTAGAATTAACATTATAACGTTCGTATGCTGTCAAATGAAACGCGATTATTAACACCGAAGTTGTGATTGACGTTTAATCAATCCTTATACGTTCCACTGCAGGGCACGGGCTTTCGCTATAATTAAGAGGGCTTAGATCATAATATCTTCACTATCCACCATGCTGGCCTAGTGCGGGTTGGCAAACTTCACATATATACCATAGAAACTCTTATTTATTTCTTTGGCACGCAATATTCCTTACAGTTCTTTTGCCTTTTTAAGTGCGTGGTAATTATGCTGAAGGCCCAGTTCTGTTTTCTCCCTTCCGGCATTTTCCTTTTTTGTGTCAGAACATTTTGAGAGGCCCATAAATACCTACGAACATTTACCATCAGATGACCCATTTGCTCTTTTGTTAAACCTAAGGACTACGAAAAGTTATATCAATCAGTGCGTTGTCATTAGTGATATATACAAACTTATTCCGCATGATTTCAACAACACATAATTAAATTTTCCTCAACACAATGCAGACGTATGTAAACAGCCTCATCGGCGACTGAGTTAATCCACCCAAACACGCGCACAGCTTCGTCGAAACCCCGCGCTCTGATTGCTACAAACTTGCTAACTGTGCGCTCTGTATTAAATACATCGCGTTTGCTTTGTCCTATTGATTTATTACGTGTTGAAGGCAAATGTTCTGGTTGATTTGCAACATTTATAACGATGAGATGTGACTTTATAACTGTGTGTTGTTGTTTGTGAATCATCCTTGATTAATATCTTTCGATGAAGAGATAAGTAGAATTGATAAAGTTATAAACATGGCTTGTCTTGAAGATTAATTTAAAATATTAACAAATTTCAAAGTAAACATATCTCGAAATTGGAATTCATAATTTTAGCCGTGGTTGGAAATAATTACGAAAATAAATTAGAACGATCTGATGACACGTCTTTGAAGAAGCTCGTTAACTAAAATACTGTAATCGATAATGATTACGAAATAGTAATATTCTCGGTCCACTCCAAACAAACCTTGCGCCGATTTTCAATAATGACGCAAATGATTCTGATATCTAAGACGTGAAAACAAATAAAATTTTACGAACAGCGAGATACAAATCAACAGTATAATCGGAAACACCGGGGATTGGAGTGCACAAGACTAATATTATTGTTTGTACAATGAAATGGTGGAGGAATGGATCTAGCATGTTGACTGATGCACCGTCTTACAGTGGACCCAAATTAAATTATATTGCTGTAATTTATCGTTGTTTCCGGAGCTGTTGATTGCACTTACCACTCTATGTCGGTTTGTATCTGTCTTACTGACAGCAGGCGTCCCTTTGCGGACAGTAAGATAGATAAAGATGGTTTAATACGAGACGAGTAAAAGATACAACAAACCGTGAACATTTTCTACAACCATATTGGCGTATTGACAAGTTCAATATCTACTCGTAACTTTAGAAACAAATTTACTTACGGACACAAGTCATTTAAGAGGCCATCGAAAGACTGAATAGCAATGCACTAACGCCTGTCCAGTTATAGTTACAGTCGCTATAACCAATTAGCTAGGAAGATATGGTATGATTTATTTGGAACAAATTAATTTCTGAATGGTTCAGGTCCAATGAAAAAGATCGTTAGCGGAGTAATTTAAAGCAATAAATTGGATATGTCATAATATAAATGAACATGTTATTTTAACGAATATCTATGCCAAACGAGCACAGCGCCAAGCTTATTGAAATAAATAATATACAAATAAAACAACTGTAGATTATTAAGGGATGGTACACGTCAAATCGTTTTTAATTAATTTATTAGAAATTTGTTATTAAGCATCATGTGAAAAGTAAATAAATATTCTAAACTCTGATGTTTAAAAACTTCGTTTTGAATTTATAACATGGACTAAATAAAAATTGACAATGAATGTACAAGAAATTACTAAACACTAAATGTCCTAACAAGCTTGACAAAGCACGTGCTATTTATAACTCTTTCCTATGTTTCACACACGAATCCCACATTTACACATCTACACGTAAGACACTATCAATCCCACAAACGGACTTGTTGGGATTGACTACTTGTAGTAATAGTAAATGACACGTACACTGCTGTTTATATGGAATAATTGTGGGTTAGTCGATGCAATATATTATCTAGATGTTTTAACATACATTGCGGGTTTTGTTTTAGAATTAGTTGATGGTTCCCGCATTAATCTTCCTTCTATCTTGTGCTGAATGTCGTCTCGGAGACTTATTTGACGTGATTAATAGATTGAAGAACCAGCTGCAATTTAAAATGTACTAATAAAAAGTCTTACAACCCATTTTCAAAGATTTCTTCTCAGACTTTAAGTAAATCAAACCTATTTTGGTCCTTCGAGAACGATGTTCTTATTAAAAACTTTTTAAAATCAAAATTTGTAGGATTATAAAGATTATGACATAATTCAATCTGTAGAAATAAAATGACCCGAGTTTTATTTATTTTGCAATATAATTAGGTGATGCGTTCACCAACAACTTACCAAGTACATATATTTTTGAAACCAATATCTTGATTTACGATACATTCTGAAATAATGTGCAATAACATTAATTGCAATATAATAAATGTTTGTGTGAACCACAAGTATTTGCTTCGGGTCTGGGTGTTTGTGAGATCGAAAAGTCTCTCATAGTTTCTGATACCCACGACACAAGAATCGATCTTAGTGTGGGGTCAGGACTATGTATGTGACTGTTGTGTGTATTACTTATGTATATTTCTAGATAGTATAAAGCATCTTCTAACCCGAACACTCCACATGAATGTATTTTGACTAAACATGATGTTGTTATAAACTTTGAGGTATAAATGACTTTAGTAGAATAGTATCCGTTCCTAATAATTTGTAATTAAAACTATTTAGTATTAGAAATTATAATATAGTGTGATTTTTGTGTGTTATCTAGGTTTTTGTATAAGTCTATTTGAGACAATAGATTTTATAAGATCCCTCCCGAAAGTTCCACACTTTTTTTTGTTTGTACCGGGAATATAAACAGGTTTTTAATTGGCTAGAAATGTTATTCTGCGATATGAGCACCACCCTTCATGTTTTTTTAATTAAAACCAATTTTTAATCTGGTTTAAAAAAAGTTTTGAGTAGAATCATACCCATGGTAGAAATATTCGGGGTCATCTTTATAATCAAGTATTTTCTATGTGATAATTACAACTAATTATTCTCCACGCTAGCCAGTTGCTTGTATATAGGTAATTGAAGTGACCATTTAAGTGTCAGAATTTTAAAACCAGTTTACTACCAAAACCACACTGTCATGTTGCGTTGTGACTGTAATTCTCGAAAACTAAAGATAATTCATAATAAAAATTCCGAGTAACGTCCATAAGTCCTACGTATTGGGTTGTACGTGTAAACTACTGTACTGTCAGAAGATAATATGGTACTTGTGTGTGATAATTGACTTACAATATACAATTTCCAGTTCTTGAGTACCAAAAACATCTAAAAAAACGTCAAGACATAATTCTAAAGTCCCTAATAGTTTTACATCTTCCAGTGCATTAAAACGACCGCCAGCCATTTTCTCCACTTAAAAACTTAAAAGAATTACAAATCCTTCGACAATGAATAAAAGTTTTTAAAAAGGCATTTATCTTTTTGTATAAGAAAAAATACGGTACAAAGCAGAGAGAACATTAATTAAGTGGAGTACAGTGACGATGTCCTCTGTACCGTATTCCATTACGAAAACTTGGAGCGATGTAAAAAATATGTGTTTTGTGTGACGAAGCGTGTTGTTCATTGTATTATTTAAAACAGTAAATTGCTGGGAAACATTACCAGCCTTATTCATAGACAGAATTAAAACCTATTTAAGCTATCTAATGTTTTATTTCCTTCGCTCAAAATGAATTCTAAAGTTGTTCGAAAGTGACAAAACATTCGATAACTAAAATGAATTTAAATCTGTCTATAAATAAGGCGGTAAATGAGAAATGGTGTTTTTGAGTCGACAAACCTGCTGTTTTAAGGACACACTTCCAGATAGACAATTGACGGAGATTGAGAGAGATATTTCGTGATTTGACACAATTTTGCTGCTCATGTACACCCACAATACCAAAATCCTTAGATAATTTGCTAACATATATATAGAACTTATTTGGCCTTAAATGATAACACAAATCCTAACTTATCGAGCAAACGCAATGACAAAAATATCCCCAATTCACTAGCTTATGTGGGTGTTAATAAGCACTCGTCATTCCCAATAAGTTGACCGTCATACTCGTTGGCCAATAAAAAAACTAAATAAACGTTTGAAACCGCGGCCACCACTAGTCTAAAATAAATCTACCACAAAGCCGATAAAATGACTGCGACGAAGTAAGTCTTAAAAGTTTCACTAATAGCTCGCCAGATCCTCTTTGCGCAATATATTAGTCCCTATTACTCATTCTTACCGGCTAATGAATAATGTAATAGATTCATTATAATTTATAAGCGATTATGGGAGGATGCGTTTGTTTATTTACATTATACAAAAGCTAAGGGAATTTTAAATATACAGCTCTTTCGTCTTAAATAACTGTGATATTTCTCAAGAAAAATGAAAATTGTTTTTTATTTAATGCAAATAAATAACATTTTAAAACTACGTAGTGAATACCTGAATAAAATAAAATTATTTTTTTAAACATAACTAAATTGGTCCGATGATTCTGACACTAAACTGGTTAATAAAATAAAATGAATAGATCATTTAAGTGAATGATTTATCTACTTATAAGTGGCTATCTATTACGCCTGTCTACTTAGGGTATTTAGTAGACAAAAAAGAAACTAACTCGGTTCAATGCATAGAGATAGATTTATTCCCGTGGCTGTCTGTAATCAATATTCAAGCCACTTATAAGCTTAAGAAACGTCATTTAAAAACGCTTTAGATTGCCGCATTGTAACTGATAACTTACAATTCTTTCTTATGCGCAGAAAGACTTTTGCCACCTATGGTGTCCCATAAGACAAATATTCATAAATGTTTAAATTATTATTTTTATGAAAAGGGTCTCTTCCCGCTACAACGTATGACCGTATGACGTTCATAGGAGAACGTACCAGGCAAAAGAGTATCCTTTGCATAAACTATGGAAAACTGCCTTTACTGTTCCGTCATCAATCTGTGACGTTCCATATCGCAAAGAATACTTTTTAGAGACCCAACCAAAATAAAATTACTCACAGTACAAAACCTGGGTGCAGGGCTACTGATACTTATATAGAAGAGTGCTCGAAAGCGTTAGCAACATCATGTGGTTATACCAATGGGTAATGTTATATGTATGGTGGGCCAGGCATGAGACACCGGTGCTCGCTAGTCCGTTGCGCATCATACACGTTGACGACGAACTGCTCGTCTTAGACAAGCCTTGCTCTCTGCCGGTGAGTCAAAGCGTTGAAGACAACGGCACCCCAGCGACGAAACTCCAAACGATACGACGTACAATGCCGCTCATGTAACTACCCTCTAGATAATGGTGCTAACAAATCAAGCAATGTACACCGAAATTCGGATATGATCCAATTGTAACAACAAAAACGTCATCCCGTTTGAGGAAACGATTTCGATGTAATCACCTCGAACGTTGTTTTTCCCCGTCCGTACAAAAAGTTGATTCGATGCGGATCCGTGAAAAACTCCCAACAAATCCAATAAGAGGAACACAAATGTGCTCAAAGATAACGGCGAAATTTTCTCTTTTTTTATCCCCGCGGCTTGTACGGAGTTCGCCGTTGGGGTGCCATTCTGCGGCCAGCACAAAGTTTCTGTTAATGCTACGAACAGTGAAATGTGCCTGCCCACGGAAACACCACTTGGAAGTGGACACTTGAGGATTTCTAGACGTTTCATCATGTACATGTATTTTTACTTTCGTTGGACCTGAGTATGGTTCTATTGTGAACGTCTGTTTTTTTATGACTTGGCAATTTGTATTGGTAGATAAATAAGTATCTTCTAATAATCTTATAAAACTACTAAGACATTCAATAAATTTTTTGACTACAAAATAAGGGTTTTTAACTAATGTCATAAAATTAAAATGAATTGTTTTGTAAAATAATTTATTAATCAAGACAATTGTTGTTTGTTAAAAAGTTAAAGCCTATAATTATTATAAATCTAATATAACTTGCCAAACTCTCGCAAACTTACATCTCAAAGGAAATCGAGATTTTTTTAAATACGCCATCTATGAAGACTTTAATGTCACAATACTAAACTTCTACATGTGCATGTAATTAACATACTAGATTTATATACATCCATCTCTTTTTATCATATGATTATTGGAATGAGTGACAGAGACGACTGTATGAACCACAAATCACGACGCGCTTACTTTGCTTGTGTTGCTCTCATCACTATAACTATTTTGTTTTAATTTTATGTTTGCTTTCGTTACTTGCCATTTAAAAAAAACATCCTAAAATTTTATAAGGGAAAATTAAAACTTAAATTATTGGTAAATTCAATGCAAATTTAATCCTGGCAAAAAAATTGTTGCCATAAATTGTATCACTGAGTGAAATAAAATAATCTAGCTATATTGTCGTTTTTCCTAGGTTTTGTGTAATATATTTCTTTTATTACATATCTAGGTGTAATATGATGAATATTTTCCCAGGTGCACCCCTGCGGCCGATATCGGCACAACACAGTCGTTTTCATACTCGCTAAGGAGTACAACTTGAAAAATCTAAGAACCATTCACAGGCTCGACAGGCTAACGTCAGGTAATGTCATATTTAATTGGTTATAAAAAGTTTTTTCGATGCAATTTTGTGGAAAATCGCTGCTAAAGCTTGTAGCTAATCATTTTTTCCATCCTGAGACATAAGATGTTAAGTCTTATTATGTCCAATAGTTACTCTGGCTACAATGCCCTTCAAAAATTTTAACTAAAATAACACATACCTATAAAAAAGCAAATTATTTCTTAGTTGACACGCAAAGTAAGTGCAGTATACCTGATGGTAAAGACAATATTACTCAGAGCATCGCTTGGTAAGATTATCTTAAAAAGAAAGCCTTACATTTAAAAAATAAATATATTTCTATATCCAATCTGATTAACGCATTACCTTCACGACTAACCGAATTTCGCCGAACTTTCAAAAACGTAAACTCTAAAATGAGCACACCGCTTTCAACATTGTTTTTTGTCTCAGGACTCCTATTGTTCGGGAGGAGTCCAAAAAAGGCGAGACAGATGGAGCACCAGATTAGAAATCGACAAGTGCAAAAAGAATACGTGTGCCGGGTCGACGGGCAGTTTCCAGAGTGAGTATTTTTGGCAACTTTTTTAGTTTAATGTTAAAGAATGTGCCTGATACAGAATCGTCACATAATTTCAAATGAAACATATTTAAGCGTAGTACTGTAATCTAAAAATAAACACTAATCTTCTGGGTGTAACATGGTATCATTTTTGACCCTCACAATTCTAGAAACCGAGCATTCCCCTTCTTCAAGTAATCAAATAATAACGAGCGGATCAAACATTTAGACGTGTTCATGTTTCTATTGAATCGCTCTGACGTCACCAACGAAGAATTGCAATTGAAATTGCTCAATTGAACTCAATTTCCCCATAAAGAATGAGTTATCATTTAAAATCTCAACTGAAATAAATCAGTAAAATTTTACGCATAGTTTTGATGCTGGCTAGTTAATTTTTGCAATATTGCCAGAAATACTAGTGCAGTGGATCTAAACATCGATGAAATGAAAAAATTGAACTGCCAAAATGAAAACGAAAATAAACACGCTTATACTGTGATTTACGCATACGTCTATTTCAAATCTCTATGAAACAGGCCCGTAGGAAGTTGTAGCGAGAGGGTCATTCCCCGCAATATTATTTTTTATACATAAGATCAGCAAATGGAATAAACTTGTCTGATGTAAGGAGATCACATAGAGATAGAGACATCGTTGAGAACCGAAACACGAAAATAATTGTGAGTACTGGCGGCTTTCGATTACACAAGTTGTGGCAAAGAGTATGGGTCATATTTATTTATATCAAGTATGTTTTGTTGAATTTAGAATTTAGATTGACATTTACTATCCGATTTGAGCTATCAATGACCATGCAGAATCCAAATTTTATGATGAATAAATTCTTCCTCCGCTGAAAGAACAAAACGACGTAACACCACTTTTTATGTAAACCTCATTAACGTTATAGCCGGACAGTTTTCTACAGCACTGAAAGGAGTTCGAACACGGAACGAGCGTTCCGGCCAGCGCGATACGGTCAACAAAGTTTAACTAGTTAGTCTAGCGTCAAAACTTCAACACTCTCATAATACTTGGCCGATGGTTCAACAACTGTTCCATAATCGTTCCGAACTATCGAACCAAGTATTATACGGAGAATAAAATGACTTGACATGATCAGATTTTCTTAGATATATGGTTTTTGTATCGGATCGCGGTGGAGATTGATGGATTTAGGAATTTCTTTAAAGATATTACGATAGTGCCTTGGATTTTGATTAAATTCGTTCTTTTATTTTTTTTAGTCTTTCGATCATTATGAACTACATGTTTTATTCTTCTCCCAAAGCACCTTACTACTGTTTACCCAACAAACCTAAACCAGAATGTGGGATATTGTGTCTAATCATACGACAATGATACTAATTAAGTTGAACTTTTGCCAAAAGTCAAAACTGTACTAGGCGACTAAATAGATTCCTGATGATGGAAACAAACTGAATCTGCTCTCAAGCGATAAATGTGTGGAGAATAGTAACTAGAATGTTAAGAAGTAATAAAAATTACTTTTTACTTCCAGTGACGAGATCGAATGCCAAGAACCCATAGAAGTGGTCAGCTACAAGATAGGGGTCTGCAAGGTGTCGCCCAAAGGCAAGGACTGTTCGACGGTGTTCAAGAGGCTCGGGTTCAACCCCGCCACCAACACCAGCGTGGTGCTGTGTCGGCCGAAGACCGGCAGGATGCACCAGATCAGAGTTCATTTGCAATACTTGGGTGAGAGAATCTTGAATAATGCTTATTTAGGCTACATGTATGATCTTGGGCATGTCACTCAACAGTTGTTAAACACCGTGTTGCAATTGGTAACAGATAGGAAATCAATGGCTGCGGGTTCGATTTTCGCAGCGTAATAAATGTTTTTATGATAAAGAAGTAGTCGCTTCGAGCACAAGTGTTGTGAGACCAAAAAGGTCTCACGTTTTGAAATATTAAGAATGATATCTTAAATATCTACCGCATTTCGTAAGTCTCAACTGTTTCTACATTACAGAAAAACTAGGGCTAGATTTCAACTTCATATGCGATACGAGTTATGGAAAAAAATATTTCAAATCAAATACTCGTTTAAAAAAGATCCGTTCGAACTAGAAAGCGGATATGAAAGGAAGTAGATAGTGCAGAATATTTCTGTACGTATGACGCAACTTCGTATTTAAAAAAAGCATTTTATAAAATTCCTAGATAGTTTGTGAAGTGCAAACATCGTAACAGCTTACAGCACGCTGTGAAAATGAGTTTACATCAAACTTTTGAATATTCCGCCTTTTTGCCAAGTGGAACTAAATGTGCAGTTTCTATAAATTTATTTGGAAGTCTTGTTTGTACATGTGGCTCGTAATAGAACTACAAAACAAACAAACTTCAATTCGGTTATCTATTGTATATAGAACAATTAATCACATTCTCAACGTATGTGTATTGAAAACCAGATTTTAAATAATTATGTACTGCTAGCTAGTGCATATCCTTCGATATTTGCTACTTCTCATACGGAATCGGTTCGATCTAGTCCAAAGATGAAAATAGAATCGTCTGCTCGCACGTTTCTTACATCAAATAGATATTTCCGTTGTGTAGGAATAGTAATTGTAACACTGGCAAATTGCCGACGAATACCCAATTATTCTGTGTGCAAATCAATACTAATAATATCGCTCGTGCGGTAGTAAAATACAAGGCAAAGTTTCTCACTAAAGAACGCACTTACTATCGTTCATTATTGCAATTTGCCATGCACTATCAAATAATAAAATTCCCGGTTGCTGTAAAAAAATGACATTAGCACGTAGCAAACGACTCTATTCAATGTTAGTGTAGTAACTATCGTAATTCTACTGTACAAAGATTATAAAATTGGTTGTTTTATTACTTATTCTTTTTATTTGCGACAGCCACCGTGGCGCAGTTGGTTGGACGCCGCCTGTGAAGCGAGAGGCCGCGGGTTCGATCCCCGCACCGAGACAAATATTTGTGTGATTCACAGATATTTGTTCCGGGTCTGGGTATTTGTGAGACCGAAAAGTCTCTCGTAGTTTCTGATACTCACGACACAAGACTCGATCTTAGTGTGGGGTCAGGACTATGTATGTGACTGTTGGGTGTATTATTTATTATTATTTATATTTCTAGGTCTTATAATAAATCATTTCCACCCACAGGCTACCCAGTAGTGAACGATCCTCTATACAACCACCCCGTGTTCGGGCCTCTGCGAGGTAAAGGCGGAGACACAGGCGGCAAGAGCGACGAGCAGCTAGTCAGAGACCTCATCGCTATACACAACGCTGAGAACTGGCTCGGTGTGGACGCTGCTGATGACGACCTGCTTTTCTCCAAACCCGCTTCTGATGATAAAGGTATCGTTAATGATGTAGTTGATATAGAAGCTCAGTTAGATGATTGAGTTGGTGATGCACCTGATGACAATGCAGTAATTAAGTATTGTTCTAAATTGTTGGATTTTGAAGATGCATGGGTTTAAATAAAAGTTACAAAAGCTATGTTAGAATCTCTGAGCTCCATGTTATCTTAGACATGTCAGATAGAATTGAAAAATATGTTATTGCTATGAGAACGATTTCAGCTGCTCCCACAACAGTATCAAAAAATGTAATAACATATTCGTAATGTTGTATATGTGTCACGATTTGGTCAAATGTTATTATGTTAATTTAGTTACATGATGATTTTTTAACGAGATGTGCTTGTAAGCATCTATAAAAAAGCGATAAACATTCGTGTAAAATCATAACCTGTCACTTCTACTCAACGAAATTGTCTCAAAAATATTGTAGAAGCAAATAAATAACTCATTTGAAAGCATAAAAAACTATATAGATTAAGATAATCTGCATTCGCGTCGGCTTGGTAAATCTAGGTTACGAAGAAAAAATTACACAGTATTTCTGACTTAGTAAAATCTTAGCGACAGTTCCGTAAATAAATTGGGATGAAATTGCATCATGTTTGAACAATTCTTAAAATACTTGATCCGTTGTACGACGCCGGGGCGCAGCTGTGACATTCTAACTTTCTTTCGTTCAGTTAAATTTATTGTGATGCTGAATTGTAGCTCAAGAATTGGTACTTATTTCCGAAGTGTAAAATGTTTTTTCTTTTGTATTTTGTGATTCGGCTGGGTAGATTTTCTGAATTATAAATCTATTAGATAATTAATATTTTTTAATCTAATCCATCTTCTATTCGTGTCGTGTCTATCTACTAGTTAAAAAGACTTGAATTATCAAATTGGTGTAAAAGATTATGGTACGACGGGCAAAAACCGATTGGATATTATTTTTTTTAAAAATGTCGAAATTGGATATATGAAATTGGATATATTTTTTTTATCTAGGGTAAAAATAACTCCTCTTCTGCCACATATAAATTAAAATATATATTATATTTCTTTTTATTTAATTTAGGTAGGTACATCAAACTATCAATATAAATTATTATAACCTACGGAAATATCTGTGGACCTAGCTGGAATATATATCCACTATGTTCTTTACACTAAAAACATTTTGAGATGGATGCGAAATATATTTTTGGTATCAATATTATTCCTATTTTAATTGAGTTTTTTTAATCTCTATATTTTGAATTTGCTGACCGTATGTTCCAATGACGTCAATTAGCCAGGTGCACAGATATTTCCGACGGGTATTACCTACATCTATTTTACCACACAAAATATTTTATGTCCCCGTTTAACGTCCGTCACATGTGTTTGTATCGTAAATAATTATTGTTGTAGTTGAGGACGACTGCGACACAGGGCCGGCGTCGAGGGAGTCGTCGCCGCGGCTCGAGTCCCCCGCGCCCGGGGTCACGCCCTCTACTGTTATGACGCGTAAGTGTAATAACATTGACAGCCATAATTATTTTATATTTTGTATAAAATTTCACTTGCAATGTTTGCCGTAGCTCTACAAAATTCCAAAATGGGAATATTTACATACATACCTCTTCGATATGCCGTATTTACTCATAATATGCGACGTGATTATTTATATCAGTTTAGTGTAATAACTTTGTGAGAATATTATAACAGGATTTTTGCTAAGCCCAATTTATGCTTCCTGTATGGCTGCAACTGCAGCACAAAGGAAGAACTTTTTACAGAAAACCCCAATTTAAAATGTCATTAACAAAAATTTCTATAATCTCACGACTACTCTCTTTCTCTCTTCTCTGTGACGCCTTACTTATTTTTACTAATATACCACATATTCTAACAGCGACTCTACCAAGCCCGTCGAGTGGGGCGGAGGCGCCGGTGGAAGCCAGCACCTCACCGACACCGCCGTGCATCCTTGCCCCCTCGCCTATCGCATCGCCATCGCTTAACGATGATTCTAATGATGCCAAGGTAGGATGTTCTTCTAAAAACTAGAAATTAGCCTGACTAAACTATTTAACACAACTTTGTATATTAAAAGTATATACAAGAAGAAATTATAGTATATTTTTCTGACATCACACTTTTGTTACCTAAGTCGTATATATATATGTATATCTTTCAGTGTATCATCCGGTTATTTTTACACTGAAACGAAATTATTTGTACTCCAATTTCATAAAGCATGCATAAAGCAGGAGACCGGGCTCTGTAGCATACCTTGGGAGAGGCCATGTCCAGCAGTGGACTCAAACGGGCTGATGATGATGATTATGATTTTTTTTTACTTCTTGGAATAAACTTATTACTTAACTTAGTTTTTAACTTCTACTCTAAACACTTATTTCAAATTAATAAGTCACAACAATTATAGCGTTAATTTTCTGATACACACATTTTCTAATAGTATATGTTTGCCCTACAGTCAGATAAAGTGACAGTAGCAACGCAGACGGGTTGCGCGGCGACCGCCACTAGCTCGGTGTCGGTGGGCCCCCCGGGGGTCGTGGCCACCACGGGAGACGCGCTGTCCTCCGACCCCCACTGCTACGAGTGCCGAGTGCGCTACCGGGACCCCCGGCCCCGCGACCTGGTTATGTATCTGCACGCTTGGAAGTACAAGGTAAGGTTCAAACTTGGATGTCTTGGGTTGAAGGTGTATTTTAATAATGTATTAATTATTTGGGATCCATCCTATTGTAGAATTTTTAACAAAATTACGATTGTTATCGTTGAGTAGTTTTAATAAAGAATGAAAAATATTAATTCTTAGAAAAAATACAATGGATTTATATCTGGTCCTACAGGGCCCCGGCTGGGAATACGAGACGGAGCTGCCACAATGGGCGAGCGTGGACTGGGAGGAGCCGGAGAACTCATAGTTACAGGACATGACACCACTGAGGAGGCGCCTCGCCACCGCCCTGCACATCTCCAACAAGCAACACTAGTGAACGGACAATCTATTCACACAGTACTGAGCATTCTAATGTGATCGCTAATGATTTACACGATACTGCTAAGTACCATAGTAATAATTATAATAAACAACATTTTAACGTTATTGATAAACAAAACGGTAACATTGATGAAGTATGATGTAATGTAGATATAACTTTTGTATGGAGTGTCGACGGCTATAGAGGCGCCGGCGAAGTGCTACTCGTACAGACGTCAGTACTCTGGAGGTAAGTTTTACATTTTAAATAAGTGAGAAATAGACGTAAGATTAGTAACACGAGTTGATTACGCTATTTCGTTTTGTACTTTCGGTTTTTTGAATTGAAATTTTCGAAGCACTTGTATGTTTTTTAGTGTTTTTTCATTGAGTTCCTATCGGCCTATATGTTTCGGCAAGCTCGTTAGAACGTAGCGTGTTAAGTCATAATGTATCGGTACCATTTTATAGTTATATATCGCTTTAACGAGGCAGGGTCTTAACCACAATCATAATGTATTAATATGTATAATCACTTAATATAACAACGTTACACGAGATAGCTCTTCTAGGTGATAATGATAGGCGGAATTTTCGGCATGAAATTTTTAAAGTTTTCTTGACTGTTGCATTTTTGAAAATTTAATTATACGAAGGTGTTGTAACGGGTGATGGGGAAACGAAATTTTTAGCAACAGACGCATCTGTTGGAAGACTTGGAACAAACAATGTCTCAAATCTCGGACCACGATTATATTCTATTTTCTTAATATCGTTTTCGTAAATAGGACCAGTTTTAGAAAAGCTATCTCAGCATTGTACGATGCGTTTACAGTAATGCATAGACTTAATGTTAATGTTAATGGTAAATGTAATGAAAAATAAAATGGTGTCGCCATTTTTGTAGGCAATGTTTTTTAGCGTCGCGGTCACGTTTTGGCTTCCATAGATGGTTAGTAGTGGACAAAGTTTTAATACCAAAAATACATTTTAGGTTCTATGTGAAACGTACTTGACGGGTTTGTACGCGTGTATATCTCAAATAATAACATTCAAATTGAAATCATCGAAGATCATTCGAACTATCTTGAATATTTCTAGTTTTCTGTTCTTTTGTGACATCGCTACTAAATGTTATGTTTCGTTGTTTACCGATTCAGTTTTAATATCCGTGGCCAGTTTGTGATATGCATTTATGTTTACTTTTCATATGTATCGGAAAAGACAAGTATGTTTGTTCATTCAATACCGATTGTAGGTACTATATTGTTCTGTGTCTGAGGCGAATTGTGAAATCAGTCATGTTGGGTACAATTAGCTCGATTTTATGGTTGAAGATAGAAATCATGTCTTACGGCCTTATCCATAGACAGTTTTAAAACCTATGATAGTTATTGAATGTTTTGTCTTCTTCGTACAAACTGAATTCAAAAGCCGTTCGAAGGGGACTAAACATTCGATAACTAAAATAGCTTTTAAAACTGTCTATGAATAAAGTAGTTAAACTTTATATAAGTAGGGTACTTTAAAACAAGGCAATGCTTATGCATTTCTTAGAGCGTTGAAACAAAAGTGAATATAAAAATATTAGTTTCACTGCAACCAACCTCAAACATTGGTTATGACCATAAAATCAATTTTACAGAAATATACCAATTGATATATATGACTGAACTTACATTTCGCCAAGCAAATAAATCGACCAAAGTGTACTTTTCTCGACATTCAAAGGCAGTGACATGATTAGTTTAAAGCAGCACCTTCTAAAGACATTAAGGATTTTGTTTGATTATTGCATAAGTTTGAGTGTATGTAGCATTAAGTCACCAGTTACGTTTCATTTTACTGTTTTGGATTGTTTTTTTTTACATAATTAAAATTTTTGTAAATTACGTAAATCGGAACGTTGACATTTTGTAACTTCAGAGTAGAGGTTGGATAGTACACAAAAGTATTTTTTTTTTTTGGTGTATGTATCAAATATTTCTTATAGCAAATGCATAATGGAAAAAAGTGTATACATTTGCATACTATTCAACCTCTATCTATACTTTAGTGTTAGTGTAATTTAAAAGACAATTTCTCGTTGCATAAAAATCTTTCTCACGAGCTTTCATATATATTAGTTTGAAAATATATATTTATATATATATTTTTCTTACTTCCTTAGTATAGGTGTAGATGGAATTCTTATGTTTTTTATTAAATGTTGATTGGATTTCGGAACTAAAAAATATTACAAGAAGGCGAATTACTATGTTAAATTGTGGCATATTTCACGATCAAAATCGCTCATACAATATTTCCGAAATCACGACGTATTTTTTCGCTAAAAAGCTATCTTTGTACATACGCTACACGCTCCACTTTGTCTACAACATCGTAATATTCGGGAACAAATTAAAATTAATGGAAATTCGAAGGCTTTCGCGAAAATAAGTTTGCAGATGATTTTTAAAAAGTAAAAATAGTCATTTTTGTATTTAAAAAAATAGTAGAATGTACAAAGTAAGGTTATATGTCGCATATCATAAATAAGAAGATTGTTTGACCCGTCGACGCATATCTTCGAGTCAGATAAGATTCTTCAGACATGAAATATTGTTGTATTTTTATATAGTGTTTAAGACGTGTATTTCCGTTTAACTTGTCACAGATTATAAAACATGAGCTTTGTCAGGCTTCTGAAATGAGGTTGAATACAAATGTAATTTTCTTTTTTTGAAATTGATTTTTTTTAATTTTATTCGATACTTGATAATCGATTGTCAATCGGCTTATAGTGTACGCGAAATAGTTTTCGTAGCACTGTCGCGTTATTCATTCATTTATAAGATAAATTTTCATGTGCCTTCTCAAAATATTAATGATTAAAATTGAGTAAAGATAAAAAAAATTGTAAAAGGTTTCAGAATACATGTAATTGTTACACTTTTTAAAGTAAGTAGTGTTATATTTGATAATTGCGAGCTTGTATCCCTTTCTCGTTCGGAATACGTAGACCAAATATAATAATAGTACATAACTTATGAAATGACATTAATATTAGTACAATGTTTTAATGATTCCTCAATTAAAAAAAAAATTAACTGAAATTCAGTTAGAAAGGGATATTTATAAGTGTGATTAGAGAAGTAAACAATAGTTTTTAGATCGTTATTTGTCTATGGTGTGACTAACGCGGCATGGACAATTTTTTATTTTTTATAGATCTCTAATCACGCTTACACAGCTCGTTTGGCACATTTTGAGATTTTTGTTTTGCGTAATTTATGTATTTTTGACATGTTTTGTTTTTTTTTTGACTAATGAGTGTTGTTGCCGTAACGTGCCATAGGCTTGCGTTCGACATTTTATGTTCAAACGTTCTGATTTGAACAATGACACACGAAAGACATATTTTAATTTGATAAGTATTTCCTAGTTAAGAATATAATAGCGTTTCCTTCTTTAGATTCATGTTAAAGAATTCATGTTTCCACTTAAATTTAATTAATTAGAATAAAATTCATCATTGGATGCTGTTGTTTTATTTCTATGTGTCTCAATCTTTCTGTTGAATTCAATACGTGTATCTGTATCTGTACCGGCTCATATACGTCCCGTTGCAGGGCACGGGCTTTCTCTACAATCGAGAATACGATTGAGAGGGGTTAGGCCAAGTCCACACTGATCTAATGCGACTTGGCGGACTTTACATACCATAGAAACTCATACAAATCGCCATGAATGTGCATTGAATATTAAATCAAATTAGTATGAAATCCTTACTAATTAGGGGCATAATATATCATGCTCTGCTACCTATATTTGCGTAAACCTGTGTAATCAAATTATACTAGCTATACTACCAATCCACCACGGCTTTGCGCGTATAGTACATTTTCTACCGAAATGTGATATGAAAAAAAAAATTTCTTTTTGTAATGTTGAAAAACCACTAAACACTCTTCACTATAACTAATCCAATTCATGCTTAAAAAAAACAAGTATTTTTTTCTTCTAAACACAAGTTTTTTGTATATCCATAGGTGTATGATTTTACGATTAGCAGCCAACGTAATACATATTGAAAGAGTTTTTATGCAAGTTCTAGTATCAAAAAGTCATTAATATGTGTAGGTAACCCAGTTCTAGACTTAATACGAAACACGTAGGTAAATAAAGACATTGTTCGTTCGGTATTAGCTTTTTCGTCTATAAGAACATATTATAATCAGTTTACCATGAAGCCCAGAATATAATTCTTGAGTGAAACAATCCTCTTAAGTGCTTGGTTTTATACAATAAAAATAATCTCAATGTCTATCTCTACCTACCAAGAACACAAGCATAAGTATGTAACAAGCCCTCTTCAACTGAACTACGAACGAAAGCAGCCTTTAATCAACTTCATTGCATCAGAGCAAAACTCGTCGAAACATGAAACACACCCAGCGAAATAAAATGCTCCATTTCGATGCAAACTTATCCGCGGAAATCGAACACGTACAAGCGAAAAAAATGTTTTCCGAAGCCTAGATGAATGCCTAATACACAACACTCCAACCACTCAATTTTGAACCTTAACGCTATATTCATAAGGCGTTGTTGTTCGATAATGTGAAGTACCTGAGTACTCGTTCGAACAGGCGGAAAAACTTCTGATGGTAAGTTATGCAAAATGTTCCACGGCGGGATAAAACGGTCGCTCTTTATGAAATATGTATGACGGGCACTCGTACAATAGACAAATATTTGCGCTTGTATCGCGTTGAAGGGTTTAAGCGGAATCTGGATAAATGTACACTTTTGTGGCTGAAGAATAGACTGCTTCGGTGGCGTAGTTGTATTACGGTACGATTACAAAGCTGAGGTCTCGGGTTGGAATCCCGGGTTGGGTATGATATTGGATTTTTCTATTCATTATCAGCCCGGAGTCAGGAATTTGTGCCCGATATGGCGATGGGCTCGCCCCCTATCACTTCGTGGGATGGAAATTACAAGGCGAAATGAGGGTACTCTGATAGAACCTCTGCCTACCCTGTCTGAGAAAGGCGTGAGTTTATGTATGTATGTGATAAGTATGTAGGTACAAATGGCTCGTGCTTGAATTTTAGTGGATAATTTCTCACTACAAAAGTATCATGCAGAAAATAGATTTAAAATTTTAACCCTAATATCCAAACTATAGAACATTTACAAAGTGGTGTAAACTAACAATTTTATAGACCTTACGAAATGCAACAAACTGTTGCTTTCGTGCGATTTTCATGGGTCAATGGTTCTAAATCCTGAGCCATCGCGTTCGTCTGTAAAATTGATATGACACTGGCTACCCTGAAATCCATCAAACAACATACTATGCATAAAAATAAATATAATAATTACTTAGATTTACGCGAATGTTACACATTAAAATAAAACTAATTCGGATTTTATCGCAGATTGGGTTTAATGTTTACATTTTTGAACTTCCCAACGTTTCGATTACTTTACAGCTTTCGTGGTCACGGGGCGCACTGAGGTATTAGTCATCCGCTCAGTGACTGCTACATTTTAACCACCCTTAATTATTAAATTAAAAAGAAGAATTTAAAGAATTTCTTTTCTAGGACTAGTTTTAATTCAAAAATAAATATTTTAAAACCAAAAGCCGTCTTTCATTCACACACTCACGAAAACAGTCGCAAAACAAAAATGTTTATGACGCTGGGAATACCTAGATCAATGGGCGGGCGCATTACAACACTTCTGGGCGCATATTTCTCTGGATATCCCAAACGCCGCCCCGGGTAGTACGTGAAGCGTACCTCAACGCATAAAATATTACTCGCATTTTTCATTTAGTGTACTATGTTAGCGTTTGAGACGCAGTTATCGGCGTTTTGGGGTCGCGGAATTATGCATTGAATGGTCTGGGTATGTTTACTTTTGGGCATTTGTATGACATTTTTATTTGTACGTTTATCTTTGTAATTAATTGATGTATTGTAAATAATACTTAATAATACATAAATACGGTCAGTAGCTACATACATCGTTTAGACTCCACATTTAATTAAATAGATATGATGTGATAAAGCAGTAAATATGCATTGGGTACCACCACTATATATTATCTGTTTCTGCCGCCAAGCAGCTATGAATAAGTAGGTACTCTTATGTTACGTTTTTAAATGAAATACACCCAATAGTTGCATAAATAGTCCTGACCCAATAAGATCGAGTCTTGTATCGTGGGTATCAGGTACTACGTGATACTTTTCGGTCTCACAAACACCCAGACTCGAAACAAATACCTGTGGATGATGGATCACACAAATATGTCTCAGTACAGGGATTGAACCTGCGGCCTCTCGTGTCACAACCGGCGTCTAACCAACTGCGCCACGGAGACTGTCAAACTGCTGAGCTAGGAGAGCTCAGCCAGGATGGTTGAGCTACATATTTACATTGTAGTCAATAGTTACTAGAGTGTGGAGATTAAAAAGGTATGTCTCGGACTAACGAACGTTGTATCATGGGATACTTAACAATAAAAAGGTCAAATTCGAAGTGATATTGCTCCAGTTTATGAGCAGGCGTGAAACGATGAAGCGTTAATCCCGCTATTCTCACGAATAAAATAATAAAAAACATTACAATATAATATTTTCCACTCCATAAAAACATGATTGCGAACGGCACATTGACTTCAATAAAATAATTCTCCAAGCCGCTTTCCAACTTCATCAACATAAAAGTACCGAAAACTCGACTAAATCAACTGTTGTTTCAACATCAAAGGGAACTCAAAGAGGAACCAATTTATATTTTCTTACGGACCCCTAAAATTAGGGTCACCATGTCGAGGGCGAATTTATGGCGCTGCCGTAAATAACAAGTGGTAGTTTTATACGTTCTTAGAAGATAACACGATATCTGAACACGGGTATGTGGGAGATATGAGCACTTGGGGAGTATGACGGACTATAAGTGGAGCATGACACCATATTTAAGGGTTTTTTGAAGCATAATTGTAGAAGCGCCTCAACAAACATACCAACGTGGAACAATGAGTTAAGATGCATGCAGAGCATGGAAGATGCAAGGATTGGTGTATCCCTCATGAACAAAATGCAATAGCTAATCTGCGAGTTACGTCCGTTTTCTATGGAACTAATTCGACTGACTGTCAGTGTAGATTAAACAGGCTATGTTAATTCCATGCTTGCAATTGATATAGTTTTTCTTTTTACTTAAAACTCAAAAAAAATGTTGCAATAAACACCAAACCAAGAGATCCCTACAAAATGTATCCTTTCAGAAATTATCCGGCAGAATATACATACTTACACTTTTTCATTAAGCCCCACCTATGATTATTATAAACGGAGAAATGCTGGGCTTTGTCAAAGGTAGTAATAAATACTTATGAAATACTCGTTTGTTCTTGTTTCGCCCTGGGGGAGGTAATATTTATATCATACTCAGAACAAAGGTGTCTCTCGTGGTGCGCGCCTACACAAAAATAATAGCAATTATTCTATTAGAGGATATTGTCACCCACACGCAAAGGCGTTTCTTATTTTGCTACATAACCATTGTTTTGGTATAGAATAAAAACAAAGCCAAATTTTCGCTAAAATAAAAAAAATATTTCAGTAACAATACTATTGTTACTATTGCTACAATAGCTAGACGAAATTGCTAAAAAACTTTTTTGATAGATGAGATTCTAGTCATTTCAAATATATTTTAAATAATGAATGATAGTTCCATTTGATGAATGGCGTTAAAATAAGTTTAATTTATTTTATTCTAAAAATCTGGGAGTAAATTAAAAAAAAAACATTTTAAATGCCATACGACATTGCAAATTCAAATTCTTGAGTGTAATTTATTCTCCGTTTAATAATAACATTGGAATGGGAAGATTAATGAATGTTGCGCCGTAGCGTAAAAATGGCGTCGCATAATACAAGCAAAGGGTTGTAATAAGGGTTGCGTGACTCTGAAACAATTCCAGTGGCTGGAGGAAGTGCCGTGATGGATGACGCTTCTGTTACTATGCTTGATTTTTATATAGGGCTGCCACTTTTAAATATCGGCTTAGACAAGACAGTTCTGTTATGCTGTTACTAAACTTTTCGCGCCAAATTCAACTTCTGATCATGGTTAGTGGTTCTTGGCAATGAACATACAAAGCCTTAGAATAGTTGGCAATTCCTAGATATGCCAGGGCTGGATGAATTGGGCGAAGAATTGAAGAATAGAAATGTCAATCTGGTCCAGAGAAGTATGCAATTAGATAACACACATTGATTAACTAGCCGGCTTACACAGTTAATCAATTCAGCAATCAAAACAAGGTACATTGTAACTATACGTCAAAAAAATAAAATATTTCAACCTTATTTAAATAGTGTGTGTATTTTTATTAAACCCTTGTGGAATCTAATCGCCACGACAACCCTACGGATGTCTTTTTATTAAAGACAAACACGTGTCTCTAATTTTTTTATATTGTGTCGCGAGCGTGTTTCACAATACATTACAAAACAATTTTGTTTACATATTATATATTTAATAATTTAAAAGTCGATTTCTCAGCAATTTACTTTATCGACATCGTCTACCAAACTTATAAACAAAATTCAGGTTTAATCTTTAAGCAACACGCATATCAAATCCCGCGTATATTGTAATAATTTAGGTACAAACGGATAATCCTTCAAAATCAGAACAAGGCCGATAATTTTCCCACATGATTAAACCCCAAATAAACCCATTCATTCACTCGCTGAATGAGTGAATGGATGACCTGGTGAGCGAATGATGACCGCACCTGTCATCTATAATGAATATTCGATCAGCGTCGCATCGCGTCTGAATTAATGATTAATTACACGGCAGCGTTAAATAGCTCCGTGACTGGTAAACATGTAAATGAGATTTTGTGCGTCAATTTGGTTCATGGTCTGGCGTACTGGCAATACAGAAATCATTTGGTGCTTTTCATTTCAATTTTGATTTTCCCCTGTTTTCCACTTCATCAAATCAACTTTAGTACCACATGCCAATAACAAGTACCTATTACTTTGTGTTCCGGCTTTTCTAATACGAATTGTAAATGTAAAAATAATTTGACGATTTTGAATCGGCTACCACCGGCGCAGAAATTTAACGTCTAGCTAGAACTATTTGAGCGTCTAATATTAGGGACGAAAATAATATTACGACATAAAACAACAACATGAATACTACGAATCAATCAAAATAGCTTAAAATCATTCAGTAAGTTTTGTTTATTAAAATTAGAAAATTAATATTCAAGTAACTATGAAGTAACTAACCTTAGAGTATTTTTATTATAGAGGGAGCGCTGCCTTATATTTGCATCTTCAAAACCGAAGATATTTTTTGTTCGTAATCACAGATTACTTAGATCACTTTCGTAATGTTGGTACCGCTGGTATATTAGTGAAAATTTAACGTTGGTAACCGAAAGTAATTAAAATAACGAATCCTGTATGACGTAGGTATAAATCAAATTCATAAAGAAATACCCAGTGGCTACTTTATTAAATGTCATTTATTATTTTTTGTTAGACCAGTTACTGAGGTCATGCTCTATTTTGTTTCATTGTCATTGTCACCACTCATAAAATACACTGTGTATAATTCTACCTGTTGTAGTCTGTAACTTGGGTAACTTTGTACCACTTATGTTGAAGAAAGTAAAGTAATTTGAGCGTGTAAATGGCGGTTAAACAACCCATTTTTCCATTAACCAACAGCCATTAAAAATGATTACTTCCAACACAAAGTTATTTCTCACTGTATCCTTTGATCCTTTGTTATAATGTAAAATAATTAATTTCGACAGACCCTTTGGGTCGAATGGTTATTTGTTTCCAGGGGTTTATTTGGGTTGTGAAAGTTAATTGTAATAGAAAGTAATTTATAAAAACATACATTAATTGATTAAATGAATTAGAATTAACTAATTCATTATTTATTTGTTTATAGAAATCATGTCATCTGATGTGTTTGGGACATTTCTACATAACATTATTTTTTCGCATTCTTTCCGCGCGTGTAATTGGAATTGTTGTAATGGACCTAAAGTTTTCATGGCCCTCCCGGGAGAAGAATATAGTAATGGTCAATATTATGAAGACACACAATCGGAAGATTGTAAACCACCTCATTCTGCAACATAGATGAGTCATGAGTTCTCCCTAATAAAATGCCATAATAACCTATAAAACGTAGTTAAAATTAGCCATTGTTCTCCTATCCCGATCGTATTTTTCCTAATCTGAATAGTTACAGCCCAAAAAACGAAATTCACTTAGCTTGTAAAAGGAAATTACACAGCGTTAAGTGGGCGCGTTAAATTCGATTACGAACTCACGCGATACATAATTACATGATTATGATCAATATGGAAGCAATCACTATCGATCATTGTTATAGCACCTGGTCTAGGCCATTTTCAGGCCTTGATGAGGCCACACTAAGGCTTTGATGCCCAAGAAATTTGACGTTGGGTGGGACGGTCGTAAATGCTCAAGCTATTTTTGGGTACGAAATAAAGTTTCAGTCACACTTTTTTTAGGTAATCATAGTCCACTTAAATAAATAATACCCACTTTTTATATGCAACATTTTGCAGTCACATCTAGTCTTCATAGTTAATAATGGCCCACTTAAATAGTAAACAGTAAGAAACCTATACTGGGCATATCCAGACTGCGACCGAAAATGAAGCCAGGTGGTAGTTAGTAGTAACTAAAAATTTCGCAAAGAAGCGATAGTTCTTTTTTGTCATTGTTAAATATCATCTTGTTTGGGTGGTAAATACCTAGATTTTGCTAAATTTATTATTTAAATCTTAGCGATATCAAGCGACTGGATGCGTAACGCAGCAGACCGGGCTCTGTGGCGTACCTTGGGAGAGGCCTATGTCCAGCAGTGGACTGCAACGGGCTGATAATGTATACCATTGCGTCTTTAAAAATAAAAAGTTTTACATTGTTCTCAAGCTGTCCTGTTTAATATATCAGCTGATATTTCATTACTCTCAAACAACGTAAAATCCTAGTTATTAGGAACTCGCCGAGTTTCAATGGTCTCGTTACATAGATACAATCAACCCTGTCTCAGAAACATCAATAGCATATATAGTATTACTTACTCAACATCATAACTTACGCTACCCTTTTAGAATCAAGCCATCATGGCTACAAAGATGAATTGTCCTTGGGATAATTTGTCATAACTACTTAGCGCTAATGGAGCCAGTTGGAGCGAAACATTTAACGGGGTAGGGTCGAGAACAATCGCTTCCGTCTGTCACAATGGATGGCGAATCGCGAAGAATGGGGTATCTTGTGACGAGTTACCCCATTGTTCTTATTTCGATTGGTTATGGCTTTATAATATCCAAGTATTATGATACGAACGGATACGATTTCATTTTACTTCAGTAAAAGGTTTGTTAGGTAATAATCATTTATGCACTTTGTCGTGTTGAATATGATTATATATAATTTATAGAAGTCTTTACATTGTTCTCCTTCATAGATATTTTTATTAATTCACACATAAATTTTTAGTTACACGTAAATATATTCGTAGTGGTCTTCCATCAATGATGTGAGTTGAAGCCGGATGGAAATCGAATCGAAATTTAATCGATGGCAATTTTTTTTTTAATTCTTTGTCCCATTGAATTAATTACCGCCAGTTAAATATTGTACAATAATTAAAACAAAATCCTTATCAGATAATACAAACGCCATGTTATTTACAGCGAATATCAAACCAACCACAATTACATAGGTACATAAACTCGCGCCTTATTCCCAGAAGGAGTAGGCAGAGGCGATACTAGGAAACCCACATTTCGCCCTGTATTTTCCGTCCCACGATGTGATAGGGGGCGAGCCTATCGTCATATCGGGCACAAATTCCAGACTCCAGGCTGATAATTAATAAAAAAATCCAATATCACTTTGCCCGCCCCGGGATTTGAACCCGAGACCTCAGCTTTGTAACCATACCATAGTACACCACCGAGGCAGTCCAACCAAAAATAAAAACGTAAATATACAATTACGACGAGCAGGCAGTTCCATTGCGAAAACAATAAGAAGCGCCAGACCTAGTTTCATTGCAAGTGGGGGAAACGCGATAAGCTTCAAGTTTATGTTCAACAAAGTTTGCCGTGCGTGTTTTCACTGAATGTTCGCTGCCTGGTGTCTACCCTGTTGTGTACTGGCTGTCTGTTTATGGTTTCGTTTATGAGACTTCCTGGTGTTTGGGTTCTGGGATATTAAAGACGTGTTTTCGATCTCTTGAGAAAGATAAGTCTTTTAAGAACTATAAATCCGGAAATATCACATTTTTCTTCAGCCATTTTATGTGTTGTGGTAGTGTTGTGAAGCATTGCACCTTGGATTTAATAGAAACACACAGAAATGATTCTATGACAGAATTTGGCCCAGGTTTTCTGTTTTTCCAGTATCCCTGATAGAAACCATCGATACAAGAATAGTCGATCATAGGATCGACAATTCTTTCGCCGTTTCTGACATCCGCGAGAGATAATACCTTAAAATGGGATTTGTAATATTAAAATAACTAAAACTTTCAATTCTAAACCAAATCCTCTGGAATATTTAATATTTATAAGTAACTTTCACCGTTCCTACACTACAAAAATGAAATTCCCATCCCATATCAAACAGACCACGGCAACTTACACAAGGTATCTAAACAAGTTAAATACAGAAGTTTGTTGCGGGCCGCAATAATGAGTAACTCGTCCCGTGTGTTTGTACGCTAAACTTTTTCGCAAATAAAAAACCAGCGAAATTTTAATTCAAAGGCTTTATATTTATGAGTTTTTAAACTGTATTTGGTTTGTGGATTGCGAATGTGTTGGCTTTGGGGAATGTAATATGTTTGCGCTCGTTGCGTTGCGTTATCAGTCGTGTGTTGTAGCAAGTATTTATACACACATACCGTAATAGTTATATTAATTATATAGGCTCAGCTTATTAGCAAAGATTTTATACACTATAATATACGTAAATGCTTACAATCTATATAGCTATACATATAATAAATTAGTAACCCGTTGATGTCTGTCATGTTGCTTTGGAAGGTATGCACAAGGGCGAAGCCTATTCGGAATACATTGCCATGAAATATGAAGTGAGAAAAGATCGAAAAACACATTAATGAGATTCCTTCAATCTCATTGAAAGAAGAAAATAATTACAACGTACAATACAACGAAACGAATAAACCAAAACAGTAACCGCCCAACCACTATCACATGATTTCTTGGTAGCAATGAATGGCGAGATGCGCATGCCATTTGCCTGATGGCAAGCGATACGACCGCTCATGGAAAGAAGCAACACCATGAATTACAAAGCAAATCTTGGCATTCCACAGCGCTCGCCATCCTGAGACATAAGACGTTAAGTCTTAATATGTCCAGTAGTTACTCTGGCTACAATGTCCTTCAAACCGGAACACAACAGCGCATTTACACTATTTGGCGAGAGAAATAGACATTGCGGTGGTACTTACCCAGACGGCCTCTCACATATGAGAGTACTACCATTAGACAATTTATTACTTATATACACAAATCTAACCTTAAATATAACACTAATAAATAATATATCTACAACCCAAGAAAAAAAGTCAATTATCCTATCGCTGACTTACAACTTAATACAAACTATCTTTACACATAAATAAGACAAAGCCCTTATAAACCACAGCCTTATTTCCCTATTTATTTAGCCCGTAAAAGCTTTACAAAGGGACATTGAATGGACACGACAATTAAATTAATGTCCGAACATGCACTTGTGTACAAGTCTAATTAATGCTTGAACGCTGAAAGGTAATTAAATAACGTCGGGCCCAGTCTTACAAACCTATGGGAAAAAACCTCTCTCTTGGCTTTTAGGTATTAATTGTTTTCTTTTATCGTAGATTCATTAGTCTTGAGACAGTGTGTATGGTCTTGAGACCTAGTGATTTTTACGATCCATTTTTTGATGCCTTGGTGGGGTAACTTAATATGTGTGTTATGATTTGATTAATCTCATACGTGATGCTTGAAACTGGATCTGCGCCCGGTATTACGATAGAATGTACATCAAAATTAGGATTGAAAATAAGACCTATCTCCTCACTCTTCAGAGATAAGCTAAACCTTATTATTCCGTTTAACCACCGTCAGATACAGAACATAGAAGGTTCATTACTCATACATATGTATTTACATACATAATCTCACACTTTTTCCAAGCAGGAGTAGGCAAAGGACACCAGAACACCCACATTTCGCCTTGTACGTTCCGTCCCACTTTGTTATAGAGGGCGAGCCTATCACCATAACGGGCACAAATTCCTGACTCCGAGCTGATAATGAATAGAAAAATCCAATATCAATACCGTAGTACAGCTACGCCACCGATGCAGTCAGGTTCATTCCTCATTAGCTCTAAAAATTGATCTTTCATTCATCACAAAAACATTTTCTTGCCAAGACCGTCGTGTTTTGTCGCTCCAACTATTTCTGTTTTCACTAGTAGCTAGTGTACAGAAAAATATAGGAACGTACAAAAATTTAGAGGTGAATGGCAATGCATTTTCTGGTGGTGGAGTATTCGTATCGGTATAAATAGCGACCTCCTTAAACATCGTTTAAAATCCAAGATAATTACCGTAGCTGTGTCGCGTTTTGGGTTCATCTATTGCATACCCAAATGTCGACTGACGAGAGATGGCTACTTAGCATCAGTAAATCTAACTGGATTCTACTGAAGATAACATCAAGTTCATTTCATTTGTCGTGTCAAAAACACTAGAATTCTCTCATGCAAACCACACATCAATATTCCTCCTACCAGGCCAACAAAACACTAGGAAATGCATGGCACTGCGCTTCTCATATAAAGTTAATTAGCGGCCGTGTGGCGACGGCACAGTTTCAATATTTCACACTATGTGCAGATTTTTCTCATCTTGTGCCTGCATAATACCTGGGAATCTGTCACACCGACGTGTAATGTAAGCGATAATATGGACAGTCCTGCGAACATAAATCAACATAATAATAGTTTAAAAGAATTTGAGGATAAGTAATTGGACAACAATTACATATTGACTGCCTCGGTGGCGTAGTGGTACTACGGTACGACTACAAAGCTGAGATTTCGGGTTCGAATCCCGGGTCGGGCAAAGTGATATTGGGTTTTGCTATTCATTATCAGCCCGGAGTCCGGAATTTGTGCCCGATATGGCGATAGGCTCGCCCCCTATCATCATGGGACGACACATACAAGGTGAAATAAGGGAGTCCTGGTGGCGCCTCTGCCTACCACTTCTGGGATAAAGGCCTGAGTTTATGTATGTGTGTAACAATTACATATTATCCTCAAGCGCCCTAGCCTTTTAAATTATTGTATTGCCATCGGTCCTTGATAAGTGAGCAAAATTTCAAATCAATTCGACGTTTTGAAGTGCTCGAAAATACATACAGGCAGAAGCTAATAAAAGCGTGTTAATAATTACGCGGAACGTCTTACCTCCCTTAGTCTTCTATAGACCACTTCTGGTCCTAAATCTGTCTGTTGATTCTCATTCCTCATTAACAGCATAGCGATGACCATCGATCGACTTAGCCTGAGAGCAGGCTTTATTATTATTTATCCTAGTAAATTTGCCAATCCGCGATCTTCATTTTACAACAGTAGTTAATTTTCAAGCTTATATCAAAATCAACAATAATAAATTTGAAAGAATAAAATATAAGTAAGTAAATGAAACTAAAGGTCAGTTGATACCCGATACAGGCAATTCTAAGGTTGCCTGTCAAGCAACAATACCTCTCATCGCATAAACACTATATAACACATAAGACACCAGTAGTTATTATTGAATTTTGAAATCAAATTTGATAACCTCCGTGGCGTTGCTGGTTGAACGCCGGCTGTGAAACGCGGGGCCGCGGGTTCGATCCCCGCACCAAGACAAATGTTTGTGTGAATCACAAGTATTTGTTTTAGGTCTGGGTGTTTGTGAGACAATAGTTCCTGATACCTACGACACAAGACTGGATCTTAGTGTGGGGTCAGGAATATGTGACTGTTGGGTGTATTTATTTATAAATAATTTTGTATCGTAAATCGTGTTACACGTCATTGTGACAGGCGGCCTACGTTTAATCCGGTCCAGGCCGGCCATTCGCGTTCCCTTACTAATTCAGCGCTTGGCAGCGATACTGGGCCGTTGTTTTTGTCACGACTGTTTGTGGGCCGCTGACTTAGTTGCCTTCATATGCTTAAATTATATGCGGGAATAAACCATTGATACCTAATGTAATGTGGTAGAAATAAGTCGTATGGTGGGATATAGTTGCGTGTCGTTCATCAATAGTTTGTTTACACGCAGCAGTGTAAATGCACTGTTGCGTTCCGGTTTGAAGGACATTGTAGCCAGAGTAACGACTGGACATAATGAGACTTAACATCTTATGTCTCAGAATGGCGAGCACAGTAGAATGCCATGCTTTGTAATTCATGGTGTTCTTTGGTTTTGCTACTGTCCATGAGCTGTCATATCGCTTACCATCAGACGAACGACAAGCTCGTCTTGCCATTCACCGCAATAAAAAAAACACAGTACTAACCTCTTAGAAACATCTTTCTATCACAATAATGCTATCTCAATAAAAGAATTTTATTCTTTAACCGCTTTACCAATAATTGTCCTGTAATATTCCAATATTGAACGACTTTACCCACTCTACCGTTCCGTCACTGGTCGGTTACGTTCAATGGTAATTCATACAAAGTTTTTCAGCCCTAAACGTTTATAGCACGCACATTGTATGCCACGTCAGTTAACAGAGACCCCAAGTTAAAAATCAAAGCTACATCTTACAGACAATAAAACTAATACATATAAAACACATGATGTGCGTGGTGGCCTGTTGGTAACGGACCAGACGCGACTGCCAACATGTTTACGGTAGTCGCAGGTTCAAATCCCAGGGCACACCTCTGACTTTCGGAGTCATGTGTTTATTGATAATCAATCACCACGCAGTATAACGGTGATGGAAAACATCGTGAGGAAACCTTCATACGAACGCAATTTGCAAGAATTTCTATGGTATGTAAAGTCCGCCAACCTGCACTACGCCAGCGTGGTGGACTATACGGCCTAACCCCTCTCAATCTTACTCTCGATTGTAGACGAGGCTCGTGCCCTGCAGTGGGGCGTATATGGGCCGATACAGTATAAAACACATAACTGACGTCACTCCGTAATGTGCATCGTAGCGTATGACATCATTCCACAAGTTAGATTGGCGGTATAAGTTATTCAAGTGGACTTGCCCGGTGGACGTGACATTTTAAGGGGTTCCGACTGGTTTACGAGCCGTTCCCACGACGAATAACATTGTCAATTTAAATTGAATTAATTTTAGTATTTTCGTGTCTTGTTGCAAAATTTTTTTGGCACATTAGATAAATAAATAAATACACTCAGCAGTCACATACATAGCCCTGGCCACACACTAAGATCGAGTCTTGTGTCGTATTAGAAACTCTGACAGACTTTTCGGTCTCACTAACACCAAGACCCGAAACAAATATGGATCACAAAAATATTTGTTTCGGCGCGGTGATCGAACATGCGACCTCTAGGTTCATAGGCGTTGCCTAACCAGCTGCGCCACGAAGGCTGTCAAATATTTTATTATTATTGCCAAATTTATTACCGAAATTTTGCATTTACTATTGAATAATTCTTACAAGATCAATGAAGGTATACCCTGGTCCTCACCCAAGTTTCATAAGACTGTATAAGAAAAGTGCCTTTGCTTCGTCCACAAACAATAGCGCTTGCCAAGACATTAATTAAGAAAACAAGTGCAACATCGCACCGACGGAGAATTGATCACATCCTGCGTTCAATAAATATTATTATAATAAAAATCCCGTTGCAAAGTTATAGCGCTGGAGCCAGTAGCGGCGTAAGACTCGTTTTACTGTGGGTTAAATTAATCCTGCGAAATCCTTTTGAATACAATTTTTTCATCTGGTGCGTTAATAATGAAAAATTCTTCTAATTACTTTATATTTTATCGTGAGTAAAGACGTTTCTTAAATCTCCAGAGCGCCCAACCACAAGGCGGACTGAAAATCTAACAATAGCTCTTATAATGGCTTGATGTAGGACGTTTTTAACAAAAATATGTCAAAATTCTCGAAAGAAACCTATTTTTAACAGATTTATGTGGCTTAAGGTGATGACAAGATATTTAATGATTGCAGCAGCATTGTCAAGTAAAGGTCCTCCCTAAAGCTCTCTAAATACTTGGCCGTGGGCGATCGCCCACAGCGCCCACGCCTGGCACCGCCCACGGCTGTAGTGGTGAAACAAACAATGGTACTGCAAATCGTGAACTTCCTCAATACAAACAATGAGCGCGTACAAATTGAAAACTTTGCGTTCTGTTATTGCACCATAGACTTAATTAATAAAGTATGTATATTTCATTTTCAATCACGAATTATTTTTATCAATAGACTAGATGCATTTAAATTCGGAATCATTGTTTGTGAGTACAACTTACTATAGTTATAGTTTCTGAATAGAAAGTATGTTTCTGCTCACGTTAAAAGCAAAACATATCTATTAAAAGATTAAAAAAAAATTATAATTGTAATTTCTTCACAAAAATCTTACATTTAATAACTTATAACTTATAACCAAGAGAAGCATAGGGACCCGCGTAAAAGAACATAACATATAGCTGACGTCAAACACCGACGCTCAACGAAGTCTGCAGTTGCTGAACACATCGAGGAAGGCTCCAAGCATTACCTTCGTTTTGATAAGCCCCAAATCCTTGCTAAAGAACACCGCTTCCTGCCCAGGATGTTTCGCGAGGCTATTGAAATTAAAAAACATCCAAATTTCAATAGAGAAGATGGCTTGAAGCTTGCACCATCATGGGATCCAATTCTACATTTGATTAAATCGGAACCCAAAAGACCAGCTGCCAGACCTCAAGACACAGTGAGCTCCTTCTGCGTAGATCGGATTGCAACAACTAGTTAACTTTTTAAATTAGCTTTTTAATTTAATAATTGAAAATTAAGGGTAGTTTAATTGTAACAGTCACAGAGCGGATGACTAATACCTCAGTCCGCCCCGTGACCACGAAAGCTGAAAAGCAATCGAAACGTCGGGAAGTTAAAAAATGTAAAAATTAAACCAAATCGCGATAAAATCCGTATAAAATAGTTTTATTTCAATGTGTAACATTCGCGTAAATCTAAGAAACCATTAAACATGATAGCAATTGGTGCCAAAAACGCACTGATTAGTACAAAAATCACTTAGAAATTACCTACCTTCACACAATTTTCGACACGCAAATGGCGCCACTAATACAATTCCAGCAAGTTCATGATACGTCCATATAAATAAGCATCACTTTATATGAAAGTAAATAACACAATATTTTTGTGGTTATACTGCAGGCTGAAAAGGACGAGTTCTTGGGGAGCGCGGCGGTTTCATTTCCGCGCACTACTCCCCAGTTGCGCCTATGGACAAGGCGTGAGCTTATGGCGATTATATTTTGATTTTTGAATATTAAATCAGAAGGAATTCAAAATTGAACGAGCTAATTAGAATAGGCAATGATTCAAAGCTAAATTTAGGACAAAAGTAGCAGTGGTGAGAAGTGTGTGACGCAATATTAATACTAATTATGAATTAACTACAGCTTATACCTATTGCTTATAAAAATGTTTAGAAATAACATGTAGGTAACCTGCTAAGTTATAAAATTTTAACTTATTGTAACTGTATTTAAAACACTTGTAATCAACTGAAATGGTAATGAAAAACAGCTTGTCAACTTATCGACGTGACAACTATATAAGTTACATTTAATCATACCTGTGTTAAAGATGTTTTTGTTGCAAAATATAAACAATAAACCGCTCCATTAGCCGATCACTCTATAGTCGGATACGTAAACACTTTATTCATAAAGAAATAACATTAAATCGACTGAATATTATAATTATTACTTATCACCGATATTATTAATTTATTATTAAATTACCCACATCGTAAAAATAATAGCAGGACCTACTTACTGCTAAATATCGCTATGTCTCCAAAGTTCAATTCACAACATTTAAAAACTTATATACACAGAATCAAACACTACACAACTCCAAACAAGTCACAGGCCGCAAACAAACTGCGATTACGATGTAAACACAAGTTTATACGCGGAGCGCGGATGCCGTCCGCGCTATGCCCGGGCGCAAATAGTATTGCCAATTATTTGTTTCCGATTCCTTTTTTAACAATTGAGACAAATATACAAAGTCAAAGACTGCATAATAAGGAACTATCTGCAACATAAATAAGATAATATTTTAGGGCGACATATTCACTCAGTGAAAAAGCCCTAAATTTAGAATTAAAAAAAAAGATAATATTTTACGGTGGGCGTTGGACTCTGTTCGCTACTGAATACAATTGTTTAATCACAGCATGGACGCATTAGTAACTCGGATCCCAGTTTTTTTTTATAATTTTTAGGGAAGAATATGTTATACATAATACCTAATTAAAGTTCATAGAACGAAGATATAAACAAAATCTGATCATAGTAAGCTGAAAAACCAATTACCCAAATAACTAAACACTTTTCTGTGTTTGTATCAGCTCACCTACGTCCCACTGCAGGGCACGGGCCTCCTCTACAATCGAGAGTACGATATCGTCTCAAAAAATACAATCCTGCAGGAAACGCTTGCTTTGGTTACTCGCGCCAGGCTCCAAGTAATCGACTCCTGATAACTAACTTGATTTCCGCAAAGGAAATAACTTTTTTCCACTGACAAGAGCAATTTATGATTGATGACAATGAGATTAACATCAGCCGTCTAATACCCACCATGATTACTTGTTATAACTTCAGTCATTTGACAATGGGCTCGTCTTCCGATCCAGGAGGCTTGGTTTGTATCGGAAATTAGGAGTAATCGCGTAAATCGGTTCATTATACCTCGAAATATTCCCAATTCCTCAAGGCGCGCGGCCAAATATTTAGTTAGGGTCTGGGTTAAAACAAAATATACCTTGTAGTTTCTGATACTAGTTATATAAGACATGTTGTCTTACCTTGGAGCTATGATTGTTAGATGTAGATATAACTAAATGGATAGGTGTTTTTAATTCGTCATGATTGCACTAAAATGTATACTGAAAGATATCCTACGTCAAGGTTTTGATCCTAATGTTATAGGCTTCCTTCGATAGCATCTACAGCGTCCATACTGTAGCTTTAAATTATTTCCTTTTAAAATGTATAAAATGTACTGAAAATATAATATTATTGGAGAAAAGTTGGTGTAAGTTAAAATACGGTGCTTCCTAGTTCGGCTGCAGATGTTGCCATGCTATTTAGTAGTTTTCTAGCTCTGCTGTTTCAACATTATATTTGAACTATTTTATTTTAAAAGAAAATAATATTTGATGATAGGTCCAAAAGGTTCTCGAGTACGTACCGGCATGCTAAACATTGAGGGTCTAGAGGACAACAGAAAACCTAATGAGATTTGTAAGCAATCGCTGGATCCAGGCTGATTCCAATAAGTTGCTATCAAAATACTTGGGAAAGACCTATGTTCATCAAGGGTTTTCGTCTGGCTAAATATTAAGATCTTGATGAAAGTCAGAGGCCAATTCTCGCTGCCACTCTAATATTTTATGATTCTGTGGATGTAGCCTTAGGCCTTGCTGTAAAAACAGACGCTGCAAATATTCCATTCAATTTCGATGGACAAAGGTACAACCATCTTTTACAGAACAAAACACGAGCAGACTTTATCAAAATCCCCGAGATACAAACCGCAAAAAGCAACTTTCAACTTCGAACCAAGACGCAAACTTGTCGTATTTGAATAAGAATGTACTACCCGACGCGACGGTCCGTTTGTTCATTATCATAATATTTACAATTGTTACTTTCGTAGTAATTGATTTTCAACCTTATTACTTGGTTAATAAGTTGTAATATTGCAATGAAGAAGTTGCCACAAAGAAACTTTGCTGTCAAGACCTAACCTATTGTTAAAAAGCAGTTTTTGATCGAAATCTAGTTTACTAAACGTCTATGAATATTAGAAGACTTACCAGTACTTATATTGGCAGAATTTTGCTCGCGAAATTGTATACTCATGACCATCCTGAAGTAGTAGACAGGAGTAGAAAGAGTACACCAAAATCTGACCAATAACATCGACTTTGCTGATAAAGGTAGTTTCCATGGCAGGCAGAATCAGCTTATACTCGTATGGTTCTGTGAAACGTAACGACTTGTGTCAATCCATTTTATGTGTGTATTTCGGTTTAACAATTGTCATATTATTTTCCAGGGTGCCCGGCACCCTACAGACTTGCTATAAAATATGTTTGACGGAAATATGTTTGCCGAACTGTGGTCGGCACATCTGCGTTCACTTTCGGAAACAAAGCAAGAGCTATTTTAAGATGGATAAAAAAATTGTTTCACATTTTTTTAAAGGAAGGATCCATTACAAAAATACACTCGTCATCTTCTGATTCAATATACCGTGTAATATGATAGGCGTAGTAACACGATTGTGCTCGGTACAAACATGTCATTATAAAACATCAGGGTTCGATAGAATTGTGGCTGGAAATGGAATGGAATCAGTGTAACCGCGGCGCGTCCCGGGGGAAATACGCGAGATATGCCACGACCCTGTTCTAGCGTTCAGGAATGGGGAGAGACAGTAATGTAACGTCACGAAATTTATCATTAAAGTTTTTTGTCTATCGATAGAGTATTTATAAACATATTTGTGCAGGTTGAGTATTTTATGTAAAAATAAACGTATATGTAGATTTTAAGTAATACAATACTATGTGAATGAAATTTATTTTAAATGTATATTAACCACATAACCATTACTGCGCTTACCAAACGTGAAATTCTTTTTGGTATAAATTGATGTAGCTGAGCAACTTACATAAAATTAAAGGAAACCCAGGCACTTATTTGGCTTTTAAGAACGAAAGAAAAAGAAAAGAAAGTAATTAGATTATTCAGTAGGTATGCATATTTAATTTAAATCACGTGTTACGTGGGACATGTTAAATAATTATAGACGCCCAACAGTCACATAAATAGTCCTGACCCCACATTAAGATCAATTAAGTCTTGTGTCGTGGGTATCAGAAACTACGAGAGACTTTTCGGTCTCAAATATTTGCGGGCCTCACAAACATTTGTTTGTGCGGGGATCGAACCCTCTCGTTGCATAACCGGTGTCTAACCAACTACGCCACGAAGGCTGAAAAAGCTGATTGTTTCAAGACGTTGAGTGTGTACTTACGAAAAGGGTACCTATTTATTGTAAAGTTGTCATACCGTTTTTCTTATCATATTGTATTCGGTTTATTTCTGTTTTATATTGCATTACGCAGTTTTGATGTTGTACGAATATTTTTTTACTCGCCGCCGTGTTATTACAAATAAATGGAGCAATCTCGCCATTCAATAATGGCAACACTAAAAAACTTCAATTCTCCCGACGCCATATAAATTTTTTATACCTGTCAACTAAAGATTAATTGAGAATTTTGGCGGAAATTTGGACATGACGGTAAGTTTTTCTAATACAAATCCGAATGCGTTGTAATAGGGTATTTGACTATCATCGAATGTTTTATTATTTTGTAAACAAACACAAGTGCCATTAAAACAAAACATTTTTGTGAAAATAGTATTAAAGTAACTTGTAACATGAGGCAAATAGTATTTTAAATGAAAGGGTGGGGACGTAGTGGGGACATCTCATCGTATCCTGGCTTCGTTTTCGGTCGCAGTCTTGATATACCCGGTATATGTACTAATAGTTTAACTTAAAATGAACAAATAAAAAAAAACAGCGCTGTGATGATTAGATTATTAACGGCTGTATATCGGGTAAATCCCGAGTATTCATTTGTCTTCATTACAGTAGCCTAATGCACTTGTACTGTATCAGCCGATATACGTCCCACTGCAGGGCACTGGTCTCCTCTGCTGTCGAGGGTATGATTGGGAGGAGAGGGGGAGAGTACGGTAAACGCACTTACTAGACTTCATATAATTTGGATCTCTTTTAACAACGTAGGTTATTTTTGGCAATAAATACTATAAGTCATCTATTGGCTATGTATCTTCTATTGGGGTGTGGTGAAATTTGGAACTACAAATAAAATTTAGAAAATATCTAAGGAACGCATTGTTTGAGATATATTTTCATAATATAAAACAAGCATAACTCGTAATCTAGTAGTTTTGACATGTTCAATAAAATAAAATGTGAAGAGAGAAAAAAAAACTACGTTTAAAAAAACCGACTTCAACTACTAAAAAGTATAAAATAACTTAATAAAGATTTATTTTAATACACCTCTTGTGCAAACCTATACCTTTCATATCAATAAAATACAATTATTTATATGTGCTACCTATTGATAGGTTTGAAATCAGTGCCAAGCCAAATGGAATAGTAGGTACCTACACTCGCCGCGCGTGCTTTTGATTCGTTGTAACCTAATTTATATATTACAGATTTGTATAATTTATCTGCTGCACGAAGGTATAGTATATAAGTTGTGTTTATAATTTATTATTACTTAATTCCATTATTAGTCTATTTTCATAACAGAGGTAACAATACGCAAACCAAAATGTCCATTTCAGGGCCACAAATATATTCATATATAAGCATACTATAGGTTTATTATAACCATATTCAGGTATAAATATTATAAATATACATATTTGTTGTAAAGTTTTCATCTGTTTCACATAAATGCACATTGCTTATAGGATTAAATAGGTTAATCTTTAGCGTAAAACAATCTTTACAGGAAGTAAGCTGTGTATAATATTAAGTTTTATTTTGTTTAAGGCTTGACACCGACTTCAAATCTATCAATAGGTAGCACATATAAATAATTGTATTTTATTGATATGAAAGGTATAGGTTTGCACAAGAGGTGTATTAAAATAAATCTTTATTAAGTTATTTTATACTTTTTAGTAGTTGAAGTCGGTTTTTTTAAACGTAGTTTTTTTTATTTTTTACTTTTCAGTGTGAGCTAAACTCAATATTTGTTAACAACGCTCATAAGAGCAAAACGCCTACAGTAACTTAATTTTATCACCCTCCTCCTAACCCCCACCACTTCTTCTGCCTCACTATAGTTTAACGTTAATACTGAACCTGTTAAAAAAGAACTATTGGAAACCTACTCAATTTTGAGAAGTTCTACTGTCTAAGTCCGAAGATATTCATCAGGTCTTCATCAATTTTTTATGGGAACAAATGACAACTATCCGCATCAAACTAAAGAAGAATCACTAAAATCAGTTCAAAGCTGCCGAAGATATTAAGTATTTACAGTATTTTTATTTTCTCGCCCCCCTTCTCACCCCCACCCTTTTATCTCTAACTCACTAAAATTTGACTTTAATACTGAACCTGTTACAAAAAGAAACATTGGAAACCTACTCAATTTCGAGGAGTTCTACACTCCAGGTCCGAAGATATTCATCAGTTCTTCACTATTTTTTTATAGAACCCAAGAGCAACTATTTCGCATCAAACTAAAGAAGAATCTTTAAAATCGGTTTAAAGGTGCCGAAGATATTAAGTATTTACATGCATATTAATGGAAACTTACTCAATTTCGAATAGTTCTACTCTCTAGGTCTGAAGATATTCATCAGGTCTTCACCACTTTTTTATGGAACTAAATGGCAACTATTCCGCATCAAACTAAAGAAGAATCACTAAAATCAGTTCAAAGCTGCCGAAGATATTAAGTATTTGCTTGCAAATCGATGGAAACTTACTCAATTTTGAGGAGTTCTACTGTCTAGGTCCGAAGATATCCATCAGGTCTTCACCATTTTTTTATGACACCAAATGACAACTATTCCGCATCAAACTAAAGAAAAATCACTAAAATCGGTTCAAAGCTGCCGAAGATATTAAGTATTTACTTGCATGTTAATTTTCTCACCCCCTCTTCACCCCCACCCCTTTTTCTCTACCTCACTAAAATTTGACTTTTATTTTGAACCTATTGCAAAAAGAACCGTTGGAAACCTGCTCAATTTCGAGGAGTTCTACTCTCCAAGTCCGAAGATATTCATCAGGTCTTCACCAACTTTTAATGGGACCAAATGGCAGCTATTTTGCATCCAACTAAAGAAGAATTACATAAATCGACTCAGAAATATCAGAGTAATCGGTGAACATACATAAGAAAAAAAAATGTACGAATTGATAACCTCCTCTGAAGTCGGTTAAAAAACGATTCCTAATCTTTTGACTACAGCATGGCAATAGGGTATTTTATTGTATTCATCAAAAAGTATCCATATCCAAAATCTAGTAAACAAAGAATTTAGTAAATCCATTCAGAATTAAACAATAAGAAACGTTTTAAATCTTGTAGTGGGGGTAAAAGAAAAGGGATGCAAAACAAAATTAGTGACGTCACTGTGCATTATAGTGTGCGGGTGTGAAAGAGGCGGTAAGATATCCCCACTACGTCCCCACCCTTTCATTTAAAATACTTATATTTGCCTCATGTTACAAGTTACTTTAATACTATTTTAGTGTTACAGACAGTTTTAGTGGTTACAGACACGATGCAAATAAAAATTTCACCAAAACGGCGACAGATATTTTTTTAGAATTTTAATCTTGTTTGGGTGGTAAATAAATACCTAGATTTTGCGAAAATTGTAATTGAAACACTTACTTTCCATGACGTCTTAAAAAATAAAAAGGTACATCAATGTACATCATTGTTTTAGGAAAAATATTATGTATTAATCGGCCAAATACGATGACCAGTTAAAAAAAAAAAAACAAAAAAAAGATGTCGATTTTTTTTTGCGAAATTTTTATTTGCATTGTGTCTGAAGTCACCAATACTACCACCTGGCTTCGTTTTCGGTCGTAGTCTTGATATACCCATGATTATGATATAATAAAGTATCGCAAAAACCTTTTACAGGTTTGTCTGGATACTGAGTCACTATTGATAGTTTATTAATATTACAAACAAAATATGTGTTTAGACTATATTATTATAATATCTAATACTTATATTATGATAGATCATTAATCACACATCTCACTATTTAACACACCAATTGTTTAAGAAGAATTAAATAAGCTGATGCCTTAGGCCGTGAGTGGTGACATCACGAATATGGTTCAGAACTGAGACATATCCGACCTGTCAATTCATTTCTGTAGTTTGAGCTCTTTTCTGACATTAGAATTTCATTACTAAATTGAGATTTAGTAATGAACATTGATACATTGATCAAATACATTATTGCTCATTCCAACCCTGCAGGATCTTAGTGATGCGAACAAACTCGAAGGGCTTACCTTTTCCATTAAGATCATTGAATCTCTCGTTCACCATCAATTTATCAATAAACAAGGATATTACTTGCGATTGTGATAATCTTGACGGATATTAGAATGAAACTCGGGAATCATTTTACCGCTCCGATTTTCTATCATCAAAAGGAAATAAGCCAAGCCTCGTAAACCCACTTGCGGAGAATAAATAATGTGCAGTAAACCACAATTCAACGCGAAGTATTTGCGGAAGTGGGGACGCTTCGGATTTTTCCCGGCAGGTGGCGCTCGTCGCCTGTGTCACTTCCTATCGCGTCGTGGCTTTCCACGCTGGCACGAGGTTCTCAAAGTTTGCGTGCACCTTTTTACGATGTGACTCCCTCTCGTTAAGTAAGAGTTACTGACAGAGCTGTGTACTGTAAAATTTCTGTCGCCACACGAAAGTCACTATTTATGTGACGGTTTTTTTAAATGTGATTGTTAGTTTCAAGTTGTCGCAAACATTCATTAGCAGCAACAAATAACCTTTCAGTGGCAGTTAAGAAACAACTAGCATTGGTAAATATCCCGAAAACTCCAATTTGCTTAAGAATAAATCTCAATATCATTTTATCCATTTTTTCTACGGGTTTTGGATTTTTCTATTCATTATCAGCCCGGAGTCAGGAATTTGTGCCTGATATGGCGATAGGCTCGCCCCCTATCGCATCATGGGACGGAACATACAAGGCGAAATGTGGGTGTCTTTGTAGCACCTCTGCTTTCCCCTTCTGGGAAAAAGGCGTGAGTTTATTAACCTAGTTTATGTATGTATGTTTCTGCGGGTAGTTTAGAATTCATACTCTGCGTTAGTAAAGTGTATCTTTGAGAATTTCTGTTTTACGTGGTTTTGTAAAAAAAAATATATTGCGTTACGTATAGTGCTCGCAGATATTTGCAGTTTATGAGATTTTAGACTATCAATATTTTAATGTATATAATTTTTAATATTTTATGGAACTTATCACACTATATTTTCCACATTATTGTTTATTATATGCTAGATATTATCAAACTCGGACGTTACTCAAACCAAAGGACTATAGGGTCTGTGTGAGTCTGTCTGAATATAATTATTGTAAAGAAAGAAATCAAGAAGAACTGATGACCGTTAGGGCCGAAAGGTTCTGGAACGGAGGCCACGTACAGGCAAGCGCAGTGTCGGACACTCGCCTACAGGGTGATCGGACGGTTAAGGTTACAGGAAGTCGCTGGATGCAGGCCACTTCCACTAGCTCAATGTAAAGATCCACGAGGCTTATGTTCAGCAGTGGACTTCCTATGGCTGAAAAGATAAAGAAATTAATATACATATTTAAAAATACCTTAAAACCTACACAGCTTTGTCCCATAAGTCGAGTCCAGCTGTAGTGTTATAGAGCAAGACTAATAGCTCTCAAAGCGTTAACTGAATCTGCGTATCGTCCGTCATTGTGCGGTTCGCGCCTGCACAAACAGTGCGAGGGTAGTTCGCTCTCGGTTATAATAAACTGAGAGTCTGCCGGTATACAGTGCGCCGCAGGTGCTGCAATTTCGTTAAGCCTGCAGGGCTGTGCGTGCGATGATAATTTTGGCATAAAAATTGAGGCATTCACTGGTAGATCTCTCATATGTGCGAGGCCGCCTGGGTAGGTACCACCGCAATATCTATTTCTCCCGCCAAACAGCAGTGTAAAGCAGCCTTCTGGTTTGAAGGACATTGTAGCCAGAGTAACCAGTGGACATAATGAGACTTAACAACTTATGTCTCAAAATGGCGAGCGCAGTGGAATTCCAAACAATGCTTTGTAATTCATGGTGTTGTACCAAACAACACCATGTTTGCTACTGTCCATGAACGGTCATATCGCTTACCATCAGGCGAATTGCCTGCTCGTCTCGCCATTCATCGCAATAAAATAAAATAGGAAAATTTTGGGGACTAGAAAAACTTAATTCTGAAAAATAACATTCACTACAATAGCGAGGGTTAGGCCTAAGACCACGATGCTGAAACCAATTACCAGGTGAAAGTAATTATGTTATCTAAATCGAGGACATGATCTATCTCTATGCTAAAACCGATTCAAATCCATTAAGGTCTTCGTTCACTTTAAACAATCAAACAGATGTTACAAACATTCACGGTTGTAAAATCAACAATAAGTAACGTAGAACAATTTATACTGCAATTTCTGAGAGTCAAGATTACATAAGCACATATGCGTGCAGATAACAACCAAATAGCTAAAGGCTTTAACAATAATATTTTTTACCATTTTGTAGTAAACAAACCAAGGGCAAAATAATGCAAATTTCAAACACCTGTAATCCAAACTGACCCCATTAGCAATTGATGGATAGCCCCGATACTCCATGATTTAAATATTTATAGTCAATATTTTATTCATACCTTTCAAAATGTGATGCGTGGCAACCCTGAGCGGTGCGGACACGCCGCGCCGCGCCGCGCCGCGCCGTGCCGTCGGGCGTCAATTTATGTGCCGCAATCGTGAAGCAACGTGCGCCAGCCCTACCCTTTACGGGATTGTAGAAGCTGTCACAGATTAAATAAATTACGTCACATAGTGAATGCTAATCGCATTGGTCTGTTGTGGACATTGGCGGAGTTGTCGCATTTGCGATAGAGCCATAAATTTAAAAAAATAGAATTGAATTGGGTCTGTTGTGAAGTTTTAGGTTTTAGGCAGATTCGCAGGCTTCGCTGACGTTGATATCCACTTTCCTTAGTTTCTATGTAGTGTAAATACGGCTGATTGTAAAACCGCTCCCCTTCTATGATTGAGCGGGGTTTTCACCCCCCAATGTTGCATGGAATGTAAACTGCAAATACGTTCCAAATTTTAAAAGAAAACTCTCAGGTTCAGGTTTTCTGGTATGGCTTACTGATGACTGAATCTAACTATTCATTTTATAGATTCGATAATTTATTTTTATTTTGTTTTCATTTTATTCTTATATGAACTCCAGACTATTATGTTAATACGTATATTTTATTCTACCACGATAATTTGACTACAATGCAGCTAAATAAATAAAGTATCCACGGGCGGGAGATCATACTATGCTGGCCTCCAGCTAATACAAATCTCCTTAATCTGTGTTGTGTGTATTCATACCCGAAGTCTATGGCATATATGTAATATTCGGCAGGTCATAGTAAACTGTGGCTTTTGATCCCCCTTGAGATGCATCACGTGAATATTAGATTCAGCGCGTGCCTCGTCGCAATATGTCGTCCCGTTATTGCACACCGATATATCACTTTATTTCATATTGAATTCCTCGTAAACTGGTGCGTCGTCTGGGCGCATAACTCTGGTCCTTTGAAATATGTGCATCGAAGATTGTTTATCTATCTATCTATCTGAATTTATACAGTAATATACTCGTAATAATAAATACAGCCAACAGTCACATACATAGTCCTGACCCCGCACTAAGATCAAGACTTGTAGCGACTTAGACTCAGACCCAAAATAAATATCTGAAGATCACACAAATATTTGTCTCGGTGCGGGGATCGAACCCACGGCCTCACGTTTCACACACGGTGTCTAACCAACTGTACCGCGGAGGCTGTAGCGATGGCGAGGATATGCATGTTGTCTACTACCCTAAATTTTTGCACAACGTCCACCTTAGTATGTGACTGTTGGATGTATTAATTATATGGAGTAGCCGTAAAATGATTTTTGCTTAATACAGAAAAAATAAACGCATGCTTTCATGACTCACCGAGACCAGCGGCTGATAGTAAAATTTACTTTGAGGCAATTTTCAAACAACAAGCAAAATAAAATGGCTTTATTAATTGCATGGCGGAGCCGGATTTCTTTTCCTACGAAGAAATCTTGTCATAAAATTAAATTGACAATCAATTACAATACCCAGTAACTACGAACTAGAAAATATGTTGAACCAGCGATCTCCTGGCTTTCGTCACGACTGCCCGATCCATTTTTCAATAAGCTATCTTTTATTTAAAAATCTTTTCTTGAATATTCCACTGGTGAATTTGAACAATGAACTTGAAGAACAAAAGGCGATATTGACTCACGCCGAGGAGAGTAAATAGTGTGGTTTATTAAGATAAACCTGGTTTAACTGGGATCCAGTTTAGATTTACTTCAACAGATATGTCGGGATTTGGACGAAAGTAATTTTCTTGTTTTGTTTTGTGTTAAACTTTTATCTTTGCTGTAAATGATTTTTTCCTTTAGTTGTTCTGGTTTGATATTTGATTGGTCTGGGATCTGGGCGATACAGTAGTAGGTTCGATACCCATGACAGGAAAACCACATTTAATTTTTCGATTTTGAAAGCCATTATTTGCCTGGTAATTGAAAATTTCCCCGAAAATGTTTTTTTACTGGCCGTTCCTCTAGGGGAGTCATGATAACATAATTTACATCTTTCTACAATGTGCATACAATTTCTATCACCATTCCATACAATAAAAAATCTAACCCCAAATATGTAATTGAAATCATAACACGTTAAAAGTGAATTGCCCGAACTGAGAATCGAACCCATTACATTCGCCAGCCCACACACTACACAAAATACAAATATACCGCAGAAAGGCGTAATGTATGTAAATCGTATTATCAAAGTTAACTCGTAAATCAGAGCTTGCTCCTTACACTGACAGCGTCAACGCGTTTCGACTTACTTTGACAAGGGTTGGGACTGTGGACTGATTAGTCACCGATACCTTTACACCTTAGTCCTTTCACAGAACCTACCCTGACATAATATGGGTATCTTTTATAGTACATTAAAAGGTCAAAAGAGCAGTGACAGTTTTTTACTGTGGTAAAAAAAACTATTAGTATTGTTTGAAAAGTGTGTTCGGATGTATGCTCAGCATCTATCTGTTTTAATCAGCATAAGATATTTTGTGTAAATAAGTAAATGTAATATTAGTGGTTATCGATTCTTTGAAAATAATGTGACATGAATTTGTGCTTACCAGTACATCTGCACCGGATAAAATCTCAATTATGTCAAACTCAAACAGATAATGGCACATTCAGACAAAGAACAAAAGAGTTCGATTTTTAAAAATCTACCCGCGTTACCAGCTAATCGCCACTTTCCATTGGTTCCGGGCTCCATTAGCTAATTGCGATTGGTGGCGATGTCGACCACAATTGACTGTTATCGGCCAATAAAATGAGGTTCGAATTTTAAATCATTATTTGAAATCGAATGCGGTTGCACTTCGCAGTCTCTGAACAGGGTTTTAACTTTTAACTAAAATGAATTGTTTGATGCCAGCACTATAGCGGACGAAAAATTAAAAATATTTTTAATGTTTTTTAACAAAGATGAAAATGATTTCTACACGAGCTGTAACTAAAGGGCTGTCAATTAATTTTAATTTTCAGCGCCAGCAGGTAGAGTACCCTTGACTCGTGGAAAAATGACTTACCGAATCAGCTCTTCTTTTTAATTTTGTTCGGTGTGGGATTATCCTAAGCTCAAAAATCTTACCTCAAATCTCATAAGCCTCTACCAAACCTACTACTACCTATACTAAATACGCATTTTAAAAGCCTCACTTCTACAGTCTACAATCTCAATCATATGTTTTTGGTCTTATTTATTTATTTAATTATGGTCTTAATTAAAGTCTTTGTTTAAAGTATAAAAAATCCTTTACTCTTACAGACTCTAAGTTCACCGATAATCTAAAATGCCCCAACACAATACCTAAGACCTAGACTCGTAAAATCTCAACAAAGGAGGCAATTCGGCACGCCGAAACGCCTTCAACAAACATTTGAAAGGAAACAACGGCCGAAAGGTTTTCGGCCAATAATTGTTCGGTCTCAAGAGCCGAATGCAGAATACAATCGCACAAACGAAATTGAATGTAAACTATCCGCGGAAAGTTGGAGCGATTTAACTTGCCCGGGCGGGCCGAAGTTGCTCCTCCGCCGGTCGATAACTCCAACCCCGGCTACTACCATTTGCATAAACACGGAATTTATTTTAATAGGTGTATTTATTCCGTGGATAATATTTTCGTGAATGGAAATATGCGTAGATTAATTATAGACTCAGAGGATGATAAAGGAAATAGTATAAAGTTTAAAATAATAAGGGTTTATGGTGTTGCGTGTTTCTGTTTTAACGAATGTATGAACGAATAACGATACGTAATGTTTCCCGTCTTATACAATCGCATTTTTCAAACTTGGGTCAATTATATTGTAAAACTAAGTTATAAAAGCTGCGATAAAATGCAACTTTAGTTAAATACAAACAGTATTAGGATTTCAGAAGGATTTAGCATAATTAAGTTACTAGATCTTATATCCTTGACCGTTCATCACAAAAACTGCAGTAAATCATCAAATCTACGGCTGGAATCGAAACCCTCAATGGCCTCAAATCATAACCTCAAAAACTGCCCAATCCATTAACCCTATTCAGAGCAAAATCAACCCTAAGTACACCACCCAAGTCTCATTTTGCATTACACTCCGACTTTTGATATTGAAATGAGCAGCCAAAACCCAACCGAAATCAGAAAGCCAACAGCATAAACAATAATTTGTAAGATTTAAATCTTGGTACTGCGGTGATTAATTAAGATATTTTTTGTTTCCTCATGTTTTAACCATAAAACTGTGCCATTTGTGAAATTAAAGCAGAGCTTAGGGTATTTTTAATGAGGGAAAAACTGGGTCGGACCGGCGGAGCGGATCAAATTTTTCTTCCCGCTTGCCTTTAAATATAACAACTGCGACCCAGGTTATATACTTAAAGCGTTATGTATTGAAAAGTTATTTAATACATACATACATAAACTCACGCCTTTATCCCCGAAAGGGTAGGCAGAGGCGCCACCAGGACACCCGCATTTCGCCTTGTATGTTCCTACCCACGATGTGATAGCGGGCGAGCCTATCGCCATATCGATATGTTATTGTTATTTAACAATTTAGGAAATACTATACTTTACGGAGTAGTTGGTATAAATCGGTCTAATTCTAGATCTAATTTGCGGGTTGGATCTCCGCACTGAGAAAAATGTTTGTGTGAACCACAAGTATTTGTTTCGGGTCTGGGTGTTCGTGAGACCGAAAATTCTCTCGTAGTTTCTGATATCCACGCCACAAGACTCAATCTTAATGTGGGGTGAGGTCTAAGTATGTGACTGTCGGGTGTATTTATTTAAATAAATAATTATTTATTAGGGATAGATCATTATTTCTCGAAGTGCAACACATTTAACATCAGTACGTACAATATGGTCTAGATATTTTTTTAAGTGAGAACAGGCATTTATTTGTAACCGTCAATATAAATATTCCAGCAACCTGAAACCAGAAATGCTAACTCATCCAGGAATGCCGCGCTTATTAAATATATCGCCAATTTGGCCAATAACTAAAGTGCTCATATTACGCTAGGCAATTTGTCTCTTTAGTCTATTTTAAAAAATCCTATTTTTCAGGAAAAAGTCATTAATCGGATATCTCTTGTAGCATGGCACACGAGAAGCAAGGATCTTTATGGCTTAAATAAAAGACGCCCTCCAATTTAAGATGTGAAAAAATGCAAAATAAGTTTAGGCATGCTACATTGGCTGGACGTAGTAAACAGTTTCCCCTTCATTAAATATGGTATTAAACATATTCTTTCTTAAACTGGCTTATAAAAGTGAGAGGAAGAAAGAAGAAAAATTATTTCTTTACACGCGCCAGTACTCATTTTACAATACAGTAAGTAAGGAGCGGATACAAATATTCTCAAACCAGCAATTCATACTTAACGCGGACATACCATAGTTTCGTCGCATAAACATTATATTTACAGTAAGAATTTTATAAATGAACTACGAGTATATGATATGAAAATTGTCTTCTTCACCGTTAACCAATGATTATAGCTAAGAATAAAACTCAAAAAGTCAGCTGTTTGAATCAACCAACACTGATGTAAATAAAGTAAAGTCCAGCTCTCCCAACAGGGCTTGAGCTTGAATGCAATATTATTAATATAAGGGCTGATTGGTTCGTAAATCCATCCAAAATATTAAAATACCCTTTCGCAAAGTCCGCCACCGAGCCCAGTCTGCTGCTCTATGTCCAGCAGTGCAGGACTACAATGGGCTGATGATGATGATTATGATGAAGTAAATGACTATTAAGTATTGATAAGCAAAAAACGTGTTCTCTCTCATTATTTCTAAGTGAAACAATAGAATAAAATTAACAATACCTTATTTTTAATCAAAACTTTTACACAATAGAACACAGAAGGTTAAACGGCTTCCAACAGGCTTTTATTCGGTATTACCATAACTACGGCTATTAAAAGCCGCTCAATTGTTTCAGGCTATTCGTTTATTTGTCCCTCGAATGTTGTAGACAATTTGTAAATGGACATTGTAGTCCCTTTGTTTGTTGCAACCTTTTTGGTAAACATACTTCCTTTGATTTGACAGCCTCCTTGGTGCAATTGGTTAGACACCGACGGCGAAACGAGAGGCCGCGGGTTCGACCCCGCGCTGAGAAAAATGTTTGTGTGATCCACAGGTATTTGTTTCGGGTCTGGGTGTTTGTGGGACCGAAAAGTCTGTCGTAGTTTTTATTCTCACAATACAAAACTCAATCTTAATGTGGGGTCAGCACAATGTATCTATGTGACTGTAGAGTGTGTTTAGAGCTAAGTAAGGTTGCATGAAATCTATGGGTCTTTTTAACAGATAAGTACTATAAAATCCTTAGGGAGGCCTATGTCCAGCAGTGGAATTCCTGAGACTAAAGGGAGAGAGAACGAGAGATAGGTACTTAATGCACACAATTATTGGTAATATTAATATTCCATAGTCATTTTTAGCATTTAATATCGAATTTTACGGTATGGGGTTCTATTTGTTCGATTATTTCCATCGATTAATCATCGTTGTCGTGAGTTGTTTATGTTATTAGTTATTACTAAATGATATTTACTGACGATTTTATTGCTCTATGACGTCAAACTTTTCTATCTCTTTTTATTCTTAAAGAGTGGCATTTACTTCGAATTTTGATGACTCTTTGAGACTGCCTCGGTGGCGTAGTTGTACTACGGTATGATTACAAAGCTGAGGTCTCGGGTTCGAATCCCGGGTCGGGCAAAGTTATATTGGGTTTTTCTAGTCATTATCAGCCCGGAGTCAGGAATTTGTGCCCGATATGGCGATAGGTTCGCCCCCTATCACATCATGGGACGGAACATACAAGGTGAAATGTGGGTTTCCTGGTGGCGCCTCTGCCTACCCCTTCTGGGATAAAGGCGTGAGTTTATGTATGTATGTATGTTTAATGACTCTTTAATAGGAACTTTTGATAGGTTGTTTTTCTTCAGCCATAGAATATTGATTGCTGAAGGATTTCCACAGCGTCCGTGTTGGGAGCGGTCTGCATTCGGAAATTTCTTGCAGTCTTTACACGTTGTTTGCCTATCTTGTAGTTGGCCATTCGACAATAATCTGGCCGGTACGTGGTCTCCACTCCAAAACTCCTTGACTCTTAACATTAGTTATACAGGGTATCTCAAGACCGCGCCCAAAAACGAAACCAAGTGGTATTATTAGTGACTTCAAACACAATGCAGCTAAAAATTTCACAAAAATAATAATCATCTTTTTTTTTTAATCTTTTACTGATCGTCGTATTCGGGTGAGACACATAATTTTACTAAAATAATAATGTACCCCTGTTTATTTTTAATAACGCAATGGTACGCAAAGGTTTAAATTACTATTTTCGCAAAAACTAGGTATTTACCAACCAAACACGATGATGTTTAAAACATTGCAAAAAAAAACTGTCGCTTTTTTTTCGAAAATTTTCATTGCATTGTGTCTGATACCACTAAAACTACCACCTGCCTTCGTTTTCGGTCGCGGTCTTGATATACCCCGTATAAAACTAATGGGGTTAGTTTTCTATAACATTAATTTAACATTTATTAGTTATAGTTTTCTATGGGATCTGCCCACTGCCACTTCACCATGCTAATCCATTGAAATTAAACAGACATTTGCGTGCGAAAATTCGAAATAAAAAAAAACAATGTCCATCACTGGCGCCATTACAAAACCCGCGAATATCCCATATGATCTACATAGCAAAGCTGCGGGCCATCGACGTATTCCTAACCTATAAAGCATGCAGCGGGGACAAGATACTGGCTATTACATGAATAATTCAACAGGTCGGGCCGTGTTTACCGTTTCCGGTTTACGAAACACAACTGTCGCCGGAACCACTGACATCTAGCGATATGGTGCGGAACTATTTGTGTGTGTTTATATGAACATCATCATCAACACATGCAAGGTGATATTGGATTCTTCTATTAATTATCAGCCCGGAGTAAGGAATTTGTGCCCGATATGGCGATAGGCTCGCCCACTATCACATCGTGGGACGGAACATACAAGGCAAAATATCCTGGTAGCACTTCTGCCTACCCCTTCTGGGAAAAAGGGGTAAGTTTATGTATGTATGTGTACTTATAAATGTGCAACTAAAACATATCATACAAAATATAGGTAAGTATTAGTTTGGAAAGATATAACATCACCGAACCAATAACTAACGTCATACCGCCTGCCACATTACCTGTCCCGCGTTTGATTTAAACGCCATTTATTTAAGTGGCTCGGTCCAGCTGTCCCGCCAAATAACCAAGATGTTTCAATTTAGTTAAGTTGTATTGTTTACTGTACTGTATAATGGTTTCTTAGATTTACGCGAATGTTACACATTGAAATAAAACTATTTTTTACGGATTTTATCGCGATTTGGTTTAATTTTTACATTTTTTAACTTGTCTTGGTCACGGGGCGAGCTGAGGTATTAGTCATCTGCTCAGTCACCAACCAAATCGTAACTCGTAATCGTTGTAACCAAATCGCGATAAAATCCGTAAAAAATAGTTTTATTTCAATACTGTACATTGCTTTGTACAGACTCATGAGTAGGATTTGTTTTTATCACAAAATCAAGAGGTTCAATTCCGACCTGGCATTATAGATCTGTCAAAAATCGAATATTGTAGTTTGAGTTTAAATCAATATCGGACTCGGATTTCTTTGAGTTAATTTTAATATTATTCATAATTGCACATTAGCCATCTATGCCGACTTGGAAATGCAACAAATAAAAAGAATATGGAAAATATAAAAAAAAAAAAAACCCTCAAAATATTCATTGAGCCACGTCCCATATAGCAGACATATTCAATGCAAACGTCAACGGAGCGAACTCAAAAGACCCTCGAAACAGGGTTACGGTTGTGCACCCCCATCCGTTTTCCATTACCACCCCGCCAATAACTTAAGGGCGAATAGATCGTAAAGCAACACGAAGATACATAAATGCAGACAGATCTTTTTACTAGTCGTATGTCTACGAAGGTAAAAGACTTAAATGAACTTAATCAACATGCTCTGAATTGATGTGATTGGATTGCGTGCTAAGTTTACACCTATATACCTGAAGAGGTATGCAGGAACAGTTCACCATGCTTTCCTTTGTGCTCTATGTATCCTAAGGGTCGTGTTCTACCACATCTCGAAACAGAAATTCGGCAAATTACGTATCAATTTCTACAAAATTCCCACTAAAATGTAATAACATACTAGTGAAACATATTTCTTTTTTCTTTCTTTCTTTCTTTCTTTTTAATTTATTGGCACAAAAATTTAACACAATTATTATAACAGGTAAAAATTACACTCGTTTAATATTCAAATCTCCAACGCCCGTCTTTATCCCCGAAAGCAAAACATTTTAACCAAACCGACGCCCAAAAGCTTCGCAAATCAGACGCACGTCGCTACAGCACATTCCAAACACTTTTACACCAAAATCAATACATGAATTACCAATTCCGTCCAATCCAAACATGCAGGGAGCTGGAACATTCTCTTTAACATGGCGTAGTCCGATGGACACGGTAAATAAGGCCTGACAGACAGCACAAATATTGGTGTTGCCATCAATCGCATACGGGCACCCGGCAACAGTTGCTCTATTTTGTCTTCTGCACGGTAATTTGATTTAAAACTACGGTATACTGTTCATAGTGAAATGTTTGGTTTTTATTTTAGTATATCAGGCCTTAATTTTTCATTGCTGAGCATAAGACTCCTATAGTATCAAGAGGTCCATTGAAAAAGCTTAGTGCAAAATCCATGCTGGACTAAGAGACATTCCTGTAAAAATGTTAATGGCAGATTCCCTTACATTATGTCTTCACCGTTTGAGCAAGCGGTTAATTAAGAATGCATACGAAACTTCGGAAAGTCAATGGTGTCTTGAAATCGGCATTCCGATCCTGTTACATGCATACATACATACATACATCAGCCTCCATTGTCCCCATTCAAAGGCCTCTCTACCCTCTTTCGTTTCGTTCCGGTTCAGGGCTCGATCCTGCCAGTCTTTCTCCCAATTGGCCAACTCATCTCGCCATCTTTTTCAGGGCTTGTTGCGACGTTTCAGACTACATGCATATTGATTGAATACCCCAAACCAAAGCCATACGTCACACTGAATCGCACAAACGAATAATAACCCTAAAAAGTTCTCATAATACACATTAATTTTATCTTATTACGTAGTACTTTTTACTTAGCATTGCAGGAAAGTTTCCATTGTTCTAAAGAAGCGTTTTAAGAGCACAGGTCCGTAATTAGGCAGCTGCGTTGGGTACCATGGACACAAAGGGAGTGGCAATTGGCTGGGTTTTGTAAAGGTTTTGTGGGCTGTTCGTGTGTTTGTATTGTAATGAGTGGTGAGTAAAGTTTTAGTATTTGAATGGGGATAATCAGAAGTGTTTCAGAATACTGGTAATAATTGATATCTATAGTGAAGACAAACCTTCAAAATATATATTTCGAACACATACAGAAATATAGCGAATAAACAGAAAAGACTACCAGAATTTTCAATAACAAACACATCCATATTTCCATATCTTTGCCCAAAAATATTTTATAACGTCATAAAAGAAAGGACCCACAACGGATACATATGAAATATGACGTCGCGAAAGGTCACCGGACCGAAAACACTCAAACCTATTTACAAGTGCGGCTCTGTGAAAACATTGATAATAAAAACAACGAATTTAATAAAAGTGCTCCCGTGTCAAAGTTTCTGAACACAGGTTCCCTTTTACATCGTTTTGTTATATTTAAATAACAATAAAAATTCACCAAGGAAAGTTAGCGTTACATTCTGCTGTTTCGAATTTAGAAAAAGAACGACCCTGTTTATATTACTTTTATGGCGCAGTTGGTTAAGACACCGACTGTGAAACGACAGGCTACCAGTTCGATTCCCACACGAAACAAATGTTGGAGTGATCTATAAATATTTATCTACTATTTGAGTGTATTTCCGCAAAGTCTTTCGTAACTTCTGATACCCAAGCCACAAGACTTAAATCTTAATGGAATCTTAGATGAGTACTATATTACTTTTAGATACATAATAATTTCTTTAACATAAGTAACACATAGAGTTTCTCGCCTCGAAGATACGATTATCGTACGGATATAAAAAAGTTGCATCGTGGAAACATTGGCTATACATTAGAATACGTCAATCTTAAACTCCATTTACACGGAGACAGTGTCTCGCAACAAGAATCGTATGCAATTATCACATGACATAACCGCCATAAATTATAGTGTTCTGACAAATGTTTACACGATGCAACTTTTTTATATCCTAACAATAATCTTTTCTTCGAGGCGAGAAACTCTCACCGTTTAAATGGGGCTTTAAAGAGATTATCGTACGCGATAATGGCATACAATTCTCGCCCGAAAACAGGCGAGAAACTCTCTTCGTGTATGTATAATCCACATAGTTATATAGACACTAGAAATAAGTATAAAAACAATCATCAACAACAAGAAAACTACTCAATAATCTCCTCCAAAAATATCGCTATGCAAATATCGAAGTGGCTTAATTCGGCAATGTGAAATTCGCATTTATCCGGACAGTGTGGCCCTAGTGACGTGATTATGCCCATATTCCATGGCCTGTCGATATTCAAAGGCAATAGAAAGGCGCCCTCTGAATACCTCGTTACCGAGACCTTCTTGTGACGTAGAGTAGTCGCGGGACAGACATTTCTCGAATAATTTATTTAGATTTATTTATTTATTCTATTTATTGTACATATCAAGTTAGATAGGCGAGTAACAAATAAAAAATTAAATGGTACAATGGGTGATCATATCGCATTGAGCATAATTAATTACATTAAACTACCTATTTCAAACTAATTCAACAATATCGCAAAACCATATGAAAACAATAGCACGAAACCATACCAATTAGCGTCAAAATAATAATGGAAATTAATATAAAATAACCGCTAACAATGCGAACAGAGTGCTACCGTAATGGACATTCAAAATTATACTTCGTAAGAGGTTCCATCTCCACTAATGGACATTTTAAGTATTCTCTGTGCTTACAGCTAACCTATCGGCCGTTTGAGACGAAGCGCAAGGCAAACTACATACATAGATAAAGACCTCGCGCCAGTCGACATAGAATGCAACTTATGTACACGAGAATACCCCTCAATCATACATTTTCTTAGAAACAACGCCGTACTACCATTTTAAATGTACATTACTGGCTATAAGGAGGCTACACTCTATTTAATTTGCTGCCGTCATTTCGCGTTGAGCCAGTCTTGGCGACTCAAATTTTGAAATTGCTTTCAAGGGCGAAATCCTCTTTTTTTGGAAGGACAATGTGAATACTTCTGCACCTTTTTTATCGCATAGGCATAAATATTACAGCCTCCGTGACGCAGTTGGTTAGACGACGGCTGTGAAATAAAAAGCGGATTCAATCCCCGCGCCGATATTTGTGTGAAGTACAAGTATTTGTTTCGGGTCTGGGTATCTGTGAGGCCAAAAATCTCTCGTAGTTTCTCCTACCCACGACAAAATTGTATCTTAATGTGGTCAGGACTATTTATGCCACTGTTGGGCGTATTTATTAATTCTTCTTCTTCTTCTTCGAGTGCCTCTTCAGTGCTGAAGGTTAGCCGTCAGCTTCTTGTATTTTCCTTGTCCTTAGCCAGGTGGAATAGTTGTTCAACGGTGCTGATTCCGGTCCACTCCCGGATGTTTCGCAGCCATAATTTTTTCCTTCGTCCGTTTCTCTTTTTTCTTTAATTTTTTAATTATACGATCAATTATAAATGGTTTGTGTTGGTATGCAATAAAGAGTACTGTTTAAACATAATATGAGTTACAAAATACGTTCGCATAACTCACCGCTCCACTAATCCAGTAACGCTAACAATTTGCCGTAGCTATGCAAACTTTGAACCGCAATTTGTCAGCTCCCATTGTTCCTAATCGCCCCGTTTTGGATATCCGAGTGTATGGTAATACGAATCGTATGGCCTTTAGTGTTTGTTGCGGTCGTTTGCAACCTATTAGTGAGCTGTTGCGGTTCCCACTCAATTCCTCAAACAATTGTATTGTATCAAGGTCTCTGTTTATTTGTGTGCGAATCTGCTCTTTGTTATTTTCTTTTCTGTTGATTAAATGTTGGGCAGGACAATAAAAAAACTAATGACCGATGGAATCAAAAGGTTTTTAACGCAGGCCGTGTATGCAAAAGCAATACCTTTACCAGTATTTTGCATACCAGCAAGACTTGTAACAGCGATAGTCTCGCCCCTATCACATCGTGGGAAGGAACATACAAGGCGAAACGCTGATGTCCTAGTAGCACCTCTGCCTACCTCTTCTGGGAAAAAAGCATGATCTTTGTATGTGTGTGCAATACTAGTTTTCTGAATGTAGTTAGTAGGGCCTCACTACCACCATTTAAAACTACAATGTGAAATGTCACTTTCAAAACCGATCGACTACAAATATCGACTTGTCTGTGGCATTTTTTCTTTTGAGATTCCTCGAGGCTGTATAATCCCTAATCTACCCCATCTATCTTCCGTTATGAATATTGAGGAACAAATATCTACGATTCTCTAGGTTCTAACGATGTTCGACAGCGGCGAGATTACTTATGCTATTATAAAACTGAACATGACGTATCATTCTCCCCGAAGATGATGACGTAAATGATGACGTGGTTAAGTCCGCCCCATTACATTATGATACATAACAGTTATCCTCAATTAAGTGCAAATCTGCTCCCGCATAATGAACGGTAAAATCAAAAACATTAAAGGAAAATGAAGGGTTAATTCCGTGGCATTAGCGCGACCCCAAATGATCCGTCAGACGCCGCAGTTTAGGGTTAAACGGACGATTTAAAAATGTTCACGGATAATTTAGTATCTTACTTAATTATATTTAAGAGTTTTTTTTTTTATTACGGAAATTCTTGGGGAGGCGTATGTTCAACAGAATGCCTGTGGTTTGGAAGGATTATAATTTTTATGAGAACAGCAACTGTGTGCGAAAAATTAATTACTCAACCATAGATTATAATTATCGCCTCAATGGTCAAGTGGCAGTGGGTATTTGTGAACCGCGAGTTGCTGGGATCGATTCTCAAGTCAAACACTTCACTTTTTGTAACATTTTCGTATTGCATAAATTGAAGTGGCCAAATATTAATTTTCAAAATGAGATGAAGCTTACTAAATCTGAGATAAGACTGCCTCGGTGGCGTAGTTGTACTACGGTACGATTACCAAGCAGAGGTCTCGGGTTCGGATCCCGGATCGGGCAAAGTGATATTGGATTTATCTGTTCATTATCAGCCAGGAGTCAGGAACTTGTGCCTGATATGGCGATAAGCTCGCCCCTTATCAATCTAAACACCTAAAAAATACTAACAGCAGTAGTATGTAACGACTACCGAGTCATTAAAAAAAATACTCGTGATAGGTACCTAATATGTGAGAAGCCGCCTGGGTAGGTACCACCGCAATGTCTATTTCTCCCGCCAAATAGCAGACAATCTTAACATCTTATGTCTCAGGCGCGCGAGCGCAGTAGAATGCCGAACATTGCTTTGTAATTCATGGTATTGTTTAGTTTTCTACTGTCCATGAGCGGTCGTATCGCTTACCATCAAGCGAATGGCATGCTCGTCTCGCCATTCATTGCAGTAAAAAACATTCTTAATGACGTGTTGACAAAGCAGACGACCAATTTTCTTATAGTAAAAACTTAGCATTATGAAACTGTGAAGGGAACCATCTGTGTAGAAATTCCTCTCATTAAGTTCTCGCCTAACGACCGCTTTTTTATTTAAAAGCCGCAAAGAAATGCGTAGGGGCTTTTACATAAAAATGTTAAATTGCAAGCTTAGAATAAACAGATGAGGGGTGACCAGATCGAAATAAAACTTAGGAATATAAATAATACATACATAATATAATATATTATTATATATGAAACCACGCCAAACGTAAGCATCCATAATTTCCATACTTTCCTAAATAAAGCAATTTCACGCGCATCTTATTCAAAATTTTCAAACTCAAAACCCACAAAACAATTTTAAATACCAGCGAAGCAAAATCTGAAGTTTATTTTAAATTCTCAAAGCAGTATTATCCGCTAGTTTAGTTATTACCGAAAGGTTAAGTAATCAGGTTAGTTAATTAAAGTTTTACTTCGATTACCTCAAGCGAACTCATTAAATTTTCGTGGAGAACCCGTTGGATGGTTTCCCACGATCTAAAGATGGGTTCGCCAAAAGGAATACAACAATACCCTTTCAAATGCGTACTTATTGACATATCTATAGCGAAATACTGCCTTTGTCTCGCAGTACTATGAAAATCTTACTTTAAAACAAGAGCACCGATATGAATCACTGATATAAAGGTGACAGACATAAAAAAGAAAATCTACCATTAAAAACGTCAAAAATCTTATCAACTATATAATTAGGCACATATAATATGAAGGTGAAGGTGAAGGAAAACATCATGAGGAAACCTGCATACCGTGGCGATTTGGAAGAATTTCTATGGTATGTGCACATGGCCTAACCACTCTCAATCGTACCCTCGATTATAGAGTAGGCTCGTGCCCTGCAGTGGGACGTATATGGGCTGATATAATACAATACATATAATATGTAAAACACAACGAATGTATACTGAGAGTGAGTATATCAAGACTGCGACCGAAAACGAAGGCAGGTGGTAGTTGTAATGCAGACACAATGCAATTAAAAATTCCGCAAAACAAGTGAGAGATTTTTTTTGCAACTTTTTAGAAATCGTCGTGTTTGAGTGATAAATACCTTGTTTTTGCGAAAATAGTGATGCAAACCCAAACGTATCATTGCGTCTTTAAAAATAAAAAGCTTTATAATGTACATCATAATTTTAGGAAAACTATATATTTATTTACCAAATACAACGATAAGTAAAGAAAAAAAAAGTTTTTTTTTTAGAATTTTTTTATTGCATTGTGTATGAAATTACTAATACCACCTGGTTTCGTTTTCGGTCGTAGTCTGGATATACCCCGTATGTAAAACACGCAATATAATATGTAAAACACCACTATTTCCTCACACACAAACCAAGCATTTGGTTATGCGAGACTATATTTGGAAGCATTTTTGTACTTTCTTTCAAAATATAATAATAAATTTAAAAGATAAAATTTTTATCTCACCATCAATGCTTATTTGGTCATGCTGAAAAATCCCTCATGGAGGCATATCTTAATGACGAGGTTGTGTTTTACAGAAGGCGAATCTAACAGTTAGTATAGCAAATTGTTATACTTACAAGGCAAACATAATCCCAAATTCATTACAGAACACACAAGGGACTACACCCGACTTTGATATTAAACCAAATTATACCTAACTCACAACTTGTTCAATCATAAAAAAATACCACGAAAATATCCACCCTCGTATCTAAGCCCTTGCCACCGTATATTTATTTAGACTCGGTTTACTATTTACACAAAAAAACTTGCAAGACTTTGAGGGTAGTATTTCATTTTCTTAATAATTTCGCCCGCGTAGCTTTGGTAACTTTGCCCAGACGTTTACTCCCTAGTCTGTGCCCAGACGTTTCAACCTGAGAGTTGAGACTACTGCACGAATTAAAACTTATCTAAAGTTAATTAATATAGATCAACCAATAGAGTTAATTTCTGATAAAACAGACGCTAATTAACTCGTCATACGATGAGTGTAAATAACTTATTTCAGTGTTTTGTTTTGTTCATAAGTTGGCTTTTTAAGAAGCGCCATATTTGTTTCTTTGACATCAATGTCTAACGGTCTTATGCATAGACAGTTCTAAAACCTATTTTAGTTATCGTAAGTTTTGTCCCTTCCGAATGACTTTTGAGTTCAGTTTAAGAGAAGGAGACAAAACAGTCGGCAAATAAAATAGGTTTTAAAATGACCTAAGGCCGTGAATGTATTGCAAAATTGTGCCGCATGCATGAATAGATGTATTTTGAATAATCACCACAGCTTATTTTTATGCCTAAAATTGTCTTTGGATACTGCATTTAGAGCGTGCTGTACTTACCTACATAAGTGCCATCAGGTACATTGTGGGCAACTGGTATAGCCACATAATAATATCATAAATAAAAACCCATCAAATTCATTTATGTAGACATCTTTTGCAGTCTGGAAGTCATGCCTACCGTATTAGGTATGTTTAATCAGCTACGATAGTTAATTTAACTCTGATACCCAGTCCAAAAAGGCTCCTGAAATATTTTTGCTATTAAAAATTGCCTGTCAACAACAATAAACCAAGTAAGAAATGCTCCAGGGCTCTTCCAACGCGAATTTCTTAAAAAATGGCCTTTATTTCACCGGAATATCTAGATAATATCACGATTAAAAATCTGAGCAAAAATGACGTTTGCAATATAAAAGCCAGCACTAAATTTTCAGTGTAGCCGTCGACTTTAACGTCGCTAAATAAAAAAAAACGTCTCGGAGTTACGAACGCTTCACTATTCCATAAAATATAATGCTAAGAGATTTGGAGGCGCCATTTTGAATTCAGTGAATTTAAAATTTCATGTAGCCTGCTGGTAAAATGGATAGGACGCGGTTGCCAACATGGTCACGGTGTTTGCGGGTTCAAATCCCTGTGCACAACTCTAATTTCTCGGAGTCATGTGTGTATTGATAGTCAATCACCACGCACTAAGGAAAACATCGTGAGGAAACCTGTATACCATGGCGATTTGTAAGAATTTCTATGGTATGTAAAATCTACCAATCCGCAGCAAGCCAGCCAGCGTAGGCCAGCGTGGTGCACTATATGGCCTAACCACTCTCAATTGTGCTCTCGATTGCCGAGGAGGCTCGTGCCCTGAAGTGGGACGTATATGGGCTGATAGAGATACAGAGGACAAAATCAACTGTGACGTTGTAGAATGTCACCCGGATTAGTTGCCGTCTATGGTCTATAGTAATCATATTGTTTATGCCAATCAACGCCTCCATTGCGCTGATTGGTCGATTTAATTCTGACAGCTAAAACGTGCGAACTGTCATCGCACGCATAAATACGCGTGTAACCTCTCTCGCGTCCTCTTTCTAAAAATAAACTGCGTGCTACCACGCGTGTTGTTGTTCCCGCTGGGGTGAGTGTTAAAAGTGCTAACCGCTTAACCGCTTGCTTCGCAGCTTATTCTGCCACCGGCTTGTGAACTACCACGAGTCGCAGGCACGGAATGTAAACCTAGTTTGCATTCCGATTTCTTGGACGCTGATTCCAGGTTCTTCACCTTCACCTTCACGTGCTTCACTTCATCTGCTTCTATCTTCTCTCTTCCTGCTTACGGCACGGAGCGTGCCGTGCTCAGGCTTCACTCCGCACCGCTTCCTGCCCGTGCTGCGACCGCACCTGCGCCGAGCCGCTGACCTGCGCATCACTACCGGCCACGTGGCAGCCAACCTTGCCGGCGAGCTGTCGTCGGAACCGCCACGTGCAGAAGACCCGGATCAGTGTCCACAGAAGGCCAGTGACTCTTGTTGCATAACACCAGCAACAGTATCGAGTGTAAGACGGTGATGCGAAATATTAAAGCCTGTACCGCGTAATCACCCTGAGTTCTTATTTTCTACCTACTCCTATCTGCGGGCGGTCCCTAAAACCCGCCGCACAACCTTCAAAGTCTACACAATGTGTGGCTTAATAATAGACGGACCAATTACGGTTTAAGCCGGAAGTGAGACGAGCAAAGAAATAGATTTATTACAACGCTATCTGTCTACCAATCCCAGAACTTTTACGATATTATAATCCTTATTTTATTATAATTACGCTATTTTAATTGAGATATAAGTAATAAAATCAGACAAGTCGTAAATGACAAAACGTTTTTGCGATTACCCAACAAACTGCTTTTTTGAGTTAGGTCGGTCTATTATTAAGCGTGCGACATGTTCGAGTGTATTCAGCGCATTGTGGATATGTGTATTTACAAAAAATATTATCTTTTTCTGCGCCATTGTTAAGTCATAATGATTGTGAACATCAATCGTTCATGTTTTTATGTTTCATCTTTTCATTAGCATGCTAATGATGTTTTTTCTAATAACGGGGGATTCAGGAAACTTCTTTTCTGCTTTTATTTCTTTTAAAAGCGGCCATTACGTATATTTTTTATCTGAATCTTGAGATTTTTTATGCAAAGCTGTATATATTCCTGTAATTTTATATCCCTTACGTTTATTAATTAATATTAATTTGACTGAAATTACTTAGAAAATGGATGGATTAGGAATGAATGAATCTATTAATTCAATATTTTTCGTGGTTATTTAAAGGAATGTTAATATACCCTTATACCTTAGGCCGAAAAATGACGTCACTAAACTTAAGGCCACATACAATGTTGTCCATAAAACTACCTATTGTCATAATTATGTCGTCCTTAAACCGGATGTACAGTTTGCTGATCCCCAAAAGATATATACGTATATGTACTTGCATAGCTCACTATGCCGCATTGTATGCCATGTTCACGGCATTAATTTACCAAACAGATTCTAACACCCCAACACATAATTACCATACTACTAAAACATAAATATCGTGAAATATTCGCACATCGTAGTCGCGAGCTGCTAGGAGCTCTTTAATCTCCAGCGAAACCGCCGACATGAAATTTAATATTAATTCAGAAGTTTGCCCGACATAGCAACAGATAGTTTGTCGTCTCACACCGGCTTAATGCGGACGCTTGTTGGAATCCTATATTTCTGCACTCTGTACTCGTAATAAAGTTTCAGTAGAAAGCTATATTAAATTATATTTTAGTGGCATTAGATCTGAGTTAGTAGGATGTATTTTTATCATTTTAAAATAGGTGGAAATCTCTTTAGTGACCCAGACAAGTGTGTCTTGTTCAGCGATTAGCCTCTGTATATTCAATTTCGAACATGTCGTAATCTTGAAAAGGACTATGGCCCAAAGTGGATGGAAAACAACCTGATGGGTGAAAAAAATAATAGATAATATTGATCGCAGCTTATAAATGGACCTTTGACTCTCCCACTTTTTTTTATTGCGATTAATGGCGAGATTGCCATTCGCCTGATGGTAAGCGATACATCTGCTCATGGACAGTAGCAAAACCAAACATCACCATGATTTACAAGGCAATGCTTGGCATTCCACTGCGCTTGCCATGAGACATAAGATGTTAAGTCTCATTAGTCCAGTAGTTACTCTGGCTACAATATCCTTAAAATCAGAATACAACAGTGCATTTACACTGCTGTTTGGCTGGAGAATGGGACATTAAGTCTCAAACGTCAGCGATGCACCAACCAATCCTTAGTTTTCATAATCCCGTTGGAAATCGTCTAAATACTGCATATAGGGACAATACACCATTCAGTACGCGTGATAGCTATAATAAAACGCAGTATGGCAACCGCTCAGGGCACCCGAGAGTAAGGAGCCCCTCAGACAAACAATTAACTTAAGAAATTTTCAAACCGAAAACTCACGGAAAGGAGAATATCTCAGGTAATTTACCTGACCAAGGAACCAAGGATACCAGATTTAACAGGCCCTATGCAGCCACTAAACCATACAGATGAATAATGCCGACCGATTCCTATTTCTGACAAATTGTGGCCTCCAAAGAAATAATATTACGTACATGTAGGCAACCTTTATATTGAACTATTCAAAAGGTTAAATGTATTTTTATTGCAAACTAATTCACTGTGCTCAGATAATCCCGTACTTACATTATTGGCTATAAAGTTGGACTTCGGGTAATAGGAAACTTAATTCCTTTATTTTCTTAACCCCAGTTTAAGATGTTACGGTGACCAAGATGTTACGGTACCGGACACATATTAAAAAAAACATTGAATAATAGTTTTTGATCACTGGTGGTTGGTCTCTCATGTGTAAGAGGCCGCCTGGGTAGGTACCACCGCAATGTCTATTTCTCCCGCCAAACAGCAGTGTTAATGCGCTGTTGTGTTCCGGTTTGACTTTGTAGCCTGTGTAACTACTGGACATATTGAGACTACATCTTATGTCTTACGATGGCGAGCGCAGAGCAATTCCAAGCATTGCTTTGTAAATCATAGTTTTGTTTGGTTTTGCTACTGTCCATGAGCGGTCGTATCGTTTACCATCAGGCGGACGGCATGCTCGTCTCGCCATTCACCGCAATAAAAAACAAAAAAAAACAGAAAATCATTCTTTCAAATTCTTCACAACTAAGCGCCGTTCAAGGCTTGTTTAAAAAAAACAATAAAATCAAGACAACACACATTAAACTCAAATCCTATTAAACAGACAACAGGTAGCATTATCTTCTGAATGCCAAATATAAGTTAAATAAAAATACCTTTTTCTGCGTCTCAAATCTTGTTTATGATTCTTGATTTTGTTCTTCAATCTGGCTAAAACAAACAGAAACTAGTTTTCATCAAAAAAAACCTCGCCGTTTTATAAGCACGAAAAAGGACTCTGAAAGGATCTTCGAGAATTTAGAGACGCTGCGTAACTTTACAAGAGGCTAAGGCTGCTTAAAGTTTTTTATAGATATTTTAATCAACAATCTTATCAGACAAGGAAATACATATAACATACAGCCCTAATATATATTTACATAAATAAAAGAATCTAAAAATAACGACACCTAATTTCTTTTATTGTCACGTTTTGAAGAAAGAAAATACAATAATTTTATTTTTATTTACATGCAATATTTTAAGTTTCCAAAGGCTTTTCTTACACTACGAGTAGTAGGTATATTCCGCTACAATTAAATATTGGGAGTTTACCGCTAAAACCTGTGCCAAAATTCCATGGCATAGGTAATGTTTATTACCTAGGATTATTTATCGTAAATTTAAATATACAATTGTAAAATAAACTATATTAGAAAAAAATATTATAATTTATAAAGTAATGTCCGACATTTCCGCACACAAAATGGCGGCAACCCAACGTCGTGCTGAGTTGAGATGCACACGGCTTAGAGTGCCGTGTGGGCCCGAGATAAAACCGTATATTGACCAGATCGCGTCGTAAACGACTCCCGATGCCGACCTCACACGGATTAGCCTTTGGTTAAAATTATATTAGCCTTTAAACCGTGTGCCTTTGCCGATCTAATGGGTGTACTACATAGATTAGGTCTCATTCTAGCAAACAAGTTTATGGAGGTTGTATATTGTATGTAGACTGGGTTAATAGGTCAACTTCTTATTTATAATTTCCTCGACATTTTTAAACTCCGAAAATTCATCTCCGATCCGTTAACATTGTAGCATATTATTATGACAGCATATGCATTGCATTAACGATAATTTTTATCATTGGCAGTAAAAAGTAATGCACATTGATAACACACGAACCTTCACAGCATCCGGCTGCCCACATTAAAAGTTAATGAGATACCGCGCCGATAACAGTTGACCTGTTCAACTCAGTCTTCGGACACCGGAGATGCTTTGAACAGGGATTTGGAACTAAATCGTGGGGTCAAATTAAATCGGTTCTATTGATGGTTCAATTTGAAGAAATTTGCTTTACAATCCATGCTAGTTGTAATACGATACGATTACAACACCGAGGTCTGGGGTTCGAATCTTGGGGTGGGCCAGAGTGATATCGGATTTTTCCATTCATTATTAGCCCGGAATCAGGAATTAGTGCCCGATATGGCGATAGGCTCGCCCCCTATCACATCGGACAGATAGGGACAGAACACACAAGGCGAAACGTGGGTGTCCTAGTAGCATCTCTGCCTAACTCTTTCGGGAAAAAGGGGTAAGTTTATGTATGTATCATTTTTAAAAAATATCGTGATATATGTACATTGCATGTATCAAAATCAACATTGCCATGTACTATACTCGCTAACGCTCAGTTCCTTCGCAAAAATAAATATTATCATTGTGTTAAAATTTAAGTACTTTCTACTGAGTAGGCGATTGATATTGGTCTAATAAAAGAAGGAAGAGATTAATAGTTTTAAACAGCGAGCATTAGATTTAAACTTAATCAAATAGAGCAAACATACTTAACTTCTGATCCACTCACGTGGTTCAAATTAAAATCTTTTGTTTGCTATCCTATATTCATATCTACATTATAGCGCAGAGCAAAATATTAAATACGAAGAGATATAAAGGCTCGTCCATTTACCTCAACATTGCGGGGGGTCAGGACCCACATTATTAACTCTTGATTCAACCCTGAGAACCATCATTATTGAAACATCTACGCGAGTACCGAAATAATGAAGAATGTTAACTAATTTTGATTATTAGCACTCCATATTCTCCGGCAAAAATAAAAAATACTAGTGAAAGAATTACTTCGATATGTCAATTAGTTTCCGATTTAGAAGTAAAACAAGTTGTAACTGTACGACCCGGGCTGCCGGTTACGATGTGACGTCATACCACAACACGCTCACTGGCTCACTCAGTCCGCTCGTGGTCGCGCGCCCGTGCCGTTGAATTTATACCCACAGAGTACTATAATATTACGTTTATACCTAAAGACTTTTAACAATGTCCAATCCAAATACTAGGAAATCATGTGTTGTGCCTAAATGCACAAACACAAATACCAATTCGCCAGAAAAGTTGTTTTTTATAGTTCCAAAGGACGTTAAAATGCGAAAAAAATGGATTAAGGCTATGAAGAGGTTAGATTCATTTGGAGATAAAAGTACAGTTTATTGTTGCTGTCTCTTGCCGATTTGAAATAAGTTTCAAATAAAAATAAATGGCCTTACGTATTTTATTAGTAGAAAAAAAAAACAAATAACTAAAAAAGGTTTAGTACATCTGTAACGTTCAACCCACTACATCTACATAAGTACCTATCCTACTTCCTAGTTCCTACTAATATTATAAATGCGAAAGTTTGTGAGTGTGTGTGTTTGTTATCTTTCACAAAAACAACTACTGAAAGGATCTGGACGAAGTCTGGAATAACACATAGGCTACTTTTAATACTGGGAAAATGTACAGCTTCTGAGGGAAACTGGGGCGAAGCTGCTGGCGGAAGCTAGTTTGCAATAAATCAATATAGGTATGTATGTATTCATTTAAATTTACTAAGAAGAGCGTTACAATATAGGTAGATATTATACATACGTGCCTACCAATAGCTACAAAACTATAATACATACATATTTGTTGTCTTTAACTTACAAATTTAATGGTAGGTAGGTAGTTCTACTATTTGAGTTGCATTCTTCCATTACGACATTAGTTGAGTATTTTGTTTTGATAAAACAATTTAGAACAGATAAACTATTAAGCATAAGTAGTAGCACGGAAATTTCACTTACCGTTGCATTTTTATTCCTCGCATTTCGGCGGCAACGAAATCACTATTTGTGATAAGTAATCTATATCTCTATATCAGCCCATATACGTCCCACTGCAGGGCACGGGCCTACTCTACAATCGAGGGAATCGATTGAGAGTGGTTAGGCCATATAGTCCACCACGCTGGCCTAGTGCGTGTTGGCGGACTTACATACCGTAGAAATTCTTTAAAATCGCTACGGTATGCAGGTTTCCTCACGATGTTTTCCTTCACCGTTAAAGTGCGTGGTGATTGACTATCAATACACACATAACTCCGAAAAGTCAGAGGTGTGCCCTGGGATTTGAACCCGCGACCACCGTGAACATGTAGGCAGCCGCGTCTGGTCCGTTACCAACAGGCCATTTGATAAGTAATGCGCAACCATTAATCCATCTATTTTAGGTAGATAATCCGATTGCCCTTTTTCGAATCCTTCATCCATTTTATTAATCGAATAATATTTACTATTATTAAACTATTAACGTAATACGCGAACGAAAACCAACAACAAAACACTGCGCAAGCTATTACAACTAATATAATCGCTGGCGATTTGATACAAAGCGAGTCGTGGCCCGTGCGGCGCGTTGCGAAATGACGTCACAGGCGATCACGTGACTGTAGCGGGACTCGATATTTTTCAAAACTTTGAATACCTATAAAATCAAAACTACTAGGTATTTTTGACTACAACAAAAACTAGTGTGTTTGTATACATAAAGGCTTTACTGAGACAACATTTCAAGCGATTTGGCATACCTAGTAACATTGTCCATTATCTAGGCTGATAAACTATGTTGTAAAATGTAATATTTCATGTTTATAAGACCCCAACGAATGTTTTAATATTATTTTTTATTACGTGATCTATCTAACTAGTATCTAAAGGGACCAGTAATTATTTTGCGCTGGACCATCACGAGGGAAAATTGGCGCGCTTCTCAAGTTTCGCCCTACTCGATGCCGCATTTATTGCGCGTGATGGTCGCCGAAGCATATTGGTATGCTGGCCTATGGTAAGGACTCAGCCTGGTGATAGCATATTTGATGGCCTCCGTGGCGCAGTTGGTTAGACTCCGGCTGCGAAACGACAGGCCACGGGTTCGATCCCCGCATCGAAACGAATATTTATGTGATCCAGAGTTATTTGTTTCGGGTCTGGGTATTTGTGAGACCGAAAATTCTCGTCGTTCCTGATACCCCCGACACAAGACTAGATCTTAGTGTGGGGTCAGTACTATGTGATTGTTGGGTGTATTTATTTATTATTATAGATATAGAATTACAAAGCTGGAAGACCAGTGCCACCATAACCCCTACTGGAAAATTAACAGCTTCCCTCACAAGCAAAAAAAAACAAATAACGTAAATATAATAATTCAAACAATACTATTCGACATAATACAATTACTATTATAGTAAATCAAACAACCGTTCAGCTCTATTAATGACAACATTGGCCGGGTTATTGTACCTTGAATACACTCGTTGAGGTCAGAAAAAATATAACCTTTTCGTCTAGTACCAATCTATATCCTAAAATACACACATTAACGAAATTAGCCTCGGTGGCGCAGTTGGTTAGACGCCGGCTGTGAAACGTGAGGCTGCGGGTTCGATCCCCGCACCGAAACAAACATTTGTGTGACCCTCAGGTATTTGTTTCGGGACTGGGTGTTTGTGAGACCGAAAAGTCTTTCGTATTTCCTGATAACCACGACACAAGACTCGATCTCAGGGTGGGGTCAGGACTATGTATGTGACTGTTGGGTGTATTTATTTATTTAATTGACTACTAAGCTAAGACGAAACGAAATTCTGAATATAACAAAAAAAGAACATAATAATTATTCTAATTAGGCAATTCATATTATATGTATGTATATTTAAACATAAAGAAAACTAGATAACTTTTACTAATGCATTTTATTTATTCAGCCGGCTTATCAAAATAAATTAAACTCTATATTTTTATATCAACATTCTTATCACTCAATTGTGTTGGTTTACTAAAGTATGTTTTTAGTTTTTACCTTTATTTTTATTAACTGATAAAGTAATAAACCTATTCGCGGTGATCCGGGTAACTATTTCGTATTGTTAACATTCATTTGGGTTAATTTAATATTCATACGTTTTTGAAAGTCCCATCTGTGTAACTAAGATTTGATGCATTTTAGAAACCTATTTTATTACCGTCTTCAGAAATTGATTTATGCTTTTTAACTACATTTCGACTGAATAAGATCTTAGATCCCATATTATAATAGCAGTAAACAATTTCATTGTAGAATGTAGGTTTCAACGTATCTATTACTCCAATATTCTCCATTAACATTGTCTTGCCGAGACATCTGTTAAATTTTATGTCCATCTTGTGGATGGGATGTATTTTAAACTCTTTATTTGTAATAAAATAAAAATATAATTACTAGGTACTTAAAATTCGCCCAAAAACCTCGTAGTGTCCTGTACTTTTACCTTCACTAACTTTGCTCTCTCATTTTGAGAACCTGCAGGCAGCAACGCATCGACTTTCTAAGTTTAGGTGTTCATCTGCAGTAATCACATACAAATACGCCCGCTTCTTCGCTTGACCCTTTCAATAAATAATACAAGCAACGTCACTAACTAAAACTAGTAGTCACGATAAGGCGACGTTTCGGTACCACAGTTCAGTCTTTACCGACACTCACGGCTACAACCATGCTGTCAGTGGTGTTTCATTCATCAGTAGTCTTATTCAATGTGTACACTCTGTGGTACGACCAGACATATGTCGAACTGCCGATGCCTGAGGAGTTCCAGGAGCTGCCTTTGAAAGCCAGGGCTATATTTCTCACGTTCTGGTGTCTTGTAAGTATTTTTATTTATTTTTAGAGGAATGCTTGATAATAGGTTTATTTATTTATTTAATTCTTTTTTGCGCTACAGGGAAATATACAAATGCAAAGTTATACAAATAAATTGGTTTTAATTAATTGGGTTTCATAAAGGGCTCGTTATTTTTGAACCAGTAAGCCTGGTAAGCTTTAAAAGATTAACGTTCGTGGGGGCTAAAGATTTTAAATCTTACAAATACCAATACATATTTTCCTTAACTATTTTAATACTGTATATTTATACAAAGGTAATCTTATTACTTATCAACTTTTGCCATGGAACCGACAGAAATATTACTTTTCGTTTTATTAATTTAAACTGCTAGAATTTCAAAATGGTTACTTACTTAGACTGCCTCGGCGGCGTAGTTGTATTACGGTACGGTTACAAGGCTGAGGTCTCGGGTTCGAGTCCCGGGTCGGGCAAAGTGATATTCGACTTTTCTATTCATTATCAGCCTGGAGTCAGGAATTTGTGCCCGATATGGCGATGGGCTCGCCCCCTATCACAACGTGGGACGGAACATGCAAGGCGAAATGTGGATGTTCTAGTGGCGCCTCTGCCTACCCCTTCGGGGATGAAGGCGTGAGTTTATGTATGTATGTATGTACTTACTTAAAAATAACCACGTATGTAATAAGTTACGCTACACATTATTGAAACAAGAAGATCATATTCCATATTTTGATTTTTTTGGACCGATTAAAATACACGAACCAATAAGGTAATACGCCTATTAAATTAAGTACATATTTATAAAAAAAACTATATACCTCAACTTTGTATATAGATATAAATCAAATATAATATAAGAACACAGTATGTGTCCTTGCCAGTCTCAATTCTCATCATTGACACAGTTATCCAATTGAACTCAATTGTATTAATAATAACTGTAAATTATAAATATTTTTAGCAAGAATATATCAGTATTTTACTCATTGTTAATTTATAATTCTGTAATAAAAGGGTTCTCACGCTCTTGAGCTCCATAAAATATTTTTTATCGTTTCTAAAAATGACCGAATTTTGCAACGTTATGCAACGTGAATCGTACTCGTAAGCGCCGAGAGGATTTTCGCGGGGTCGAATCCTAGAGCATAGGTAAATCTCTGAGATTTGAGATACTTATAAATATTCGCACACCTCTTGTTTACAATGCACATTCTTAGTCAGTTATCGCCAATTAAAACATAATAGGGAAACCTGTATACCATAAGATCTTACGAAGCATTTCTTCGGTATCTGCATACATACATACATAAACTCACGCCTTTTTCCCAGAAGGGATAGGCAGAAGTGCTACCAGTGCACCCACATTTTTCCTTGTATGTTCCGTCCCACAATGTGATAGGGGGCGAGCCCATCGTGCAAGACCTCTTAAGGCCTCTCAATCGAACTTTTGATGATAGAGAAGTCCCGCGCTCAGCAGTGGGCTTTTAACGAGCTGACACAGTTCAAAAAAAGGCTTCATTCACGTTATAAAGTGCTACGGACCCCTTACTGCCCACTGATCAAAGTCTAAAATTTTAAAAAGATACCTTCGCCCAACAATGGATCTTGCCATAGAAACTTTTAGTACCATATCATAGTAAAATTAATTTGTTATTAGAAAATCGTGATATTACGAACATAAAACATTTATTTTGTCGTGAGTTATAAAACATAACACACGTAATAAGTAATAAATATAAGGTTATCACAACCATTAAAGTGAAAAAATTACCTACGTATAGAACCTCATACCACATAAAAAACTAAAGGTATACCTAATTCACTTTGTTTATAACTCCTGTTGAAATAGCCTCCCTCAATATTAATGTAGATTGTAGTCAATTGTTTTCTTTTCTGTCCATACGATGATAAATAATAATAAAAAAATATTTTTTTTTATTTGTACCAATATTTACACTTACCGATATAATAGGTGAACGATAATAGCTGCTGTAATTAGAACTGCTACAGCTATTAACACGATGATACGCAAAGGACAGAATTTTTTTCTTAAAATTTGCGCTTATATTTACCAGTTCATTACTATACTTAATACATAATAGCTAATAATAACAGCTGTAACCTTAATAACCTTTATCTTAACGACAATTTAATACAAAGCTATTTTTAACATCTGCGAATAAATAAAAACATAAATACACTCAACAAATAGTCCTAACTCCTAACCCCATTTGAAATCCAAGCCTTGACTACGAGACAATTTTCGGTCTCAACATCCAGCCACGAAACATATTACACAGACTACTAAGAAGATACTACATATAAAAAATTACTTGTGGATCACACAAACAATTCTCTCGATGCAAGGATCGAACCCGTGTCCTGTAGTTTCACAGCCGGCGTCTAAGAAACTGCAACACGGGTATAGTCATAAAATATTGCTTTAGCGCCGCTACTAGCCTAAAAACGAAATATTCCAAATCGCAGAAACATTACTAACATCGATATTGCCTAATTATTATCCAGATATTCTGTAAAACAGTAATGGTTACACTGATAAAAGTTATTATGCGTTTGTCATTTAACTGGTAATAAATTATGTTGCCATCCAAAGAAAACTGTAGCTCACGACACGCTTTGGTCATTAACTACCGCAGTTCTCGTAACAACTGTACATTTTCCTGTAATTTTCTCACCTAAACGTGAACATGGCTACAATTTTTTATAATTAATTGTTTAAAAACGACTCGCAATTTCAAATTTAGTGCCTCAGTATAATACTTTTGGATTTATAGAACTTTAAAACTTCAAAAGCAATTGGAATTTAATTTTATTCTTATGCTATACTTACCTAAATTGGTTTTAAAGAGCATTCCATCGAATTTAGGTTTAGTTTATTTGAATAAAGTATCAGCAATAGGTACACCACAATTTCTAGGTCCTTTCTACAGTCACGTAACCCCTCGCGTCCCGCGAATTCTACTTTTGTCTGCTACTAACGCAAGTATTTTGTTCTCCTTAGTTTATCACCTCAACGGTAGAACCTACCGTTTTGGTGTGGACATCAGACAATTCTAGACATAGCATAAACTGGTTTCGCACTATAAAGGCTCCGGTTTAAATTAAACATTTTATTTCTATTTCAGGTTCTGCAGACGATATATTTCAGCATAGCACTGCTGAACGACTGCATAGGCACCAACGAACTAGCGCCGAAAAAGACGCCCTTGATAAGAAAAATCAAGGATGTTCTCTTTAGCTTGGCGTTCCCTGTCGCCCTGTACGTGTCGTCAGTTTTCTGGAGTCTGTACGGCATCCACAAGGACCTCATATTACCAGCATACATAGAGAGATTGTTCCCGCAATGGATCAACCATGCGATGCACACATTAATTGTGCCTTTTATCATAATCGAATTATTGTTTACAAGAAGGAATTACCCGAAACGAAACGTGGGCATAACTGTAGCACTAGTATTTAATGTAATGTACGTATTCTGGATCCATTACTTGTATTTCAACAGAGGAGCGTGGGCGTACCCCTTCTTGGACCTTCTCAACTGGCCAATGAGGATAATATTCTGTAGTTTTAGCACGTTTATGTTGCTCACTGTTTATACGATAGGAGAAAAAATAAATTATTATGTCTCGCCTAGAATAACAGTGTATTCAAATGGAATATCGAATAAAACTGAATAAATTATTAGGTACGGATTTTTTTATTTTTTGATTAACATTTATTGCTGGCATCAACTTTATGATTGTTTTGAATTTCATAAAGCTGTAGGTAACATTAAATGAATGATTTATTCTATGCTTCTATAAATCTATACTAATATATTGTGAACCGGAATAGTTTTTTGCTTTTTTGTTTAAATGCAATAATCTCAAGAACTAGTGGTTCAATTTGTTTTTTTTTGTTTCATAGCCCATTTATAAAAGAAGGCCTTTGACTATAGTCTATATAACATCACGCTATGACCAATAGGAGCCGAGCATGAATGAAAATGGTGCAATAACTATTTTCCCGTTAAAAAGTATCTGCACACAAGCGGAGACGGATCCGGCCGCTAGTAAATTATAATTCCACATTACTTCTCACTAATTATTAATTTAGAAAAGGTTTTATGGTGTGGCAAAAAGAACAAAGTCATTTTAAGTAAATTACAAAATATATTTGATAAATTCATATAACAACTTCTGACTCAAATCCTTTAACAATAAAATTTAATTCCTCATCTATTGACGTGTTGCCTCTTCTTCTTCTTCGTTTTTTTCCTTCCCATTTTTTATTCTCCAATCCCATTACTTCAACACATCTGCTATAAATTTGACATAGACTTTTATAAAATCTCAATACAGAAATGGCACCTTTCAGGTACTGCTGGAAAAAGGATATTGGGTCTACTTGATTCTCTAATTTAATAGCAATGTTATATACAAATGTGCCATTATAACACTTTGAATACTTTGTGCCCTCCAAATTATTTCTGCAAAGCTGATTCAAGTTATTAAACTGAGACAAACAACATTGAAATTGAGCAAATGAGTGTACTTTTTTAATATCATAACTTTTTGGTTTTTTCTTTATCTTGTCATCCAATTCAAAGTTTTTCAATAGCACACTAGCTGCAATCATGCAATCTTCATATTGAACCTTATTTTTATTTAGTAATAACTCTGTGTCATCAATAGCTTTATAATTTACATTGTTTTTAAACTCTTCAATTTTCTTAGAATATTTGTTGTTGAAATGAAAATGACCTCTGAATGTGCCAGTTTTTTCATCAATAACTTCCAACATTATGTATGAAATGAATAGACTGTGCACATGTCCTATTGGAACATCACACTTTTCCACCCACCACAGCAAAGATATCATAAAAAGCTGGAAATTTGAAGGCAACAACTCTATTACAATCATATCTAATAATGGCATTTTCTCCTTTATGAAATGGTTGAAACATAATTTCAACTGGTCTTCAGATAAATCTTGAAATGGTATATCAAAAGGTCTAGGTATAGAAAACTCTTTATCAATTATAATTCTGCGATATGCATTGTCTTTTTCTCTGCTGACATATATACAACCATCTCTGGTATAATCAGTCATAATATCAAAAGCATATTTCATGATGCTCAGAGTACAAATAAATGAATCTTCAGCAGTGTAATCTTCAGCTTGGGGAGAACAGAAGTGCAGGCTATGAGTATACAGATTGATGTATGAATGTGGTATATGATTTTGACGAATTCCCTTTGCAAACCAGTCTGGTATAGCAAGATCGAAATGGTCTTCTATATCACTGTCTTCTTTAGAATCTTCTTCAGATGATTCATCATCTGATTCTGGTTCATTTGTATCATCTTGGTTTTCCACTTCATTATTTTCTATAGTTTCATAATCATTAATGACTGGGAAATCAAATTCAGGTTTTTGTTGTACAATATTCTCACTAATGTTGAAATACTCAAGGGATCTGCAATGTGTGCTGTTATATCCTTCTATACTTTTCTCAATAATAGCAAGGACTTTATTCTTCTGGTTTTTCTTTAATCTACCCAAAATTTTTGATATTGCACTATCCAATGTTTCATCTTGAAGCCATTTGAATAAGCCATGAATACATCTTTGTTGGTCGTTTTTTCTCTTTTTACTTTTAGGCAGTTTTAGCTGTGAAAAGAATTTATTAAACACTTTCTTCTCAACATAATCATTGCCAAGTAAAGTAGCTAAAAGGGGCAGCATTTCCTCCTTCAAACCACCAAAATGTGAAGTCAGTTGGTCAACTTTATAAATTTTGCATTCTAGTGCAAAAACTTTTATTCCATTTTCTTCAATTGGTTTTGGTTTGAACTCTAAAGTGTTGAATGGGATGTATAATACATTGTAGATAAAAAAATCTGAATCGTAACTAAGCACGGGGCAGTTCAGGTGCCTCGCCATAGCCGCAATTTCATCATCGGCTTCAAATTCACAAATTGTATAAGGTATCTCCATTTCTCTGATTGTATCCTTAAAAACGTCCCGGAGAAGCATAGGGAAAGTTTGCAAGTCGCCCTGGGTGACAGGATCAAGTCTGGAAGCACCAGATATTTTCGACCTGAGTCTGAAATAAGCAGTCTTCAGCTTTCTACTCTCATAGCTTCCATCGAATAAAACGTATGCGGAGACGTTACATTTTCGTAGATTTTTGAAAAATGTTTTAACATAAGCTGCAAATTTATCATAATCTCCACCAAAAGCAGAGAAACAGTTGAGGGAGCGGTACAACTGAGCGCAAAGGCTATGCCCATCTACTATTAAACATGAGTCGTGAAGTAAAAATTTTTTCAAAAACACGTTTTCATTATAGTTTATGTACGTAGTAAGACCACGAACCCCCATATCCAATAGAAGAGATAAATTATATTTACTTCATAAACATCAATGTTTTGACAAAACCGATGTACAAGGTTTTAGGTTATTTTTTATTTTGACAGTGACATTTCATTTCAGTTTGAAAATCACGTTTTAAACGTTCAATAGAAAATGAGAGGGTAAGCTTAGAGGTTGTAAAGTGCGCATTAACTTTTTAAAATCTCTTGTTCTTCCCGTTTACTCCTGTTTAGTTCTTTACGAATATTGTTTATAGTTTTGTGTTCTATATCGTATAGTGTGTGTTAAATTAGGTAAGCTATATAAGTATTATATATTATAGATCTAGTATTTATGCAGTTTATAAATTAACAAATAATCTAAATGATTTCCGAAGAGCCCCCTGATGGGGGCGGGGGTTTGCCTCCTGACATAGAAATGACAATACACCAGGAAAATACATCTGACCTGATCCCACCATCCCATCCAACCAGGTCAAGTTTAAAGCGTTCGGCTAATCCTGAACCAGTTGTGCTAAACGACATTAAGAAGAATAGGTCGCCAGCCGATTCTATTCAATCTGTGTTTTGTAAGCCAGGTTTTGACAGTAACATTAATATGTTCTATAACCCAATAGATAAAGGTCCGTTTACTGTCCTAGTTTCAAAGTCTGTGACAGAACATAATACAGCTCCTGTATTGAAAACCCTAAAATTTGCACAATTTCTATATAAGAATAACTTTAAAGGAATTGTCGAAGGAGGAATCAAATCATTGGGCCGTAACAAAATATCTATCCAGTTCAAGCTTGCTGCAGATGCAAATAAATTTGTAGATGACCCAATTTTGGACAGGAACGGCTATAAAGCATTTATCCCAAGATTTCAAGTAACACGTATGGGTGTTGTTCGCGACATTCCAACGGACTGGTCTTTAGAGGAATTAGTATTAGGCATCAATACACCTTCCAACTGTGGTGAGGTGATTAAAGCAAGGAGGTTAAATTACAAAAATAAAACTGACAACAGTGTTACTTGGTCTCCTTCCTCCACAGTAGTGCTGACATTCTCTGGACAAATACTACCAGAGAAAATTTATTGTTATAATGCATCCCTTCCAGTATCCATCTATCATCTCCCAACCATCCAATGCCATAACTGCCTCCGCTTTGGACATATTCAGACACAATGCAGATCAAAACCCAGATGTTTTCGCTGTGCACAACCCCATAATGGCGTTAATTGTGACGTTCCAGATACTATGGCTACATGCCTCCTGTGCAGAGGTGGTAAACATAAGGCAACAGACAATAAATGCCCAGAACACTCTAGACAAAGAGCTATTAAAATGATTATGTCCCAAGAAAACCTTAGCTACCGTGAAGCTTCAATTAGATTTCCCTACTCGAAACAATTATACTCGGAAGTCACAGACAACTATCATCCTCCAAAACCCAACTTCACAGTCTCTTCCCAAATTTCTCCTCCACTTCTTTTAACTTCGACTCAACCTTTGTCTCCTAATTCCCCTCCTCTTAAATCATCATATACTAAAACTATTCTTTCTTCTCCTCATTCTAAGCCAGATTTGGGCAAAACATATGATACTGAAAAACACAAAGCCATTGTTAGTTCCCCTTCCTCTTCCCAACTAAATGGATGTGCCTTGAACAACCCACATATTGAGACCACCCCATGTGTGACACCTAATGACAATTTAATTGAACTTCTCACTTGTTCTCTTATCAATATCCTTTCCAAATTTAGTGATGCTGTACCGAACAATGTCCTTACACTGATTGAAGAACTCCTAAATTCGTGGATTAGTAAACATAGGTTACAAAATACTTCAATGGAATTGTAGAAGTATCCGTCTGCGAAAAAGTGATTTGCTTAATTTATTAAACCAACATGACCCATCTATACTTGCTATCTCGGAGACATGGCTAAGGCCTGATTCCCGTTTTAGGGTCTCAGGGTTTGCATGTATCCGGAATGACAGAAATGATGGTCGAGCAGGATGTGCTCTCTTTATAAGCAGATCCATAACTTTCAATCGAATTCCAATTCCTCCACCCATATCGAACTTCCAAGTTGTAGCTGCTAGAGCTTTTAATATATCATTTGTTTCTGTGTATTTCCCTCACCCCAATGTCAATATGTTTTCTGAATTCAAATCTATCCTTTTTTCCATCCCTGGTCCCTTAATGATACTGGGAGACTTTAACTGCCGGCATTCCTTATGGGGCTCGAGTAATAATGACGTATCCTCTTACTCCCTGCTTGAACTATTAGAGGATATTAATTTATGTGTCCTCAACAATGGTTCTGCCACTCGTAGAACGTCGCCACTTCAGAACGTTAGTATCCCAGATCTCACTTTAGCTTCCCCCTCCTTGGCATCTATCCTCTCTTGGACTGTACTCCCAAATTCGTGTGGGAGTGATCATTTCCCCATTCTAATTACATCCCATAGCTCTTATTCTCCAAAGTCTTCCACTCCTCCTCTATTAAAATATCGATTACCTCAAGCTGATTGGGATAAATTCTCTTCTTTATTAGACTCAGGAATACAAACACTCCCCGAAATTGTTCAATCAAATTCTTTGGAATCATATAATAATTTTATTAGTTGCCTTATACACGCGGCTGATGCTAGCATCCCTCTTAAAAAATATGAAGGCAAGTTTCGGCTGTCTCCACCTTGGTGGGATGCCGAGTGTACAGACAGCGTCCGCAGACGCAAGGAAGCAGAAGATAAATACGCAGCTGATATTAATATGTCGAATTATTTAAACTTTAAGAAGATTTCCGCTCAGACTCGTAGACTATTGGCTAAAAAAAAGAGATCTGGTTGGCACAATTTTTGTGAGTCACTTTCTCCACGTTCTCCTGCTTCGCTTGTTTGGGAAAAAATTAAGAAATTTCGCAGAGCCTGTGATGATTCCGATGATATCGCTTCCAATGATTCCAGCTCCTGGCTGGAAGATTTTTTTAACAACTTAGCTCCTCCTTTCGCTCCTAATATAGATTGCTTTCCTCCTATAGACCTCTCATTCCCTTCGCCTACCGATAAATTTGATGAACCCTTCTCACTCTCTGAACTCTCGAGTGTTTTAGATCACTGTAGGGATTCTGCCCCAGGAATAGATGGTATTCCGTACTCCTTTATTTGCAAATCTTCTCTATCCAGTAAAGAATATCTCCTTAATCTCATCAACTCCTTCTTTTACTCTGGTATAATTCCAGACTCTTGGAAGTCCCAAATTGTTGTGCCAATTTTAAAACCTGGTAAGAACCCCAATGAATCTGCCTCTTATAGGCCAATTGCCTTATCTTCAGTTTTCGCAAAAATCACTGAAAATCTCGTTAAGAATAGGCTAGAGTGGATTTTAGAAACTAGGGGTGTATTGTCCAAATATCAATTCGGTTTTCGTAGAGGTAAGGGAACATTGGACAGTTTAAGCATTTTTATATCTGACATACGGATTGCCTTTTCGAAGAATGAAAGTGTCATAGGGGTATTTTTGGATATAGCATCCGCATATGATAATGTCATACTTCCACTGCTCAGGCAAAAGTTGCATCATCTGAACATCCCTGCGAGGTTGACCACCTTCATATGCAACCTCTTAATGGCCCGTTCTATTCAAATTCGCTATCAAGGCTCTCTTACCTCGTCCCGTCAGATATGGAAAGGCCTTCCTCAGGGCTCCGTCCTGAGTCCCATTTTGTATAATCTATACACTTATGATTTAGACACATCAACTAATTGCTTTTGTAAAACTTTGCAATATGCAGACGACATTCTTCTTTATTACAGTTCCCCTTCTATTCCTGCCGCTTCTAGCCACATTAACTCAGCCTTGCATTACTTAAACCAATGGTTAGCAGATCATGGACTAAGTTTATCCGTCTCCAAAAGTAATGCTGTCATATTTTCTCGCAAACGCTGCATTCCTGATATCAATCTTCATGTAGATAACGAACCTATAGCTCTTGTTGAAAAGGTGAAATTTCTTGGCCTGCTTCTTGACTCAAAATTATCAGGTATCCACCATCTTGAATACATAATTAAAAAGTGTGAACGAGGGGTTAATATCCTACGAGCTCTTTCTGGTGTTCGATGGGGTTCACACCCATCCACACAAAAAATTTTGTATAACGCCATCGTCAGAAGCCACTTTGATTATGCTTGTTTCCTCCTAGAACCGTGCAGCAAAACTGCAATTGCTAAGCTGGACAAAATCCAGGCTAAAAGTCTACGAATCATCACGGGTGCCATGAAATGTTCACCCACTAATGCACTGCAAGTGGAGTGCGTAGACCCCCCGCTACATTTACGCAGACAATTCCTCTCGGATAGGTTTTTTTTTAATATCATCCAAATTAAGTCACATCCCCTTATCCCTCTTCTCTGTACACTTTCGGCATTAACCGCATCCCCTCAATACTGGTCCCATAAAGTGTCCCCTCTTCTTGTTAACAGTTACAATAATTTTCAGAGTCTACATATTCCAATATTTCAATCCAACCTTAATCCGTTGTTCGAAGTCTCGTACGAATCCTTAATATTCAAACCAGATATTCATCTAAACCTTGGTATTACTAAGTATGATCCTGCTGCCAATGTCAAACTTAACGCTATCCTGGCTGAGAAATGGCAGAATTGGCTTACAATATACACAGATGCCTCGAAACCTTCTGAAAACTTCCACATTGGTGCAGCGGTCTGGATTCCAAAATTTAAAATCATTTTAAACTTCCGTTGCTCACCATATAGCTCGATTTTTACAGGCGAAGCTATAGCTATTTTGGAGGCAATATCATACATTTTGTCACATAACTTAAACAAATCAATTATCCTTTCTGATTCCCTAAGTTGCCTGCAGGATCTATCAAAAGGCTGTTTCCGCTCCCGCAAAAATTTTCCTCTTGTTCTAAAAATCAAAGAACTCTTATTTCAATGTCATTGTTCAGGTATTCAAGTAGCACTAGGATGGATCCCTAGCCATTCTGGTATTATAGGGAATATCAACGCAGATGCAATTGCTAGGGCCTCAATCCATTGGGGTAGCGAGAAATATATTAATAGTTTTCCTCGTGATCTTCAATGTCTTGCAGAACCTGCTATGTTTAAAAGATGGAATGTAATATGGCAGAGGTCTTGCCTAACTAAAGGGAAGTTTTATGGTAGCATACAACCTACAATCCCTCCTAAGTGTTGGTTTAATAAATACAAACATTTGGATAAAACAGTTGTATCAACTATAACTAGACTACGACTTGGATTTGTTTGCACCCCCGTATTTTTAGCAAAAATTAGAATCCGAGACCACTCTCTTTGTGAGTGTGGCCTAGATGAAGGCACTCTCGAGCATTTATTCTTCTCGTGTCCTAGACTACTGGTTCCTCTTTACGACCTTATCCCTGTAGATGTTCCTCGTCCAATTAATATCCCATTTGTTTTAACTTTGTGTAACAAGTCTATGAATATTGCCTTTTTTAAATTTATCAGGATTAACCAAATCCAATTATAACTTAAATGCCTGTATTCGTTTCCCTTGCTTTGTGTTTGTCCCTGAAATCCCATTATATTTTTAACACATGTGTTATTTTATATATCTGTGCTGTCTTATGTAGTTGGTGTTTGGTATATTTCAGATAACTACAACACTATAAACACCGGGCAATAGTAGTAAATACTACAACCAGCTAAAATACCGATCACCACGCCATTTTTATTCCTCTTTCTTGCCCTACTTTGACATTGGCAAAATCATCGAATGCCGATGGAGCCATAAAACTTTTAAAAGAAGAAGAAGAAGAAGAAACGTTCAATAACACTTTTAATAAAACATGTATAGGTGATAATTATATCTATTAATATTTAATTGGAATATTTTAGGTAAGATAAAGAAATATAAAAAAATTAACTAAAAGCAAGCTTTCATATTTTTGTACGTAACAACATAGCATGTTCAAAAGAACTCATAACCCGTAATGTAAAAAAAAAGTTAGTTGTTGATTTGATATTCCTCTGACCCCGGTCCCCCCCGTGTAGTTTTTCAATGGCCATGCTCTAGCCGGTCTCGCCGCGTGTGGTTAAGAAATCAGTACACGTGTTTTAAAAAGTATATTACTCGGATTTTACGAACAAGAATTGCAATATCCTTACATATACAATATTTTTATTACTGTTAACGTAAAAGCGGTACGGTAAGTAGTAATTTCAATATTGCGTCGCTATTACACTATGCATGTCAATGTGGTTATGTTGTAAAATATGTTTGTTTTTAGTAATAACAATGCCTGAAGAGAAAGAAGTTGCTCCGGAGACCAACGGACAGGCGAAAGAAGAGAATAATGACAATACGGAGGAGGTGTCGGATCTCGAAAATGCCATTATACGCCAAGTGGAGTATTATTTCGGTAGGTCAACACTCGAACACATTTGACTTACTACATGATGCTGCTGACTGCTGTGGCAAAATTAGCAATGATCTCTGTTGGATAAATGCATTTATTATCTTCTCGTTTCGGACTAGATTTCTCAAATATAGCCCTACTTACATAAATTTTATGAAATGATTGGACATTTTGAATGATAGTAGCTAGAATTGTAATGGTTATTTCTAGTAAAACCCATGATTCATGCACTTATTTAGACCATGTGTGGTTTTTATAACAACCTTGCATTTTTTTAAGACACAACGGTTACATCTAATTTAAAATAGACATATTATATATCTACACTGATGCCCTACATTGTTTGCATGACATTTAATTTTATGTGAAGTTTTTTGCTATGCCATGTTGGCACGAAAAATTAACCATCTACTGATTTCAGTTATCAGCTAATGGTGATATTCATAAAGCAATAGTTTTGAAGGAGACAGCACTTAATGTATAAAGTAAAATTATGTATGATTATGTGATAGCCGCAATTAATCTGCTGATCAAGACGTATAGTCATAGAATGTTATTCTATATATCAAAAACTATATTAATATTCTTGTTTTCATTTTCCAGGTGACATGAACATACCACGAGACAAGTTTATGCGGGACCAACTGAATTTGGATGATGGCTGGGTGCCTCTTGACATCCTGATGAAGTTCAACCGCCTCAATAAACTCTCCCCTGACCCAGAAGTGGTTGTCAAAGCTGTACAGAAATCCACTTCTGGTCTATTAGAGGTATTACTTTTAAAAGTTATAAAAATTATTAGATTAATAAAAAAATATCTTCAAAAGACTATACTCACTTTTCATGCAATTCCTATATTTAACAGTTCATTGACTGTAGTCTGGCATTACACCATAAGAGACACCAGTTCTCATTTATTTATAGAATTAAATTTTTCACAGGTGTCCGACGATTGCAAAAAAATAAGACGTAACCCAGAATTACCTTGTCCGGAAATGAATGAGGAACGGCGAAAGGATATTTTGCAGAGGAGTATATACGCTAAAGGATTCAACAAGGATGCGACACTAGATGATCTCCTACAATACTTCAAAGCCTTTGAAATAGTTGAAAATGTAATCATGAGAAAATATCTGGACAAGAACACTAAGAGGAAGTTATTCAAGGGATCAGTATTTGTCACTTTCCAAACTAAAGAACAGGTAAATAGACACAATAATATAATTATTGAATACTTAGCTAGTTGTAATTCAGATAAATACAATTCTGTGATAACACTGTTTGGGCATATTAATGAAGTTAGTGTAGTCACACAACATTTGATGACCTACTCAGTTTTTAAATATAATGTAGTGTATAATTATTATTTTTTTATTAAAAGCCTTAGTCTAAATATATTCCATAACTATTCATTAGTTTACTTATTATTTTCTTTTCCATTCTACACTTATTGTCAATAGCAGCCTGAATAGCTCATTGTAGTTCTATCTCAATTTCCATAGTATCATATGTGTAATATAATGTATTTAATAATAAACCTGCTTATAATTTATTTACAGGCTGAGAAATTTCTGAGTACAAAAGGGTTGAAGTACAATGAAACAGACTTGCTGATTATGTCACAAGCAGATTATTTAAAAGTGAAACAAGAGGAATATGTAGCAAAAAGAGATCACAAGGACAAGAAATTAAAAAAACAAGCTGAAAAGGTATATTGTTTCTTTTTCTGATAAGATACCTATCCCACAAACTGATTAAATAAATAAATAAATACAACCAACAATCACATACATAGTCCTGAATGCACCTGTGTGTCATATATTTAATATATTTATATAGAAGTGCATTCATTATAAGATACTTTGTCTTGCCATTATAAAAAAAAAAACATATTAACAAGGTAATACAATCATTAAATTTATTAACAATTTCAGGAAGAGGAAAAAGATGAGTTGAAGCTGCCAACTGGTACCGTTCTGCACTTTAAAAACGCCAGCAATAAAACTAAGCGAGAAGACGTGAAGGATGCTCTGACGGAATTAGGTATATATTTTTTATAACTAATAAAAACCAATGGGAGAACAGCACCCACTGTGGCGAAATTTAAAAATGTACTGTATTGATTAATCTCATTCGCTCATCTCATCTCTGGTTAGGAGTTTATAATCTCACAAGAAACAATGTTGAATTATACAGTAAAAAGGAATTAACTTAGCTTATGCTGATTGGGGTTTGCGGTTAGTATTGTCCATTGAAGTAGGCAACATCAAGGGCATAGCTTGTGCCTCTTAGAATCTGCCATATATCCAAAATAGCAAAAGATATGTAACACAATATTTAATTATCAAGTTTGTTTTATAAATAATCAATAAGTTTTATAAATAACTAGCAACTTGGCCCAGCTCCACCTGGGCACAGATACATATTTTTGAAATCATTCTATCGCCTATGTTTATCAGGGATAATGTAGGATTCTAATTGTGAAAGAAATTTTCAAATTGGTCCAATAGTTTTACAGCCTATTCAATGCAATCAAGTCTTTTCTCTTTATAATATTAGTTTAGATCAATACTCATGTTTTAGTTTATTTCGTTGCCATGTGCCTCTTATATTCAAACAGTATGAAGCAGTATTTTTTGTCTATCAGGTGGTGAAGTGGCCTACGTGGACTTCAAGCTTGGCGATACGCAAGGTTGGGTGCGATTCGGTGCTGAGAACGCCGCGAAGGATATGATAGAAAAGATACCTGAAGGAAAATTGACAATAGGAGAAAATGAAATTGAGTTCAGATTAATTGAAGGAGATGAGGAGAAAGAGTTTTTGGACAAAACAGTTGAAGAAATGATTAAAAGACGCAAGAATATGAAGAATGTTAAGCAAAATAAGGGTAAACATGGACACTTCAAAGGCAGGCAGGGTAGGAAACGGAAGCACAATGACAATGATGGCGTTGCCTCCAAAAAGGTCAGGGATGACAGTTAGTTTGATGGTGTAATGTCAGTTTAACTGCATTACCATGTAATGTCTTTGACTGTCATAGGCCCAGCATAGTGTCCTGAGTTATATATTTTGTAAATATAAGTTCCATTACAGTTTTAGATCATGGTTATGACCGACTGAATACATGTCTTTTTATACTTATCGCAAAATTAGAGTAATGTTATTTCAATGTTAATTTGTTAATATGTAGACAAGTTTTCAAACTTATATATAAAAGTTATGAACGACTAAATATGTAGTGATAAAACCATATTATTTGTAATGGTATTTATATTTTGTTAACTTTGTGTAAACTTGGGTTTCTATAAACCACTGTGAATTACTTTTGTATAATAAGGTAAATAGTGTTATTTTATTGAACATCAAATATTATGTTCTGTATTTTTATTAATTATTTTCTTTAAGCAGAATACGTTTTTTTTTATTATTAAGATAATATCAGTTGTGGCCAAAACTGATGCACTGAAAAAAAAAAGGATTTTGCAGAGTCTGGTTAGGATTTTATAATACTATTGAAAAAAGTAATTAATATGTTTCATATGTCCATGCCTGTCTAAAATAATAAGCAACTTTCAAATAGGACAAAAAATATGCTTATAAAAGCAAGTACATACAAACCTATATTTGAATAATTGACGTTATATCCTACATCCAGCTCAATTGTAGCCTGTAAAACTTGTACACAAATTATATAGCAATGCTATATTATTTTTTAAATTCTTAAGCATTATAGGCATTGTAGTATTGAATACCTTCCACAGCAACAAATATATTGATTTTCTTAACATTTGTAACCTGATAAATTAATAAAAAATGAACAATATCTGTATATTTTATTTTAATAACTACCCATCAACTTATTTATTTCAACATGTGTTTCAAAAAAATATATTTTGTACATTAAATACAGTCAACCGCGTTGTAGATATTGTATAAAAAGTCGCTTCTGCGACCACCTAGACTGCTATTAACTGTAACTTGTTCCTTACCGTTTTAGCAACAAGAAACTTTCTAGTAGAAATCTTGACATTGAGATCTAATTTAGAGGGTACCTACCACTAGCTAAATTTTTGTGTTACAAAAGCGCTATTTTCTTTTCGTTACCGCTATAATATCTTTTTCTGTCTATTTTTGTTGTGTAGATTGTAGTTTCACTATTTCTACTATTTAATGGACCGGAGATGGAAATATCCATTACGTATGCGCAGTACACGCAGATTTTGTTCATGATGTCCGATCAAGTAGTTTACCTAACTCAATGAGTTTACTATTGATTTCAACATTGTTATATTAAATATTTCAACATTGTTATATTAAATTCTAACTAGTTCATTCATTTATCCATTCAATTTCGGCAGTCTGTGTAATCAAGGTTATCAATCACCAATCAGTCATTCTGCGATCTGTCAAATTCTAAGCTCGAATTGTGTGAAGTAAAAAGTTCATTAGAAATCGGTTTTTAATTTGAAATTTCTTCAATAACAACAGCTTGAAAGCACAGCAGACAATAGTTTGAATATATTATTCGTAACTATGAAGCCAGATGAAAATGAAGGTATTGAAGAACCCGGCGATCCAGTGCCGGTGGCGGGAGATATAATTGGCGACACCGCTTACAGCCAACGCTTTGTTTTGAAGATATTACTTAAATTAGCTAATTTAGATACACTAAAAGATGAAATTGAAGACAAAACATTCGAAGATGATCTCTGCATCCTCTGGGACATGACTGCAGAGAGGGATGTCGTTTTATTTCTGCTGAAACATGACACTTTAAACCTGGTAAACTTTGCTTTGCCAATTATGAACTCGCCGCGAATTATCGAGATAGTTATCGGCATTGTGGGCAATATGTGCTGCCAGAAGGAAGTAGTGGCAACGGTATTAAAGATGGACAACTTCTTAACACTCTTATTTGAATATACAAAGTCTGATGATAGTTTGATACTGGTACAATTGCTTCGACTCATCAGCTCCTGTTTGTTTGTTGCTGAGGGTGATGACATTACTATTTGGATAGATAAATTCATTGGTAGCGAATATTCCAGTTCACTATACTTTATTCTTAACAATTCTTCCAATAAAGAGTTGTTATTCACAGCTATTGAAAACTTCAATACCATATGTTCATATTGCAATACTGAGAAGCACCGCACAGATTTCTTTACTCATTTTATAAGAGCTGAAGCATTGGAGTCTTTGTCAGTAGCTTTTACAGAGATCATAGTAAATCAAAAAAGTGACTGCAGTGCAGATGAGTTGGAAAGAATCCTGGTAGTAAGTCTACAAATAACCCTGAATTTAGTTGGGTTTGATAAATCACCAGAAATTTTCTCAAACAGTAAAGAACATGTGCTAAAGATGATAAACATTATACTGGATTATTATGTAGATAAGTTTGTGTATCAAAAAGAAATAGATTCTGATTTGATAGATGTAATTGGATCAACAACTACCATTGTGAATTTATTAACAATATGTCAAGTAAGTGAGCCAGAGAAATATTTCAACCAAACATATAAAATATGGAAATCAATGTATGCACTGACAAAACCAGGACAGAAAAGCATTGATTTTGAGGAGGATGACAAGGAAGAATTGCAAGATATATTACTAAAATTGAAGGTGCCAGTGTGTACTTTGCTGTGCACTTACATAGCATATTGTTCAGATAAAAACTTGTTCAAAGTATTTGACAGAATTGAAAAAGACTATGAAGAAATTATGCTTTTAGTAAAAGATACTGAACTAGTTGAAGTGGTGTCTAAAAGAGCACAAAACTTCAGGACAAGGTTAAAAGAAACTGTTGACTCATAATTATAGAGATATAGTATAATGTTTTGTTTTTTTTTTATCCTTTTAGCATTGCAAATAGAGTTTAAACAAAACTAAAAAAGGGTTGCAGACACATGGTATATTTAAACTACATGAAATATTGGTAAATAATATACCTAGTGCTATATTTACAAGTATTGGTGTATGAGCTGATGATGTTATATGAATAATATTATGATTAATTAATGTGCTTCATAACACTAATGGACATATTATTAAGGAAAATGAGAACATAACAATCCTGAATTATATTACCTACTTTTTATTCATTTTTATTATGACACAAGGACATTAATCATATCCATCACGTTGCAAAATGCAAAACGGAGTCAAGTGCATATAGAGCATATTCTTTAAGCTTCCTACACATACATTGATGTTAATTGGGATGCAGATTAGCCAGTCTAGAAAGGCAGCACAGCTACCAGCTGGTTTAATATTGTGTATAGTGGTTATCAGAGTGGATGTGTATATTCTGCCACTTTCCCAATAGGTTTCTTTTTAGTGGCATGTATTTATTTTATTAAAGGATATAGGTATAATTGTTTTGTGGTGTGATTTTTTATCATGATAAACTGATTTTCTACGCATGTTCATGAATCAAAATGTCATTTTTGTTAAGGGTAGTGAAATAAAACGGCAACATTTATACGGGGATTATATATTTTGTATGCGTAATAAAGCAACATTAATTTTATCATAAACGAGTAGTGCGCCATCGCTGGCGCAGCACATTACAACTATGTGAATGTAATAGTAGAACATAACAAAACAAAGCACTCGGTCGCCCTCACTCGCCTTCTTACATCATATCATCACATAAAAAAACACCACAAATACTGAAGAACATTAATAACTGTATATATTACATTAAATGTACTTATACACTAACTAACACGAGCCTACGCGCCCCTGTACCGAGGCAAAAACCGCACAAAATTTTTAAATATCAGTTTTGTATATAATTAGATAATATTTTATCATTAGAGATAATAAAAACAGAATAAAGACTAGACTTTACACTGATCAACGACAAACTGCTAACAGCAACATATCGCGAGAGGCGCCTCTGTGCCGATCTCCGATACATAAATATAATACATCGAGTAGCAACGTGGCGCAGCCGCCAACATCCGCACAGAGGCGCGTGATAACATACATAAACATTACTTGATACCTACTCAATAAGTTACATAAATAATCTGCAATTAAAAAAACAAGTCTTAGGCTTCTGTTTAACATATCGTTAGGTAGTACCATGACGAACCAGTTTCGCTACGCAAAGCTCCCGCACGCTGCGGCTGGCAACTTCGGCAATGCCGTGAGCCGGGACGCTAAAATAATATTTACAAAGAAACGTAGTCGAAAAAAGCTGCGGGCGATACGAACCCAGAACCCTTTTGTACCAACAGGGATATGTTTTCGACATTGTGACCTATATGATGTAACAAACATTATATTATATATACTTATTTTACACGATAATTTTAAAACTAAAAAAAATATTATTTCTGACTTATAAGAAGAAAACCTAAAAGTCATCCACTTACGTTTCGTCACCACCGGAATAATTACACACTGTGTAAAAAATACTATATTGATTTCAGAAAGCAGAACTTGACAATACTTCATAGTTCATACTACCAATCCGGTCGTATTTTTCCCATATGGTCCAATTTTGGCACATATTCCATAGAAATACGTTTAAAAATAATACTATAAAACTGCTAATAATGGCAGTGAGCCACGATTCCTTTGAATGCCTCTGACGAGACAATTATCAACATTTTTTACTGGTTCAAACTTGCTACATTTTATATGGCAACACAGAGTCGCAACACTATAGTATCGTTTACAACAATCGATGATCACCGACTCGTAAAGAGAGCTATTCAAAGGATCTATGGATAAAATTTATTATCAAATTTAATTTTACAATCACAAATTGAGACCGATGCATGATTGAAACGTCTATGTTTCGAAATGGTATTCTCATTGCACGTATGACTGGTGAATTCTCACATCGATGACCGTTTTCTTAATGTCACGTCAATGATTAAAAAACATCGCAGAAGCTCATGGTGAATGTTAATTGGTGTGCAACAAGATACGGACAACATTCTATTATTAAACTCTTTGGTACTTTTTTGTGATCAACGATAAGCGATTACTGAACAAGTTATACAGAGTGTTGCGTATAGGAGTACTATATAAAAATCACAAAAATGGAGGACTTTTAGATTATTACTAAAAGTGAAAAACGAAATCATAATATTCTAACTATAAAACTTGGAAGTCCGAAACTTGTGACCCCAGAATAATAAACAAAACGTCATCTAACGTGACTTAGCCCTATGCGCAACATCCTATATAAAGCCTTAAAGTACATAGTGAAGATACTTCATACTATACGATACCACAAATACTGATGTTTGGACCGAATTTTCATTCTAACTTGCCGATAAAACAAAAACGCTCCACAATGAGAAACTAAATTATGATGTTAATGTCGACTTTTATTCGTGGCACACTAATAAAAGTCTACGCAGTCACTGGAATGTTCACATCGACGCCCGCAATCAAATGATATAACGTTACCACCGCATGGCTACGCCCCGCGAATACATATTGCTTTCATCGTAAGCGTATTTAAAAATCCATCAAGAGTAGGTACGATACGTTCACATTTGTACTTACACACATACATCTATAACATTATTATATATATAGAAACAACCTACTTTCCCCGTCTTCGTTGTCTTGAACGGACAGCAGTGTTACATTGATAGGACAGCTACGGGGCACACACGTATATAAATAAATATATCCATACGTCTACACAGTCTGTAAAACGGCAAGGGGCGATCAATCTATCCGATGGCTCCCACACCTATAAGTGCTACGAATCGGCATAGCTTTGCTTTTAGCTTTTCCATCTCTTATCGATTTTCACACAACCTGTCTACATAATAATCTGAGGATTTTATTGGAACTAATGTATACCTCCTTTACCTATAGGTCGATAAATTTCTCCAACGTCAACTGGGTGATCATCGACTTAAAACAAATCGATATTGTTCCAGTTGAGTTTTATATCGATATTGCATATTACACTTTCATCTAAGCCTACCTTACTCTTAAGCCAAACCGTCGCAAAGCTTACAGATGGAGGATGAAATTCAGAGATTTTCACATATTCAACACACATATTTTTTCAAAAATACATCGACATTTGTATTGTATATGTACCGTAGAATGCGAATAACTAGTTTCGACGATGTAACGACGACGGATCGCTGTGATATTCGTGGATTCGTTTCAGCGTCGACGAAAATCCCGCCATTGATGATAGCCGCCCAGCACGCGGACACAAGCGCTCAAGCGTTTCAACGCTGTAACAATCACATCACGCCGGGGGATATGACACTATATACGTTAAATATAACACGATATCGAGATTATTTCACTCCGATTGTTCTTTGGCTCGCGCGCAGTTTACGCGCCAGAGAAACCATACACCTCAAGTACTCGGATCTCGAAGTCTCCGCTGGGGCACAGAGGCGGGTTGTTGAAGGTGGAGCAGCGGTCCGTTTTGCCGAACCTTATGTTCTCGTCCATCCATATCGCCTGGCCGTCACTGTAATTGTTAAAGCGTGTTAATAATGTCTTTTTAGTTATATGACTTTGAAACAAAAAATAAAACACAGATATTAAAGTACACAACAAATAAGGCGCACAGGCAGTTTTAATAGTTTTCAAACTTGGTGACATGCCTTGCCTTATAGACATTAGAACAGTGACATCATTATCTTATGGGAAGCTCAATTTTACCATCAAGTTGTATGAGGTTATAAATTCATTGAATAAGCATTAATTGGTTTGATGATACCACACTTTAATTTCTGAGTCCTTTTTTTAAAGGTCATTGATCAGATGACTAGACATAATACTCCATAAACAGTATTGTTTTAGGATTTCATGAGATAATTAGTAAAAGGCCATTCATTTCATATCGATCCCAGGAGACAAAAACTGGATTTAACGTGAACCAATTGACACACAACACGAAGTGGTCAAGTTTCATTATTAATTTTACCATTGATAACACAGTCAATCGTCGTTACGAACTCAGTCGCCTGGCTTTATATCGATTTTACTATTTTTAGATTTACAGAACGTAAGAGAAATATTTACAGTACAATGTCAGAAAAACTCTACCGATAAAACGCGGTATAATTTTGTGATTAACTGCAGGTTTGTCTTTAATTTAAATTATAACACGCCGATCAAACAGAATCGAATCAAACGATCAAATTGAATAAAGTAAATTCATCACATATCGATTATAAGCTATATAGATACAAGACTTGCGATATCTCGACGCAGACTTCCCCAGTGAGGAGACCACGTATTCAGTTTAAAATCGACTGAGTCCGCAACGACTCCAACACCTACCCTCCACCAATAGTAATCATAGTATTATCCGCAGCCATGAAGAGCGAGTTGGCGTGCGGGGTCTTATCAGCTTCGCCCTCCTTGCCGTCCTCAAGACACCCCACCCAGGGGTACTTGGCTCTCGAGGGGTGCAGGCTGTAAACAGAGAGACACTGACCCGCCGCCGATGGTGATCATCTTGGAGTCGGCCGCCATGAACAGTTCGGAGCCATGAGCCACCTTCTCCTCGGCCTTGTCGCCGCCGCCCGCCGTGCATCCCACCCACGGGTACTTGGCGCGCTCCGGGTAAAGGCTGCAAGGGTATCGATTATGTGTGTGTGTATCGATTGTGTATCGATTAGATGAGTTTTGTAATTAGGGATTGGATGATGAACTTTACTTTTTTGATATATTAGAAATGATTTTTTTATACAAATCACTGAGTAGGTCTTAATGTATTTTGATGATATCAACATTTTCATGTAATTAACGTTAATGAACTGTAGACTCAAATGATTGGTCATTTTGATTATATAGGGAAAATATGAAATTATGTTCTAGTGGTTGTAGCACTTAAATTAAAACTTCCTTAGCTTATTAAGATTTACGGACTTTTCCATTAGTTTTTCCATTACCATCAGTCTTAGAGCAGGTAAAAATAATTTAACTATGTACACAAATACTTAAATTTTTGAGTTTACCTGTCGTAAACTAATTTCACTAAAAAATACCAAGTGACAAATTAACAAATACCAAAAACAAATTCAGAAGTAATTCTTAAAATAAATACATCTTATTTGCTAAACTTAAACTTTAGACTAACTACTAAACATTCGAAGCTAAGTAAGACTAAGTTTGCATATACTAAAAAGCTTATAATATGAAGTAAATATGAGCGGTGAAGCATTTTCATTGTTAGCATGCGAAGCAGATGAGATTTCGCATTGAAGTGTAAATGTAAGTATAGTGGATATAAAACAGCCTTTACCCGAAGAGCCCAAAACCATTATAGTGTGAAATAAAAGCGTGACCAGAAAATAAGTGTACATACATATTTTTGAAGACAAGTAATATAGATTTTCTGAGAAATAAATTCAATCTACCAGCCCATATTTTTTCAGTGTTGTGTAAGGATTATTCATTATTCAGTATTTATAAATTTAGAATTTAAAAGACAAATTATATAATGTTTGACTTATGACTGCTCCAATTGGCAATAATAATAGACAAAGGGTGACTTGATTCTGGTATTAGGTATGTATAATGAATGTATGTATGTATTTGTAATTTAAAGAGAAAAACAAAGCCACAACTTTCGGATTACAAGTTTTAAGAGAGCCCCGTACCCAAGAGTAAAATTCAAGAGGGCTTGTAATAGACAGATAGGACTTCAAACCAGAATGAATTTAAACAAAAAACAATAGAATATATTTTTTTCCATCACCACATTCTAATATGATAAAAAGTTTGACGACAAAACAAAGAATGACAGTGTTTTATGAAATAAAGTCTTATTTTACAGTCACTTACATTAAATAAATATTTCTAGGCATATATATTTTGGCGAGGAGAAGTGGTTATAAACATTATAAGGTAACAATAATATATGAAGCTGTAAACTGTAATAAAATATAGCATCTAAATATCGAAAATACAGTTTGAGTAAATATAATCTTCAAACTTTACTTTCAAATTAAACGAGAAAACAATAGAAGCATTACTATATCTACATTATAAGTTAAAGAAATAAAAGCGATATTTTCTAATAAAAGACTTATAACATAAAATCTAATTTAACGTAAGGTATCAGGACAACAATATCAACAACTTTCATGAAGTTTTACACTAAACCAAATTTTTGTAGTAAAATTTCTTTATAATCAATATCAATTGCCCTGACACGCCATTACCAAATTAAGAAAAATAATCACACGAAGAAAGAAGTATTCTCAAAATTATTTGTAACATAAATATTTTTTACTGTTGCAACACAGTAGTGTCCACTAGTGGAAAATGAAATTATTCCATAATCATAAGGATAATTGGAATATATAACTTATAGCCTCAATGTTACCTAAATAGGAATGTCTCTCCCGTCCCGAAGTATGCCTGTCTGTTCCCGCGCTCGTCTTTTTGATTTCGTTCGAACCATCGGGTCGAACAATACGCTCCGAACACCTGGAATTTTAAGTATTATATTTAACCAATAATTTAATAAAAAATTACATAGGAAATAAACCTGAAAAAACCATGAATTGCAAAAATCAACAGTGTGTTAAAAATGAGAAAACCAAGTCTCTTGAAACAGGGATTTCTTCATTCTGTTGTGGGCAAACCGCAAACACTAATTTCACAGAGCGAAATATCCGCATAATATTCAGTATGTCGACTGCTGTCGCAATGATTCTACTAAAAAGTAATTTGATAATTTGGACTGGCCCAGTTTTTTTGGTCAGTCAACTCTTTGCATGCTGCTATTAATCCTGGCTGACTGGAGTTACATTGGTGGTAGTCTGGGCGGAAGTCTCTCAAACTGAAAATTGTTAATTTGTTTGGTCCTCACCTCGTTATTACAAGTCTTGATCATGAGCAGTGTGGGTTCATGTTGTTCGACCCTCACGTAGAAGGTGGTGAGCGAGCAGCCGTGCTCCTCCGTCGTGTACAGCAGCACTGGCTGGTACATGGTGATGCGCACCGGCAACCACGACCATAGCGTGAACAACTGCACACAAACACACCCTGTATTATATCACCCGCTCCACATCACAACTCGTGTTTAGACTCAAGCGAATATGGGTATTAACTCCGTCTATAACTACAGGATAACTAGGGTTTCTATTCGATGCTATATCACTCAATCCTGAAAGCTTTCAGAATCGAGTATTAAAAATTAATCACTGCCTACTTGAAAAAGGAAAATTTAAATTAAATCACAACATTTAAATATTTAAAAAACGAATTGACATTATTTTTAATCTGTTCTATTTTTAAAAGATTTTGTAGTGATACTATGGCGTATACTATTTACATGACATATGACGTCACAGGGCAAATTAGTGTTGGTTATTCGGACATCTACATGTGAACGGGTGCAGTGCGCACACACAGACGTCTATACAACAGTATATACAAACGATACGGTCTACGTACATGTTGAGACGAACAATTGCATGCAACATCGAATGTTATCAAAGTACGAGGCAATCTCACAACATCGAGACTCAGAGATAGAATTTAGTTAAAAAATCCGAATTATAATACCATACCTTTTTTCTTACAGTACAGCTAATTTAAGAATTAGTATCGAGAATTATTGAGAAGAAATGATCTATAACTAATTAATATTAAATATAAAACTATATTATATTGATATGTACATTCCATAACATAAAACCTAAATATAAAATATTACAGAGACTAATACTGCAAATATACAACGCTATTTCTATTTTATAGCATTTTTATCAATTATCTACTTCTCGTTTATTTATTAATCAAAATAACCTCCTAAATGTTTAGTTGTGGTAATAGCCTCAATACACAGTAAACTTAATAAATCATTCGAAAAATATCTACAATTCTAATAATGTTTAATCTAAGTTACGCTATGAATCGCAACATAAAACAATGAAAATTTATTAATACAGAGTGAAATGTAACAAAGTAAAAGACAACTTATAAAAACCTTTTTAGCTACTTCGGTGATAAAAATACTCTGATTTGGGAAAAGATTGTAAGCCAAAGATACAGTGATGTGTGCATGAAAACGTGATAGACGCGTGACAAGGGAAAGATAAAAGATCATGCCTTAGGGTTCCGTAGGTGTGCAGAGAACCCTCATTTCTCACACTTGGTCAACTGTGATCTATAAATTTTGTAGTACAAAAAAATTATCCAAAAAGCTGAAAATGAAAATCAATGTTGCTATGATGAAATGAATGTTTTTGTGAGCACTACGACCAATCAGCAAAAACCTAAATATCAACAGAACAAAAAAATACAAAACCAAAACTGATGAGGTACCGTAAAGCGGTAACCTACGGAACTCTTAAACAGGTTCGAAGTGTGCAACCGATACAATTATCTATCCCCGATTAATTAGTGTTATTAAGTTGAAGATGGTGGTGTCAGTCAAACCTTCCGCCTCAAGTCTGAAGCTTGATGTTGGTCCTGGAACACCGCGTTAGGGAATGGGAACCACAGGGCCAAGTGGGAGGAGCGTGGGCTCTGCGAACACCGGACTCACTGATGACGGTTGTATGCCAGACATTTGAAATTTCAAATTTCGAATTTGGGGAATAACTATGACAGTTGTTTTTTTTTTAATGTATGTTTGGGATAATGCCGATTGTAGTGTACAGTTTTCCAATATGAATAAATGCATTTTGCAGTACAAAGTATTTGAGTTTTTTTATCAACTTCATACTTTTCACAAAACATATTATAGTAAAGTATTTACAAGGGTTGAACCACAGCTCACACAAATTCTGACAAATCCAACATTAAGATATGACAGGAACAAAAATAAAAAATAAATCGAAAACATTCATAAAAATAGCAGTCATGCATTCTAGCTTACATGTACTCACCACAGACGCAAAATAAAATCTTAAAATAATTGTAAAAAAAGAATTAAAAAATATAGAGACGACCCGTCGCACTAGACGGATCCATTAAAGCGATTAGCTTTAAATAATAAACACCTAAGTGACAAGCGGTGCAACTAAACATCGAATGTCGCAAGCTTGTAATGGGGCGACACTTATACTCGTGTATCAATACTGTTCTTACTTCGCTCTGGTCTAGTATCTGCGACTTGATCGATTGTATGGGGTATACGCCCATCGAAAGGGCGCGCGGGCCCGGCGAATGTGAGCCCTAACGGGAAAACCGGCACACGGTTAGCACTCACACAAAACAATCGATAACATGCCACCTCCACATCACTATTATCGATAATGTATCATCACAAAAACGTTAATAAACAAGCTATGTTCATGTGTTGTTATCACAAAGTATCGTTTTGTACACTTGTATTGTGAATTGTCAAAATTCAACCTCGTAGCATATTTCACACGCATGCCAAATACCAAATTGTATCGATATGTATCGACCATAACAAATATGTAGGTAACTTACATAGAACACACTTAATACATAAGAAAAAAACATGAATAATCATACATCCAAAGCTAATGAAATGATTGTCCGTTGATATTTTTGTATCGATAAACATTCCGATGGCGATTATATCGAATGATCACATCGATAACACAACAATGTAATAATAATCATTCACATGTCTCTCGCTACACAGACTTGAACATAACATAAATCCATGGGATCGACATAAAATTAAATGGCGTTATATGTATCTTACAGAAAGTAAAAAAATAAAAACGATAAAGTCATCCACTTTGTATTTTAATCGAATATGTAACGTATTCGATGTGTATCGAGTTAGTTGTGTTAGAATCGCAAATCGAATGATTGGATGATAAATAAAAGCGAAAGCCACGCCTAGTGTCACCGTGTACAATACCATCTGTTTGCACGTTTCCTCAGACATCCTCTGCAAACCAAGTAAAAACCGATTCATATTACAGTGCGCCACGTAGACGGTTAATAAAGTGAAAGCCTAGCAGTTAGATTATAATTATTATAGACGTGGCTATCATGTTCTAAATCTGTTAAGAGATATTGAGTTTTAATACGTTTTTAAAATCAGCATATATTTCTGTAAACATATAAATATTGAAACATATAAATAAATACACAGAATAATAAGAACATAAGACTGAACTGATTAATAAATCTATATCGAAATTTGAAATTTTTCTGTATTTGTAACATATCGTGATTTCTGAAAATCTTAAAACCTGCAACGCTAAATATGTTCTCTGCTACCATATTTTGATCTTGTAACATTAATTGTATGCATATTTAACTATCTTTGATTCTAGATATATCACCTATACGTTATCCTACGTTAATATATTCTTAACAAGAACAAAATAATGACTAAGCTCACATTCACTAGTCATCCAATCTGATATTACAGTCATCGTTCTCATCTCCTCTGCTTATTTCTACCACCTTTGTAAAGTTCAATTATAATCAATATGAATAAAATTTACCATTTTAATAGGCTACATTCAAATTATTTTTAATATCTTTACTGCTATCATAAGCCACATTATTACTCACATCACATGACATTGCATCAGCCATTAATTTATCCATTCAATCAATACTGTTTACATCGTCACTTATATCATCATCATTGACATCATCGGATGATGAATCTCCGCAATCCTTACTATCATCACCTCACCTACTCTTTCATTATGATCCTTACTGCTATCTACATAAGGATTAGCGACATTACCTCGCGTATGGTCAGCGTGTGCGACATCATCTGGATGTTGACTTGCGACTGGCTGGTGGGAAGGTTGTCCGAGGACCGGGAGCGGACTAGGCGAGAGCCAGTGATCACCTGCTTCGACTTCAACGTCATCTCTGTCTTTATGAACACCCGTGATATGTACTGTGAACTGGAACGTTAAAATTTAATGGATTAAAACACCATCTTGCTTTTATAATGTGGAACAGCGAATGACTTTTTTGAAACTATTTTAATTTGTTGCAAACTTTTATTGCATAAATTCTTAAACATTGGGTTCGAGCAACACCCTTTTAATTATATGATCACTGTCCATGCTTTAAATTCATAAATTTTTAGTTAAATACCTTCTTAAATTACCAAGGTTTATCCCTTACATCTGAATCCTATATTTTTTATCTAATTGATAAGAATGAAAACACACAACCGACTTGGAAACCTCACTGGATCCATCCTTACCTTAAAGCCCTAATGCTGAACGCGGTCCTGAGCAGCTTGGTCGGCGAGACGGGCATGTTCCTGCAGAACTTGTCGATGGCGTGGTCGACGCCGTTCTTGGTCGCCTCCGCGTACCACTCCGAGTTCTGGTTCGTTGTGTGCTTGTGGAAGAGAATTAGGATTGCGAGCGCCACTCTGTAGAATACCTGCAACATCCATGTAATATGTGTAAGAGATGAAATTATAAATGTGCGAAATTACATAAAATAAAATACTGATAGCTTGTGAAATAATAGTGACTGAATTCTCTGATATTGACAAGTCACATATAACAATGACTACGCAGTAAGAAACGTAAGACATTGCTATTTAAGGAGTAATTAAAAAATAACTACTGGTGAAAACAGACCACCCTCAAGGATTTCCACAACAACTTTTTGAAAACGGCCTGCATTCAGCAATTTCCTACAACCTTTATCAGGTTATCTGTTCTTGTGGATTATTCCAGTTAGTGATCTAAAATTTTCAAAATAATGCCGTACCTTGATGCCTTCGTGATAGAAACAGTCGAGTACTCGCACGAGGTGAGGGAAGGGCAGAGCGGCCAGGATCCACCACTGCCAGTCCGCGTAGATGCGCTCGGGGCCTATGGCGGCGGACAGTCGCGACAGATGCTGCGCCGCTGACTTCTGCAAACAAGCACCGATACTGTAGGGACACTGTGTGTGTGTGTGACAACTTTTGCTTATCGTCTATGGTTATTTCGTCTTATAAGTGACAGAAGGTAAAACCGTCACCGTCACTTTATGCAATGTACAGCAGTTCACTGCCCGACTTAGATCTCTTCAATTCAATTCCGCATCGGTCGTTTGGATTCTCTCATCAATCCCCAGTTCTAAATTATGCGACTATTAGGGATAATCCCAGTTTTAGTATGAAAGGAGAACATCTTAAGAAATAATAAGCTTAATATCTTAATGAAAATAAAAACAATACTGAAATATTCCAACTCAAATGTGGTTTACATTCCTTCAACCTCTCTACGTTCTTAACCTACAGGTCGTCATTGTGCCATACGTCTCATTGCTTTATCTCCATGATACAGGACCCTGAGTCATACATCAAAGTACCTCAAAATGAGTAATGTTCCGACCTCATCTATGATGCAACCACCACTTCGTAAACAACATCAGTAGGCCGTTCACACTGGCTATCGATCTACCCCAGTCTCTCTACACAAAGGGTTCAAGATGCCTATCGATTTTTAACATTTGTGTCGTTCACCCCTATCGCAATTATCGAGTCGATAAACCTTAGTTCCGTAACCTTAGACATTGTTATCGGCTGTATTTGTGACTACGTTGCGAGATGGGCTCGTTCAAATGTGAATAATGTAATTTTGATTATAAATTGGTTTCGACTGTATGTAGATGCTTTTTAATACCTATATGAATATGTGGAGAATTTTTGTATAATTGGCACACCGGCCTGCTATAGTTAATAGCTATTGTATAATCAAATTGATGATAAGAAGTTCTAGATAGATAAGGAGCTAATATGTATACGCAAGTATAAATGTCCAGACTGGAAAAATAACAAATTTTCGTAATTTTTAACAAAAATATTTACACAAACCTTATACAAATTTCATCACATCATCATCACAATATAAAATAGTTTAATACATATTTACATCATTCACAATCCGCTAATAATAGTATTGAATTACAAAATCATTGTAATCGCATAATAATCACGTTATAATATGTTTTTTACAAGTCATAACTTGGATACTTAGTTGCATAATAACCACAATTCAAGATATGCAATACATTTTAATGATCCTTCGAGCCGGATAATGTCAAGAAATATTTTTTTTCTCTACATTTTCACCCGAAATTCTAATTACTCCCATTAAAATTGATTCGGGATCGCACGATTATGATACCCGTCCATAACCGAATATCGTATTGCCACTTGAAGAATCGCGACGCCTCAACGCTTTCGCAGACGACCCAATCACCTCAACAATGCTTTAAATAGTCGATAGCCAAACAAGTTACCGCTAATTAGTTCTTTAGGAAATATTCTGGTGGCAATCGAGAGGTATTGAGTTGAAATGAATAGTTTCTAGAGCGCTATGAAAGAGCATATTATATTAAGATTAACAGGAAAGCTCCGCACAGTTAATAAAGTAACACGTTATGTGTAATCATGCAGTTAAATGGTGTGTAACGCACGATTACCTTCCAAATGGATCGATGGTATCAAATATCTCCTGATTACACATGCGGTAGATGGAATATAATGATAATTTTGTGTTTCAAAATCACCGTGTTATTAATTTTGGAGTAAATTTAGATATTATCGTCAATTTATATTTCAAACTATCTTAATGTGCCATATTTTGTAGATAAATTCCCTAGCATTTAAACTCAAATAGTTGCATGAATTAAAAAAATATAAAAACAAAGTACATAGCTCGGTTAGTGAATAGAATAAAGCATTTCCACCCGCAAAGCTGGCGATGAATGCAAAAAACCAGCAGTGACGTAGCCACCTGATAACAAAGTAGGCGTGGGCCGGCTTAACTTTACGACGTTCTTTGCGTAACTCCTTGTGAATGATTAAGATATTCATGTGTTCATAAGTAACAAGTATAATCTAGTTTTAATGTACGTACGTACTACGTAGTAATCGATTTTTGTACTGCGAAAATTACTGTAGAATATTAAAACAATTTATGTAATAATCTAATAGCGTCTGTCTTCATGCATAGAAAGTTTTGTTCCGTTTTAAACCACGCAAAGCGGTACGCAAGGGTTTAAATAATTATTTTAGCAAAAACTAGTTATTTACCACTAAACCACGATGCTATTAAAAAAAGTGCAAAATAAAAACTGTCGCTTTTATTGCGAAATTTTTAATTGCATTGTGTCTGTAATTACCAAAACTACTACCAGGCTTCGTTTTCGGTCGCAGTCTGGATATACCCTGTATACATAATTGTTTTTCTATTGAAATCACAAGGCAGTAAAAATGACTTGGGCAATCTAGTGTTAATATGACATCGTCAGGAAATATCTTGATTATTTATCTATTAGCTTTGTCAAATTACCGGCAAAGTAAACCTACTGCCATCATACCAACCTTTTGGTATATTTGACGGGTCTAAGATGGAAGGATGATAGAGAAGTAGAGATAGTGCATGTTGGAGAGGTACTTACGGCATGCTTCTTGGCGATCTGCATAACAGTCTTCCAGGTAACTTCGTTGAGTAGTTTCGTTTGGGTGATGAACATCTTCTCCTTGGAGGCGACGAGACTCGCCATGCAGTGGTAGCATTCTTCCTCTGTGGACAAACGAAATAAATTGATAAGTAATTGAACTGGATTATTGAAGTGATTATTAAATATTTTTCTACAGCTGGAGCGACGAAATGTCTTGCTAGTGCTTATTATAATTCTTTAAAAAACTATTGAAGTTCCCAATAGCATCATTACATTCACTCATGACTAATGAATAATTTTCCAATTAAACATAAAAAAATAAAATCATAACATGAACTAAAATACAATATTTCAACAGGATCTATCCTATTCCACAGAAAATATTATACATTTCAAATACAGAACAGAACGCAGCTGTCAAAATCACGGTTGACGAAGCCGACAGCGAATTCGATTAAAATGAACCAATTACGTGGAGATGGAATAAAAACAAAAATCCGGGTCCAATTTCGTACGAAAAAAATACGCCGGTAATCAAAGTGTTGCTGTACATGACAAATTGGTTCGGGACACGTCCAATTTGCAATTGGGTGTTTCCGAGGGATTTTACCGCTGAACTGTCATCGGTTTCCGATATGACATGTCACAGGTTTATTTCTGCACCATATTTAAGGGAAATGAAAATTGGATAGGTTTTTGGATTTATGGTCGGGTTTGTGTGGTGGAAGTCATGGATGAAAAAGGGAAAATGTTTTCGGCCCCTATGTGATCACTTTCAACTTAATATTTTTTCCCTTTAATATAAATATTAAAACGAACGCAATTAAAGTAGAAATTAAAGAGTGGGTATTTATTAACCAATTATTCAATGATATAATTATCTCTATAATCAAAGTAATGTCTCGGGATTCTCGCCGCAGTGTGTCAATGAGTAACACGTGTGTCGCGAATATTTCTTATTCCTTATCTTAAAACGATAATTATTATTAGTTTCTTTTTGTAATCGGGTACGACTGTGAATTATTATTTTAGTTGTTTGTGCTGTTTTTTATTCTATACGGTATTTATAAATAAGTGTTGTGTGTGTATTTTTGTTATAGTGATTGTTTTTGTTTGTTAACTTGGTAAGTCATAATGAATCATGAACGAAAGAAACCTCCTGATCCTCCCGACATTACTGTACCGTTATCCCCAACCTCATCTATTCCTCCTTCTTACCCCAACAATTTAAGCCCACTTTCGCAAATTGCGGAAGTTGCATCTAGCTTGCTAGAAAACGTTAACTCTGCTTCCCATACAAACGTTTCAAACAAACGGCCGGCAGATGATGATAGACAGACAGATATCCGCCCATCGAAACAGTCGAAAAGTTATATCGGACGTACCAGATATAATGCCGAAGATAGGGCCCCTTTTCTAGTTCATGTATCACGTATTGAATCCCAACCTAATTCCGGCACCTTTCTGCATCCAGTAACTTTCGGCCTTTTTCTACACAACCAAAACATCCACAATATTGTAAGAGATGGCGTCAAAAGAATAGGGAGAAATCGTGTTTCTGTTGAGTTTGCTTCTCCTCAGGATGCGAATTCCTTCCTGACAAGTACAATTCTAGCGAAACACAAATATACTGCCTCTATACCGACCTTCAATGTCACCAGAATGGGAGTTGTGTCTGGCGTACCAACGGATATGACTGAAGATATGGCCAAGCAATATATAACCGTTCCACCAGGATGTGGACGTATTCTGAAAATTAGACGCATCAATAGGAAAGTCACCAAAGACGGGGCTTCAGAGTGGAAACACACTGAAACCTGCGTTATCACTTTTGATGGACAAGTCCTTCCTAAAAGAGTTTACTGCTGCTACACATCCCTCCCGGTTGAACGGTATATATATCCTACAATTCAATGTCGGAAATGCTGTAGGTACGGACATGTAGAAGATATGTGCAGGTCCAAACCTCGCTGCAGTAAGTGTGGGCAGGACCATCCTGGCAGGGGTTGTAATATCTCGGAGGGTGATGCTTTCTGTGTGCTGTGCTCCGGTGTGCACTTTGCAAATAGCAAGGCATGCCCGGAATATAGCAGGCAGAGATCTATTAAAATTACCATGGCAGAGAAAAATATCTCCTATGCTGAAGCCAATAAAATGACCCCTGTTACTTCGTCCGCACGTAGTTACGCAGATACCCTCAAATCTCCCCAATCCCAAGTTCCTCTCTCCTACCGCAAAACGGTTTCTCGACAAACTAGGACCCATGTACCCTTATCCCCGTCTTATGATAAGGCTACTCATAGTAATATTGTTAACACTCCTAAATCTTCACAGCATAATGGCTGTGCCCTCAATACATCCTTAGACCCTACCACTATTGATATAATTACCCAAATTTTAACCTTACTCCTATCTACGAATTCACCCCAATTCCATAATTCTCCATCATCCCAACAACCGTCCAACATTGCCCATGAACTATTATCAATTTTAATTAATTTTAAAAATGGCTTCCCCCCAAGTATTCCTCCAGTGGAATGTGAGGAGCGTGCTACATAAGAAGCACGACCTCATATTTCTACTTAATAAATTTAAGCCATTGGCTTGTGCTTTGGCTGAGACTTGGTTACTTCCAAGCCTTAGCTTCCGTGTACCACAGTACAATACTTTCAGATGCGATAGACCTGATGGTTACGGAGGTTCCGCCCTTCTTATAAATAACAGAACCCCTTTTATTACGTCCCCTATAGCTCCCTTTGTAGGCAATATGAATATAATAACGGGCAGAGTTGAGGGCATTACCGTGGTCTCAATTTATATCGCCCACCCCGTTCGTGACCTTCTCCCCACAATCAAAACAATCCTTGAAAATTTAAGTAGACCCTTATTGATTATGGGTGATTTTAACTGCCATCATTATAGATGGGGCTCCGATCATTGCGATCCCTTCGGTGCAGGATTGGTAGACATCTTGGACGACCTTGATCTTTGCATTCTTAACAACGGTTGCTCCACTCGCAGAGTCTTACCCGGTCAACGAAAAAGCTGCGTTGACCTCTCTATTTGTTCCCCGGACATTGCTGCATCTGCCTGTTGGCAATGCACAGACCTGACACATGGAAGTGATCACTACCCCATAATCATCTCCTTCGCTCATAGAACGTATTTAGAAAAAGCGTTCCCTCCTTTACTAAAATATAACTTATCAGATCCAGACTGGTCAAAATTCGCATCACTTTTAGAACCTAAAATCACAGCACTACCTAAAATAAATGACACAAATTTCAACATTGATAACTCGCATGTAGATACTTGTTTTGAGCAATTTGTGCAGGCCTTAAACTCCTGCGCTGATTCCTGTTTCCCCATTAAAAATAGTAATAGACACAAAATCCCATCCCCACCATGGTGGGATCGGGAATGTACCTTAGTTATCAAAGAACGTATCACGGCAGAGAGGAAATACAACAGTGATATGAGCACCCAAAATTTGCTGAAATATAAACAGATTTATGCAAAGTCTAAAAGACTGTTACGGAGAAAGAAGCGCACTAGTTGGATGAACTTCTGCAACACTTTGTCACCTTCAACACCCCCTACCGTAGTTTGGAGAAAAATAAATAGATTTAGATCTGGATGCTCTCCCTCACTTTCCTCTACCATTTCCCGGGAGACTGCCAACCTGTTCTTTGATAAAATTGCTCCCCCTTATGTACCTTCGTTACAAGAATCTTACATCCTCCCTGTATTTTCATCTGACGATCCACATGATGCCCCATTCACAATGGAAGAACTTGAATTGGTCCTTAGTAGTGTCCGGGACTCTACTCCTGGTGCTGATGGACTACCTTATTCTTTTATAGTTCATTCTGGCATACAGGCAAAAAAATATTTTTTAGAATTGTTAAATTTTTCTTATTATAGTGGTCTAATTCCCAAACATTGGAAGTTACAAATTATTATTCCAATCTTAAAGCCAGGTAAACATATAGATGATCCTAACAGCTTTAGACCAATTGCTCTGTCATCGGTTCAAGCAAAAATTATGGAGCACCTAATTAAAAACAGATTGGAATGGATTGTGGAGTCGAGAGACTTGCTCCCAAACTCTCAATTTGGATTTCGGAAAGGACTAGGTACTATGGATAGCGTTGGAGTGTTAGTCACAGACATTCGACTCGCCCTCTCCAGAAATGACTCAGTGGTTGCTTCCTTTTTAGACGTATCGTCTGCATATGACAACGTCCTCCTTCCCATTCTCAGGCAGAAAATGCTTCAGCTGAGATTCCCGGCAAGGATGGTTCAGTGTATATGCCTTATGCTTACGTCAAGGTCACTGATCCTTAGAGTCCCTGGTGAGCATTTCGATCAAAGATTAACTTGGAAGGGCTTACCTCAGGGCTCGGTTCTGAGTCCTATACTATATAATCTTTATACGGCAGATGTTGGTACATGTCTAAATTACAATTGCCACATCCTTCAATATGCCGACGATCTGGCCTTGTATGTAAGTAGCAACTCAATCCATGATGCAGGGTCCTCCCTTTGCCTCTCTCTCCAATCTCTGAATCGTTGGCTTCTGAGACACGGCCTAAGCCTTTCTGCCCAGAAAAGCTCTGTGGTTATATTCTCCCGGAAAAGACAAATCCCATCGATACAAATGGACATAGACGGACAAGATATACCGATTGTCTCTAAGGCCAAATTTCTGGGCGTATATTTGGACTCCAAATTGACTGGTGTAAGCCACATTAACCATCTAATTAAAAAATGTGAACGGGTGATACCCATGCTGAAGGTACTAGCTGGTGTTTGGTGGGGTGCTCACCCATTCACATTGAAGTTGGTCTATAATGCTCTAGTACGAAGCATAATGGATTATGGTACGTTCCTTATGATTCCATGCAACAAGGGAGCGCTATCTGGCCTGGACAGGGTGCAAGCTAAATGCCTCCGGATTATATCTGGATGCATGAAGTCCTCTCCAATTAATGCTCTGCAAGTTGAATGCTCAGAGCCGCCGTTATCTTTGAGAAGACAATGTCTTGCCACTCGCTTCTGGAGTAGAATTAGTGGCAAAGATTTCCATCCCCTGTATGAAAACATTACTAAATTAGATCAAATTTGCCATGAATCTACTTTTTGGATTCATAAAGAAATTCCCCTTTATCTCCAATCTTATCGCTCTTTTAAAAATTTAGAGGGGTCAATAATTAAATCACATAGACTCCCACTATTTAACTTCCAATTCGAAATTCTTTGCTATAGACCTAAGATCTTCTTAGATATTGGTCTTTCTAAAAGTACTGTGTCAGCGGATCGGATTTTTAATGCATTGGTTGGAGAACACTGGCATGATTTTCATAGATTCTTTACTGATGCATCCAAGGTTACATATGATGATTATACAGGTGCTGCTGTTTACTATCAAAATTCAAAAATTATCCTGCAATTTAAATGTCCCAAGGAATCCTCAGTCTACACAGGAGAATGCATTGCTATCTTAGAAGCGTGCAGCTATATAGAATCCCATAATATCAATAAGGGTGTTATATTCACGGATTCGCTAAGCTGTCTTAAAGCACTGGGTCAAAACCCTTTCAGGGATAGACTTCACAGCTCTCTGCTTTTAGAAATTAAAAAATGTCTATACTCTTGTTCAAGGAAGGGCAAAGTAGTGCATTTAACATGGATTCCGAGCCACTCAGGTATAGGGGGTAATGAGTTTGCAGACAGGCTAGCGAAAAATGCCATTTCTTCAGAATCATCCGATCTGAAACATTTTACCCATTATACCTATGATCTACTAAGTCTTCCTCAAAGGAAATTGCTGTCTTTATGGCAAGAACACTGGAACGATTCTGCAAAGCAAAAAGGCAGACATTACTATGCGATACAACCAAACATACCACATAAGCCCTGGTTCTTCAAATTTAAAACAGTGTCCAAACCTGTAATCTCAACCATTTGCCGAATTCGTATAGGCCACTGCTCTTCCCCTGTATTCTTGAACAAAATCCGGGTTCGGGACTCGTCTCTATGCGAGTGTGGGTTAGATGAGGGTTCTTTGGACCATATATTCTTTAACTGTCCAAGAAATACTTCCTCATTTGATCTGTACAGTCATATAATATCTTTAAACATTCCCGTCCCTATTAACTTCTCTTCTCTTTTGACCCACTCTTCTCCTCGACTTTTTGAAGGTTTGATTACCTTCATTAGTTCTAACGTAATCAGACTGTGATTCTTAAATTTGATATGTGTTGTACTGTGGTGCACCTATTTTATTCAATGTTTTAACAATTATATATATTTCGTGTCAATGTGTTTGTTTCAGTTTACTAACTTCGTCGCCAAAATTTTATACATAAATAAAGTTCACTGTCGAACCAACATTAATATTATAGTAGGTAGTTGAAACAAATATTGTTAAACACACGAGTTCTCATCGCACATCTGACATTGGCAGAATTGTCGACACCGGCATCAGTTGCCATAGAGGGGAAAAAAAAAAAAAAAAAAAAGTAATGTCTCTACATTACTTTGATAATATGCAGTAATATTTAATAGTAGCACGCAAGGTATGTGCAGTGCTAACCAGTTAGAATATCGAACATCTATACGATTAAAAGGATTTGTTTGAAACTAGTAGTATGCTGGACGACACCAGACGCAACACAATGTTATCGTCACCACACATGTTCAAGTGCGTTTGCGCAAACGAGAGTTGCACCAGTCTCGAATCGAAAAATTTGCGCAGTTAATCGCCCACACACGTTTCAGTACACTGGTGCAAACTCAGACTTGCACAGTGATATCGTTGTGGCGGCCATTAGGTCACTATGACAGAAATTATCCGAAATGTATGTTGGTCCCCTACCACCTACTATGAAAACGATGTGTGTTCTGTGTACACAAGAAACCATACATCATTTACTAACTCAATAAGATCTAAAGCAAGGATGTATTAAAAGATTGATTATGTTCGAACACGCAACGATCATTACACATAAAAGACGACACATCAATAATATGTTAGCTTTAGTAAAAGAAACAGGCAATTTGTTATTAGATAATATTATTTATCGTGTCAAAGGTTACAAAAGACCCCAAACAAAATAGCGGCTAAGTTATTCACAACATAAATTAATGATTTCTATAAAAATATTTCATTAATTAGTATAATATTGCGATATTCAATAAAACAGTTTAAATATAGTAAAAACTGCAGGCGATAGGCCACGTCAGAAACATGGGAATGAGTCAATAATATTGATGATGCAGTCAATCAAAGGTTTCCTCAACGTATAACATTAAATAAGTATAAAAACTTAGTACAGTATATTTTCTTATTTATCAAACCGAGGAAATTGCACATAGTCATAAATCATATTGAATCGAAATTAACACCAGTATATTTGAGAGAAAAACGTACATACAAGTTATAAATATCAAGATAACAGTTTTTCCGACTTTTAAAGTGAGGAAATTTCGGATTACTCGTACATAGCGTGCGTGCGGTGACCATTCGTCAACATTTGACTTGCACGCCACCGTTACACATGCGAACAGGTTGACCACACTTTGGATAAATAGAATCGGGACAGTGGTCATACATTTCTTTTGTTATTTAAATGGAAACACATATAACATGATATTCTCTGCCTTTTAAATCAAAACCTAGGGTTTATAGCACATAAAATAGCTTATAGTCAGCTTATACTACACCAATTGACCACTGTCTCAAAACTGAAAATGGAAAGAGTGGTATTATAAAAATATATCAAAAGAAAATTATTCAAAATTGTTTCAATGAACAATATAAAAAAAGACATCTATTAAATATTTTAAACACTAATATTAGAAACACGAAAAAGCAAAATGTATCACAGACAATCTAGTATCATTTTATAATCTATAACCATATTTCGTGCTGTAAAAGTTCCTAAACATATTACTTAACAATACACGTTCCCTCGCCGTTCTTTAAATAATAAATCGGAAATGTCCTGAATTATTCACGATGAGTGGGCAACCCCGAGTACAAAGGGCATTAAATTCCGTATGAAATTATAATTTCTTCACGATTACAATATTTTTCACATCAACATACCGCACTTTATTGTTTACCGCCTTTATAGCGCACAAACATTTTAATACGAGCAGAAAAATGTTTAACTACAGTTTTTGGTGGTAGGTCTATCATATGTGAAAAGCCGCCTGGGTAGCCGCCACCGCAATGTCTATTTCTCCCGCCAAACAGCAGTGTAAAGGCACTGTTGTGGTCCGGTTTGAAGGACATTGTAGCCAGAGTATCTACTGGACATATTGAGACTTAACATCTTATGTCTCAGGATGGCGAGCGCAGTGGAATGCCAAGCATTACCTTATAATTCATGGTGTTGTTAAAGGTCTTCCGTTTTTGCCCTGTGCTACGTTTACGTAATTAAATAAACTCTTTTGTATCCATATTTACCGTGTACAAATTGTTATTTCAGGTTTTAGATATCGAAGACACACGGCCTACGTCATTTCTGGTATGGTCGATACTTAGGGGGGTCGAGAACTAATGTTCTATACATCGCCTTTAGGCTTTATAGGTGTCCAATATCGGAATGTCATGAGTGTATTTATATATTTATTTTTTGAACTACATACAGTCACACCATGCGCTTATTCAAATAAAAAACAGGCTGATATCAACATTCATACCAAAATTTTAAAATATTATTTCACATCCCAACCGATAGCGTACTATAAAGTGAGTATAAAACCGCTGGTTTTATGTAGTTTCCGTAGCTGAAGGGCAGTCATTCAGGCATATTCAGCGTTATCTCATGTTACATTGTTGTCACAGACGCGCGATGAAACGCGGTCAACTTGTCTCTTGACCCCTTTAGTATAAACTAAGTTCGTTTTTGAATTAAGTAATCGTTTTAATTCCGCATAAAGCGAGTTGAAACCACCCGTTTCATGCAGTTTCCGCAGCTGAAGGGCGGTCATTCAGGCACATTCAGCGTCATCCCGCTTTACATTGTTGTCACAGGTGCGTTGAAATACGCTCCACTTGTCTCTTGACCCCTTTAGTACAAATTGCGTGGGTTTTGTGAATTATTTAGTTTTCATACAGCATAGTTTCGTTCAAAGTAGAATGAGGTTAAAATAACGAGGTATCATAATAAGGAGACATGTAAATGGCTGAGAATAAGATAATGACTGTATGAGAATGTCATTTATATCGGCTAAAAGAAGCAAGATTGAAAGTTGCATTCTGGTATAAGCCGCAAAAATGCCAGGAATCAAGAAGACAATAATGTGCTATTATTTATTTGAAGTAACAACTCTAATAGCAATCTATTTAGGACGTGGACAACACTTCAAGAACACTGCAATAAGCTGAAATTATGAACATAATCAAGTTTTGAAGAAAGATGAGTAGAATGAAACGTTAGACGAATAATGGACGTGGAAAGTGTAATGTGAAAGATATGACGAATGAAAGTACTAAGGAGCAAAAGAGTTAGAGGATGAATGATTAAGATGTCGAATATGAAAGGACGGAATAAGAGAGAACAGTTCGGAAGACGTGAACGACGTACGACGACTCAATTAAAGACGATTATACTCGTATTATGTTGAAGAATTTCCGATCAATCTTTGTTTGGTTTGACCCGACACGGAACTATTCCCATATACATAAACTCACGTCTTTTTCTCAGAAGGGGTAGATAAAGGTGCAAACAGAACACCCACGTTTCGCCTTGTAATTTTCGTCCGACGATGTGATAAAGGGCGAAGCCTATCGCCGTATCGGGCACAAATTCCAGACTCCGAGCTAATAATAAATAGAAAAAAAACAATATCACTTTGCCCGACACGGGATTCGAACCCGAGACATCAGCTTTGCAATCATACCGTAGCACAACTGCGCCACCGAGGCGGTCTGAATTTCCCTTTGTTCAAGACTCAAACGAACCTAAGAGAACTTCAGCGTGTACATGACTTTTGTAATAAATTAATGAATCTCGTCTAAAGGGAAGCCTTGTCTTACACGGCGCTTTGAGGAACATTTTGTAAATTAATTGTACATTTTCTTGCCGCTCTAGTTCCGAGAATTAAAGAAAAACTTGCGTTCACCTTTGTAGTAGATGTTTATAATTCCATTAATACGGAGATTACGGATTTTCCTCAAAATTAGTATTCACCAGCAAGCGACGGTTAGCCATAGCTACAATCATGTTGGTCAGCGAATATTGATGTATTAGTTTACTGGCTAAAATCAGAAACGCGGCACATTTGCAAGGGTTGTTGTTGGGTTTCCAATATCAAGTATGGTGGTTGCTATCCAAGGAGAAGCCAATATTTGACAACTGGTACAAGAAAGTTTTAGGTTTGTAAGATTTAAATCTGTAAATTTTACATAAAATAAAATTAAACCTACTCCATATATCCAGGTGAATAAAACACCGTCTAACACTAAAACAATTTTAAAATTCCATCCGCAAGAGTGAAACGGAACGCCGCGCCGCGCCAACGCGACGCTTCATAAAAAAGCCGATAATATCATTAAATACAAAAACGCCCATACACGAGCGGGTAATGGCGAAAGCTTTTAATATCCAGCTAGGTAATGTGATTAACTTATCCCGCGGGAGGGCCTGGGAGTAAATGCATTAGATGCGGGGCTGCGATGGAAAAACCAAAGGCTCTAATGGACTTATCGAATAAGGAAGCGTGCTGGGAGGAACAAAGAACGGACTTAAATTATGAGAGAGAATATTTTCACTTTGTATTGTTTTATAGGCTTTCAGATGGAAGTGAAATGAGTAGGAAATATATTATTTTACTGAGATTTTAATTCAATTCTTGTAAGAAAAGTGTATGTATTACTTCCGAAAGTATTTAATCCTTGGCATTAAACAAAGAAATTTTACAAAGAAATTCTATAATATTCTAATTTTACGACAAAAACTACAATAAAAAAGTCTATCTCGTTTCAACATTTTATCAAAGAGCTGAAAACGAAATCGCCTATTAACTTTCAATTCAAAATGTGACTTAAGCCATCATTTCTCATTCAAAGAGAGCACAGTTACAAATCCCAAGAGGATTACCAGCGAACTAAATATCAAGTGAAATATGAAAAATTCTGACATCCAAACGGATTTTATCTGTGTGAAGAGGCTGCGAGAAGCACCTTTTACGTCTCAGTATAATCTACCCTCTGAATAAGGGGGGGGGGGGGGGGGGGCGGGGTGGGATCCCTCGCTAAAACCACCCCGCTAAGTATATAAAGCGGCTTAAATATTTCGCTACACGACTTAAGGTTATTAAGTTGCTTCGTGTATTTTCTTAGGCATTTAAGCGCTTTAAAATGAGATGGTAATTTAAAGGTTAGGTAAAGGTTAGTAGGCGTTTATCGACCTATCTATGTTTATGATATTGTGACGTGAATGTACTGAAATATAATAAAAATGGAGTATAATGGTTTCTTAGATTTACGCGAATGTTACACATTGAAATAAAACTAGTTTTTACGGATTTTATCGCGATTTGGTTTAATTTTACATTCTTTAACTTCCCGAAGTTTCGATTGCTTTACAGCTTTCGTGGTCACACGGGGCGGAGACGTGGTCCGCCCGGATAAAATCCGTAAAATTAGTTTTATTTCAAAAATGGAGTACATAAATATTTCATGAGTCGTATCTCATTAAAAAAAAAAATTGAGGAAGTACAAATAGTAAAGTACACAAAACGCCTCTATTGGACAAATTAACACTGTTTTTTTACGAAAATAAACTAATACAAATTATTACAAATTTAAATGGGTTATAAAAATTAGAATGACTTTGTGAAACAGTATATCACTGTAATCACGTAGTTAAAATGTAGCTAATAGTGCAATTACGCAGCTGAATAATTTTTATATTCCTAGTGACATGCATTCAAATAAATATTTATTCCTTCCTTCCGCAGAATGAAAATGTCAGAATGTTTCTATTTTTCGGTTATTGGCTTAAAATATGTATACAATTATTACTTATTTATTTAATTAAAACACACCAATGACAGAAACACAAAAAATAGGTACAAAAATTTATAACACAATAATTTTGGACAGTTTTACTATCCCTATTCCCTACAGGTGTATACAACATTAATTCGTTATAAGTCTAACTTCTAAGGAAGAGAGATATAAAAAATATTGATCTTAAACTTGGAAGCAAACTGAATCCCTCAAGTCAAGGGAGACGAGGTCAATTTCAACAAGTTTACAAAAAAAAGAACCGTAGTAACTAAACTCATTGCTAACTTCAGCCTTAGAACGACTTATAAAACCAATATTGACCACGTAAAAAATACACGACCTCCGAGTACGAAACTCTTCAAACGGAATCCATTTTCGGGAAAAGTTAACGAAGACCCGGCGGGGAAATAGACGAAATGAGATTCCGAGAAAAGTTTCACGATTTCATTTCGATTACGCAAAGTAGATGAGGATTAGTAATCCGCTTTGAGGATTCTGATAACGTAATTACATTAATTGGCCAATATTCGGTTATCTGATGGAGATTTATTAAAATGTTAATTAATGTAATTGATGTGTTTTCGACATTTAGACAATTTCGCACATTAATACAGAACACAATCATACTACACACAACATTTACTCATTTTTCTTGTGATCATTTAATTTAACAAAGCACTTAAAAAAAGGAAGAAGCAAAGAATTTATCACAAATAGCTCATCTGAATCTTAAGTCCACGACAAAACAAAAGATTTTATTTTACTGAAATTGTGATGTAATTCTTCAGTATTTCAAACAATGTATTCGCAAAACAGTCTAATTCGGCAATGCTTTGAAAAGTTTCGTGTAATTTATATTTCTTTTGATAAATTATAAGCTCTTTGTGAAAATAGAAATGTTTCATAAGATCATTAGGAATTTTACTTGTTCAGAAAAGAAATACGCTCTTTATATTTTAGCGGAATTTCTGTGCGGCACGGAACTATATTTGTCGAGATAACCTTAATAGGTTACCTAGTTAATGTGAAGTTCCTGGGAAGTGGCTTAGTTACTTGGAAGGAACCCAAAATATTATCAAACAATACTTTATGGAGAATAGAACGGAGTGTACCCGTATAGTTTCGAACCCTTGATCTTAAGCGCCATGGTAGCTCAAATTAAGATTCCGCAAGTAGTCCAACCTTATTTTTCTGTTAAAACACATCTGCCACACTAGCAAGTGCGGTGCTGTACAAACACAGCACCGACGGAATGTCCACGGATAACGTTGTGCAAATAAACAAGCTAAGTTTTATGGTCGCGCGTAAACCGCTCACTACATGGCTGCCACGTTTTCTGTTTTCATTAATTACGCCAACCTACCCGGATTTGTGAAAATTGTGGTTAGAAATGTGTATTAACCATGCGTTTTGTCAATTCTTGGCTTTATTTTTCTACGAATATTTCGGCGAAAATAAAACAAACATACTTTAATAAATCTGACGGTAAGTTCAGTGCTGTCCAAATAAGTAGAGATTATCATCTCTAGTTTGTCGACACAGTTATGTAAATATAATGTAAGGGTGCACCCGAAATATGACACACTTATAACTAACCTAACATCGTATCCAGTCTTTTCCGAAAAGAAATCAATGATTTCACTCGGAATCTAAAACTAAAGACAGATATACACTAAAAGACCTTTCTATAATGACAAACTAAAAAAGCCACTCTATATTACCTCACAATTCTAGCCAGTATTATTCGGGTAATAACAAACAGAGCCGACGAATAAAACAGTAGCTTATTGCTCTCATCTCGCCGTATATAAAACAGCTGGGAGCCGGCCCGCCCAGTTATTGCCACCCCGTCGACAAGTAAAAAGAATATGTCGTGCATTTATGAACCTATAAACCAACTTATTGCATATATGAATGGAATATGCAAAGGGAAGTGTGCAGACGGAATAGGAAAAAATCTTTCGTTCATTTTGTGTGAGTAGAAACTCGTACCTCAGTGGAAGGCAGTGATAATGTCTAAAGGAAGTTGGAGCGTTGGAGTGTGCATAGTTTTTTGCAAAATTGAGGATGCTTTGTATAAACTTTAGCCGTTATTCATGAGCTATAATTCCCGATTTAGTATTTGAGCTTATCCTATTGTTTGAAAGGTATCTTAGGAAAATACGGCAGCAATTAACAAAATACGTTTGATTACAGTTATGTTTCGGTGATCAATGTTTTTCAGATGTGGTTGTAAGGGTCTAAAACTCATATATTGCCAACACCAGACTCTAAACATGTGAATGAATTTATTCATTGAATAATGCATTACTCCATGTTCTAAATCTTACGTAACTACTTAAACACAAGTACACGCTACAAACAAGACATACTTGAGCAACTCACAAACAAATTAAACTTTATAATATTTATACTCTATCTAAACTAAGAAGTTCCATTTGACATTGGGAAATAGGGATGCTGTCAAATAAATCGGTTCTTACAATATCCGATTATTTAGAGATATCGATAATATTTGTTTGTATTTCTTAATCGATTACAGTTTATATTTTCAGTTTACATAATTTCGTTTATTTTTTTATGAACATTTTTATTCTAATGAGAAATCAACAATTGCATGTCACTTTACTATTTAGGAACAAAAGGAGTGATTTATTTATTACTAGCGGCCCGGCCCGGCTTCACCCGGGTGCAGACACTTTTTCGAGTCCAGTCCACATCACGCACATGCTTAAGAACACATGATACATACATACAATACAATACATATACTCCAAAGTGAGGAACCTCCTCACTATGTGTGGCGTATCCTACAATACCGCCTTCATTTCCATTGTAATATCCAAATCTATTAATTAATAATAAATTAATTTATATTTATATTATTATTTCACTATTTATTGATGTAAGTTCGTTGACAGCATACCTATTATTAGCTGAAAGTTCAGTATTATTAAAAATTAAAAAACGTCTGTTTTATATCTGCTCGATTATTTAAATATTTTTACCGATTATGTGTATGCAAATGCGTTTGAATAGTCTCGACTCTACCGGTAAAAGACCTGACGAGGTGACTTTGCAATGACGTCTAGAAAAAAAATATGTTGTTTAAAATGGTTATTTTGCTTTATTTAAAGGATTCTAGTTTAAATTTAGTGATTATGGTTTGTATATCTAGTGATAAAATAAGAATAGCTTCATAATTCCATGGATTTACGGAAAGTGTTATTGAAATTGTGTGGGTTACGTCTGCACAAAGTTATTTACGTTAAAAGTATGAAACGTCAAATGGAACCTCTTAGTTTAGATAGACTATAGTGTCAATATTTAACTGATTAAAACTCGGCGCAAGCGGCGTCTGTTTGTTGTTTTATTTAAATGAGACTTGACATTGTGATGAAAACGTTTCTGATGGACCGGATACACTTAGGGTCAGTTGTACTAACTTGGGTGATAGCTTTGACTTATACGATTTAATCAAGTAACTTTGGCGACAGCTTTAAAGTTTGAAAATGTCGATACTGTATGATAATGTATGTTAAATTCCAAGGTATGCTCATAGTTAACAGACCCAACTGAGCCTTAGACATCTGAAAATAAATAATCTCTATGAAGAACACTATTACATTAAAACTGTTCGAGGTAGTATTGATCAATCCATAAAAAGTAAACATAAAGTTAAAAATAACCAACTTTACGATCACTTATTTATATTTAGCATCCCTAAAACGGTTATTTCTCCCCATTCGCAGAGATAGCACACCTGCGTCCTATTGTAGACAGTACCACCGAGTATACAATGTACTTTACGACCTTTACAGTACAATGAAAAAAATACGAGCATATTTCACCCACAAAAGCCTGTGTATATAATTGATATAAAATACTAGACAAGACATTGCAAACAAAATGTGTGTATAAAGAGCAGTACCGCATATTCTGTTCTATCTCTCTCACTCCTAGATAAATACCCTATCTTCCTTCTCACTTCACTGATCCCTTGTGTCTCATACGCGCGCATAGAACGAGAGGTAGCATATTTTATCTTTCGTCTCTTTCACTCCTGCGTAGTCACCCTATCTTCCATCTCACCCCACTGATTTCTTGTGCCTGATACGCACAGATTTTGTTCATCCGCTTCAGTACACTTCTATGATGTACCTACTGTATATGCAATATTTTCACGCCGACCACGCAACAATTTAATGACTTTCATAAAAAGTTTTACGACATGACGCTGTAATCCTAAGGGAAACGGTCGCGATCTACGGTGAGTTTGATCATCGGGGTTATAGGTAATACAAACCCACAAGATTGTAGTACGATGATAATACTACAGTTGCAAATGTACCTCGGAATTAATTTAGATCAATTCAATCATGTTTTTTGAAACACAATATAGGTGATCTAAAACGAGAATAAAACCAATGATTACATGTTTTGTAGTCTACATATGACACGAAACTAGCTTCTAATAATACAGCTTCATTTGTATTCTATTAGCTATTTTAGTTTGTACCTAAGCAGAGCATCACATCTGGTTTAATTAAAGTATTTAAATTAAGGTCCCAAAAAACCTACTAGGATACAATAACGCAAGACCTATGTAACTTGTTGCAACTTGCATACATCATTCTACAACTAATTCCACTAAGATCACTCATAAAGATCACATAAAATGACTCATACAATGATTCTTCTATTTCACAAATTTCATCACACATAACACATGACCAAAGTCTCATTCAAATCGTTCCAACCTCCAAAGTCCAAACCCACAAAAATCCTACCAAGTAACAACAACTGGAACACATCTCGAACTTCAAATGTCGAATTAATATCGTCCATCCGTTGACCGAATCATATTTGACCTCGGCGGTAACAACGACCGGGTGACGTCACGCGGCTCCCGTTCGAGACAAAACGCAAATGACTGTTGTGACATAATGAACTGTTAATCGGTCAGACACGAGACTTAATCGGCGGAGTTACCATCGTGTGTGCACGCACGTGTTGTCCGAATATTTTTAAATAATATGTCATTGCCAACGGAACTTGTTTAGAATTACTGATTTTCCCGGAGTGTACGGTTTTTTTTATTGACTTTAAGTAAGATAGTTTTGTGTGTAACATAAAAGAATGTAATATCAGTTTTAGTTAAGTATCAGAGGAAATAGAAACGCAATTATTTGAGGTTTTAGAAATCGTCGAATTAAGACTTAAATGCGTAAAATCCTCTCTTCAATGAAATTTATAGTCTGACTTAGGAACCTATACAAACATCGTACTCTAATCAATACGATGTGCGTAGATAAAATCGTGAAATGTTCATAAACTGAAATGACAAGTGCAAATAGTACGGCTTCTGGTGAATTCGATATAAATCGTCGGCGATTGCATGCGGTTGGTTAGCAATCGATTTTGTCACATTAACGCGCTGTCCGATGTCCTAAACGCATTAGCTGTGAAGCATGCGGTGTATGTCGTATAGATGTGTTAATAATTTGATATGCATTCGCTCTACAGAAGATAAATCGTATTGTAGGTAGTTGGTATCCAGAAGTAAATGAATTGTGCAAGCTTAGTTGGGAACATGTTTCTTTTGTGGCCCATAAATCGGAAAATTAATATGAAAATATAATCTTTAAACAGCGGATTTTGATTTGAAGACTTGGAAAGTATGGACCAAATAAAAGTAACTCAAGTTTTATGGCGCTGTGAATGGTAGTGTCAGTCAAATAACTCCCTGGTTAAATTGTGACGTAAATAAATACTTTAAAACAAAGTCAGTAGCATTTTAAATTGACGAACGTGCAAATACAGGATACGGCTAATTCAAGAAGAAAAAGATTTGCGAAACAAGATGAAGACGTGACTGTATGCATGTAAAGTAACAAGCGTTAAACCAATTTAAAATCATGACAAGAATATTGTTCACAACATCATAGTAAACATGACGTTCAATTCAAAGAATTATTATCAAGGCGAATAAAATAGGACAGTTCATTTAGAAAGACATAAAATATATAAAATTACAATTACTAATATGTTACATTAGATTTGAATTAGTTAATCAACTCCTGGGCATTAAGATGGTTTGTTACAGCGAGTGGAAAAAGAAATGTTTTATATCTATAAAAATATTTCCAATGACTATATCAATTAAGAGGTTCAAAGTGTAACAAAATGAACAGACGTAGGGATGCTTAAACATAAATAGTCAGGGTGCTTTGTCGGTGAATGCAACAAGTTGCTCACGGCAACAGTCTTCAAGGTTCGTGAAAAATAAATACGGTTGCCCCTGCCATATACGAGCTTCGTTACCTTTACTCCAATCTATCACTTATTTTTGTAGCCACAATTTAGATGGTATTTATAGTACACGACCCTGGCTTAGTATGGTTTGACATTTCGTCCCTAGTTACCCATTTTTGCTATAGATTTTTTAGTAATTTCTTTCCTATTTGTACTTTAAACATCATCGTCCTCAATCCCTTCCCACAAATCTAATCTCACTGGCACCGATCAGGGGGAAAACATGTCATTAGTCAATTAATGACGAATATTATTGCGAGTACGTCACTAAGTCCGGTCGATTACGGTTCCCAGCGCAATGATTCAGCACAAGGTTAAGAACGTTCACCGGAGACCACGTGCTCGACTATCGGTCGATAGCGTTATCTGCTTTGAAGCGTGATTTGTGTGTTTAATTCCGGTTATTTTTTATTGTGTTAGACTGTTGGATTGCTTATTCATGTTTCGCTTTGAGGATTTAGGTTATATAGATGGTGCTTCAGCAGGTTCTAATCAAGACAGGTTGAAATCTAATATCTGAACGCATGTCTGTTATTAGTTCTAATGCAATCCCAGCTATGCATAAAAATACTTGTAAAATTAACACTTAACGCCAATCTCCAAGCAGTTTACCTTGATCAATCAACATTTCTAATTTGCAATCCTTTTCCTCACAGTCTCATCACATAACAGAATTGGCTTACTACAAAACATGTCTGGGTTGAACAGGCTTTGATTCAATCCATTACTACAACGGAACTACTCATACAAGACAGCCGACGATCCAATCAGTGCAACAATACAACTCATTCCCCACAACAGCATTCATGGAAGGCGGAAATAAAAGTAGGAAACGCGGCGTGTTCCCGCTCAGTCACCGCCTGACCCACATCGCGGAGTGCACTCCACTTCCGACCCAGCATCATTAATCTTATCGCCGGGAATCAATACGGGCCTTTCCCTTCACACTGGTAATGGGTGACAATTTGTTTAAAGCGATCCACAGTAGCCTAAATTGGTACAGTTTTTATGTGAAGAGTCTGGCTAGAAAATTTCAAAGCATATGGTAATTCATATAAAAATACCCAAATTGGTCGTCAAATCAATATGTCAGTTTCCATCGACCCCACGATGTTCCTTCATAGCTCAATTATACGAGTATGTTTCAGCAACAGTATGTTAGCATTTACAAGTCAAGATTATCCTGGAAAGAACTCTTCGAAACACAAAGCCAACAATCATTGACACCATTTTTCATACTAAAAAGAAGTATTCTCAAAAGATAAAGATAAATCATATTATTTTAAACAACGTTCAGTGAAGTTGAGTTAATATCGCAGAAGATTTCATACTTAGCTTAGCGTGTCGTGTAATCTGCAGATAATGTTATAATGTTCACGCTAACGGCTTCCTCTGTGACGTTAATGGCACCACGTATAACTAATGAATCCGATCAACCACTGATATTACGTATATTACTGAGATTCAGTTCAACTATATCTCAGCTGGAGTTTCCTTCGATAACTTCGGGGATATTTCGATTATCCCGACGCGAAGTTTCGATTACTATACAGCTTTCACACACACGCTTTTTTGCTACTCGGAAATAGTTTTATTTCTAAAGACTTATTATTAGACCCGTACAAGGCCAGCATGGTGGACTAATCTAAAGGCCTCTTAATTTAAAAACCTTTAGCTCATTACGTTGACGTACATAGACTGCTATTTATATTATTGTTAACACGTCACACTCCACTCTAATAAATTTGTGTTGGACGTGACGACGCTACATTGTCATCATCATATTAATAATTAAGATATCTTTTATTTTTATGTGACGTAGTATCTTATGTGCTGTTAGAGATCCGCTGACGTCATCGAGTGTCGCGTCACTCGTGTATACGTGATACTAAGCATGATTTTGAAGATAGGAAATGTTAATCCTATTGGTGTTTATTAGTTTTAAAAATCTTATAAAGTTTTTAGGTAACTTTAATGTTGTAAAACAAATTATCAGAAAGAAGATTTGGTTTCTACGTTTTCTTTTTATATTTTTGTATTTTTTTTTGCCATAAATTTTCCAATCTAAGCTCCAATAGAAAAAACTGGTAACTTTTGTTAATAAATATACATGTAATTTAGCAACGAGGCACCAACGTCCCGCTAGCATGCAATAAGGGAGGCAGAAGTAATAGAAAAAGAAATTGTGAATAAATCTTACAATCGGCACATAATTAGCCGATATGAATATCAGTGACGCTGGACCAATTAAACTAAATCCTTTCCTGCATTACATTGTCGCTCGAGGACTGAATCTTATACGTAACAACTAACAATTTATAGTTATTAATAACTAGCGTATAGTATGCAATAACAAGCGGTATCGGACATAATCCGAGCGTGTTTACGTCAATTTTATCCGGCGAGATAAAACGTGACGTATCCAGGCACCGCCGAAACGCATGCCACTGCCGTCTTCTGAGCCCATTTAATGCCCCAAACATTGACGTTCGGCTCACGTGAATTGATGATAATAATACATACATAAACTCACGCCTCTATCCCCGAAGGGGTAGGCAGAGGCGCCACCAGGACACCCACATTTCGCCTTGCATGTTCCGTCCCACGATGTGATAGGGGGCGAGCCTATCGCCATATCGGGCACAAATTCCTGACTCCGGGCTGATAATGAATGGAAAAATCCATTATCACTTTGCTCGACCCGGGACTCGAACCCGAGACCTCAGCTTTGTAACCGTACCGTAATACAACTACGCCACCGAGGCAGTCGAATTGATAATAATGAAATAAATAGATATGTAATGTGTGTATGAAATGTTACTTTCGCGTGGATTGTGTCTGTAACCTAATACTAGAATTGTATTAGTTGATTAACATCATTAGGCTGATTTTAAGGTTCATTGCAAAACTAAGTCAGTTTTTACGAAAAAGGAAACAAACAGTAACATTGCCTAATCGTGTGGCTGAAATAAGGCTACGAAAAAAAGAAAGTCGTCAAAATTATGCTAAAACATTTAATCATAAACTGGCCTTACACATTTAGCTAACCAGACAGAGCTTTTATAGTAAAAGATATACTTTATTTTCTTATTTACAACACAGCAACAAGCTAAAGTGAAAGGATCTACGGCTTTACACGTAAAAATACATTGACGTGTAGATAAGGGAATATAAATATATTTGGTATTTATTAGTAAACGATTGTGTGAAATATGACAAAGAAAAATGCGATACAATTTTATTGCATTACAATAAATATTACTAAAATGCGGATACAAAGACTTTTCTACAATGTATTCTTATTATTTCCGCTTTAGCAGGAAACTAGCATAAACAATTCCACTTATTTACTAAATGAGAAATAAATCAAAGAAGATTAATAGTCTAATAGCTATTTTAAGCAATAATTACCGACATGAATTTAACAGAAGGATGTTTAAAAGGCTTATAAATTGGAATTAATTGATCAGCTTTAATTAGCGTTAGATGCCTGGAGTAGTCGTTTGCCTTTTCGTTTTAAAAATTAATAATTCCTTTGGAAATCCATATTTTAGAGGATCAACAAAGAAAATTTTAATGAAAATCCGACTTCCATCTCTAAACTTCTAATTAGAACGGGCCTCAATGGTCCAAACATAAATTTAATTTAGGTTAAGCGCGGGTCCTCAATCCCACCGAGGTAAATTAAGCCTATTCTAAATAAATCCGGAGAGGGCATCTAGTGAAGAGGCGGTGTAATTGAGCGGAGTATGAAATCTGGCCGGATCTTCTATTAAATTTACAGACGTCGAGTTAAGGAGGCGCATTTGACCCAAATAACTGGACGTCGCCGGTCGTGGAGTGGACCCGTGCTCCTCGCTCGGGAGTGCTCGGGATTGCGTCAAAATATGGATAAGTTATCATACTTATGTGCATAACTCCACCTCTCCAGCTTAGAACTACACGAGCGGAAACTTTCAATCCGACATCCTTGCATCCGCGTGGAGCCCAAATTAAACCCGTTGATATGAAAACGGTAAATCTTATTAATCTCGACTCGGGTGCAACGGACCGGCATGGCGGTTTAGTTGCTAATTGAAATTTCAGTCAAAACACGCGCGAATCTAATAACTTTGCCCATTTTGCGCATAATTAATTGCTAGAAATGAACGTTTCAGCGCGGTCGGACGTTTCGTTTGATAATCGAAATTTTGGTTGAGAATTGCTTGTTTTCCACTGTGCGCTTGTCATATTTCGGAAATTGATTATGAATTCTTCAATAGTGGAATTTTGGCTAAATATCACGAACGCTTGGGGAATTCATTCAAATTATCCAAATAATTATTAGACATTTTTTTTGCAATCATTAAAATAATTATTACTCATAACACATATTTAAAATATCACTTATACAGAAATGCAACACATATAACTTGCGAACTATCGGTTACTTCATACAAATAACATCGAAATTCATTCTTCCAACACTTATAGACACATTTATATCAAAATTTTCCTCCTTTTAAATCCCTTTAACATGAATCAAACCTTACCTATCTTCCCCCAACAGACCTCCCCCTCATCAAAGCGCCACCCATCATCATCATATAAGGTCGCACGACACAATTATGTTAATAAATTAGTTCAAGCGGCGCGCTGCAGAGCGCTGCATAATTTTCCACGTGACGCGCTGGAAAACGACTTTTCGCTGACGTTGAGCGCCGACGGTGCTAGCTGACAAGTCAATTTAGCTTTACCCCTACGTTTATATTGCTTTACAATTTGTACATTAATTATTTTAATAAACATACATACATATATAAACTTACTCCTTTATTCCAGAAGGGTTAGGCAGAGGCGCCACCAGGACACCCACATTTCGCCTTGGATGTTCCATCCCAAGATGTTATAGGAGGCGAGCCTATCGCCATATCGGACACAAATTCCCGACTCCGGGCTGATAGTGAATAGAAAAATCCAATATCACTTTGCCCGACCTGGGATTCGAACCCGAGACCTCAGCTTTGTAGTCGCACCGTAGTACAACTACGCCGTTAATAAAAGTTACATTTATTGGATAGTATTTTCATGTAATATTAGCGGGACGACTAGGCTTCACTATGGTGCAAGTTATGCTCTGATGTATCAAATATGTTTAGGTTTTAAGTTAATCCGGCAAAACTAACATATTCTTGAGCGTAGTAATTAAGGGTTTAATTCCCATTACTATGCCTTGCATGATTTGCTGAATTTATAAAGTAACGTTCATGTATTGTTAAGCAGGTATAAACCTTGCAATAATTGTAATTTATAGTATACTTTAACATAAGGACTTTAATATAAAAATAATCTGGATGTAGATATTTTAACCTAAAATATATTATCCGTAGTAATAATGAAGTAGTATATTTTAATGCTTCGTTGACTTACATCTAATTTTGAGAGGATCCGTGGTTCAGCAAGCGAAAACCCCACTGATATTTTTTTTATTTTTATACACATGGCAAATTTAGTATTTTTAATGATGATTAAGAAATATGTAATTGTTTCCGATTTTTAGTTATTTAAATATGTGAACTTAATTTAATATCTTTACTGTAGAGTAATAAATGTCATGATATTTAAACGTCGTCGTATTTAAATATTGAACGAATCCAGCATTCAATGCTATGGCGGCAATAATTCCGACTCGCTCACGAAATTGTTCCTCACGCGATCGTTACGAACAGCCTTAATTGATTTAAAGAGGTTTTTGATAACGTCGATCTAATACAAAAACCTTTTTTGTTTTAAAATTATCAATCTATTGGCTTTTTGAATGTTTTGTTCCAATTAGTTTTAGCAAACGAGCAAGCCACGTATTTTTTGCGACAATCACAATCCTACTCATCCTCACAAGGCTTGGAAACTTGTAGATGCATCGCCGACTTTGAGAATGGAAGCCGTAAAATATATGTTGAATATTATCAATTTATCCTTTTGCTAGACGGCGCAATGCAAATCGGTTATCATCGGGGCCATTCTAATCTCAATAATATTCTAGACACTGTAGGTCTGTTTTGGACGAAAATAAACAAGACCGAAGTGCTCTCTACGTTACGGAAGGGAGGTATTTTTGAAAATAAATGCCCCCATGAATTTCAACCCACTTCAAATAAGTTGAAAATGAGTTCTACAAACTAAGCTATGAGGTAATGTAACTTAAGGTAAATAAAAATAGCCACAAGGAAGAGATAACCAGAACACTCGACATTACGCGGTACAAATAAAATAGATTAGCATTGACACAATTATAGATGGAAAAAGACAATTTAAATAACACAGACGTAGACATTAGAGACAAAAGTCCTTGCCTCGGCAATTATTGCCAGTCGCATGTGTGAGGCCAACTACCTATGGTCACGATGCAGCGAACACTCGATATAGAGTGATTCATGTAACGGTATTTGATACTAGCATTTACCCGCGACTCGTATCGATAAAAAAAAATTGTCCGCTTATTTTTTGGGTATACAGACGATTGATAAAGGATGACGTCGCCAGGCTTCAAAAGAAAATCTAAGATAATTTCAGGTTGGCCTAATAATAAGTTGGCCTAATGATAATAGCACAAAAGCCGCAAAACATCAAACTCATACATACTTGGAAAGGGTTCCTAATTGAAGTGATTCACCAACTAATTTCTAATGAGACGTTGGTTACGACCGACATTAAAACATACTTGTGTTTGAAAGTTTATATAGTATATAGGTATATAAGTCTAGGTTTTCCGGTAATTATGATGGAGAATGATAAATGAACAAATGGACCTTTCTTCGTATTCTACACACTACATGGTTTCGTACTTACTTCAATAACATCTTACATACGAATGAAGTATAATATGAACAATCAGATAAAGCAACTTAAATACGTATTCATTGGTCTCGTGACAGCACACCTAGACTAAGAACCTTTCAGAAGCTAGACTCTTTCTAGAATCTTTACTCTTATCAATCAACACTATATGAGAAATATGATAAAAAATATTGAATAGAGATCGTTGGACTTACAATCTTGACTATAAGACTCAGTACAGCTGGTAGCATCACTTACACAAAACGGACGGTAAGTTATTTAGGTGTTGCGTCTTGAGTCTTCAGTCTCTAAAATCATCGGAGATTCAACAATTCTCTTTTTATCCAGATTTATATTTCCACTTGGCAAAAAAAGAAAATTAAAACATTAAATTGTTATTTGCAGACTAGGTTTCAAAAACTCAGGTGTAATTATAAACAACAGCTATGAATTTTGATGAGGCAGAGCACCACCCTCAGACACATTAGCAATTCTGGGTGGAGCTAACCAGTTTTACATAAACAAAATTGTGGTTTTTATGCTATTTCAGTCTGGTTTAACTAACAATAACTAGTTTTTTTTTAATAGTGGTCCACGAATATTAGTGAATTGTTATTGATGTACGTAAATGAAATGCTGTCAAAATTAAATATATCGCAAGATATCTTTGAGTGGTCGGTATAATTATGCTGGTCTAATCGATTACTTCTTACGTCTCTTACCTTCTCTCTTACAAGATCAGACATGGCTTCATATTTACTCAGATCAAAAATTCACACTTTTATCTCCTTGACAAAACTCAATTTTATTCAAAATGCAACAATACCAAAACTATATGTCGGTGGCGTAGTTGTATTACGGTACGGTTGCAAAGCTGAGGTCTCGGGTTCGAGTCCCGGGTCGGGCAAAGTGATATTGGATTTTTCTATTCATTATCAGTCCGGAGTCAGGAATTTGTGCCCGATATGGCGATGGGCTCGCCCCCTATCACATCGTGGGACGGAGCACACAAGGCGAAATGTGGGTGTCCTGGTGGCACCTCTGCCTACCCCTTCGGGGATAAAGGCGTGAGTTTATGTATGTATGTATGTATATGTCAATGCAGTGATATTGCAGAAACCTTGGATGCTCGAAATTACTCCGGAAATTTTTCCAACAGCACCAGATCTCGGCAAATATTAAGATGGAAATATTATTACGTCATCGAAATCAGTAAATTTTTTAACTGTCCGAATTCAGCAGTACTGAAATTAACAAGACAATGCGCGTTTAATTTCTCGCCTAACCAAATTTTAAGTTTTTGTTTAAAGTGTTTTATTGAAGTAAAAAAACATTACCAACTTCGGGTTTATTTGAATTCTTAAACATTCTTAAAACAAACTTTGCTTGCGAAGATATTAAAACAATTTGTGAATTTCAAATTTTATCATTGAAATGTTCATTAAGCTTCTTTTTAAATGAATATTTAATTGCCGCTTGTGATTTTGACTTTCAAATGTGGCCAAATGAGAATCATAATTAATACAATATTAACGCCGTTGTATTTTATCCGTTTATTTAATTTCTTTGTTCAAAACTAAAATTTAATTAGTACTATCGCTCTACAAAAAATAAAATAAACAACGAACCTGTCTTGTTTCAGAATATAATAGTAAATATACGTGTACCTTGCCATTATTTCAAACAAAATGTTGCAATCAAAACATTTTTTAATTCGAATCAAAAAGTTTTAAAAAAATCGTGATGAAAAAAATGGACGTTCAAAGCCTCGGTCGTGCCACAACACGAAACGTCAAACAATTCCAATTTCAAATGCAAAAAGGACACAACAGAACTCGTGTACGTCAGCTGAGGGGGGTATGACCCACATTCCCTAACGAGTAGGATCGGGGTCGAATGCAGCACTCGACGGCGCGTCGAATACGCCCCGGTAAGGGGGGGCACGTGAGAATTCACTGAGCTTGCACAGGGATCGAGATAAATTGAAAACTAGCGGCTGATGGCCGACTTCCCAGAGTGTACGGAGCTGTTTCATTTGGAACTTTGGTGATATTTTCAGTTTTCATCGGAGTTTAGCAGCTTTTCCTCTTGGACACAAAAAAAGACGAAGCTTTCTTTATAAAATTAATGTTTATGGGAATAATAAAAGAAAAAAATATATCCCATTAACATTGTATTTTCACGATGAAATAACGTGAGTTTAAATCAGAGATATGGACGGCCATGTTTAGTGATAATATTCTCGAGAGCCTCTTTTCTCTGGAGAGCTACATACATACATACATAAACTCACGCCTTTATCCCCGAAGGGGTAGGCAGAGGCGTCACTAGGACACCCACATTTCGCCTTGCATGTTCCGTCCCATGATGTGATAGGGGGCGAGCCTATCGCCATATCGGGCACAAATTCCTGACTCCGGGCTGATAATGAACAGAAAAATCCAATATCACTTTGCCCGACCCGGGATTCGAACCCGAGACCTCAGCTTGGTAGTCGTACCGCAGTACAACCACGCTACCGAGGCAGTCTAAATGTTGACTATTTGTGTTAGAGACCATTCCCAAAAACACACTACCGCAAATCTAGTCAGCTAGAATCGGCCGTCCACTAACCCACATAAGGACAGCGTAGTGGCCCGCCCAATCTCTCGAAAACTTAACTTGTAAAAGTCAGCAATTCAAATATCGACGTTTATTTATTCATTTTTATTCCTACGCTATAAATAAAACAGCAGACACATCCCTACAAACTGCAACTAAATCGAGTTATAAAAGAATCAATAGGGACACGTGTTCGTCTCACTAGTTGTATAGAACGGCTGTGAGTTAAATGTCCAGTGCACATCGCGTACGCCTCTCGACCCATATATTGTATCGCCGAGCATTTCGTCTGTTTGCAGACGACTGCAGACTTTACCGATGATATTGATGGGTATTCTGAGAGTGGAAATATATGGAAATTAAACTGAGATACTGGGTTGTAAAGTTAAAAATAAAAAAATTGACTATAGCTAACCTCGGCTTATCTTAGACTCTACGTTTATACTGTCGGAGTGGTACGTAGATTGGTATTTCCGTTCTATACCGTAATATGGAAGTCTATTGCGTCATACCAAACACAACATGAAAAAACCTATGCCTGAGATAAATTGAAAAAAAAAAAAAACAAGTGGCGTGACTCGGAAACCATCTCCAGAACCGTCGGCTCTCAACCAACAATTTCTACCACAAGACAAGTTAATAAATTCACAACAAAGGACACGCGACAATTGTGTACTTACAAGTGTAGTATTACAATTAAAACTAACCTTTAGGCGAACAAAATGAATGTAATTATGTTGTAATGTAAGCGATATGTTTTACGAGCGCGGTGTAAACTCGTTAGCGTTGCGCTCCCGTGAGTAGCCTTTGAATATCCAGTTGCTGTCGGTTTAGTATTTTCGTTTATTATCTACAAACATCTACATAAAATATTGTATAGACTAATTAAAATGAATATTGGATATTTTTAATCATTATCAGCCCGGAGTCAGGAATTTATGACTAGTATGGTGATATGCTCGCACCTATCACATCGTGGGACGGAACAAACAAAGTGAAACGACCAAGACACCCAGTCTTGGTAGCACCTCTGTCTACCCTTTCTGAGAAAAAGGCGTAAGTTTATGTATGTATCTACATACATGCAACGGTATAAAAAAAGATGGTATATTTACTACCTATATTGAAAGAAAATGCCGTGAAACTCTATAACCATTATTTCGTAATATTTGAACGATGACTTGATTGTGAAAATTCTTAACTGTATCTCTGTACATTGCAAAAAAGGATTTAGAAATAAATAATACTTAGATAAAAAACTTCTCACAACCTTTTTTGCATTGAAAAAGATTTCGTATAAACAAAACAGCCAGCCACCATTGAACGTCAGTCCAAATGTTCGTCTGGAGAGTCACAAGGGCTGAGAGTAAAATAGTTGATTATGAGACGGGTCGCAGCGCTGGTTCGCATTCGGGTCACGCATTTGGTACGACGGCTGCCGATATTGATCCTGCTGATTGTGTTACGTGTTGGGAGAAAAACTTATTAAGAATTTTCTTTGTTTTGCTTTAACGACTTTATTCATAGACAGTTTAAAAACTTATTTAAGTTATCGAATGTTATTTCCATTTCGAACGACTTTTGAAGTCAGTTTGAGTGAAGACAAAACATTCGATAACTAAAATAGGTTTTTAAACTGCCTATGAATAAGGTCGTAAATGTTTACAAAACTTTATGTTTTTTCCACCTAGTCATCGTCATCGAATCACGGGATTGATTACTTATGAATTTAACACAATATTGCAGGACCATTCGAAGGAAATCAAAGACCGGGAAAATATAGATCGATTTTAGCTTACATAAATTTAATTTTTGACACAATTATGATATATCGATATATATTGATAAATAATAAAACATTAGTAATCAATATAAATCTTGCTCGATAAAGCCTAGATAGAAATCGCATATCGACCGCCAACACACGCCAGAAATAGTCAGTAAGCCAGAGAGTGGCGTCTGCGAAGTTTTAACATACGCGGAAACACACGTCCGAGTAGCAGCCGAGCAAAAACATCGCAACTCGCAATAACAATATAATGAAATTGCAGAAAAACCGAAGACAGCCGTCCTTGAGATTTCGCTCAGACATCAGACCGCGTGACACGAGCAAAAACTCTTTTCCTTTCCGAATAATTGAATAGTTTAAACCGCTCGGTCGGAACGAAGTGGCATTGATGTTAGAACCGGAGAAAGATTTGACGTCATCAGACAAATAAAAAAAGTAACCAACACTATTTCGATGGATTTTCAAGTAAGATCCGGCTTCCAACAATATTTTCCAATTCCAATTACATTTTAGCAAGCGAAATTCTCTGCTTTCTAATTCATTTCCAGCCATTCGCTACGAATATCACCGTTAAAACTTGCTTGAAGTTCCTCTCTACATTTTCTGAACAGCGATTTATAATGCAAACATATCCCGTACAAAAATATAAACTGCAGTAATATGCCAAATGTTAGTTGCATTACACCAACGCTCTGAGCTCAGAGAACTATAAAGGAATATTCCATGTTTAAATAAATTGAACAGTGTAGTTGGGAGCAAAACATAACGCTGAGATCTCGAGTTCGATTCGAGGATTCACGTCTGTCGTTTATCCATTCATATATTTTACTGTTTACTTTAACTGGAAATAAATGAAAATTTCAAAGATACGAAAATCCTACATAAACACTCTTGAATAATACGAACAAAGGTCTTAACCCCTCCCCTCGCAGAGGAAACACATGCCAACCAACGCATCAATATGAATACAGCGCTGAAATTATTACAACCTATTACCGCATTTGTGCTGTGAATACGGCTCGTTACCAACTAGGTGATCTCGCGAAGAGCACGCTGATTGCAGATCACAGCGCTCGCGCCCCGGCTATTCTCGAGAATGTTAACACAAATGCGTACACAATTTGGCACCAATCTTTTATTGTGGCGAATAAAATTTTGGCCGCTTGTGCATTGGCCGCGAGTTTTTCTGCGTTCTAAATATAGTCGTAACATTTCGATGCCCAGGGGCGATCTCACGTCTCCGCGGGCAGCGGCGTGCACAGGATTATGACACTGGGTATGCGGTGGAGTACTCAGTCACAAAAACTTTTTCTTTTATAGATTTTTAGCATAGCCACAGCCACGCGACGGATCTCTAAGTCGGAAACTATTCCAAAAGAACAAGTCTTAGATGTACTACTATTCATATACATCTTCTACGGCAACGCAGACAGAACAGCAATCGATCGTCGCGGCGGAAGAAATTCTATTAAGCTAAAATAATAGTTATACGTTTCATAACTTTCAACATAAAACTTTCGAGTTACATTCCCTTTTTGCTGGTATAATTGTTGTAACTCGGGTACACACCTACCTTTAGACACAATTTGAATCTTTTCACTGAATGACAATTTTGAGAACTTGTTATTTTTAATAAACACATAGTTTCAACCCAAACCTCACAATCAAATAACTTTTAAAAAAATCAACAAACGCACTAGTAAAAGCAAATCACAATTATTATAGAAACTCAGTAATAAACTGTTAAATGTGCACACTTTCAAATGTTAAGTAGAAAATTCTTTTAAGAAAAATATAAATATACTGGCGCAAACAAAATAGTAAACAATGCTTATCACATGAAAAAAGCAAAATGGCCCCCGCAAAACACAAAACATTTCTGCTATTTAAACAAATAAAACCTTACCAAACAAAAATGCATAATGTGCATACGTGATTTATTAGATTTCCGTCTATTATTTTTACCCGGATTATAGGCAACGAACATTTCCGATTACTCCCGACAACTGCCGAACTTCCGTAGCCTGCCGCAGGAGTCGCGGCTTTCGATGTGCATGGGTGTGTGCGTTTGCAAACTGTGCACGGACACCAAAATTACTACACACATACGAACAAATCTCCTGCGGGACGCGGCGGCATGACTTGGTTGATTAGGTACATTATTTTGCAGCGCTATTGCTATTTATAAAATATTAGGCGTTTTAAAGTTATTATATTTTGTTTATTCATTTATTTACTATTAATTAAAGTCATCTAAAACGTACGAACGTTTTATTAAAATATTTGTGAATGGCAAGTAAAGCAGTGCATTTCTGCCTACAAGGACCGCACGCCCCTGTCCGCGGGGAATAAACCGAGTATGGAAATCGATGTGACCTTCGGTTCACACAGTCGTGCCATTGGGTCCCGTGCCACGACCGAATTAAAAGGGCAAAAACTAGTACCGTTATGTGAAAAAACTACAAAAAAATTCACGAGGAAGTCGTAAGAAAAACGTAAACGTCACGCAACGTGCTGATACGCATCTGTTGGTGGGGGAAGTCGGGGCAACTTTCATTTCAAAATAATTATGTAAGTGAATTGAGTAATGGCACGTATTCGCCCCTTATTGATACTCCATGGGTATATTAAATTTCTGAACGTCATTGAATATAAACAAACAACATGCCAAGTATCGTAAATAGTACTGAATAGGACAAGCCGCTCGCTAGTGTGCATCGAGTGGGCGAAAAACTATAAAATGCGCAATAACATATCACTGATGATCACGGCACACGCCCCTCATACCGCATAACTGACATGTCACGATCTACCAATTATCATACTGAAGTATTAAAAGTATATTAAAGCGACCACGAATATAAATTGAAAGTAAAACAAAATTTCGCAAACAAAGTTCGTAAATCATACCATAACATTAATTTACGAGCTCCGCAATACGAAATGTTCAACAAAGATAGCCGAAAATTATTGCGCGAAGTAACACAATGGTAAGTTTATTACAGTGTAGAATTGCTCTGGGCGGCGCGGGCTGAGCGGGCGGGCGTATCAGCGAGAACTTCCTGCACGTCCCGGCAACTAGCAGGAGGAAAACTTTATTAAGCTTTATCTATGTCTCGGCGACATAATCCGTTTGCATGGTGAGAGAACGGAAGAGGAAACACCGTCTCGCTCCGCTGCCCCAACAAAACGAATAAACAACATGTAATGAGGATTTTATTCAAGCTTTTTGTGCCGCCCTTACGACCTTTGTGAGCGACTGCGGCGAACGCCATTCAATACGTGTTTAATTCAATCAACTGCATGTTTGAATTCAATCGAAAAGTTTTAATCGAGTGCGAGTAATACCTACGTGCGATCGAGTCGCGCTTTTTCCGCTGAATGAAAACTGGAGTTGATAATTACAAACGCAGCATTTTTTTTTTCAGAATAAAAAATATAAATATCTTTGCTTTCATGTTATATTTTATCGTTTTTTTAAACTAAACTGAGCATGCCTTTACAGCAGAAAAGTGTATCAGATCCTTTATGTTTTTAATGTGTTGAATGTACACAATCTAAACGGCTGATGTACATATCTTCCTGCATTCCTTATCACTGGTGCAGCAATTTGCTTTCACTTTTATTCTGAACAAAGCGTCTTTGGCACAGAGCAGTGTTGATGTCGTGGCCAAGGCCGACGGCTACTGTCAATGTCGAAGACCGATCTTAGATAACGCGAATGTCAGGAGGCGAGAGTCCCAAGGGATTCCGAAACGGTCACATTGTTCCACTCGACAGCGGAGTCTTGCCAGTTTAGTGATCAATACGAACAGCTCGCCCACTGGCGGCAAGCCAACCACTAAAACACGGCAGGCCCCAGTTTATGTCGGCGCTTTAAAGCGATATACAAACGGTAACTTTATTTATTCTCGCAAAAACATGTACGGAGCCGATGACGCGGCGTACTGTTGCCGCGATAACCCAATGTTTGGCAATTGATTTTTTCGGCTATTGCGTTCGGATAGAATCGTCGTATATTCCTCACATCACAAATTTCATAGATATTCATACTCAGAAATTCAAAATTTCAACGATACACCTATTGAGTGCAATAATACCGATGCACCTAATAAGCACGCCACCCACATTATTTCCAAATATACTATAAATAAAATATTATATACGCATACGCATGTGCGCTCGCCAAATTGATAGTAACGAACGACACTGACAAACGAGCAACCAAGTAGGCACCGACGGAAATATCGTCGCACGAAACCGATTCCAATGTTTCGAACGGGGCACGTGAACCAGCCAGCGTCACAGACTAATTCGGTTCAATAATAACGAGAGAAACGTGATCTGATATATTCGTATGGTGTTTCATTAAGATAATAGAAGCACAATCCTCTACTTGGAGAAAGAATACCAACGCTAGGCAATCCCAAACGGCCAGTATTGTTCACATTCATTTTTGTAAGGTTCACATGATTGTTGCGGCATCGATTCAATCATTGTTTACGATAAATAATAATCATTGTGAAGCATTGGGAATAAGTCTTACTGGTAACAAATCAGTGTTTTAATGTTTGTTTACTCGTACATTACGCATTTCTATAAACTTGGCACGGAAATGATCTCTGCCTTGTACTAACGTACAGGATAATTGTGTGTTCATAAAACTACTAAAACCCACTGGATTTTAAGATGCACACACACAAGTAAGACTTAAATTTTAATCAGAAACATCCGGCTTCACAATTGTAAATGATTTAGACAATATAGAAGTAGGTGAGGAGCTTGAGGAAATTGTCGCGTTTAGTATCATCCGGCCGCCAAATTGACATGACACCGACGTCCTTTACATGGTATCTTCGCGTCAAATTATACTCACCATGATAAATGAGTATTTAAACAAAAATATTACATATATTACTAAGATGTATGTGTACAAAATATCAACCTTCGTAACAGCATATTCAGTTGAAATCAATATCTGTTTAGTCCAAAGTAAGTGCAATACAGATGTGCCATCACCAAAGCGTGGGAAGTCGAGGGAAGAACTTCAGACAAACTGTTTAAATACAAGTATCACTTGTTTTAATCACGGAATGCAACTCATTCAATTACACTGGCTTAATAGAGCGATGTTCCATCAGTTACGTACCACGTCCGCCACTCACGCCAGATTTCCTTCTTTTGACGCAACACCAATTATCATTGCCCCAATGACGTCTGTATCAATATTACGATGCATAAGAACAACTAAAATCGAACCCAACCTCCCAATATCAATCACATGAAGACGATCAAGGTCATAAAAGTAAACGCGCAAGCTAGCACATCTGTTTGCATTCCAAACAATTATATCAAACAAAAAACACTACAGAGGAAGTGGAAAGCACGAATTGACAGTACGACGGACGCGATGCAAATCTGTGGCGACAATCATTTGTCGTGATCGCGTCAGCCCGGCCCCTGGACCCGCCACGGACGAATACCAGACTCTGTCACACAGTAGCAGAGTTCACTTCAGATTCTTGATAAGATAATTCCGTGAATAGGATCAGCGTGCGAAGAATAATAGACCTTTAGCACACAACATACAGTTCAATTAATGTCAGCATTGAGATCTGGTAGCCGAGATATAGACGGGAAAGAGCACTCCGGCAATTTGCCTATTGCCGACTTCAATTATCGCCCCCCGCACTCATTACTGAATTAAGGCGAGAACGGCTGTAAATTTCGTGACGCCTCTGCTCCACAATTGAACGTGTACTTTATAGCCGGTTGATACCTGACCAAGCTGAAATGTATCGCATTCAATGGAACAGCAATTTAATGTTTTAAAACATCGAATGCACGAAGTAATGTATTCAAATGGGGATCCAGGACTCGTCTCCGGCATAACCGTTTTGAGTTTATCGATTTTAAAACACCGTCCCTCGAAAAATTGCTTCCTCGAGTGCCTACATTACGTGATTTGGCAATAAGAAAACCAACTCAGCTTGATTTTACGCCGCAATAAAGCTAAAAATATTCATCGTGGAATATCCGAGCAATCACAATCAGTTCCTAAGAATCGCGTATTGTATATTCAAAATAACAGATTTAAGTATATTAAATCACATGCACGCGATTTAGAAAGAAAATAAACCGACCATAAAACAATTTAATTGTCCAAGAAAAGGAAACAAGTAATAAAGCATTGAAGAGGAATTTGTTGGTCATATTATAATTATGTTCTAATAAATTTTTCGTCATAATGTTGGTAATGACAACCAATAAAGCTGCGGTGACGTTGGTTATTCATAAAGCGAGCGGTGCGCGGTAATAAAATTAACAGCATCCATTTGGGCCATCGCGGCCGGGTTATATCGCCTATGTGCCATGTCCAATGTAATTAATCGAAAATTGAACAATATCAAATTTTATTTCGAAAGCCGGTGACGTTATTGGCAATATTGCAAGCCGTGTTTTCTCAATTTTAGTTCAATTGGAAGAATAGACGAATACAAATAATCGGTGTTGTCTGAGTGGATAATTATTCCATTTAAGACAACTGGCAAATTTCTTAGAATATTTTTGCTTTACATACTATTTATCAAGTTTTTAAAAAAAGGTCATTGTTACGAATATAAACTATAAATAGGACGGTTTCTAAAATATTCTCGTTTAATTTAATCGGTGCCGTGATAACGTTATCAATCGGAATGTTATATTCTTTACAGTCTCTTCTAACACAGTTTCACGTCATCATATTAAGAACAATCTGGTAATTCATCAATGTCATAAAAAATGATAAGGACATTGGTCAGATCAATTGCTCATTTGAAAACATCAACGGATTTAATAACTGCACCAAAGTACAGCACTTATTATAACACAGATGAGATGCAAAACTTGGGATTAATTTGAATAATGTTTAATGCAGCAGCAATACTAAACCGTCTTCCTTTGAGCGTATTTCAAATACTTTTATAACGAGCGTCTTAGAAATTGCATCACTGACATTCTCTGTTCCATTTCAACCGCGTGCTTATGTAATAATATGTAGGTTAAGCCTCACCACTTACTATTCTGAATACACATGCTAGGGTTCGTCAACCCTGAATATCGACCGAAATGTTCCAGACACATTACAATGGAACTTTCCAGATTATGTTATAAAATTTAACAGAGTACACAGGATAACTGAACAATAACCTAGCTGGAAACGGAACGGATTTACAATCGTGAGGCTGCAGGATCGAGTCAATGATAGGCACCTCTAATATTTCAAAGTTACATGTATACTCATAGTTAATAATCGCTTACTTAAACAGTCAGGGAAAAGATGGTGAAGAAATCTGCATATCTAAAAATTCTGAAAAGGAATACTGTAATTTCCTTGAGCTAAGATATACATAGTCCGCCAATCAATCGTAACCTAGTGTAAAGAGACTCAAATCTGACCCCTCTTGAATGTAAACGAGGTCCATGACTTGCGTCTTATGGCTGCATGTTAAGAAGTTTTAAGAATTAGACTCACCAGGCATGAAGTGCAGCAGTGCAGCGGTAATGGGGTAGAGGCTGGGGCTGTAGGTGATGTCGGGACAGGCGTACCCGAGTACGGAGACAACGCGGTCGGCCACCGCGCGACCCTTGCGAGTCAGGTGGTAGCCGATGCAATGGGTCGCCTCCACGAACGGCGGCAACATGATCGGCTTGTCGGGCAGCTCGACTGTACCGAACACCTGAGTAAGAAGAAAAAAATATGAAATTGTTGTCCATAAAAAGCAGAAGACTATGATACACTCGGCTTACATCAGGTTGTTATCCACTCGTCTGTTCTGGCTTGATCAGTGACGTTTCTTAGGTATTCACACGAAAAATATTTGTTTATCCTAATACGTGCTTAGCACGGTCATTGTTTAATAACTTGTAGGAGGCAAATGTTTTAAAACTAATATCTTTAGAATATACAATAGACATTTTATCAAAATGTTTGATATAAAAGCAGATGGTGCTTTTTAGAGATTAGGTAAAAATGGCAACTAAACAGCGTAACCATCTCATTTAAAAAATTCATACATTTTACAACGTACTCAAAAGACTCCCTATATCTGGATATTTGAATACTGCAAACCTTGTACAACACAAAGGCACTGCAAACGCAGTCAATATACCAGTCGTTCTAGACCATTCGTAGGAAGATTTCAGTTAGCAAGCTCGTAATGGATCCTATAAATATCACGGCAATCATAACGATGGCATGCGGGTCCCCAATTGAATCCTGTTTGTTTGATTTGATTACTGCGCCTTCCGCTAGGCATGGATCGTGTAGGGCGAAAATAACTTGTGAATATTAATGACTTCCGCCGTGATTGATATAATTCAAAATATATGAATAATTGCAACGCTGATGTTGTAAATAACGTCATGTCAAAACAGCGGATTATCATAAACATCGCGAACGGTTGAATAGTAAAATATACTGAAATCCAAATAAAATTTTTAGACCATTTCAATTCTTTAATTTATAGTTATTATATTAATAAACTTAGAACACGTTCTAACAACTATCCCAATGACAGTCATTTTATTCGAGGAATTAGTCGTTATAACACTACAGAATCCATAGGTATGTCTCTTTAATCATGAAATTACATAGGCTACTTCTTCCTTAAATCCATTCTTCCACTATGCAGTATTATGGCACGGTGGTCTAAACACTCTCTTAAAGACTAACTGACTGAAAGATTGACTGTGGACTCCAAAAGGTAAGGATGCATTTAAAACCAATAATTACTTATCAAAATGGTATTTTATGTTTATAATACATTAAGATTATTTCTCTCCACTTCTTATATTTATCTCATGGTTGTATCTCATCTCTGTGTTATACTTTTTATGCATGTGATTTCTCATCGTATATGTTTTTTTTATGTGCAATAAAGTGTAACTAAATGAATAAGAATTCAAGGGGTAGTTTCAAAAAAATTAATGCTTTGAGTTTCTAATTTTACGACCCTTTCAATAAAATATTTTTTTCTTGAAGTTTTGACGTCGATTTTTTCCAACAAACCGTCAAAATGGATACAAAGTTAGCTGGCAACGTGCCATCACGACCTTTAACCAAATCTTTAAACATCACTTAGTTTCATGTCTAGAAAAATATTAGCGCCACTACTCCAAAGTTTTGATCAAATAAATAATCAAAATCGCTACGTGTGTAAAAGGATGTTTTTAATACGTAGGTAATGTTTAGTGTAAACGTATTTTGTCCAATCTACAGAGGACCACGGCCGGGCCGTGATTACCCACTTTGCGCGCAAGGACGTGTCTCCGAGCAAATTATACTTTTCATGCATGATATAGAGGATGGTGTTGATGAGTGATGTCATGAATGCTAATATATCGAGTCATATCAAATCGCCGTTGTGAGTTTATACAGAATACTATGTTAATCAAGATGCGTAGAAACATTTTATTTGTCTAGTTATTTAGTAGTAATTTTGATAGATTTGATTTATTCTAAAATTACTAATCCTGCGGGATCGAGTACAGTCCTACACAATCTACAAGATAATAAACAGAAAATTGCAGAACGCTCAAATTTTGTTGCGCACAAAGAAAATGTCATTGTTTTTATCTAGACATTAGATTTAGATTAGTTTTATGGTTATTCTGTTATAAACTTTATATAGCATTGTACAAACATTAGCGTAGGTACTATATCGTAAACTATAAAAAACATTTCGTAATACATTATGAAACTACAAGACCACCATTGATAGAGTTTTGTAAGTTAGATTTCCGAAGGTACCAGAGTTCCTAAAGATAACGATTTATCCAGAGTTTGAGATTAGTGTATGCGTTTGTAAGTTTGTAGCATTTAAGATATACGAATATTGACAAAAGTAACAATAATTTTAAAATACCAGTTTGAACAATAATAAGAGCCTTCAAAACTGTCTTACAAATTTGGGTTTGCGCGTCTTTTTGATCGCAATTTAAAACACATTTTATTACAGGAGTATTGTAAAAGTTATCTGTTGCTGATATAGAGTTTGACATACACCTAAAGAGTTCGTCGGACGATATCAATCTTCGTACTGATAAGAATAAGTCGCCGAGGGCTTACTACTAAGCCTACCGACCCCGACGCCTTCAATCTGAATGGTACGAGTTCGATATCACTGACTTGATTATTGTTATCTCCTTTTTTTAACAATCTTAGGCAGAGCCGTATAAATGGCCCTTCTGCTTTTAAATTCTACGTTCAAATCATTTTGTGACCTAACTTATTTCTTCAACGTATTTGATATTGTTGTGATAGTAATTACCATTGAAATATGTATGTTTTATACTCCATCACTTAAGAAATACAAGCGTTATTATTTGCATATCATCTAAAACATCATGTAAATACTGGTTTTCAAAATAATTCATCTTCTATATAATTGGTTTACGACGAAACACTAACCTGATATCAATCAACATTAAGGTTCTTGTTGATGATTAAATTTTACACCGTTTGCTGTTAAGACGCCGCGCCGTGAATTTATCAAAAGCATTATTTTTAAATTACATTCTAATGGAAATTCAGTAATTTAAAAACGGAAATCATAATATTCTTCTTTTTATTCGCAAGAGGATTGTTCAAGGCCTTCAGCCGGATATCATCGTGTTATTGTACGGATGGCAAACTAATAATAACAACTTATCTGTCACATAAACAATGCAGTTATAAAAAGAACCAGATTAGCATACGAGACAACATCTTCTAAAACGTACACATAACTGGACTTATTGGAAAATAAAACAATACAAAACAATACTGCAACACACGTAAAATATTCTAAAGTATTTTCCGTAAACATTACCATAATTCCCGCAGCAACCGCTTTTAAAACCTCGGCCGAAAACATCGCGAAAAAAGCGCATCGTTCACGGATCAACGACCGAATCTCTGTGAATATCGAAGTTGGTTTGCGCGATAAAATAAAACAAAACACGGTCCAATAATTAATTGTCAGCGCGGGAACAGACGCGGGGAAACGTCGAACGGACGGCGATCGGCGACGACGCGTCTCTATAATTAGATATCAACATATCTCGGACGCAGTACGCACGCAAACACAAGATAATATTGGAATTAAAAATAAGGTCGCGCCGATCCGGGACTCGATAAATTTAGAATAATAACAAACCGACATGATATGTGCGAAATTTTGTTAATGTTTACTTCGAGTGTGATTGGTGTTGCTAAGCTAGAAAAGGAACATAATCCAGTTGTAAAAGACGTGATATGTCTAATAGGGTTTCGTTAAAGATATTTCCTTTTTAAAAGAAAACCCACTTATTTTCATATTAAAAGCTGGAGGAAAGTCTGTTCAACCAAAACAAGCTCGGCTTCAACCCTAAATATTCAAATAAAAAGTAAAAAAAAAACACTACAACCATAATAATTCGTTCGAAATCATAAAGTCCGAAAGCAATATGAAAAGGCCCTTTTCCTGCAGGGGAACAAAAAATAGTAAGAACAAAATATTTGGAGCTTCAATGTTCAAGTTCAAAAGACAAAAACACTTTTAAAAATAAATAGGTAATATTATTTAACTGCCAAGTAGTAACTGTCATACGTATTATATTTGTATGTCATTAACATGTCACGCGGTACGCCACAGGCGACTTTTAACTTTATGAATAATTAAACATTAGCTGTTATTTTTTCATTCGAAAATGTGTAATGTGTGTACCGTGTATTTTCAAGGAAAGGATGTTACCCGCAGTGAGGACCGCTCAAAAATTAATTGCTTATAAAATATGCATATACATACTCCTATATGAGGCTGAACTGTCCCAAATATGCGCTGGTTTGATGTTATTTACAAAGATATGAGTGTCTAGATTCTTTCAACTGGGGCGTGAAATACGGGCGTATAGATGAAATCTATTCAGGAAGGTAGATCTTATAAAGCATTGGCCTTCACGCCAGGTAGAACGAACCAACTGTCACTACATAAAAACCTCCTGAAAATCGTTTATAGAATCGCGATTCTAATCTATTGTTGGGAATTTTAATAATGGACTGATAAGAAAATAATAATAATTGGATACAGAAGTTATTCGTCAGATACAACTTTCTCGACAAACCTTTGTTCTATGAAATAACGAGCAATTTCCTTTCTTTACCAATATCCTAACTAATTCAATTAAGTAATAAATAGAACTGCCTCGGTGGCGTAGTTGTATTATGGTACGGTTACAAAGCTGAGGTCTCGGGTTCGAATCCCGGGTCGGGCAAAGTGATATTGGATTTTTCTATTCATTATCAGCACGGAGTCAGGAATTTGTGCCCGATATGGCGATAGGCTCGCCCCATATCACATCGTGGGACGGAACATGCAAGGCGAAATGTGGGTGTCCTGGTGGCGCCTCTGCCTACCCTTCGGGGATAAAGGCGTGAGTTTATGTATGTATGTATGTAATAAATAAAACAAGTAAAATAATCAACTTCGCCCTTACAGAATTAATATTTACGAACAATAACTTTCTATGGCAAACAAGGACATCCATTAGCCCCCTACAAATATTTGCCTCATCCGGCGGCACCGTGTGTACAGGTTCTGAACGTCCCAAACACTTTGTTATTTAATATATATCGTGCATTTAGCAATGTTCAAACAAGGTGTTTGCGGACACAAAAGATTATGAGCAATTATTTAACACAAATATTGTTTGAACTTGTTTAAGATTTAGAATAGAAAAATGAATTCCGCAGAAAGACGTCTCGATGAATTATCTAGATTCGCTAATAGTTCATACGCTAATGCTTCATATTCAATACTAGTAAAGTTTCAGATTTAGTCTAAAGGGTATAATCTTTTCCAAAAGGGAGAAATCGGCTTGATGGTGGATGGCTTGCTGAATATGAAAATGATGTTTCCAAAACAGCACAGTTTATGCTCTCTACATCTTAACTCATTCTTTAACCCACATCTGATAAGAATACATATTAAAAAAAACTGTATCCGAAAACATGCACGTGTTATCTCGTAATCCACCACGAAGATAAGCGTGCAAAGATATTAGTTTTGATTTGTAAAGATATAACGTCACGTGACCCAGAAATCTCCACACATGTACCGTGAAAATCTGAAGGCTAATCGCACTGTGTAGAGGCGGCTTTACATTGGCTCCACACGTTGGACCTAACGTTGTCCAATGCTATTCTAGATCCATACGTTAATGGAACGTTGTTGGTTGGAGCCAACGTGTAAAGACGGCTTAATATGTGTGTCACGTACGCAGCGTCCGGTCTGTGTATGATGAATGTACGCCGGTGGTGTTTTTGTATTACGATTTACGGTTTAAGTAAAATAATATCGTCCAAGTTAAAGCTACAAATTATATATGGATAAAGTAAATGCATGGATTCTGGAGTCAGAGGTTTGAGTTATCGTGTACAACTTTCAAAATACTCCCAATTAGGAACTCTATATACTTGCAGACAGCACTCAAATCGATTCTACAGACATAAATATTATTATAGAATAAATTATAGGTAGTTCACTAAACGACCTTCAAATTTCTTTAAGCTAAAATCGTGCCCGATCTATTTCTCAAGTGCTGGATGAAAGAACAACTTCCAAGTTAATAATAGTACGTTCCCGCAGACGAAATCAATACAAACCAAACACCAAAACACGACATCTGAGAATAACGAAATATCACAACAACGACAAGCGAGCAAAACGTCCGTGTGTCGAGTTCGCGCGGTCGCGTGCTCGCCACGCCCCCGTGCGCGCACGCACCGCTCGCGACGGCGCACAGTGGGCTGAAAATCGCGTTTCATAGACATTCAAATTTTTTTTCCAATTTGACGGGTTTTTTAATTGGAATCTATTAAAACATGCTTGTTCATGATACCTTTTAAGTATGAAGACATAAATCACAGGAAAAGGTACACTTTCGATTTTTTTTCAAAAATGTTGTATGAAGAAAACCATAAAATAAGGTATATCTCGGCTGGCACAAGAATGGCCGTTATTTCCTCTCGCATGATTTTTGCTCTATTTTTTTGCAATTTTTTGATGTATCACACCACATGGAGCAAAGCGCGGCCTTTGAGAAAAAAAATCATATCAAAAAAAAAATATTATTTCCGTTGACTTCAATCTTAGTTGGCAAATTTGAATCACATGTCTCTAAAAATAATAAATAGCGGTCACAAAACAACTTTATTGCTGGTTAACCCTCCCAATTTCACAATAATAAATAATACGCGGCTTATATCAAAGAAATATTTTTTTACCTGACTTGTTTATGACACACAAATCGGTCTTGGATACTCGAACTTTTCTCATTGTTATCTACTAACAAATGTTTTTATCTTTTTGTAAATATGTTAAATAAATGAAAAAAAATGTTCAATAAAATTTAGTAATTTATTTATTAATTTATTCGAATAGTACGACTATACAAAATCAAGCTCTTCTTAAAATCCATCTTGTATTTGTTTTTTCCGCGACTCAAGTGCCAATTATTCCTCTCCTTTCACGGCCCATTTCTTCAGGTCTTGCCTGTATGCAATGTGCAAAAGACATTCCATGCATTTAATGCGGGCGTGTAAAGGAGACAATCCGAATTTCAAGAGGTGTTCAGAGACAGGCCTTTTTATAACTTCATTTAAATTATTCATATCTGACGGCTTTGCTAAGCACAGATAGCACGTAGCACTAGATCGGGCATCAGTAATGTAAGTACAAACTTTGCCATCTATCATAGTCATCATTAATTTATGACAAATTTTTATTTCGTTACAGTCTGTAGTTGTTAGCAACTTGATCTGGTCTTCAATTTCCTTCAAATGTTCAGTAACCACAAGTTTATTTTCTTTAACAAAACTAAACTGCACTGGACGACAAAAATGTGCTGAACAGGGCTTTGGATTTTGCCATACGACTTCGTTACCATTGGTCAGCTTTAACGAAACTAACAAGGTCATGAAAACACTGGAATCATTATATTCGTCTTCTATTTTCTGTTTATACCTGCTCTGGTTCGATGCACCATCAAAACCCCACTTGGACACTAAAATAAGTTCTTTTCTATCGCCACATACAGGTACACTTTTCAAAATCCTTTTAACTGTTAAATCTAGAAGAGCCTGAAGGGAAATTTTGGCTGTTGTATCTGTAACTGTAATTGTCTCCTTGTCAGGATAACACTGAGATTTAGCTTGCTGAATCTTATAGTATGATGGGTACAATTCCATCGCACCTTCCCGAATTGCTTTTTTCCTTAATGTTATATATTGCCACTTAGACAACTTTAATGATAAATATAGACCAAGTGCTTTCTCCGGTGTAAAAACAGGCTTGGGGCATGATTTTTTGGTAATTGCGTTAAACTTATCAGCAGCTTCTGGATGTTTTATCATATACTTAATAGCAGCAGCTATACCTTCTTGTCTCATTTTTCGCACAGTAGCGTATGCAAGTTCACTGGACTCACATTTTGTTTGACTTTCAGTCCTTCTCTTCTTTTGCTTCATTGCTAAATCTTGAAATGGTTTTCGTGGCAAACGCTTCTTACTTGTGTGTGGTGCACCGGACGAAGATTTGGAAGGGACTGGACTTTCGAGGGTGATATGAGATTCGGATGCCCCAACATCTGATGCCTTCGGTTCTGCAATGCAACTTGGCCAATCGATATCACAGTGAAGCCAGTCCTCATAATCTTTCAAAAAATCTTCTAATTTTCGATGAGATCGCTTCCATTTTTTCACAAGGGTATGAGTAAATCTTCTAAAGTATAATTTCAACTGTCTTCATCTGAAAGATTTAAATTCAGACATGAAACGACATTGTTATATAACGAAAGGAAGTCACTGTACTTACCCGTGTTTTTCAAAATCATAAACAAGTCTAAGTAAGTTGCTAAACTTTCCATTTCCGTGTTTATAAATGATGTTTACACAAGCACAAATCGAGGTAAACTGAAAAATTACAGCAAACAAATGTCTATTTATACTTCTTAAATAAATAACAAAATCATTAGGCACCTGTGCCATTATAATGACCCATCCCATAATTACGCAGCTGCCTTTTTTTTATTTATTGGGTCTTAAATAAGTGAATTAGGAACAAAACAATAGGTAAGTACTTGCAGGTGAAAATTTATCCATTGTTTGGAAAAGTTCGAGTATCCAAGACCGATTTGTGTGTCATAAACAAGTCAGGTAAAAAAATATTTCTTTGATATAAGCCGCGTATTATTTATTATTGTGAAATTGGGAGGGTTAACCAGCAATAAAGTTGTTTTGTGACCGCTATTTATTATTTTTAGAGACATGTGACTCAAATTTGCCAACCAAGATTGAAGTCAACGGAAATAATATTTTTTTTTTGATATGATTTTTTTTCTCAAAGTCCGCGCTTTGCTCCATGTGGTGTGATACATCAAAAAATTGCAAAAAAATAGAGCAAAAATCATGCGAGAGGAAATAACGGCCATTCTTGTGCCAGCCGAGATATACCTTATTTTATGGTTTTCTCCATACAACATTTTTGAAAAAAAATCGAAAGTGTACCTTTTCCTGTGATTTATGTCTTCATACTTAAAAGGTATCATGAACAAGCATGTTTTAATAGATTCCAATTAAAAAACCCGTCAAATTGGAAAAAAAATTTGTATGTCTATGAAACGCGATTTTCAGCCCACTGTGCGGCGCGGCCGCCCGTCCTTCGCGAGTCAAGGACGCCCACACGACGAGCCTTTGTTTACCCTCCGGACCGGTTGTGATGACATTTCTGCAGATTATTCCGTACGTGAAGCGAATATTTTAAAATAAGAATCTATATTTTCCTTATTCAAATTGTTGTTCGTATGATGTTTCGATGATTTTTATTGGTGAATATGTTAAGTACGTGAGTGAAGTAAGTATTTTAAAACTATATTCTTTTTCTTTTTTACAGCCCAATTAACGATTTTTTTTTCTTTTATCTACTATCACTATTGGCATTACATAATTCATAGAGTGAAAATAATAATACGAGAATGTATCAATGTTTCCGCATTATCAAATATGATAGGTAAAAGATCTCGTTCCAAAATGATTCATCAAGATAAAATGGAGATTTTCGATTAAATGTCAATGTTAAAATGGCTACCATCGAAAGAAGTTTTCTATAGTTTTCTATAACATATTTTTAAACGATTAATCACATGATGTAAGTTTTTACACATAAATATTAGCGATACAAATATGTATAAAGAAAGAGCATCAGCGTGAAGAACTTCGTTGTAAAATAAAATAATTAAAATTCTCTATTACAATGTCGAATGTGCTACTAAACAAGCACCTAATCACCTAGCTTTTGGCACAATTGCGTAACAAATAACCTATATGTTTTTGTAGGAGGACAATTACACATTACGATCATTTATATTAGAGACAGCGATAAGAATTAATTGTTAATTCGCTATCATTTTAATGGTGTTGAATTAGGATCATCTCTCTTTGCTGTTCGTGACATAATCACATGTTACTTTATATTCCTCTACAATAGAGAGTTCAATGGGGCGGCTTCGGCCATTGGCCCTGTCACCTATGTCAATCGATTCCAATATTAACCAAACCATACAAACATACAAAGTTCATCAATACTCATCTGTTTACATTTGACTGAAGATAATATAATTAGTCCATTAATCCAGTTCTAGCGGCCGCCCTGCGTGTTGCGAGTAATCGTCGAAGCTGGAGCAATTAATTGCGGCGCGTCGATGAAGTCTCAATTGTCCAGCAATTATGGGCTCTGTGACTGAACATTAAACTGCATCCATCCCATATCAGTGGAAACTTTGTCAGCTGTAGGAAACCCATAGGTAATAAAGGCTGTGGGGACTTATCTATCCGGAGTCCCTTTGAACCTCTTACCAGATCAGGCAACCTTATGAGTGGACGTCCAATTGCTTTTGCGTGGTTCAATTCAAAAACCTTATTTCTCCATGGCTTATTGACACATGTTAGCTATATCTTTTACATCTTGACTATTCTCCTAGCTATTATCGGTAACTCCCCAAATATTATTCAACAAAAACTCACAAAGTATTTACAAAAATGTTGATCGTTACCCAAGCATTAAAATGTGTAAAGAAACTGACACCGTCAAGTCACGTACGACACTGTTTACGCGTCCAGATAGCATAATCTGTGTTTACAGAGCCACAATTAAAAATATATATTTTGGCTGAAAAAAATAAAAATATCCGCGCCGATGTTGCGGAGAATTAAAACGCCGCCCACGCCCTCTCTCGTGCCAATTGTGCGGATGCGTCAAATAACAATAACAAATGTAAATTACGTAAACAGGACATTTGTATTGGCGGTGCGTTCGTGTTGAGGCCGCGTGTGGAGTCTCCGCGGATCATACTAAATCTTGGAGAATAGCTCGCTTTGTCATGTGTATAGCTGTAACTCATGTGCGCATTTGGCCGTCATATTCGAGATTTATATTGGATGGACTTTTTGACTGGCACCACAAAGTGAATAGAATGGATACCTACTCCTGTTCGTAAGTGCAATGCAGACTAGATAGAATATTCACATTCCACAGGTAAGAAATGATTACTTGCTAGCCAACACAAATGCAAGTCGGAATCAGTACTAATCAGATCGAGAATTGCACAACAATCGCTTCTTTTATGGCATCCTAGTGCCACGTGATCTATCACCACATGACATACAAAGGATTGTACCACCATTAATAACCACGTGTGGGCGTCGAGGCCCTAATTATTGCGGACACAACCCCGACGCGACCTCTACACCGACAATCAACGCCTAATTGAATCAAGTGGACCGACAAAGCCCAAATGCGAATTTGATGCGCATTGTTATCTAGTACACGGCAGAGTAAAATGAAGGTACTAGGTGGAAATACAGTCTATTTGTTCATACATCATGCACTGAATACAGAACCTAAATAATTCCATAGCTGAAGGATCCAACAGTTTTGTTCACCTTGTGGACGACCAATACTGCCATTGCATATAATGGATGATCTACTGACAACTTCAAGACAAAGAAAGCTGATAACTCACAAATAACAAACAGGCCGAGCACAGTGGCAACGTCCAAATGAACTCCGAAAATAAGGCGAAACTTTTCCTAAAAGCCGTACAAATAAATAAGTTGGCCGATGTTATTCTCTGTTGCGAATAAGATCGATGATACTATTTCTGGATCGGCAAATCCACAAGACGGATTCCGTCGGAAATAACTTGGGCGTTTTACCATCGGGCCGTGCGCCGCTGTAAATCTTTCGCGGCGGTAAGTCGATTGTGAAAAACACTCCCGTTATCTGGCGGCTAGATATACCGGCTCCACTCGAGTATTTGGACGAGGCACTTACGTGCGATCGCATAACTCACGATAATGAAACAACAACGCACGCTTCAATACGCGATACGCTAAAAATAAAGAAAACGCAACGAGACACTAGGCAGATGCGATGCAATTTCTCTAGGCATAGTAAGGGGAAAGCAGACGCGTAAAAGGACATCGATTACACGAACTCACAAGTGATGGGGGAGACTAGAGATCCAGTAAAATCACACGAAATGTTGTATGAGTGAGGAAATGTCGCGCAAACTTATAAAAAATAAGAAAATCGCATAACATTGTTGACAACTATACCTTAAATCCCCCCAAGGAGTATAAATTAACGTAAAAAATGTTCACGTAATTAATGGAAGTCCTCAGTTACGTGTGAATGACACATCAACAAACAGCATTACTATGATAAAACACGGAGTAATGACAAATTCACGGCGACCCCGCAGTGTGAGCGACAGATACAGCATACTTCGTGAGATCGTCATACAAAGCATAAAGAAGCACTGATATGACTCACAGCGCTTACGATATCTTCGGATTATAAATATCTCAGCAATGTCGATAAATATTTGATAGGCTGGAGGATCGCAATCGAAAGTAAAGGTTCGACAAATGAGAAAACAGTTCACCTGTAAGTGATAAACGCAAACCATGAATTTATACAACATTTACATTGTGCGCTGCTGGCCTCACAAAATTGGAGAAGAAAGGATGGGAGGAGCAAAGAAGTGGGCCTTCGACAATCTCAAACCAACAAAACAGCGGAAAAGAATAAAACATTTAACTAACTTTAACATACACTACAAAGTATTTATTGTGCCCATCTTTCTGACATTCATATCTCAAGAAATAAATATTTAAAAAAAAACCCACGCGTGTATAAAACGAGAAAATATTTAGTGACAACTAAGCGTAACTGTACGATAAAAGTAATAACATAGATGAAATAAAAACAAAGGAATTAAACGTGACAGATAATGTTGCGTCTCGTGGTTGTTTATCACTCTCACCCACATATCATTGTTAATACATATACAATTATTAATTTAAAAGTTCTAAATATTGATATAGTTTCTACAGTACCAAAACGAAGTGTATTGTGTAATGAGTGTTATGGCCGCCACACACATAACGATATAACTGTGCAAGTCTGAGTTTGCACCAGTAGACTGCACGGTGTGTGGTCTAACTGCGCAAACTTGGTTCCCTTTTTCAATTCCAGACTGGTGCAAACTCGCGTTTGTGCAAACGCACTTGAACGTGTATGGCGGCCATTATATGCTTGTTACAGCTCGTCGAAGCTACAGTACAAATATAAGACAGAAAAAATTTACTACTCGTAAACCACTTTACTCTCCCACGCAGTTGCTAAAAATAACCTTTTTATATGTAATATAATTTAAACTATACTGCACTTCCTCTGAACCGTAATCTCTGCATTGAAAATACGAAACACATCAAACCCTTGCAATAAATTTGTAAGCGACTTTATATGGCACAAGGAACTACAGATCCAAACGACTTAATACAAGAAAATAAGGAAATCTATAAACAAAGTAAAACCTCGCGAAGTCAACGGAATTTTAACAAATGCTTTAAAATACCAACATTATGAATAAAGGTCAGTAGTACCTTGAACTATTGTAAATGCATAAAGAGGTTGACGAACGTAAATGTAGCGAAATTGACATGTTAGGATCCAGTAAAGTCAAAAACTATAGTATCTGCCTACCTCTATGGAATACAGACATAACATTATGCAACTAAGTATGCACATATGAAGCACAATTCGTCTACACACCAAACCGACGACCACAAATCCGCATACACATCCACAATTTCAGTTTCGCAATCACGGAACATTCCCGCAAATCCCGCCACCGATTTTGACAGACCGCCGCATGACAACAGACGAGAATGTCACATGACAACGGTGACAGATTCCGAGTGGTGTGCGTGCGTGAACGGACACATTTTCGCATACGCATTCGTATAGCGCTTATAATTTCGCTTTCGCAATCACGGCACATTCCGCCACTGTTTTTGACAGATAATGTCTCATGACATCGGTAACAGTTTCGAAGCGGTGTGCGTGCGTCGTGTGTGTACAAACAGTGCTGGGCCGATAACCCGCGAGTCAAGCTTGTTGACAGTGCTTAGTTTGGATTGATAAGAGATGCAGCCGACGCGACCCGAGGTTATCACGCTAGCGCCGAGTTATGCTGTATTTGCACTTATCTGCGTAGCTGTCACCTGTGTTAGTATTCAAGTTCCGTATGCTGAACTGATTGCGTAAAACAAAGATTGTGTATTTGGCATATTTGAATTATTCAATTTACAATAGTTGTGGAGCCACATTTTAGCCAGTTATTTTTATTGAATAGAAGTGGTTCTATACTATCTAATTGTCTTATACCCAATAATATCACTTTCCATAACATGACACGTTTGCGCGTTTGTCGCTCCTAAGCTATGAAAGAAATGCGAGCTCCAGTCATGTTAATAATATTATAATCGACAATTGCGATGAAAATAACGTGAAACTTATCCTTAGAAGTCGTTGTATTTTCTTACAATAATCCATGGTAAATACTTAAGATGAGAAAACTCTCCTTAAGTGACGATACACGATAGCATGCACAAAATATACATTAACATTTACCGATTTATAGATAAGAAATAGAAAGTATAAATATGAATTAATGACTTTTACTTTAGGTGCAAAACAAGTTTAACTTTCAAACGAATGCCAAATCGTCACGATGCATCCGTGCACAATTTATATTTATAATGATGCAATAAATAAAACACAGTATCAGTAGCATTTGACAAATTGTATTGGACGTTGAAATAATCTAGTTGTATTTACGATCGAGAACTAGAGCCAACACAACAATTATCAAAACTAAACAACATTAATTAAATTGTTTTGTTTACGCATCAATAACTAAATATCTGCTCTTTATTATTTCTAGGAATAGCCCATTAATGAATACATTCTATGCCTTGTTTTGTCCGATGACTTTTTTTTGTAGAATGTGTTCGTTCCAGGAGAATCAGTTGAGGATTCGTAGGTGACTTGCCGGTTATTGTCTAGTAAGGGTAGAGCGAATGAATGATACAAATACATTATAAATTAATTGACATCCTTCAGCATTCGAAAACTTCTCATTTCAATGAACGAATTATCTCTATCATTTTTGTACAAAATAGCTGCAAACTCCTACAATAATTTAAACCTATAATTCAGTAAATAACAAAAGAAAGAGAACTACAAACCCCGTGTAAAAAAACAAGCTTTAAATAGTTTTAACTAAATACATTACTTTCAGTTTCTATTTCATCAATACACAGATTTTATCAATAATTCCATCGAAACACTAGAGAAATAATCAATAATTTTATCAAGAACTCTCATCAGTCATCACGGTCCGTGTAATAAAACTTCGATTTAAAAATATAAGAGTGAGATGAGCTGGCTGCGGCGGCGGGCATATTGTTTTTGTACCGCGCATGTTTCGCGGCAAATGATATCATAAATATTGGCAATGCTCGCTGCGATAACGCACCGGAATAGATCGACCTAATAAATGGAAAACGACGGCGAGCCGGCCATTGCGCAACGCGCCCCGCCTTAAGGTTGTCCTACAATGCGTCGAGTGCGTGCGTGTAATACCAACAGCACAGAACCAACAGTTTTGTTATTTCGCTGTGTGAATATCAGCCGATGTTTGGTCCAGTGCTGGGGATGGACTTTGTTTGAACTTTAATAATAACAGGAATTAACATTCACACCACGCTGACTTCACATACCTACTTATAAATAATACCCAATAGCCACATATTCCTGACTCCAAGGTAAGTCACAGCTCTTGGGTATAAAAACGACGTGTCCCTTTGGTCTCACAACATCAAAACCCGAAACAAATAGCCGGTTTCTTTACTAACTCCGCCGTAGAGCTTATTATAAAGTTTTCAGAATGCAGGATCCTTCACCATATTTTACTTGTTCTTAAAGGCGAACTTTTACCAGTAATATTCTATACCCAAAATAGTAATAAAACATCCAGAATCGAGCAAAATGTAGTCTATGTTGACATAATATGTCTATGAGACATCGCTGTTTTTTTATTACCGGTCTAAATATGGAGATAACGCATTTTTACGTCGAAAGCCAAGATTTATTATAGACACTTTATCGTACCAAAGAAATAAAGATTGCGGGGTTACAAATACGACTACATGCGTTAAAAAATCACTTATTTAAATGTGTGCGCATTTACAGTACGAAAACGAACTTTTTGTTCCCACAAAAAACCAAAGCGGGATCGATGAGATCGAATATTTCGACCTAATTTTCTCACAGTTACAACCGTTAATTAGTTGTCATTAACGTGTCATGTCCATAAAACCACAAAAACTAATTGTTCACCTCTTTAGTCGATAAAACCGCATCTGAATTGGATTAAATCTCGATTCTGAAAACAAAAAATAGCAGTGCAGTGTGCACACGCAGCTTTAGAGTAAGAATTTCCGAGATATTTTTTCAGACAAGTAGTAGTAAAACACAGTTGTATACGATTATACCGCGAACACCGTATACATTTAAACAGATGTAGAATATATAGTTTTAGTCGTAAATTCGTATAAATAAATGTTATGGTAGTAAATGTTTCGTACTTGATAAAAATGGAGTAATAATGTGTAGGTACTTTTATCTCTTTCATCATTCAACACAAGTGTGTATTTCGTACCTCAGATCTAAATCGTATTTCTTTCTGTTTAAATGTGAGCTTACCGTCACAGTTTCATCTGCCGGATAAACTATTAGCATGGCTTATTTATCACAATTTATTGGAATCGATCACATTAATACTAAGCGTGATATATAAACTTCGATAATGCATGAGGCTCAAAATAACTCGTAACGGAAATTCCCCTATCCCAACTCATTGTAACAACTGGGAAATGTCAAAAATACGAGAAGCTGCGTAAACATATAAAATATCGGTCAGTAGACAAAACTAAATGAGTTTTGATCCATATATTATCTTCTATATTTACATAGCAACATTGTCAATGTCAAATGTTTCATTTTTCACGATGTTGTTTTTATTTTAATAATAAAAAAAAACTACGTTTAAAAAAACCGACTTCAACTACTAAAAAGTATTAAAAAACTTAAGAAAGATTTGTTTTAATACACCTCTTAAGCAAACCTATACCTTTCATATCAATAAAATACAATTATTTATATGTGCTACCTATTGATAGGTTTGAAATCGGTGCCAAGCCAAATGGAATATTAGGTACCTACACTCGCCGCGCGTGACCTTGAGCGGGATAGCTTTGTCTACAACAGTGTTTTTCAATCTGTGGGTCGCGACCACCTGGGGGCTTTATTCAAGGAGTCGCCATTCTTACAGAGTATAGGTGTTCATAATAAATTTAGGTACCAAAATGGAGAAACTCATTAACACAGTCTTCTAAATCACTAACTTTGAGTCTGTCTATCGCCCACGGGGGTCGCCAGAAGTTTTTAAACTGAAAAAGTGTCGCATATTCAAAAATATTGAAAAAGTCTATACTAGTCTAGAACAATGAAAACGACCCAAACGGGCAAACGAGGTAGACGGTCGTCTCGAAATATAGTAAAATTTTGATTCGTTGTAACCTAATTTATATATTATAGAGTTGTATAATTTATCTGATGCACGAAGGTATAGTATATAAGTTGTTTTTATAATAGTAGGTATTCATTATTACTTAATTCCACTATTAGTTTGTTTTCAAAACATGCTTATTTATAGGATTATTTATGTAGGTTAATCTTTAGCGTAAAAATTTGTTTACAGAAACTAAGCTGTTTATAATATTAAGGTTTATTTTGTTTAGGGCTTGGCACCGACTTCAAACCTATCAATAGGTAGCACATATAAATAATTGTATTTTATTGATATGAAAGGTATAGGTTTGCTTAAGAGGTGTATTAAAACAAATCTTTCTTAAGTTTTTTAATACTTTTTAGTAGTTGAAGTCGGTTTTTTTAAACGTAGTTTTTTTTTTATTTTTTACTTTTTAGTGTGAGCTAAACTCAATTTTCGTTAACAACGCTCATAAGAGCAAAACGCCTACAGTAACTTAATTTTCTCACCCTCCTCCTCACCCCCATCACTTCTTCTGCCTCACTATAGTTCGACGTTAATACTGAACCTGTTAAAAAAGAACTATTGGAAACCTACTCAATTTTGAGAAGTTCTACTGTCTAGGTCCGAAAATATTCACCAGGTCTTCAACAATTTTTTATGGGACCAAATGACAGCTATTTCGCATCTAACTAAAGAAGAATAACTAAAAACGGGTCAAAGCTGCCGAAGATATTAAGTATTTAAATTATTTTCATTTTCTCGCCCCCTTCTCGCCCCCTTCTCACCCCCACCCTTTTATCTCTACCTTACTAAAATTTGGCTTTAATATTGAACCTGTTACAAAAAGAACCATTGGAAATCTACTCAATTTTGAGGAGTTCTACTGTATTGGTCCGAAGATATTCATCAGGTCTTCACCAATTTTTTATAGAACCAAATGGCAACTATTCCGCATCAAACTAAAGAAGAATCACTAAAATCGGTTCAAAGCTGCCGAAGATATTAAGTATTTACATGCATATTAATGGAAACTTACTCAATTTCGAGGAGTTCTACTCTCCAGGTCCGAAGATATTCATCAGGTCTTCACCACTTTTTTATAAAACCAAATGGCAACTATTCCGCATCAAGCTAAAGAAGAATGACTAAAATCGGTTCAATGTTGCCGAAGATATTAAGTATTTACTTGCAAATTGATGGAAACTTACTCAATTTTGAGGAGTTCTACTGTCTAGGTCCATAGACATTCATCAGATCTTCACCAATATTTTATAGGACCAAATGACAACTATTCCGCATCAAACAAAAGAAAAATCACTAAAATCGGTTCAAAGCTGCCGAAGATATTAAGTATTTACATGCATGTTAATTTTCTCACCCCCTCCACACCCCCACCCCTTTTTGTCTACCTCACTACAATTTGATTTTTATACTGAACCTATTGCGTAAAAACCATTGGAAACCTGCTCAATTTCGAGGAGTTCTACTCTCTAAGTCCGAAGATATTCATCAGGTCTTCACCAACTTTTTATGGGACCAAATGGCAGCTATTTTGCATCCAACTAAAGAAGAATTACGTAAATCGAATCAGAAATCTCAGAGTAATCGGTGAACATACATAAGAAAAAAAAATGTACGAATTGATAACCTCCTCTGAAGTCGGTTAAAAATAGATTTATACTACTGCGGAGCTTATAGTTTTTGACAGTTTACATGGTGTAAAGGACGGGGTGCCGGTTAAGAAACGAGAGATTGCGGGTTCAATTCAAAAACTCAGACATGAGACAATTATGTATGTTCAAGGAATATTTATCTTCTTATCTTGGTATATAATAGTAAAAGTGCATAGTCAATAACTTTCTGATTACGACACGAAAACAAATGTTACAATCAAATAATTTATCATTAGGTGCATTACGATTTGTTTTTCTCTAAGTTTATGTAAATACGCAAAAGCGAGCCTTACTCAAGAATGCGAAATACATACAAAATGATTATAATGTAACATTACAACACACACATACCTGGTTATCGATTGTTTACTAAACACGCCCATTACCTTATCTCGATATAACGTTGCGTTAGTTAATTTTAACGTAACAAACTAATGTATAAGTATTTGCGGGTTTTATTTGTTTGTTTACTGTTTCTCTTCGCGTTAAACAATATAATACACGTTATTACAGGCTGATCTTTTGTTAGATGAGCAGGTAAATTATAACATTGCTGGATATGCGATAATCTCTTTATCTGACCTGGAAATATGTAATCCTTATTATCAATGCGATTTATAAGAACGAGGAAAGAATTTCTAAATGTATAAAGAATAGAATATTATATTTTATGTTAAAAAGCTATATATTCATTAAAATACTACTGTCAGTTTTCAACATACATTTTTAAACGGTACATGCTGTCTGAGGTACGATGGATACTGGATTATTTCCTACAATTGAGATTAATAATGCAACTCTAAATCCATAATTGCTAATATAAACAGTTAAAGAAAGAAGGTACATACAAAATACACAATTATTATTTATAAATACAAATACATTAATAAATTAATAATGTCCATTAAAAACAATAAATGCCAAGCATCGCGGACCACAGCGCCGCGCCGGGTTCGTGGACCGCGGACGCAATCGATTGTCAAGTAATTAATGGCCAGTAAACATTGCACACTCGTACGCTTGTGATAAAAAAACGCATTACTCTCCAGACATCGATTACGTCTCACGAATTACATAATAGCTGTAGTGATGTTCGCGTCGTATTTTTTTACACTACAATATGTCTTATGGTAGTTGTACTGCACTGCATTTCAGATAGACTAAATGATTTATCTATCTGTTTTAATTTGACGGTCATGATACGTGAGACGTGCACCTAGCACGTCTAAATGTTGCCAAGTTATATCCCTCGCATGCCTACTTAAACGTTTAGCTGTGAAAACCCTTTTATCGAAACAGATTTTAAAGTCCTGTTTTCGTACTCAATGGAGGCCGAAAGCGATGTGCCAGGACCACCATCCTTCCAACCTGACATGTCTACATATTGCTACCAGGTTATGTGCCTGTGAACCCCTTGGTAAAACTTAAGCGAATGATGACCAACACAATTAAAATGCTAACAATCAGTGTCTACACTTGTACAATTTCATGTATTAAAATTAACGGTTACGTTAATTCTATTTTATATTCGTATAAATTTAATTCACATCACTATAGTAAATGTCAAAATATCTCATTGAGTCCAGTTGATTTACGTATTGAAAGATTACTGAGAAATGGAAGACGATTGTTTTCGTTTTATTGTTAGGTAACCTCATTACGTAATTATGATAAATTGTTCTGCAGAAACGTATTTTCCGTCTCGTATCAATTGGAGTGTTTTGTATTAATTGGCGTTACAGTTGATTTTATTATACGCGGAAAAAGAGAAATAAATATGAGAATTAATCCAAGATTCGATCTTCATAAATAAATACGCTTCAGTTTTTAAATAGAAACTGTTTTTCTTTTCACAAGGATTCTATGGCAATCTCCGATCCTTGATAATATTACGAGCTATTGCTGAATGAAAAGACAGATGAATATACTTTTTCATTATATTTTTATGATGACAAAAAAAAAGAATGTCTAACGGAAATTCATAAAAGTATTAATATACAATACGACCTCCTAAAATTCATTTGTTGTAGTAAAAACAATTTCATTTGCTCATGTTTATAGGACGTCTCGCATTCAATTTGCCGAGACGCGGTCTCGACAAAATAAACCGTGACGCAGAAAAACGTCACGACCATTGTTTCATTTTGGGCGTGACAAATTATACCGACACACTCATAAATTTATTGATATACCACAAAAACATTATGACATTGTTAATTATAAAAATATAAAACGTATTTATTTATTCATTCGGTGTAGTTATGTTAAACGTAGATTTTGACCATGAATATGCCGGCGCAACCGGGGTGGTACTAACGTAACGCCTACGGGAAATAACATATTTTTGTAACATTTTCTTGATCAGTAAGAAGGCTTGAGATCCAACCTGCACTTCTTCTCTCTGTATAACTGTGATCAGATTTTCAAAGACTGGCAATGCATATTTTATTTAATGATATAATGGGAAGCGTAAATCATTTTTCCGAAGCCCGTAGTATGGTTCGCTATTTCACTACTCTACGTGTCCCTACACACTTTAATACGTATTTCAACAACTCAAACACACTTAATTACTTCCACTATCCATTTAAATAATTAAATTAATGATGTATTAGTTGATCAATAGCATGATTCCTATTGGCGTAATGCAATGCAAACTATGTATTAACAAGGCGATAACACGCGGCGCGGCGATAACACTGCAAACACGACTTTAGACACACGCTTTAGAAAAATACAATTGTGCTAGGTCGGTTATCATAACTACTTTTTACTGCCCTATTATTGTGTTTACAAGTGTAATAACAAAAACTGAATGTAAGAAATATAGACGATTGTCAATGATAGCTGAATAACAGGTGGATGAGAGTAACTTTATAGAAACATGCACCCAATGAATGGACTGTATACTCCATGGGATGATGACGTCAGAAAATCATTCACTAATCAGTATAGGGATATATTTATGTAAAATAAAATTTAGAATTGTGTACAGATGTAGGTTTTTATGTAACTGAATTGTGTACACGCAGAAGTATATTTATAATATAGTGATATATATTTACAAAGTCTTCAATTTTATACTTCTATTTGTAACAAAGGGAGGTGTGGTTGTTTAAACCATAGGAAAACAAACATTATATTCTACATATTTACTGTTTAACCTCATCACAATCAACAAATGTATTTACAACACAAATAATATTAAAGTACAATGACGCTTGAGACAGTGCACAGTTTTCCTGGAACACGTAGAAGCGACAACAGTAGTATCTCGCGCCTTACATAATAGTTTTATTGACGTCTGCCGATTATTCAATATTAATTAATGTACACGTGATTTTGATGTCCTATATATTCAGTTCATTAATTAAGGTATGTAATAGTGCGCTACGTGTAATTTAACGGACGTGCAAAACGCGTCTCCTGGGCTCGCTTGTGGCCCATCATCGGCGATTATGTGGACACGCCATTAGACATATTTCTTTGTTAAAAAGTATAATTTATAATTGAATACTTTTGTTATCAACTAAATAATTAATTCTACAAACAACTTTCAAATCAATCCACTAAAATTTACGTACAAAATTGGTTTCCACGGTACCGTTTATATTGCAACTCCATACATAGGCTCTGCAGTTGACAATATCATTAATATGTGCATATAAGGTTGCAGTGTGCCAGTGGGTAACGAGCGATGCAAGTTAAAGTGGCATGAGAACTAGTACCGGTTAATTACATCCAATTGCGCAAACTCGATTTAACGCAGGACACCGAGCGGACGCTATCTGTGTTGCCAGGATTTAAATACTTTTTTCTTGTAGTGGCAGTTATATTTTTATGGTCATTTCATATTATTTGCAGGAAAAAATATTATGAATGATAAAATATTCGAAGCCTTTCCATTAGGTATCACCTTACACTATGCTCGAAATCCTCGTCGTAATTAACTATACAAATATAAAGGGATGCGGGTTAGGCCTTTTCGAATCGGATTTCGAATAGTCTGGTAAAATAGAGAGAGATAAGGCATATGAAGCCACTGAATCCTCTATTGAGATTGGGTGTACTATGTATGTATATTCATCGATGTTGAGTGCAGTGCGATATTTATCCACCAGCGAGAAACGATTCTTTCTCACCTATCACTATAATTATGCCGGCCAATTCAAAACCGGATATACAAAGCAATTTCTTGTTACACCATAACACTAATACTACCACAATTACGAACAATTGCATGTACAAAAAATCAATGTTTTTGCAGTTCGTTAACATAGTTTATTAATTTGTGTATTTTTTTTTTTTTTTTTTTTATATTATAGGGGGCAAACGAGCATGCGGTTCACCTGATGGTAAGTGAACACCGCTGCCCATGGACATCTGCAAGTGTGTATGAATTTTTTATCGTTAGCGGTTGGCCTTATACCACATTTGAGCGTGACTACTGGACAGGTGGCACGGCACTTCACATAGATTACTTGAGCGACACTATACCGATAAAATAAATTATATTTATATACAGCGTTACATTAATTTTAGTTTTATTTATGATCATTGCCAAAATTTACAAAAACGGTGCACATAATACAGGCTGTCAAAATAGTAATTTATTTACTACGGTCTAAAATGTGGAAACTTCAGTAAACCATTATTCATTAGCTCATTATCTTACGACATTCGCCTATCTAATGTTATTCAAGAAACATCATGCGATCTTTTTTAATATAATATTGTACCTAACACAATCCGCAGCCTAATATCCTTGGAAACGTTGTACGGATGAAAAAATTAAACTGAAAAATATAACACAACTTAAACAATACAATCACAATGCACTACTCGAGTAGATAACACTAAACATATGCAAAATATGTTTATCACACGGTACAAACATATTGCATGCACAGCAATAGACGAGCCTTCACCATCACAAGGTCACGAAGACGAATTCCGGTGGAGAATATTAATCGAGGTTTTCCCCGATTTAGGTGCATAGGTTGTCCTCAGTCTAGGCTGGGACGTGTTTTTTATATTTTCCAATGCACTTTGATTAAACATACATTATTCTATTTTTATACCGTTTTACCTCAACATTCAACAAATACTGCGTTGTGATTTTTTTATAAGTTTATATAAATCCAACTGTTAGATGAAGTCAGTACTTGTATCTTGTGAATGTTTGACTACATAAAACAAATGCTCTATTGTCTATGACTATTAAATAACTATAGATACTGAAGAGGTTTCCACTTCTTATCTACAGTCTTAAAATTACGTTATATAATTTAATAACGGTGAAGAGTACAATCAATTTGAATACGATATCACCCAATGGTATCAAATGTGTGTTCCTTAAAGTTCGGCATTTTTGGGTCAAACGTTTGATAACAAAAGGCCAATGTCAATGATCACACAATCATATTGTAATTGATAAATTATCTACTGTTGAATCACACACTATTAATATTGAATTTAAAATAAATAAGAACAATTTATTTACGCAACACTTTTCATAGTTAAAAAAACTGCGGTCGCACAAATTGACATACACACAAGTGCTTAAATACAAAATCTACTTTTTTATTACTTTAAAATAATAAAATGATAATTATTTGAGATTAAAGATTCGGAAGCAATACTAAATAGTAAAAATTAAAGAAGCCGTCGTTTAAGCTATAAAAATCTGAGTTCAATAAACGTTCGGCATCAAGGTTCGAAGAGTGCGTAAAACACGATCCAGGAAGTAGGTTCTGTTCGCTTACGCAGTTTCCTGGGCGCAACTGTGTTATTAGGGCTGCCACTTCCCACTTTTGGTTGATATAAATTTCCGGTTACAAATTATCCAATTTAAATACATTAAGTTTATCACGGGATCAAATGTTAAAGACGGGTATCAATTCAACTTCAAGGACCACTGAAATAAATTAATAGGAACTTCTTGCGTAATAAGAAACAAAGAAAAAAATATTTCTACCAGATTTATATGAGCGAAAAGTTAGCCTAAGGCACGAAATAGGGAAAGGGTAAAATGAAAATATTTTACCCCCAGCTATCTTACTGATCGACTGAAAAAGAGTAATATAGCTTTGATAAGAGTTATCCCATTCATATTGTAGTCAACATTATATCGCGGCTCTATTGTTTCTTATCTTCCAAAATAATTGGAAACATGTTAGGATTTTATATCCGGCATGACGATAGACTCTCCCCTATGACATCTGTTGTAAGAAACAAACTCAGCAAAGTATGTGGGTGGCACTAACGACTGCTTACTTACTGCTCGTACGTTTTAATTTTATTATTTAAGAATGCACTAGTACATTATGTAGGGTTTTCGATGATACATTAATCCATACATCGACTAAGTTATATACATGATGCTTTACAAACTCAACTTTGTGTGGCAGCCCTACGTACACAACAAAGAGCAACTAGAGCAGGTTACGAGACAGCGTGTCTGGTATTCAGCTGGCCGTTGAAGGACGCGCCTCGCGGACCGTGCAGCGACGCTATTCTTTTATTATGAGGCCTATTACTGTGTGGTATATAGTTTTGTTTTCAATTAAAAGTATAAATAAGATTAAAATATTACGTATTACTGATTGCATTAAAGTAACTACGCGTAAAGCAGGTCTGTGCTAAACATTAGTATGGTATTTCGGGATAATAAGTATGATATTTTATCGCTTATTCGTGTCCTATTTCATGTAGTTTAGTCTGGTTTAACAACTTATTATGCATAAATAAAACAAAATATGATCGATCTCCTTATACTACAAGTAAGAGGATATAATTGACAAACCGATTGAAAAATACGATTAATAAAAAACACAACATTATATGCAATAACTAGTTTAAATCAATAGGGAGTCACTATTCCGGATAATCAAGTGACCAAACGAGTTACTAAAGCGGAATTGACAATAAAAAATATTTATATATAAAAAATTGCTTTAAATGTCAGTAATATTTAAAATAAAAATACGATTTCGTTGAACTCATTACGGAACTAGTAATACAATGTTTTCGTTCAAGAAGTTGGCAAAAACACTCACGTTACCAAAATATAAAGAAAAATATGAAAATCATTGTATCTATAGCAGCTACTACTTATAGAACATTCGAAAGAGACAGCTTCCTAGTTCAGGAGTCAGGGTGTTATTAGATTGTAAACTTGTTGTAATGAAATAAAGATTTATTATTATTTTATAACAATACGATTAGCAGTAGATACTGCAAAGCCATCTACTTGTATGTAAAATTCTTTTCTAAATAACCCATAAAATGTACTGGTAAAATTAAATTTGATAAATACATTTGTGAACATTGTGGCTGACAACGATGTCAATTTTATTAATACAGATTATCATACTCAGCTAAATTAATAAAATATTACGCCTACTTATACACATTTAAATACGCACAGAATACCGCAAAACAGCTGTTACACAAAAGCGAAACATAATGTTTAAACACACCCGCTCACGTGACCACAATGCAGGCAACAAGGTGAGAAAAACAAAATGGTGGTGGTTCAGTGCTATTTAAAGATTTGGCAGCGCGCCACAGCACGCTCCGGTTTACCTATGCATAATGTAAGTGTATCAATTATCGAGCAACTATGATTTTTATGTCATAGTAAATTAAGACGAGGAATTTTAACGACACCGGACAATGTTGGACGAAAATTTTTCTCAGAACATTTTACCGGCTACAATTAATTAGCCGTGATTCATGCTGTAAAAATAATATTTTACTGTTTTCCTTTTGAATTCTGCATAAGAAACAAATTACTTTTGTTGAAACGGAAAAGGGCAAGAAGTAAGTGATAAAAAGTTGCATTTCTGAAATTGGTTTTGCGCAGAACTAATTACACAAGCACGACGCTTCATTCAATCACGGAATTTATTTTATTTTTATGCAATTAAAGGAAAATGTAATATCCTGTGTATAATGCGTGTAGTAACAATATTCGAAACATACCAACTTATTTACAGGCTAACAATATTTAATTTTGATTTAAAATGTATGCCATAAATATTAAATTTTCACCTATTTCAACACGGTAGTGAATATAAATCTACTTATTTATGCGTGTAAACAATAATATTATTAACCATAATATTATTTAATCAATATATTTTTCTACTATATACATATGTAAAGATACTTTAAAATTCCACCACAAAAGTCCATTAGAGTCATCCATAATTCCCCCTAAAAACCACAGAAGCAAAAACAACAATGACGCACCCATTATACGCTATCAAGGATAATCAATTTCGATTTCACTCAATACTTTCCCGAGCGGAGCACTATTTAGGCTTCTGTGACATGCATGGAGGTGAAGAAAGGGTTTGGGGGGGTTTCTGGTCTTTTAGCTCGCAAGGATTTTAAGAAATTATCCTAGTGATACCTCCTATATATAGGTACTTTAATGTGGATGAGACAGTAATTATAATTAGGTGCATGATAATCACTTAGTCCAACCGGTCATCGTATTAAAGTTTGTAACACGTATAATACTATGCACGGGACTTCTCTAGGAGCTTAGTCTAGTTTAGCACCCAATGTGGTTGGCCCAGCTCCCTCCTCAAGCGTACTCTCGATTGTAGAGGAGGTCCGCCCCGCAGTGGGACGTTGGCTGATACACATACAGACTAAAGTTGTCGAGCCACTAAAAAAGTAACCTCAATAAACTTGACCGGCAAGTAGGTGCCGGCCGGCGCTTCTCGACTATCAGCGCGTTATCAGCGTGGTAAACAAACCGACGCGACGACTTGCCGAGTGATTGATCGCCTTCTATTCAGTATCTTCGCCGGATGCCCGACACCGGATAATAATAGACTGGGGAAAACTAAGATGCAAGTTATTTTGAGTGATTAACCCAATTCAATCGATTAGAGACATCTGTGTGATACGATTTATTCTTGTGGTTTCACGTTGACAGATCTTGAATAATTTTAGATCAAAGGCAGTGGATTGGTTATGCGAAACGTAAGGAAGCAATTGAACAAAAATAATAACAGTTAATAAATTAATTAACAAAATTAATTAATAATTAAATCTATTCAACTTTTAACAAAAAAATACATCGCTTATACGTAAAACTGTTTTCATTGAGGAAAAATAAAATACACAAGTAGGCATTACGATGACGCTATGACATTAAAAATAATTTCTTTTACATGGCCGTATAAATTCTACTATGAACATAACTCCACACTTTTATTGCCATATCGAACGTTTTGGCACGATTCCGACTGCCTGTATATTCGAATATTTAAAACCCGACATTCATCCTATTAAGCATCCTAAATACAATTTCAATATTTTTTAATTCCCGTCGCTCCAATTTTCCGTAATACAACCACATATTTCGGAGATGATGAAAGGCCAACAAACGCCGACCGTCGGAATATTACGTTGATATTTATTCGGTACAATATAAAACAGGCGGGATATAATTAGAACAGTATTTTGGTACAAAACAGAGGAACAAAGAGCGTCCGTCCGATATAATCGGCTTTCGTTTAATGAGATTATGTGACGCGGGATCCTCTCGCGTCCCGGCCGCGTTGGGATAATAATTTTGGTGCTGTCATTTTTATGTTTATTTGGAGCCGGGATATGATACAATTATTTTTCCACGCTGCTGTGCTTAAGCTGATTATATTTGTTTGTGGACTGTAATACAAACCATAATTTTACACTCAAGCTGAATCAACTGGACAATCAGCGACAGAAAAAGGCACACTTTTACTTAAATTTTCTCATATGAATATAGCAAAACCAAAAGCATTTAACTCCAAAAAATGTCAACAACCAAAATGCCTAACTTAACACACTCATTTGCAGTGACAATCACAAGTAAAATGCTGATACATTTGGCCACGTCCGCGACCATTACATTCCTCGTAAGACAATGAGCGTGGTCTTCGGAAAGGCGCTCGCGTGACGGGCGAGGTTACTCCGCGCTGGCACACCACCAAAGTTCAACGAGATCAACCTTCACCAATACCATGGATATTTTGCGCATTCTGAGCGTTGGCAACCGCTCCCTATATCTCATTATACATTGTAACTGCTTCATTTGGTTTCGCTATTAAGATTATTTTGTGTAATGTTGACTGCCTCGGTGGCGTAGTTGTACTACGGTACGACTACAAAGCTGAGGTCTCGGGTTCGAATCCCGGGTCGGGCAAAGTGATATTGGGTTTTTCTATTCATTATCAGCCCGGAGTCAGGAATTTGTGCCCGACATGGCGATAGGCTCGCCCCCTATCACATCATGGGACGGAACATATAAGGCGAAATGTGGGTGTCCTGGTGGCACCTCTGCCTACCCCTTCTGGGATAAAGGCGTGAGTTTATGTATGTATGTATGTATGTATGTATGTATGTATGTATGTATGTATGTTGGCTCAATATTTACGGAGTTATTTACGTTAATTGTCCTGGCAAACGCGAGAGCAGAGATTCGTGACTCGAAAAGAATATTGTAAACATTATCATTAACGTTTTCGCGATTTTTTTCACACATCTGCTTTGAAATATTTAGCACCTTCATTGGAAGAAGAGATCATTACATTTTCCTAAATTATGGCACAAAAACAAGGATTCAATCTAAATATCCGTCCTGATTTTTAATACGGCAAATAATATTTCGTCATCTTTATGTAATAAAGTACAAATTTTATTTGAATATATTTTCATTGATTTAGGCTATGTTATGACAAACATCTTTTTCAATTGCCTGAGGGGGTCTAAAATGTTATAATAGCTTAACCAACCATAAGTTCGAACACTATCAAATTCTGAGACAGGAACAAAAGCGAAAAGTGCATGTTCACACCTACAATCTCTTTTGGTTAAACAAACGTGATTGTATGCATGTATTTCAATAAACATCATCCCAACTGACCCTAACCCAGTAGCGATGAATCAATATCTAAAAGCGGAATGAAAACACGCTAAAACAGCAGCATGATCTCATATCAGCCATTCAGGGCGGCATTCCTGCCGGTGGTTCCGAGAAAACCGGAATACTTTCCCCACGTTGTCACCTTGGCGCGTGGCAATTGTCCCGGAATTTTGACTCATCCTGTTTACAAACCGGGAACAAGTGCTCAATGGAACGTTTGTCACCGTATCATTCCATTGGCATTGAGGAAATCGGATGCGTTTTCGTTTAGGAATTTCGGAGGAATGTTTATGAGAACAAATTGTTTATTATGATAGCATTGGAAATGCGAGTGCACTAAAATACGTAATGTTTTTTACAATATTAACTCATCAAATTTGCTCTTTTAATATTTTCATAATTTCATTGTGTTATTTGTACTATTTATGTGTGGAAGCATCAACTACTCAATGGTCAACCTTAAGCTTAATTAGTTTAAAGCAACCCCGTCTGTAAGGTTGTGTTAACGAATGCATATGCGACGCTCATTGTCCCTAAAATCGTATCAACCAAAGACGGCTGATCAGGATCTACAATGTTTCTCATTTGCCAAATGAAACAATAATTACAAAGTATCGTTATGAGACATAACAAACCGTACAATGAGGGAAATATAGATATTAGAAGAGACAAAATAAACCATATCAATATAAAGAGTTTGAGCTGTTTATAAAACACCGAACACGACTCAAGCAATTAACACTACGTTTCGTCAAATATTTTACTCGCAGTTGATTCCATTCGCGATAAGTGATAAGCACACGTATAATAATAAAAAATACACGATCGTATTGTGCACACAAACAGCGAATATAATCATCAGTCACGGGTGGTATCAAAAAAATAAATATTTGATGATATTAGAACGCAACATTGACATCGGTTGTGAAAATAAGCTCGATAAGGTCGGATACAAACTTTTTTATACTTAAATATCATCATTATCAGCTTATATTCGTCTTTCGCTGGACATAACGTTCTCTTACTAAAGGTTTTAGATCACTTCCATTAAGTATTTCTATCTTAAATTTGCCTGCAGTGCAATTATTATTGAAACCATTAATATCCGTAGTGAAATGCTTAAGCAGAAACTTGCGGTTTTGATAAAATAGGATTTTTCAGCGTGCAAGCCTAAATTAGTTTAGATTTCTTGGTGCTAGACTAATGAAGAACCAAACTGGAATGGATTTTTGTCCTACAACAAGCTCGACAAATTACCAGCTACCAAAACACCAATTGGCCTGTTCACGGTTTTCTTTGTAGTCCTTAATATAATATTAAACTACACAAACACTTACCCCCCTGTGATATCTCATAAAGAAGGGACTGTAAAATAATAAAAAAATAAGCAACGTGGTTTGTTATCAGAGAGATTTTACAAGTGTTTAGGCAAAACTCCGTTACATAATATTTACAATATGATATAGTTGGATTACTTCAAGGCGGAAATTATATTATTGCGTGTTACTTTTTGTTTTTTTTTTAAACTTTTTTGTTTATACAGGCACGACAAAGTGACATCTATGGCACTGATATGTGCAGAACTGCAATCTAGAGAAAGTATCCTCCGAGAGAAGAGATCTTTCACCGGTCGACGTGTTCGAATATATGCAAGATAAACCAGGAATATGACACACGTGGGTCACTCTAAAAAATAAGTCTGTATGCCAACGGAATTGGCAAAAACTATTGAGCGTCAAGTTCTACTAGTGGGTACACACGAACGTACATGCTCGATAAACTTGCTCTATCTCGAGCAAGTACGAACGTGTGTATCATGCAAGACTCAACACAAATGCTCGAAGCCAGCCAAGATGTTCAATTCGAACAAGATTCAAATGTCCATAATTCTTGCTCGATGTTCGAAGAAAACACGATACTACGTCTAGCAGTGACGTCGAGCATGTTAGTCATGATTGATATTTTTTAAGAGGGTGTAAGTGCGCAGCCAAAATGGCGGACCTTCGTTCATTTTCGTGGGATTTATGGAACAATTTATCAATGTGAACCGGGAGAAAAAGTGCTTGTGTGTGAGTGGTTCTAACTTTTTTATCAAATTAATACGACTGTGACGTTCTCTTCTTTGCAACACTAGCCTAAAGTCTAAACCAACGAAAATGACGAGTTCTCCGCGTAGATTTTCCTCGACAGTAAATGTAGCAGGCCGTGCCCACCAAACACAACAACGAATCGTCCCTGGCTGGATGAGTTTCAGCACACACTAACATGTTCATCGAGCAAGTTTTTACGTGTCGACGCAGAGTCGAGCATGTTTGTAGATAGCCATGCCCGGATGAAACATGCTCATCGAGCATGCACCTACGTGTGTTCCCACAATACGGTTCAATCATGCCTCTTTAGCATCTTCAGCACTCTTTAATCTCCTCAAGAATGCTCTTCGGTTAAGAGTACTAAGGAGTATTGTTTACTTATAAGTTTACTTTAAATTTAATAGAGTACCTTAAATACAGAATAATAATTTTATTAACTGCATTCAATTTCAAACAGCATACAATAAATTTAAGTGTGACTTTTAACATTAATAAACTATGCATAGTACTATGATTTCTTAGGAAATCAAAATATAACACAATGTTTTTCCATTATCATTTTAAACGTCGATACGCTTGCCAAGAGATAATCACTGTTTACCCGTTATATTTCGGTACATCGGTATGTTTATGACAACAACATCGCTTTTCGTAGCTACATGGGTATCTGGTCTATGTATGGAAGATACCATCACTATATAGCTACCATCACTGCATTTACCATAAGTGCTTCGTGGTAACAATCGTGTTAGTACAAAAATTAATTAAGGGCCTTATAATACATGTTCTTATTATGCTCCTGATATAACTTTATCGAAGTTTTCTACTTTTTTTATTTAATTTAATAATCGATAGGGTTTTTGACTAAACGACTACCTACCCAGCTATCTATCATTCGAAATTATTCAAGCTGTATTTAATGTACCTAATGTAACAAAATCGTGAAACATATTTTGACATAGTGAAATAGTAACATTCATTACTGTGCAGCTATCGCCAAACGCCTCGTCATTGCACATAAAAACTCATAATAAACGTTTGATGAAATGTAATAAAACAACGGTAATGCCGCTTAAATCACGAGATCATCGACCGCATGTGCATAATGACGAAATTACAACAAACGAACCATTCCTATTATTCGGCGTGTGCCATAAGTTTTCCATTAATATCGATAAAACGCCGAAAGCTCATGCAAGTACATGCGTGCATGCATGTGGTGTGTAGGCGCGCGAATTGCCGAAGGTGAGCCGGCTCGCGAACGTTGAAACCCTGCCAATCTCTCGCATACACTCCGTTAATGCACATTATTCGTACGCCTTACCGCGTATCGCGTCACGTATATACACGTGCGCTCTTAATTATTTTTTTTCTGTCAAAACATTATCGTCAACACTGTCGCAACGTTTGCAAAAACAACAAAGTCATATATCGTGTGTACGGCTTCTATTCATTATCTTGAAGCACCTGTCGTATAATTAGTCGTCCATTGTTGTGCGGCCGGCCGTTAATTAATATGCAAGAGCCGCTCCCATTGTGACGCGGAGGATGCGCGCGCGCCGCGCACCGCGCTCCGCCGGCCGAAACGCGTTGATGTCGTACGCAAGGACCGGCGCCGCGCCGCCGCAACATCAACTCGACGAGTACATTAAATTTTACACGGACTTCAAAAAGTGGCCTCGTCAACGGGCCACTTTTATTTTATTGACAACTGTGCTCAGTTTGACGCGCAAGGACGCGGATATTGTTCCGAATTGTAAGTGCGATCACGAGCGAGTCAACAAATAACCACGCGATCTGAATTTAGAACTAGGCTCTGGCTCCACTTTGCGTCAGCATGTTGGAAAAAGAAAGAGCCGAAATTTTTTCGACCTTCGCGGAGACGTCGGCCAGTTATCTGGGGGCGCGATATCTGACAAGCGTTCGGGCGGCGTTGCGTAAAGTAAATAGAGGCGACCTTGGCGACGCAGAGAGCCCGCCGGTTTCGCGAGATAACGCCTCTTATTATCGTCACCTTGCGAGTTGAAGCGAATTTCTTTACATACAGTGCGATCGGCTCGCACACCTTGAGGGAAAAAATACGATCACGGCTGGTCATGCGGTTGCGTAATTTGAAAGATCACTGACCTGTGTAACCATGTCCCAGTAGAATCCATCGAGCATAGACTTTCCATGTTGGTGCTGGCGGCAGAGCGCCGGCCACAGCGAGGCGCGGACCGGGCTGTTGATCGGCCACGAGTTCTCTCTGATGAGCAACTTGAGCTCCCGCTTGCGGCCCTGCTGGATCAGCGGCTGGATCTCCTCGAAGGATTTGAGGGGCGCTTTTTTGCCTGCGAATAACGGCGACGGTAAGCACTGCGTCCAAATGGGCGTGGGGGTGTCGGTAGCGGCGAGGGACTCGGCGCTGGGTGCGCGAAACGCGGCCGGTTCTATGTACATCGCACTGGAGGCGCGGGGCACATGCTTTCGGTGCGCGCGCGCCGGCGGCACTGCCGCGAGCGCCCGCAAGCTCGCCAGCCTCCGGAAAATGCGATAGCGCCCAACACTGTCACACTTCGATTGTTTATTTGACCGTGAGGCGCGCGTGCCGGTCCAAACGACCGACGCGCACTGCCATTTCGGTACATTTATAATTACATCCATAGCTATGTGGAGATTTGAACGAGTGTACTAAAAATAATTTCACCGCTACCTGATAAATGACTGACGTCATTGGAAAGATGTATTTGCTATGAAACAACTAAACGTAAACCTAGTTTGTAATGGTGGTGTATCGTGCTAAAACTTATGCGCTTACAGTGCTTGTATAATCGAAACGTAGGTATCACACAATAACAGCATGAACAGTGATTGTACAAACAGTTATCAAATCAAATCGAACACACAACGACCTGGATGTCTGCCAATCGAACGAAATTTTCGTAGTGCATACGTAATTTGTGTTCGAGAGGTACACATATTTGGAATGTGAAAATTACTGTGGTTGAAGCAAGCTCGCTATGACGTCATGCAGATATTTCTAGATATTTATAGTCGATTTCAGATATATGATTCTTTAATTCTACTAGTTACCTACATGTATATCTTTTGCAACATCTGAAAATAATTGTAGCATTCGAATAAAAATTAATAAGTCATATAAACATTACAAAACAATTTACATATCATAGAAAATGAAATGTAAATGAACAGCATACAACTTCCGACCATGATCCATGAAAGAAATAGCTTAAAAATAGAAAAATGAATCACATTTGCATGAAAAAAGACAAAGCCAAATTTACGGAAAAACATAGCATGAACGAACTTTGTTTTCCCGACATACGAGTCAAGAAAATTGAACGGTTGAATGATATATTATTAACAATTGTGCCATCGGGCATTGACACAGCCGATTTAAATATGCATCACCCATCGATAAAACATTAGCGAGCTGAAAAAGTGAACATCTTTTTTATAGAACCATTGGCTATTTCAACGAGGGTTCAATTGAAAATGAAACTTTAACGACTTTCCTTGATGAAGCGATAAGGACAGATGAAACTTCTACAGATGATGTTGGTGGGTAAATCCAAGTAAAATCGATTAAGGAGGCGAATATGAAAGGCATCGAAAATAAGCACTTAAATAAATCTTCATTAATCCCCAAAAAAATTAACAACAAAGTACAACCACATCGTCACATAATAAGGTAAGATTTTATTTTGACCAAAAACATGGTATATCACTAATTCGGGTAAAGAAAGATGATAAGGCGGAAAAATAAATTATATCGATAATAATTTATATATCCCTCGCTTGGTTGCAGAGGTGAATGGAAATTGTATGTTTTCCAAACCTATTAATACATTTGAGCGAAAACATACGTTAAAGCTACTAGAGATTCGTAGAAAAAACACATCGTTTGCAATTTATCATTGTGGACGCTGGATTACAGAACTCTAAGCATGTGGGTAGGACCCTATCAAAATCAAACAACACGTCAACTACCCTCAAATCGCATAAATTTAAAGAGTAATAATAATAAACATTCTGACCAAGTAAATAAAATTACACTTGTTGCAGAGCAATCAAGGTTTGTAGTTTAAATATAACAATTAAAAAAGTAATAAAGTGGAAATTTATTTTTGGCCATTGTAAATAAACAGCGCGGCTCACGATATATGTACGGGACGTAAAGAAACTCGCGGGTGTCTATCGCGAATAAAATACCAAACGTAAGTTTCAGCGCCTGTTTCGTATCATCGGGCACATCAGGGTCACGGGTGTGCGTGAATGGATTCCACATTCATACATCGCTATCAATCTGCGGGTGGGCAGGCGGTGTAGTCAATTCGGTGTGTTTTTCAACTTGTTTTTTTTATAAAGCGATGTGCGTGGTAATGAGAAAAATAATCTATTTGTACACCAAAATGCATATATTGGTCTTACAAAACTATATCGACTTAAACTGAGGTGTGAGAGAGACACATAAATACTTTATACGCCGGCATACTCCGCACCAGCCTTGCAATTAAGTTTTATTAAATTAATTTAAATTAAAATCGCAACAACAAGAATTCATCGAATTCACATGAATATACAAGAATTCGCCTATCCTGAACACTAAATCAAACCCCTATACAAATCTATTGAATATTACACCCGCTGGGTCAAAATGACCAACGCTCGCGTCTAAGTGTTAAGTAAACAAGAGCGATAACGCGAGGTTATCATGACTGCAGTCTCAGCCGGAGCGCAGTGATCGACACACAGAAAATATATTTTAAATTATATATAATATACTCGTAGCTTAGTTAATACAGCGCATTTTTGTGAAACCAAAGTGGTAACGAACAACTCACCTGATGGTAAGTGGTCATCATTGGCTATCCTTATTTTGAAAAAAATAAGCGAATAAAAAAGGAGAGGAGACGATAAGAACCGTTGAGGTTAGGATGAATAAGTAGAAATATCTTTAGGGTTAAATAAAACGAAATTGTATCCAAACTATATACGAATTAAGAGTACGAAAAAAAACACCTCCTTACATGTAAACAATAACAGAAATAATAATTACACGGTATGAGTATTAATGTGTCGACGCGTTTATAAAGAGCAATATTAACAAAATAACCACTTTAATATTAATATATTTATCATTAAAATGTTAACAGGTAAGATTTTAATTAACCATTCGTTTTTACAAACAAGCAGCTACTCACATGTTTTAAAAATTATTAAAATCAAGATAAAAGGAATAAAGACCTCTAAAGGACCGACCGAAACCGACATTTGAACAGTGAGCGCTTGTGAGTCGGCGCTTTTGAGTCCAAAATAGATCAAGTTCGTGATAGCGAACCGGTTTATAAAAGAATTGGCTGATCTTAGGAAACAAAAACGCTTTAGAAACCTAAATATTCATAATAATACCTATTGATAACGTATTTATTGGAAAAACTTTCCCGCATAGATTAATTGAATTGAGTCAAATATAATGGTTTGTAGCCAGGTTTGTGTTACATTAATGAATTAAATTAGATTAATAAAATGTAATTATTGGAACATTTCTTAATCTTTATTTATTCTGCCCAGTAAGCCACCACAACAAGCCAGGATCAACAGTGGCTTTTGGAAAGCAATAAACAATGAGCATAGCGCCATTTATAATTACTCGGCAATATCAACCTTTGATGTTACCCGCATAAATGCATTTAATATTTGGTAATTAAGGCTCGAATCAGCTCAATCACAGCCTGTTTTAGAGCTTTCAAGTGCCATTTGCGGAGATGTAAGCATTCAGCGTGAAATGTATGCAAATTCGGCAAAGCGACGTCTCCGTGTTGCCCAACGTTGTGTAACTCGCTCAGGGGCACGCGGCCGGGCCGAAATCGTTAAAGCTGTTGACGTGCCGTGTGGATAACGTTACAGCCCTTTTACATACACTTACTGGATAAATTATATCAAATGCTTGTAATGCCTTACCCTTCCGGTGTCCTGACAAGATTTATGTGACTTTTCCATTGTTCTCCATTGTGTAGATCTGTCAAAAGTCTATTGTCTATACATGGACCTGAAGTGTTAAAAGATTACCATAGAGACGGTTATAGGGTAATTGCATTCGACCCGAAAGCGATCATTGTAAATGATGGAAAGTCTACAATATGACCCACGCAAGTGTGCCAGGTTCTGGGTTCAGGCATGCGGTTTGAAGTTGACCAGCATGCTATTTTCGACTGGCAAAAGATAAGATAACTGCCTCGGTGGCGTAGTTGTATTACGGTGCGACTACAGGGCTGAGGTCTCGGGTTCGATTCCCGGGTCGGGCAAAGTGGTATTGGGTTTTTCTATTCAATATCAGCCCGGAGTCAGGAGTTTGTGCCCGATATGGCGATAGGCTCGCTCCCTATCACATCATGGGACGGAACATACAAGGCGAAATGTGGGTGTCCTAGTGGCGCCTCTGCCTACCCCTTCTGGGATAAAGGCGTGAGTTTATGTATGTATGTATGTAAAAGATAACCATGACTCACGGTGTATAACTAAAGCACCTTACAGCGTCCGTGGTATTGGACAAGACGCTGCACGACGAGAAGATTATACGAAATCATTAAAGTTGGAGAAACCTTATCTAATCGTTTTAAGTGAAGCATGTGGCAAGTTGTATGCTCTATTAATCTTGGTAAGCAATGACATTGATTTAATTTGGTGATTCCTTATTACTCATTATTTAACCCTGGCCTGCACGCACACCGCGAATGTATAAGCTCTCTAACCGCTCTTATGAAGAAGTCAAGGGCACGTATATTCTGGGCGTTTAATGCCAATGGGAGATATTAACCCTCTTACAGTTCGATATATAACACTAATTACGTTTTTACGGTTCCCTGGACGATTTGTTTTATGGAAAACATTAAATTTATAGATTCGGCTGCATTATCAAAACAATTCAATGTTTTGTTACGTTATTATTAATAAAAAGGGTTAACAATGCGTGTGTACTGAGCCACCCTTAGGCCCAGTTGCATAAACTAACTGGCGATAACTTAAACTTTGACAATGTCCTCTGCATACATTTGAAATCCCAAATGTATAGGATTGCCATTTTCAAAGTTATAATTATGGGCAAAGTTACCTGATGCAACTGGGCTTTACTTATTTCAATTAGTTTGGTTCTCTGTCAGTTCTACTCAGTTTCATTCAACAATATTAAATTAGTCCTTCTATCTCTATAATCGACAAACATCTAGTAACTAAAACTAGGTAGGTACTGTATACCCGACTGAATCTCAATTTAATTAGCATGTGTATGCTTATACTACAAAATGTACTGTTTTCATCGCATCCGTGATGTTTAAACAAAAACCTACCTACGTGTTTTCGTAGACATTAGAAAAAACCCGGGATTAAAAAAAAAGAGAACCCGTATTACTTTAGCCGTCTGTCTGTTTCATAATATGGTGTAATTTACCCTTGTATACGTTTTGATGACGCATATTTTGCAGTTACAGCTGACGATATCAGGTGAATGGCTGGACCCTTGAATTCCATTGGCCTAAGATAGAAGGATGAATTAAAAAGCCTATACTGAGCAGTGGGTGAACATGGGTTCAAAATTACAGTGATGAAGATGATAATCAAGCTGGCAATACAAGTGATTGGCGCCAAGACCAAGAAATTTTATTTTCTGCGCCGGAAGTAACGCGATCGATCCCCGCACAGATAAATATTTACATGGTCTTCAGATCTTTGTCCGTTTCTGGATGTTTGTGCATGAATAATTTGCGGGTGTAAACGCTTTTTAGAAGAAAAAAGGAAGTCCTACGTCAGCAGTATCAGGTAATTTATATTAATAGTACTGCAATACACACTAATAAATTATATTCTTTTTCTTAATTGTGTAAGAGAATCATGCATGCATATCAGCAGGACAGATATGTACTAAGATAAAGTTTATTAAGATTATATTTTATTCTTAAAAAGGACATCATTATATTAATATTTAATACCATAATCGTAAACGCGTAAAATATGCGCACGTGACTGAACGTGAGTGAAAATAAAGCAATAAATGATAAGATTGAAAGATAAATTATTGAAGATATATGGAATGCCCGATAAAACACCACTTGGCTTAAAAATTGCATTATAAATATTTATATATCTAGTTTAAAAATAACTCCGAATATTTTTTGCTATTTACGTTGGGGTTAATGCCAACTGGTGCCTCGTTCGATATTCAGCATCATCAATTTTAATCCACTGGCTTTCATATATTTTATGCCATCAAGTCAGCAATTTTTGTCCTTAGTTGAAGGATTTTCGAGTGTACCAGGTTTGCGATCATCATACAACATATAACCATGGTCGACCCACGCAAGCGAATACCGTTCAGAGATTACTAGTGCACATCTTATTTTTAACAGCCTTATTCAATGACATATTTAAAACCTATTTTAGTTATCGAATGTTTTGTCCCTTTCGAACGAATTTAGAATTCCATTTGAGCGAAGAAGACAAAACATTCGATGACTAAAATAAGTTATATCTGTCTAGAAAAAGGCCGTAGGAGTATTTCGGCCAACAGATAATAGTCTCTCGCCACGTACCTAAAAGTCTAATTGTCACGGTGAAAAAAAACTTTTCATCTATTAGTTCAGCATATTGAATAACCGATGTATAAAAATCCCATGGCTGTGAATGTTGTTGCGCTAAATGTTTAAAAATACGCTCTCGTATTTACATAGTGAACTTGATGTAAGCGGCCAGTCCATTGCGATCGTGTAAACAATGGAATTATGTTTACCTGCCTACAGGGTTAACAACCCTGTGATATTAGTAAAAAGCTACTGAATTTCATTGCGAACAGCGTCCGTGAAAATGATCATAGATGTGGCATCGACTATCGTTTTGTGAATAACCATATAAAGAATACAAATTTACAAAAGTGTTTTAGCTAAAAGAGCCTGGAAGCATTTTTTCGATTGATAATATAATTTTTAGTGGTAATTCCTATGCTCTAATACATGTTTTAGGGTACAGTCAAATAGTCTGTAAAGTTGTTGACAACCCTAAATACAGAACTGTTTAGAAGGCGTTGCGTACGACTGAAATATAGCAGTTAGTATTTTTAAATGTTTATAAAAATGTGTCGTTCGGTGTTTGTGCTTTACAATGATTAATTTTGACATTTCGAGTATTTTTTTTTATCATTTCATATCGCTGACGGGTTAATTAACTGACTGACTATTATTGATTTATGAAGATAGATAAACTGTTTACTAAAAGGAAAGTAATTACCGCACAATACTGTTCTTAGTTCTATTCAAAGAGCGAGTTGGCTAGAGCGCCAGCATTCAACTGGAATGACCTAGGAGACACACCTACGGCACCCTCTACCGGCTGACAAAACTTATGCAACAAATGTACCTAGAATATCTAGATGTCCTGCACCCCTTCATTCCTCTATTGAACTGAGCGCGGAGAGCAAAGTTTCACGTCAGTTTTGTTTGAAGTCATGGGTGCTTTCCAGATGAGTTGCACCATTATGCCTTTGTCATGACAACATTATGGACATTCAGCCTTATTTATAAACAGATTAAAAAGCCTATTTTAGTTATCGAATGTTTCATCATCTTCACTCAAACTCAATTCTAAAGTCGTTCGAAAGGGACAAAACATTCGATAACTAAAATATGTTTAAAAACTGTCTATTAATAAGGCTGTACAAATATTATAATCATTAATTTCGTATACCATTTGTATGCTTGGAATAAAAATATGTTGTGTATAATTTTAAAAACAGATATTTCTATATTAATTTGCCTTTATAAAGCCTTAATAAAACTGATAAGAGTATTTTCGAAACACCTATATTTAGCGCGCTAATCTGTCTGAACCCCACGATTAAGTGCGCTATTCGACCGAGTACCTACACGGATTATGGCAATACAATAGTACTTATCCAGTACCGAAGGTAATCCGAACCTATTTAAATTCTAGAAAAACCCCACGTTTATATTTTTACATACATAAACTCACGCCTTTATCCCAGAAGGGGTAGGCAGAGGCGCCACTAGGACACCCAATATATTTTTAAGTATTGTATTTTTATACTACTTCCACTTGTACTTATTTATCATGATATTCACATGTTATGTTTACGTTATACTAGAATTTACACGAAAAATATACTTTTCATAGAAAACTGCAGGACTACTGGGTAATTTCTGCTTCTGTAACTACTACGCCATCCCACTATCTACCTTAGCAATCACACTGATTTGACTCACAAATTGCACGAGAAATCGAATCTAGGACTTCACGCTTAACAGCCAATACACTTCCATTAGATGATTAGATCAATGACACGATCTATGAACTCAACAACAATCACAATAATATCTATTAATATCGATCCGTATTTTATTTAAAGACTTGCTTATTAATGATTGTGCAACAGACGATCGGTTGCATCAAGATTGCGATATTACATCACCAACCGCAATTTTATTCAATTGAGGTCTGCATTTGAATAACAAAAAATATATTCAACTGCTCCACTTGCTTACTCAGACTCGTTTAGTTAGCGGAACACATTACCATTGAGCTGGATATTATGGGTTCGAAATCTGGACGGGAACAATAGTTAAATGTAAATAAAATTCGGAAATTTGGCCCGGATTTTGAGCATAGCGAACCATAGTGGGAAACCCGTCATTGATCCAAGTAAGTGTGTACCGTCTCGGATTGAACCTGTGTAAATCCGGTTCCGAGCAGAGCGACATAATTGTGGCGACCGATATGATATAAGGTCATTTCTTGTCGGCGAACATTATCTGGGCTCTAACGCACTCATCATCACGAACATACTATAGTCTATTTCTCGAAGCCAATTATGGAAGAATGATTACAGAACTCTTTGGAATTAGAATAAAACCCTTCACAATAGCATATACAATGTCCCAATCTTAAAAAACAATCTAGAATAAAACAACACAAATTTATTCGTTCGTTAAAAGAATAATAGATGCGTTGGCTTTCACCCAAACATGCACAAACAATAGCTATTAAAAGAAAAGCCATTAAATGTTCAAATAAGTGGATTCAATAAGCAACAACTGACATCTGTTGAGGTCAGGCGCATAATCCTGCAATAAAACCTGAACTATGTTTATATTTCTTAGCATAATTACTTCATTACAGTTTTCATGTAAACGCGCGTGGGCGAGCTAGTAATTCCCTTAGGGACAATAAAGAAATCTGCAACAACTATTATCGACGAAAAAAAAAATGTGTTTATATCGCCATCAACATTAACAAGTGGGTGTACAAGAACTATGTAGGTCTAATGGGATATATGCGTGTAGTGGGTCGAAGAAACTAGGTGGAACTGGTAGTCCCATACATACCGACATAAACTCACGCCTATTTCCAAGAAGGGCAGGGAGAGGTGCTACCAGGTAAACCATGTTTCAACATGTGTGCTCTGTCTCACGATGTAATGGGGGGCGAGCCTACCGCCATATCGGGCACAAATTCCTGACTCCGGGCTGATAATGGATAGAAAAATCCAATATCATTTTGCCTGAACCGGGATTCAAACCCCAGACCTCAGCGTTGTAATTGTACCGTAAAACAACTTCGTCACCGAGGGAATCTTCCACAGGCAGAAGTGGGACTTGTAGTATCTTTACACTCAAAATTAAAACAAAACATTGTTGACCATACAAATATTTAATTCGGGGCGGAGATAGGAACCGCGGTCTATCGAATCACAGAGAATTTGGAGTCCATGGAATCACTTAGGCAGCTTCATTTAATTTCAATATAAAGCAAGAATATATGACCGATCGACTATCTAGCTAATATAACTTAATCTTTTATTTCATATCCACTATAAATATCAATTGTTGTATCAACCCATATACGTCCCACTGCAGCGCACGGGCCTCCTCTACAATCGAAAGTACGATTGAGACGGGTTAGGCCATGTAGTCCACCACGCTGGCCTAGAGCGGGTTAGCCAGAGTATCAATAGGTTTTCTTTAAAAAATAGTTTGTTTTTCTTGCCGGCAACACTAATCATCGTATCATTAAAGTGTAGTGATAAGGAACCGGTATCATGTCTGGCTGCACGCGCTTCGTTATCACCGATGCTGCTTTTATGCTGTTTCCAATGATAATATTTACAATAAATGTGTCAGATGGATAATTTGTTAAACCCGTTTTGGTGGGGGGCTTGGTCTAGATTATAATTAATATATTACTCCTTATATAAGACCTTGTAGATAAAAAAAAATGCAGATATTATGCGAATTCAAGTCTTTAGGAATCACAGTGAAAGTACGCTGCCACTAATTGACATTCGAAATACTAGTAAAAACCACACATAAAATAATTACAAAATATTCATATTTTAAACACCAAAGTTTTTAAAATTTAAAAAGTACGCAATGTAAAGCAATCCCACAAACTGCAGTATTTTCATCGTACATAAAACTTAGATCATCCCGACCAACTACTTCACTCCGTAGTCCGAACCACTCAAAACTTTAATAATCCCAGTGCGACCTTACCTCATCTCAGGTTCAAAGTTGATAAAACGGTATCCGTCATGAAATCTAAATGAACCGTTCGCGTGCGGAAACTACAAGAACAAAAGTCGAGCGGAGAACTTTAAAGTGCTGATAGTAAGGCAAGTTTTATCACTTCAGATGGAAACGTGCGATACATTTCGACTGGAACTTTCACAATTTATTCCCGTCAAGTGTACCGAAAAAGTGTGGTACATTTAATGTCGATTTGGTTACGTTATACAGATTGAACTGTTCATTTTTATAATGGCGTACGAAAATTGCACCTGGCACGCAGTGCAATGGAATGAAAGTATACACTGACAGATTACCTTCCGCAAATGACATAATTTTGACGGCCTGCTCGATTGTTCCTCATGTAATAAAATGGAGGAATCTAGCCTTAAAAAAACAGTTGTATTTCAACAGATTATGCATAATTTTTTTTTTATTGCAATGATTGTCGAGACAAGCATGCCATTCGCCTGATGGTAAGCGATACGACCGCTCATGGACAAAAGCAAAAGCAAACACCATGAATTACAAAACATGCTTGGCATTCCACTGCGCTTGCCATCCTGAGACATGAAATGAAATAGAATATAAATAGAAATTTCAATTTTCAAATCATATCCACTAATGAAGATTAGCTGGCAGCTGTCTGTTATCAACTACTTAAATATGTTTAAGTGAATCACTGATCGCTACTTGCGGAAGTACCACGTGTAGTATTTTTCCAGAAACAGATTAAGTCATTATCCAAACGATATTGTAAACAAATTGTGATTAATTAATATGTTTTGTTATCGATTTCTCAAATATTCACTGAGTTATTTACCTTACCGCCTGCAAAGCCAAAGTAATATAAATTGTTTTAGAGCTGCAATTTAACAGATGAAAAGACTTTATACACATAAATAATTCTTTTGCATGGGTGGTTATTATTAAAATAAAAATTATTACTAGGTGATATGACGGAGTCATTACACAATACATTTTCAAAAGCCAAAACCATAACACTTTGTCTCACAATTATTCACGTACCCTTTAACCATAGCAGATTCACATTTCAAAGAAATGTTTAAAATAAACGGCATTTAAACTCAATGCCACTGAATAATAATAAAGAGCAAGTCATTCTTCCCCTAAACAACATACATACATACATAAACTCACGCCTTTATCCCCGAAGGGGTAGGCAGAGGCGCCACTAGGACACCCACATTTCGCCTTGCATGTTCCGTCCCATGATGTGATAGGGGGCGAGCCTATCGCCATATCGGGCACAAATTCCTGACTCCGGGCTGATAATGAACAGAAAAATCCAATATCACTTTGCCCGACCCGGGATTCGAACCCGAGACCTCAGCTTTGTATTCATACCGCAGTACAACCACGCCACCGAGGCAGTCTAAACAATTAATTCCCCTAAACAATTAATACTAAAATACTACCACATAGTCATACCACTCGGGAGCCAAGGGCAAGATTGAAGAAACCATTCGCGATGATTTATAGAGGAAAACACTACCAAGTAAAACAGTGAAATTATCGATAACACTGAGCTCAATATCTTTCACGGAATAGTCACATTAAAAGATTTAAAGAGTTATGAATCACGGGAAAATGATGTACATTGATGTGTGTAGTTTTTCATGTACGCACATTATTTTTAGGGGTCCCAAATATAAGTCTTTTTGTGATTTGTATGTTAATAGTTTTTAGTTCTGTGTCAAGTAGAACTTTTGAAAGGTAACAGTCAAATACCCAGGAAGAAGTTTTTTAGTTTAACCAAAATGATCAGATGAGCATGACGGTCACCTGATAGTAAGCTTCACACCTGCCCATATAGAGAAAATCACCACTCAGAAATTATATGAAATGGGTAGAGGGCCCGAGGACCCAATGCAATTATACGCAGTACCTAGAAAGTTCGCTTAATATTTGACTAATTTTAACACAAGCATAAACTCTTTATATACAAACAAATTAAAAATGTTAAAAACCAAGAATATACTCACATTTAATGAATTTCAACAATCTATCCATCTCGATGACACGGCTGCTTGTTTACAATACGCAGTACACATTGCCTCCCGGCTTTCGACATGAATGGGACACTCGATTAGCGGCGATTTGTGTTAAAATGACTCAATTGTTGACACTTAAAACACTTTTTTTATCATTACAGTACACGTGCTGGGAGCAAGTGCAATGCAGACATTAGCTGAGAAATAAGACACAGATAGTAGAAGCGGGGGATAATGCATCTATTGTGATGTATTGTCTTCTTAATGCAACACGTGTTGTACGCGTCACTTTAGAAAATAATCATTGAAAATTATTAATTATGATATTGTAATGATACGTATAATTATAATTTAGATATTTCCCAAGTGTTACCGACCATAAACCAACTCTTTCCTCCAGCAAACTCTGACCAAACTAATTTTTTGGACAACATTAATGTTATTTTTATCGTTTTTCCCCAAAAGACCGATAAGATCCGCTGCACGTAAAGCGCGCACGTTTAGTCGGCATATCTGTTCCATAATGTAATTTGAAGCGAGTTATCGCGTTAGCGGCACATGACATTCAACACGTTGGAACTTTAATCCTTAATCATTTTTATTAGCCGATACTGTGGCAACAAAGATGAGTTTAATATACTAAGGTCATTTAATTTTTGACCATGTTTATGTGGTCTTTTTAGTAGCTAGTGAAACATAATTAAGAGCAGGATTATTTATGTATATTAACCTTTAATATATCCCCCAAATATTGGCGTGTTATCAAACACAAAAAGAAAATAGAAATTATCTTCAGTCTCTATAAGTTCTTAGAATTATTTGTTATTATGAAAAATCTATTATAATGTTTACGAAAACACGAAATCTTTTCAACTCATGTTGGTACAAATATTATTTAAAACATCGTGAATTAATAGAAATTATTACGTTAGTTAATTAAATTTTTAAATTGTACGGGATCTATTTCATTATCTCAAGGTAAGTTTCAAACAACTAATCAATAACATAAAGTGATGAAAAATGAATCAAAATGTTGTCTAAAGTCCATCTATTTAGATGAGTGAACAAACTTTTATATTGTGAAATACGTCTTCAAACTTGAATCAATACAAAAGTATGTGTTTAATAAAAGAAGGTCCTAACATTTTATTTTATAAACAAAACAATATCAGTCATATTTTCCTCTAATAATTTTCTGCATTACACTCGTCTGTAGCATTTCCGTTATATAACTATACATATAAATATATTTCGTACGCATTCCTCGCATGATTATAAACGGTCTTTCGTTAATGGTGTAATTACTTAATGATATATCGAACAACAATATTAATATTATAATAACTTGATGAAAACATGATCAACAGAGTAACACAAACAGCCCCGGCTGTACAGGACGATAAGTATTTCCTGCTTATGATTAAATACGAGACTTTCCAGATTTACAGTACTTCAATGCGGAAGTACGTGTCGATTACACAAATATTTGTCTTATTGTATACTAGCTTCTGCCCGCTAACTTCGTCTGCGTGATTAACTTTATTTAAAAAAAAATATGAATAGATAATTTTGAATTTCCCAACCCGTTCCGTCCCGTTATATCCCACCCGTCTCGTCTCATTCTCACTCATGGCATGTAATGCAGTCCCATTCCATCATTTTGAGTATAAAACTATATTGACTGCCTCGGTGGCGTGGTTGTACTGCGGTACGACTACAAAGGTCGAGGTCTCGGGTTCGAATCCCGGGTCGGACAAAGTGATATTGGATTTTTCTGTTCATTATCAGCCCGGAGTCAGGAATTTGTGCCCGATATGGCGATAGGCTCGCCCCCTATCACATCGTGGGACAGAACATGCAAGGCGAAATGCGGGTGTCCTAGTGGCGCCTCTGCCTACCCCTTCGGGGATAAAGGCGTGAGTTTATGTATGTATGTATGTATATATCACATCATGGGACGGAACATGCAGGGCGAAATATGGGTGTCCTAGTGGCGCCTCTGCCTATCCCTTCGGGGATAAAGGCGTGAGTTTATGTATGTATGTAAAAGTAACAAATATATTCCTCATCCGATGGGAACTATTTTTCGGGATAAAAAGTAAGTGTTAATCCAGGGTGTCAGCTACCACCAAACCGAACCGAAATCCGCTAAACCGTTTCTGAGTTCATCGCGGACAACCGCACAGACAAACAGACAAAAATTCGAAAAATAATTGTTTTTGGTTCTATTACGTTAATAGAGAGCCATTATATAGTTTTTCTAATTTATTTTCCTTAAGAAACATCCTGTGTCTAAATAAGACATATACCAGTATTTAAGTTGGAACTGCACCTATATGACTGTGTAAATCGCATCTTATTTCGTGTTGTAGTTTTTGCGTTATGCGCAAGCAAACAAAAAGAAACAACCTGTATGTAAATAAAACATATACCACTTTTTAAGTTGGATCTGCACCAATATAACTGTGAAAATTGCATCTCATTTCGTGCGGTAGTTTTTGAGTAATGTGCAAGCAAACAAAAAGAAACACCCTGTACGTAAATGCAACATATACCAAATATTAAGTCGAGCCTGTAACAATTCAACTGTGAAAACCACATCTCATTTTGTGCGGCAGTTTTTGAGTTATGTGCAGGCATACAAAAAGAAACACCCTGTATGTAAATGCAACATATACCAGTTTTTAAGTTGAACCTACAGCAATACAACTGTGAAAACCGCATCTCATTTGGTGCAGTAGTTTTTGCGTGATGCGCAAGCAAACATACAGACAGACAGACAGACAGACAGACAAAAATTCTAAAAAAAATTGTTTTGGCTTCTGTTACTGTTATAAAGACCCCTCGCGTTAAAATTTCTCAAATATCTTCCATGTACAGACATCGACCATTTACATTTTTATTATATGTATAGATATCGAATCAGTGCACAGGTACTTTTCTTTCCTAATGCACGACGGAGGTCGCACTCTAAACGATTGTCTTTTGGAAGAAATTTTGTTACTGTACTCGACTTCACCGTTATATTTAGTTTTAATACATTCTATTCCCTCTACTACTTTGAATATTTTCAGAACCAAATTTTATTTTTCAATTTCATAAAGAAAGCTTTGAATAATAAAGCTAATAAAGCTTTTATGCGTGAAAACTTTTAATTGGCCTTTATAAGTATACACTATTAATTCTAGTTGTAACATGTTAGCTGTAAGTTTTCCAAATATGTAAAAATAAAATAAAAAGTAAAATAAAATGTTCAACATTTCATAACCAATAAAGTTTATTACACCATTATCAAAAAAACCTTACTCATTTCCAAAATCACACCATTTTCACTACATCCTACTTTCACTTTTCACAATCACAAAACAGATCCTTAAAATTCCCATGGCACTATTCACACACTCCTAACACATGACCTGTAGAGCACATTTCATATTTCTATACAATTGTATCGCTCACTACTCCTGTTATACTTGAACGATGGCAGAACTTGTCCGTTCGCGTTCACTCACTGTGTTATAGTAACTTCGCCACAGTTACTTGGCAAATTTTATACCAACTTGAGACTTTATGGCTCCACAGCGCATTGTTCTCGCGTGTCATTGGTTCTAATTTGTTTGTTTATGCTAGCAGGATTTAATTGTTTGATGTGCATAGCTAATAATTATTAGTATTGGATGAAAGATACATACATAAGTACATACATACATAAACTCACGCCTTTATCCCCGAAGGGGTAGGCAGAGGCGCCACCAGGACACCCACATTTCGCCTTGCATGTTCCGTCCCACGATGTGATAGGGGGCGAGCCTATCGCCAGATTTGGATGAAAGATATTTGTATGATAAAATAATTTTCTGTAATCATTTATCATATTTATAAATAGATTCTGGACTCGTAAAGATAATTTTACAGATAATTTAATAGTCGTAATCCTTGTGAATTAAGAAATATAAAACACATCGTTCATATTTATACAGGAATCGAAAATGTTTCAGTGTCTAGAATGCTAAATAACAAAGCTCCACCTACCTCTAAAATAATCAGGTGTAATAAAATATTAAGTAATTTTGTTGTTCTCACAAAATCCCATACCAGGTTCAGCGAGGTTAAATGTATAACGCAAATATCAAGATAATTTTCATCACACATGAAATCAGTCACCAAAATAAAGATGATTAATTCAATTTACAATTACTTTTTTTTTTTCGACAAAATAACAAGGACAATTTGGTGTGTTTAAGCTTCTTTTTTCTATCGCTACGCCATGAGGCCATATATTCATCAAATAAAAATCAAATGAAGAACCTCAAGTTAACATCACAATTAGCAGGCTATTAAACTAATGAACACAAATCTGTTTTTAAAAAATCGTATTGTGATTAGACTGTCTCAACAGCTTTTTTATTTACTTCGAATTTAAATGAACGGCAAACTTTACAAAATATATCTTTTTAATTGTAACACATACCATAGAATATTTCAACAACACCTCACCCTTTAAATTTTTTTTTACCTTGCATTTGATGTTGTTATCGCCTCACACGCACACGATTATCAATACATCCATCTTTTTCTACTTATTATTTGTATAGAAGGGGCGAACATGCTTGGAAGCATGTAGCTCTGTTCTGAGAGCAGTGAATCAGGGTTCACATAATGCTTGCACAATAACACAATTATATTATAAAGGTGATGAAATAATGAGAACGTAGTTATTGACAAGTTTAGGTAGTTGTTGATTTGAAGCAAATTATTCACAAACATCTTCAGCCATTCTTCATACTTTATCAATATGATGACGTCACTTAAGTGGTTTTATTGCATGTTACCAGTGATCAGCGACATTGTATTGATTTTCTGTACCCTTTATATTAACGAATCATTTGTTTGTATTTAAATATTACAAAACCAATTATTTATTGTTTTATGTTAAAGCTTTTAAATTAATAAAAAAAATTGTTATACTAAACTTGGAATGGAATTATCGGATTAAAGACATCAAGACAGAAACAGAAAGAGAGTGGAAAACAGTTCGTGCAATAGTTGCGCAAAAATATCTTGTTTATAATTAGGCCATGACTAGGTTTGTCTTCGCCTCAGTGTTCCCCTATCGTATCATTCATAGAGATCATAGTCCAATGTTCAAACTATTAAAAAAATCGTTCCCATACAAAATAAAACATAATGACATCATTGATTAATCTTTGCAATCGAAGAGCTAAGACCACATTGCAAAACTTACGTAATCCTTGAAATATTGCGCGTAAAATTACTGTTATTACGAGCGAATGACACTAAAATATGAAACAAATAATAACAGAGAACTGATGGAGTTCGTGACTGATAGTCTATGACAGGTGATCGAGACGTTGACTGTGAAACTGTGGCTAGCGGCCTTGGGTTCGATTCCCGAAGACTATCTGTACGGAGTCGGCGTTATACATCTATTATAGTTTTAATCGACAATGATTTGAACTAAGATCTTTATCATATCTTAGCAACAGTACGAAATAAAATTTACAGAAAAAGTATATTTTACGTCCATTATTGAAACTAGGCCTTTCCAAAGAATATCCACGACAAAACGGCCTATATAGCGATTACCTACCCTCATAGGGTCTTCCGATTAGGTATCGGTAATATTGACTCGACGTCGATGCGACCGCTAAAACAACTGCAGCGGTTAAATGCACGTCAATTACGGGATTCCCGCATTTCGTTCGATAGGAAATATTAAAAATTCATAGCTCATAAAACGTATTACAATCATTAACGCGCCACGTGGTCACTCAACGTAGCATAACCTGGTTTTTCATTCATCAATCAGCTTACCTATTAGATTTACGATTCCTACTTAATAATATTTTATAGTCTTCATTATATCCCTACTTCAGATACTTTATAAATGGTGCCCAGAGATTAGTTTTATAATTTTATTTCATTTATGCATATTTCATACTGATTTGGTTTCGAGGAAATCGCGAGCAAACAATGTAGGTATTTCCAAATAAAAACCAATGTGGATTTTCCGATTCGAGAATGCAACCCTCACGGCTCATAGTCCATGTAGGTACTGTTCTTATTATAATAATAAGCGCTTTATTGAGCGACTTCAATGTTGGATAGAGTACATCTTATTTTAATAACTCTCACACAAACTTCAGTTAACCTAACAACCCATGCAAAAGAGTCAAACAAAATAGTAACAAATAATTTCAGTTTAATACAGTAAATTCTCATTTCAAATGCCACTGGGTACTTTATACCATTACAAAACACATAAATACCGATCGGTTTCCCCACTGTTTATTCAGCGTAGTAGGGTTAAGACGCACCTTTCGCCAGGTGTCCGGGTGGCGTGATCGACTGCGAGCGCGGTCCAATTGGCCCGGGCACATCGCACCACTGCACTGTTGCATTAACCGTTTAATGCTGTGCGAATATCAACTCTTTCCCTAGCATGTTTAGGTTCTTATTATTTTAAGTTATACTCGTAATGGCACAGCGATGTGTAAAGTAGGTATGTATTAAGTATGTATTAATAATAAGTGAATAAGTATGTATTAAGAAGCGAAAATATAATTGTCTGTACCTAATATGAGCAAAAAAGGTAAATTCTTCTCCTCTAGCTTGCTAAGGATTATCGGGCTTTAACAATCTTATTCAAAGAATTATACACTACAGTATGCTATGAGACTGTGGGCACGGCCCACACGTATTATGAGCGAGACTGGCGCATATTACTACTGTCTTGCTCTACCAATTATACCCTTCCTGCACTTATTCTACACTTACATGGAGACGCCGCAACACGACTTATCAACAATGTAGAAAATTGATTTGACTTATAATTGTAATAGCTTCTTAGTCAACCCTTTCGGAAATAAGCCTGTTACTCCACCGCACTGGTCTAACGCGGTTGGTAGACTTAATTTACCTTCTAAATGCCAATTATAGTACTAAATACTCATTATAGTGGAACGAACGAGAGCATCCTAATATCTTATTAAACATTAACACAATAAACCTAATTACATAACGGAGTGAACTGTGGATCTGTCGTCTTAATTGCCGTTCACAGCTCCGGTCGGAACGCATCCGGAAACTGTTAATTGTATCGCTGCGACTGTAACATCACTTGATTGCAGCTTAGCGTTTACTACACACACCATACATCCTTATATGCACGTTTTATTATTCAGAGGGATCACGTGCTAATTCATCGCATGGACGATGGGTTAAATATCTTTTATTAGAAAATTAATGGACAATTTTGAGGTGCGTAGGTTTCTTCACGATATTTTCCTTAATTGATTACAAGTAGACACTCGAACTCACTTCAATCTTTATACGCCGAATTTAATGAACCAGCCCCTCATAGAATACTGTCGGGAAGTGGCAATTTAATTTCGATATTTAGTACAATCTTCAACCCTAAAATCACTTGCACTCCTCTCCAATTAGGTAGGTAGGCTATCCACCAAAAACGATCAACAGCATTTTCAATAACAAATGACGCATCTATAAAAAATCTGCACAATCCGTCAAACGCACTATCAGTACCAAAGCCCTCAAGATATCCCTGCAAACCGCTTCCACGCAGATTTCTATACTGATAACGCTCATTAGACGAGATGTGTGGAGCTATTTGCGCGTCCATTGATAAACGGACGACCTACATATATCTAGATAAGCAATTGAATAACAATACAATAAAGCTTGGGGCCGCGGCGCGGGCGTGCTGAAAATCACTACGCCTGCGATTCGTTAAATCAATGAATACGACATCTGGTGTGTGACACTGTAGACTTTTAATAGGCAGTATTTACGATATTAAAAAAGTAAAAAAATCCAACTTTCTTTAACCTAAATAAAACAATATAAAATTTTAAAAAATAATTTGTTTGGGAATTGTTAGACGTAAAACTCGCTAGTTGATAATAAGAGTCACGATACAAGACACGTATTAAATTATTTTAAGTTCAGAGTCAATAAGTGTATGGCTAATTGCAATTTTGTGTAATCAAATATTTAACAAAAATAATGTCGACATGTATAAGAAAATTTTAATATTCGTACTAAATGGAGTAAACAAGTTATGCCCACACGCATCATTGAATATCTAACGAGCCGAAAGTGGAAAAATGGAAAACTTTACATAATCAGACAATAAATCAGTACAGACATGTAATTAAAGAGAATCTAATATGAGTTCGAGCAATAATTTCAAGTACAAAAATAGTACAACAAATCCGATTGTCGAGGGCGCCCATTGAAGGACTACAGTTTAATTAACAAGAGGTAACTTGTTAAGCTCCTGTACAGGTACCCTGGGAAAACAGCAGAGTATAGTTTATTACCAGCGTTCCAGCCTACAGTATTTGCATATGTTGCGGATACAGGCGCAACCTTAACTAAAAACCTAGGCACCACTGAATTCAAAACGCAACAAAACAAACAATTGGTTTATCCTGACTAATTAAAATTCTTACCACATAAATTCATAAAAGAAATAAAACATTCCACAACATGATCGCTAAACGACGAACACCGAGAAACAATGGAAAATCTTAATCCTTATGACACGTTTTATACCAGCGGCGTGCACAGGATTATGACACTGGGTATGCGGCGGAGTACTCGGTCACAAAAACTTTTTCTTTTATATATTTTTAGCATAGCCACAGCCACGTGCGACGGATATCTAAGTCGGAAACTATTCCAAAAGTACAAGTCTTAGATGTACTAGTATTCATGTACATCTTCTACGGCAACGCAGACAAAACAGCAATCGATCGTCGCGGCGGAAGAAATTCTAATAAGTAAAATAATAGTTATACGTTTCATAACTTTCAACATGAAACTTTCGAGTTACATCCCCTTTTTGCTGGTATAATTGTTGTAACTCGGGTACACACCTACCTTTAGAGTTTAGACACAATTTGAATCTTTTCACTGAATGACAATTGTGCGAACTTGTTATTTTTAATAAACACACAGTTTCAACCCAAACCTCACAATCAAATCAAATAACATTTTTAAAAAATCAACAAACTCACTAGTAAAAGCAAATCACAATTATTATAGAAACTCAGTAATAAACTGTTAAATGTGTACATTTTCAAATGTTAAGTAGAAAATTATTTTAAGAAAAATATAAATATACTGGCGCAAACAAAATAGTAAACAATACTTATCACATGAAAAAAGCAAAATGGCCACCGCGAAACACAAAACATTTCTGCTATTTAAACAAATAAAACCTTACCAAACAAAAATGCATAATGTGCATACGTGATTTATTAGATGTCCGTCTATTATTTTTATTCGGATTATACGCAACGAACATTTCCGATTACTCCCGACAACTGCCGAACTTCCGTAGCCTGCCGCAGGAGTCGCGGCTTTCGATGCTTACGATATTCATGGGTGTGTGCGTTTGCGAACTGTGTACGGACACCAAAATTACTACACACATACGAACAAATCTCCTGCGGGACGCGGCGGCATGACTTGGTTGATTAGGTACATTATTTTGCAGCGCTATTGCTATTTATAAAATATTAGGCGTTTTTAAGTTATTATATTTTGTTTATTCATTTATTTACTATTAATTAAAGTCATCTAAAACGTACGAACGTTTTATTAAAATATCTGTGAATAGCAAGTAAAGCAGTGCATTTCTGCCTACAAGGAGCGCACGCCCCTGTTTTATACTATATGTTCCAGCTTTATTATTATATAACTGTCGTTTTATGTCAATAGATATATTTTCGCTACAAAACATCTGGGAAAACCGCTTGTATCGTTAACGCTTCAAGCACTTCAAACAGTTTCCATTGACCACTGAAACCATACTTAATCACATCTATAACATCGTGGTTTATGGCTTGGAAAAACTTTCTCCTAACAACGATGATATGAAACTCGCCGGAACAAATTGTGGAGATGATGTGAAACACCGTTAACAACATGGACATTGATAAAACTTTGTTCTAACAGACAGTTGATGTGTTAATAGAGCACTGGTTGAAAAAACAAGAGAAATGAAAATATATTGCGAAACAGTACCAAAAACCAATTTCATACATCCCAGATAAAACATAAAATATTTCGTATATTTCCGAAGATTTACACATGACGGATTTAAGGAAAACAACTAGTCATCAAGATTTATTACGCATGTGTATGGAATACGTAGAAATAAAAATATTATTTTTATGCTGACTTAAAGCATTATGACAGACTGGAATCGACTAAGATAAGAAAGGCTTGCCCCAATATTAGGTGGACAATTTGGCATGAAACAGAAATAAAATTGTATAAACTCGTCAGTTTATAAGAAAACATATCATGTACCCCCGCTTGTCTTGTTCTGATTGAAAGAACATCGTAGCCATCGATTTCTTGGCATAGAGAATTAACACCTAGCCTTTCAGAGACGAGGATAGCACAGTGCCATGCAGTGCTTAATAATAAAAAGTTCTGAATAGTGTTTCTAATGTTTATGAGCAGGCGTAACACTTACCAACAGGGAAACTCGCTTGTCTCTCCATTGGCTAATAGAAATGAAGTAATGAATGAACCAAAAACGTTGGACAAAGCTGAAGATCGTGGTATACACGAAGGCATCTATTGTAAAACTAAGAGTGTTTGGACAAAGCAATCCACAACAAGGCACTGTGTTTCACAAACAATGCGGTTTCAAGGAAACGAACGGTTCAGTAGTAAGCCGTGAATGTTCGTGATGCGTCCAAGAACCGTACTATCTAGACGACGCGACGGTACACGACGGGCGAATAAGTTAGCAGACAATTCCAGAAATTTCAACACAATTTTTCGCAGTATAGCGAAGATATTTGATTCAAGTATAGGCGTTGAAATAGATATGTCTTGTCGTTACTTCAGATGTACATTACATATTACTTAATACAGTGTATTTTACTTTGTTTACGGACAGTAGGGACATGTTGAAGTATCACGGATTAGGACTTCTAAGATCTAACTATTATTCTCAGAATTTCCAAGTTACAAGTAAGGATTTCTGACGCGACATAATGACCGTTGACATTGTAAATAGAATTAATCAGGACCAACGACTTAATGGATTCTTCAAAGCAAGAGAAGAGACGAAAGATCTTTCCTCGTACGTTGATACTCGGAGTCCACTGCACTTATTACTAGGTAAATTATAATCAATTTCTCGTGCCACTATAAGACAAAAAATGGACATACGAATAAACAAGTGACCGTTTAAGGATTCAGTATTTCCTTTATGGCACGGAACTATAAAGGTAATCACGGATCCATTTTTCCATGCGATATATTCCAAAAGTTACCCAAACACTATAAATTATATAAATTCTAACAAGTAACAACATCTAGAACATTGTAATAGTCACACACTGTTTATAACTGTGTATAATAGAATACCCACTATCTCATACGCAATTAACCCATTTAGTGGCAGAAGTTCCTTCGCCTAGGACATTAGGAGATAAATGAAAATTTATTACACTTGACTAAAATCGAAATCAACAATTATTACCGAGCAATTGCATTAAATCTGGGTAACATTGTTTATCTTATCTTATAGGCGAGAGATTAAATTATGAACCAGATAACTACATCTGTTCAAAGAACACATGTTTCCATGTAAATATTTGAGTCATACGAGGATCTTTCCTGACTCAATAATTTTTCCCTTTCTTTGTTCGTATACGTATACTAGAAAATAAGATGTCAGCGAGTCAATGTATTGCAAAGAAACAAAGAAAAATAATAGATGCTAGTGGTAAGTCTTATACGCCCGTATAGCTACCACCGCACAAAATGGTGGAAAGCCACATATAGTGACCCAAGCAAATATGTTTCATGTCAGATTCAACCAGTGTGTATTCGGTCTTGAGTAAGCCGGCACACTTGTATCGACAGTGTTATTATAGTTAGCTATATGTACTATAATAAACAGTTTCAATTACAAAAAAATCATTGAGTATGTTTGCAAAAGATTTCAAGAAACTCAGGATTCAAAGTATACGTATATTACCACTAGATTAGAGGAAAGATAAGGAAAGTCATAAATCCAATAATTCGATCATAATCTTTAATGATAAAGCAACACAATCATAAGTAAATAAACGGAAACATCTAGAAAACCTGAGACGGGTTCAAAATGATTCGTCTCAGTATAAACATTCGAAATGGTGGATCGATGTCCGCACTGTTGTTAAGTTAAATATAAGAAAGTGCAAAAAGCGAAATTGCTTGGATCGCAGCCAACCAGACAATGCTGACTAATCAAGAATAAAACGGCAAATTACATGAAGTCAGCTTACGAAATATACACGAAATTCGCTTACAATACAATAAACAAATCGAAGTCATTATGAATACGAATATATTAAGGTGCCTCAAAATAGCTACCGCTGTATATTGTAATCACAAACCGGGCACATTCCAACATCCTTCTACTAGCTATAGAATCTCTGACGTTCCCGAACAAAATCCAACAGCAAAGCAGTTTTGCGTCAGTTTTTTGCGAGACAATGTTAGCACCCGTTCGAGCCAAATTGCCAGTACTAAACAGCAAAAGCTTTAACGAGCTACGGCCAGGTTCTCCAATTAAACTAGTTAATGCAGCAGATAACTGCAGTAAAAAACGAACAAAATCAAACAATAGAGATCACAATTAATAATTAAAGTGATAAGCAACTAATTACGATCCCTGTTTTTGCAAAATAGTTACATTTCCCGATATGAAATGGCTAGTTTTAAAACATTAGTGGCACATTTATTTGTTAACTGATACATTCGTAGAATTGTTTGCTGAAAAATAATGTAAATCAGCTTCATGGGTGCAGTGTCGTGTGTAATCGAACCGTATCACTATACGGGCAACGCTTCGCCCTTTAAGCCTACGCACGATGTACTATTTATAAACAGAAAGCATTACCTATTATATTTATCTTTTCTAAAATCTGCATCTGTTATTTGCAGGCCTTCGACTTCATCGAATATTATATGGCCTTTATGTTAGCAACATGGATCTAGCCTTATTGGAACATTTATAAAAGGTATTTTGAGACCACACCTATGGTTTCCGATTTCATTAGACGATGGGTGATATTTTCCTTTCCAAGTAACACCTTATGCCTTAGAATGACTATAGACTGCGTATAAGCACAGAATGTATAAGTTAGCAGACTACATGGCGTAGGTGTTACAGCATCAACGATTACCATTAACTAAGCTCATTTGTTCCTTAGTAAGGTAAGAATTTAACAACTTTAACTTGATTTACATCAACCCCCACAGGATACATGAATATAATGAAATATAATCGATGTCCAGGACAGGTTAGTTCACGGCAGTAATCATTTAGACAAGCAACTTTTATTTTTACTTTATAAAGATTTTAAAATATAGAGCAATATGCCTGCTGTCAAAAAACATTTAAAATTGATGAATTTGCAAAAATTCTACATTAAGTAGGGCAAAAAAGACAAAAATTTGGAAACCTTTGGTCTAGACATGAAAAACAAGGACAACAACCCAGATCCGACATGATGACAATAAAACCGTAAAACACACGAAGGACGTGAACAAACAAACACGACAAGACGGACTGCGTGTGTCATAAATTAACGGCACTATGCGAAAAGGACATTTCTGATGGACGGCGACTAGCAATGTTCGCACATTTCACTTCATAATACTAATTAATTGGATGGAATTTTCCATACTTTCTGTTACACGTGTGTACATGGCGTATCGCTCGGCACAAAAAAAACGTTTCGTCATTGCAGAAAAGATTTATTCAAACGAGTGGTAGCATTGTCTTCGATGTTAGAAGCGTGCGTTTAGTTTAGCTAAGAAATTGTTGATAAAATCATTTTATGGTATGATGGATTCGACGATACCCTTACGGTATGATGATGTGGACTTTCTTCTTGGTCGGTTTAATGACCTGCTTGACACAATACAGATGTGAAAACATCATAATTGAGACTATTGAGACATATTGGTTGGCTTCTCAAGATGCTTCTGAATGCCAATACCATACTATAAGCGTAAATCATTAAGGTGGGAAATGACACGATGCCGCCCTTACACAGACATTATACCTAGATAAAAATTTGGTGACTGTAATATGTGTGCTTGCGCATTAGAGCATGATTTTTCTTTTATATCAATTCTATTTCACCAAAGATACTAAACCTACAAGTAACAAAACAAAATTAAATTAAACCAGCTTAAATGACACGTCACAAACCTAAACCGTAAATAAATACCCAAGTTACTAACGACCCGATGCAGCAAAATTGATAAAAAAAAACCCGTACACTATGAATGTCAACTCATCACGTATTTGCTCATTAAAACCACGAACCTCTTAATTAGTCTACTTTATTTGGCGTCTCTCCAACGTTGCGGAGTTGTGGAGTGGCCTTCGCGACCGCAGCACAAAGCCCCGTGTTTGTTCAACACAATTTATCTGAGATAGGATCTGGTTAGAGCCGACAACGCAACCGAAATCAATAACTAGACCTTTAGGGTAGACGTGACGACTCAGTTAGTATTTGTCTGCGTGACCGTGAAGCCAAGGAATTGGTGGGGAAACCAACGGACATTTTAAACACACTTAGATTCAATATCACAGATGATGCCGATTGCACACTCTGCAAACAAACACGTAAATTTTAATGAAGAAATTAATTAAAGAAGTTCAAAACGTATGCCTTTTTGCCGTACACTCCATTTTGCATCCATAGGCCCCTAAATGCTTCATTCAATTTGCGAATGGATATTAGAAACAACAAATTCTCTTAAGAATTAAATCAGCATGCGTATACCGCTTATAGCCATATTACACAGATCTCCAATCCGAGGATGAAATTCCTAATGCCTATGAATTTTGTAACAACAATAGTTGCACACTGAAGACTATAATTTTAGCAATGCAAAAAAAAAACCACAGTAAATTAACGATTAAAAACGCTTACATAATGCTGGTTATTTTAAGATAAAAATGCATTTAATACTAAAATACCTGTTAATTTATATCAGGCAATAAAATAACAGTCTATTTAAATATAATTGACCTTTACGTCCTTTATCTCGCGTTGTGGGGGCGGAGCTGAGAGCCCATTGAAATCACCTACGTGCTTTGTTGTTTTATTTGTAAATCGTTTATCAACGTAGCACATTCTAATACGATAGCTAGCTATTTTAATATAGGTTTTACAATGTGATTATCTTCAGAAGATATTGCATAGTTGCCGTTTTGTCAGATATGACCAATAATCACAACCCCAGAATTCGGCGTACGGTCCGGCGTCATTGAGACTTATCATAATAACCTCTTTTCTACGTCCCCTTCCATCCTCTCTCTCTATTCATAAAGGTTAAATTCCTCACGAATTTTCCAATTCTGAATGACTATAGGCAGTAGGGCTATTCTATTTCACTGGCAAATACAAGACTGATGAAAGACTGCAACGACATCAGGGAGAGAATCTATATCCTGCGCTCTCTTCTGCCAATCATGAGAAATATTGGTAAAACCACGCTACGGGAGAGACCTGTGCTCAGCAATAGACTTCCTGTAGCTAAAGTCAATGATAATGAAATAAAATTCATCTCATTTATCGTATATCTCTCGTAGGACTTCGATATGAAGATAAGGAGGAGTTAGAATTATGAATTCTTGGCTTTATAATTAATATTTTGTTTTCAGCTCGTTATCGCAAGTAGCAAGTGGTAGTACTACGGTTTAACATTGGACCGTTTTATCTATTTTTATTGCTTCATAAAACACAGTTGGTTCATCACATAAAAGGGAAATAAAACATGTACGTTTTTAAGTACATCGTTGCGGTAATGTAATAGTTTTTAATTAGAATCCGTAATAAGGAGTTAGTCACAATAATAAATAATGAGATATGTAGTTTACGCGAGAATTAATTTGATCCCACCATTACTATAATGCATATTTATCATGCTTAAATATTTAATGACAATCAATAACTTATCATTCTCTATCAGAAGATAAAATTACGATTCCGATTGTGGTGTAGCCTTCATAAGATATCTTACAAATTTTAATCGCTATGTTTGTATCTTTGACGGGCTAGAGTCTAGACTTCACACCATAGTCGATATCATCTTAAGCAGCAGGAAATCCATTGCTGAATATACGCCTCCACTAAGAATTTCACCATAGACAACAACAAAAGGAGACCATAGGCGACGACAAAATATGTAGTTGGGGTAAAAGGTTAAAAATCCTATATACAAATGTTTCTTCTGTTTACAGCTGAACAGAATTTATTGAAATCTTTTAAGAGGAATAAGATAAATTACACCCAATATAAATCAACTACTCGAGGATACTCCTACAAAGTACAATGCGGGTGAAACCGCGTTACATATATTTCGAATAGAACGTCGACTCGAAATCCCTCTGCTCAAATGCCAAGAATCTCAGTTATCCCATAAGCACTGCAAGAATGCTCATACGCAAACTCCCCGAACAAAAAATAAGATGGCGCATAGGCGGATCCGGAATCATTTCGGTGTAAATTACGATAGGATCGGATTTACCACAACCGCCGCCATAGGGCAAGATGGCTTAGACACATAGCGTGAAGATGCATCATCAAAACACATGACAAAAACAAAAAACTAGGCTCGCGGCGACCCTTTATTTCCGGCTCCCTAGACGGTCGCACGACCGCGCCCTTCCCTAACGCCACTACTGCACTAGAACTTTCTCAGCCCCTTTGATTTGCAAGATATTATTATGTCACGTATTTCTCTTATTTTCCTAATGTAAAATATCAAACATGGAATCTATGACGATTTTTCTAGAATCACCTAGATTTTCCCGAATTTCATCTTTAATCAATTCTTATTTTTATTATACAATAGAAAACTCAATGTCATTCTCAGAAGCCTATATCTGAGTACATTACAAAGTCCATATAGTTTTAACAGTTTACAGTAGTATCATTTTATCTCAACAAGATAAATCTGTCTGCTGGCAAGGAGCTACATCATGTTTTGCTTAGCAATCAAGATAAAAACTAAATCAGTGTCAACATAATATGCTATTAAAAAATAGTGTGACCATCATTTCATTTTTATTTTTGAAGTACTTTTTTTATTTTATTTCTTTTAATTTAGTTTATAATGTACCAATGTTTTATTATATATATTTAATGTACAGGCAGATTATTCAAAAATTTAAGTCAATGTGAAGTATTTTATTTGCACAATATTTCTTGAGGAAATCCAACCATCAATCAGGTATGAGTATAAAAACATCATAGAGCCATTATTCAATTTTGCCAAATTGTAGAAAGACTTCATATAATACATGTTTGGAACAACTTTTTGCCCTAGGGCAAGCGGCTAGTTAAAAATAGCTGGCATCCCACTGCCAAACAATCTGTACAATTATTTAATGTTATGTAATTTCACTATATAATTTGAACAATTCACTACAATACTTATTGTGATTAAATATTGATGAAGAAGAATGATATTTTTTTGAGTTTCTTGTGCTTTTAAAAATAATAAAATAATTTCAAAATACATATAAACATTATCAAATAATAACCAAGCCATTATAATGATGTGAAAATAATTCTTCACGATTTTTTCATAATGTATATGAATAATTTTAAAAATTCAATATATTTTGAAATAATATTTGAGGTCATAGTTACCTGGTGGGCTATCGGTGAGAATAGTGATTCCGGTGGGGTCCACATGAGGTGGGAACGCCTCATACAGGTCAGGTTCTTCTTCCAACACTGCCGACAACATCACGGATGGCATCCCGGCGTGACCGACACACACTCACATGCACTATGACTAGACACAACACAACACTGCACTCGTTCCCTGAGGTCCTCAGCTCGCTCAGAGCTCACACCTGTGAGCCACCCCGAGCCATTGCTTTACACTCTTACAGTCCCAGAGTCTCTAGGTCAAATCTTGTTGCACCATTTTTAAATCTGCAACAGGAGGAATATTTAAATCACAGGTACCGTGTCAAGACTGCCAATATGTGTTATGCTTTATCGCGCTGATAACCCTATCTGATAAATGAAATAATCAAGTGATTATAGTGCCTGCGATAACGGCATCTTAGCGACAATTAGTTACCTAACGTAATTAAAACTGTGGGCATCAGCTGATCGCGCCGCTGCCAGGGCAGACTTGACATTTTATAGCTATTTTAAGACTTTCGGGCGGCTGATCAATGTCAGATGCCGACATCGAAAATGTTCAAACACGCTAACAAAATATGTATGTATGAAAAGTAGCGAGCGTCCCGAGCGGACTGTACTCACCGCAATCCTGACGATAAATGATGCGTAGCAGGATCTGCGCCTCCGTATTTACCGCTTTGGAGTCCCAGCGGCGACTAAGCCAAGTGGCCAGTTCCCGGCCCAACGTAATCGCGAATAGGATAATAGTCTCCAATGGGAGCCGACGCTTTTGCTTTGTCACTTAAACGAACCACTCTGTGCATCACAAAGATATGTATGTAACTGACCACGGATACATTGTTACAATTTTATTCGGTGTATTTACCAGACCCCCTGCTTTCGTTAATCAAATTATCGATGTATCCGGTGAAAGTCGTTTCAGCTTTTATTCGACAATGTGCGATTGTGTGAAAAAATCTTAGCAAGTGCGCGAATTGAGTTTTGTGAAAAATTATACCAGACGATGAAATCGAAACACACGTCCGCAATACACACGATTTACGAGAAGTCGATCGTGAAATAAAGAATCTCGCACACCCGTCGCACCGTCCAACAGGAAGAGCATAGACTAGTTAGTCATCAAAAAACCAGATGGTAGTTTCACAGAAACCAAACTCTTTGTGCCTATCTGATTTATTTTATGAATGAAAACCGGAATCTCAACAACTAAATTAAAATAAATTAAAAATCGTGTGATGAGAATAGCTACAATCAAATATTATGGGACAGTGTTAATTGTCATTAAACAGAACTAATGATATCACTTTAAGAGACGAATTCATTTTCTCAAGGTTTTTAATCTGTATTCAAATATTTATCCAAGATAATTATATGGTTAAATAAATATTAAATACTTTATTTTTTGTTGGTAAATATGTACTCTGAGAAGTGAGCATGAATTGATAAAAAAGTACAATATATTAAGTTTGTACCTGAATCACGACAAGTTGTTTATATACAATATATACTGTTGTTAAAAAACAAAATTATGGCATTCTATAATTATTCAGAAGTATTTTGTGTTTATCTTTTCTTCTTTGTCTTCCTTACGTTCTTCTTTCATCAGATGTTACACCCAAAACCCATAGATAGGATAATGTTTATGCCTCTTTATGAAGCATATAAACTGAATAATAAATGAGAATGTAGTTACATCAGTTAATTATTAATTATTAATTCATGTTAAAAACAGAAAATAGCGTAAGAGATAGTAAATAATTATATTTTTACAAGAATGAGCTACAAATGTAAATATTTACCTAAATACACGTCTGGTTTCATAAATATAAATGCAAGTAGTTTTGGGATAAAATTATTTCCTCAATTTTGCTTATATTCATAAAACGTAGCAACATTTCTTTAAACGTCACAAAACTTTGATAACCATTGGCTGGATGCCTAATTGAGAATCAGGGTGACTAAGTAATAATTATCAAATTCCCATTCTTCTAAATTTTTTAAACTGGTGATTAACCTAACAATGTGTTATATAATATAAGGAAATTAATATATTTTACCCATTGTATAATAATCTTTAGGAAATCACATTCCCAAAAATTATTTTCGTAATTAACGCATAATGGTAATATTTAGAAAAATTTAATTGACAACACCGTACTTATCAATGTCATTGTAATGGACGTCAGCTGTGTCATGTTTTCATAGCAACTTCAATTTGTCATTGAATTACTGAAGTGACCAGTTTCCTACAGTGGTTTCAAGATAACAAATTATTTGGAGACATAAAGATATGTGATTATAAAAATGTCTAACACAAAGTTTGAGTGCCTGAAAGGTAAAATCATCACCAGCTGTTTGCATTCCCCGTGAATTAATTATAAGGTTTCGGGTGGAATGTAATTATTTATTTTCATTCGCAGATACGGTGACAGTGTTAATAAACGCTGTTGGTGATAATGAGAATTCCGTAAACAACGTTGTGATAAAATCACTGACGAAAATAGCCAACAACTATCCCAATGAAGTGATTACTATATTTTGTGAATTTTACAAGAACACTGTTAAAGTTAATCCTGCACATTTGGGTAATATTGTAAAGTAAGTTATGTACTTCTGTGTCCATGAATCATTTACGTATACGCCACTATTTATATTATTTATTTAGAGGATATGAGTATGCATTTATGCAGCAATCAGAAAAATTAATAATTATAATTATGTACATATATATATGTATTCGCTTAAATACTTCACTTGAGTGGTTTGCAAAGGCGTAATGATTGAAAGTTTGATATAAGTTATAATATTATTATCAGCCCTAAGTATTAAACATTTCATGAAATTATCCAGTAATCGGCTTAGTTGATACAAGTGAATGACTTATATAAATTAAAACACTGAATATTAAAAATACTAATTTAGAGACTAAAGTTATTGAGTCTCCATGAAGCTTACTATCTAAAACATCTAAATTATTAATAGCACTACCCAAAAATCATAAATTGCCTTGTATCTATATATTTTAAAAGTTTAATCAAGATAATCTGTAGAATATACAACTACAATATGAAATCTTAATGAAACATGCTTTTAAATCAACATCATTAGAAAAAAGTATGTAAAAAATATGTTGTGGGTTACCTTGAATGTATCTTGTCCCAGTACCATTAAATAATCAATAATTATTGCATAATAAATACTTTGTTTAAGAATGTATGAAGATCATCTCTATAAGGATCATGATCACGATTTCTGAGTGCTACCTTTTACATAGAAGATGAAATAGGTCTGGTTTAACTTTTAAGCTGACTACAATGAATCCTAGCTACAATACAACATTTAAAATAGTAATCATAATCTAATTGAATTGTAAAGATACCAATTTATTCTGGCATGACATAGTGATAATATAATTAATTTAGTCACTCTAGTTTTATTCTAGTGGAGTTTTTTCTGGACAAAACTGTACTTTCTGAAACTTTATGCACACTGATTACAAAAGTCATCAGTTTTCAATAGTTCGAAGTAACGAAGGAACACAACATCATTATAAACTTTGATTTAGACCATTCTTTTGACTGAATATTTTTATTACTACTACTGGAACATTTATTATTTGTTAGAAAACAGTGATACAAATTTATAAATTCAGGGCCCAAATGACTGTAACAAAATATAAAGTGTGTAGAATATATAATTGGCATTTCCTTTAGGCATATTTCAATTGCCAACTAGTTATACAATACATATTGTCTTTCAAATAAAAACCTAGATTGGTCTTACATATGTCAGAAATAAATATTTGTACATTCATATGGTTAACAAGTTTGGTAAGTAGAATTTAGAGATAAGTAATTATCTGTCATACGTTTTTCAAATACATAGACGTACTTTAGTTGACATGTTGTTAAGCACTAATGTTACAGTTTCCACTTAACATTTAACATTTTGACAGCCTCCGTGGTGCAGTTGGTTAGATACCGGATGTGAAACGTGAGGCTGCGGGTTTGATCCCTGCACCAAAACAAATTATTGTATGATCCACAAGTATTTGTTTCGGGTCTGGGTGTTTGTGAGACCGAAAGTCTCTCGTAGTTTCTGATACCCACAAGACTCGATCTTAGTGTGGGATCAGGACTGTGTATGTGACTGTTGGGTGTATTTATCTTTTTATTTCTTTATCATTTACAGAATCTATTATCATTTATGCCTAAAAATATATGCAATTTGTATTATCATTTTACTTCTTTGGTTTATCCATGAGTGTATTTACTACACTTTGGAAATTCAAGGTCCTTGGTTTTAATTTTACATTTTTGTTTTGTGTTAGTATCTAAAGTATATTTATTCATAAAAAATAGGTTGATTCATGCTCATTCTGTTAGAAAAACATAATCTATTAGCTATATCCTCTTTGCATTAAAAATAATAAAACCAGGTAGAGTAAGAGTAAAGAAATCAATTTTGGTTGAAACAATAACTTCATACCTAACACTAAATAAATAGCTTTTTTCTGTAAATTCCATTCACAGAGTTCTAGAACAAACATGCGTGAACCAAGTGAAGAAGCTAGAGTCGCAGGTGGCTTCAGACCTGGTGAATTCCATGCTGCGTGCCATGATGGAGAACATCAACTACGAGCCCATGGTGCAGATGGGCGCGTCAGCTGTTCTCGTTGCCGTGGGCCATGAGCATTTAGATCTGGTAAGTTTTTGTAATTGTTAATACTGGGTAACTCAATAGAGATGGTATTTTTTGTATTAATTGATTTCGAATATCACTCACTTGAAATTGGTAAGTTTTAATTACAGAATTTTTGAAACATTCTTTCTTATAAAAGCGATCCTTCTAGCCAGATATCTCTGAAATTCTATTTATAATGTATTTAATCATTGCATAATTCATTGAGAGATAATGTATTTATATATTCGACCTTTTAAAATCTATGTTCAATGGTTATACATATAATGTGAATGACTAGGAACATATAGATAAACGGCGGAAGTAAGAAATGAGATGGAATTAAGGGATCCAAAATGATTACCCTTTTATCGCCGCCTGCATTGCGCACGTTCATTTCACGTGTTCATATGAGGTCACATTGTGGAGAATATATGTAGTGATTCACATATGTAAACAACGCGCTGTTACATTAATCAATTTATCCTACTTTACTGTTGTTATGAAATTGTATATTGTAAATCTGGTTGACCGATAGAGAGGAACTGAATGTTACGGTTCTTTGTGTATAATAGCATTGACATATTCATTTGTAAATACTGCATTGGCCTCAATTTTATCGCAGTTAAGACATGAGTTATTCATCTTGAAACATATCTAATTTTCCTGCCATGGCGGATTCTCTTTGTTTAAAGTCATGATCTTGATTACATAATCAACTAAAAAAAGAGATTAAAAACTCTTTCCACAAACTTGACATAATTTCCCTAGATCACTCTCTTGTGTCTGATGTTCTTAGAAAAACATAGTAAGATACTTTACCCAGTCATCCATCAATTGTTTCAGGTACTCCGAGCCCTTATTAACCAGCTATCACCAGCGTCAGTACCGCACTACACGGTGCCTCATACCCTGGGAACGCTCGCCGCTGTCAACACCCACGGAGTCGTCCCACACATCAAGGACATACTCGGCAAAATGCTACCATTACTGTCGTTAGTCAAACAGGATGGATTGAAACAGGCGTTTGCTTACGGTAAGAATTGGAATAGAACAATTATTCTGTTTTTTGATTTTTAAAATTGACTGATATTGATGTACTCACTTGTTTCAATGTTTTCTACATGTTAATCTATTAAGTTGTATGTACTATAAATGATATTGCATTTGTTTTAGCCTTCGGACACTTCGCTGTAGCGGTGTCTGAACAAATCGGCGACAACGTAGAAAATGGCAACATCACGTCAATCAAAGATAATTTCGTCACTGAATTCTCGATAATATTCGATGTTCTATACAACCAGTGGCTTCCTTCCTATGAGCCTAAAGTTTCAGAATCAGTGTTAGAGGCTCTAGGACCCATCACTAGATTGATTTCCGAGCGCCAGTTTAACGAGTCAGTCAATAAGTTCGTGTTATCATTGCTCGCCTTGTACCGGAAACCGAACATAAATTTCTACTACATCAGCCAATGTATATCGTATTTGCTGTCGCCTTCGTCTCTAAATCCTAAATTGACATTAAATGATAGTGTGATCAACTCTATAAACCATATAATGTTCAACTTGGTGCTTCTTGAGCCTGACTACGATCAACCTCAATCTGTTAAGAACCATTTTGAAGTCCTGCGTTGTTTCGATCATATGGCTGGGCAATTCCCCGATCAGACTATAGAAAGCTTACTTCACCAATGCAAAAATAATCAGGAGAAAGATAGAATGAAATCAGTTATTATCTTAACTCACCTGACTACCTCTTCGCAAGTTTTTATAGACAATTATGCGACGAAATTTATCGTATTGTTAAAAGTGATGACAAATATGGAGCAAGGATTGAAAATGAAGAAACTAGTGGTCAAAGCCATTGTTGGTTTGGTGTATAGAAATTGCATAACTACCCCTGAAGATTTCGCAATGGTTGAGTTTATTATAAAGCATTGCGGGTTTGAAGGTCCTCCTAATTCTTCCAGATATGAGTTGTCGGATTTGCACGATACTTGCAAAAGTTCCCTCATATTAATGTGCAATACAGTAACAAGTATACGAACTCAGCTGAGACATTTATTACTGAATGCATTGACTATTGAAGATTTTACTTCATCTATGTCGACAGTCGCTCACTGTTTGACATCTTTACTACAAAATAACTCGGACGTTATAGAAACACAATTGGAAAAAGAAGTAGAAATGAAGTATTCTCCAGATTTAGTATTCGTCCGATGCATAATACATATTGTTGATCCCGAACAAAAAGAGCGGAATAAAAATTTGTTAGTATTCCTGGAAGAATACTCAGGTGATGTACACAAAAACCTGAAAAACTCTTGGACTGTTGAAATACAGAGACTTCTGAAGTTCGTAGACAAAAGCGAGTCGAAAGAACAATGGCACAGTATGTTGTTGGATTTGCTAGTATCAGCTGTTGAACAAGTTAACAACAATAAATGGGTAGAGACAATAGCTACTTTGATATCACAGCAAATCTTATCGAAGAAACAGTCAACGATGATTAAAGGAGTCTCGTTACAGTACCTAGCGATTTTATCATGCCACATGTCGAATGCAGCAATCGTTGAAAAAGTTCTGAAAATCATTTTACTTGCTCTGAAGTCTATTCCGATGGACAGCTGCGAGTATGTCAGTAAAGCGATAGGAATAGCTTCCAGACAGCACGGAGAATTTGTCATGAATGAACTTGACGCCACATACAAAGAAAACGAATCCAAAAGAGGAAGTAAGATATTGAATTTCTTGTCTTCTAAGAATTCTAAAAGTGAACAAGAGTTTAATGTTGTTAAATATGCCCTAATTACTTGCTACGGTAAAGTGGCATCTGAATGTCTCGATGCACATGTTTTGGCACGATTAGGCGATAACGTAACGTCAATATTGTATGAGATTTTAAAAACTAATCCACCTTTCGATATCTGCAAAGCCAGTGTTACTACATTGTACGAAATAAGCAAGGCACTGCACCCAGCTTCACATCATAATGTAGCTTTGAGGAACCGTTGGCAACTCCTGAACGGAGTATTGGAACAGATATACAACAACAACCTTGAAAAGAGGAATGTCGAGCTTTACCCAATAATAGTGAAAGCATCCAAAGCATTGACCAAACTGCAAAAAGGAATACTGCCAGAAGAAAGAAATACTATACTGAGAGTTTTGTTCAATAGCATCTTTGGAGAACTATCTTTGTTCAAGAGCAAATACGAAAGTGAAGGTAATGGAGATAAGAACGATCTTCTAGCTAAAACCTTAAACGACAGTTTGAATTTGTTGCACCAGTTGATTAAAGAACTAATTATCCAGTCTACTTGCTTGAGTACTATCGATGATCTCGTAGGATTACTGATCGATTGGCTCAGACACGATAATGATGAAATACGGACGGCATCAGTCCTTATAATGCAAGTAATATTCGAAACTTACATCAAGAACGTGAAGTTAAACTACGAGACACCGAGCAAGTTCGGCCAAATGGGGTATTTGTTGGGACTGGTAGTTCCTGGCGTTGCAGACCCTAATTTCGCAGTGAGGCTGACCACTATCGACTGTATCAAACTGATCATTCAGATCCAAGACTTGTACGAAGGTCATACGATAGAGCCTGACGATGAATGTATGAGTGAATTGACCCATCTTCAAAACAATGTACTGACGAACGATTTGAACATGATCAGTGACTTTTGTATGGTGTTGTGTGATACCATATCGGTTAAAATCCCACACCACCACACAATGCAGTTTATAGAGAGTTTGCTCGAGGGTTATGACAGTCAGGAGTTCAAGAGTGTTGGAATCAGTTCTGTGTTGGATGCTTTCATCATTAATAAGGGGCAGGATCTGTTCCAGAGTATAGAGAGGATTGTGGAGGTGATATTGGCGACAGTGGATGCTGTAGGAGAAGATGCAAGGATGAGATTAATGAAGCCTTTTACTTCGCTGACGAGGCACCACTCGAATGCTGTCACTGCAGTGCTGTTAGCTCAGAAGCTGCCGTTGAAACCGTAAGTGCTACAACTCTACAATTATTAAATTTATTTTATAGTTGTAAAAATCACAAAATAAACATATCTTATTTAAGAAAAATTGTTACAAAGTTTCATATAGTCCTCTTTGAAATAGTACTGACATAGTCCCTATTTCGGTAATAAAATGTAAATAACTTATACAATTATTGTTTCTACCTGGAATTTTGTAAACCTTATCACCTACTTTTTATTGACAGGAGCGTGATATCCTGCTGGCGTAACCTGGCTAGAGACGAGGCACTATCCGCTGCCATCACAGACAACTTCCTGCGTCTCATGACATCTGTGGAGTTGTACGAAGACCCTTACCACATCACCGACAATCATGTCGCTGCACTTCAACCGCTGACGGTACGTGGAGTAAAAATGTTTCTATTACCTTTGGAAAAATATGTATAATGTAAAAAGGAACGAAGAAATGATAGATGCTATTTTATTAATTAGATACTATGTAGGGTATACAAATCGTATGGAAACCCAATGACATTTTTGAAATAAAGTTTATGCCTTTCATCATAACTTTTTGACGGTTGGAGCAATTTTAATATACTTTTGGCTTCAAGTCTGATATTCTTGTGTAGTTATTCGTGGCTAATATTCGATAATACATCTATAGTAATCAGGACCATCAGCTGCATTTTTAGTTATTGTAGCAATCGCATGCATTAAAAATTATGAATACCGTAAAAATAGAAAATCAAGGAGACAATTCCCAGATAAATTGACAACTTTTTTGAACTTTCAGCTAATAAGCGCCCTAGGTCAGATGCTTCAAGAGCCAACAATGAAACCGACCTGCATCGCGAAGTTCTCAGAACTATTCTCGGTGTTGTACACGAGCGTGGCTTGCTATATAGAGGCAGAACCGCCCGCGTACTCGCCCCCAGCCAATCGCATGCAAGAACGCTTTGGGTTCGTGCCCAATAGGGAAGCTGCCAGGCTATCTCCTGCTAAGATCACTGTGAACACTTTTAACGCGTTCTTGGAGCAGGCTGATTGTCACAAGGTGAGTTCAGTGCTATTTTTACATTTTGTAAAATATCTCGTTTTGTTTAAGTTTCGTTACTAAAAAAAATATTAACTTGCTAGTTTAGCTTAGGACAGTGCCTTAGATAGGTTAAATATTTTTTGAGTGCATGCTTTACCTAAAAGGCTATTAGATTATTTTAGTTTGTTTTTGTTATGATCTGAAACAATTTTTATTTGATTAGTTTCACAAGCATTTGTTTCGGTTGAGCAATGAAACTTACTTATATTCTCATTCACTGAACCACTGAGGCCGTTACCACCGGTTTATAATGAGTAGGATGTGTGAGGTCCACAAACAGCTGGAATTCGCCTCAATAGGTCTTTCAATTGAAGATACTACTCAACAGCGACCATATACAGGCTGATGTCCTTTTGCCACACCCAACACTGCAACAACTATCGGCCAGAATCGACAGCAAGCAAATAATTGGCACCGAGCTCCTGAAGCTCGGCGAGTCTTTTAGTTACACTAGCTTGTCTTTAATTAGAACTTCTTAGAAGCGAAAAATAGGAGGACAAATGTTGGAAACAAGGAAGTCGCAGCTGATGTCCTGCAATACTCTCCAGGTGCGTGAAGCGTGTTCCCTCTGCCTGAGCATCGAGCACGGGGACTGTTCCACCACGCTGCTGGAGCTGGCGCCGATCCTGAGCGGTGCGCTGTGCCGCGAGTGTCCGCAGCACTTGCCCAAGCTGGTGAGTCGCGTGGCGCAGTACTCGCGCTCGCCGCTGCCGCCGCAACGATGTGCTGCTCTGGCGTTGCTCGCTGACTTCCTTAATTATAGGTAGGTGGAGAATATTTTTTAATTATCCTTGCTGTATATTTAGATGTGATGATGGTAGTAAAGTGGATACGATTTTTTAGATTTGATACCAAATAACGGTTGTACAGGTTTTGTCAGTCATGTCTTTTTGTTTAGTAGAGGATATGTTAAGCTAATCTTAATGGGTGCTATACAGGGTATATCAAGACTGCGACCGAAAATGAAGCCAGGTGGTAGTATTAGTGACTTCAGATACAATGCAAGAAAAAAAATCGCAAAAAAAATTCGACAACTTTTTTTTTGTAATTTATACTTATCGTCGTATTTGGGTGATAAATACATAGTTTTCCTAAAATAATGATGTAGACCTCTTTATTTTTAAACACTTAATGGTACGTAAGGGTTTAAATTATTATTTTCGCAAAAACTAGGTATTTACCACCCAAACAAGAAGATTTTCAAAAAATTCTAAAAAAATATCTGTCGCTGTTTTGGTGAAATTTTTATTTGCATCGTGTCTGTAACCACTAAAACTACCACCTGGCTTCGTTTTCGGTCGCAGTCTTGATAAACCCGGTATAGTTGAAGCGTCACTCAACAAACCGCATCATAAAATCTATTTATATATGGTTTGAAAACACAAACACAGTCACAGTTATTTAACATTCGCCTGATTAATAAGCCGGCTATAATCGTATACGACGTACATTAGGTGAAAAGCGATCCGTCCTTACCAGAATATCATTGGTTCCAGATGCAATGACAATCCAGTGCTAATAGAAGCAGTACTAGCAACACTAAACACGGGCTGGAAGGACGAGAGCGGGCTAGTACGAGCGACATGCCTGCGTGGCGCCGCGGCCGTGGCTCGCCTGAGAAGCGAACACAAGACACACGCACTGCCCGCCGCACTGGCCGCTCTGAGCCAAGGGGTGGACGCCGCGGCTAAACAGTACGTACACACATGCACATACAGCCATATACGCATAAATCCAAATATATTATTAAACACTGAAATTTGTATTACTCATTTTTTTTTCACAAAGAAACTTCCAGAAGGCAAAACAAAAACGTACACCCGGAAAAAAACAAAATAAAAAACAAGAACCGCATAGCTCGCGCCACCTAGCGGCAAAATCTTCTATTATGTAGCCAGTGTCAATAGTGACAGCAGACACCTCATTGTTCTGTGCAGCAGACAAGTTCGCCGAACACCGCCGAGCTCCACCGAACATCGCCGACACTCGGTGTACTAGTCAAGCAGCACGTAACATCGGCCATCCTGAAAAGTGAATACCAGTATGGTATTCACAAGCAGTCGTTAGAAAACATAGCTTATTCACTAAAGTACAACTGAATTAACTCAACCAATAAACTATTAACAAATTCAGACAGCTTCACTCTCTAACAAATCTATTAAATATTGTGTGTCCACAACATCTTAATCACTATCAGCAGAATCCGTATCATAGTTAATAGAACTTTTTATACTACGGATTTTATAACGATCATTAATACAGACTTGTATTATTTTATACAGTCCAGCATACAACTTGTTAATTTTACAATTCATTCCAGATTCAGCATTTGTTGCAAAAGCATTGTTCCATAATATCAAATCTCACTTTTGATATTTCCTTACTTCTTTTCTGTTTTCATGAGTATTTTCCGGTTTTCCTAACAACCCATTTCTGGTCCTTTACCAGTTATTTCTGGAACCAAACTCTTCTTATGAGCAAACATTACCTCATAAGTGCTGAATTTTGTGGTATCGTATATTGTGTGATTAATCACGATAACTATTTCAAGTATCACCTCACCCCAGGCAGATTGTTCTTGGTTACTCGTCCGCAGCGCGTTTAACAACGTCCGATTGATACGTTCTACCTGCCCGTTAACTCGCAGTGCAGCAATAGCATTCAGAGTGTTATGAATTTTATGTTTTGTACAACATTCCTCAAAATGTCGACTTGGAAAGAGAGTCCTCTGTCAGAAATAATCCGATTAGGGTATCCAAGCACAGAAAAAACTTCCCGTAACAGAAAAACTGTTTCCGTAGAGCGGTAGTAAACTAAATTCGTAGTAGGTTTGAAGACCACAAATTTCGTGAAGGAGTCTATTAACACCAACACATATTGACTGCCTTTTCTAGACTTAGGAAACGGTCTCATGTGATCAAAATGCACCGTATGCATAGGCTGATCTGGTTTACTTATGGAATAAATCTTGTTAGCTGTTCTACCATAATTTCCCTTCTTAAACAAACATTCCAAACAGCCTTTGACATATTTGCTTATAAAACGTGCAAACGCCATCGAGCAGCTTTAGGTACCACAAAACGTTCTCCATTAAGAATTTTCCGATAAATCCGATGATTTCTAATGCAAAAATTGTTTCTGATGTCATTACTAGGAATTCCACCGTTTACACAGAAGTTTACTGAAGTTGTACAGTTAGAAACCAACTATCCACATCTACAACATTTAATATCAGAAATTGGATTTCGGCTTAATGCATCCACATGACACATGTTTGACCCAGGTCGATACACAACTTCCATGTCGTAATCTTGAATTTGTAGTCACCAACGAGCAATCCGCGGTATCAATTTTTCGTAAATGTACTTCTTACGATTGAACAGTCAGTTACAACTTTAAAATGTATTCCAATAACAAATCCGAAAACGCTTTAAAGACTCAACTACAGCCAATGTTTCCCAATTAATAACTATGGTAGTTAATTTCCTCTCTAGTTGTTACTCGACTGAAGTACAAAACAGGTTTCAATTCACTATTGTGCTGTTTTTGAGGCATCTGTGTGAATTTCTGTCTCATATTCACGATTACATAATGCTAATACTGGCTTATTAACAAGCAAAGATTTTAATTTTGTAAAAGCTTCCCGCTCATTTTTTTTTTGCCATCTAAAGCGCATTCTTTTTCGTCAGTACTGTCATTTAAACACTTCCTCATAACGCAAAGAACCAAGCAGTTTATAAATAGTCCTCTGAAACACTGCAGGTGTGTTAGCAAGTCCAAAAGGAAATCGTGTGTATTCCCATTGCCCGTCAGGGGTAATAAATGCTGTGTATTTTGTAGAATTTGCTGAAAGAGGTATTTGGTGGTAACCCTGTGCTAAATCCAAACTGGTGTAAAGGCATTTACCAGCTAATTTATTCAACTGGTCATCAATATGAGGCAGGGAAAATCTAATTCCTTTGGCGCAAGACTGTATGGTTTATGAAAACAGGATTATTTGAAGTTAACTGTATCTCTATTTAGCCAAAGTTGTCGCTCCCAAATCTTTTTACATCAGCAGCAAAACAATTTCGATACTTAAATAATAACTCGAATAATCTTCGTTTGTCATAATTTGATAGGTCTTCAGCATCTTTATCCGATAATGACACATTGTTAATTTTACAGGTACCCAAATATTTAAAATTATGATGCGGCACAGGTTCTAAAATGCTGTTTATACAGATTGATCTGTTTCTTTGCTCATCATTCTCAATTGAATCAGTTAGCTGTGAAAACACAAAACAAAATTAATTTTAAAGACACATAAGCAACCCTAATAAAATTTATTCAGCTGTACAGTATATCAGTAACGTTCAACAGATGTTTACAATTAATAATACTTCTTAGCATGTATTAGATTAATTCATTAGTGAAAATATCAGACAATATAAACTTTAAATATACCACTTATAATCAATGCAACAGATTTTAACTATCTAATATGTTTATCAGAGCCAGCTCAGTTTAATTAATTAAATTTACCATAACATAATTATAACTTCAGTACCTTCCAAAACAGCAGCAGCATCAGCAAAATAACAATACAGAACAATACGGAACAATACGGAACAATACTGAACAATACGGAACAATACGGAACAATACGGAACAATACGGAACAATACGGAACAATACGGAACAATACGGAACAATACGGAACAATACGGAACAATACGGAACAATACGGAACAATACGGAACAATACGGAACAATACGGAACAATACGGAACAATACGGAACAATACGGAACAATACGGAACAATACGGAACAATACGGAACAATACGGAACAATACGGAACAATACGGAACAATACGGAACAATACGGAACAATACGGAACAATACGGAACAATACGGAACAATACGGAACAATACGGAACAATACGGAACAATACGGAACAATACGGAACAATACGGAACAATACGGAACAATACGGAACAATACGGAACAATACGGAACAATACGGAACAATACGGAACAATACGGAACAATACGGAACAATACGGAACAATACGGACCAATACAGAACAGTACAGAACAGTACAGAACAGTACAGAACAGCACAGTACAGCACAGAACAGCACAGACCAGCACAGAACAGCACAGACCAGCTCAGAACAATACAGAACAATACAACACAATACAGAACAATACAGGACAATACAGAACAATACAGAACAATACAGAACAATACAGAACAATACAGAACAATACAGAACAATACAGAACAATACAGAACAATACACAACAATACACAACAATACAGAACAATACAGCACAATACAGAACAATACAGAACAATACAGAACAATACAGAACTATACAGAACAATACAGAAAAATACACAACAATACAGAACAATACAGAACAATACAGAACAATACAGAACAATACAGAACAATACACAACAATACAGAACAAAACAGAACAATACAGAACAATACAGAACAGTACAGCACAGCACACTACAGAACAGCACAGTACAGAACAGAACAGAACAGACAGACAGACAGACAGACAGACAGACAGATAGTCAGACAGATAGTCAGACAGACAGACAGAACAGACAGATTAAGTACTCAAACAGTTACGCACCTTCATATTTTCAGCCTAAAGCATTTTATCATCATGTTTACCATTACAAGACTCCAAAGTTTTGGTGTTCATCATCTCACATGGTATGGCATGAGTTATTACACCACCCTTCTTTCAGGACAACTGATCTTGACTCATATTATAAATACAAGCAGCCTTTGAGCAGAGCAGCAGCAGACACAGCAAAGTTTTTCCCATTTCAATTCTTGTAAATCTGTTGGTAATACCTTTATCCAATATGACAGTGAACCAGCATCATCTAGTCGGCAGCGGCGACACATAGCAAACTTATCATGATAATAATAAGTTGTCGTTTGGGTGACTATTTTCCGAGACACCAACTCCTCCAGCATATCAGCATATTCAAAATTCCTCGGAAAAGCGTTAATAAGTAACGACTTCCATTGTTCCGATGTATAATCATATTCATCCAAACGACTGAACCATACCTGTGCCTGTCCAACTAGGCGAGTTTGCATTATAATTATTTTCGAATAATCGTCCCACTTATGTTACAATCCCAGTTCATCAATTTTGATTAACCATTTTTTACGTTCATCTCGCCATCATCAGAATCAAAAGTAGGTATTATCTTTTCCCCAGAAACATTCCGAGATCTTCCTGATTGAGCGCAAATTTTCTCTACCATTTTCTCTAATTTAGAGCTTAACAATTCTTCAAGCAGCGTATTTGGATAAACATCATCCTCTTGAAATACCTCCAAATCATATCCATTGGAACATGTAAGCGAATCCACCAAAAGCTTTCCTGTACTCGTGTGGAATTCCGTAGATAGCCTCAATTTTTTAAAGAGCCGCCACTTCCACCTGGAATCATTCTCTTCATGTCTGGGATTTGGGTCCCTTTACAATAATTATACATTTTTTTCCACTTCTGAATATTAAACACTGAAATTTGTATTACTCATTTTTTTTTCACAAAGAAACTTCCAGAAGGCAATACAAAAACGTACACCCGGAAAAAAACAAAATAAAAAACAAGAACCGCATAGCTCGCGCCACCTAGCGGCAAAATCTTCTATTATGTAGCCAGTGTCAATAGTGACAGCAGACACCTCATTGTTCTGTGCAGCAGACAAGTTCGCCGAACACCGCCGAGCTCCACCGAACATCGCCGACACTCGGTGTACTAGTCAAGCAGCACGTAACAATATAGTATATACTATATACAAGAACTCTATATTATATAAAAATTAAAATACTTTATTGAATCCATAATATGTCATGCATTATCTAGAATTAGTCACTTTTTTTTCACTACCACCCGATTCACAAGGCTGTTTTCGCCAGAGAACCGGCAAGAAACTCCAGCGTTGCTCTTTTCAAAACAAGTTTACAATACAGTGATTATACAAGAATTGCAGCTTAGTTGAATTCAGAGCAGTACTTACTATTATAATTGATACACGCATGTTATGTAATATCACACGAACCAATACTGTATGTAATGTACGCGTACGTACGTATGAATGCGCGCACACGTACATTGAAACCTACACGCATATGCACGCACGAACGCACCCACACGCACACTTGCATGTCATATATTTAATCAATCATGACCTAATATTTCAATATTATTATAGATTCATTACTTATTACTCTTGTGTTATATTTATCTTTGTTTAATTGTTCACATTATTTATTATTTATGTGAAATGTATTCATCATTCTTTGTTCCTTTTTCCTAGAATTAGTTATTTTGTAGTTCAAGACTGCACATTGTTTTGTTATTCTGTGGATAAGTTTTAATTTTAATTTTATTTATGTAATTATGTTGAGCTGTTTTTGTTTTCTTTTTCTATGAACGTTGTGTACACCTGTGATTAGCGCACATATCGGACTAAAACTTTGATACCGTTTCTTTTACACTGTATGATATGTGGCGCTGTTGGTGAACCTCATATATAAATAAATAAATAAATAAATTCATTGTATACATATTACAATTGTAGAGAAACTTTTTCGGTCAAATTAAAACAATATTCAATTGACCGCAGAAATTAAACTTCCTAAAAACCATATTAAACTTCAAGAAATTAAACATTACTATATACGATGTCCCAATTAACAATATTTCATTAAATTTACTTCCAGACCGCCCACAGACAATGTGCCCCTGGCAGCCATACAAGGCCTGAGTCGTCTCCTCACAGAACTAGACCATCTCGACAAGGAATACGAGAGGGAATTACTATCGATATCGCAGAAAATCCGGCCGTTCATGAACACCGACTGTTCGCAGCTTCGAGAACATTCCATCAGACTGTTCGGGATAATAGCTGGCAGGGTTAAATCTGAGGCTTTGGTTGATCAAGCGGTATCTTCTCTGCCTTGCTTCCTGTTGCATTTGTGTGACAATAATCCAGCGGTAGTCAGGGTGAGTATAAGTGTAAAAAAAACAGTTACGATATTATTAAAAATGTGGGCCAAGGACTAAAAAGGCTAGAATAAATCTCAATAGAATTAGTAATAGTTTCGATAATATCTCTAGGTACAGTCTAAAAAAAATAATATTCGAAAGGTACATGGTTTTTATAGATCTAAAAAGAGATCTTGAAATAAAAGAGATCTTGTAAAATATATACATTAGACGTCTACCCGGGTAAGTCGAAATGAAACCAGAGGTTGTGGGTTCAATCTCTGCCTCACGACAAATGTTTATTTTATCTACAAACATAATGACATGACATCGACATATACCGAAACTAATCTAAAATCTTATTCCGAATCAGGACTATGTGACTATCGTTTATTTTAATTTTATACCATTCCTGCTATTTCAGGCCAGCAAATTCACCCTGAAACAGATATTCAAAACATTCAACGTGAAGAAGTCCAACGACTTGGTTCAGACTCACCTGCTCGACGAAGGCAGGTTGTATTTGGACGAGTTTCTGTCAGCATTACTGCGACAGTTGGCTGAGGAGATGCCTTCTAGCGTGGTGAAGTGTTTGCAGACCGCTGTCAATTATCTGCACTGTGCTAGGGATGAGATGAAACCCCATCCTCCGCTGTTGCTTGGTGAGTAGATCGAATGCCTATTGTGATTAATTTTAGTACAAAATAAATGCGATTGGTAGAAAAAGTAATCATGCTCTGTTAAGAAAATTGATGGGAAATAATGATAAAAAAATTGATGCTTACCCTTTGGTGTGTACATGTTATTGCTTCAAGTATACGCATTCTTTCTACGCGACTATTTTAATAAGTTAGTTGAATACCGACATACCTTTCTGTGTCGTCTTTCAGTGTGTATGATATGATGATTATCATCGAGTACGCTGTTTACTTGTTCTCTCTCTGATGGTATAAAAACCTTGGAATACTATATAATTTAATAACAGTATTTTGTAGTTCTAGATGTACTTATCGACCATGTCACACAAAATTCAACCTTATCTCCACACATTTTAGGTCTACTCTACGCCGAGCTGTACCGCATCAAAGATAGAGAGCCAGATGAGACTGATCTAGACCCAGACATCACTCGCAGTGCCCGCACACGATTATTACAGTTAATAAAAGATTCTAATCCCGTTGTTAGACAGAACGCGGCAATGGCGCTTGCTAATATCTGTCTCGTCTGCGCTTATGACGAACAGAATGAAAGTAATTAAAACTATCGATAATATCGACGTTATGTTGATCATGTGAACGCTCTGTTGGGTGTATCGATACTGTCAAAAATCTTCGGTCACGTAAGACGTATCGTTATGTTCGATAGTATTGAGATTATCGACTTAATAACCGCTTTGTAGAAGCCTGGCAACAGCTAGTAGTGTTGGTATAGAGTTGTTTTTCAGACGCCACGTATTTTAATGAAAATCTGTGCGGTGATTGAAGACTATTGCACTGTTTAATTTTAAGTTGCAAGTCGTTGTATGAGAGTCTCAGTGTCAAAGTAATTGTCATTAAGTATATTTTAGATGATTTTTGGCTTAAGGCATTTCTTCAATTTTCCATGACTGTTGCGGATGTTTTATTAAACGTCGAATTATTTTTGATCATACTAATAATTTTCTTAGTCCCCAGTGTGTTCGTTTTTTAAAGGTAGAACTCTTAAATGTATATTTTTGTTTGGGTAGGAGAACCATTGGGCCAATTACTTCATAGAATATAGAGCTCTACTACTGCTGAAATGTAAGATGAGAAAAACAATAAGTTTATTTACTATTTAGATTATAGATTCCAAATGCATCATAAATGTCGATATGTCTTTGGCACTCCACTATTGCCTTAAAACCAGTGATTTACTAAACTGGATGAAACATTGAACTACTATAATATTTCGGGTTATATCTACTAGTAATAAGGTCTAAAATCAAGTTTATGGGAATTTGGATCTACGCATAAATTATTTATGAACTATGTATAGCAGATTGGTCCTAAGTAATAGGCGATTACAAATTATTTACGATGAATTGTTTCAGCAATGTTCAAGTCTATTAAAAGCTACAATATTTGTTTTTAATTCAGTATATTGATTGTTTCAAAGAATTATTCCAGGTGCTATTTATTATAGGTCAAAAATATTCATCCCGTTATATTCATGATTTGCGCCGTTATTTATGAAATTTCTAAAAAACCCTAAAAAATATTTATATTATCTTGGTCTGAAACTATTATATCATGTTCTGTTAAATTTTAACATTTGCTAGATTACTGGGAATATATGGAATGAGCCATTTGTCAGAAAATCGGCTCAATCTTCCGGAAAAAGATATAATGGTTTGAAACAACATTTACTAAAGATCTGATAAGAGTCCTAAAAGATGGCTTCACAAAAAGTCAAATATTTCTGCATGTTTCAAAATAATATTATTTGGATATAATATTATTTGGATATAATATGGTAGAAGAATAGGTAGGTAAGTGTAATTAATTTGATGCATTTGATTTACTTATTTGTTCATATACAAATCGAATAATAATATTAGCGTTGACATTTTGCTTTCGTTCAATTTTCGAAGTTACCTAAGCGTTGTATGGTCAGAATTGCCAAGTTTATTAATAGTTTCTGTCCCTTTAGTGATTACTCTGTATCAATTATATGCTTAATTAGTGTTTTCTATTCAATATAATGTTTAATAAATATTTAAATGTTGAGAGACTGAGTATGAAATTCCAATCTTCTAAATTGTAAAATTATACTTAGCTTTTAAGAATAATACGACTATTTTTATCGATGACGATGGTAATCGATTTTACATACAATTTAATCGATATTTTTATGGGATAAATTTCGCCTTTATTATTTTAAATAAACTTATCGATATGTTTTGTGGTGGTTAAATTCTATGTGTGATATTGAAAAATATGTTATAGTACTAGATTAGTTTGTTATTAACATTACGATATGTTTACACATAGTTTTTTTTTACCATTATAATGTGTAATAATTTTCAGCAAATACAAAATTATCAAAAAAACAGCGTTTGGAATATATGTTGATTTATTATCTTCTATAGTTTGTCGATATCGATAGAAATTGTCGACGTTTGAAATGTACTTGTAAATTATTCAGCCAAATGTAATCCTTATTGTATGTTAACTAGGTACATAATCGTGTAATATCTAATGTTTACGTTTGACAATAAATTGGTTCAGTTTGGACAAAGTTTCATTGTATTCATTGCCTTGCGAGCTTCTGTCTGCTTACATACATCGCATCTAAAAAAATAAAATTATTGTAATTGTTTTATCCATGTTGTGAATTGTTGATGACTGCACGTTACACATATAAAATCATTATTACATTTGAATTTATTTCAAAAAATCCTATAGCTGATGCGAATGGTAGGTCAGTTGAGTGAGTGCTAAGTACGAGCCCCAAAATGTTCGAATCCTCTATCGTACGTCGTCACCATAGACTAAGTTCAGAGTTAATGATAAGTATCAGAGTAATAGTATTGATTTTTAGAGTGGAAAACTTATAACTTACTTCGGACGTTGAAATTTCGAACATTCGAACTCCGTTTCGGATCAAAGAGTAACCCCCCTGAGGTCGCGGGTTCGAACCAGAGGTGTGCACTGCACATTTATTTAAGTTATTTGTGTATTCTTATATCATCGCTCGCATTAACGATGAAGGAAAAAATCGTGAGAAAACCGGAATTAGAAATCTGGAAAATCTAGTTTATATTTTATATGGTTGGATTCACAAATGCGTTTACATGGATTTTTTAAATAAAATCGAACTGCTAACAGTTGTAAAGTGTTGCTGCACCGACTCTATACCAGTGTGAAATAAAGGCAGGCAGAACGTTATAGCAGAAACGTTGATATAGTATGCTAGTATGAGCATGTAAAGCTTTTCTACTTACCTCGGTGATACAGTCAGCCAGAACTGTCGATTGTAGTTGCTATACGTCCTCAGTTGCCTGTTGTCCCATGTCACCGAGTCCCGACGCCACTCGGGAGACACATACGGTACATTCAACTTCGGTAATGAAATCTGAAATAGTAACGTAGAAGTACCTATTTATTATTATTTTTCTAAAGGCAACAACAGTTATATTTATAGTTCTGAATCCACATTAAAATACTTGTAGAAGTCTCGAATTATAGACAGAAAATTTTCGATCTCACTACAACCAGACCCGAAAAATAATTGAGGATCAGGGACATGAATATATTAATGTGGAAGTATAGAATCGGCGCGGCGGCCTCTCGTTTTACTGCTGGCTTTTTAACCAACTGCGTCTCAGAAGCAATCAAAACGATCATCCTCATTTCTCAGCCATGAGAAGTCCTTTGCTGATCTAAGACGGTAACCTTACTCCTCAATCACGGTGAAATCCTTCACAGTTACTACCCTCCTAAGACAGCAACCTTACTACATACATATATACATAAACTCACGCCTTTATCCCCGAAGGGGTAGGTAGAGGCGCCACCAGGAAACCCACATTTCGCCTTGTATGTTCCGTCCCACGATGTGATAGGGGGCGAGCCTATCGCCATATCGGGCACAAATTCCTGACTCCGGGCTGATAATGCATAAAAAAATCCAATATCACTGCCCGACCCGGGACTCGAACCCGAGACCTCAGCTTTGTAACCGTACCGTAATACAACTACGCCACCGAGGCAGTCTACTACAGATATAGATAAACATACTGGATTGGCAGGCGCCGGTAGTTTCGGACACGGCACGTTCAGTCGAGTCAACGGGACGCCCTCGATTCCTTCTCGCATCGTTTTCACTGTTGTCGTGGTGTATACATCGTTCAGCAGCATATCTCGAACTCTTCAACATACAAGGAATTTGTGAGAAATTACAATATTTCGGCACCAACAAGTATTACACCTGTAAACTTAATCATCATTGCGTATGGCATTCATCCTGCGTGGATCAAACTTCTATGTCCTGGTTTCTTAGCCAGCTAACTAACCACCACCTGCATAAACGGGGTTTAAGGGGACTCCCTTGTCTCCATTATGGCGACCGCCACAATGCGACTGCGGAGCATCTGACCAGACCCTGTCCCATATGGTAAATGAAAGCCCACTTCGCTGTTTTCCCGGCGGAATATCGGTACTACATAAATACATTCCTGCTGCAGCAAACTGGCTAAAAACCTGGAGATGTAAACTTAATGTCCCCTTGTTATATTTTATGTAGGGCCTATCATACAAAATTATTTATTGTAAGTCACCGGGGAGCAGTGAGCTAAGACGGCATTGTGAAACGAGAGGTCGCGGGTTCAATCCCCGCATAAAGAATAGTATTTGTGTGATCCGTAAGTAGGTACTTTTTTGTCGAGCGCGGGCGCGTCGTGAGACTGAAAATATATTGTTATTTATGATATATTATCAACGACACAAGACACGGCCATTGTTAAAGATATGTATTCATATTTTATGCGTTTTAATATCAGTATAATTTGGTAAACTGACTTTGGTTTTTAAAAACAAAGCCCTACACAGGTATGAAGGACATACCTACTTTTATATATCGGCATGTTGACCTCAGCCAAAACAATACAAGCGAACGACCAAGACACTCAAGAAAAAAATGAAAGCAATTTGCTTTATAGCACTTGAAAAACTACAGCCTTTATTTCAGACGCACTGTCTCGCCTCTTGACGAAGAAAAAAATAGCGCAGGTTAAGAATATTAAATACGTTTGGACACTAATGTTTTGTCTTCTTCGCTCAAACTGAATTCTAAAGTCGTTCGAAAGGGACAAACCATTCGATAACAAAAATATGTTTTTAAACTGTCTATGAATAAGCCGTAAATATTCAAAGTCAAATGTTACGAGGCGAAGATTAGTATGTAATGTTTAGTTTGTAATAATAGTTGAATTTTATTGTTAAAACTTGAATTGTTGTTACCTACCAAAAATTTTTGGCACATTTATTTTTTTAAGTTTTGAACCCAATAATATTGGATTCATCATTATCTATTCTCTGCAAATCCAATCCATAATAAAATCACCTAAATATTTTTGAAATAATGAAAGCTAATACATAATATTATGTAATTACTAACCGATCATCATCGATATCATCCATACTGATTGCTGGCGTCATCACGAGACGTGGACGCGTCTTTTTTACTTGGTCCTTTTCTAAGTCCGGTAGTTCGTCCTGTAAATGAGACAACTAGTTAAAACGTACCTACATATTATGTAATGTAGGCACTACTCTTTTTTTATTGCAGTGAATGGCGAGACGAGCATGCCATTCGTCTGATGGTAAGCGATACGACCGCTCATGGACAGTAGCAAAACCAAACAACACCATGAATTAAACAATACTTGGCATTCCAGTGCGCTCGCCATCCTGAAACAAGATGTTACATACTTTGGCTACAATGTCCATGTCGAAACACAACAGTGCATTTACATTTTACATTGCTGTTTGGCGGGAGAAATAGACATTGCGGTGGTACCTACCCAGGCGGTCTCTCACATATTAGAAACCATCCCCGTTTAAATGGCGCTTTAGTAAAAACCTACAGCATTTAGTTGAATAGTCAACTTCTAGTCCTTTATTCTACAAAAGGTTCCTATTCACACAAACCACATTGTATAAGATGAATAGTGATGCATAGTACATGCCACCGTTACCTACATATTCTTGTTGGACGTCCCAAGGATTTGTCCGGACTATCTCTTTAGGTTTCACATACAATTCCGAAGGGACAATTGGTCGTTTCCAATTCCTTAATGTATGCAAATATTTCAAAGGCGCTGGTCTTTTTCCAACACAAATTGGCTTTTCTTTATACAAAGTCCTACTTATTGGCACTATTTCTCCATGTCGTAAGTCTGTTCGTGCCGTTGTTTCATAGTTGAACAGCATGTTCTCAAATTGCTGCTTTCGATCAGACATCATTATAATAAACAATATAAAATAAAATAACAGTAAAATTATAAATAAAGTCTAAATGTCCACGAAAAATAAGCAATTTTCAAAATAAATAATCGAAACTACAGGTTAAACGCAATTATTCAAAATCAGTGACATTTTATATTGGTCATAGACTTTACAATATTTTTTTGCAGTTACTAATGAGGTCGATTAAGACTCTTAATTTAAATAAATATCACGAAATAGCGACATTTAAGCATCGTGTACATGTATATGTTAAATTGTGAGATAAAATATTTTAATACATGGGTATGCACCCAAGTAACATTTAAGCGGAAAAATATTATATTTACCAGCGCATTACCAGCTATAAGCTTAAAAAATGTTGTACAAGAGTGTAAAAATATGTTTAGGACTGGACTAAAGTATAACTGTACAACTGTATACAGTATAGCTGATTAACGGCTGTATAGAGCCTAAATCTTTACCTTTAGCTTTTAAATAGCATTGGAAAACGCTAAAATACAGACCGCGGCGTAAAAAACTGCGTTCAGCAACTTTATACGACAATAACTGTATATTGCTCTCAAATTATACTTTTGTATAACCTACTTCTGTACAAGAGCATTAAATATTGTTATAGCCTGAATATTGGTGTAAAATTACTCTGTTGTTCAGCCTTCAAGTTAAGCTTGATAATAGCTGTACAACGGAAATCTAGGATACTCTTACCAAGCAATTCCCTTTATAATAGTGTAATACAATTCTATCTCATGTAGAAGAGTTTAGATTTACTCCTTTTTAAAGCCAAATGCGATTGGCGTACATTTTTCCCTTTTTACAGTTTTTCGTGTTTTAGAAGATTAAAGTTATTATTATAGTGTTGGCATACACAATTATCCAGCTTATAGATTATTTTGAAACTAATATAGCCTTAAAATAAATTAAAATAAATTTTGTACTGTAATTATTTATTTTTATTTTATTATAATAATTAATGTTTTTATGTTGAAATTGTGACGTGTAAATTATTTTATTAATAAAGATATGATGATATGATATATGATATGATATGAAAATATTTGGAACACTTTCGATAAAACAATCCGATTCCTTGCTCACCGCCTTACGGGCCTTGGTTTTTGGTCATAATGAGGTTTTCTATATTTTCAACTGAACCCTAATTAACTGTATAAATGAATATGAATAAGACTTTAAGACATCTTCTACAGTACTTAAATAGTAATGTACAGACAATGTTACTCTTTAGGCTGAGATGCGTTCTTAAATAACGACTCTGTTATGCAAAAAGCTGCATTAAGAGGTACTAGAAGAGCAAGAGCTGTATAAACTAAGGACGCCATTTTATCATAACCTATAAATTGCTTTCCAATTTTACGAGACATTTTTTTGTTTGTTTTTGAAATTTCAGTACAAATTTACAAAAGATTTTAACTGTATAGTACACACAATTACGTTTACTATCAATAGAACAGTCCGGGTTACTCTTAAAACTGCTTTCAGATATGTTCACATATTTGTTGTTACAGAAAAAATTTATGTATATCCTTTATTTCGAAGGGGCGTGAGTTTTGAGCTTTAACTAGTATACATATTCACATAAAAATATCAGTCGCAAGCATAATAACAACGATAAACAGGAAAGAGTACTTAATACCACTTAGTTATCAAATATTTTTTTCACTTATACTTCACATATGGTCTCTGCCTTGGCACATAGTAAATTAAGAAATAAAATGGAGAATGGAAATGGAGAAACGAACACAATTATAATATATTTATTCTTCTATTAAGATTTTCACAAGCCTGATTCTGTATAAAAGAATAAAAAGGAAAATTAGAGAATGGAAGCTGTATAAAAGTATCTAAATAGTATCTTAGCCAGCCAAATAGTACAGCTATTATGCAGCTGTTATACAGCAAAATCTACACTTAAAGCTGTATAATTTTGGGGCCCATTTCAGAGTTATAAGGGCTGTATAGCTTGCTATACAGTCTTTATACAGCAACGTTTAACAGCCTGTAGAAAACAAATAGTCTATAATACAGCTTTTATACAGTTCAAAATGTTACTTGGGCAGAGACTAGGAGAATATTGCTCTCAATCCAACAATAATAATGATGGCGATCAGCAAAATCCCATAAAGCCATTCTGAACTGATTGTATCCATCGCTCACTAAAGCCTTCTAGTGTATTCGTACATTCGGCCTTATTGATAGACAGTTATAAACCTATTTGAATTATCAAATATTTTGTCGTTTTCAAACGACTTTTGAATTCAATTTTAGTGAAGAAGACAAAACATTCGATAATTCAAATAGGTTTTTAAACTGTCTATAAATAAGTATTTACTTCATTTATGATATTAGCATTTAATGCTCATACGGCACCGCGTACCGCAACTGAGTGTGGTTTGGTGACAGTGTCATATTATGTAGGTACTTTAAATTCGAAACCTGCCGTAATTTCAAACAAAACTTCCAAACCACGCGTTAGGAATCTTATACAACAATCAATATGAAATGCTTATGCCTTATAACGTTCAGTGACGGTAATAGTCGCCTTATATTTAGACAAAATAGTATTACTTACGAATTCTCGGCTTTATTTAACGACGTTTGGCTGACGTGTACGCTTTCATAGTCGTATATTCATTACACGCTCGGCAGCTATTAGAGAGAAAAAAAGTTTAATTTCAATTTTTTTACGATAGCAAGAAAACAATTAACACAAATGTTGTCAAATTCCTTCATGAAGACTATATATAAACACATATTTTAACATTCACACACAGTCGCACGCATTCACACGCTTAAAAACACACACACGCACTAACCCACATTTTTCATGCCTAATTTACTCATATTGTTATTACTAATATTTTTTTTAGGTTTCTGTTCAACTAACTTTAACGTTTCGACTGCCTATCATATAAGTTCTATTTCTTAAAATATTAGTCCGTTATTGGCCGTAAGATAAGAATGCCAGTTATACATACATAAACTCACGCCTTTATTCCAGAAGGGGTAGGCAGAGGCGCCACTAGGACACCCACATTTCGCCTTGTATGTTCCGTCCCATGATGTGATAGGGGGCGAGCCTATCGCCATATCAGGCGAAAATTCCTTACTCCGGGCTGATAATGAATAGAAAAACCCAATATCACTTTGCCCCACCGACGCTACAACACCTAACTACAGCTACGCCACCGAGGCAGTCGAACCAGTTATATTAAAGTAGAATTAAGGGCTGTAGATTTTCAATAAATAAAAACAAATGCCCAATTTAGCACAACGAATTACAACAACTCTTATTTTTAGTTGTATCATGCAAGAACTTAATCTTGTCAGGGCAGAGACCAGAGTAGGTAAATGAATGGACATATAAGCAGTAGGTCGACGATATCCTGGGTTCGAATCTCAAGACGGGCTCACGAATGAAGATTTTCGATTTGGACATTTAAATGAATCGTACCTATATACTTTTAATTCCTGGAACAGTAATCAGTTATCACACTACCTACACTGCATCACAGCGGAAGAGCTATTCTATTCTTCTAGAATCTAGATTATAAAAGCAGAAAAAAAAACAGATTTTACCAAATAATAATATATTTAATCTCAATAAAAATAAACTATCTAACGACTAATGGACTTAAAAAATACAATAGCAACTATTTGTAAACTTATTCAAAACTATCACGAGTTAAATTGTTCAACACACAATACACATTGAACAAATAGGTACAGTTTTAAAAGGTTAGGCAGTAGGCTCGTGGCTAATGTCTGCCAGATTTCATTTCACGAATCATTTTTCTGTGCTTGGCTATAGTTGCAGATTCATTACAGGCTTTGCATGGGCTAGAATGTGAAATAAATCATTAAATTTTGTGGTCTGTACTCTTTACACGCTATGTACTCAATCACTGATAACTTTGCTATGCCCAGTTTCGATTAAGAACTAGCAACTTAATAGTTATTATGGTCTTACAGGGCAGCAAAGTAAAGAAGATTTAAACAAAATTAGCCATCGCGTTTCTTTTCAGCCTTTTTACGTCATTTCACCCTTTCCTCATCCATTTCAAAGAATAAAAATGTCATATTGTCTTAAGTGTAAATTGAAGGCCTTAAATCATTGTAGTTTTTTTTAGGTAAATCTGTGCTTAGCGCCAGGTAAGCGGCTTGTTATTTTTTGCAATTAAAACCAGGCAATTTAATCGTATCAATTTAATATTTCTCACAATTACCATAATTGTGGAAAGACTAATTGTGAAAAATACATCTTCCTCTCGGTTTATTTTATTGTGTGAATTATTTCAAAACTTTAATTTTGATTTAAAACACATATAGTACAGGATCCCTGGTACACTCTTCATCATTTATTACTAACAAGCTGATTTTTCGTAAGTAACTTCCTTTTGACTAGACGCCCAACTTTTTCCTTACAGTAATGTTGGTAAACGGTAGCTTAATGAGGTAGCAAGGATAAAACATGTTGATTTGACGAATTTTAAAAATTGATTACTAACTGAATTTTTCTTTGTTGATTATCGAGATAATTATCTAAATAACGTGAAAAAATATTTGTCCTATAAAATATAAGGTTTTGTTAGGGAGTCCCCCCTCTCCAACATGTATCATAAACAAGGTCATGAAAAATAATTACTAACCAGCTAATTTTTTTTTATTGGTTAGCTAACATTTGCATAGTTTACCACCCACAGTGTCCTACAAATTGCGTGGTATGTCTTCTTGGTCCTACGCTCAAAAGTTGTCAAAACCGCAGGACTTTTTTTTTATTAGTAACTGTAGGACAAATGTATCACGTGATAAGTTAATATATATTTCGTCCAAATAAAACAATGTCCTTCAAAAAGAAAGGTATGTTTTATTAGTCCTACAAGACTTGTAATTTTTGAGTATATCAAATGAAAGGAAATATATGTAGGTATATAGGTAAATAATATAATCATACAATTAAATAATGTCTACATAAATATCAGCGAGCGTCATCGCGATTGAAAATTGAACTTACATTAAATAAATTCTTAGTAAAATATAGTTATATAAGAATATAAATTTAAATCATACAGAAATTAAATTATTTTTCTATGCAATATAAAATATATTGAATGGAAATTGATAATTTAATTTACGGGCATTTTCGAGAAAAACCGAGCTTTTCCGAGCATAACCGAACTCTCCGAGTGTAAATGGGGTAAATTGAAAACACCTGGAAACAAATTTTACTATTTTCAAAAATATATCTATAAATATATAAATTTATATAAATTTTTATCAATTTTCAAATATAGTTATTTTATAAATTACATTTTTGAAGAAAATATGAAAAATATACTTTCTATAATTGGCGTGGCGCAATTGGTTGACGCCGCCTGTGAAACGAGAGGCCGCGGGTTCGATCCCCGCAACGAAACGGGTCTGGGTGTTTGTGAGACCGAAAAGTCTCTCGTAGTTTCTGATACCCACGACACAAGATTCGATCTTAGTGTGGGGTCAGGACTATGTATGCTGGGTGTATTTATAATTATTTATTATTATAATTATTATTCAAAGAATACAGCAAAGCTTACAGATTTTTCTGGATGATTACGTAAAAATATGAACTTACAAAACTAAAATTTATTTATTAAAAAAAAAACAATGGACTCACTATTCATAAGACAAATATTTAGATTTTTCTCTAAATTCCTTGTAACAAGAGGAATGATAACCTATTATTTCATCACTCCAACTTTCAGGCAATATAGCATCACAATATTTGTGTTTATAATGCTTTCGAGCAGATAAAAAAGTCTTGCAAGAAAGATTAAATTAAATCTCTATATTTTTTTTACATCTTCTCTTTTTTCGCGAAAATTAGAGTTTTCTGGTAATAAATTACACCAAAAAACACTCCATCATTATTTTACTGCACAGATTACTATTCAAATTATTTTTCGAATGACGAATAAAATACGAGGTTAAATGGTTATGATCAACACCGGCATGGGGAAGCATGGAATACCTAGTCCACAGTAAAGAATGCGTTGCGCATGCATTTGTGAGTAAGGATAATAGTGTGCCTCAGCTCCAATAGCAAAATGTACAAAATAATATAATTTTTAATATCATGAATTTCAACTATGTAACTGGAGGACTGGAATAACGTACCACGCAATTTGTAGGACAATGTGGGTGGTAAACTATGCAAATGTTAGCTAACCAATAAAAAAAAGATCAGCTGGTTAGTAATTATTTTTCATGACCTTATTTATGATACATAGGTATTGGAGAGGGGGGACTCTCTGATAAAACCTTATATTTTGTAGGACAAATGTTTTTCCACATTACTTTGATAATTATCTCGATAATTAACAAAAAGAAATTCGGTTAGTAATACATTTTTTTAATTCGTCAAATAAACATATTTCATTCCTATTATCTTAGTTATAAACCACAATCGAGAATTTCCGTACAAGATTTGTTGGGCGTCTCATTGAAACGAAGCTATTCTCGAACATTCAGCTTGATAGTAATTATTTTTATATTAAGTATAAGTACTACAACTTTTGAGCGTAGGACCAAGATGACATACCACACAATTTGTAGGACAATGTGGGTGGTAAACTATGCAAATGTTAGCTAACCAATAAAAAAAAAATCAGCTGGTTAGTAATTATTTTTCATGACCTTGTTTATGATACATGTTGGAGAGGGGGGACTCCCTAACAAAACCTTATATTTTGTAGGACAAATATTTTTTCACGTTATTTAGATAATTATCTCGATAATCAACAAAGAAAATTTCAGTTAGTAATCAATTTTTAAAATTCGTCAAATCAACATGTTTTATCCTTGCTACCTCATTAAGCTACCGTTTACCAACATTACTGTAAGGAAAAAGTTGGGCGTCTAGTCAAAAGGAAGCTACTCACGAAAAATCAGCTTGTTAGTAATAAATTATGAAGATTGTACCAGGGAACCTGTACTAATACCTAATTGATTAAAAATAAAAATTTCATGTAATGGGCTTTGACAGGAAAATATGTCGGACTCCACTATAAGTAAAACACAAAACAACTAACTTAGTGATGTCGCGACTGAGCCAGAAGGATTTGGTGGGATCGCAGAAGGCTCTGAGTTGTTGACCATCCCAAGCTGTGGTTTCCATTCTCCATTCAGGCGATACGTACGGCGGTTGCACCTTAGCTAGTGTTATCTGGAACAAAATAATTCAGGCGCCCTGTAATATTAGAAGCACATCTATTATTATTATTGCCGACGCAAGCCATAATTTTAGTTATTTGGTGTCAAGCCGATGCATGTTGAGACTTTTGCCAACTAACAAAAATATCACGAAATCTTATTAACTTCTTTTACTGCCATTTTTATTCTTAGGAATCTGGAATATAGCTTGTTTCAAAGATTATTATTTCTTTATACTAGTTACAAAAAATACATATATGAGATGCTATCTTGTCTCGTTCGGTCAGGGTATATTCTTTGACTGAAGAAAAGGAAATAGTCCTAAGGCATCTTCGCAACCAAGGTCCACCCCTTTATTCCTTAGTCGTGAGAGGCTGGCTACGCAACTATGTATTTAAACTATCGTGGATGCTATTTTCCCCTCTTACGCTATAAAAAAGCCATAACCACCGCACTAGTTTTACACAATTTTGTCTCATAAAGTTATAATAAAACTAATTGTACGTTTAGTTTTACACTGTCCTTGTAATTATGGAAATTATCGGCGGTCGTCACAATACTGTTTACGATCCATGTTTCAGACGCAATATATGTAGGTATGTATTCAATGACGAAATTGTTGTCAAGTGTATCGGATTAGTGATTTGACTTCATATCTCTGATCATTCTGATACGTAGGTCTTTGCATACTATCAGAATTTAGAAGTTGATAACATTGACTTGGTAAAACCGCGTTTGATATTTCACTATTTCAATTGGACTGTTTCAGGAACTTATTTATTAAAACTATAATCATTACATTTTGGTTTCCCTTAAATAGAAGAAGGATTATGTATGTTCAATATTATATTCGTTTTAAGTTTGTAATTCATGTGAGTAACTGTGTATTTACTCCTAAAAATCAAATTCCTTTAGAAATATTTTCATAATCGTATCTACTTACCGGATTAGACTTAGCCGGTAGCCCCGGGAAGGGTGCTTCGACGTTTTTATAAGGTTTAAGCGCATCTCTTTGTGCCTTCATTGTGTCAGTAGTGTACATATCTTTCACTAAGGTTATCCTAGCCTTGGGATCGTCGATATCGTCCATGCTGACCGCAGGGGTTATCACTAGACGTGGCCGAGTTTTTTGAGCATCTTCTCTTTCAAGGTCTGGTTGCTTTTCCTTAGTAATGAAAACAATAATTACAAGGAAAATATTGATATTCGTGTATAGGTTGTAGGTACAGCAGAATCCCCAGATTCTATGGCTAGTAAATTCGATGAAAATATATTTACACAAATGTGATTTTAGCATCGTGCATTGAGCAATATTATAGACAGTCCGTCTCTTAGGACGTGAAGAGATTTGGTGGCCATTCAGACACAGCTTTTATCAACCACTTATAAATTCAAGTCTTTATCGATTAATTTCAATTTAGCTGCGAGCACAGTAGCTATCGCCATTTCCCAAACGTGAACTAATGTATAAATACTTACTATTGGCCTAGTGACGATTTCAATATTTGTATTAAAACTACCTAGGTACTCACATTTGTTTTACAACTTCATCAACTCCATACAGTTAATCGTATGGTTTAAGCCTAGTTACTTCATATAATCATGCATTTACTTACGTATTTCTTCAGGACTACGTACGGATTGGTGCGAAGAATTGGCTTACGTCCATGAAATACGGAGAATGGTATTTCGTCTCGTAACTCCGTCAAAGTGTGAACATGTTTTGTTGGGAGTGTAGTCGGCCGCACCGCTGGGGGTTTCGCCTGATACACCGTCAATGTTCGTGGATTTGGCGTATAATTGCGGAAGTCTGTTTTATACGTGGTTTCGTACGAAAAAAGCATTGAATCACCTTTCGGCATCCCGCAAATTGAATTCAAATGCTTGATAAAATCTCAGATGTGATGTAGCCTGTAAGCTCAACAAGAATATAACAACGAATCTGTCAATGAGATAGATTATTTGTTTATACTTCATATTTAAAAAAAAATACTAAAAATAAGGGTTTAATTGCTGTTCTATGGATGGACCGGCACGGAACGGGAGGGAAGAAAAGGTGTATTTAAGTTGAATTCAGGAGTACAAATGTTTGTACAGGATATGTTTCTGGTGTAAAACAGAGTGAAATACATATCTGCATCTAGACGAATACAAATTCTGACCTCTTACTCATCATAATTTCTCGACATGATGTTCTTTTGATTTAATAAAGTAGGTAATTTAATTTTAAATTAAATATTTTTGTTGAAGTAACGATTAGGCAGCTCAATTTACCATTTAAAATGGTGCGCAGAACAAGGGATACAGCAACAAAGGCCAAACTATAGGGTATATTATGTAGTCAATTTATGTATAATGAACGAGTATATTACTCACCGGAATCTCGCTCCTGAAGCTAGCTCGGCGACGTCGACATAAACGGTGATCTGCTACAACACTCAAAATCACTTGGACTATAGTCTATATTGTCCACTAAACAATTTAAATTACTCAAGAACCTTAGCGCAGCTACGTAGCACGTGTCACGCATTTGCAAGCGTTCACGAGAAACTGAACTGTCCAGCAAGATGACACAATTACAATAACTACCCTCCGCTAAATAATTTATTAAAAAAATACAAGATGGAAAATATGGCAGTTGAAACGAAAGCGACTGTTTTAATAAATTGTTTGTTATAATTAATATTTTGTTTTGTATAGTCAATACAGAGTTAAAATCATTCCCACGTGAGAATGCCTCTTCGTTCTGGGTTATTAAACTATTACACTTACGATTTAATTGGTTTCTTTTTTTCTCAAAACATTTCCTCACATTAGACTTCAGTGATTTTAATTTTATAAAAATAGTTTTCTTAATTCATAAACACTAATGCAATGAAAAATATTTTAAGGTTAAATAAATATGTTTCTTTAGTTTTTTTATTTTTCTCTGAAAGTTAGTACCTGGTAATGGAATACAGGATCTTATTGTTTGACCATGAGATTGTTTTTATTTTGCTCAAAACTTCTGAGGGTGCACGTATAGTTCTCACAAAGATGGCCTGTAGTTCTTGCAAGATGTAATCACAAGATACCATTGGGATTTAAGCAATGAAACCAAATCAACCGCTATAATTTAAATAATTTATTTATAATTCACAAATAACTTACACCAAGTAAAATAAAACATTTGAAAATATACACATTTTACTACTTAAAAACAATTGTTTCACAAAAATATTATATTTTTTTTCAATTCATTATCACAAAACGGGTAAACGTTATGAGTTCTAGTGGAATCTCTTAAACAAGAAATATTACGCGAGATATCTTTACATTTATTTTTACAAAGCGATATCATACCCCAGTCGTGATGGTATATCAATGCCAGCTATGATAGATCACACACTAACACATCAGCGCATTCTACTTTCAAATAGTAACGGTTTTTTCATATGCATTTTCACCCACCTTATGATACAGTCCCAAAAATAAAAAATAAATTAACATATTTGAAAAAATAAATGTAAATTTCTATAAACCTTTCCCTTACATTAAATATTTACAAATTGATTAATGCTGCATTTCAACACATTCTGCTAACGAGATCAAAAATGTATTAAAAATAAGTAGGAAATTTATTTTACACAATAAAAATACGTACTTAAAGCGTAGGAAAAACATTTCAAAATTATTGAACACAATAATTTTCTAAATGATTGGAAGCTGAAATAATTTATTCAAAAAAGGAACAATAGTCAATTAATATAAAGGAATATATATTTTTTTCATTAGCAGGTACATACTTTCTTCGCATTATAAACAAAATGGTGTTATGACCATTCAGAAAATGAATTCATAATTTAAAGTCAAGGAGATAAAATAATTTGTTGTATTCTTCTACATATATTATAAATATATTATGTATTACACCTATGTGGTCCAGATTTAAAAGATAGTGGTGATTATTTTTCAATGATTTGCAAAATGCACTAAATCTCAAATTCCAACTACTTTTGGCGGCAAAAATCTAGGCATTTTTGCATTATGGAGAACTTATGTTGACAAAGAACAGGCAACTTTAGGCCATCAAAAAACCGTGAATGATTTGATAATTCTGGTACTAGAATGAATAGATAGATTTTTTCATGGCAATAAAACATAGCGCTCTTAAATTGCAATTAAGCTATGCCTAGAAGATAAAATATAAATGCCCAAATATAATTTATATTTTGGCAGAATTTAGAAAATGATTTCTAATTCGATTTTCCACTTTCAAGGGCTCCTTAAAAATGAAGTTGACATAATTATGTTGGTAAGTAGTTTTGAAAATCCTAATTTCGACACCTATTTTAAGTAAAAAGTCTAAATCTGATTCGATTTTATACTGAGTAAGTTATGAAAATGGAGCAAATTAAATAATGAGGATGACTTTGTAATACAATTTCAAATGTTTATCCTTACAATGATACAAAGTGAATTATTTTTAAGAGACTTGATGGAAACACTGGCACTGCAGTTACAAATAAAATCTTCTAGGAAGCGATTATTTTTGTATATTTCAATTTTTGTTTTATATTAAATTCGTATATTCAAAATCCGAAATAGAAGCGAGATATTAGGATCAATTTTTTTTGGCACTGATAAAAATACATTCTTTTTAGCTATTTATTCAACGCCAAAGCATTTTATCTCTTAAAAATAATTTTCCTTTGATTTTTACCTACATTATATTTTTTAAGCAAGCAGTTCGTCTATGCTTTGCAGAGACTAAATATTTACAACAAATTCATTAATTTATAATCATTATAAGGACGTAAATTAATCACAAGGAGAAATTACAGTCTCAATGTAAAAAACATTATCTAAATCGATATTTTTGTTACGAAATATGAATCGATCGATTAAGATTACAGCACATGGAATATTTTTATAACATTTATCCGTGGCCATTTTTGAATTGAAAAAATATGTCTGTATTTTAGGATAATATGGTGCATCTAAAATGCGGGAAAATTGGTTACTTGTTATAATCATGGTAGGTAATATTTTTATAACTAGATACAATATTTTTGCACAAAGATTGTAACTTTTAGATTCTTTTTAAATGCTATTTCTACTAATATTTTTTTTCAGATTTAAGAAAATAGAAGCTATGAGATTTTTTCTGTATTTTCGTTGTTTTTTAATTTGTACCACCAAATAATTGCTGCATTTTTTCAGAATAATGATAATATTAGCCTGTAGGGCTGCATTTATAACATGATGTTTTACGCAAATAACATTTGCTCGACAAGGAAATAATAAATATAAGTGACATTGGCGCCAACGTTTGACGTTTCACTGTAATGGCGGCCTACCCTCAATGAAAATAAATAGGGTTACCGTCAACAGAAGGCATTGAAGGAAAAAAACGACGGCCTTTGGGACGAAATTGACTATTTGACTCCCAAGATTGAATAAACATTTTTGTCAATCCGGAATCTTAATTTCGGCCCATATGGGACAGAAGGGCGATGCTGGGCCGCCCCAGGACCAGCCTCGCGGGATGGCGAGGTGACTGAGGCCAGTTTTAATGGCCCCGGCGCGTCCATTTAAGGTGCTCTTCTCCACAAGTCCTGGACACAGGATGGAACTCAGTCCCGATGCGTTTGTGTCCACCGTCGTACTCATCTCTTCGTCTAGGAGTGATTCATAGGATTTCAACGCTGTAGACAAATATATTTAGTCAGTCTTATTCTTGTATCTGCTACTTTCTCTTATCCTAAATCTACGTGTGGTTTTTGCAACAGATTTTCCATCCATCTCAGATTGACAGCCTCAGTGGCGCAGTCGCTTGAACGCCGGCTGTGAAAAGTTTGGCCGCGGGTTCGATCCCCGCACCGAGACAAATGTTTGTGTTAACCACAAGTATTTGTTTCGGGTCTGGGTGTTTGTGAAATCGAAAAGTTTCACGTAGTTCCTGATATCCACGACACAAGTCTGGATCTTAGTGTGGGGTCAGGACTGTGTGTGACTGTTGAGTGTTTTTATTTATTTATGTACATAAAAATATTTCCTATGATTTTACAATAAACTGCCTCGACGGAAGCAATTACAAGAAAATGTTAAGAAAAAATCATAGCATGGACCTGACTTGGGAAGTAAGGACAAGCTTTACGATCCACAAACTATGTACGTTACTCACCAACCAATGATACAATGAAAAGCTGCTAATCGATAAAGGTATGAAATATTCGAAATGCCAAAGTGTGAATAACAGAACACGGATTATTGCGGGACGGCCTGCGTGCGATAAGATTCTAATTGCATATCTATTTAATCCCGGATATTATTGCCAGACAATAGGCTTTTGTTACTATGCCGAGATAAATTAACACATAGAATATTTTTCGATTTCTTACAGACTACCTTTGCATAGATATAAGAAAAGGAAAAGAAAGAGAGGGCAGTCGAGAATTTAAAGTATACAAGCTCCAATAATAAACAAAAAAGAAATAATAAAAATATATATTTTACATCGATCAAGGGTACAATGCATTTAATTGTAGGTTGATGCGCCGGCGTATTTAAACTTTTGTTTTAATCATCTCCCTTGATATAGAATTTTGAATACATCTCGCATTTAAGCGTTCGAATGTTTTATACCCAAAGACTTGGTTCTGGTGATGCTCTTTGTGACCGCAATACACTCGAGGTTATAGGTGATACTTCTGTACCCATTATGTACTGTAGTGTACTCTCCCTACAGCACACTTAGCTTCTCAGAGTCCCTAGCGATTTTTGAAAACAGAAGCCCCAAGGAATTTAAATATAAGATTGATACTTTTGTGGAAATTATACAATTTTTTTTGAGGTTCTATTATATCTTTCATAGGAAATTGCTCCGGAGATACAGCTGTAATTCGCATGAATTTTAAGACCCTCTGGTAGTACACTACTAAGTATACATACTTACATTCGACATTGTCCCTGTCAAACATCTCCCCCATGAGTACGAGCTGCATGCCGGCAGAGACTGCCAGCTCGGAGACTGTCCTGAGTTGCGCCACGTCCTCATCACTCAGAAGGGCGCTGCACATAGCGTTCACTATCACCAGCGGCCGCCCGCACAGCAGGAATGCTATGGACAAATATTACTCATAAGTCAAATACTACGTACATAAATAAGCATACAAAAAGGTAGGCAGAGATGGCACTAACACCATTCTCCCTGGATGTGGTTGGGGCGAAAACAAAATGTTAGACTTGAAATTCTAGAGTCTTAAAACCGAGCGAAATTTGAACATGAAAGACCGTGTTGACCAAGATAAAGCTACATTGAACGAACTAACTCTGGGTTAGATTTGTATTCAATGTCTCTTATCAACCTTATCCTGCGATGGAAAAAAGCTGAGGCAGTTCCGGTACAATTAATCTACTGCTGGTAACTACAGACGAAAACAATTAGGACAGAACACATGACATTACTTTAATTACAATATCGTAGGTTAACATCATAAATAAAATTAACTAAGGGAAGGGATAAACAGTGTAGACAGTAGCTCCCCTCCACAATATACAACCAATCACACTATCCGATAGACTCGTGCGAGCAGTGGCGTGATCGAGCCAGCAGCTCGACTAGCCTGATTAGCTAGCAGTTAACCTTCTGTTGAAATCAGTTTTTTTGTGTTGAAAGCCGTGGCATTATTTATGTCGCGTGTGTTTTCCGTAATACCGATTGACAGAGTGAAGTTGTCTTTTATAATCGCAGTTTGCAGGAGTCAATTTAATTTGCAGGAGTAATTTTTAATTGTGGAAGCTTCACTGGATAGTGCATTATTAATTGTACTGTGGTTATATGCTTTATTTTTCTTTATGTTTTCCAAATATTAATAAAATAAATAAAAAATGTTTTTGTGATCTATTTTTTCAATTTTAGGACTTTTGAATGTAAAAAATCAGGAAGTCACTAGATGCAGGCCGTTTCCAAGAGATCTTTATGGCTATCCTTGGGCAAGACCCATGTTTAATTCCTGTTGCTAAAGAGAGATATAGAGAGGAAGAGAATTAAAAACACCGGGGGAATACCGTATAAGCCGGCATTTCGAAAGTCTATTGTTTGTCTCCGTTCGGCGCTCTATGTAGACGACATTGTTCTTTTCATCAGGAGTTACTATGGCGAGCCAGAATAAAAAAAAACGTGGTAAGTATAAAAAATACAAAGATAAAATCAATTTTAAACACGATAATGATGGTGTCTGCCACGGGTATCACGGTAAAGTTCCCCTTGGCTTTTAAACTGTGAAATGTCAAATGCTGTTTTCACAAATTGAAAACTGGTGTAGTGTGCACTTTCATATTATATACGTTATTTTTAGAACCGCTGATGTCACATACTGAATCGCATACAACCTTTACAAACGTCGATGTAAAAGTCCACATAATTATTTTATATTAGGCAGAAGTTTGCATTATATTTAATCACATCGACTGAAAACAAATATATAGTGCACTTTATTTCACTAATGCTATATGTTTGGCATTAAATATTAATTTGATATTGGTCATACTAGTTTTTTGAATACATCAAAGAATTGGAAAAAAGCGTTTACAATAACCCTGTGTCTCCCTTTTCAAGACGACGTTTCCACGACGCGACGTGCCATTACAGGAATTTAATTCTATACAACTATTCATTCATGGACTCTTAGCTAGTATACTATAGATATGTTCTCGACCATTTTGCAAACAATCACTTTGAATACGAAAGCAACAGCTTGTAAATCTGAATGTAATCACGATTAGCGCACGCCACGGTCGGACAACGATAAAGAATGCCATTTCCTCGAGCTACTTCTCGATAAACAAAAATATTTGCACTCGACTCGATTACTTCGATAAGCGACACTTGATACTACCAATCATTCGTTGTACTATATTCAGAATTTTATTTCTAATAGAGTACTAATGTTTCAAATATGAGGAACAAAAATCAGCTATATGTAAAAAAAATCAGCGCTTTATGTAGCCCGAAATGTTGTTATTTAAATAAGTTCTAGGTTGTTCCAATGAAGTGTTGAATAGCATTTGTGCAAGCCAGCATAATAGTGTCGTTCCGAGAAACATAATCACCTGTCGAAAGCCAACATCATAATCCAATATCAGCTGTATTTATATGGGTCTTCAGGTTTTCAGACTCATTTTATAATATCAAATTCATTACCCTCATTTATCTACTATCAACAAAAATTAACATCAATTAAATCACTACTATTCGTACGTAATTCTGCCTGTGTCCATAACTGGCGCCACTACTTAACGTCTATCATAACATGGAATCGTGCAACGGAAACACCACACACGTGTTAACAAACAAGAAATAAATAATATTAATTTACATCCGGACATAATTCGCGATTATTATGCGCGCCGGCCGCCTATGCACCGTTCTCGTACCTTGACCAAACTGTATGGAACGAACGGTCCGTCCATATTAGTTACTACCGCGATCGAATATGGAGCTATCCAAATATTGGGTCGCGTTATTTGAGGGTCGGGCCTTGAAATCAGAGCATTCATTTTTTACATAGGTCTTCTAACCGAGCAAATGGTTACCTGTGCCCTAGCCGGAACATTTTGCAGTATCGTAATAGAATAGTAATAGTAAAATTTTGTATGGGAATTTAAACAGCGCCATTGTGAGCGTATTTGGAACTAAAATTTCACAGCGGGAAACGTTCACTGTACTATACGAGAATTACTATACGATACTTCAAAATGTTCCGGCTAGGGACACTGTAAGAGGTTCCGGACGTTCTTGAACATCTACAATATTTGGTTCGTAAGTGCGTTGCAGGCTTTACAAAACAAGAGGGGAATAGGAGAAGGTGAGGAAAGGGACTGACGACTATTATTGACTATATTTGCATGCAGTTGCAGTCATTCAACTATAGGATATCATGATGTTATAGCTAAGTTTGGGCTCTAATTCATCCGCTTAGTACATTATGGCATGGTCAATTTAAGGGCTGTACTTGACCCGATGAATCAAATGTTCTTACCAAATAGCAACAATCAATAAAAATAACATAAGGAAATGTCGTGTATTCTATAGGAGATACAATCGATGTTATACTATATCACTCAATAATAACTATATGAGAAAGAGGCGTGAAAACGAAGTCCTTAAAGAAATTTCATTAATTAAATCTAAACAAAAAATACACTGAAACGTATCGTTCTTCTCACGCGTACGCATAAAATATTTTTAGCAATGATTCACAACATCATTCATACAAGGACGGAAATTATCTGTATCATTGAGGTGGGAAGCGACAAGCGTTTCGGGTTCGGCGATGTTTTCGGCTCTGGATTTTGACAGAAATTAACGAACATCCACAAGTTAATATTAAATATTTAATCTGTTGGAAAATTACAATCTGTTGGAAAGTCGATTGATTGGCGGTGAATTTTTTAGGGCAAAAACTACGACGAGCTGTGCATAATTTATTAAGTTAAAGTGGCTTGTAAAATTGATTTTATGGAAGGTCAGCGCTTGGTTCCCGATATGGCGATAGGCTTGCCCACTATCACATCGTGGGAAGGAACACACAAGGCGAAATGTGGGTGTCCTGGTAGCACCTCTGCCTATCCCTTCTGGGAAAAAGGCGTGAGTTTATGTATGTAACTATGCAGTGTTTGGGGTTTAGCGACGTAAGTTATAATGTAAAATAGAAAGTAAGCACAATTAGTGATAGCTATTTTTCAAAACATACGTGGTGGAATCTGATTGTTATCCATATGACAGATATACTGTAGTAATTATGTTTTTAAACTGATAAATTCGTAGTAAGATGTGAGCTTAGAGGTTTACAGCTAGCAGCAGTTTACACTATTCTTACATGGACCATTACCAGCCTACTGACAAGGAAACTAACTTAAAACATGCTCGAACATGTTTCTCAATGAATAAAGAGTGCTAACACCAGATATGAATATTCATTATTTAAAATAATATAAATTTAAACGCAATTTACATACCCATATAATTTATAAATACACGTCGCGTCAGCATTTCACTCAACAACTTCAATATTTAGATACAGTTTGTCAACGCCATTTACCTGCCATTCTCCAATGTTTTACGACAAACAGTTGCAATGCCAAATGATTTTTGGCTGCTTCCGTCAATTTGTATACGATACGTGCCAACGACATTGTCTTTTACCTGTGTATCCACTTTTGGGTACGAGCTTTAACTATTAATATGAATGAATTTAGTTCTTTAGGCAAAATGATAAGACTGTTCTCAACAAAAAATAAATAAGATGGTCTAACTTTGATTGGCTCTAGTAAGCACATCTGCTAAGCCCGTCGGGATATAGATGACATTCTTTTTGGCATAAAAGGGGATACACGCGAAGCAAATTGATCAGAAAAAGCTATAATTCACGGTATTTTCCTTGTATCTACAGTCAACAAACAAATTGACGTCATTGATAACAAATTGAACAAAAAGCGATTCAAAAGTGCACAACAAAGCCGTCACCGGATAAAATAAAAACAGCAAATTTAATGAAAAAAAATTCCATCCTTTATTTTTGGTAGTGGAAAGCTTATAACTTACTTCGGACGTAGAACGTTCGAACATTCGAACTTCGTTTCGGATCATAGAGTAACCCCCTAGTTTCATATATTAACTTCGGTTGGTTTAAAATTCAATATTAGTAACATTCATCCAGTAGATGAAGTATTTCTTTTTATAATTTCCATTGTTTGATGAATCTCGGTAGCGAACTGTAGGGTTCTGGATTCATGTATCGGATGGTGTAAGCAATTATATTATAATAATAAAAAAGCTGTTGTAGACACTGTTGTTAGTTTGATTACAACATCAATTTGTTACACCGGCACTGTACCACTATTTCATCGAAAACCAATAGGAAGTACAGCTACTCGCAAACGGTAAAATGGGCGATCCTCTCCCGTCCTATGTCACTACCGTTTGAGCCTCGAAAGCTGGCACATAGCCCATAATTCCTATAGTATATTGTGTGTGCGATCGGTACCTCAGTTTTATCAGGTTGCTCGTTTTCTCATATGCAAAAAAGACATGAAAAACACAGGCTATATTCGGGCAACAAAACGAAAAGCGAAAACGCGACCCGTCCTTACAAAAGTCAGGAGTAGCAACAGATATTAATAAAATTAACGCTGTGCAAACGTGGAATCAAAGGCGAACGGGTGAAGCAATCAATTCACACAATGATACTCGAATTGAGCCAATTATGCTAATGGATATGTCGAATTGTTCATTGTTCATTCGACCGTCTCGGTCAACATCGGTCAGTTTAAATACGACGGTGTGTTAAGTGGTACTAATGATGTAGAATTTAAAAGAATGAACCAAAGATGTGGATTTTGCATACATTAAGTATTTTAGAGATGAAGAAGCAATTGGGTCTGCATTGTGTGTTGAAAGATGAAAGATAGTTGGCTCTAAATGATGATCTATAGTCTATACTGGCGGTATTGTACTTAGCATGAGGTGCAGTATGGTCGCTTAGACATTCCCGGACAAAAACATCATGGATCAGTTTAAACAATCCATAAACATACATAAACTCTCGCCGTTATCCCAGAAGGGGTAGTCAGAGGAGCTACCAGGACACCCACATTTACTTTAGATGTTCCGTCCCATGATGTGATAGGGGGCGAACCTATCGCCATATCGCGTACAAATTCCTGACTCCGGGCTAATAATGAATAGAAATATCCAATATAATTTTGCCCGACCCGGGATTCGAACCCGATATCTCAGCTTTGTAGTCGTACCGTAGTACAACTACGCCACCGACGCAATCAATCACAAGCACCATCCGGTCTGATTATTTCCATTTTACAATGGGGGCAGTTTTTAAGCCACATTTAAAGCTCTATAAAAGACTTAAAAAAATTTACACATACTTAAAATAGTCATCATATTTCTAAGCATCTAGATATTTACTGCTGAATAGCGACTTTTCCAGGGATTTTTACAGAGATTTGTTCGAAACGACCTACATCCAACGACTGTCTGCCAAATACAGATCAGGTTCTCATTTCACAGTGTAGAAGATAAAATGCCTCCACAATACCGTATTGACCTCAACGTCTAACATAATGTGTAGGAATTGTCGTGCCCAATAGTGCGACGAATATGGGCTGGCAAATAATTGGAAGTCGTCTAGCACAGTTAATCAATGGCTTGGAAAAAGACTGTCTGACTACCGAGATAAAACCTATGGGAAACTGCATGACGAGTTTTATGGTCCACAGCCAATAATGATAGGGAAAAATATTGTTTGTATACTGATGCGGTAAATTAACCACATTGAAAGAAAGAATGAAAAATATTTTCATTTGTCACAAACCTAGAACATTAACCACGTACAGACACCAGTATAAAGAATATAAAAAACAACAGGTTTACCTGATGGAAATCACGACGAAGGATTATTCGCGATTTAAAAATTTTGCCGGACAGGGCCTACCTGTTTTTCAAATAAAATTTGGTGTACAAACTATAAAACAAATCGTTACCTTAATATGCATACCAAAAATGCCGACAAATAACCGACGTACGCCAAATATTTTTATGCTTTTTATCAATTTGGAAGCCCAAATAAACATTACGAACCATTAGTGACGTCATTTAAATTGCAGTTTTTAAGCCCCACCTCCATGCTATTAACTGTCGTACCTACATATGTATACGAGCGATATGACGGCACACCCTTGGTGTAATTATTTTTATCGCTCACCATTTTATTCACAACAATAATGATATTGCATGAATTTAAAAACATTGTACCACAACATGGGCACTCATAATACAATCGAGGATGCGAATGGCTGAGATATATGAAAACGATTCAGCAGTAGGTAAAGCAGACCCTCACCCAGGTCGGAATAACGCGAAGTAAGAAAAAACAAGTTACAAAACTTGAAATATTCTTTTAATAGTATCAATTATAAGACCGTTTGCATAGTAAATTGATTAAAAACCATTTACAAATCATAAATTAGATGAATTGAAAGATATAAACGACCTCTGCCTACACTTGGAATAAAGCATGGTACGTAAGTAGGTATACAGTAAATATATGATACGTTTAATTAAACGAAAACCACAAATTCCAATCTAATAATAAATAATATAAAATTAAAGAATGTTCCGGATAGGGACCACCGAACATCACGTCATCCTTAAGAACTTGTCTTGTTGACCCAAGTAAATGTTTCGCTGTTTGGGTGTATTCTGTGAATATCCAGATATAATGAGGCCGTTATAATTTTGTGGACTGAATTATCAATTGCATTGTAATCACTTATTCGTGTCAAGATAAGATATATCCAAGAATTACATCAGTATTTTTTGCTCTTGAATGGTTAATCTAATCCCAAAGTATAAGCTGTCAGTTAGCATTGGACAACAAATGATTCGTCATTGCTTATTATCTCTTATATCTTATGCTTCATAGTTGAAACATCATGAAACTATCATGTTGCAGTCGCCAAGATCGCCACTTTGGTTTTTTAGTGCCATTGAAAAATTGCATCTGAAATTAAGTTAAGTGCTGTTTAGACTGAGAATCAACTGACGATGATAATAATAACCCATCGATCAACGCTACCAACCAACTCGAAACCAGTTTTATACTGCCTAACTCCAGAATATGTCACATTTCCACCCGTGGTAAGTGACCATCCAACAAGGGGTTTGTCTTTCTGTCATTTGAATTTATGGAAGAGATTTACACATTGCCTGCAGAGATCTAATTGGCAAAATTGTAGAATAGTTTCATAGCAACTGAATTTCGCAACATTTCCCGCTAGCGGTTGCAATCGCGCTATAATATGATATCTCGCACGTCGTGTCATATTACTAAACACGCGGTGTGTACTGTATCGCCACTTTGGGTCAGTGACAGCAAGCATCGGCTGTGAACTTTGCGATATTGCGATCTATTACTAGGTCGAATGAAATCGGCAACAGTAATTACTTTTTGCGAATTTTTCATTAGAAGAAAATCAAAACTGTCCAGGAACCTTTTTCCAATGTACTGATACCCAAGACAAGCAGCTATGTTCACTAGGTGACTAGCTAGATGCTACCTCATTTTTGTGGTGTGAACTTTCAGTGTGAACCTGAACGCAGAAGGCCTTGGCATTATCTAAGAATATATAACTACCAACGGTATTACAACTGTCAATGACTGAAGATAAGACGACAGAGGAAACTATAGAAAAGACCATAAACGATAATTAGCACCATTTTTTTTAAATCACTAATGACATACGGACCAGCAGTAACACAACAAAATGACACAATCACATCACACATTACCTTTGAACTTCCCAGTGAGTAATATGCTATCAGCTGCAGTATTACTTGTTTATTATTATCGTGCCATTCGTCTTGCACAAAGAGACAATAACCTTGACATTTTAATACTGATAATGATTATAGAAATTGAGAACGTATTTTGTATCACCTATTGCCGCTCGATGCTACATATTTTTGGGAGATTAACGCCCGAATACTCAAACGCCACTTAAATATTATATCGCACTTAACTACGTCCTGCTGAAATGTACTGGTTCAGTGTAATGATGGTAAACGAAATATTATCTATCACCGTTGGAGAAATTTTTCAGGCCCGATCATTTCCAACTCCTCCTATTAATTTTATGATTGATTTCGTTGCGTGTTAAGGACAAGTTTGACATTACCGGGGATTCGTTGAGTTTCATTGATCGGTGTCAATAAAATGCGTGCCACTCTTAATCCTAGCTTACAGTTCCAGTGGCGGGTGTGAGGGTGGGACAGTCTCCAGGCCTGATCATAAGCATGTACGCAGGCTGAAACTCGGCTCGACATACTTGGGTATCTGAACGCCACAGTACTTACTATTAAATCAAGTTTCATTAAATAAGCTTAAAAAAATATTTAACAAAAACGATCCTGTAATTTAAAAGAAATAATAAGGTTTTTGCATCTCTACCAATGATAAAGAGCTTGTAGTAAAAGTATTTGTAGTTATGACGAGCTATTTGCGATATTACTATGGAATCAGTAAATTGTGCGTATTAATTATTTTATTGACGTTTCAGTGAACGCTATAATAGAATATTGCGCAGTGATGATTTAATATGACCTAGAGTAACATGGTATCACTGTATCATTATGCACTGTGTACATTGCCCACGCTTTATCAACGGTTGTAGTTCCATATATTATTAGCGGACGAAGTTTTCCGGGCAAATAGTGTGCTAATTAAAATTCAAGATAATTCATTTTTCTTCGAATGAATCGAGAAATCCGACTTATTTATTTAAAAGATTCTGTATCTATCTAAATATTTATTTTGTTGCAGATAAAAGTAGATTTATCGTCGTTTTTCTTCGCCCAGCTATTAAGTCAATTGACATAATAGCTGTGACAGCTCAATGCCGGCGACCTCGATGGTGTAGCGTGCTATTAACTACCCAAACTCGAAGGTCAGGGTTCGATAACCGACATTAGGACATGTTTGATCGACGAATGTTTTATGACATCGGATGTTGGAAATCGCCCTATAGTATAATAATGCATGACGTTTGAAAAATGCCGGGAAATAATTTTTACGATCAGTTATGTGCCTACGTCAATATTTTTGTGAAATTATTCAGACAAAAAACAATATTGTTTGTATAAAAATTATGCAAAATTATTTTCTGTGAGAGACATAACCTAAAGTTTTCATGGTCTGGTGAACATATCCTCAGACACTAAAACACGAAATCTCTAAGGGATATCATCAGCCGCAGGGAGTTCACTTCTGAAGATACTTGTCCTCTAACGATTTTCCCAGCAAAACGAACAGAGTATCAATATAATACCACTCAGACGAGGGTCACGACAATGTAATTGTCCAACGTCGTTTATCCGAACCCTCGCCCCTACTTCAAGAATCTGGCCGTAACTGCTTCTACCTGACCTTGCGAGCTCCACACACTATTCAAACTCATTTATAACATACTGAATGACACATTTTGTATAGTATATGAGTAGGATAAACCGCTTATAGTCCGGTCAATTTAGACGTTCGAAGTTACATAAAGTCCCAACAAGCTGAATTTCTGTGAAATTGTTCAAAACATAATTATAAACAATGTCTAGAAGTTCCCCATCATTCCCCTGTAAGGAAAATTTTTTATTCAAGGTCAAAGGTAAAAAAAATGAGTTTTTCGCGATTTTCAGCAAAACGGTAAGTTTTATCATAAAAGTACCTCAGACAAAGATTGTAGATCATAAAATTATCTATAAAAAATGTATCAATACTTTTTTTCTTACGAGCCACCGTTTCTGAGATATAACGATTCAAAAAGTTATAAAAGTTGTTATCGTCATAATATGCACACGTTTCCACGCCACCTATGAGGTAGTACGTAACGTGGTTTCCTCAGTAAGCCTACTCCACAGGTCAGTTGTGATCCTGTTTAATGTAAAACTATTGCAAAATAACGGAAATTTTCAAAGATTGGGAAAGATAAAAGCAATGTAAATTAAAAAAAAGTGTTGAAGTTTATTCGTCTTATTCGTAAGTTTCAAATTCTTGTTCTTCTTCTTGATCTTCTTCTTGTTCTTCTTCTCCTAATTCTTCTTCATCTTCATTTTGGATGCAAGTAAATTGCGTCAATATCGATGTATCGCATGATACTTCGTCGGAGTCAAACGAATCCTCCATTGTTTGTGATTCAATATTAGAGCACGACCGGCCTTGACAATTTGTGCATGCCAAAGAACAAGACAGTCCGACTTTTTTGCAACCACATTTAGCACTGCATCCCTTTTTGCAGTTGCAAAAAATAGTGTTCAGCAGTTTTTCCGGCGCAGGTGGAAGTAAAGTTTGAACTGGCTCTAATATATTGTTGACCAATTTCCAACCCCAGTCTGTAGGGTCTAGCTGATAACCAAGCCACACTTGAACTTGGTAATATACTCGAAAAAGATGTTGGTGAGCAGCAACTGAGGTTGGAGGAAGACAAGCTAATTTAACTTGTTTTTTATTTTTAGTATTTTTAACGAAACAGGCATATCGATGCTTATCTAAACAGGTAGTTTTTTTAGGAGCTCCGTACATAGAAAGAAGAAAGCGGATGCCGTTGGTAATAACTTCTTGTTGAGTTGAATTAAAAAACTTCAACTTAAACTATTAAAAACTTCAGTTTTTAAAAACTTCAGCACATTGAATTAAATCTTGTTTTTCAAACATTTTGAAAACTGCTGTTTTACCCCTCCTGTAAAATGCAGATGTCGTATCACAGCCAGTTATTGAGTGTAAAAATAGTACATGATCTTGACACTTTACAAAAGTAAGTAAGCTTTTTGATGAATATATATCTGATTGATGCTGAGCTTTTCCTGGTTTTAAGAAAAAAATAGTTTTTTCATATATATATGTTATATATTAAATGTTTAAATATTTTTCTATCGGTCATTGTAATTTATACTTACAATATAAAATATACATAAGTTTTAACTATAAGAATATTAAGTAAAATGAAACCATAAAATATAACAACTCTAGATGTATATACGTGGCGTACTCATGCATACAGCATATTATGACGATAACAACTTTTATAACTTTTTGAATCGTTATATCTCAGAAACGGTGGCTCGTAAGAAAAAAAGTATGGATACATTTTTGTAGATAATTTTATGATCTACAATTTTTGTCTGAGGTACTTTTATGATAAAACTTACCGTTTTGCTGAAAATCGCGAAAAACTCATTTTTTTTAACTTTGACCTTGAATAAAAAAATTTCCTTACAGGGGAATGATGGGGAACTTTTAGACATTGTTTATAATTATATTTTGAACAATTTCACAGAAATTCAGCTTGTTGGGACTTTATGTAACTTCACTCTCATTTTTTGGTCTAAATTGACCGGACTATTATACGAGTCAACAACAAACAAAACTATATGACCGATGACCCTACTCCCTAGTTATATTTCGCCGAAAAAACACCAACGGTCTTAGTCATAGACAGATATAAACCTATTTTAGTTATCGAATGTTTCGTCCCTTTCGAACGACTTTAGAATTGAGTTTGAGCAAAGAAAACAAAACATTCGATAGCTAAAATAAGTTTAAAAATTGTTATGAATAAGTCCGCAAGAATCTCAGCAGTTGATTATTTTCAGGTAGGTACTTTTTCTAATAGAGTCAATGACGACATGACATATTGATGGCATGACGATAAGGCTTATAACTGCTTATAATTATAATTGCCTATTACTATAAATCACAGAAACCTTAAACGTTAAGACCATTTTCCTTTATCATCGGCACTGTACTGTATTGTATTGTATTTATTATACGTTCTGCAGGGCACGGGCCTCCTCTACAATCTAGGGTACGATTGAGAAGGATGAGGCCATATAAATAATAAATAAATACACCCAACAGTCACATACATAGTCCTGACCCCACACTAAGATCGAGTCTTGTGTAGTGGGTATCAAGAACTACGAGAGACTTTTCGGTCTCACAAACACCCAGACCCGAAACAAATACTTGTGGTTCCCACAAACATTTGTGTCGGTGCGGGAATCGAACCCGCGGCCTCTCGTTTCACAGGCGGCGTCTAACCAACTGCGCCACGGAGGCTGTCGATATATCATTTATCATCACTCAATTCATATTTCTTTAAACTTAGAGTTAGTTACATTCAGCGATCGTTTTCGCGTGGCACGCATGAACAATAGCGATTAGCGAGGCACGTGAAGCGACCACGTGTTTGCAATCAAACGCGGCCACTGCCGACTGCACGCTACCACGCTAGTACGAAACGTGCACTTGCGCTCAGCGACCTTCCACGGAGCCTCATTAGCTTATCACTATCTATATCAGCCCACATACGTCCCACTGCAGGGCACGGGCCTACACTACAATCGAGAGAATCGATTGAGAGTGGTTAGGCCATATAGTCCACCACGCTGGCCTAGTGCGACTTGGTGCGGTGCGGTTGGCCGACTTACATACCGTAGAAATTCTTTAAAATCGCTACGGTATGCAGGTTTCCTCATGATGTTTTCCTTCACCGTTAAAGTGCGTGGTGATTGACTATCAATACACACATAACTCCCGAAAAGTCAGAGGTGAGCCCTGGGATTTGAACCCGCGACCAGCGTGAACATGTAGGCAGCCGCGTCTGGTCCGTTACCAACAGGCCACCACGCACTTGTCACTATATACACTATATTTTAGGAAGTGGTGGAGCTACGCTGTTGTCAATCATGACTCAGCATGAACAGGCTCGTCCGGGGCAGTACCACTGTCTCACAAGAAATCAACGTGAAGCGACAGCCTGGCTGTCGCTTTCGTTCAGTGAGTAAGATTGCCGAATGCCCGATACTCCTTTCCTCTTCCTATCCTTTTGCCCACCCGCTCCAATCCCAATTGTGCTGACAACACATCCAAGATCCAGGGCTGTGGGTGTTCATGGTCTGCAATGACCATTTACCATCAGGTGACCTGTTTGCTCGTTTGCCGGACCTATGCAATATTTAAAGAACAATACACACGTATAAACATGTTTAATAAAACAAAATCTGAGAAATGCTTGCCGTATTGTTGTCTGAAGAATTTTACGTGTTAAATTAAGGTTTAAACGAACAATAATTTCATTCTATTTGAGTTATGGATAGCCTGATTGGTATGCAATGATCACAATACTTTATTTCGGTTAGCAACCGCCAGACGTCGGCATCAATTCGTCTCCTATTATTGTCAATCAAGCGGAATGCGAAGAGGTTGTATATAGGTATATGAGTGGATAAAATTTAATCGCAACTGGGTCGGACTGGATTAGAACCAGGATTAAAAAAAGAAGTAGCAGGCAACAATGCTCTTAGCAATACACACATGTTATTTTTAACGGGAATCTCGATAAATTGTTTCATATAGGGGGACTTGTGATAGGACAACAAGCAATCAAATCATAAATCCTCATATAACAAAAATAAGTTCTTTGGCAGAGGTAGCAAAGAGGCAAGTGGATCTCATGACAAGTAATCAACAGAAGTAATTTAAGAGGGATTGTTGATGCATTGTGTCCTCGTCCTGATATACCCGGTGCCTCCCATGAGGCGTGCGACAGACGCTGAAGGTGTTCAGTCGGTATGCTGTCGTAGGATCAGTTGGGAGACCCACCTCAGCAGCAACAATATGAAGTCTATTGATCTATATCTATATCAGGCCATATAGTCCCACTGCAGGGCACGGGCCTACTCTACAATCGAGGGAATCGATTGAGAGTGGTTAGGCCATATAGTCCACCACGCTGGCCTAGTGCGGGTTCGCGGACTTACATACTAGTCTAGTGATACTGACATATTTCTTTCAACCTCGGTGTACCGAGAAGACAGTCTAAAATTGCTCAACTCGTAAAAAATTGCATTGTTGTCTTTTGAAGCTGGTTGATTTTAACTAGTTAATAACTAAAATAAAAATAGTCAAGTTATGTCTAAATTTGGTTCACAATGCACCTATTCAAAATTGCTTAATATTCCAAACATTTTCGCAAAGCTCATCGATTGCCATTATGCTTATTTTATAGGGCACTGTTCGCTGGTTTTCTATCGGCAATAAAGCCGGGATGTACGGCAAAGGAGAAAATTATGCGAATTGGACGTCAGCCAGAGACAGTAGAATTAAGATGCAAGCCAAAGTATACTGATGTTTACGCGTTATGCCATCCAAATTGTCTGATAGATTTGTTTTATAATAAGACTGGCTGCAAATTAAGTTATATATGAACAGCAGAAGGCAGCCAAATTGAAAATCAAAACGTTTGTTGTTCACATTGGTCTTGAAGTTCAGTCTAAATTTCATTTCATTTCAGAAACGGACTGAAAAACTGCAATGGCTCAAAAAATAGCTTTACAGTCTACATTTCGATTAATTAATAAACAAATAAAGGTACGGTTTCATTTACTAATGTTTCCACTGAAAACGAATGTCGTTTTACGTTAACCTTACTTTTATTATGCAAATTGAACGTGGCGGTTACCAACAAAGCGATCCAATTACACGAACGACATAAGACATTTATCAAGTTAAAACTGACGATTCGTGCGTCGATCGAGGCATACATTTTTGTTTTTCTTATGATTACTGTATGTTTTTTTCTATTATTCTATTTTAATTGTTTTCTTTACATATTTAAGTTACATGGTGTTATAAAAAAGAGTTTATTATTATTATTACATCGGCTCATACAATTGCTATTGTCAGGTATGGTTGACTACACAAAAAGTGAGTGGTTTAGGTAATAATCAACATGATCCAATACGGTTTGTTACACGGAGTGAAGATTTTGAAACCAGTCATTATTACTATCTTGGGCGGCGGTGATGGACACAGTATTAAATAGACCTCATATTTATTAATGGACCACTAGCCCAATCTGGTTTCCAAAGCACAAACATTGAAATGTTAATTCTTTATACAGTTTTCGAGTTCACTTTAATACGAGTATTATGAAAACTACCTAGAGAAAGTAGATGGTATTAGGTCACGCCAGAGATATATACATATAGCCATACTTACTAGTACCCTAAGACAAGATGCAGACGGACTGGAGTGGAAACTTGGTAAAAAATACTTTCAAGACTAACCTCCTACCACCGGTGATAAAGACTAGCTTCTTTCGATATGTTTTGGCGAAACTACATGAACGTAAAACCTCTTCCTAAATAGACCTAGCCACGATCCCCTCACAGGACAATATTAATTTTAATTACAGTAACGGCAGCGGCACTGGGCCCTTCGTCCCACATGCCCAAACAAAGCGAAGCGTTCAATAATTCATACAATGGCTGCCACGCTAGCTTACCGGCGGTGTTACCGCTTAGCTATCACATTTCCGCTTATTCGCCCGTGAATTAGTGATAAATCGCTACTCGAATTTATCGATGTTTGATTTAAGTGTATTCGATTGTTTTGGTTAAGTATTAATCTGTTAGGTGATGAATAAGTAATGGGGAAATTGCTTGCATTGAAAAAGCCTGACGAGATATCAGAGAAAACTAATGGAAAATTAATTTGCAAATCTACAGACACACATACATAAACTCACGCCTTTATCCAAGAAGGTAGAGGCGCCACCAGGACACCCACATTTCGCCTTGTATGTTCCGTCCCATGATGTGATAGGGGGCGAGCCTATCGCCATATCGGCTACAAATTGCAAATCTGTTGGATATTTTTTGAATAACTAAATAAAGTAGCCAGGTTTTGCAAATATTTTAGACAACGAAACATCACGTTGTTAAACATAATAGTAATCATCGATTCATAAGCAATACTTTATCTAGAGTCTAGACAATAATTTATTTACCTACCATCAGATGCAATGCAGTCACCTTGGCGTCTTAAAATACATCAATAAATACACTATGAAGTTGGAAGAAGACCTTATTTGTGGTCAAATCGGTAAACATTTTAACCCATAAACAACAGATTGCATGATCTCACAGGTTCAATTAGCTATCCGACGTAGTAATTATAGTAATTTAAACTCGCAAGTCGAACATCACCGTATCGACATCCTGACCCAAATACGAATTCAATCAACACTAAAAACGAACGCTGTAGAAAGGTCTGCGCCGATATCTCTCGGATTGACCTTGAACTCTCAGCCATTCATTCCCGAGAGTGCTTCTGAGCTGGCGAGCTTCGAACCAATGCCACCTCTCATGTATACCAAAGCTTTGAAAATCTATAAAGAGGGATGGTTGTTTAAGCTGTAGTGAAGAGTATTCAAAATACTAGCGATATTTGATAATGCAAATGTAATTTTGTAATGCAACTTTGTGAGTGATTTTTTAAGACGAAAGTGGACACTAGTTTCAAGTGTATCGTAATGAAGTTGAATTACCAGTTGGGCTAAAAGAAACTAAAAGTGTAATTAAAGCAGCGACTTGATTATAATTAAACGAGAATTGCGAGCGAATTTTCAAGGTCGAAACTCGTTTTAGGTACATATCGTTTATTTATTTAAATTTTTGCCTGATAAAAATAACGCAAGCGGTACAACTGTCTAGTAAATTCGACATTACAGATTTCCTGTAGAATTTTGCTCGGTCAGTAAGGTTTCCGCAGACCTAATAATCTGCATCTTTGCTCAATGGTCTGTACGAAACATTAGCAGATCTCTACCGCAAATGTTTACATCACGCTCGCCAAAACAATCCGCTGGGAGCTCAGAGGTTTCCTCTACAAATTACAATACAAGTATCTTGTGGGCTGCAGTTTATTTCCGTTGATACTTAATAGGACGTACTGTGATAATATGCGCTGAAATTATTATCAACATTGTATCCTGCTGCTGTGATTAGGGCAAGGTCAATTATAAGGCTGTGCGGAAATTGACTTATTATAACCTTCACTTCATAAGGTAGGTATCAATTTTTTTGCCATCCATTTTGAGATTATGGCGACGCGAGATTATTGTCTTATCTCTACATTATTTCTTCTCGGAAAAATGAATTAGAAGACTGATAAACGACACAAAAGTCTTCATATATTTTTGGGTTTCCTAATACACAGATAAAATAAAATTTCCATATTTTACAAATCCCATGAAGTCAATACACCAGTACCTACCTTGTGGCGAAACAGTGAACCTTTCATTATCCAAAAGGGCCAGCTCACTGACAAGCCTCCTCGCGTCTCCAGCCTCGGTGAGCAGGCAGACCTGGTCGAGGTCTATGTCTTCCACCGTGATGCCCTTACACGCGACCTCGTAGATGAAGCCTAGATGGCTGCAACAAAGATTTACCTAAAGGTGCTGTTTCTACATCCATTTTCTTTTAATCAATAGGTCCGACAAACGAGCAAAGAGCTCACCTGATGGTAAGTAATCACCCCCATCCACAACGCTTGTATAATGGATGAGTTACCTAACCATCAAATAGGGAGATCAGCGAGAAGGAAAAGGGATGAGAAGAGGAAAGGGGTATTGGGCATCCTAATTGTACAGATATAGATCCTACGAAGTGAAATTGAGATAAAATGATACGGATACGCAATGTTAAAATATCATAAATATACATTGACAGCAGACGATAGATAGCACGGTCGTAGAAGAGTGCCTAATTTCCAATTAGGATTAGCAGTTAAAAAAATTACAATAAATATAATAGATAAATTGAAACGAGAGAAGCAAAAGTATATCATTAAAATTTACAGCCCTTACACGGAACATTAACACTAATAATAAAGTCGACAAATCTGATATGTATCAGGGCTTAAAAAGTTGTAAAATAATAGTGACAATGTAGATAACTTTAACTACAGCATAAATGAACCTAGTACGGAATTGTACTGCTAAACATAATCTACGTAATCCAAATTTTAAATTATAATAGCCTGTTCCACCAAAACAGACATACTAAGAAGCCGTCAATCTTCAACATAAATGATGTTTCCACGAAAGACAAAAGAAAAGCCGTAACCATTTACACAGACTTTCCGAGACACGGAATGAAATGGTTTCTTTGTGAAGATATACTTAGTTTGTTAATTGTCGTATGACTAATATAAAATAAGACTGTAGTCAATACCCTTGTTGCTTATTAGCCGTTATCAGAACACAGATGGCGATAATTAATTGCTCGGACCGAAGTCTGATGTGTCATTATACGAATAGGGATTTTGTGATTACGTCAAAGAAAATTGTTATTGCTTAGTAACCCACGTAAATGTTGCGTTTTGGGTTCACCTGTATATTCTACTAATATCATTGCATCGAGTGTTGTTTTTACAAAGTTCCAAATAAATAAAGTCCCTTACTAAGCCATAGTTTTTTCGATATTCATAGCTCGGGTATTCAATAAATTCGTTTGCCTAGTAGTTTAATGTACACACATGATCAATTTATATTTTGACGACTATTCCGGCTTTTATCAGTTCAATCTCTTTACACGTGTATAATTAGGGCGAAATGTCGTGTAACTTTACTTCTTTAGAGTTGGAATAAACACATCATATACAAATGTAAAAAATAGAAGAAAATCACAGTAGGTATCTTTTTTTATAACACGAGTTGATAGGTTGAACATAATGTATGTTCTTATTAAAAGCAGTATTACAAGCATGAGATAATTAAAAATTAAGGAGCAAATAATATTCGGAATCGTTTATAGGTTATTATTTTAATACTTAATGTGGCGATCCAATTCAGCCAGTCAATATTTCGATTATATTTTTTAACAAACTTGTTGCTGAAACATTTTTAAAACTCGTTCTTTTTTATAATACTTAGTTCGGTTTGTACCACCCGTAAGTCTTTTTTATTTTTCTTTTATTGTACTATAAAAGATCTGATGTGTATGTTCCTTTGATTATATTTTTTTAAACTAATGCTCACGTCAATCATCATAAAGCATCAGTGCAATTCACGTCACATTTGTGGTTTCTCATAATATGGCAGAACTAAGAAACAGTCGTGCTTATCTGCACGTAAAAGATAAGAAACCTAAGAAAGTATAAATAAATAATATACTAGTGAAAATAAAGTGAGAAAATATGCATGTATGTATATGAGCAATTGGCATCGCTCTGAGGCATTCAGTACCTAGCGGTATGCGTGACGGTCACCGAGAGGTTTTAGCCGGCATATCAGCGAGGTTTTTAATTAGGCGCTGTGCACACAGAGCAACTTATTTTGAAGAAACCTGTTAAGTTCTATGAAATTTAACGGCAACTGAAAACTGTTGCCGCAACAGGCAACTTTTATTGAAAATTAGTAATATGTTGACAGTTTATTTCAAGTAAAGTTGCTCTGCGCCTTAGGCAGCCAGCACGGTAACGTATAGATTCGGACTAACGTGGAAGATGATACGGGCATATTTCCTTTCATCTGTTTTCTGAGGTAAATGAAAAAGAGCTTAACCGAGCTCTTCTCTTTAAAAATAGAGATGTTTCGGCAACGCTGAGGGAGAGATAAGAATGCATTGCAACGGAACGAGTGCGATGACGGCTATTACTTATCTGGGAATTGACTGACGTAGTAAATCCATTTTATAATGTTTATAACGATCATAACATTCTATATTGGATCATATTATTGAGCATAGTTCATCCTTTTCATTGGAGCCTGTATCCATCAAGCTGATCTGATACAGCATTCTAAAATCTATCAAGACTTTATTACACTGTTTATTTTGTACGTATATAAACTCACGCCTATGTGCCATTTGGGTAGGCAGAATTTTGTAATGTTAGAATATTCACTACATTGCAATAATAAGGGACTACGGTTATCGACCCTACAAAGATATACCATAACACATGTCAAATAAATTATTTCTCAAATATACTAAATACATGTTCATAATTATCTATCCCTGACCTTGAGTGTCCGTAGTTGATAGAATATAGGCCACTCGGTAACAATATCAGTTGTTTCCCTTATCTTTAGAGTATCGATCACTTGATTCAATTATACACCTAGCGATTATGGCGCGGACAAAGTCCACTCTACAGCGTCTATTTTTATTCTAATTGCTTTGTAATTGAAAACATAATTATGAAGCGATAGAGGTTTTCTATATAAGTTCTATTATTTTAAGTCAATTCAAAAATCGATTGTTGTTTGCGATGCTTCTATTTTAGTTTAAATATTTATTTATTTAGTAAAAATATTTATTCTGGGGGCAGACTGAGGTAGATTGAAAAATGATCAGGTGCTTGTGTATGTGATACACTGGTGAATAAGATTTTGTATACAGGGTATATCAAGACCACGACCGAAAACGAAGCCGAAGTACTACTGACTTCAGACACAATGCAAGTTAAAATTTCGCAATAAAATTCGACAATTTTTTTTTTGTAATTTTTTACTTATTGTCGTATTTGGGTGATACATACATGGTTTTCGTAAAATAATGATGTAGACCTCTTTATTTTTAAACACGCAATGGTACGTAAGGGTTTAAACTAGTATTTTCCAAACACACTGATTTTAAAAAAATCTAAAAAAAATCTGTCACTGTTTTGGCGAAATTTTTATTTGCATCGGTTTGTAACCACTAAAACTACCACCTGACTTCATTTTCGGTCGCAGTCTTGATATACCCGCCCTGGGATGTCCGGTACCGCCCACAATGCGTGTGACGGTTAACGAGGAGTTTTTAGTCAGTATGCTGGCGTAGATATTGTTAGGGACCCAGCTCGGTCACAACATCCGCATTGTTCCGAGCTGGAAGGCCAGTGACACTGACATACCCCTTTCGACCTCCCCCGGGGTACCGAAAGGGGAGCTTAATAGCTTTTCCTCTCGAAACAAAAAAAAAATATCGCTCATCCAATAGAACAATGACTTAATTACGTCTTAGCTATTTTTCAGGAGAACTTTTTAAACGTTTGAGATTTAAAATATAATGTATTTCCAATCATTCTGATGAAATTCTTTTAATATTAATGTAAGTAGTGGCGGTACTTCCATACAAGCCTAAAAGCCCGGCTTGCCTTACTTAATACGTATATACTAAATTCTGAACGAAACCATTACATTCAATACAAAACAGTAATTACGAAACATCTACCATTTTTGAATTTTCCGCGTTCCGTCGCGGCATGGCGCTCTTCAATGAAGCGCCTGAGACGGCGAGCCGAAGCGCCGCCCGCGCTGCGCAACGCTTGTAATAAATTCATTCAATAATTTTACCTCTCACGTAAAACGTAGCTCCACGCATTTTTTAAAAGACGGTACGCGCAAAACATATATCTGCCTTTTTCTCTCTCGTGTGCTTTTACGGGGCTTTTGGCAACGCATGCTATCTCTGTCACATTTACGGGTGAAATGCTATACTCTGGCACTACGAATGTAAAGCTACAGATATTTATATATAGCAATAATGTACTAAACCAAAAGCCCAGCTTTTGACCACAGAATTGTTTTGACTGAACATCGTACGTTTGAAGGTCGTCATGTGTAACATTATTTGTTAACTAAATTATATTTATTGTTATTAAATTATGTTGGTTCTTTTTAAAAATTATTAAATCATTTTTGTAATACAAATAATGAGGTTTTTATATTTATTTCATAAATTATAATTGCATGTTGTAATGTTTTTTTTTTTTCGTTTACTAGCAATACTATACGTATTACTACTAACTTCATAAGTATTTTGATATTGTGCAATTGTAAATAGTTCGGTTTTAGGTTAATTATTCGTTTTTTTAATGTTATTTTAACTTTTTGATACGAAAATGATTTGTATTGTTTCCTGTGATGGTTTTAGTGTGATGGTGAAAGTGTTCATTGCCGTTATAAAGGTAATTTAATTCAATTATATTGAAACTGGCGCGAAAACTACGCCGAGTTTGTGCATTTCTTAAATTCGTGATAAATCACAAGAGGCATTTTATCGGTTCAGTTTACTAAACTACGTTATTCGATTTCTACATGCTCCCCTTCATATAGGTTATTAAACAATAAACAGTCGTGTTTCATAAGTTTTTCAAGGGACACTTGTGTATTAGAATGTTTTGATTAATTGTAATGATTTCAATGATATTGTGGTCCTTTCAAAAGGCATGCTATTACTTGTAATTAAAATTACTTGTAAAAACTTAACCTTAATGTATTTATAACAATTTCTGTCCGCAATTTTGGTTAACTGCGTAGTCAAACACGGGACCATAGTAGCAATCGTTGTGCTAGTGTAATACCGGGTATTAAAAGTGCTCAGTAGTTAGTGCAGTAAAAAGTTACGGTTGCATGACCACAAGCTATCTATATTTGTATTACTTAGATTTTAATATTGTATAGATTGTGTGATAGGTCTGCCGCCCCGCCGTAAATTCGATTTCGTCGTTCTTAGTCTTTTTTTTCTTCTAAATAAATATGTATTAAACCTAAAATAATATTGGGCTTGCCCTACTCCAAAACCCTAGGCACGCCACTGAATGTAAGTAACTGTACTATCAATGATAATTTACAATAACTTCATGAGAAACTTAAGAAAACTTTTCAATAAGACATTCAAAAGTCATTTTCGACTTTTTTGTAATTACGTCGTTGTTCCATTGGATGAGCGATATGTATGTCACGTTTTTGTTCAGTCTGTGTTTTTTTATTGCGATAAATAGCGAGACGAGCATGCCATTCCCCTGATGATAAGCGATACAACCGCTCATGGATAGTAGCAAAACCTAACAACACCATGAATTATAAATAAATGCTTGGCTTTCCACTGCGCTCGCCATCCCGAGACAAGATGTTAAGTCTCATTATTTCCAATGGTTACTCTGGCTACAATATCTTTCAAACCCAAACACAACAGTGCATTCACACTGTTGTTTGGCGGGAGAAATAGACATTGCGGTGGTACCTACCCAGACGGCCTCTCACATATGAGAGACCATCCACCAGTAAAATCACATTTCGAGCAAGGTGGAGTTATTAAGTAAGTATTTTTGGACGGCTGAAATCACTCACATTAGACTCGATCTTAGTGTGGGGTCAGGACTATGTATGTGACTGTTGGGTGTATTGATTATTTATTTATTTACCTGTCAGTCTTCTCTCCCAGGCAGTACTCCCAGCGGTTACTGTTGCTCCTCCATTCGCGCACGCGTCGTAGCGCCGGCGTGTTGAGCTCGTCGCAGATTATCTTCAGCGCCGCCTCGTTGAGCACATCTTGCACGGCTATTAACGATAATCTGGTGGCCATGAGACATATTAGTTGGGTGATAGCTGTGGAATATTTATTAAATTACATGAGGTCTGGAATATTATTGGTTTAAGGTTTGGTTGTATTAAGCAACTTTGAGTTTGATGATGTCGAAGTAATAGAGTATTTCAAATGTATGGCATTGAAATTGTCAAAGTTATTTGATGGAACAAAGTCTTAAGGTAGAATATAAGAAATATTATGAACAATCGATGTAGCTTTCGATCCTTGTGACTGTGTCTACAGGTGTAACAGACTATTTTTTCAGGTTATCCATTTACTAAACGTCGAAACTATGATGAAACCATATTTTATTATTAATTTAATAGGTCCACCAATCCAAATCCGAAGGTCTTTGGTATTTCTTAACTCATAATCCTCGAATCAAATACTATTAATGTTTTTTTTTTAAATGAGACGATATTATAATCTTCTTTAACGATTTTAAAATTGAAACGGGTGAGATAAAATTATTTCAACTTATTTTGAGAAAAGCAAACGATTTTCCCGCTGCACACAATAACTGCGATAAATATAATGACATAAATAGACGTGATAAGGCTATTTTGTACAATACAAGTATCATAAGATAAAACAATGGCGCTTCGAGGAATCTAAACTATTAGTGCTTGATATAAACTAGACAATATGTATAACGCTGTTCCTGGAAGTTGAATCGAATCAGATTTTCCTCAAATTGTTTTAGATTCGAATACACAAACAACGTTAATACGTCAGGAAAGTGCATCGACTTACCATTAAGCAAATAAATACTATTACAAAATTGAAGAAGTGTGCGGTTTTAAATCATTCATGTAAAAGTAGAGGTTGTGATGAAGCAATCAAATTGAAAATGTTATTTGCCTGTTAGCATCGTACCTGAACCGTAAGATCATATGAATAAAAATGGCATTAAAAAAAAAGAATTTGACAACTTTGAAAATAGATCCACATTTGTTTGGATTGCAACTTGCACGTGAGATTATCATTTTACAGGTAGACAAAAGAAATTGGTTAAGATTTGCCTTGGCCATGTATACTTAGTGGGTTTTAAAACAATAAATGCATTAGAAACAAGAAATCATAAGTGGCTATGGTCTCAAAATCTCATTACAATTATTCGTCGTGTTTTTATGTGATAACTTATCAACGGACAGGCCGCACTGAATGAAAGAAACATGCCGGCTCGCTGCAGAATTAGATGTGTAATGGCTAATTTTAAGATGAGGATAACTGCAAGATAAACTCGAAGGCTTTAGGATGTTCCGGAAATTCAATGAACATTTTGAATATTAATGCAGTGAGCGTAGGATCCTCATTTATAACTTTAAAAACCATATATTAAAAGCATGTTGTTTTGTATCTAAATATTGTTAAAATAGGGCTAATTTGAAGAATCTATTGCCAAGATTTCGAAACAAAATGTCTTTGACATCTTCATTCACTGCATTTTTTTAAAAGTATACCGGGTATATCAAGACTGCGACCGAAAACGAAGCCGGGTGGTAGTTTTAGTGGTTACTGACACAATGCAAATAAAAATTTCGCAAAATAAGCGACAGATTATTTTTTGCAATTTTTAAAAAATCATTGTATTTGGGTTGTAGATACCTAGTTATTACGAAAATAGTAATTTAAACCCTAACTTACCATTGCGTCTTAAAAAATAAAAAGGTGAACATCATTATTTTAGGAAAACTATGTATTTATTACCCAAATACGACAATAAGTAAAAAAATACCAAAAAATAGTTGACGATTTTTTTTGCGAAATTTTTAGTTGCATTGTGTCTGAAGTCACTAATACTACTACCTGGCTTCGTTTTCGGTCGCGGTCTTGATATACCCGTATAATCAACTTTCAATAAATTCAAAAGCCTTTGTTGCCAGTTTTTATGAACGTGGGAGATGACCTCACCAAACGTCTCATATCATTATCAAAATTGGGTACATAATACCAAATACGTATACTAAAGGATAAGCAGACATGTAAGCTGATTGCGGAATAATAGTTCATTAATTATTAGAATCAGTTACTCGGGGATTGCGAAATAATCCGATTAGATTGGAGCATATCGGCTACAAAGTTGCTTTATATTTTACAATAACGTGTTTAAACATATTGTTTATCTTTTACTAGGTAGCTGTTTCTAGTTGTATGCTTTCGAGATATTTTGATTGGTTTTTATTTATTTAAATAATATTTATTCATGTTAAGAAAGGAAGGGATTAGAGAATATATAACCGACCACGCTTGTCTAATGCGGGTTGGTGGTTGGCCAGAGCCACGTCCGCCCTAGGGGTTTGCCAACGAGCGATGGAACGCAGCATTCTTGGAGTTAAACTCATCGACCGCGTAAAGAACTCAACGCTGCATTTCAATTACCAAGATCGCCGACGTGGGACAGGCAGCTGCCAAGTTGAAATGGAACTGGGTTGGCCAGCCACGTCTACCGCATGTCTGACGACCATTGGACGAAAGCCACTACACAGTGGCACACCAGAAAATAGAGGAGAATCAGAAGATAGCTCGTGTTCATGGCAGATGCACGGAATCTTAAAACAGTTCGTGTCGACGAGAGAATACCTTGCACAGTATATTTTTCACAGTATATTTTCATTATAATATTGATATAATTCACAAACGTGCAAAGACTTGTCCTTATTTCCTTTAGCCCGTAAAATCGTAGATACATCGTTTTATTTCCATCATAAAATTCGCATACGTATTGTATTCTTATCGTACATCAACGTTTTTTGAGTCGTTTGCAGATCATAATTTTTGATGTTATCTTTTGCTGTGGTTTTAGCTTTATTTATAAGGTTTTTTTTATTAAATAAATAAATAAGTTCCCGCACCGAGATTAATGTTTGTGTGAACCACAGGTATTTGTTTCGGGTCTGGGAGTTTGTGAGACCGAAAAGTCTCTCGTAGCTTCTGATACCCACAACACAAGAGTCGATCTCAGTGTGTGATCAGGACTATGTATATGACTGTTGGGTGTATTTATTTCTGAAAATGTTGTAGAACAATAAAACATACAATTCTCTGTTGTCACAGGCAACGGTATCATTTCACAGGAAAATCAACAATTGAGAGCTAATTATAGCAAATTCCTTTCCTTGTCTGTCCGACTTATTTTCTGCCTGGTTTTTACGAACAGATATTATTTTCCTTATAAAGTCGCTAAAAAGATTACGTAGACGAATACAATATTGCAAAATATATTTTGGTCCAATGATAAGTAACCTGATTTTACTGATTTTAGATAAATGTCCTTAGTTAATATATATTTGATTTAATGTATTTTGGCGTAAAATGGAAAACACTCAATTTATAATTTTAAAAATATGTTGGTTTTCTTAATCTTGTTGACAGAATACAATGCGAATTATGAAATTTACTTGAATTAGGCCCATATTGACACAATGTTTACTTAAGAATGAAATTTCAATTTAACATCCCTGACATTGTTTCAAAATCTGGGGAGTGGGGCCAGGTTTGGGTGTTTGATCAATGAGATGGTTCTGCTAACAACAAATTCAATGCGTGGGATTGTATTCTATTAGCTTCTTATTAGAATGGGAATAAGTATTTAACACACGTCAATAAATCTAAGTCGACCTTCAAATAAAAAGATAAATGCTATATTTAGTATATATCAGGTAGCAACGAACTATACTGGGTATTATAATAAGTCGACTACTGCATATCTTTAGCATACACGGACTATACGGCCTAACCCCACACAATCGTATTCTCGATTGTAAGGGTGTCCCGTGCCCTGTGTGTGGGACGGGACGCATATGACTTATGAGCTGATATTAATATTTTTAGCATATGTCCAAATCGTTGAGCAATAGTTTTCGCTAATTTAATTTAAATTTTATGCATCAAATCTAGCCGTGATCTTGCCCGTGGTTATCATAATTTCCACATTATAAATGTATATCCGCATGCGAATCCTTTTTACGCCAGCAGTTTATCACGTGAATTAAAAAACAAGTTTATATTATTATAATTGAACTTAGGTATGAGAACAAATAAAATGATAATAATACTCACTTGTTTTCTAAAATAGTCCTGCATATGACCTCTCTGACGCCCGGGTTGGAAATCTTATCCATGCTTAATTGATGGAGGTTCCAGGATGCCAGGCGGCAGCACCGCACTCCGTCCCTCTCGTACGTGAACACCTCCTCGACAACCGGCCGGTGGGAGTACGCCGACAGCAATTCCAGGATATCGTTTACAGGCGCCGCCGCGAACCCATTAGGCAACGTCATCGGGAACTTCGTCGGCATCGACAAGCTCTTCCTATGCGGCGTCTTAGGAGACACACCATTTGGCACAGACACATCAGTCCATCCGTTCACATGTCCATTCGTTAGATGTTGAACACTTTCAGCTTTCCTCGGCTCAAGACTCAAATGCTGTTTAATAGTACTTAGCCTAACAATGTCCATACCCCGCACTTTGATCAAATCGTCCAGTGATTTGAACGGACCCTTCTTGTTTCTATAGTCCACAATGTTAGCAGCTATCTCTTGGTTCAAGCCCGGCACACATTGTAACTGAAACACACTTGACGAGTTCACTGAGCACAACCTGGTCTCTGATGGCAAACGAATACTGTCTAACGAGTGGGTGCAGGAACTTGCCCTTGATAACTGCTTTCTTGTGTGAGTGCATATTTCCGGCCTTAGTAACTCTAGTTTCTCAGCACCAATACCTATAAAAAATAACTAAGTTTAAAACAGAATTGAGTGGGTGCAGCAGACGGCACTGAACAATTCTATTGAAAATGAATTCTGGTTACATCTGCTTTGTTATTAGTAGTTATGTGATCATACATGTGAATAATAATGAACCAAAAGTAATTAATTCCTTTTTAAAACTGCATTGAAACTAGCATAACTTCATACTTATGGTGTAGCAAATAAATGCCTTTGTTAAAGTAGAACTTTTGACAGAATCTGTGTTTACTTATAAACAAAGTAAATATACCTATAACAAATAGGGCAATGATACCTAACAGCAACCAAGCAAATTTTTAATGGGTTCGATGGCTGAAGCTTATATAGTGCACACAATTAATGTTTGTTAACAAAGTAATTTAAAATTTAAAACAGAATTATGTAAAACCAGACAATTTACACAATATATCACATTGACAAAGAATTGAATAGATAGTTAAGACCGGTACAAACATTTTTGATAAGTAGACTATTGTGCGACAACATAATCCTCTATGTCGTCATGATATAGTCGGCTGCTTAAACTGAAGCCATAAGCATACATATACATACATATATGCTCATTATTTGTACCCTATTTTTTCATTTATTTCTTGTTGTAATAAATACTCTTTCTTAATGCATTTCTATTTACATATAGGTATTTCAAAATTTATGTAAGTCTAATTTATTTCTCACTAATGGCCAAATACAGTTTTGACCAAGATATCACCAATTTTAATAGGATAAAAAGTATAATATTTGATTATTCTGGTCTATTTAAATAATTATGATAAATAGTTGGCAGTAAGTAAATGTGAGACATCAAGTTGTACAGATTGCAAACAGGAATATGCATTTAAATACGACTCCCAGTACATGCTACAAGTAAGAGGTTGTTAGTATGGTGCTTATAAAAACATTTGCATGTACTTTGAAAATGAAATGTTATTTGTTCTACAAATGATCAATACTTCAATATTTTCCCGTTACATCATTTGACTGAACAGTTTTATTTACCTAAAGTACCCATGTACTCACTACTGTCATTTTCTAGTACGGCAATTATGTAAGAATATTGTATAATTTCACTATTGTTACGGACATTGATAGCTCTTGAAAACCATGATTATTTCTGTGGAAAATTTTGACTATAACTTAGTCAAAACTAGAAATAGCAATAAAAACACTATTAACCAGCATATTTTAGGTATTGATGGTGTATGTGCAATGTACATTATTTTATTCTTCTGTGTTTAAATTCCAATTATAAATATAACAGCAATATAGATAACCTGTGCTACAATAACAAACTATACAGTTTTCATTCATTTCCTCATTGATTTTTCTTTATTGTTTGTTTACTTTATAAGGTATGAATACACATTAACTATAAACCATATTGATTCCAATTGGATTATGGTGTAAAACCAACTGATATAAAGCTGGAGTGGCTATAATTAGCCATAGCAGATACTAATATGTATCAATGTCTAATTTTCCACAGCTTTGCTAAATTATCACTTGATATATTCAACATGAAATATTTTTTGATAAGCTTAAGTAATGCTGTTTAGTAGGCTAAAGGAATATGTGAAATGCTGGTTTCATCCATTAGTTACTTAAATGTCAAATGTAATTTTAAAAGTATGTAATGAGGAAATACTTCATTTTTCATTAATATTTTTACATGACTATAATTATGTGTTGTCTTTATGATAATAATTCAGATATAGCGTTCAATTACATAATAAAATAAATTGTCACTAGAACATGGTCATAAAGTTACTAACAACTGTAGTGAAAACACCAATAAACTGTTTACAAAACATAAACCTACATTTTAACGACATTAGGTTAAATACAACTTCATTTGCTGAACATATTTACTTTTTCTGTTGAATGTTGTGTAAACTGAAACCTTATTGCATTGTTTTTTGCATAGCATGGTACATGAGGTTTAAACAGGCCGTTGACTGACTCATACATGCATGAAAAAGGCTCACAAAGCGTATAATTATCGAGAAGGTTGTATGCTACGTACCCGAGACGAGCGCGAGGTCGTCTACGCGCTTGAATCGACCTATCATCTGCCTGTGCCTCACGATCTCGCGAGCCAGCTGCCTGTTCACCCCCGGCAGAGTCATCAACTGCTCCTCCGTGGCAGTGTTCACGTTCATCAGCTCGGGATACTCCTCCGATGGCGGCAAATTGAACGTATGACTCAAACTAGACTTGTTCAATTTACTCCGCCTCACGAAACTCCTGAATGATCGTTGCCGACCGCTCTTGCTCCTCACGGAGCTCGGACTTTGCCCCATATCAGCAGCCACTTCAAAATTTAATATCAATCATAACAGCACAAATTTCACCGTGCACATTTAATGTGGAAAAAACTATTAATAGAATGTTACACAGCTAGCGCAATCGGCCGCGGGCACTTCACTAATGAAATCACTGTTGCACTTATCACGTGAACAATTCCGGCGTAATGAGCGAGGATTAAAATAATTACGTTCGTCAAGTTAAACACAAGAGGCAGCCGAATGTACTCCCGTCGTCAGCTATAGCGCAACAATCTGTGCAAATCTGTGGCAAGTGGCAACAATGAAGTCAATGACAATGACAAAATAAGTGACAGTTCATCGAATCGATCATTCGATTGGTGAACGTAGCGATTACGGCTCTGTCCTTTATCAATTAGGCACTTTTTCAGTCGTTGCCGTTCTTCCTATTTATAGTAAGTTATCGTTGCAGGCACTTATCGTATCATATCACCATTGGTAAGTATTTTTTACCCTACGTAGCTGGGCTTCGATCAATAAATATCTAACAACTAATTATTGACGATTTGGTTTATTTTATACCAAAGTTACAGTTTCGAATTATAAGTAAACAAAATTCTATTATCGTTTTGTCCCAAAATTAGTAATTTATTGAATAAAAATCATAATACTTCCACATTATGATATTTATATGTAAATACGGTTAGCTAAAAGTATTTTACAGACTTTTTTACATCTCGTGATTATTACCACGTAATAAAAAATGCAATTACAGTTATTATATTACATAATAATAGTATGATAAATTATCATTAGTAAAATGTGAAAATAACAATTATCTAAATGATCGATTAAACAATAAATTAGAACTCATCTCTACAATTACAAATTCTAATGACGTTTTTAGGTTTGACATTTCCAATATTCTATAATCATTGAGCTATAATCATTGGACATTTCACATGGCAAGGTTACGCCAGCGCGTTTTATTACTGCACCTCACATTATGATAGTTTATGATTTTAATAATGGGGTATTTTACTATAAGAAAGAAAAAATCTAAAAACTATAAATGTATATAGTAGAGCATTAAGCAATAAGTATATGTTAATTTCAGTTTTTATTTCCAAGGAATAAATTTTATAATTCGTTTTGAAAATTTCAATTTTTTTATCTGTCCTAAAAAGATGTGAAACGGCTGCCGCCATGATGGATAACGATTCTACGTCATTCCGTAAGTAGAATACCCCCTCCGGTGTCCAAGAGCTCATACAAACACAGGTTGTTTACTGGTTGAGTGACGTATCATTTTAAATGAACATGGCGCCTAGCGTTTTCACATATTTGCGCGCATAAATTTCAAATTTAAATTTTAAATCGATTTTTATTGGACTTGCCGAGCGAATAAAAATTTGATATTTTTTTAAATAGTTTGTCTAAATCTTAGGAACAACTCAAAAGACTTTTTGAAAATGGGTAGAATACCCAATTCATGGATAGTAAAATGCCTACAGTAATCATTTAATTAAATTGAAAACTTAACAGATTGTATTTAATCGTATTTGAAATTAATTGGGATATTTAGTATATTGCTAAGATTCGAAATACGTTCCTTGAATTGCCACTTGCAATATAATTTGAAGAATAAGTATAAGAAACCATTACCTGTACATTTTAATTTAAGTATTTTGGAAATCAGATTATATGTATATTGGAATTATTTAATTGAATACTATTATACGAATTCTTAGTTTTTTTGTTCTCATCATCATACATAAACTCACGCCTTTATCCCAGAAGGGGTAGGCAGAGGCTCACCAGGACACCCACATTTCGCCTTGTATGTTCCGTCCCACGATGAAATAGGGGGCGAGCCGGGCGAATTCTTGACTCCAGGCTGATAATGAATAGAAAACTCCAATATCATTTTGCCCCACCCGGGACTCGAACCCGAGACCTCAGCTTTGTAGTCGTACCGTGGTACAACTACGCCACCAAGGCAGTCCTCAGGCTATTTCTCAGCCCAAATAAGGCTTTTTAAATTACGAAGTGGCGGAATGACATGAAGAAATCAAAGTCGCATGGTGAATTTTCAATAGCAGAGGGAAAATAAAAACAAAAGTGATCAGAACAGTTCCCGTGCTAGTTTATTTAAATTATTATTCTCTGTACAATATCGCCGTTAAACTTACAATCAAAATATTATAATCATTGGCTACAAACAGAAATGTGCATATCACTTCATACGTTCTGTAAAACAGTTTACAGAGATGAGTGTGCGGCGATAGAATAAGGAGGCAGCCACATCGTACGTGACTACAACTGTAGAAGCGAATAGTCGCCGACTATACTGTTACTACAACATAGTCGCAAACTCAGTGGCCGACCACCAAAAGACATCCATATAGTTAAAGTGGAAACATAAAAAAAATGTGTCCCGTACATCATGGATGCTCACTGTCTGTTTTTAGATTATTATTTTTTTTATATTCAATATTAAATATTTTAGTACACTCAATACAACTAAATCTTGCAACTTTAGTCTTTCGACAATAGCTTAAAGATAAGTTTAGTATTATTAAATAACATAAGTATTATTTTTAAACAACTAAAACGATCACTATTTAAATATTGGAATCTATCCTATTGCGAAGCGTAACGAAACTATCGTTTGAGAATCTAATATTATAATCACTAAGCCTTTACCAGCTTATATGTATTATTACAACCAAAATGGCATACTAGCAATTATATTATTGAACAGGTCAACCCTAGGTTTACATCGCGAATAAATAATACATTTGGAAAACAGAATACTTACATAAATCTTGGTATATATCTATATATAATTAATAATAGTCATGTATAAAACCGTCTTTAATATTGAGCATAACAAAGGATGTGACGTGTTATATAACGCTGTATGCTTTTTTGAGGATGTTATGTGGCTAAGACATCACGCAAGTTACAACAAAGAAACACATTTTGTTCTACATAAAAAAAATCATATCACAGAAAAAGATAATTGTAGGTAATTAAAAATATAAATTAATATGAATTGTTTGACTAGTTACGTAAATATTTAAATATAGAAAAAAACATAACTGAGCAATATATTTAAACCAGTGATCGAGAGTTATCGTCATAATTTAGTATGCGCCAAATTTCGCAAGCTTTAGACGTAATTATATAAAAATATTTCATATTATTCATGAATACATATAATACGTATATTAGTGGTGCGTATTAAGGCTACCACAAGAGAGAATCGGTGATATTATCGAAGGACACAGTACATTGACGTATTATAAAGTAATATTTTTAATTAAGGAGACTAACCACAATAGATGACTAGATATGAAGAGATATATCATTTATAAAACGCATGCATTATGATATAAGCAATACAAGTAACAGTGTTGCGTGTCCCACTTGTTCTGAATACAATTAGGCACAAACAGTTTCCAGTTGTAATCTATACGATTAGTGTTGTGACAGAATAATCCAGCATTAGTCGGTTTTAAAACCACTTTTGATTGTTAGCTCATATGCAATACTTTCACGGTAATATTATTTTTCGATAGAGTGGTAATATGGTTAAAACATACATCTATACATGTATAATAGTTCTAAAAGAAATTATTAGATAAATTTGCTACTAGAAATCGGTTAAAAATAATTGCATAATTTCAAACTAATATTAAACTAGTCCGACTAACAACACTAGTCGTACAAAACTAATCTAGTCACCTTATATGTGGCCGCTCCCTGAAACCACACAGCTACGCCTAAGTATGCATTTTAGCCACCTAACATTTAATCCCCTTATAAAAATAGATAATCAGCCAGCCTTTATTAATCTCATACCACTTTCTCAAGTACAAATATTTCATATCAAAATTTGCCAAACCTTCGTCTTTTTTATATCGTTTACATCATAAATGACGTTTGTTGACAAACTTATTTTAGTTTTCAGATATGAGGAGCTACCAAGACTTTGAAGCTTCGGTTAGAAAAATTACAGCACTGAATATGTTCAGTAAAGTTACAAAAATCTTATTGGAAGATTTTAAAATGTCTCCAAAGTTTAATTTTAAATCTTGTAAAACACTGAAATGATTTTTGATATGTTTTCTTTAATCGGTTGACAATAGAAGTACAATAACTTTGTGGTTTAGATAACCATTTTGCGAGGTTCATCTTAGCAATTATACTGTTCGGAAGAAGTATTGTCTTTTAATACTTTTAGTAATTTTTAGAGAAATATTTTTTATAACATACTTTATCACTTAAAATACATTATGTTTGCTGAAAATACTGGATATTTTTGCAGTTATTTAAAGCGGTGATAGCTGCCTAACTAAATTAAGTTTGCCAGCCAAATTGCACCCGACATTACTTTAACATTTAAAAATTATTTTACATTCTAACTAACCAAATTAAATAAGTTACATTATAAATTCCAAGATTATTAATTGATATAAATACTTATTTTATGAAAGCTACGCTTTTAGCGGTTTAATTTTATTTTTATTGGAAAGTTTAATGGTTAAGTACTGCAATGTGCGGGCGTTGGAACAAATAGTGACCTTTAATGAGAAACCACGAGAGAGCTCAGAGGCAAGACGTTAAATGAAACTCCAGGGTATAATTTAATAAATTTACTATAATAAAGCACCAAACCAGGTTTGGAATGTTCAGTATTGCACCACATGTGAACATAAACCGATGTTGACATACACAGACACCTACATGAACGGGTCGGGAATAAAAAAGAATAATCTCCGTGTAATATATATATTTAGTCTGAATAAATAAATTCGCTGGACACAATAAAGGTCACCATTATAGTCCAATAGTGAGGCGACAACGCGACGCTCTGTTTGTACATTATAGTGACTTCATTGTGCATTCAAACAGGTTGCCCAGGTATGTGCCGAGTCCACTTCACTCTATAATAATCGAATATCACTGGAATTACTCGATAAGTTATTTTTATTAAGTCGGCACATTAGCGATAGTCGATAAGATTATGCCTGCCTTTACAACATTTCATTCTAATCGATTCGTTTACATTTCGGTCGTATTCGATTCAAAAAACATTAGACTAATGAAAGATAACCTTATCGTATATCTTAACGTACTTTAAGAAAGCTATAATAAGTCTATAATTTATAGGTTAAGTTTATTATTGGATATAGAATTGAATGTTAAAATATATTAAATATCGAGTTGATTAAGGTGGATATTATAGTCGATAGAATTAAGTAACCCGGCACATCACTAGTCACAAGTTCAATCACTGCACTGCCAGTCTTCACAGAAGATCACACGGTACGAAAACCTTTTAATCTCAGATGACAATAACTTTCACAATGTATACAGATAATACACGTTTCCAATTCGACGCACTATCTAAATAAATACTTATTATAATATCGTAAAAGATTGTTACAAATAAAATCATAGGAAAGTATACAAACACGTTCGTGTCGATCTCGTTTGGAAATGTATGAAAATTGTTCCTATGTGTTACGAGCATTTTTTTTCTCCTGGCTAAAAATCGTACGACAGCTAATCAAAAAAGCTAATTAATAGCAAGGATTGACGCACGTAAAAATTGCATAAATTTTGCTTCCACAATTTCATCACTTGAGGGCGTTGCTGACGCTACATTACTTTTAAAAGTGCTCATACATTTTTAGCCAACGTACAAAATGCCTCCTAGCCCTTTCCAGTTACTTTTACAATTAATAACTAACTTCTTCGTTATAAACAATACAGTTTACTATCTCCATTTCACGGCTGACAAGACTTTCAAGCCGCGCGCCGTATAGCGCCCGGTTGTTGCAATTATCTACTTAAGCTGCCAAGCTATCATTGTGTTTAAATACTGTCATTGAATTGTTATTATGCGAGTCATGAAATCGATGAAATCCCTCGATAAAATGTCATCATCGATAAAAAAACATTTAATCAGGAACATCTCTATCATGACATTTTGAAGTGCTGAGCATTTGGCTTAGTTTAAACATCGAAAGACTCGAGTGTTGGGAATACAATATGAATATTTTGGAGGAAGTTTTGAAGCTAAACCAAATGAAATAGAGTTGAGTTGTTTAGATAGCGCTTGACTCCACGGAGTTACAACCGAGCGCTGTTTGCTTGTGTCGCCGCTGTAGCCGCGCACTCCGCCCGCCTGCCGCCCGGGACTTACGCTAGCCGCACTACTCCGACATCTGGAAGAGATAAGATATTTTGTCATTAACGACGTTTTATTACTAAATAAATGTCGATGTGCAAAGAAGTCCTTAGATATAGACCACACATTTGCTAGCTATATGAACTCAATTAAATCGACTCACTGGGAATGTTTAACATGTCGAAAATATATTTTAGCCATTTAAAACGTACAATTATTTTGTGGCAATTTGTTATTGTTAATTGTTGGACATTTTTATATGTTTCCAGTTTGGAATAAATAAGTGGTTTTGTTATAATGAATTGGGGTGTGCGTGTTACCGTGTGGCTAGCAGTCGGAGGAGGAGTTGAGGTCGAGCGGCGGCGGCGGGCGCTTGGCGCGCGTGAGGCGGTCGAGCTCGGCGGCGGCGTCGGAGCGCGCGGCGGCGGCGGCGGGGCTGCAGTCGGCGCGCGCGCCCGGCGAGCCCGTCTTCTTGTACAGCAGCGAGTTGAAGAAGTTGGCCAGCACGCCCTCGTTGCCCGGCGTGCCGGGGCCTATGCCGATTTTTGCGCCGTCCAACTGTTAAAAAAGGTGGTAAGTAAGTGATTAGCCGTTCATACAAACCGATTATTATCGGCTTCTGTTTTTAAAAAATTTGCTTTCGTATTTGTGTAAATGTATTAAGAGACTAATAAAGATAATATTTACATCAGATCATTTTTTTAAACAACAATTGTAGTTACCGTCCGAATAAATCAATATTTTTATATAGAAGGTGTATGGAGTGGTGATGGGTTTTACCAATCTAAACCTTGTCTCTAATAATTTTAAAAACAAAAGCCGCATAAAGTGATTTAATATATTTCAGTGTGTTATGTTACCTGTTGCGTGGTCCTCTGCGCGGCACGTAGCGGCGAGTCAGCGCGTGGCGCGGGCGCGCCGGCCTGCAGCGCGGCGAGCTGGCGCTGCAGGAACGCCTGCTCGTCCTCCGCCTGTACCTCCGCCTCGCGACTGCCGCCGCTCTGAGGTGGTGTTTAGAGTTATATTATACTATTGTGTGCTAAAGATATGGCATAATGTCGGTAGGGAAATGATTGGGCGAGGACTCTGTTCAGACTTGTTGTTGCTGAGCATGCTGGTGAATTTGAAAGTTAGAATATAGCCCATATAGAAAATCAAGTACAGGTCTTATGGCTGTTTTTAGACAATTAGTTACAAGACAATTAAAGAACAAAGAATTGATACATATGACATTACATTTTAAAACTAATGAAATTTTGATTCCATATTGTAGAAACGTAGATCAATAAAATCAATATTTTTACTACTCACTTTCCGTATAGCCGGCTGTACGATAATGTCTCTATAGTAGTCGTCCGGCTTACACGACTGCATGTTCTCGTACAATATACTAATTTTCTTCATGCTGTCCCAACCCGCCGGACTGAAAAAAATAATTTTATAACTTGATATAGAAAGACTGTGACAAACCTACAGGCATAGTAGATTTTTGATGGGCTGGCGTATAATTCAGTCGCATATTACACAGACTGGAAGTATACGACCTATCGAACCCTTATGGTCCTCTCACGATTAATGTTATTATTTTAGTATGAGACAGATAATAATAAGACCTTCTTTCACAAGCGCTGCAGGTTAGACTAAGTTTGAGTTCACAACAGCAATCAGAGAATAAATGTATTTTTTATTGAATTTATCGAAAAATCACTCACATTAAAACAGCATCCTTCTCGACAATAAGCGCTGGCGTCCGGAACGGCAGCGCGTATATCCTGTGCGTGAGGTACTTGTATAGCAGGTCGCAGTTCTTGTCCTCCTTGGCGCTGGTGTAGAACAGCGCCGCGCCGTACTGCAGGCAGAAGCGCCGCACCCACTGCTGCATGAAGTCGAAGTGCTCGTCGCGGTAGTCGTGCTCCTTCTCTAGGGTGCTCATGTAGTCAGTCTGGAAGTGGAATGGGTTTATGACAATCGTATGCAAAATAGTATTTTAAGACCATGTATGAGACAGCCCAATCCTGAAGATCAGACATCTCCTAGACAAAAAAAGCTCTCTATCCTAAAATGGCCACTTAAATGTAAGTACTGAAGGCTGAAAATATATATCACACAATTTTATTTAATTTTAGCCAATTTGAACCACATTTCTAGAGATCATCAAAAATTCGACTATCGTTTCGATCGAAGTTAGTAGCGAAAGCGGCTTAATTCGTCTTCGGACAGAAATCACGACTGAACAATAATGTACACCGTATCTATTCGCAAAACCATGTTAATGATTTCTTAATTTATAAAATTGTCGTTTAATTTAACAGCCAAAGGATAATAAAAATAGACCTACTAATAAATCTAATAAATCGTCCTTATAGTCAAGCTACCCTTTAGTTCATCACCATATAATTTCATTAGTCTAACCTTAGTAACGACGACAATAATATCCAGGCCTAGGTTTGTAGTGAGCACTGCCTCGGGCAGGGGACTGTCGTCGTCATCCCCGTTCTCCAGGTCGTCGAAGAAGTTCCTCAAGAGGCGCTTCATGGATGATCTCATTAGGCTTACCTTAGTAACGACGACAACAATATCCAGGCCTAGGTTTGTAGTGAGCACTGCCTCGGGCAGGGGACTGTCGTCGTCATCCCCGTTCTCCAGGTCGTCGAAGAAGTTCCTCGAGGGGCGCTTCATGGATGATCTCATTAGGCTTACCTTAGTAACGACGACAACAATATCCAGGCCTAGGTTTGTAGTGACCACTGCCTCGGGCAGGGGACTGTCGTCGTCATCCCCGTTCTCCAGGTCGTCGAAGAAGTTCCTCGAGGGGCGCTTCATGGATGATCTCATTAGGCTTACCTTAGTAACGACGACAACAATATCCAGGCCTAGGTTTGTAGTGAGCACTGCCTCGGGCAGGGGACTGTCGTCGTCATCCCCGTTCTCCAGGTCGTCGAAGAAGTTCCTCGAGGGGCGCTTCATGGATGATCTCATTAGGCTTACCTTAGTAACGACGACAACACTATCCAGGCCTAGGTTTGTAGTGAGCACTGCCTCGGGCAGGGGACTGTCGTCGTCATCCCCGTTCTCCAGGTCGTCGAAGAAGTTCCTCAAGAGGCGCTTCATGGATGATCTCATTAGGCTTACCTTAGTAACGACGACAACAATATCCAGGCCTAGGTTTGTAGTGAGCACTGCCTCGGGCAGGGGACTGTCGTCGTCATCCCCGTTCTCCAGGTCGTCGAAGAAGTTCCTCAAGAGGCGCTTCATGGATGATCTCATTAGGCTTACCTTAGTAACGACGACAACAATATCCAGGCCTAGGTTTGTAGTGAGCACTGCCTCGGGCAGGGGACTGTCGTCGTCATCCCCGTTCTCCAGGTCGTCGGACAGGTTCCTGGAGGAGCGCTTCATGGGCGACGACGCGGTGGGCTCCAGCTCGTCGCCGGGCTCAGTATACCGCTGCCACTTTTGCACCTGCTGCTTTTTACTTTGTAACCTTTGTTCTGGAATGACGGAATGCGGGGATTATAGCTGTGGATATAATGTGATGTGTTTGTTAAAAGGTACGATTATCATGTGTAACGAATGCATATTATTACGCCCTAGATATATTGTTTTACGCTTAAATAAATCTTGAAGAAATCAACGGTGTTGTTTGTTGTGCTGGATTCTAAAATTATATATTTTTGTATACGCTCAATCTACGTATTTTTAAATATATTTTTAATGCACCATTATTACTTTGATAGGTGTAACTTAAAAACGAATATGGCGACAAAGGGAGCGACGAGGGATAAGAAAATAATGTTTCAATAATATATGAGAAAGTTATAGGTACCAAGACCAGTATTGAAAACATAATTAAAATCTATTTGCATCATTCATTAGCCAAATAATCGAGTAACAAAAATCAACAACCACAAATTAACTTTTCACATTTTTTTTAAATCTTATTAAACCGCAAGACAAGGTTTTTAAGGCCCTACTAGATGCAATAATGTTTATTTTTCGCTACGTGAGTCACCGGTTGCGTCAGACTAGAAGCGTAATATTCAATCAATGCGGTGTGATGAGAATACACAAGTAGTTCAGCGGGTCGAACTGGTCTTTTACATTTTATATATGTAACTATATTCATGTGTTCATTCAACACGATTAGGCTAATGTTTTTGTGATACTGCTATATCTTGTTGAGTATTTTATCGATCTATTTTATTCAGCGATGCATTTGTGCAATAGCGATGATATGACTTTAGCTGCGTTTTCGATATTTATTTCTTGTCAAGGAATGTATGGGAAAAAACGTGTTTGTAGCTGCACCTACAAGGTAGTATATCATAAATATAAATTATGTTTAATCTGACATAAAGTTACACGAATCAAAAATTCATACAACATTATGTATGTTCAATACCACGAGGCGATTATTAAATCGAAATTAAAACGTTAATGATTGTTTTTATTGTAAGAGGCGATAATTAAATTGACGTATATAAAATAAACGATTGTTTTATTGCGACAATATCACTAAAAAGAGGTTACAGAGATTTTGTTACCCCTTAATTTTCACACTTAATTCACCGCAAACCATATGCGAAGTCGTAAAGTGAGAGGGAAGCCGGACCTGTCGACGTAACAGATTGATAAGACCTAGAAAAGTCGTGAGCCCTTTCAAGCTCAATTCATTTGTTTGATTATAATTAAGGTATAAACGACTAATAAAACGCTGTTAACATAGATTTGCACACAACTTACAAACTGTTGTTTGCTTATCTATTGGATTAAAAGTTAACATAAAATAGGATTGATAACTTAAATTTCCTGCAGTCTGTATGCGTCCATTCTTACCATTGACATAAATATAATTGTTGCCTACATTTTTTCAGTGTCTCGGCTTTTTGGTTAAATTAATAGATGTTCTAAAGATATGCCTGCTATTTGTTAGACTAAAGAATTCTTTACCGCTCAATGTAATATTAGAAATTTCCTCCACTTCAAAGGATTTTACAAACGCCTTAAGGATTGATATTACCACAAGTGACTATAACCATGAATGAAAGCCCCACGTGACTTCCGAAGTATTTGCATTTAGCTACTAAATATTATAATCGCTACTGTAGAATTCATTAACATAAATCGTTCTTTATAAAAAAAAAATAGTACGCGGCGACTCTTAACACAATTTAAACGAGCGATTAAAGTCATACATTATCAAGCGGAAATCTTAATGGACAAATCAGTATAATCGGTCGGCAAAAATTTAAAATTATAAACTCGCCGGCGGCAATTACTCATAGTTTTCTCACATTCAGCTTTACGAGCGGTTGAATGCTGCATCTCGGCGAATTATTTCGAGACAAATGTCATTGAACCCGCGAAGAAAGTGCAATAGAGCCACGCGAAAAATCGTATACATTATTCGACAGAGGCTGGTGTGTTCGGAGAAATTTGTAATAGAGCAAATTTTGTACTGTAAGTAAATTACATGATCGTTGTTTATTTTTACCAACTTAGCATAACTTTATAACTAAACACGAAGCTGGTGTGCTTTCGGACACAATAGGCGAGACGACAGTATCAAAAAATTAAAGATTTTATGTTTTTAAGGGAAAATACGTATTACAATGATTTCAAATGATAATTCAGTTTTAATCTATACTTGGAGATTAATAAGATTTTAAATAATATAAAAGTACAAAATATAGCAATCGGCCATTTTGACAAAAACGCTCTTCACAACGCATGATGTCACGCCTATGTAAAAATGACGCATTCGCTGCGCATAGACCACAGATTTAGTAGTACGCAATGACATGTTTACCTAGTAGTGACATCAAAGCGGACGCCATGACACCTACTAGCGTTTTTTGTGCACTACTGAAAAATTATTAGAAAAATGGCTTAAAACTGTGTTAAGCCTTTGTTAATTCTTGAAATATAGATTTTTTCGTATATAATAAATGTGTGCCCATATTTTAGAATATAATTTGAAAATCATTCGTCTCGCCTATTAAAGGGTATCTATTAATTAGACAATATAGAAATTAAATAAAAAGTCGAGGCAAGTCGAAAAAGATCTAGAATACTTTTTTATCCACAAATATAAACAAAATTGCGTCATTTAAAAATGTGCAATGTAACAAGGAAATGTCTGAAATTTTGTCATTTCTCTACCGTCAAGCGCGAATGTAAAAAAGAACATAACGCACGCGGTTAATGCCGACAATTTTTTTTCACGGGAAATAGCTAGGGCTATTCTTTTGTTGCATAAAATGATTTGAAGGAACTGTTTCTTCCGCCAAAGTTATCAAGATTGTAATGAAGTCTTTGATAGTAACCTTATAGTGCTATTGTGAGCTGTGTGCCCTTAATCGACTGGTGTGGTCTCACCAGCTAGTATTCCTAATGAGTTGACGTAAGTCAGGCAATCTCTCGTTTGTGTTTACTGGAAAAACTGTTGCGTTGCACTTTTTGATAAATGCAGTGCTGTTTAGAGAATGGCAATTATATCTTTTCGATGAATACACAATGGGACACACTGACGCGAAATAGCATATTCGAGGTAGGTTGGCTTGAAGTTGCGACTATATTCAAAATCCTTATCACCCTCTTGCCTAGGCCTCCCCTGGTATTGTGCAAGCGACTAATCTGATTGTTTGGTATCCGGTACGGCTCTTCCTAATTTTCTAATTAATAAATAAATGTATATGTATATGTATGAAAGGTAATTTGAGCGTGTCTTATCCTAATCAAGTAAACAATTAAGCGAAAAAAAGAACTAAAAATAATGTAGACTTATGCATACCGATTTTATTTCTTCTAAACTAAAATAGATACAATCGCACTAATAGCTCTACTAAAGTGTTGTTTTACGGTCATCAATCAACGAGAAAAATAACACCAATTCAATAAAAACTGTCAGCATTAATTACATTAAGAAAAGTAAGAGAAGCCGCCCAGTGATCACGATACATTCTGAAGAGTCAAGAATGATTATAATTACTTTATTATCGCTTTGAATCTTTTTTAGAGTCATTCACGCATTATAACTTTTAATCAGATGATTAAGAGAGCTGTTAATTAGAGTTACGTATCGTTTAAAAGTTTTTCCACCTGCCACATTACACTTACATTATATCTTTTACTTAATAGACTTATCGTAAAATAAACTTATCATAGATGTTGTTCTTCGTAGTCGTGAACTCTTGACATAGTGGTCGTAGTCATGCTTAAGCAGATTGCTTTTCAGCCGTTCTCATGAAGTGTCTCCACGTGTCTCGATGCATAGAGGAGTCGGAGCATTCATTTATAGAGGTGTTGATCATAGATGTATCAGGTTGGTATTTGGGTAATTATATATATTCTCATCGTTCTCTCACTGCTGAGGATCCTGGGTGGCATGGACCGCGTGGTATAGGTTACCACCAACCGCCTTCTTCACGATGTCTGACCATTTAACTGGTGTTCTGCCTCTGGCGCTTTTGCCTTTTACTCACCTCATTATTATGAGCTTCTCTAATTCATTCCATTTGGTTAATTAAGGTACTTATGCTAACTATGCAACAAATTATAGCATGTAAAAACATTTCAATTTAAACAAAACCAAATAGGTTTTTATATGGAATAATCAAAACAAAAATTACAAATAGTCATAAAAATGAAATAAATACTTTTTAGGTGGTCTATACTATTCAGTGCTTGATGGAAAACCATTTTGTCATAAATATTTAAGTACGATAAATGGCATACCCATTTAGACTACAAATTCGACACCAAATAGTCAATTTACAAATAACAGAGCCCGAAGTTTTAATTTCCTCTCTGCTAATACAACGCAGTAGAAAGTTCTTCCTATAGTTTATTGCAACCCCAAAAGCTCGGGCGATTGTGTCACCCCTTGCGTGACGTCATTCTGTTTATTTTCGACCAACCACGTCTGTCTACGGTCTAGACGCTGAGGCAAAATCGATTGCGGTGCCCTTCAAAATGCTCCTCTCAATGCACTATGAGAGTATTGAGGAACATGAATGTTAGAAAGAAAGAATAAAAAACACATTTGTTAGAAAAGCTATAGACTTTTTACCGAGTATAGCATAGGTTCGCATATGAGCAAACGGTAAAATCGCTGGTGATCACCGGTGCCCATGATCATCTACATTTGGATCGTGGGTACGTTGCCAATTTATCAAAACGGGATGAGAAAAACGGATATTAAATCTTCGACAATCTCACTTCCCTCATGAAAGACAGCAAAGTCGTCGCTTCACGTAGGTTTTTATATGAAACAGTGGTACCACCCTGGTCGAGCCGGTCTATTCCTAAAGTAATTTTCATTTGAATATGATCTGCTCTTTTAAAAACTAAAAAGAGCAGTTTAACCGAGTCCAGTCCTTTATAAATTAGTTAGCTAAACAATACATAATCCTAGATTACATTTAAAAAATCCTCAATCTATGAAGTATACAAGTGAAACCACAGCATAATGTTGCCTCTTTATGAACTGTTAATCGACGTTCTACTTTCCAGCGCCCATGGGACGCGCCATACACGCCCCGCTTACTCTATTGGGAACGCTTCCCGTACGGTGGAAAGCAAGCTCAAACTATGATTAAAGCATTAAGTTATGTATGCAAAAAGTCCAAACTATGATTTAAATAGCCGTAATAACTATGGATTATATACTGCTACAACAGAGTTAGAGCAATGTAAGTTAGTGCAGTGGTATCCAAATGGTGTGTCCACAGGCGAAAGGTGGATTTTCGTTTCATCGTTAATCTTATTTATTATCTCTATGAATACGATATTGGCGTGATCGAAACCATATACAAAAGCTGAAGTCGAAATGAAAAACACTTGGCATATGTCACTACGACGAGTTGTCCACCATCGTGTACGGTTTGTTATCCGGGTAGATAAGAATACCCTGCGTCGAGCTTTTAGGTCTTTGGAAACTTCACTCTCAGAACGAAACGGGAAAATTGTTACTTCACTGAGACCGTGATGCATAAAAAATACAATATCTAAGTTCACTTAGAAGTTCAAAAATAGAATAGCCACACAAAAGTTCATATTGAAGGTTTACTACCGACAAATGCTACACCGACCTAATTTGAAATTGAAAAAAGTGAAAAATATGAATCAAAGCCGAGAAATGTCGAATAAAGATGAATCTAATCGCACTGTTAAATCTTGCGATAAAAGCGATGTTACTAATTGGAAACGTTTTCGCGGGTTTTAGTAGAAAACTGATATCTGACAAGGTTTTGATCAAGTTTTTTTAGCTTTTTAGGAGCATTCATAGGCAGCGAACCAAACGTCCTAGGTTCGATTCCAAAGTCTCTCTTTTACTTTGGGTTTTCGATCCTAAACACAAAACTTTCTGTAGATTAAATTATTTTTCTAAATGATTAACGTCGGTCTGCCGTCTTTCGTGCATTCAAATCATAATGGACAAAACGAGGTAATATACATGCATATTGATCGGTTTGATATAGCAGTATAGACATTTCTAACTGCTTACGTCATAACTATGACATTAACCTATTGTCGTGAACAAGCAACTAATATTAAAGTTCTGCTCTATGCCAACTCTAACCTTAGAGAGATGATTCATAAATTGGACTTCATATTCACGTAATATCTTTAGTGACGAATGACTCACATACACAAATGTGTCGACAAATGTTATGAGGAATACTTGCGCCTACCGCGAGTGTCAAAGGTTCAAATTCTGGATGAGGGATTTTAAGAAGAATAGCAAACAAGATTGTTATTTTTATGACTCATAAATACTATACTGACCTCAGGAATCGATTGACGAGTTTGACGAAAGGGGTAGGACAGAGAAAGGTTGGTACGAAAAGGGTTTATTATTTTTATAATTACCTTGTTTGGAGTTTATAGAAGTACTAATAAGTAATACATCTTCAGATTCGCCGGACCCCAGGACATGGACCAATTCTCAATCTCAATGTATGGGCGAAATCCTTACACCCTTCTCATCAACTTAATTATCACAGCAGTAATCATATAAGACACCGATCATCTGTTCAAATGTGTGAATGACGTCACGAGTTGAGACTGAATGAGTAAGATATAGTGTGCGCCAGTTAAACACAAGTGCATACGTAATGTTAATTTCACTTGGAGAACCAGCACGGATGCATGCGCTGGCTGAGTCACCGCTCGGCAATAACGCATATAAAATGATATTGCTACACCTGCGGTATAAAGCGTTAATTTTGAAACATCAAAGACATTATCCAGATGAGGTTAGCCTCCATGGCGCAGTTGGTGGAGAGTCGGCTGTGGAACAAGACGCCGCGGTATCGAGCACAAATATTTACTGTGGGGTAATTATTGACGGAAATTGAGAAATTAAATGTGGAATTGATTATGGCGTTGAATTTTGATTTTCCACTTTTAATGGATTTTGGCGAGTCAAGAATGAAAAATCTTATAATCCGGCCGCTCAGAGAATGCGTTCCTGAAAGGTTGTAATCGAACGGACGACGTAACTTTGAAGTGTCGTTGCAAATGCAACGACAGCAAATGTAAATACATTATCGAACAATTTTATTTATTTACCCTACTTACGAAATAAAACATCATAAAAAATTAAATAATATGTAAATTTAGGTTAAATTTTATCACTTTGGACTAAATTTGACGGTTAATAAAAATAAAAATATTATATTTATAAGTTCATACCACGCCGTTACAAGGTTATGTCAACTGTTCATTTCTGGAGTGATGTGGCCAAAAAATAGCAGATTATTATAACGTTATTTTCCGTTATAATATAAAATAATACATTTGTGTTTTTAATAATGTATAACGTAATAATTAAACGGATCTCACTCTTTATTTCACCTGGCAGCAATATAATATCTTTCACATTTGTGAATTTTACTTAAATTTGGCATTGAAGTTTACGTTTTTATTAAAATATTTTAAATAAGAACATTTAATATTAACTTATATTATTTACTTATAATTGATTTAATAATAATAAGAATCAAAATTAAAATCCGATCTATAATGCGATACTCTTTAAGCGGTTCAGTGGCGCCTCCTTTTCTTATTATTTTTTATTGCCAAGCTATATCTCCACTAACTAGCGTTCCTGGTATTATAAACGTAAAAAGTAAAAATTTAAATTTAAATTTTAAAAAGTCACGTTACCAACCGTTTTGGTGACAATATTTTTAGTAATAAAGAAAAACATGTTTATTCGTTATAAAGATCTTTTTAAAAATATATTTACGGTTGGAAGATTTAAAGAATGATTATACCTAGATTTTAAAACACTTTATAGAAAATAGTCAAGTATCCATTTATTCTAACTTGCTACTTTTACTGGGAATAATTCAAAAGTTTAGCAAAATGATAATTATTTCCCATCACTACTCATGATCAACTGACATGTGTCAGGAACGCATTCTCTGAGCGGCCGGATTATAATTACTGTAGACCATCATATTAAACGTTATTTTCTAACGGATTAATTAAAGCGCATTTTAACACTAGCAATGAAATTAGCATAACGCAGGTAGAGCATTAGCATTATTTCCAGCGATGACTGTCATAGTGCGACCGTGAAAATTCATTAAAATATCTATTCAGATTGTATTTCTGTTGCTATTTCCCGGAATAATATGGGAATAATATGAGGAATGCAGGTTTCCTCACGATGTTTTCCTTCACCAATTTTAAAGAATTTCAACGGTATGTAAGTCCGCCAACCCGCACTAGGCCAGCGTGGTGGACTTTATGGCCTAACCACTCTTAATCGAATCTCTCGATTGTAGAGTAGGCCCGTGCCCAGCAGTGGGACGTATATGGGCTGATACAGAATATGAGGAATACGAGAATGAAGGGATACAGCTATTGCCTGCTAACACATGACCTGTGTAAGATAGTCCAGGGACTTTCTTTTATATACTTAAGCTCCATTTACACGGGAACAGTTTCTCGCCTCGAAGATACGATTATCGTAAGGATATAAAAAAGTTGCATCGTGTAAACGTTTGTCAGAACACAATTAACTATGGCGGTTATGTCATGCGATAATGGCATACGATTCTCGCCGCGAGAAACTTTACTTGTAAATGTGGCTTGAGCCTTTGCAATATGGGACAAATATAAAAAAATTCAAGGTACACTTATACTGAGAAAGATAAAATAAAGATATCATACAAATCTTATTAATATTTCTCTCAGAAGTAATCATTATTCGGAAGATCCGGATGACGCCATTGAGTCTACTCGGACGCTTTTCAACTACCTAATGGAATCGTTGTAAACACACGCCCACAGCGAAGTCGGTCCAAACGTATATCCTACCCACGCAGTTTATGTCTGGGTGCACTTGCCCTACTTTTGATAATAGCATGGTGATTGCACCTGATGGTAAGCGATGAAGTAAGATCGACTGGTGACATAATTATGGAGACATGGTGGAATTGCTAACACTATTTTTTAGATTTGTATGATGTATTTATTTATTTATTTATTTATGCTTTATATACAATGTATAACGGCGGACTTAATGCCTGAGGCATTCTCTCCCAGTCAACCATAGGGTCGTGCAGAGAAATTGTAGTAGGCGCATAAACTAAATGAAAATAGTAAAAATAAAATTAATAATAAAAAGCTATAAATATTACATATATAATTAATATATGTATATATATACATATATATATATATATATATATATATATACATATATTAATTATATATGTAATATTTATAGCTTTTTATTATATATATATATATATATATATATATATATAAATATCACATACATATATCATATATAATATGTACATACATAAACTACATAAATACTGAAATTATTCTGCCAATTTATTCAAGAACAGCTGTCGGACTTTCGCTTTAAATGTCAAACGAGTACCAGACGACCTGATTTCGAGGGGGAGTGCGTTCCACAGAAGTATTGATTGTATAAAGAAGGAAGAATGAGTGAAGTTAGAGGTGTGTGAAGGACACTGCAGAAGGAGATTATTGCCTGAGCGAAGGTTCCTATAATTATGGTTACTCCCTAAGTAATGAAATTGGGAAATCAAATAAGAAGGTGGAGTAGGTGACATAAGAATAGAGAAGAGTGTTGTAAGGGCGTGTAAAGAACGACGTTGACGTATGGGTAACCATTTTAACTGTGAGCGGAACGAAGAAATATGATCATATTTTCGAAGATTAAAAATGAATCGAATGCAGTTATTAAGAAGACGGTCTAGTTTATTGAGGTGTTCTGCATTCAGATCAAAACAGCACACATCACCATAGTCGATTATAGGAAATATTAAGGCTTGCACAAGCATTGTCTTGGTTTTCACTGGGAGGAAGTTCTTAAGGCGATAAAGAACTCTTAGAGACCCTGTAACCTTCTGGCAAACTGCAGCTACTTGGACACGCCAGCTCAGAGAGGAATCGATCAGTATGCCTAGGTCTTTTACCACAGGACTCCAAGGAATAATTGAGCCATTATAAGTAAGAGGTGGTAAAAGTGTGGTGTCCAACCTACTTACCATCCTTGGACTACCTACGACAATTGCCTGGCATTTACTTGGGTTGACGGTCAAACCAAAACAGTCAGCCCACTTCTTTATACGGTCTGGGTCTCCGTTCACATTGTCAATCGCTACGGCCACCGAGTCGATTCCCGCCTGCGAGTAAATCTGCAAGTCATCGGCATACAAATGATACGCACATTGAAGATTTTGGGTTATAAGATTAATAAAGATAGAAAATAACAACGGAGAAAGTATACCGCCTTGAGGAACGCCAGAGTGAAGGTCACGCCAATTTGACGAAGAGTCATCAAGACGAACCGATTGCTGACGCCCCTGAAGATAGGATGAGAACCATTGCAGCAGTGGCGGCGTAAAGGGGGGGCGATGGGGGCGGTCCGCCCCGGGTACCAAGCACCAAGGGGTGACAACGACAACCCGACTAGCGACAACAAACGAAGAGCGTGGACCACGATCGTGGGCGAAACGATCCTGCTCGCCACCGCCTACAAAGAAGGACGACCTTTTTTTTTTTTTTTTTTCGCCACAAAAAAAAAACAAAAAAGTCTGATCTTATACGAGCACGAAAAGTCCGGTGTAAGCATGTATAGTATTTACTATTTGGTGTCATATTTTAGGTAGGGGTGCTCAATACGAAACCGCCCAGGGTGCCAGCCTACCTTACGTGTATTTACTATTTGGTGTCATATTTTAGGTAAGGGTGCTCAATACGAAACCGCCCAGGGTGCCAACCTACCTTACGCCGCCACTGCATTGCAGTGCCTCGGACGAGATCATTAAGCAGGAGAGGATAGATAAAAGGATGTCGTGACTGACGGTATTAAAGGCATTAGAGAAGATATGTAATATTACGTATTTATTTGAAACCGCCAAATTAGTTATCGAACCTACGATATTAACGAGACTTAAATCACAAAATCAATATGAAGCGATTACTGCTGAGATTATAAATTTGTCTAGGATTTAATAAGGATTTGCTGAGGTAATAATTAATATCGAATATTTTCCATAATATTTTGTAAAATTTTAATGTCTTAAAAGTATAGAATATATTCAACGAAACATAACTCCAGAGATTTTTACTTCAAATCTTTCAGACACCCTGGTCACTCAAACCCATGCTTGTTTTAGTCTAAATATCCACAACTTACAGCACAGCTCTACCACATTATAGCATTATATCTTTAATCTTTAAATAAAGTGAAACTTTATGTTTTGTATCATTTTATGTCCTCTCTTATCTAACATTTCTACACAATAAACCCATTCCAACAAAACCAATAGAGTGTAATCAATTTACCTATATTAATGACTTTTCTTTAGTTCAACAGAATAATATTTAACGGTTTCTTTTGATTAGCCAGTGACAAGACAAGGCAAACGTAGTGTAGGACGCCCTCCAACCAGGCGGAGCGACGATATTCGTGGGGTGGCTGGTAGCGGGTGGCGACGATGGGCTGAAGATCGAGCCCAGTGGCGTGCTATGGGAGAGGCCTATGTCCAGCAGTGGACGCAGAAGGGCTGTTGATGATGATGATGAAGACAAGGCAGGTCGACCGTCGAATGGTAAGGGTTATGCCTGTACATAAGAGACTCTTTGGCCCACACACCCACCACTGCAACTCCTGTCAGGATCAACAGCGGCACGCAAAGAATTGGCACCGAGCTTCAGAGCTCAGGGATTCTCATAGGGACACTAGCTTGTCTATAACCATGACTGCTCATAAACAAGAGCTATTCAGAATTTATCAGCACTGCACTGCGCTTGTCACTCCAAGACATAAGATTTTAAGTCTTCTAACACCCAGTATGTAACCCAGTATGTACTAAACTTAGTGGTGTAAGAAAACTTATAAAACCAGCATACTAGAGATTTTAACAAGATTGGTTTGTGAAATCCACTAACCCGCACTAGACTAGCATGATAAACTATGTATATGGGTTAACTCCTCAATGGTATTTTTGATACCTCTATTCCATACTAAGGAGTGGGCGTTTATCAGTTGACACAGGACATTAAATTACTGTACAAAACTTACCAGGTGTGAGATCCAATTTGTCTATGTGGTCGCCGAGCACCGAGGCCCAGCTCTGCAACTGATCCAGGACTCCCCACGGCGTGGTCATCGCCACTGTGAAGATCACTAATGTGTGCGGGAACGTCTCCTCACTCAGTGCAAACTTTAATAAGTTTGTGTGCCCTGGATCACCGTCCAACACCCATACACTTAAACGTGTCTGATCTGTTGAGGAGAAAACAGAATTCAGTTTGATATTATAAGTGTATAAGAGATAACATATTAGAAATTGTTTCTTTTTCTTCTTGATAAGTGTATTTTATTCTTATTTATATGAACACAATTCCTATTAAGGTCTTATTTCACCATGCTGGTACGATAAATTTTGATGGCTGGATGATTATTTTAAAATTAACTGTTAAATATTTTCAACAAGGTATTTGCTACCCAACCCGCACTAGGCCAGCATGCTGGACCTTATGACCTATCGCGTCTCAATCATACTTTAGATTATAAAGGAGGCCCGTGCCCTGCTGTGACAATTATGAGGTTAATGGCTGGAACTATTGCTAAATGGTCATCAACTCCTAGAGATAGTGGCAAATAAATAAAACTTTTCAAATACTTTTTAATGTAATTTTATAGTAAACAACACTGTACTGACTAAGCTTGGTATTGTCTAATAAATTATGTATAAATTGGATCAGTCAATGTGGGTTTTAAAGGCTGATAACGATATTTTCTTTTCTCAACATCAATCTGTTGATGTGAATTAAGTAAAATATTGACTGGTAACAAAAAGCTTTTTATATTTTTTGTAATGTTACCTGGCAATAACACACAGGTGTTGAATTTCCTTTATACCAATAGTTTTGTATTGGCATACATAACACAATATAATATCACATAAGTGTTTATTTTTAAATAAATAATGTAAAACAAATATGTGTGCAAACAAATACAAAAAAAAATGTTTACTGATATATCAAAATATTACGTAAGTCATTAGTAAATAAAAGTATACTTTTAAATAAGAGGGAAATGTCGAATGTCAAAGTAGTAAATGTTGTCACATCAATGTAATGCAATGCACCAATTCTTAAAACCAAATATCACATAATATATATAAATTTAACTCATTGAGGAGGGCCAAAACAAGTGCAGCTGGGAACTGTGGTATTGGTCAATACAGGCAGAGTTAGGGCCAATTGCACAAACTAACTTTACCCATACCTTTGACTTTGAAAATGTCAACCCCATACATTAGCAATGACAAATATGTCACAAATGTATGGGCTTGACATTGTTAAAGTCAATGTTATGGGCAAAGTTAGTTTGTGCAACTGAGCCTTAGTTTTAAAAACTATGATGTATTCTTTGTTATAAATTATAACACCACATGTACGGGCTAGCACGTACAATATTGTTTTGTCAGCAGTTTACGCTACCATGCATAATTTTATAACAGTCGACAGTACGCAAATACAGTACATAGCAATCGGTAGCGCGTGCTCATAATTATCATTCTATCATTTTATCATTTATAATTAATCTATCAAATAAACATTTATTTCCACGCCGGACTTTTACTATCAATCCAAGCTGTACGGGTATCGTCTCAGCCCGTACATCTTTGTGGTCCTTCGAGCATTTTTGAACCTCGCGAGTGTGCACAGAACTTAGTGACTATCATTGTGTGAAACTAGTGAGGACTGAACCAAAAGGAGACGTGAGCTATCATTGGACATTTATCACTTTAATTGCGACAATATCATCTGAAGGCGGTAAGCAGGGACGCTAGCTATCCTGCAAGCAGCAAACAGTTATCCGGATCTGTACAAGTAAGATCTTTCCATTTTTACCTATATCATCATGTCGAACATGGAAGACATCTTGACTAATCAGCAGCAACTTCTTAATGCAATTGAGCAAGTATACACGAATTTTAAGAAAGATGGTAGTGATCGTAAGACTTCCGATTATATCAGGCGAAGAGTAGATACCCTAGATAAGTACTGGCAAGAATTTCAATCTAATCATGTGATACTATGCGGAAAAGAATATGCGAGGACTCACACTTATTTTACGGGTAATCAGTTTGAATTTGTGAAAGAAAGATATGAAAATGTTAGAGCTGCAATCGCCAACTATCAATGTAAGGATGATAGGCCCTCGACCCCAGTTTTAAAACCCGCCACCCCGTTGGGTGTGCCTGGCCCATCTCGTCAACCGTCACCTCAGATTCCTTTATCTCAGGGGACGAGTAGCAAAACCGATGAAATGTTACGCAGGCAAACTAGTAACTTTAAGGCATTCGAACACACAGTATCAAATATCAATTTAGATTTAATATCGGAAAAGTGGGAGTTCGATCATTTACTGCGTGCTATACAATCGCGGTGGTCCATCATTGACACCATGCATTGGGAGTTAGATTCGGAACTCGGGGGTAGGAGTCCCGATTATGAATCAACATTTTATACCTATGAAATGAAATACAATGATATCATCAAATCAATCAACCGAAAAATGTGGTCCGTATCTCACCGAGAGCAATCTACACCTCATGTCGAAATACCTTCCTTTAGTGGCAATTACCATCAATGGACTTCTTTTAAAGATCTTTTTACGGAGACTATACATGGAAACCCTACATTATCAAATGCGCAAAAGATGCAATTCTTAAAAACTAAAGTGAAAGGTGAAGCGGAGAGGCTTATTCATCATTTACCTATAACATCTGATAATTATTCAATCTGTTGGGACATTTTAAATCACCGATATAATAACAAGTGTTTAATCTTTCGCTCGCACATCGACATTTTATTAAACATCCCGGCAGTACAGCAAACTTCATTGAATCATATAAAGCGTATTCACGATACAACATTGGAAACACTTAACTCTATTAAAAATCTAGGCGTTGCCATTGAATCTTGGGATCCGCTACTTGTCCATCTTTTATCCCAAAAATTGGATACGGAGACACATAATGATTACATAGCGTCAGTCAAGCAACCGCGAGAATTACCTAATTTGCAAGATTTTTTATCATTTTTGGAAGGCAAGTTTACATGCTTAGAGTCATCACGTAAGAAATTTGAAAATCATACAAAAATTCAACAAAACAAGAATAATTATTCACAGCAAAATTTCAGCAAGTATCATAGAAATTTAAACAAACAATCATTTCCGGCACATGGCAACATTATTTCGCAACAACAAAACAAAACAACTAATTCATGGAAAATTTTTAAGTGTGGAATTTGCAAAACAAACGAACATTGCCTTTATTATTGCAGGCAGTTTTTAAATATGACACCGTACCTAAAGCGGCAAACTGTTTCAAAGTTAAGTGTTTGCGAAAACTGTCTCTATTCACATAACGGCAAGAGATGTATTTCCGATAAAAGGTGTACCAAATGTAATGGAATGCATAATACGATTTTGCACGAGGCGTTTCAATCGGATAATACTAATAATCATAATGCATCGACCATGGTAACAGGCGGAAACAGTCAGAAATTTGAAACTGCCCAAGTACGTGGCAATTCGCACGTGTCATTGCAACGCGATGTGCCCGAAGTACTGTTGGCAACAGCCATGCTAAAGGTGCAAACTTATGATGGGACTTTTGTTAACATGCGGGCCCTAATAGATCAGGGGTCACAAACTTCTCTCATAACAGAAAACGCAGCCCAGTTGCTGGGCATGCCCCGATTTCGATGTCGTGGGGTAATATCAGGAATAGGTGCGAAGGCAAGCAATTGCAAGGGCGCGATGTCAATCAAGTGTGCGGCCACAAGTAGCAATTTTGAATTTGACACTGAAGTATATATAATGAGAAACATCGTTAAGCAATTACCTAATTACAGTTTTTCCAAACCACCGTGGACTTATTTGGATCATATAACATTGGCCGATCCGGAGTTTTATATTAGTCGCCCTGTTGATCTTTTGTTAGGGGCCGACATATATTCTCTAATTTTGTTGGAAGGTGTTTGCAGAGCAGGTGATAACGTTCCTTTGGCCCAAAATACTCGCCTAGGCTGGATTTTGACAGGAGGTGGCAAAACACTGCAGTGTAACGTTGTTGTCAATAATTTGGAGGAAATCCAGAAATTCTGGGAAATAGAGGATATTAGTGAACCTCTATCAATAGAAAATGACAAGTGCATAGAATACTACAAATCCAGTACAACTAGGTTTGAAGATGGGCGATATCAAGTCCGGTTACCGTTAAAGTCAGATTTTTCGGAAAAATTAGGAGAGTCAAAATTCAAAGCTATAGCGCAATTTCGAACCTTGGAAAATAAATTCAAGAAACAACCAAACATAGAGAAAAAAATATAAATTATTTATCAATGAATACCGCTCACTCGGTCATATGATTCCCGCTTTGAAGAACATGAATCCGGAACGTGCGCAATGTGTATTAACGCATCATTGTGTGCAATCTAATGACAATACAAATTCTAAATTTAGAGTTGTTTTTAATGCATCGTGTAAAACATCGACAGGGAAAAGTCTTAATGATGTCATGGAATGTGGTCCAAATCTTCAACAGGACTTACAGTCGCTAATCATCAAGTGGAGGCAATACCAGTTTGCTTTTACGGCGGACATTGAGAAAATGTTTCGGCAGATTTGGATACATCCGGACGACCAGCAGCTTTTGAAAATAGTCTGGCGCGATTCACCACTAAATGCTATTAAAGAATACCAACTTATCACGGTCACTTACGGGACAACAGCAGCCCCGTTTCTCGCAATGATGACCTTGAAGCAACTCGCGCTCGATGAAAGGAATAACTATCTAAACAGCAACGCAACTGATGTATTAGAGAATTCATTTTACATGGACGATCTTGTCCACGGTTGTCATAACATTGAAGAAGCCAAGATATTACAACAAGATCTTATCACTTTATTGCAAGCGGGAGGTTTTCATTTGAGAAAGTGGAAATCCAACGCGAAAGAGTTGTTGCAGGGTGTCTCGGCAGATAATGATGACTTCAATTTTAAACAATTCGAACAATCCAAAACCCTTGGGTTAGGCTGGGATTCAAAGGAAGACGTTTTCACCTTTCAACTTAACTTGGAACCAATTAAAGCATCAATTAACGTCACTAAGAGAACTCTGCTCTCCGATGTATCCAAGTTGTTTGACCCACTCGGCTGGCTCTCACCACTATCAATTAAATTAAAAATGATTTTTCAACAAGTTTGGGCGGCAGATATAAGGTGGGATGACCCTGTGCCATGTCGGATCTATGAAGAGTGGCTTAAAGTTAGGGCAGATATTCATAATATTCAGAACATTAAATTGCCTAGATGGATACAGACTCGTAATCACGAATCCATAGAACTACATGGGTTTAGTGATTCATCATTAAAGGCCTACGCATGCGTGATTTACTGCCGGGTTAGTCAGGGCAACGAATCATCGGTAGTTTTATTGGTTGGTAAAACAAGGCTCGTACCTACCAGTAAGGCCGTCTCACTACCGAGATTAGAATTGTGCGGCGCGCTACTTCTATCAAAACTGATGAATAAGGTCAAAAAATGCCTTAACTTTCAAAATATAAACATATATGGTTGGATTGATTCTATGGTCGTATTAGGTTGGCTTAATGGTGACCCGACTAGATGGAAAACATTCGTAGCCAACCGAGTGACCAAAATCACTGAAAGCATGCCGCCGGAATGTTGGCGGTACGTGAGATCGGAGGAGAATCCTGCGGACAGTGCTAGTCGCGGAATGTCTGCCTCACAATTAAAGGAGCTCAGTTTGTGGTGGCAAGGCCCGAAATGGTTATCTACTTTTAACGACCAAGAAACTAAAACAGCTTATTCAACCGTTGAAGAAATGAAACTATCAAAACATGTTAACATAGTGACACAACAAAAAACCGAACACATCATTCAAGACCTTTTATCAAAACATAGTACATTCTACAAGACCGTGAGAATAGTGGCGTGGGTTCGGAGATTTATTAATTACAAAAACCAACACAACAAGTATCTATCAGTAGAGGAGTTAAAACAAGCAACTTTATTAATTATCAAAAGCGTACAACAATTATTATTTGAAAAGGAAATATCAGATTTGCAACGTGGACCCAAATTACACAGAAAAAGTCAGATTTGCGAGTTAAGTCCGTACCTCGATCAGGATGATGTATTAAGAGTCGGAGGGAGATTGCGTCATGCTAACCTCGATCCTGATATGAAAAATCCTATCATCATCCCGCCCAATAGCCGAATTTCGGAATTACTGATTGATCAAGCGCATCAATTGACCTATCACGGAGGTCCTAAGCTAACATTATCATGCTTGAGGCAAAAATATTGGATCGTGGGGGGCTATCGGGCTATAAAAAAGAGATTACGCCTGTGCATTCAATGCAGAAGACACGAACCCACTAAACATCATCAACTTATGGGTGACCTTCCATCGGCGAGGGTTAATCCTACCAGGCCTTTCTATAATGTGGGAGTCGACTATACAGGTCATGTTTTTCTTAAGGCAAGTTCAGGTCGAGGCATTAAATGCATTAAAGGTTATGTCGCGGTGTTTACGTGTATGGCCACCAAGGCGGTGCACTTAGAGTTGGTGTCTAACCTGACGAGTTCGGCATTCTTAGCAGCATTACGCAGGATGGTAGCTCGTCGAGGGAAACCGCGGCATATCTTTAGTGATAATGGAACCAATTTTGTAGGAGCAAATAAGATTTTACAGCAGGAGTACGAAGAGATGCTAAAGATTTTCGATAGTGAGTTTTACTCCAATGTTGCAGACATGGGAATAACTTGGCACTTTAATGCACCATCTTGGCCATCAGCAAGCGGTCTCTGTGAGGCAGCAGTAAAAAGCCTTAAATTTCATCTCAAGAGGGTTGTCGGTGAGCAGAAGCTCACATACGAAGAGTTCACGACGCTGCTAACTCAGCTTGAAGCCTGTTTAAATTCGAGGCCTTTGTGTCCATTAAATGAAGACCCAGAAGATTTAAATTATTTGACACCTTCGCACTTTTTATCAAGTGGCCCGATCTTAACCATATATGAAACCGAACGGGATCTTAGAACAAGATGGCACCTAACCCAGAAAATATACCAAGATATTTGGAAAAGATGGCAACATGAATATTTAACAAGTCTATCGGCGAGGTGCAAATGGCGACAACCGCAAAATAATATCAAGTTAAACGATATCGTAATCATCAACGATAGCAACCTTCCTGCCGGCAAGTGGGCCTTAGGTCGGGTGGTTGAATTACACCCCGGTCAAGACGGATTCGTGCGAGTTGTAACACTAAAAACTAAAAATGGTTATCTGAAGAGGCCAATCGTAAAATTATCCATTCTTCCTATACACCCAGAAAAATCGCAAGAAGAAGTCCCAACAAAGCAAGAAAAAACACAAACAAACGGAGGCGGCAAGAGAAAATATAATTTCGCAACAGTCGCTTCAGCCGTATTACTATTTTTCATGACTCTTATTGTTAACATCCACGGATCATTTACTATCACTCCATTGCAAAATAACAGCGCTTTCTATTTCGACAAGATGACTAACATGCATGAGATAAGAGAGGACTGGCGGCTAGTTGTCTACTATGATATGAACCCGTACTGGGAAGGCACAGCAGCTACTATCAAGTACACCGAATACCTAGAAAACGTATGTTCAAAGATAAGAAACCTATCACATTGCGACGGTGTCGTGTATCAATTAAGACATGAATACTCCGAGCTGCAACACTATAATGATATGTTATTGGAGCAACAAGTTAAAAGGCGCTGGCGCATCCGTCGGGGATTGATCAATGGAGTTGGAAACGTTGCTAATAAATTATTTGGGATATTGGATAGTGATTTTGCAGAAAAATATGAACAGGATATCGAACTAATCAGAACAAATCAGAGACATCTAGCAAAATTATGGAGCAATCAAACATCTTTAGTTGAAGCAGAATTCAATGTTATCAAGAGAGTAGAATCTCTCATGGAACAACACCATAAATCAGCGAATCAGAAGATGATTACATTTGAAAAATCAATGAATGTAGTACAAGCGGAGCTGCGGAATAGTTCCTACATCAGCGAATTTACATTAACTGCTATGATAACCAACAATATCATAAATAAATTGAGGTATATACAAGATTATCTTTTAGATGCTCTTACCGACGTTTTCCACGGGAAGTTTAACCTTCACCTATTAGCTCCGGAGCAATTGCAACAGGAACTGAGTGTCATCGCATCTCATATATCTAAAGACCTGTCTTTACCGACCGACCACGCCAACCTATCTAAATTGTATAAACTTATCAACATTAAAGCACGCTTTTCCGAGAATTATGGCATATTCGAAATCCGAATCCCACTAATTGCACGCGATATTTACGATATACTGAAAGTAATTCCTATACCTAGACCATTAGGAAAGTCCATGAGCTACACGGTGCCTATAAGCGAGTACCTGGCATTGAACATAAAAAAGGATTCATTTCTATCTTTATCGCTAGGGGATTTACACGAATGCCTGGAACGAGATTTTGATACTGTGTTGTGTCGATTCAGAAAGCCTATTTATCATATGAACAGTGATCAGAATTTATGTGAGAAGAGAGAAGATTATGAAACTTGCAAGGTTATCATAAATACATGCAAAAATAATTTTATATCAACAAACCAAATGAACACCTATTTTTATTTCTGCTGTAGTAAATGCTACTACAAGTTGCTATGCGATGATCAAGTTACTACAATTCCGCTAAGTAACGCAGGACTGCTTACACTGGGTCAAGGTTGTCTTATAAAATCAGCTGATTTCTATATTTATTCTAATAAACAAGAAGTCAGTAATACCAACTGGAAACTTGATATTGGTGTACCTAACATTTCTCCGATAAATCATCTTGTAAATATTTCCTTGCCTGATCTTCATGTCAATACCACAGATAATAATAATCAACGACAGATCTTTGCCATTCAAGAACAGTTGGATAATATGAAACGAGTCGATCCGTTAGCAGACGATATATCCTACCATGACATTCACCATTATATCCTGATATATCTGGTGGTCGCAGCGGCCGGAATATTCGGCGGTTTCTACGTGTATAAACGCGCGCGAGGCGCGCGAGGCGCGCGTGGCCGTGCAGGGTGCAGTCGCAGGGAAGATAAGTGTAATAGTGATGTGCAATGTGTAGATGTTGAGTTGCAAGAGACAGTTGTAAATCAGTGTAATGGTGTTAACATTCCGAGTGTATTGCCGGACCGTTATGTGAAACAAAGACAAAGCCGAAGTACTTCACCAGTGCTTCAGTCGGTGTTTACTATCACCGATTCGTGAATCTAATTTCATTTTAACATTAAGTTTATGTTTATATTTTTTTTCTTTATGTCGTAATATTCTTTAAGCTATATTGTCAATCACCTTGTTAATAGTTTTAACTCATCTCATTCGCATCATCTTTTCGCCCGGGAGCATGTACGGGCTAGCACGTACAATATTGTTTTGTCAGCAGTTTACGCTACCATGCATAATTTTATAACAGTCGACAGTACGCAAATACAGTACATAGCAATCGGTAGCGCGTGCTCATAATTATCATTCTATCATTTTATCATTTATAATTAATCTATCAAATAAACATTTATTTCCACGCCGGACTTTTACTATCAATCCAAGCTGTACGGGTATCGTCTCAGCCCGTACACCACAAAATGCATCTATTTACAAAATTAAATGTCAAAGTTATATTTTCCCACATGTTATGTTGATAAGAGTGACTGAACAAAATCGTTCAAAACCAATGAGTATATCTGGATGAGAATCTTTTTTTTTGCCTTTCCATGCACTATAGTCTTATTTTCGAAGCTGTTTAACACAACTGATATTTAATTCTGTTATTTCTCATAATGTTAGAAACACCACTATCTAATTGGAATTGCCATATCATTGCATTTAAATCAATTTATTTTGTCAAATTGGAATTAGATTTAATTACGTTGTACACCAATATTCTTAATTACATTGATATTTTCTTTTGATTTCAATATACTCTTGGTTGTAGAGGAGGCCCGTGTCCTGCAGTGCGATGTATATGGACTGATACAGTACATGTATAATGACCAAAGGATATTATAAAAAATAATGGTTATTAACTTGAAATTTCAATTTCAAAGTATTTGCAATCTAAAATTCCAGGGCATACATCTGACTTCATAGTTTTATGTATTGATATTTAATTATAATATTATAACAGTGAAAAAGCCATTATTATTGTTATTATAATATCTTAGATGTAAACATTGGTTACACTAACTGAACTTTGACATGTTTTTTTCATGTTCATGTTATCGCGACACCACACTGAGATAAATAAACATACTTATTAATTTGACATTCCATATTGATTCGTCATCTCTTACAATATCATCAATGACCTTAAATTTTGACTAATTAATGTTATTATACGATAACATGAAAGGTTGATACTGAAATAAGAATTTTTGTAAATGAAAACTTACATAATATTACTGAAAATACCTCTGATACAAAACTATCATGGTGAATATGAGTTTACAAATCAAAAACTTCAATATTTCTGTCACTAATGATCTAATACACGCATATGAAGATTTCCCTACACTTTTGTTTGTATGTATCAACACTATTCAGTGATAATGACCAGTAAATAATAAATATTAATGACTTACCATCTCTATATTCATCTCTAACATCTATGTACGCGTATTCGAGAGCCGATCCTTTCTTTGGGTCCTCAACCCCCTGTAATTTAGCTACTAACGTTGTTTTGCCAGTCTCGTTGTCGCCCAGTACCAAAACATTTTTATTTGAAGGTAGTTTTGTGTTGCCTTGATTCTGCACTTCTTCTAATATAGCAGACCTGAAATGCAAACAGAATTTGACCGAGCGCTCGTCAATCACTCGCTAGGTTGGCCTGGATATGAAATGCTTGCTAAACGCACTGGATCACGTCGTGTGAGTTCGTTACGCGTTTATTTTACACACAAAGGTGTAACGTCGCCGCCAGGTCACATATTTCTCAGGTAAGCTTCCAAGCACGTAGGTGTGACACATTGGTTCCCCCTATATGGGGATTGTATGTTACCCTTATAACTAACGGTGGACCATTACCATAGGTTGTCCTTGCCGTCGCCATTTTCCTTCTTTTTTGATCTAAGCCCATTAGCCTGGCCGTTTGTCTCCATTCTTCAGGAATTTTAGAAGATAACAACGGCACAGAAAGGCTTTTTCGTTTTCGTTTCTTCTGCCGTTCATACGTCACTCACGATGATGTCGGTGTTGCTGTGACAGATATTCAGACATAAAACGTAGACAATAGCAAGGAATCGATTTTAATTTTTCTTATTGGAAAAAAATCATAATTAATTTGATAACAATCATGTCATGGGAAAAATGAGAGAAAGGAAATAAAAATTTTCCTTATGCATGTGTGATTTAAATTATAAATGAAATAATAGAAATTATATTTTACAGAATAAAAATACCATACGCTGTACGCAAAAACACATTTTGTTTTTATTAATTGATTTTTCTCGGAAAATAGATGAGGAGGAAAATACGAGGTATATTACAATTATAATTATTTCAAAAATATAGCGCGTGCTTAAGTTCTGATAAAAGCACATGCATCAAAAATAATATTATAATGGTTAATTCCGCAAAATATGGATTTATAGATCAGTGGTCAAGTGCACGAACTGCGCACAAAAAAAAGGCAGCTGTCAAACGTAAAATGTCATTGCTCCCGTGACAGTCTACAAAATCATAAGGAACTTGGAAAATTACTAATTTTTCGTCGTAAAAAAACTTGGATAACATTTACTGTTGACAAACTGCATTTATATTGTTTATTCAAATTAGCATAATAAAAAATGTTCAGAAAGCCTAAGCCGGTTAAGAAGGGGAACCTTTCGCAGGTGAGTCATTTAATTATTTGTTTGGCATACAATCTATGCGGATTTGTTACTGTTACCACTGATTCACTTTATACATCTCTCCTAATTGCCACTGATAAATTTTAATGAGGATGTAGCTTTTTGATACGAGACACGAGGGATAAAAAACTATCAAATGTTATTTGTAAACAAAGAAGTCTTTGTAATTTAACTTCATACATTTGTATCTTTGACCATTCCTAATGCCTTATTAATTTATGACATCAGCCTCTTGATTTTTCATGGTCCTTAGATTTTCTAGTAGTTTTTTTCGATTGATTTCTTACAGTAACTAAAGAACAAAGACAGTATGATGTTTACATAATAATATTATATTTTGCTGTAACTGCATTGTTAACTGTGGTCCTTGAGTGCATTGATTTAATAACCAAGTTGGTAAATTAGTCTGTACAGCTTGTAATTGGTAATCATTGATACCATGAGTTCTTAAAATAACATTTTTTTATATCTTATTGGTTGCTTTCATTTGGAAGAAAGTAATTATAGGTACATATTAAATTAAATAAATTATTAAACACACTCAACAGTCACATACATAGACCTGACCCCACACTAAGATTGAGTCTTGTGTTGTTGGTATCAGGAACTACAAGAGACTTTTTGGTCTCACAAACATCCAGACCTGATACAAATACCTGTGGATCACACAAATATTTGTCTTAGGGGATTGAACCTGTGGCCTCATGTTTGACAGCCGGCATTCAACCAACTGCGCCACAGAGGCTGTTAATATTAATATTTTGCATTATCAGATTTAAGTGCTAAGAGAAAATTCATTGGTAATTGAGATTGTTTGGGAGGGTTTTTCAATTGGATTTTTAACAAAAAGTATTTCACAGGTAAACATGACTTTTTAAACACAGATAAAAATTATAATACGGCAATATTGCCATCTAGTGAAACACACATTGTAAGTTTATTTTTACCAATACATAGTATAAATTATTCTAATATTTCAGTTTGGACTGCTAGACATCCCAGATGTGGACGATGGTGATGACGAGCCACTAAACCTTTCTGATGATGATGTGGACTTGGAGGCAGAGTTAGCAGCCATCAGTGGGGGTGGGGGTAGACAACCGAGGCCAAGGAAACCAGCACCTGTCCCATCAGCTAACCTGGATGCCATGATTGCTGAAAGCTTGAAGGATATACCTTCTGATGAAGAGGTTTCTGGTAAGTTTACATCTTTTAAAATTTATGTTTATTTGAAAAACATTTAAAATCAAATTGAAAAGATCCTGTAGTGGGCATAATAATTTTAATTTCCCACTTAACATAGAGACATTAATGATTTTGAAATCCTGGGTAGAATGTATTTCAAAATTCATTACTGTTGTTTCCTCTTTCAATTAATTAATATACTGTAACATACTGTATTGTATCAGCCCATATACGTCCCACTGCAGGGCACAGGCCTCCTCTACAATCGAGAGTATGATTGAGAGGGGCTAGAGCATATAGTACACCATGCTGGTCTAGTGCCGGTTGGTGGACTTTACATGCCATAGTTATTTTCAGAAATCGCTATGGCATGCAGGTTTCCTCACGGTGTTTTCCTTCACCGTTATAGTGCATAGTAATTGTCCATCAAAACACACATGTCTCTGAAAAGTCAGATGTGTGAATGTTTGAACCCGTGACCACCGTGAACATGTAGGCAATCTCGTCTGGTCCGTTTACCAACAGGCCACCACGCACTATAAACTTCTGTCTTCTTCATACTCATTAATAAACACTCAAAATTACATATCCAACAAAATAGGTGACGATGATGACCCAGACCTCCTTAGTGAGCTAAAAGAGTTGGCTATCGACGACGAGGCGCCTCCCCCGCCGCCCCGTGCGTCCCGCCCCGCGCCCCCGCCTCCTGGCGTCCCCACTGCAGAGACCAGTACAGTCAGTCTGCTGCAAGAGAGGATATCTAACTATACGCAAGCTGAGCAAAAGGCGAAGGAGAATGGGGAAAGTAGCCGGGCTAGGAGGTAAGTGATTGTGTGTCCTTGGTTTCAGTTTATGATAAGTTTTTACATTTAAAGGTTTTAGTTGCCATTAATATTGGATAATATTTTTAATATTATAAATAAATAAAATACACCCAACAGTCACAAACATAGTCCTGACACCAGACTAAGATCGAGTCTTGTGTCGTGGGTATCAGAAACTACGAGAGCCTTTTCAGTCTCCCAAACACCTAGACCCGAAACAAATGCCTGTGGATCATCGTCATTTGTCTCGGTGCGGTGAGCGAACCCGCGGCCTCTCGTTTCACAGTCCGCGGCTAACCAACTGCGCCACATGTTTTTAGGAAAAACACAATCCCATTATGTGCATCTATGTTTTTGTTTTAATTGATATTTAATTGTAAATTTCAAAGTTATTAATCCAAAACATTCATAAATCCAAGATGGAGAACAAATTGATGAATGAGTCCACTACTGTCAATCAAAAGCACTGAACTTGAAAGTTTTTGTTACACATTCCCTACCTACTACTGGACAAATTGAGACTTAACATCTTATGTCTCAGGATGGCGAGCGCAGTGGAATTCCAAGCATTGCCTTGTAATTCATGGTGTTGTTTGGTTTCGTTACTGTCCATGAGCGGTCGTATCGCTTACCATCAGGCGAATGGCATGCTCGTCTCGCCAATCATTGCAATAAAAAAAAAATCCCTACCATAAACACCATCGAAAATGTAAAATAAAAACTATACTTCTTTGTCAATGGTGCCCTTACAGTAATTAGACTCAATAGAACCCATTGTCCACTATTGCGTCAACATTAGTTGTAACAATAGCTGCAACAATTTCGCTTGATTGAACCACCCGCCCACTCCGTCGTGTTTGCAATGAAGGGTACTTTGTTTCCACTTAACAGTATCCGCAGTTGAGAAAATAATTCACTGTAATTGGAAGTAGGAAGACTTAATAATTCTCCAATGAAATACATGTGAACTTGAAGTGTATAAACTAATAATACCGGTGTTAAATGTAAGGCGGTTTTAGGATTATATTTTAATTAAATTGAAACTGATGCTGTTTTTCTTGTATGTAGCTTTTCGACTACATTGGCCGTAGTCTGTATATTATAACCATCGGTAGTGTTCGTTGCGTTCCCAGTTTTCGTCACAAGACTTGTAAATTACACTTGTGATCTAATCACTATCAGTTATTCAAAAAAATCAGCCCATGGACATAACAAGTCTATTGTTATATCTTACAGTACAACTATTCGTAAGCAAAATTACCCAATAAATTACCCCACCTTCCCCTAATAAACATCAACAATCCAAACAGATTCTCTCGCGGCCTGCGTACACTCAACGACCTTCTAAAGCAAGCTAAAGCCGGGAAACCAATCAAGGACGAAGACATCCCCCCTCCAGTGCCGCTAGGTAAACCGGCCGAAAGTACCCCAGCGCCGGCGCCCACGTCACCTGACGCTCCTCTCATAGACTTTGGAGCTCCGGAGCCGCCGAGTATGCCTGAACCACAGGAAGCCCCGCCGCCGCCGCCACCCACTGAACCAGAACTGTCGCCGGAAAGACAGCAGAAACTGGATGAGATATTGAGTGAGTATGATTCTTGTGTTTCTTCAACTATCGTATAGGTATAGTTAAGGGCAGGTATTTTATACTGCCTCGGTGGCGTAGTTGTGCTACGGTATGGTTATAAAGCTAAGGTCTCGGGTTCGAATCCCGGGTCGGGCAAAGGGATGCTGGGTTTTTCTATTTATTATCAGTCCGGATTCAGGAATTTGTGCCCGATATGGCGATAAGCTCCTATCACATCGTGGGACGGAACATACAAGGCGAAATTTGGGTGTCCTGGTGGCGCCTCTGCCTACCCCTTCTGGGGTAAAGGCGTGTGTTTATGTATGTATTTTATACTGCTGTAAAACTATAAAACTGGGCATGGTGTTTTGTTATCTCATAGTTTTCTTAACTGGTTGTCATAATTTGGCTGATAAAGTGCGTTTTCATACGTAGCTTGAATTTGAATGTATGTATGTAATATAGCGAATAAAAGTATCATTTTATTTTTTTAAGCAAGTTAACAAACAATAATCCAATTGCAACAATCTTGAAAACATAACAAAAATTAAACTCATTTTATGTTTAAACGACTTGACATTAATGACCATAATATCCTTTCAGAACGGCAAACGGAGTTCAAAGCGGCCGCGCTTCATTGCAAGAGGTCTGGCGACAAGACTTTAGCACTCGAGTTCTTGAAGACCGTCAAACAGTTCGACATGCTGGTCTCAGCCTTCAAGACCACGGAGGAGGGCATGGACTTTGATCTAGCTGACCTGCCGACCTTGGAGTCAGTTGCGGCGGCAGTCAAGACGCCCAAAACTGAAGACGCCACGCAGAAATCTGAAGGTTATTGTGAGAATAGACTTTTTTCAGAGCATTTCAGATTTTTTTATAATACTGACATTTTAATGGTCCCTTACTTTGCTTATTTTATGTGTATCATATCCTAATATTATTTTAATGATGTCATATTGCTATTGATCAGTTATTTTTGTAGTATTATAACTCTTGTTATACCGTCTATTATACAAGGTATATCAAGACTGCGACCGAAAACGAAGCCAGGTGGTAGTATACGTGACTTCAGACACAATGCAACTAAAATTACGCAAAAATAATCGTCAACTTTTTTTGGTAATTTTTTACTTATCGTCGTATTTGAGTGATAAATACATAGTTTTCTTAAAATAATGATGTACACCTTCTTATTTTTTAAGACGCGATGGTACGATAGGGTTTAAATTACTATTCTCGCAATAACTAGGTTTTAACTACCCAAAAACAACGATTTTTAAAAAATTGCAAAAAAAGAATCTGACACTTATTTTGCGAAAAATTTATTTGCATTGTGTCTGTAACCACTAAAACTACCACCCGGCTTCATTTTCGGTCGCAGTCTTGATATACCTGGTATATGAAACATCATAAAAATAAAGAAAAAAATTGTATCGTATGTAAATAAAAATAAATTGTTACCAGAGCCCGCGTCACCGCCGGCCGCCGAGCCAGCGGAACTGGTGACGGCATCGACCTTGGACGAAGCTCTCAAACAGCGACTCACTTACTTCCAGGTAATTTTTCAACTGAATGTTAAATGCCACACTTTGACATGCATTTTGGAGTATTTAGTCACTATTACAAAGGTCTAAATGCCTATAAATCGTGGAGATGCAGGTGTCCAGTAGTGGGGTTTATACGGACCGATGTACTTAACTGGAAACTGCCTATGATGAATCGGCATTTTTCCTGCCAATCCCATCTGAATATCTATTTTAATTACTGTAAGCAATGTACTTTGAAAAAGATATGAGAATCGAGGCTTGGCGAGTTTCATCGATAGTTTAGTCGAGTTTCATCTATGCAGTTTACTGCAATGATGATAAATGATTAATTTGATTTTATCTTTATCAATGATAATTTACCTTCAAACCAACCAGTACTGTGACATCAAAACTTAATTAACATCAAACAACTATACCGATATTTCTATCGATAATGGCTATTAAATTCTATCGATAATCATTGACAGCCCTGTGGCGCAGTTCGTTAGACGCCAGCTGCGAAACGAGGGTCGCGGGTTCGATTCCCGCACCGAGACAAATGTTTGTGTAAACCACAATTTGTTTCGGGTCTGAGTGTTTGTGAGACCGAAAAGTCTCTTGTAATTCTTGATACCCACGTCACAAGACTCGATCTTAGTGTGTGATCAGTAACTATGTATGTGACTGTTGGGTGTATTTATTATTATTTATTAATCCGTAGCAACAAGAAGTAAAAGCAAAAGAAGACGGCAACTCGTCCAAGGCTCGTCGTATGGGGCGTATAGTGAAGCAGTACGCGGCCGCAGTACGTGCGCATGCGGCGGGCAAGACTATCGATACTGAGGATCTGCCCACCCCGCCGGGGTTCGCACCGCTGCCTAGTGAAGGTGTAAGTCATGGATTGTGATGAATCTTGTATGTCTGGATGTTTAATGTCTGAATGGCAATTTTAAATAAAATTGGTAGAAAGAATATATAATTAAGTCGATTTTTATACAGTATCGATTACTAAGAATAAAGTTTCATCGATTTAATACACATCAAAACAACATTATATTTACACAACATAAATGTGTTTATCAATCATCGCACTGAAAACTATTAATACGTAAATCCATTGTCTTCGAATTTTCTTCTTACGTCAACTCGCACTAGGCTAGCGTGGTGGACTGTTACCTGAGCCCTGTTCATTGTAAAGGAGGTGTCCCACAGTGGGAAATAAATGGGCTGGATACTTAATACTTAATTTTTATATCACAAATTTTACCTTCCTAGTATTCTGCTAACAAAACTGTAACTCCACAGGGTGCTCCATCTGCCCCAGCGGCAACATCAGCGCCCTCCGTACCTTCCATTCCCTCCCCTTCATCCCCATCCCCCGCCCCGTCCCCACAGCCCGCGCCCCGCGCCTCCGCCACCAGATACCAGAAGCAACTCGCCTTCCTGCTGCAGAGGCAGAAACAGTTTAAGGAAGCAGCGTTGAAGGCTAAGCGGGATGGTATGTCAGTGATTCAGTAGAATTTGAGTTATTTGTGTGATAGACAAGGGGAACGCCTCGGTGGCGTAGTTGTACTAAGGTAGGATTACAAAGCTGAGGTCTCGGGTTCGAATCCCGGGTCGGGCAAAATGATATTTCGTTTTCTATTTATTATCAGCCCGGAGTCAGGAATGTATGCCCGATATGGGGATAGGCTCGCCCCCTATCACTTCGTGGGACGGAACATACTAGGCGAAATGTGGGTGTCCTGGTGGCGCCTCTGCCTACTCCTTCTGGGATAAAAGCGTGTGTTTATGTATGTATGTATGTATTTTATATGTATGTATTTGCTGTAAAACTATAAAACTGGGCATGGTGTTTACATACTTAATGTAAATACATACTTAATCGAAAAAGAACTTTTTTGCTCTGACAAGAATATCGAAATCAACGTGGGGGCTTACAATCAATACATTAAAAACCATCTATGGAGCGACTTACTTAGGATGTATTACTTACGGATCCCCCGTATGGGCTGATAGGGCCACTATCGGTGCTGTGCGAAGGAAATTGCTCCAGAGCCAACGTTTGGCGTTGATATTCTTGTGTAAGGCGTATAGAACTGTTAGTACCGAGGCTTTGCCTGTCCTAGCGGGTGTACTTCCAGTCGACCTGGAGGTACAACGTCGCGCCGCGATGTATTACTCAACTAGAGAGAATATGGACAAAAGATTTTTAAATTCACGTGAACTTTTAAAAGTAGACAGATTATTTAAGCCGCTCTCAGTTGTATATAACGAACTAATAGATGAATGGCAAAATAGATGGGATGTATCTTTGAAGGGTATCTTTTGGATAATCTATACCAATATTTTCCATGCGTGCGTGATCGTTTGACTAAGACTTGGCTAGATATCGATTATTACGTATCACAGTTTCTTACGGGCCATGGTAACTTTAAGTCTAAACTGTACTCATTTAAGCTCGTTGATTCGCCTGCGTGCTCATGTTCAACACATTATTGCAAATATGAGCAGTCCGCGCATCATATACTTTGGGAGTGTAGTCTTTGGCAAAATGAGCGTATAACCATGCTAGATAGTATGCAAATAACATCTGGAGTTGTATACTACACGGACCTTGTGGAGACTAGGAAGAATTTCCGTGCTTTCCGGCGATTTTGCCATACCTATTATTGGAATCAAGTATAACAGCTTACATAATAGGTCCCATTTAAATGTAATAATGACTAATCCGTGGTGCTTTACAGCTGGCTTATCTGGCTGTAAATGTCTTTATGCGAGGTTATTTACCTCTTTAGTTCATTGTTTTGTCACCCGCTTTATTAGGGAGGGAAGTGGACAATAATTTATTTCCAACTCCTCCTATTAATTTAACTTTTTGATTGATTTCGTTGCGGGTTAAAGACAAGTTAGACATTCCCGGAGACTCGCTGAGCTTCAATGCTCAGTGTCATTAAAATGCGTGCCACTGTTGATCCCGGCTTACAGGAGTTGCAGTGGCGGGTGTGAGGGCGGGACAGTCGTAATACTTAATGTATGAATAACTGGAGGATCTGGCTCGAAGGGTCAAAATTTTGGTCATTGTTAATGCTCTTAGCTATAAGGAGTGTTTCCTTTAATATGAAGACAAAATTCCAGATAAATTACACTACTAATACATACATAATGCGAAGAACTTTATCATGTTTACCGTAATATTGTGATAGATTGATTTAAAATGCAAGTGTAGATTATAAATTGTTGTTTTCCGTTCATCAGGTGACACGCAACAAGCTCTGGAGTATTTGAAAGCTGCTAAAGGATTCGACACAGTGATAGAAGCGGCGAAAGGAGGACTCGCTGTGGATCTCAAGTCTCTACCGCTACCTCCGAGGGCCAAAGAGGATCTTGAACACACGTAAGTTCAAAAAATAATGTTTGTATACTTATTGATTTCGTTTTTTGAATATAATTAGGGTGGAGGGTGAGGATGTGGATGGAGTCTTTTCTACAGAAATTATTAACAAAATAATAACGTAATCGTTCAGCATTCAATGGAACTATTAAATTTAATTTCCCATCCATTTTTGGAGCCTGGCCGAATTCGTACTATAGGTGGCTAAAATGTGCTTTCTTGTATAGAAGTGCAAAAATACACAGGTTTCCTCATATTTTTTTTTATGGAATAATAAATTAACTATTGCACCAAAACCCTCCACTCTTTATCTCAATCATTACATAACTTCAACGCCTATTTTCTTCCAGATTCGACGTGGTCTCAGCCGAAGACTGCGGTCCTTCAGACGAGGTGCCAACAGTCTCTGCAGAAGACGAAGACGCATTATCAAGGCTGTATAACCAACTGACGTCACAGCTAAAGCTATGCCTGTCCAATCGAGACCATAACCGGGCCATGGGCAACGTGGCTGAGGCCAACCGGTATGAGCATCTGGCCGTGGGGGTGAAACAGGATTTGGATGTTGTCGCTGTCGCCAAGAGGTAAATTGCACATATATCTAGATATTTTTCTTTATTTTAAGACAGGATATGTCCGTTTGACCAAATTCGGCTTATAGCTCACTTACGGATTCGATTTTTTTTAACTGTTTAGAATACATTTGCAGTGTCTTTTAATTGAAAACTACATCTCTAAATATTTTTCTTGGTTGATTAATGGATGTTTAAAAATAACCAACTAAAAACGTTCGCAAGTTGTATAAAAATCCGGCTCGAAGGACTAAAATGAATTGATTTTACTTGACGTTAATTTTATGAACAATATTCCCAGTTTAGGCCAGTCGGTGCCGAAGTTTCACTACGAGTCTCGTCAGTTCGCGGTAGTGAAGTGCAACACGGATCTGAACGAGAATGATTTGGAGCTGACTATAGTGCGTGGCATCGCGTACAACGTGCCCAACCCTAAGGAGGTCGATACTTACGTCAAGTTCGAGTTCCCGTATCCGCAGGTAAGAAATTAAACAGTATTAACTTGATTTCACAAAGTGTACAGAAGTATAGATTATACTTTTAAAATGTAAAGAAGCTAAAGGGTGTATCTTTGTAAGAAAGATTATTTTTTTGTATGGATATCGTCAATATAAGAATAATTCCACTCATATACATTCCTCCTTTATAATCAACAATTCGATTGAGAGGCCATAGCTGAATTCGACTCCGAATTTCTAAATGTATGGCCTACAGGTTAGACTTTAGTTTTAATTTGGACATGGAGTTGTTTCAATGCAAAAAAAACGTCGATTTCCTTATGTAATAGCAAAAACAAAAAATATGTTTTTTTTAATTCCAGGAAGCGCCAGTATCAGACTCGACGTCAGTAGTGAAGAACACAAACAGTCCCGATTACAACGCGGTATTCCCGCTCGCCATACAGCGGTCCGCGCGAAACTGCCTGCGAGTGTTCAAACGACACGCCATCAAACTACAAGTCTACTCGCGGGGGTAAGGATTTATCAATTAACTTTGATGATTAGACATAGAGGAAGGAGCAAGAAATAATACGTAAACTGGGCTATTTGTAACTAATACTTAAAATTATGAGTTGCCATTTAAGTGGAAAAATGTTGCCACTGCCAAAACAGTTTAAAATCCTTCTAAAATTCTATTGTGGAAGTTTTGTGATTATACAAATGGGACCAACATTTCATAACATCTTACAATTTTAATATTTAATTAATGTAATTCATTTGCTTGGCTGAGCGTTAATATTGGACATTTTTAAGATGCAAATTTTTCCTACTGCATACGAAGCTATGGAGTTCCCACTCCTTTCTCTATGTCTAGGTATATTTGAATCGCCCTGTTTACTTTTGTACCACCTCGCCCCCTATCACATCATGGGACGGAACATACAAGGCGAAATGTGGGTGTCCTAGTGGTGCCTCTGCCTACCCCTTTTGGGGTAAAGGCGTGAGTTTATGTATGTATGTAAAAAGACGAAACAAAGAAAGAAATCAAAACGAAATTTTATGCGTGCGTGTTTACGGGCACGAATGCGTGCGTGCGTGCGTATGTACGGGCCCGTATGAGATAGAATTATTTTGGTCTTTTGATTATTGTCTAACAATTTATTGAATGGGGTATTTTACTATAAGAAAGAAAAAATCTAAAAACTATAAATGTATATAGTAGAGCATTAAGCAATAAGTATATGTTAATTTCAGTTTATATTTCCAAGGAATAAATTTTATAATTCGTTTTGAAAATTTCAATTTTTTTATCTGTCCTAAAAAGATGTGAAACGGCTGCCGCCATGATGGATAACGATTCTACGTCATTCCGCGAGTAGAATACCCCCTCCGGTGTCCAAGAGCTCATAATATCACAGGTTGTTTACTGGTTGAGTGACGTATCATTTTAAAGGAACATGGCGCCTAGCGTTTTCACATACTTGCGCGCAAAAATTTAAAATTTAAATTTTAAATGGATTTTTATTGGACTTGCCGAGCGAATAAAAATTTAATATTTTTTTAATAGTTTGTCTTAATCTTAGGAATAACTTAAAAGACTTTTTGAAAATGGGTAGAATACCCCATTGTTTCACTTTGAATATTGTCTTTACCTTATAACTATAACACCTGATGGTCACATCCCATTAATAGTGATATATTGTGTTTATCTTTACTGTGTTACCTGATGGTGTTTTCGCATGTGTAGCGTATAGTATAGTGTAGTGTGTGGTGTGTGGAGTGCTAGCGGTAGAGTTGTTGTAGCGGCGGGTGGAGTGAGTGCGTGGGTTGTTGCAGCGGGTGGTTCAGCCGCGACTCTCTGCTCGGCACGGTCACTGTGAAGCTGGCGCCGCTGGAGAACCACGCCACACTGCACGATGCTTATCCGGTGAGTAACCAATTACCAGTAATAACTACACTGGTTGCAAAATTGTTGCCAGCTTATATGATATTACCCCATCATACGTATCACTACCATAGTTATTATGGCTATATTGATTAACAGCACATTTGTTACTGCAGTACTAGTTACCGCATTTGTTTCTGCCATATTATTAATTGTTCTTACCACTGGTCTTACCGCCAAACTTGTTAACATTACATACTATAGTTTTGTACAAACGTAATAAAAATTGTGCTGTACCTGATTGCAAGTGCAATACTATACAATTAAATAAGAAATAATGAGAAAAAATAATATCAAGATTCGATTTTATTTTCTGTTTTATTGTTCAAACCGACTCCATAAAGCTAAATGTTTTTCAGGAACAATATAAATTGTGTTTTTGAACAGTGAAGTAATTGAGCGTAATTCTTAAAATCATTAATCTATACTTTTAAATTTAATTTTTATTGAAATCCCTACAATCAATGTAATATAATTGTAATTTTCTTAAAAATCTAATTAGTATGTTTATATATCTCCATAGCTGATGGACGGTCGCCGTTCCGCGGGAGGTTCCTTAGAAGTAAAACTTCGAGTACGCACACCATTAGTTCAACAAGAAGTGGAGAACACCACACACCGTTGGCTGGTCATCGACAACTGACCGTTCGATATCGATGGCGGATGACGCTTGTCTATGATTCATACAGCTTATACGTCTTTCCAAACTGAGACGTCAGTAGAGATGTCGCTAATTGAACGGTTTAGTTCTGATAAATATCGAAAACTGGCAACTCAGTTCGTGAAGGCGTTATTGTAGTGTAATTCTTAAATTTTATCGATAATGCAATCGAATTGTACGCTTTTAAATTAAGAAATATTATATTTTTCTTTAAATATTTTAGTACACTGTTTGGATATTTAATATTGTTCGTTTTAAAATAGCGTAAAAATAAATGTCTTGAATCAATTGCAAGCTTTGGTTATCGACGTAAATATAAGCCATACATAGTTAGTTGTTTATGGCATTTTAAACAATTTTTATTGTAAGGTCACGATAATTTTTTAAAAAATACTCTGAACAATGCAAAATACATAATGTAACTTTATGTTAAATACAGACTAGTGATCAATCAATGTGTCGATACAAATTATCGATAACTCGGTTGAACAGAAATCGTATATAAAACCTATCTGAAATTAAATTTTTGATGCCCTGTTATTAGAATTTAATTAATTCCGTTTGTAATTTTGTAAATTTATTAAATTAATGATCTTTATTTTAGTTTTAAGATAATGTCCAAATGTGGTCGTAAAAATACAATACTTTGTAACAATATGTATTATAAGAATAGTTAAGATAATAATTTCTGCCTCGGTCCATTACTATTTGTAACAATCGCAACGTGTTTATGTTACATTTGAACCGATGTAAAGTGAGAATGAAAATTCCTTGGTTTTCAAAGTGGTGTTGAAGTTGTTTCATCCTAACGATTGTCTAAAGTGGCAACCAACAAAAGTAGGATGTAAATGTTTAATGTTATAGAAGACGCGATTATTTACAGATTAAGCACGTTAAGGAATTATTTCACGAAGGTGCATAATATTATGGTTTTTAAGTTATTTAAAAAAACAAAAAACTATACAGGGTGAATTTTTCAAGTGTGCGTGGATGGCTAAATCCGAAATTATAAGGAATAGTGAAAAATACTGAAAGGAGTCACGAGCCCGATTTCGATGAAAACTAAAACTGCATACTTGGATTTTTGATAAATCAATATTCCTAGCGAGGAATCGAACCCAATGATTTTGAAAAAAATAACACAGTTTTCATCAAAATCGGGTTCGTGACTTCTTTCAGTATTTTTCGCTATTCCTCATATTTTCGGATTTGGCCATCCACGCCCACTTGAAAAACTCATCCTGTATATACAGATATATAAATACAGATAGTATTTATGAAGGTAAAAGAGTAAGTAATCTTTGGGCTGTTTTCTCAAGTCGGCGAGTCTCGATGAAAATTCTTGAGAAGCCTATATTCAGCAATGGACTTCTTGTGTCTATCCATATATTATAGTTATCATTTAAACATATTTGTTGCGATTGACGATATTAATTTGTATGATATGCACATAGCTTTAATTGTAAATTTGTTAATAAACGGTATAAAAATGGAAATGGTACTAAACCGGTGCATCGTAGATGTATTCTGTTATTTTTATAAAAATAAAAGAGTTTGCCAACCATTTGTGTTTTATTTCTCATACTTTATTACGTATTTTAAAATGGATTCAATTTATAAATTGATTTATAAGAATGCTTGAGTGGTTCGCGTTTTAAGTTTTGTTTAGCATGTGCAATGGTGTGTTGTTTAGCTGTGTGGGTTTAGCTTATTATATTATGGGAGATAGCCGGATGCCCCTTTTTAAAGAATACATAATTTTTTGAACTACTTTTAGTATATTTTAAATAATTAGGACTGAACATAAAAAAATGCAAATAAAAGGATAAATATTACAAAAATATTCAAGTACACAGCATTCAATATACGTATATAAAGCATTTTACCACAATGTTGCTAAAATGTTAGATTATAACCGGATTTGGCCGGAAGGAGTCGTGATTTGTTTATTAATTTATAACTTGTTGTATTGAAATGTGAACGTTTTGAGCACGACTGTCACACAACTAACATTATTTGCAAATATATATTATGATTCATTTTTGTAAGCAAATGACCTTGAAAAACAGTATTGGTTATTTGATCCCAATAGTGGGTGAAAACTTAAACTACATGCTTTCTAAAGGTGAATTTTTGTAAGCAGCTACACTTACTAAGTTATTTCTTGGTAGTATTGTCGGTTTTTAGTCCTGCTATTTATAATAAAGACGAAAACCAATGAACTTGTAGCCCCTGTAATAAGTAAAACGCAACACATGGAATATTTGCGCTTTTGATTAAAGTGCTGATGTTTTTAGTTTTTAATGGAAAAGTGACGAAAAATGAAAGAAAGTCAATAAATGAATGTGAATTATGTATGAGCTAAAAAAGAAATATCACAAAATAGATAAAAAATATCATGTGGCCCATGAGGGGATCGAACCCGCGACCTTCGCGTTATTAGCACGACGCTCTAACCAACTGAGCTAATGGGCCAGATGTATGGCTTGTCGAAATTGTCATACCTATTATGACAGCCTTTGCACATATAAAAATAATACCAATATTTATTTTATTATAAAAACAAAACAAATGGAATTTGACTATGTCTGGTCCGGTCAATTTAGACCAAAAAATGAGAGTGAAGTTACATAAAGTCCCAACAAGCTGAATTTCTGTGAAATTGTTCAAAATATAATTATAAACAATGTCTAAAAGTTCCCCATCATTCCCCTGTAAGGAATTTTTTTTATTCAAGGTCAAAGCTAAAAAAAAAAGTTTTTCGCGATTTTCAGCAAAACGGTAAGTTTTATCATAAAAGTACCTCAGACAAAAATTGTAGATCATAAAATTATCTACAAAAATGTATCAATACTTTTTTTCCTACAACACCGTTTCTGAGATATAGCAATTCAAAAAGTTATAAAAGTTGTTATCGTCGTAATATGCATGAGTACACCACGTATATACCTACATCTAGAGTTGTTATATTTATGGTTTCATTTTACTTGATATTCTTATAGTTAAAACTTATGTATATTTTATATTGTAAGTATAAGTTACAATGACCGATAGAAAAATATTTAAACATTTAATATATAACATATATATATGAAAAAACTATTTTTTTCTTAAAACCAGGAAAAGCTCAGCATCAATCAGATATATATTCATCAAAAAGTTTACTTACTTTTGTAAAGTGTCAAGATCATGTACTATTTTTACACTCAATAACTGGCTGTGATACGACATCTGCATTTTACAGGAGGGGTAAAACAGCAGTTTTCAAAATGTTTGAAAAACAAGATTTAATTCAATGTGCTGAAGTTTTTAAAAAGAGTAATTCAACTCAACAAGAAGTTATTACCAACGGCATCCGCTTTCTTCTTTCTATGTACGGAGCTCCTAAAAAAACTACCTGTTTAGATAAGCATCGATATGCATGTTTCGTTAAAAATACTAAAAATAAAAAACAAGTTCAATTAGCTTGTCTTCCTCCAACCTCAGTTGCTGCTCACCAACATCTTTTTCGAGTATATTACCAAGTTCAAGTGTGGCTTGGTTATCAGCTAGACCCTACAGACTGGGGTTGGAAGTTGGTCAACAATATATTAGAGCCAGTTCAAACTTTACTTTCACCTGCGCCGGAAAAACTGCTGAACACTATTTTTGAGATGCAGTGCTAAATGTGGTTGCAAAAAAGTCGGACTGTCTTGTTCTTTGGCATGCACAAATTGTCAAGGCCGGTCGTGCTCTAATATTGAATCACAAACAATGGAGGATTCGTTTGACTCCGACGAAGTATCATGCGATACATCGCTATTGACGCAATTTACTTGCATCCAAAATGAAGATGAAGAAGAAGCAGGAGAAGAAGAACAAGAAGAAGATCAAGAAGAAGAACAAGAATTTGAAACTTACGAATAAGACGAATAAACTTCAACACTTTTTTTTAATTTACATTGCTTTTATCTTTCCCAATCTTTGAAAATTTCCGTTATTTTGCAATAGTTTTACATTAAACAGGATCACAACTGACCCGTGGAGTAGGCCTTCTGGGGAAACCACGTTAAAAAAAACGCGCTAAGTACACTACCTCATAGGTGGCGTGGAAACGTGTGCATATTATGACGATAACAACTTTTATAACTTTTTGAATCGTTATATCTCAGAAACGGTGGCTCGTAAGAAAAAAAGTATTAATACTTTTTTTATAGATAATTTTATGATCTACAATTTTTGTCTGAGGTACTTTTATGATAAAACTTACCGTTTTGCTGAAAATCGCGAAAAACTCTTTTTTTTTACCTTTAACCTTGAATAAAAAATTTTCCTTACAGGGGAATGATGGGGAACTTCTAGACATTGTTTATAATTATGTTTTGAACAATTTCACAGAAATTCAGCTTGTTGGGACTTTATGTAACTTCGAATGTCTAAATTGACCGGACTAACAAGACTGTTCAATGCATTTTACATGTAAGAAACATTAAAACATAGTGCTAAAAGTTGATAATAGATGGTGCTAGTGTATCTTCATTGATGTAGAATACTCGTACTGAATAACTAGGGTGTGTCTTTTGATTTATGAATGAATAAAATGGGTTATCTCAATAATAAATATATTACAATAAACAATAAATTTATTATTATTTATTATTCTTTATTTTTGAAAAATCCTTTTTCACAATTTTTAGGGAGGTCTTATTTCGGCATAAAGTTCCTGTAACTATGATTTAAATATTATTTTTTTAGTTATTTAATATCTTATTAACAATCAAGCAGAAACTAGGGCATAACATTTTAATAAATCATTGGCAGTGATGATAATATTACGCTAGAAATTGCGAAATTCTACTACTTTGAAAAAACAGCAAATATACGCTGTGACTTGCATTGTAAATATTTTATTAAGCAAGTTGTGCAATGTGCCATTTTTGCAATCGGTATTAGTAGAAGTTATACGTGGGTAGTTATCGGGCGTAATGTTTTCCCAAATGACGACCGATATGTGTCGTATTTCCTTTCGGCGACCTCGACGAAATTGCTATGGCGCTCCCTATCTGCCACTCCAACGTACGCAAGGAACACAAGAGCTAGTCTTACCTCCTTTATTTCCGGCTTCCTAACGCCCGTACTGCATCTACATGACTAGATTGTTAGGCGCCCCAGTTATCATGTTATTGTTATGACAATAATTTAAGGCGCTATATTCCATATGATTTAATACTGACATTTATGGCATTTTATTTTTAATAATAAATTCTTTATTAAAATATTTCCTTAGCCTAGGTAATTGGCAACAAAACCTTCACATAATTAATGCTTAGGCTAAGTAACAATTGCAATTAAACACGGCTGGTGCTTGACTTGGACAGCCCTGTATTTTAAGCATCAGCTGTCATCTACATTATGCATTTCCTAGATTCACGGATGTATATGAGCGTGCCCACAACGACAGCTTGAAATTAGTATATCTATAGAAAATGATATGTAGGTACATATGTATTATGTATGTAACTCGCTTGGTAAGCCCCTCCCTTTATGTTACGTCATACGCCTTCAGTTCCTCACAATGGCTTACATCAGAAGTCGGATGTATTTCACTACTGGCGTACAGGCTACAGACTACAGATCCGCAACGTAATTTTAAAGCTATTAGTCGTGTTACTGACCTGGTTTAATAATTGCAAGTCGTACTATATAGATAATTACAATTTTGTTTTTAAGGAAATTTATTTATTCTCATGAAAGAAATTTCGGTTATATAATCTTATGTATCTAGCAACAGTTTAATTTTGAAAACCTTATGTGTCAAAATAGGTAATGTTAACGCTGAGAACAATATTTACTAGGCCTTGCAGACAGGAATAAAAATGTATTCATAAAGGAGATAGTTAACTAAGGTCATCGTTTTGTACCTATACCTAGTAAATTCAATATTTGTAATATTGAATTTACGCTATTACGTCATTGTTCCTGACCAAACAATGCTGTCGTTTAATGCCAAAAGTCGCGCGAGATCGCAGGCTCCGACCCACTCGAAAATGGCTACACCGGTGCAGGTACTGTAACTAATTATAAAAATAATTATTACTAAGTAATATGTTTCTAGTTGCTTTATGAAATAAATCCCATAAGTTGTCCGGAATTAGGTTTATTGAAGGCGTTCACTGCCTGGAATGGCTATAGAGTCAGGTCCTATCATTTCTTTGAACGGAAATTACATCGGCGTATTATGTGGGACCGGCATTTGCGACCGGAATGGCTAGTCTCGCCCCCTCTTATAGCATAGGTAGTAATAGTAACATTTCTACCTATCTCCTCAGAATACAAGCGTATACATCAGGTTCTATTCTAAATTTTCAACGCCACCAAAGCTTTACGTATGTACGCCCCTCGATTTCATTCACAAGTTCGCATAGAAATGTAAACAGCGCTGGCCTCGGCATTGCGGCGGACTCTCAATCGATACAGCCTCGCGAATGTCAAGTTGAAGGGTGGGGTAGATGCCGAGGGGGTGGAAGAGAGGGGGGAGGTCGGGGTGCGGCGGGAATGACGTCATCGCGCCCACACAACAACCCTGCGACACTGCACGCCATTCGCTATTTTTAACAAAGTTTAAACAAAAGATATGATGGCACGTTGTGATAAGTGGGATGACCGATTTTTATATGGAGAGATTTTTGACTGGAAAATATGATACATTTAAATTATGTTTCCAAAATAGAGACAAATTTTCAAGAAGTCGCTGAATGTTGGCCGCTGTTAATAAGTCGCTATGGAATTATGATGATGATGAATTATTATATATTCATTTGGCGATCTAAGATATACTTAACATAATTATATTTTAAATATAATTATCTAAAATCGAGTGTATTTCCACCTTAAAGGCCGGCAACGCATCTCCATGCCCTATGGTGATGCAGATATTCATTGGCGACGGTGATCGCTTACATCAGGTGTAGTGTGTACCGTATGCTCGTTTGCTCCCTATAATATAAAAAAGTTAATTATAGATTTTATGTACACACCTAACTTTAATGTTTTCATTTGTATTTATTATTTGATGAGTAGGATTTACAATAATCATTGTAACACGAATGAGCTATGAACCCTGAACTCAGCTATACATAAGTACGATTGTTCTAACTTAAATAAAACAATATATTCCATTACACATCTCATGGATTTAAGGATTTAAGCAAGAATGTGTGCCAAATGCAAATGTGATAAATATACAAGATTATAAGAGACTTAATAAATCGGCAAACTGTAGATGGAAATGATACTTCTGCCCACTGCTTGGGGATAAAAGCGTGAGCGTGTATATTTATGTAAGGAAACGTTATGCGTGGGTGGTATGTTGGCGAGATCGGTGCACTGTAGAACAAATGCCACAAATTGATAACTGTGCGACATTTTCATTTTCAAAATTAAAAGTAGATTAATTATAGTAGAACATTTTAGTCGGTTACTTATACTTCATGTAAACTAAATTAGTAAGTAAAAGTGTACATATTTATCCCGAACATTTTGAATTCATCGAATCGATGTCACGGTTGTTTTTGAAGTTCAGTGATTGTTTTATAAAAGTACAAAATTACTAAAATACTGATTGTAAGTGCGGTACAGTATAGTTCAAAAATGTTATTTACTATCCATCATTATCTATCGTCGACAATATTATGCTGATCTGCTCCAAACCGGACAGAGAAAGGCTAAACCCAAAACGCGGCACATTTGCGCGGGTCCCTGCGACGGGGTTTTTCACCTTTACGTCATGCGTGATATGAATATAGTTCGACCAGCGTTTGGGTTTCGACAATCACCACACCGAATGATAGGCAAGAACAAATCCATTACTTAATGTCAGATTTTTGTAAGACAATGTTACCTAACGTCCTGAGTATACCTCCTCATTTATAGTCTAGCCCTACAGATATAAAGGATCTGCCACTTAGCAAAAACGGTAATTAAAATATTCACCCTAGGGTAGAATATACGAACCTCTGCAACGTAGAGTTAAAATCTTTTGTTTTAGGTACATTATTTCTCGAGCGAGTTCCTCTAGTCTAGAAATTTTGCGCATTTTCATTCCATCTGTCTGTTTGGCGCAATTTAAAAGCGGATAGTCCTACTTACGTTTATTGTTATGTTCAATAATATTTTATGTACTGAAGCAATTTAATAATATTATCATATATACTAATGCCAGTGGTAACATATACCTGAGCCTCAATAAATTATAAAACTGGACCAATGCACTCAAATAATATTGCGCATATGTGATATCGTAGAGGATGGTTTGGGTGTCACATTATCTTTTAATCTATTTAGACAATTCGCGTCTGGCCATACGTCATAAACACAGACATTGCCTCAAAGACAAATCGTAGGCGGAATTCGGAATATCCCTTCAGGTGCCCCGGTGTTGCCAGCTAACTTTTGACAGTAGAGAACAATAGAAAAACAATGGGCGACGTCAAAAATTTTTTGACAAGAGGCACAATATGAACTCTTGGACACCTGAAGTAATATATAAAAAATATATATGTACCTACTATAAAAAAGAAATGAAAGCGACCAGAAGGAAACCTCCGTAATTGCACTCCGTAAGCTTTTGGACCTTAATATCACATGTTAACAATTACAGTCATTTTCATCTTCAATCTCTTTTACCCTAGCCCCGCGCAGATCCGTATCGACCAAGGGTGGCATGAATGGGTCGCTGACGTCACAATGCCGGGCGGGGTGTGCGCGTGGGCGGCGGGGCACGGAGGGGATGGGGGGTGAGGCGCGCGCAAAGCGGGGTGCAGCCTTGAACTTCATTGATTGGACGTGCACTTGAACTGCAGCGGTGGCCGGTTCAAGTTTATCTCGCTATCCGGAAATAACAACTCTCGGTTTTTATGTCTGGGTGAAAATTGCGCCGTAGACGATGGGGAAGGTTAGATGTGGATGGTATGGGGTGATGTTTAAGACTATACAAAGGCTGCTATGGCACTGATAACAGTATGCTACCCCATACCAAGCAAACTTGTCACCAAGTTGTACCTTTTCTTTCCAACTGGTTATTTTGAACCTATTACTTTTTTTGTTATAACCTGGAAGAGGTTTAGACAATATTATAGTAGGATTGTAGATGATGTTATCGGTAGATAATGTCTACACAAAGGCTCGATTTTCCACCTACAATGGAATCAGTGCTACATACATTTTCAACCAACTTTAGAAAAGGAAGAGGTTCACATTTATTTTCGGTATAGTGTATATTCGAATAATTTCTTTGTTTATGAAGCTTTGATGACTTATTTTACTGTAATAATTACATTGCACTTAAATATTTTTAATTTGTATGTAATTGGTTTGCAGCTTGGAGTTTGATACTCCTCAACATAAAATTGGTTTTCAATTATTAATTATGTATATCTTAAGAACTAGCTCATAATAATGACGTCTACTCGTAAACAACATTTAGTAAATTCAGTCTTTAACAACGTATAAGGTAGGGTGAAAATTAGAGCGAGCCCGATAGTTATTCCTTCAGTAATCTCTTTCAACGCATAGAACGAGACGAACAGACTGCTAATGTGCGACAATTTTCTAGAATTTCTTAGATAGTGGTACGTCCCGTCTCGGTCGAAACGGAAAATGTATACGGTGGTAGAATCTGTATGTAGCAAGGCTCTATTAAAATGTTATATCAGCGACCATAACAATGGGGAACTATAGATTATAGATTTTAGTATATAGATTGATTGGAGTAAATCTCGATTTGTGCCGCAGAAAACTTAATTTATAGGCATTTAAGGTATGTATTTAAAGCATTAATAATTTTAGTATTAAACGCAGTAAGAAAAAGGACTATTCATTTATTTATGTTAATCTACATTGCCAGGAATTTGTGCTCAATACGGCGATGGGCTTGCCTCCTTACTCCTATCACATCGTGGGACGGAAAATACAAGGCGAAACGTCGGTATCCTTGAAGCACCTCTGCTTACCCCTTCTGGGAAAATAGGCGTGAGTTGTATGTGTGTTTATTATTACACTCCTTGTCTGAAAATGTTATATGTAGGAAACATATAACATTTTCAGACAAGGATATTAAAAGACTCACCAAACCAACATATTTTACAGGATTTGGAGCCACCTCCTTCTGAAACCATTCGCATCAGTAATGAGGTGATTTCCCCGCAGACGTCACAGTTGATAAATAACTCAGAATTAAGGGAGTAATGGGGGCATTGGTCCCAAATCTAGGGCGGGGATCAAACACCGCTGTGCGTTGCTTATGGATTAGTCCGATCAGTTAACCTCGATATGTGGTTTTATTAGGGCAATTACTTCGACACGCCTTCAATATATTTTGGAAATATTATTGTTCCCTTTTAATTATAAATAACAAAATAAAGAATCCGTCCAACAACGTACATAATCCTAGCCCTGCACTAAGATTTACTTGTGTTGTGGGTATCAGAAACTAGGAAAGTTTTTTGGTCTCACAACATCCAGACCCGAATATTTGTTTGGAATTCTGGATACGGGGATGGTACCCGTGGTCATTCGTTTTACAACCGGCTCTTAACTAACTGCGCCATGAAGGCAAATAAGACAGAGGAAAATTCATAAAATAAACACAGCCTGACAGCCTCCGTGGCACAGTTGGTTAGACGCCGGCTGTGAAACGAGAGGCCGCGGGTTCGATTTCCGCACCGAGACAAATGTTTGTTTGAACCACAGGTATTTGTTTCGGGTCTGGGTGTTTGTGAGACCGAAAAGTCTCTCGTAGTTTCTGATACCCACGACACAAGACTCGATCTTAGTGTGGGGTCATCACTATGTACGTGACTTATGGTTGTATTTTTATATTTATTTAAATATGTTTTATTGGTCCGTTGCCATCTTTAGATGTTGATCTAAATGGGTGGAAAGGTTACTGAACGTTCGATATTTTCACTGACTGAACGAGACGTGTCAACTAAGCTCTTATTCCATGTTGTTCTTGAGGGATATTCTTGCCTTCACGTTCGAAGCAACCTAGTTAAATTGTTGTTAAAGTCGGCAAAAATTCGTTCATGCCTCAAATAAAAAAGTCTGTCCTGTATTAATGCTAAAGTTACTGTATTTGTAATCAGTGTGGTTAAAACTTAATTAGTATTGTTTCAGCCGTGAATTAAGGTTTAAGATCATACATACATACAAAAACTCTGGCCTTTATCCCAGAAGGGGTAGGCAGAGGCGCCACCAGGACGCCCACATTTCGCCTTGTATGTTCCGGCACACGATGTGATAGGGGGCGAGCCTATCGCCATATCGTGCATAAATTCCTGACTCCGGGCTGATAATGAGTAGAAAGAACCAATATCACTTTGCCGGACCCGGGATTCGAACTCAAGACCTCAGCTTTGCAACCATACCGTAGTACAACTACGCCACCGAGGCAGTAATATTATCAGGTTTAACATTATTTTAATAATTAATTCGTATAGCAACATTTGACAATGATTGTTTTCGTAGTTTTAGGATTCATTTCATTTTATCGTAAATATATTTCAGTGGAGGGTAGTTTGTCGTCACTTGCCTCTCGGTGGGTACGTCATTGGAGTCTCGTGTGCGCTTCGCAACGCATGGCGCGTGCTCTGCCGCCGAGCTGGATATTCGCCTAATTTGTGCGTGTATTGTGGATTATTTAGTGCAAAGCGGTGTTTGATGGGTATATAGCCAGCATCGTCGTCAGCGACGACCATCCAGATTCGAGAACGAGATCCGGGTGAGTTGACTTGACGTGCTTTCCCTTTCCGCTGGATTATCGTTTTGTTCGCTTTTGTATTACCTTTCTGCGCGTATTTCGATTCGGGAAGGGAATGCCACACTAAACATAAATGCAAAAAATGTAGTGTGGAATCTGTGTTAAAAATTGGTAGTCGTATAATTAACATTTTTGTAGTCCTTAATACGAAAATCGAGCGCGACCATTTGTCTCCAACAGCCAGTTACATTAGTTCATTAATCAACCAAAAATAAAATTTTAAAATACATTCGCTTCTCGTTGACACGTATATTAATAACAGCCGTATTTTTACATGTACCCGTCATCTAATGACTGAGGCGCGACGGAAGCGTCATTCGCGTCATTTTGCGCCGGACGCGTCATTTCATGACGCGCGGATCGTCATATGAGGAAACGGTGGAAAACCGTATTTTTTTCATTGTTTATTATACGTGTTTCAATTTTATAGTATTGGTATTGACCGTTTTATGTGGTGTACGCACGAAGGGTCTCGATATTTATACCTCGAAACGGCATCATGTCATGATTTTTTAGACGTAGAAGTAAAATGATTTTACTAATTAGGTTACGGTAATTATCTTTTACGGGTAACAGTTTGACACCGGCATAGTTTTGTCGAATGACCAGCTGACTTTATTAATCACCAGTTGATACTCTTATTAAAATGGCATTGTACATATTATTAAGTAGAACCTTGTTGTCAGATAGACAAACTTTCTTATTTCTTTAATTAGTTTTATTAATTTCTTACCGCCCGGAAGTCGTAAGCCGGTCTGCCTTCCATTATAAAGAAACATTAGTCAACAATCGACAGTAACAGCGCCGAGTGCGTAATTCACTTGTAATTTCGCCGCAACGTTTATCAAAGGTTACGACAGGAAAATAACTAAATAACTAAGATAATGCAATAAGCGAGTGCGGACGGTCGATCCGTCACGTAGCTACCAAGCCCTTGCACACCTCCATTCGTTTGGTTCATTCGGTCATGTAAAACTTCTCTTCAGTTATGGGAAGGCTCTACTGAATGTAGATCTCCCTCAAGGAATTTTGATTAAGTAAACCTTCTCTTACTTCTTCTTTAGCAATAGTAAGTCCAGGTGTCCTCCAAGGGCTCCCACTGTGACCTTTATAATGTCACTTGTCGACCTTGTAATGCTTAGATTTATGTTATTATTTTAAATTTTGTCTGAGACATTTTTAGGCAGGTAAAGTTATTACATGTGCATTATATACTTTTATCTGTCATATCTCAATGCATGTACGTTTAAAACCTTATATATAGTTTTAAAAGGATACCACAACAGACTAAGAATCTAACAACATTGATAACATTAGCAGGTGGCCCGTCTTTAAATATGATAGGAGCTAAAACCTATACAGGGTATATCAAGACCGCGACCGAAAACGAAGCCAGGTGGTAGTATTAGTGACTTCAGACACAATGCAAGTAAAAATTTCGCAAAAAAAATCGTCAACTTTTTTTTGTAATTTTTTACTAATCGTCGTATTTGGGTGATAAAAACATAATTTTCCTAAAATAAAGATGTAGACCTCTTTATTTTTAAACACGCAATGATACATAAGGGTTTAAATTAGTATTTTCGCAAAAAATAGGTATTTTCCACCAAAACACGATGATTTTAAAAAATATATAAAAAAATATCTATCACTGTTTTGGCGAAATTTTTATTTGCATCGTGTTTGGAGCCACTAAAACTACAACCTGGCTTCGTTTTCGGTCGCAGTCTTGATATACCCAGTATATTACCTATAATAATCCTTTGATTACTTCTGCCATGAATCGCTAATTACGTTAATATTAAAGAAATTATTCTTACAACAGTATTTAGGCAGTGAAGAGGTAAATCACGTGATGATGAATAAAGTATTAAGAATCCATTATCTGATGAGATACGAGGCGCTCCCACAGTATGGCGATAAGGTATCGGATCCGTTGAATATTATCTTCATTGGATACTGCCACAGGGAGGTGGGCAGGTAGATACAAATTGTTAGCTCCATAGGAAAAGGAATTCGTGCCCGATATGGTGATACGCTCGCCCCCTATTACATCGTGGGACGGAACATACACGGCGAATTGTGGATGTGCTGGTGGCGCATCTGCCTATCAGTTCGGGGATAAATGCGTGAGTTTATGTTAGCTCCATATGATATTATGGTGAAGGAACATTGTGATGAAACCTTCGTACCAAAGAGATCAAGATTTTTAACCCTCAATAGGCCAGCGTCATGGACTATAACATAGCCCCTCTCTATCGAACTTCTGGTTGTAGAGATCCTTTACACTCTACGATTAAGAGAGGTTATACATGTACGCATGAATCCTGCTTTATTGAACTTCTGTGATTGAACTTAACGGATCTAGTGCCGAATGGCAGATATTACATGTATATTTCATGTTCTTGGTAAGAAAAAAATCTTTTTGTATGATTATGTCCGGCATAATAACATACTTGGTGTAAATCACATCTTAGGACGGAAATATATTCGACGGACTGTAGATGGCTTTAGTCTCTCCTCACCTACTCGAATATCTAGAGGCTTGAGCTTGTAAAGGTATTGAAATAAATAGTCTTTACAAAAAACGTAAGAACCATTGGCAAATCAGTTCGACAAATATGTTAAAAGATGTATCGTAGAGTGTGCCTTCTTTCTCTTTTTAATTATACTTATGATTTTTCTGGGGTGCCAGGTACCAGTTCCTGGCTCAACCTTAGCAATTTCGCCAGGTCTTTAGCGTCCTTTCTATCAACCACAATACTCCAGCTCTGCAAGAATTCATTGTTAAAAAATCGCGTTGCACATCCGTCCATTATCGCGTACAGATTAATCATAATCCAGTTATCGCGACTGTTCAGTTATCTCTGTCGGCACTGACGTCACATTCACGCGAGCACAGCGTGCTGCCGACTCATTATCACACATATTTGTTTACTTTTTAACAGCTGTTTTATTTATCAATTGATGTGAGTTCAGTTAATTATTCTAGAACGTTCATTCATTTAGTTTTGACTGTGAAATTATATCTCGTGATAACAGTTTTAGGAGTTGTGTTTTTGGCAAGACTATGCGTAAGACTGTTAGATTTATTTATTTACGTTGTCTAATAGACGATGTGACAATGGCTTCTGTATTTGCTATGGGTGTTTCTTTTTATCTAGAAGCAATTTATATCATGTCATGTCATTTTCCCGCAAAATTAGATTGTATGCAGGTATGTATTGTATGAAAGTCAAATTGTTGTGAAACATGCAGAAAATGATGCGTCATGTATAATATGTATTTAAAACTATCGTAAATACAAGTGGAAATGCTTATATTCTCTGTTATGTATTTAAAATATATTTAAATTTTCGGGTGTTTACGTATGTATTCTTACTTACTAATCACTTGTTTTAATTGTAAAGAACAATGGCGTAAGGTAATGTGCATGTTTGCGAGTTCCCCATAAAAATTTTCATGTTCTACAAAGTCTAAACCACTCTAGAACAGCATGGTACGTTAAAAGTTCGACTTTAGTTGATGTCATTCATGTAATTATAAGTTAAATCATTCTAAAAATAAGTTGAAAACCAACCAAACCCATGTAAGTAGAATAAGGGTAGGCAGAGAAAGATACATATGTGTATACTATATAGCAATGATATCACCAATGCTATTTCTGTACACATCTCAGACAATATGACAATATTAATGCAGGTAATTATGTAATTTAGATGCACTCAAATATTTACATATGATTACATGACAGTGATTACCATCATGCATTTCTCTCGTGATAGCGACATTGTGATATTATTTATCACGTCATTAAGCATTTAAGTATCTAGATAGCTGCTGTTTTGTTGGAAAAGTTTGTTGATTACAATCGCATGGTGTTTGAAGTGTATTTTCGGGAGGCGTTTCAAGTTAAGATGGAGGATTATTATTATTATTAGCTTACATGTAGCTGATATGCAGTCTTTCAGGAAAAATATTATATAAATATTTGATTAAGATTTCATCTTATGCATTTTTATTGAAATATGTAGAATGAAATGTTATACTATTTGTTTGAAAGCGGAAAATGTTGTTAAAGCTCCTCAATATACAATATAAAGACTGCGACCGAAAACGAAGCCAGGTGGTAGTATTAGTGACTTCAGAAACAACGCAACTAAAAATTTCGCTAAAAAAATCGTCAACCTTTTTTTAGTCTATTTTTACTTATCATCGTATTTGTGTGATAAATACATAAGTAGTTTTCCTAAAATAATGATGTAAACCTTATTATTTTTTAAGACGCAGTGGTACGATAGGGTTTATATTACAATTTTCGCAATAACTAGGTATTTAGTACTCAAAAACAATGATTTTTAAAAAAATGCAATAAAAAATCAGTCGCTTATTTTGCGAAATTTTTATTTGCATTGTGTCTGTAACCACTAAAACTACCACCCGGCTTCGTTTTCGGTCGCAGTCTTGATATACCCGGTATAATTGACATATTTACAACCTTGGATAAGGGCTATGTTCATTAGTGGAGTTCCTGTTAGTGAGGTAGATAAAGTAAAAGAACAAATAAATTTTAGTCAATTGACACGGTTATTTCGATTCTTTACTCGTATATTTTACGGTATTACCTGACTTTATCCTAGTCAATACACGGGCCCATCTTTCAACTTAATTACATCTTAGTGTGATGTTCAACATAATACTATCGCTCTTTTTTACCGAAAATGTTTGTCCCAATATCCAAGGTGGACTATTTGAGCCTCAGACAACGGTTCAAAAATATGTTTGTCTCCCAATAACATTGAGAAAAATACGATTAATTTTAGTACATTATCAATAGAATAAACTGGGGCAGAGACCACGAACGAATATAGTTCAATGACTCACGTATTAGTTGCCGCTAATGAGTCTATATCATACATTCATTTGGGTTCATACGAACAAGGTGGTAGGTCTGAGTATTATGTTTAAAGGAGCATTACAAAGATAGTTAGTTAGTATGTGGGATCCCCTCTTGCCAGATGGGCGGGACGACTTGCACAAGAGGGCAAGCAGCGACTTGATGAATATAGCATAACGGGCTCAGTGGCGTTACTAGAAAGATAGCTGTGGACTGCAAGGGGCTGATGATGATGATCAAGTGGATGGTAATGCAATCCCAATAGAGTAGATACTCTAGACTGGTGACCAGTCAGAGTTGAGACAGTGATGTAAACAGGCTGAACTTAAAACGCGACATTCCTACGTAGGTTGTTATAAGGGATCATTTCAATTACCTTTATGTTGGTCGCTGTTCGAGTGGATACGAATGTTATACCAAGAGCCATAGGATCCTATAATAAATACATACATACATAATCTCACGCCTTTATCCCCGAAGGGGTAGGCAGAGGCGCCACCAGGACACCCACATTTCGCCTTGTATGTTTCGTCCCATGATGTGATAGGGGGCGAGGCTTTCGCCATATCGGGCACAAATTCCTGACTCCGGGCTGATAATGAATAGAAAAATCCAATATCACTTTGCCCGACCCGGGACTCGAACCCGAGACCTCAGCTTTGTAACCGTACCGTAATACAACTACGCCACCGAGGCAGTCTATAATAAATAATAATAAATAAATACACCTAACAGTCACATACATAGTCCTGAACCCACACTAAGATCGAGTCTTGTGTCGTGGGTGTCAGGAACTACGAGAGACTTTTCGGTCTCACAAACAACCAGACCCGAAACAAATACTTGTTGTTCACACAAACGTTTGTCTCGGTCCGGGGATCGAACCTGCGGCCTCTCGTTTCACAGCCGGCGTCTAACCCCCAACATATATATTCGGCAATCTCACTCACAGAACATACCCAATGGTAAACCAGTGGTACCTCCGAGGCGACCCATTTGTGTTGCAGCTTTAATGACGTAAAGCAAAGGTCGCTACCACTTTGATTGTACTCGTACGGAACTTTGAGGGGAACGATACCCTAGAATTTTTTCCTCTATCGCACGGCCGTATTCCTTACTCTGTGGGATTATGTTTATTCATAGACAACTTTCAAACCTATTTTAGTTACCGAATGTTTTGTCTTCTTCGCTCAAACTGAATTCTTAATCGATCGAAGGGGACAAAACATTCGATAATTGAAATAGATTTTATACTAACTGTCTATGAATGAGGCCTTCAACCGACAGAAAGACATAGGGCTGAGAAATATGCAACGACTTTTAAATTCATCATAATCTGTTGAATTGTTCTACGCTACGAAGTTCATCGCTATCAAGTTCATTATTTTATAACAACTGTAAAAAAACGTACGATATTTTAATACACTTTTAACAATACAAAGAATAATTTAGATTAATAATTAATTCTCCTAGTTTGGCCTTCAGCAATCTAATTCGATTCAAACGTTGCAATTGTGCAGAATATTGGAAACAGGAATAAAAAATATACGACTTGCGTTACCGTATCTTAAGTTAACCTTCACAATACAATGAAATCTGTCCTCTAGAATGTCCATTACTCATTTTACTAGACAATAGGGCCATATGTAGTACTGGGCTTTGTCTGCACTTGTGCATAAGTGCATAGATATGCCGGGAATTTCGATGAGGTCATTCGTACTGATCCCGTTTTTAATAGCTTACCTCCATTGACTTATAGTGTAACATTGATATCGATGCTTACCTCAAAGATTATACTCCAAGGATACCGACAAATCCAGATTTTAGGTGCTAGGAGAGCTATAAAGGATAGCGGTGCATATCATCTATCATCTTTCGGCGTGTGGCGAAATATGGAACTACAAATAAAGTAAAAAATATATATATATATTTTAGGCGTTCTTTGAGATCGAAGATGACATAAATGAGATTCCAGCAATACTGACAATGAATATGTCGCTATAAAGATGCCAAATATGGCGGTTATCAATGAGACATTGTTTCTGAGTAATCCGGTCGAGCCATCATTCATTCTGTAAATATTGTGTAACTTTACGCTTAGTAGAAAATACTGTAATGACTGTAAAGTTAAAAAAACGTTTTTATCATTTGATTTAGTTAATATTTTTTCAGAGCCAACTATAATAACGAATATCAGTGCTACCTGCAGGCTGGATAGATAATGTTTTCACTGATATAAACTCATGGATTTTTCCCAGAAGGGGTAGGCAGAGGTGCTACCATGACACCCACGTTTCGACTTATGTTCCGTCGCACGATGTGATAAAAGTAAGTAAGCACAAATTTCAGAGCTAATCAAATATGACTTTGCTCGATCCGGTATTCGAACCCGAGACCTCAACATTGTAATCGTACCGTATTGCGATTGGTATTAGGCATTAGTGGGATTACGCTTTATTAAATACTGACTTTTTCACTGATTGCATCTACCCTCTACCCTTTGGGTGAACAAAGGTGACGGGGCGTTAAATATTTTTGCTCGTGTTTCATGGTCGAGTTGCTATGACGTGGGCGCGGGGTGTTGCCCTAGTGCTCGCCATCGACCCCCAACGACCCCTACGTCTGCCGTAAACGTATTTATACCCTTTTTATTTTTATTTTTAGATATTACTAGGTTACTCTTTATTTAAAAAATATATATTTTTTGGTATATCAATGATATTTTATTTTGGAAAATATTCTCCGTAGTATATGGGCATGGTGGTCGGTTATTCAAAAAAATATTCACTTTACAGCGTTTCTAGCTACTTATATTATTAGGTAAGACCGTGTTGCTTATTTATGTGCTTAAAATTTATTCCAGGTACATGTTTGTCAAGTTTTATTTTATAGAAAAACACCTACAACTAGAATTCATTCGGAAATCGAACATTATATTAATAGCCCAAGCAAGTTCCTTCCGTCCGAACTCAACTTAGCAAATAAAATAACGTTACTACTTATTTAATTCCTAGTTGAAGTGGCCGTCTTAACACCACTCGAATTCATCCTTGAGCCCATTGCATAAGGACATTTTGCAGTAAATACATCGAAATTATGATTAACTGTCAAGTCCCACGGTATGTTAAACCGTAAACATTTGGAGTCTGCCTCGGCGCCGAACAGACCTATTTGGTTGGAATACTAATTAAAAATGAGGTCGAATGTGATATTTGCATCTTGTTTAGATAAGGTTCGTCTAACCTAAGAAGTATAATTGTTGTTTTAACGATGAAAATTGGTTGCAATTATTGAGAAGCTAATAAATTCATATTAAGCGCAGTAAATGCTTTTGGTTTACCTAATCGAAAATGATCAACAAATATAAAAGTGGTCCATTCATGATATACTTATTCAAAATTAAGGTGTGGTTCGGACATTTGATTATGAAAGTACAGTGGCAGGATGTGAATCCGGATGACTATTGGTTCAATCTCGGATTTTAGACGTGATCTTTGAATATTTGATATTAAGTGACCGAAAATACTCCTGAACTTTCGCATACCAACGCCCAATTTTTTATTGGGGAAAATTGTATTGTTTTGAATGCTTTTATTTATTTATTTTTGTATTGTTATGTGAACCAAGGACCGTGGATCATTTGATATCTGAACAGGCACTTCAGTTATCTGTTCTGTGAGACGATTTGCGTATCTATAGAGCAGGGGCCTTGACACCAAAAATATTGCAATATTAATTGTTCCATATCTGTGCTTGTTTTTCTTAGTTTTCTGCGAACTTATAATAACATTTCACAGTAAGAGAACAATATTCGATGTTAGCTATTTGAAAAAATAATAATTTAAATATGTTTTTTATCTAATACCAGAGTCGCAAAAACCTAGCGTCCCGACTGAGTTTCGCTTTTCTCTTTTGGCTTTTCCCTTTAGCTTCCCCTCGTAAAAAAAGAAAACGCAAATGCTGCATTTCATATGAATGAAGGATGTTATTACATATTGCGATTACAAAGCTAAGGTCTCGGGTTCGAATCCCGGGTCGGGCAAAGTGGATTTTTCTATTAGTCATAATCAGACCGGAGTCAGGAATTTGTGCCTGATATGGCGATAGGCTCGCCCTCTATCACATCGTGAGACGGAACACACAAGGCGAAATGTGGGTGTCCTGGTGGCGCCTCTGCCTACCCCTTCTGGGACAAAGGCGTGAGTTTATGTATGTATGTATGAAGGATGTTAAGTTAAAGATGTTATGTATAGGAAAATAAGAATAAGTATGTAATTTTTACAATGAAATTCAAGTTACATGTTTAGTAGGTACGTGTACTAAAATCACTCAATAACTTAAAATAATAAAGTAAAAGTAACTCTACGAACGAACTAGGCGTCTGTAAAGTGGAACGACCAGGTTGAACGCCCGGACCTCCGGGGTTGTGCAACCCTTAACACCCTGCCTGAAAACCGCTGCTCTTACAACCCTTAGGAAAAAAAACATGTGTATAAATGGTCTTATTTTGCGGTTTTTTTTAATTCGTACTTATAATTTAGTAAGGTTCGGCTGTTTTTATAATATTTTATATAAGCGTGCGGTAGAAGTGTTTTATTTAGTTAAAAAAAGAATACATATTTTCAAGCTTTGACGTCAGTATGATTTTCCAAATTTAAAATAAAAAGGGTAATCTAACGTAGGCCCTTATGACTAATCAATTAAGACGATCAAAGCCCAGTATAAATGATCGGAAGTGAAATGAAATATAAAACGATACGTTATCTGGCACCCACGATGGGTCAGCCAGGCCCGCGGGTCGCGACCTGCGATACGGGCCGCGGTATATACATTGTCTTATTTACGTTATTATTTGCGTTATAATGGACACTTTGTATTAAAAATTAGTTTTTATTTAATGTAAACAATGGACAAAAATAACACCAGAAATTAGGGAAGAAAAAAAGTATATTTTATATACCTCATTTTTCCTTTGGTTTCACGGTAGATAAGTATAGTATGATATTAATCTCCATCCGGAATTTAGCATCGATCCCAGAGATCTACGCTTAAGTGGTCAATAAATACAAGGGTGGGACCTGCACTGGCCGAGATAGCCGTACACGATGGTGGAAAACTCTTTATAGTGACACATGCGAGTATGACGTGCTTCGATTTTAGCCTTGGGGCTGTATATTTTTGATTTTCTGAAATAATTATGCAAGCGTATAAAAAAAATATTGTGTTTCAACTCTGTTTTTTTTATACAAGATAAAACACGTAGCTGTATAAATAATTACTTTATTCAGTTTTTAATTCGTTACTTTATATATTTTTTAATTTGTCAGCCTCCGTGGCGCAGTTGGTTGGACGCTGGCTGTGAAACGAGAGGCCGCGGGTTCGATCCCCACACCGAGATAAATGTTTGTGCGGCCCACAAATATTTCTCTCGGGTCTGGGTGTTTGTGAGACCGAAAAGTCTCTCATAGTTCTGATACCTGCGACACAAGACGTAATTGATCTTAATGTGGGGTCAGGAATATGTATGTGACTGTTGGTTGTATTTATATTTTATTACTACACGTCAGTAACTTAACCCAAGCCGTCTGGCGTCTCCTTAAGGTTACAATCAAGCCATAGAAGCTTCGATCAACAATACAACTTGGTGATCGAAGCATAGAACACATTATAACACGTACCTATCTTCTTGCGTCAGTACTATTGGGCAATAATGTATGCTAAATCCGTTATCATTTATTTATCTCCTTTTTTCAATTGTTTTTATCTTATCTAACTCCGCTTGAGAAACACACTTGTATTTTGTTTATTTTTTTCTCAGTAGGTTTTCTATTTGTTATTGAGGAAAATATTTAGATGATATTGGAAATGATCTTGAGTAAGGTTGCGCGATTAAAGGTTATTCTTAATTTTAGGCAGGATAAGTGTAATTCTAATAATAATCCGTAAAAACTACAAAGCTTCTGTCTACTTTTATAAAAGCATTGTGTTATTGTATTTGTGTTATCGTACACAAAATCAGACTTTTAACCGCATAACCCCCTTTAAAGAAGTGCAAAATTAACAATCTGGGTTTTTTGTTGATCAGGCAATCACAAAACAATTCCTTTAGTTTGGTTTTAAACATCTATTTTATCGCTAACTATAACCTTGTTAGTATCCTTAGATACAAAAACATAAAAACACCAGATGTTAACGGATGAGTAGGTACAATAATCTATGTACTAACTACTCGTATATAAGGTCATTATAATATTTCCGCAAAGCCAACACTTTCTCAGTGATATCTACCCTTGGGGCATTACTTGAGATATCGTTGAAGTAGCGATGGGGCGAGTCGTGACCTACGATATGGAACCAGTGCGATCTAGTCTAACTGCGTTTACATCTTACGATATCGTTGATCATGATGTAATTTACATAAAAGGAACAGGTCACGCCCATTAATTTTTGATGAATAAATTAATATTTATAATTATGTCTTAGATTGTCTTGGCTTTGATTTGTAATAATTTTTATGGTATGTAAAGTCCGCCAACCCGCACTAGGCCAGCGTGGTAGGCTATATGGCCTAACCCCTGTCAATCGTACTCTCGGTTGTAGAGGAGGCTCGTGCCCTGCAGTGGGACGTATGTGGGCTGATACAGTACAGTACATGTCCTAGATTTGCTGATATAATAAAGGGTTTTCGTTTTAGTTTGTGTTGCTATTCAAAAATTATATTGATTCTGAAAATCGAATGTTATGTGTGGTTTGAGAATTAGTGCACTCGATAGGCACGGCCCCTATTACTTCTTTTATCGGAAATAAGCTCGGAAAATTGTGAGCGGTACTTGTGCCAATTCTGCCCATCTCATAAGTCGTAATAATTATGCATAGTTTTTAAAACTTAATAAACTAATTAATTCATTCATTTAATATTTTATAATTACTTGTTAGCATAATATGCTCTGCGGAAATATCATTTCCGATATGAAAGGGCAATAACATAATTTCGCTTTATTATCCATATCATAGTTTTACGGGGATTTAGCCATTACCGAACTTTAAAATTGAGAAAATATTCCAAAAATTAACAAAACAATTTTATAATACAAAAAATCTCTGACGCAAAATGAGGATAAAGTGGCCCATGAGGGGATCGAACCCGCGACCTTCGCGTTATTAGCACGACGCTCTAACCAACTGAGCTAATGGGCCGATGTGTAACTGTGGCGAAAATGATGACCGCTCTCACGTATATCTCATGTTCTATAGACGTGAGTAGCAAATTCAATGCATAGAAATATTCTGTAACAAAATTAAACGTTATCAAACTTGATATCAAGAGACGATGTAAATTTTACAAAAAAATATGAATATCAGTTCTTTATTTCATAATTAATTTTAAATTAGCGTCGATGTAAGATTTCTTATGTGAGCCGACATAAAATAATCTGTATCAGCCCATACACATCCACAGCGGGGCACGGGCCTCCTCTACAATCGAGAGTACGATTGAGAGGTGTTAGGCCCTGGTGGGCTATAACCACGCTGGCCTAGTGCGGGTTGGCGGACTTTACACAACCTTTTAAATTCTTACGAATTGCTATGGAATGCAGATTTCACGATATTTTCCTTCACCGTCATAGTGCGTGGTGATTGATAAAATCAATACAAACATGACACCGAAAAGTCAGAGGTGTGCCCTGGTATTTGAACCCGCGACCACAGTGGACATAAAATAAATCTTCTGAAAAATATACGTTTATCATTCTTACTAATAAAAATACGATGGTTAAGAACCGGTTACACAGACCCATATAAAAAAGCACGATGTCTTATAGAAACCCCAGCTTGTGTGTCGCGTTTTAGGTTGAGCTTGTGAGACAAACGAGAGACTACCATGTTATCTTGCTGGTGGGTACCCGATAATAAGTCCATTGCAATCTAAATCTAATACAAAAGGATCCATTGGAATCCTACTAAATTTTGAGGAGTTTCACAATCCGGGTCCTAAGATATTCGTCAAATTTTGACCATTTTTTTATGGAACCTGTCAGGTATACACTTTAAACAAAAAAATAATTTTCCAATTTGGTTGAGGAGTCTTCGAGTAATCGGTGAACATACTTACACAAGATACCGATGAATTGAGAAGCTCCTCATTTTTTGAAGTCGGGTTTAAATATAAAAATCTCTTTTAATCAGATCTGGTATGCGAAATGTAATTGTATTGTGATAAATTTTCCACATTTATATTCTTGGTAATAATAAATAATATTGCGTCTGGGGAAGTTTTTACGATAACTCCTGCGTGAAATAAGTCACATATTCATAACATTAACTATAAATATATTAAAAAGAAGATCACGACGACATCAAAGCCTTATAGTTCCGACACTCTCTTCAACGAAAATTATTTTTCAAGATATATTAAATCCAACGCCGTTTTATAATCTTTTATATCCTTTTGAGCTTTTATAACTTGAACTTTGAACTATCTTTAAACTGCTTTAATAAAAAGAAAGTTATCTATTGTACCTGCGTCTATATACGTAAGTTCTAATGCGAATATTTCATGAATGATTAATAGTTTATCCGCGATAAGTTGTTTTACACGGTAAAAGACTACATTGCACCTCATTGTAGCATATTTAACTGTATAGAGTACATTGACAAGGAATATTATCTTTCATTGATAATAATTGTGTCAGCCATTGCCGACCTGTTTGAAACCGTATATAACTACATTACCTTAACTCGAAACGCAATACACTTAAATAAATACACCCAACAGTCACATTCATAATCCTGACCCCACACTAAGATCGATTAAGTCATGTGTCGTGGTTATCAGAAACTACGAGAGGCTTTTCGGTCTTCCAAACATCCAGACCCGAAACAATACAAGTATTTGTTACACAAAACCGAAACAAATACTTGCACGTTTTACAAAATTTGTCTTGGTGTGGGGATCGAACCCGCGGGCTCTCGTTTCACTGCCAGCGTCTAACCAACCGCGCCACGGAGGCTGTCATACTTACACACTTGCGTAGTACTAAGATCGGTTTATTTTGTATCGCTATCCGGATACAACAATATAAAAATATGACTAAAACAAAACAAGTAAAAATAATAACATCACGCCGCGACGGCGAGGTGTGCGCGTGGCCAACACGTAGCCTGGGTTATCTGATAACAACGGGTTTAATTTCGCATTGTTTTCAATAATCGTAACTCGTAAGGTCAGCTGTTTAGGGTGGCTTATCTTGTTCACACGTGGAGGGTATCGCATGTTTAATAGACTGTTTGGTTCCCGGGTTGATACCAAGCTTAGAGGGTTTTAAAGAAGAAGAAGCTGGTTTTCTGATGATATTAAGACAAATGTTTGTGTCATTAAGATTTTAATCCCAAAATACGTCCACTGCGAATAACAGGCTTTTTCTGAAGTTGTGATCAAATATTTGTGTTGGATCTGGGTGTAACAGGACCAAAAAGGCTTGTGTTGTTTCTTTTAAGGTTTAAATTACTGTTGGGTCTGTTTGTATCATCATTCTAGGGCTAAATAGGTACACTATTGGATTTAAGATTTTCCGAAGAGTGGACGACAAATGTTTTTGGTCTGAGTGTACTGTAACAGCTCAAATGCGTCCCACTGCAGGGTACGAGCTTCCTTCACAATCGAGAGTACGATTGAAAGGGCTTAGGCCATATATCTGAGTGTGGTATGACCAAAAGTCTCGTGTAGTTTCCAATTTATAAATTGTAGTAGACTTATCATGACTTGGATATCTTATTTATTGTTCTTTCAGATGTGGACTTTTTATTTAACAATTTGAACAGGATGTTAATTTTATCTTTGATAAATACGTAATAGGTGCCTATATTTTCCTGATTGATAAGTTAATCTCTAAGTGGAATGTTTTTAGAAAGTTTATCACTGTTGCACAATGTAATGTTGTATTTTTGGTTAGTGTTAATTAGCGAACGGTTAAAGTTTATCCGCGGTGACAATATTATGCTGAAAAATGTAGAATATTATTTATCAATAAATATGTATTGACGTCTTTGCAATTTGTCGTATAATTGGATATTGTATGTGTTGTCGGTTTTTAAAAATGCAAGGAGGGAGACGGGAGTGAGAATAATTGGATGCCTAGACTTCATTTAGGTACTGTACTAGTAACTAGGCATTATCAAATGAAGTACTAATTAGGTTAACCTGAAGGGTCATAGTTCCTGGCCGCTTAAGCCTTCGCTGATCTCAAATCTATTTTTTTTACTTTTTGACACTAATCTGTACTTATTGGAATATAAATCCTTAAAACGTTTTAAACTAAATTATTAAACCCTGCATAATCCTTACTTTAAAAAAAAACAATTAATAGATAATGTAATACTTCTAAAGGTTGCAAAAACATCTTACAAACGTTATATCTAAAAATCACGTGCCGTTAGTTAGGTACAATCGATAGGTTTAGGAATAATGCGCGTTAACTCAACCGATAAACTATATTTCACAAGACTGTGCGAAATGTATCCAGCGAGTTAGGTAAGCGATAACAACAATACACAAACATGGCGCCGTGACCCCCGGCGCAGGCGCAGACACTTATCTACTGACACTTGCTCATCATACACCGGGAGGCATTTGCGTAAGTCCTTATTGTCCAGTGTAACAAGACCTCTACGTTTACGAGCAATATGCACGCGACAAGGCCTCCCGTGGTTGGAAGGCGTTATCAGTGAAATAGGTAACGTGGGGGCTCCGTCGTACCACAGTGATCAGTCGATGGCGGATCGTCGTCGACTACGGATCTCTCTGGGGAGGTTGTTTGAAATTTTGTCTGGAAATTAATTTATTAATAAAAGATTTAAATATCACTTAAACAAGTTCCGCTATACTTGATTACTTTGTAATAAAAAGTTTTATAAATTACAATTTTGTTCATACACATAATATGTGTAACATAATTATTATGACTGTCTCGTAAGTCTTTTATGAGGAAGGCGTGAACGAATTCAGTTCATTCATTGACGTACTATTATTGAAATGTCTGTCTTTAACCCAGACGCTACTTGTTTCGTTTCGTAAACATTCAAGTCGTAATCACTAGTATAAACATTTGTGTTAAATTAAAACAAACAGGTTGGATAAATACTATTATTATTTCTATTCGGTCTAGAATCTCGACTTACTCAAATAATTAAAAATATGTACAAATCGTTTAAGGAACCTTCCGAGTCTTTGTGAACATCGTACAATGTACAGTATAAAATTGTTTCAACTAAAACGATCAATTCCTAGAAATTATGAAGAGTACAATATAAAACATAAGCTCCTTGTTAAAACAAAGGAATGAAAACACAGCAATATCTTCAATTTACACGGTGATGCTATTCAAGGATACTTCGATCCTCGCTAGGAGAAATGTATTTTTATCTCATTCTACATAAAACACTTCAGGAAAACACGCAGTTATTAATTCCAGATATTCAACCATACTCATTCGTTGCCTCCTGTTTACGTTTATTCTGCATAACAACTACATTTACTGTAATCACATTACCTAGGCTACAACAGTTGTTTAATTATAATACCTACATTAAAATAGCGATAAAACTTTATTTAAAAAATGTAAAATATGGTGTTGCCAGCTGTGACCAACGCGCCATTGCCAATTAAACTGCATACCAATTACCATTCGCATAATGCATCAGTTTCGCGGGAAAATGAGTAGTTTCGATAACAAAAAAAAAGTTTATTTTCGTCGCTCTGTCACGACTTACTTTAATTAACGTTTACTACTTTCAGATAAAACGGAAAGCGCTCACATCGCTATACACATAGTTACAATACTGATAAATGATTAATAACACAAAACAATAAAATGAACACGACGTAAATATGTGGGAACATTGTAATTCAACATGGCCGTTATCTGAGCAAAACAAAGCCACGCTGCCAGCGCGTGGCGGTCGCACGACTCCATTTTAAATATAGAACTCGCGCTAAAATATACAACCACTACAAGTTGAGCCCCTGCGTCCTTCTCTTTTGTTACTTTGTAGGCAGTGAAGGAGGTCTTGTGCCGAAGACCAGGGTTCAGATGTATATTGGTCGATTTAAAGTTCTTTAGCGCCTCGCCTTCGTTGAAGAAGTACCACGCCCTGCTGATGTGTCCGATGCGCCTTGCGTTCCACATTCAAAATTCTTGGCAGTGTTTTTAAGGTTTTAAAGTGGTCATATGTTTTTTTTCTGATGTTTGTGATTTTATTTAGCCAGTATGCAACCATAGACAAAGACTTTCAGATGCATTGCAGTGAATCCCTCAAGTTAAAATATAATAGAGACAAATGTCTATGGGTACCATGCTAACTCTACGTTTATTAAAATATCGTCTGACTAAAAGTTTTGTTTTTTATCAAATAATCCTTAGTTAACACTTAGTTGTTTACCTAGTTAGTGATTTCATTTTGTTATATGATAAACAGTTTCTAGAAGTGAGGTAAACATGAGTCAGTCATTCATGCAGGCATAACTGCCTATGAAATGTGTTTACACATAATTCGATGCTATTGCGCTTCAAATGCAAAAACAACAAAACAATTTAATTTTGACAAATACGAATGAGACACGAGATACTGGATAAAATAAATTATTATTATTTTATTTAAGTTAAACATTTTTTTTGTTTATATGCTGACATTTTCATTAAGTTCAAAGTTTAGATGAAGCTCTCCGACCAGTTTTAATATTACAAAAATCAGTCCATAGATTTGTTTCATATTTACACTAATTAACTTATCGTTATGGGCGTGGCAGAATAACTTAGAACAAATAATAATTTTATAAACCAAGGTTGTATTAAAAAAATACCTTCCATTAAAAAAATGAATAAAAAAAACAACTAATGCTATTTTCAACAAATAGGAAATTAAGAAAATAAGGAATATATTTTTTTATAACACCTTTCCCTTTTCAAGAATGATATTTTTTTCATAGCATTTTTTTTTCTTTTCCAACAAGTTTGGCTGGTTTATATGAACGACCTCCATAATAGGGGCTAGGTCCTTCACACAAGGTGTTCCATGCGCACTGCTTATTGCGTTCTACTTAATAGGTAAGTTCAGGGTCACGTACGCAACGCAGAAGGATCTAGCACTATTATGTATTCTGTTATTCTCGCCTATATAATTATTAATTGAAATTATTGGGTAATTAAAAACTCGGCAAAAATACCGAAGTCTTAAAAGTGGTAGTCTTGCTATACCTGATTTATTTGGAATGAAAGAAAGTAAAGTAACGGAAATCAACAAGTTTTATTCGGTGAGTGCAATATTGGACGTCACTCAACGTCCAATCACCTTTCTCTGCCACTTTTCAAAATTCGGAAAAATATCTACGAACGTTACAATTTATGGAGATTTGTGAGCAACAGGAACAAGAAGCATCTAACTTCAGGTAAATTATTTCGTAGTTTATTGTACAACATACATACATACCTAAACTCACGCCTTTATCCCCGAAGGGGTAGGCAGAGGCGCCACCAGGACACCCACATTTCGCCTTGCATGTTCCGTCCCACGATGTGATAGGGGGCGAGCCTATCGCCATATCGGGCACAAATTCCTGACTCCGGGCTGATAATGAATAGAAAAATCCAATATCACATTGCCCGACCCGGGATTCGAACCCGAGACCTCAGCTTTGTAACCGTACCGTAATACAACTACGCCACCGAGGCAGTCAACAAGTTTATTGTACAATTTCCATAAAAACCTTCTAGATACCTGTTGCAATGAAATGAAATGAAAATATTTTATTGAACCCATGAAATGTCATACATTATTTAGAATCAGTCACTTTTTTCCACTACCACCCGGTTCACAAGGCTGTTTACGCCAGAGAAGAACGGGCAAGAAACTCTAGCGTTGCTCTTTTCAAAATAAGTTTACAATACAGTACAATGATTTTCGAAAACGCCCTTTATAAGTTTCCACCCAGCATTTTTGGCAACAAAACAATATTGTCACAGTAAATAGATAAACAGCAATTACTGAATATTCCTATCAGTCGAGTTCCATGACATCAAATGCTACAGTTGAGTCAGCAGTGGGTATAGCTTTTACATTAACAAATACGCAGTTCGCTAATATCAAATGTAGGACAATGGAAATTCACTATGATACTAGTTTTTAATAAGAGATTATTATAGCGTTTTAATTTGTGCCCGATATGGCGATAGGCTCGCCCCCTGTCACGTCGTGGGACGGAACATTCAAGGCGAAATGTTGGTATCCTGGTAGCACCTCTGCCTACCCCTTCTGGGAAAAAGACGTGAGTTCATATATGTATTTATAGCGTGTTATAGAAATGAAATATGGTATTTGAAATAAACCTATTTTTGAATGATTTTAACGTGGCTTTGGTTAATGTTTACATTTTTAAACTTCGCGACGTCGACGACGACGATGAATATGGTCCTTTTATTGGGACGGCAGCATGAGTGAGGAGGTAGAGTTTTGTTGTTTACTCTGCTGTCTCTGCTCTCTGTTTTGTTGTTAGACACTGTAGTACTATTGGGTTTCTCTAAAATCGTTATGGAATTTCTATGGGAATCCTCTGTTTATCATTCGACTTCCTGTGGTTGATGATGATGTCACCAAGAAAGTTAAATAGGTAAAGATACCATCGGCTTTATTCATAGACAGATTTAAAACCTATTTTACTTTGACTTTTAAATGCAGTTTGAGAGAAGAAGACAATATATTCGGCAACTAAAATATGTTTTAAATCTTTCTATAAATAAGGCCGCATGTCTTTAATTCTGTACTTTTTCGTAAGTTCTTATGTGATTTTATTAATAAAAGCTTTATTTTTACGTACATCTAAGAACTATGATGTGAAATTATTACGAACTCATAAAGATGTTTAACACTAATGCTAAGAGGAAACTCGACAAAGACCTTCGCAAACTTATTTATGCCTCGCCGACGCCGCATCTAGAAGCGAGATTCTGAGAACTCTTTGTTCTTGTTTCGTGTGTCAGGAGGAAAACAACGATACTGTGTTAATTTTCACTATAATATCGCATATTGTAGCCATATTGCTCCTAAGTATGTGCAAGCTAAATCACACAGACGAAACGCCTACAATTTTAACAGTAAATAGATAAATTAGATTTTGTAGTTAAATATTGAATCAAGTTTGATGATAATATGAACGCAACGCAAATATTTGCGAAAATGTTTATGGTTGACAATTGACATTAGGTACTATCTCTACTTTCTCTTGCCTTTTGTTTTTATCTAATATAATGTTGTTTTTTGTTAAGCTTAAAATATATAGTGAACAATAAAGGATAAAAATAAATAAATATCTCTAATTGGCGTTGAAATAAACGTAACTAACCACTACAATACTGTCTCTTTGTATAAAATTAACAGTCAGCTGGTTTCTTAAATGTTCAAGGCCGTGGTTGCAAAATGAAAAACGCTATTGCATCAAATAGTTGCCACGGGCGTTACTCGTGAGTCGGTGTGGTGGCGGGCTCGGCTGTGGCTCGGCGCTCGCGGTGGTGGGCGCGCCGTCACTCCGCGAACACGCAGCCGCGGCGTGCGCATGACGTCAGCCGCGTCACCGCACTCGTCAACAACAACACTCGCACGCACAAACAAAAAACAACTCTAACACCACCACTATAAAACACACATACCAACGCATACACATAATGCACCACACTGTAGTTTTCCGTTCGTTTTGCGTAATTCGCGAAACGTTTTGGGCCAGTGTTTTCGGCCAACAGCGCGGTCGAACGTGTGCCATTACGTCACACGTAAAAGTTTAGAATCACTTTTGCGAAACGTGCAAAAGTGCGATGAGTAATCCCACGCGTAAATAAGGCATTGTTTATACAGGAACAAAAACTCGTGTGTAAACGTCGTTCTATTATTATCATAATGTAAACACAGCGCGCTATCTCGTTGGGGCGAGGGTATAAAATGGGCGCGCACGCTCGATCCACGCCCAGTGCGGACCGCGCGGGCATACTCGCAACATGCGACCAAGGACATATCACATCATGCCCACCTAAATTGACTCATCATGACTCATTGCGACATTAAAGTACGGGATACCCCTGATTAATATCGATCAGATTACTTAACTGACAATATGTCGCATTGTTTAATTTCTAGGTTTCCTGCTTGGATCTAGACAAGCAACAGACTGTAAGAAAGTAAAGATTTCTTTGTAGGTCATGGCTATGCTTATGTAAACTGTTTGTATATTGTTGTATTGTTTTGGCGCCGGTGGCTGAGCTCCAAGGCATGCGGCGCGTGCCCAGCGGCATCCCTTCGCTTCCGTGTCAGATAAAAACATCATTACTAATTATCTAGTAGCAACACGACGTAGTAATGCAGTTAATGCTTCTGGAGAATACGTTGGAGTTGAATCACATTTGTATTTGGTCATACAAAATATTTAAAGTTGCCTTTGTAATTTACACTACGATTAATGACTCACATTTTTATCACATTTATAAGTGACTACATTTTTCTACAAGGATTGGTTTCTTTCGTCAACCGATAGCCTCATGTAAAGTCCTTAAAGGTGTCAATGAGTTTTTATAATATGTGTTTGACGCCTCATTAGTCAAGTGGTGTCGCGTTTAACCTGCGAACCGCAAGGTCCCGAGGTCGGTTGCCAGGTCGACCATTCAACTTTGTGAAGTTTCCGGTTTTAGACATATTATATGAATTGTCATGACGGGAATAATCTGGATAAAATGTCGTTGCTAAAGTGCCTCATTTAAGTACCCCCTTGGGATACAAGTGTGGGTGTGTCTATGTGTGTTTGTTTGTCCTTCTTTTTATGTCATAAATTGCACGAATTCTATCTATTTTTTATTCTTATTTTACTCGGACAGATCCGTGGATAAACGATAATTATATTTAAACCAGCGTCCCGAACCGGCTTCGTCCGGGTGCAGACACTTTTTGAGTCCAGTCCACATCATCGACATATTATTTCGCGTATTAACTGGTTTATATCCAAACTCTACGTGTCTGCCGCAATTTACTCTGCTTTTCTCGTTCCGTCCCATGACGTCGCGTCCTGTCCCGTCTCAACGTGTTCCATGACTCAGGACACAAGACGTATAATCCTGTCCTCTTATGTCCCATTTCATCTGCCCTACATTCTATCCCAAACCATCCTTTGAGTTTTAAAGAGTAGCAAATGTACTCGTTCATATTTAAATTCCTTTCTCATCACACGGGAGAACTATATTCTCGGGATGTAAAGTAACCTATGCGTTAATCCAAGGTATCAGCTACCTCCATACTTAATTTGATAAAAAATTGTCCAGCCGTTTGAAAGGGAAGACTTCTTGATAGTCCCACGGGAACATTACATTTTTCGAGATAATATGTAGCCTATGTGTTAATCCAGGGTATCAGCTAATTTCATACCAAATTTCATTAAAATTGGCCCAGTCGTTTGAGCGTGAAGAAGTAACAAACACATAAACTTTCGCCTTTATAATATTAGTAAGATTGCCTCTATCTATATTACTGAATGAAATTACTCAATAAACAAGTATTGAATTACCTATATAGGGCTGTAATATCGTCCGGAATGCAATCCGATGCCTGATATTTGACTAACAAATGTGTTTGTTCACGTGTCTTTTGTTTTGTCAATACTAATGACGAAACTTATTGGAATGTATTATGAAATTTTCCAGGTATATTTTTATTTCTTGTTAATTTATTCGCCCTTCTTTGTCATAGGGACTTTAAGCGGTCGCCCAACTGCGCCCTAGCCTATCGATGGTATTGGGTGGAGGACGGCGATGCGGTTTCTTAAATGTCCAATTTTTATCGAGTAGGAAAGAAAAGAGCACATGGGCTGCTTGATAGTAAGCATTCACCGCCGCCCATTCACCTATATAACACTAGAGGTATCGTCGGTGCGTGTACTATCCTCAGGGAAGTGTAGACTTTTTACCTGATGGTTTTTTTAATGTAGCAAAATCAAACAACACCATGAATTACAAAGCAATTTTTGGCATTCCACTAGTATTGGCAGTCCAGTAGTTACACTGGCTACAATGTCCTTCAAACCGAAACACAACAGTGTATTTACACTGCCGTTTGGCGGTGATGATCGCTACGTCGTCTTTATTTCTACCTATCTTAGGGTCCGATTAGTCCTACTGAATCTTCGCAATTTCGCCCGAATTTTTGTTACTCTCTTCATGTCAAATGGTATAAGTTTGGAAGCACCACAGAAGAAAGCAGATTCTACAGGTTTATCGGGAAAACTCTCTCCCATTTGTGAGGAAAGTGTTCTGAGCTTCGTTGGACAAAAAACATGAATTAGAGAAGCTCTTAATGTTAGGACGCATAGAAGGCAAGCGCGCCAGAGGTAGAACACTAGCCAAATGGTCAGATATCGTAAAAAAGGTGGTTGAAATGAAATGAAAATATTTATTGAACCCATGAAATGTCATACATTATTTAGATTCAGTCACTTTTTTCCACTACCACCCGGTTCACAAGGTTGTTTTCGCCAGAGAAGAACGGGCAAGAAACTCTAGCGTTGCTCTTTTAAAACAAGTTTACAATACAGTATTTATACAGAGGTTGCAGCATAGTTAAATTCAGAGCTGTTCATAGATAATAGTTGGTGGCTTATACCACGCGATCCATGCCATCCAGGACCGAACACGATGGAGGAACATCACATGTGGTCGCATCTCAGCAGTACGGGAACAACGAGAAAGAAATTTAGGGAATAAAATAACAAGTACTCATCTTTACCCTATGAGCCCCGCCTTCAACTCTATACTACATCTACACGACAGCTAATTAGAATTACTAATAGGTTGTATCGCTACAAACAATTATTTGAATATTAATTCTTACTACGCAGTTAGTTATTCTGATTAAAATGGGTGTGTTGAAATTCTTCGCGCGTCGCACATAATGTATGTAGAATCGTTTGTAACGTACTTGAATTTATGTTTCATTGTGTTATATTTATCGACATCAAACAGTATGGAAGAATATTGTATATTGCCGCCAGTGGCGGTTTAAACACGCAAGGTACCATAAAGCTTGATTTTTTATTACGATTAATGGCGAGACGAGCATGCCATTCGCCTGATGATAGCGATACTACCGCTCATGGACAGTAGCAAAACCAAACAACACAGTTACAACGCAATGCTTGGCATTCCACTACGCCCGCCATCCTGATACATAAGATGTTAAGTCTCATTATCATATGATTGCTGCGGCGCCCTCTATTTGCCGTTCAAATTCGTGCGAAAACTAGTAAAACTACGCGTGAGGAGCCGCTTGATTGCTGAGCCTCTAGGTCATATGATTGCTATAACATCGGGTCAAAATGGCGAATGAGGACTAGAAATGAAGAAGGTTTTGAAAAGAGCAACACTAGAGTTTCTTGCCCGCTCTTCTCTAGTGAAAACCGCTTTCCGAACCGGGTGGTAGTTCAAAAAATGACTGAATCTAAACAATGTTGAACATTTTAATGGATTTATTAAATTATTTTCATTTTCATGTTTCATTTTCAAGAGAAGCTTGGTAAACTCAGTCCTACCCAGGTGTGAGATTGATCTAACATTCATTCATCAGCCTCCGTGGCGCAGTTGGTTAGACGCCGGCTGTGAAACAAGAGGCCAGGGGTTCGATCCCCGCACCGAGACAAATGTTTGTGTGAACCACAAGTATAAATTCCGGGTGTTTGTGAGACCAAAAAGTCTCGTAGTTCCTGATACACGACACAAGACTCGATCTTTGCGGTCAGGACTATGTATAATACTGGCAGGTGTATTATTTATTTATTTATACATGTTGCTGGAAAAGTTGGCAAGTATGTTTCCGCCTGCCAGACCACATGACGTAGAATTTCAAGAACTCCCGCCCAAATCGTGTTTCTTGAATCGAAAAATTTACTCAGAATAATCGTTGAACCTAGCATCTGCCGGTGTACAACCCTGGCATTCTGCCACCAGACCGATGTGACAAGTAATCGACGACGATAAAACTCAAAAACAAAATAACACTCAATGACTAACCACGAAGTTTTGGAAACAAAACATATTAATAAATACACCCAACAGTCACTCGTGTAGTGCCTGGTTCTTGAATTGTATTGTATTGTAATTTGTATCAGCCCATATACGTCCTCCTGCACACTACACTCACAACACTGCGTCACACATACGGCACGGGCCTTCTCTACAATCGTTCTCTCGATTGAGAGGGGTTAGGCCGTATAGTCCATCACGCTAGCCTATACGGTTCTTGTACTAAGATAGTTTTTTTCTGTTCCAAGGTATTTTCATCTGTCAGAAGCTGTGATAAACTTTTCAATAATATATGTTAGAAAACGTCGCGAAGCAAAAATTAAAAATAATTCAAATCCGCGATATAATCCATAGACAAAGTAGTTTTATTTCAATTAATATATCGCTCCCTTAAAAATGTGTTTTGCGTCGGGATTCGAACCTGCGACCTTTCTCGTCTCGCTCAATACTCACACGCGGACATAATATAAAAATGTATGAGATACAACTCTCAAAACTACGGTATGGATGTCCAGTCAAGAATGTTCTAAAGCGTTTAATTCGTGCGCCGAGCTCGCCTTGACGCGAAGGTCTCGGGTTCAGCGCCGCGTGTTATGATGTTTTGTATGAGTTGCGAGTAGGTACGGCATACTTACATATGTACAAACCTTCGGGGTACTTCTTCCTTAAAAATCTTGCTAGTAGAGTTTCGAAAGAGTAAATTTGCACTTTGTTTTAATTTGGTGAAGCTATTTTTTATGTATTTCTATTAATGTGAGAAAGTTTCTATGTACGTACAATAAATATGATATTAAATAAAGTGAAAACCAAATACAGACCAACGACGACAGCTGTTCATTTCTGATATCGAACCAATTATGCCTCATTGAAATCGGATATATGTATAGAATCCGAAACGCGACACATTTTTATGGTTCATTATGACTTTTCACCGATATACAGCTATTATCCGATTCCGGACGGATATATTCTGTCACCATTTGCTTATATTTAGCTAAAAAAATAATTTTAAAAACCAGCTCAACATCTAAAACCAAAGTCCATTGACCCATCAACCAGTAATGTAAATATAATTGAATAGCCGTTACGAAGTAAGCTGTAAGGTCGTGTAAGGTAGGAAGAGACTTCAAGGGCAATTATAGAATAAGTAATAGTAATAATTTGCTGTATGTTTAAGCAAAGCTGAGATTGCCTCGGTGGCGCAGTTGTACTACGGTATGATTACAACGCTGCGGTCTCGAGTTCGAATCGGGTTGGGCAAATTCATATTTGATTTTTTTATTTATGATTTGATTGACAGCCTTCTTTGCGCAGTTGGTTAGATGCCGGCTGTGAAACGAGAGGCCGCGGGTACGATCTCCGCACCGAGACAAATGTTTGTGAGACTGAAAAGTCTCTCCTAGTTTCTGATACCCACGACACAAGACTCGATCTTAGTGTGGGGTCAGGACTATGCACATATGTGACTGTTAGGTGTATTTATTTGTTATTTATTATCCGGCAACAGGAATTTGTGCTCGATATGAGGATAGGCTCGCCTCTTATCACATCGTGGGACGGAACACATAAGACGAAACGTGGATGTCCTAGTAGCACCTCTGCCTACCCCTTCTGGGAAAAAGGCATGTCCCACTGCAGGGCAATAGCCTTCTCTACAATCGAGAGTACGATTGAGAGGCCATATTGTTCACCACACTGGCCTAGTACAGGTTGACGGACTTGGCGGCACTATAGAACTTATAATATGCAGTTTTCCTCATGATGTTTTCCTTAACTCTACCAATATATTTATATACATGGTATATCAAGACTGCGACCGAAAACGAAGCCAGGTGGTAGTATTAGTGACTTCAGACACAACGCAAGTAAAAATTTCGCACGACAATTTTTTTTGGATTTTTTACTTCGTCGTATTTTGGTGATATATACATAGTTTTCCTAAAGTAATTATGTACAACTCCTTATTTTTAAACACGCAATGGTACGTAAGGGTTTAAATTAGTATTTTCGCAAAAACTACGTATTTACCACCCAAACACAATGATTTTTAAAAAAATCTAAATAAATATCTTTCACTGTTTTGGCGAAATTTTTATTTGCATTGTGTTTGTAACCACTAAAACTACCACCTGGCTTCGTTTTCGGCCGCAGTCTTGATATACCCGGTATATACATTTTCTTTTCTGCATTCCGCCCATGTTTCAGAATCTTGTTGATGTATAAAGACTTATACAGTTGCTATCCAGTGCAATTCCACTAATTATTACAGATTAAGGTAGAAAACAAGTTCCTCTGATTTTGTTGTTATCTAGCTAATTAAGTTTTTCTTACGCAACTACGCTCAACATTTAATTGTACGATAATATATTCGGGACCGATTGATTATTGCTTTTGTCACGTATGGTATTACATATGTCTGTATATATTAGACATACATTTTTTTTTTTTTTTTTTTTTTTTTTTTTTTTATTGCAATGAATGACGAGACGAGCATGCCATTCGCCTGATGGTAAGCGATACGACCGCTCATGGACAGTAGCAAAACCAATCAACACCATGAATTACAAGGCAATGCTTGGAATTCCACTGCGCTCGCCATCCTGAGACATAAGATGTTAAGTCTCAATATGTCCAGTAGTTACTCTGGCTACAATGTCCTTCAAACCGGAACACAACAGCGCATTTACACTGCTGTTTGGCGGGAGAAATAGACATTGCGGTGGTACCTACCCAGGCGGCCTCTCACATATGAGAGACCTACCACCAGTCAACATACATACATAAACTCACGCCTTTATCCCCGAAGGGGTAGGCAGAGGGGCCACTAGGACACCCACATTTCGCCTTGCATGTTCCGTCCCACTTTGTGATAGGGGGCGAGCCTATCGCCATATCGGGCACAAATTCCTGACTCCGGGCTGATAATGAATAGAAAAGTCCAATATCACTTTTCCTGACCCGGGATTCGAACCCGAGACCTCAGCTTTGTAACCGTACCGTAATACAACTACGGCACCGAGGCAGTCAGTATATATTAGAATGAGAAGATTTAACTAATATGAACATGGTGAGGAATAAACGCATGTAGTCTGAAGATGATTCCTTGCCGCATCAAAGACAAGATTTGTTTTGATTAATTGCCCTGACCCCACATTAATATAAGTCTTGTGTCGTGGGTATCAGAAGTTACGAGAGTTTTCGGTCTCAAAAACACCCAGACCCGAGACAATTACTTATGGGCCTCACTAATATTTGTCTCGGTGCGGGAATCGAACTCGCGGCCTCTCGTTTCACAGCCGGCGTCTTACTAACTGTGCCACGGAGGCTAAGATTATTAATTATAAAATTTATTTATGAATTACACATAAGGACACAATTTTTCTGGTCTGCTTGAAATTACATGCAAAGGGTCCCTAACATGGGATGAAATGGTGGGCTTACCTTACCATATCTACGATTATCATTATCTGGAGATACTATAATATAGCAGGTAACTATGAAGCCTTGGTAAGTGACCAGTTGCGCCCTACTAGCCCCTGACTTCTCTGAATCAAAGCATGAGGCTCCCTGAATATCATAGAAATTGTTAAACTTTTTATCCTAAAAAGTCTACCGAACCGCAATAAGCTATAATGGAGTATAGTCGAAGCTTTCCTAATGACCGACAAGGCCCGTGACCCCTAGTGGAACTCATTAGGGATGGATTATTCCTATGTATTATAGTACAATGACGTCAAACGCGGTAGAAGCGCTCATTTCTACTAAGTGCATCGGTGCGGGACGGTGGAGTCGCCCGACAGGTTCCACGCTCCCGCACAACCCACGTTCTCTCAATGTACTGTTTAACCTATCATTATGTCGCGGCGTTTGTTGAGTGTGGAGTGTTAGGTTCAATTCTTCGGGCGCGAATTTTTGTGACGTTAAAATATTTGTGGAATGAAGGTGGTGTACTGATGATACTGTTATTATAATGCGATTTTTGTTTAATGTATTGTACACTTTGGGGTCCTAGGTTCGAATCCCAGGTTGAGTCATTAGCGTCGGTTTAAAATTTGTGGAATATTAAAATTTTGATAAGATCAAGACACCCACATTTCATTTTGGGGCGGGGGCGAATCTATCGCCAAATCGGGCACAAATTGCTGACTCCGGGCTGATAATGAATAGAAAAAGCTTTGTAATCGTACCGTAGTACAACTACGCCACCGAAGCAGTCACATCTTACTGTGACTAAACTTCTTTTTTTATCTTAAAACCTTGGAATAGGTAACACGTGATTTTGTAGACTGTTCCACGATTAGCTGGTGCAGTGATAAGAACCATTTTTGTTGCCAGGCACCTTCTAAGCATTATACCCAAGGCCTTTAGGATTTACGTAAGGCATTTATCGAGATATTGGCAACAACGTTGGATACCGGAAAATACCAGTTTTTATCTATAAACATCAAATACGAGGCATGCCTTTTAAGTTTTGTCGTTTGAAGAAAAAAACACAACCAGAACCTTATAGTACTTTTTATTGTTTTTCAAAGTATTCACCACGTAGCTTAATACACTTTTCCATTCGCTCAAACCAGTTATTATAACATTTATTCCACTCTAAAGTGGGGGTGTACAAAATAGCTGACTTGAAAGCGTCGACTGCTTCTTCACCGCACTGAAACCTTTGACTACGAAGACTTTTCTTGATTTTAGGAAATGTAAAGAAATCGTTAGGGCTTAGGTCAGAACTCTATGGAGGATGGTCAAGAATTTCTACTCTTTCCTGCTTCAAATACTCAATCGTTTGACGAGCGCTGTGTGAGCTTGCGTTGTCGTGGTGTAGGATGTTGCGTCGCTTTGTGTTAGATTTTCGAAGTTCGGCGATGACTTGTGATATACAAACTGTTGTATACCACTCTGCGTTCACCGTTCTACGATCTTCAAGTGCAATAGTCGCAACATGGTCGGTTTTTCTAACGAACGTGGCCATCAACTTCTTTGAAGTGCATCGAGAACGAACAACTTTAGTCGGCTTTGGCTCATCTTGAAAGACTCAGATTGTAGTCTGTTGTTTGGAATCAGGATCGTAGGCATAGATCCAAGATTGGTCACCACTGATGATGTCGTAGACGTGATTTGACTCTCCTCGGTTGAACCTTTGCAGAGTTTTCTTACGCCATCTGACGCGGGCCGTCTTGTGATCGTCGGAAAGCAGATGCGGTATCCAGCGGCAAACTAGCTTTCTCACACTAAGCGCTTCATGCAAGATCTTCTCTATGATTGTCCCTGAGATGCCTAATAGAGCCTCTATCTCTCGATACGTCGCATGACGATCTTTGAGAATTAGTTGTCTCACAGCAATGATGTTATCTTCAGTGAAGGCGGATTTTGGGCGCCCTTTGCGAGATTTGTCACTAACACTAGTATGTCCACGCTGGAATTCTAAATACCAGCGTTCGACAATCCGCAGACATGGGGCTTCATCACTGAACACAGATGTTAGCTCTTCAAAACACTGAAGCCGTGTCAAGCCTCTTCTAAAGTTGTAGAAAATTATTGCAACAATATTTTCCTTAGAAAGATTCATTTTCGTACGCAACGTGAGAGATTCCAATCGACGCTGTGTCTAAACAATAGCATTAATCCTAATACTGTAAACTGTTTTGAGATTCAAAATTTAAGCACATTGGAATATAGAACAGTACCAAATTAAAAATTGCCGGGTAATATGGAAACGATAGAACTTAAAAGGCATGCCTAGTATTAACTTATCAAGTCTGTATCGAGCGTATCAATCATGAAAATTGAATTACATGATGTGCGAAACAGTATAATAAGTATGCCAATTTCTTTAATATTCATTCTTTTTATCTTATTACTGGAAGTAAAAATAGATCATAATTCTTTAGAGAATTTATCAGAGCAATTTTGATAACTTCTCATCTCTGCCTCACTTTAGGTTCGACTGTAAGAATGCCTCAGGCATGAAGTCAACCTATACAATGTATTTGTGGTGTAAATAACGTTGAATTTATATTTTCAAATAGTACTATGTATTTTTATTTGTTCTGGTTTTGTAAAGTCCGTAGCCTATAGGTGTTTATATTTTTATTGCGATAAACAGCGAGACGAGCATGTCATTCGCCTGATGGTAAGCGATACTACCGCTCATGGACAGTAGCAAAATCAAACAAAACCATGAATTACAAACCGTGAGTTTATGTATGTATATGTATGTATTTATGTAATAGTTACTTGCGTAGTGCCAGGGAATTATAAGAATCCATAAATTATGATCGCAATCGTTAGAAAGCAATTCCAGCTGTTAATGTATAGACTCTATACTATAGAGCAAATGTTTTGAATGATTGGCTAGCTTTACAACTTCCTTTGATGTTAAAGCTTCAGTTTAGATATATTATATGCTATTTCAAAACTGTATCAGTTTCCTAAAATAAGCAAATTTTATTCCGAAGAGGTATGGCAGTCAAATTATAATAGGTAAATGACAAATGCCAACACCTCAAGCTCACTCTATGCGATTATAAGATCAATCCGCAAAAGTAACTAGGCCATTGAGATTGAGAAGTAATTGACATCGTAGAAATAATATATACTTACATAACTCACCTTTTTTCTCAGATTGGATAGGCAGAGGTGCTACTAGGACACCCACATTTCGCCTTGTATGTTCCGTCTCACGATGTAATATGGTGCGAGCCTGTCGCCATATCACAAATTCCTGACTCGAAGCTGTTTATGAATAGAAAAATCCAATATCACTTTGCCAGAACCGGGATTCAAACCCGAGACCTCAGCTTTGTAATGGTACCGTAGTACAACTACGCCACCGAGGCATTGTAGAAATAATGGGAATTTTAAATTTAATGTTCATCATTGTTATTTTGTCGTATTAGTCATTAGGTGCGAATGTTAAAAGGCGTGTTTCTATAAGAAAACCGGAATGGAAAACTTCGTTGGTCAAGAGTCACACCTGCTGATTATATACTGGTTTAAACTGGTACAATCGCAATTACTACGACTATAAAGTTCTTTATACTATGCTACTTAGTAATGGAATTGATGAAACAGTAGATGCTGGGGATCTTGGAGTTTCATTCTACACTAAAATAGAAAATTATGAAAGCTTATGAAGTTAACTATTACATTAACTAGCTTTGCTAAGGTTACGTAAGGGATTAAACCACACATTTACGGCTTTATTCATAGACTGTTTTAAAACCTTTTTTGGTTATAGAATTTTTTATTTCGAACGACTTTCGAATTCAGTTTAAGTGAAGAAGACAAAACATTCGACAACTAAAATAGGTTTTAAAACTGTGTATTAATAAGGCCTATAATAGATACATGGAAAGCAGTAGCTGGCATTGTGACGTTATAGAAAATAATAATATTTGTGTTTAGCAAAAAAATATCGAACCGGTTTTCCTGATTCGACATTAGAACTACCTTTGCTTTCGGTATTAGCTTTTTCTCTCTTTGTTAATATTTACAATAACAAAACATAGAAAACGAAAATAAAAAATTAAATGACGTATACACCCAATGTTATTTTAATAATACAACGTAGTAGAACATGTTTTCATAGTTTGTGTCGAATGCATCGGGAGTTTGTATGAAAATACTTTTAAATTCAACGGCTGCTTTTTGTAATGCGCCGAGCCAAGCAGGTCATTGACAGCGTATTATTATCTCAGGTTGCGGATGTAGGTATATTCTGCTAAATCTGGCCTGTGATTTTACCACGCCTTTCTTTTAACCATTCAACATCTAATAAATAAATAAATAAATACACCCAACAGTCACATACATAGTCCTGACCCCACACTTGATCGAATCTTGTGTCGTGGGTATCAGAAACTACGAGAGACTTTTCGGTCTCACAAACACCCAGACGCGAAACAAATACCTGTGGATCACACAAATATATGTTTCGGTGCGGGGATCGCATCCGCGGCCTCTCGTTTCACGGGCGGCGTCTAACCAATTGCGCCACGGAGGCTTTCGAACATCTATGTAGGCTTTTGACTACTCCAGTAGTTTAGATTGGTCTAACGTTATAATTGTTTCTAAGATAATTCAGTTTTTGTCTATATTTTTTCAGGCACTGATGATTGTTCGCAAATCTGACGGATTTAAAACCTATTTTACTTATTGAATGTTTTGTTATTTTCACACGGCTTTAGGAGTCAGTTTGAGCGAAGAAGACAAAACATTCGATAGCGAAAATAGCTTTTGAATCTTTAAGTTATATGAAAGCTCTAGATTTTACTAGTATATGTAATAACTCCTGCAAGGTAATGATCGAAAAAACGCTCTATAATAATGTTGACGTAAATCGAAGTTCAAGAAACATAATAAATAAGAATCGAATATTTATCCATTTTCCTGTAGAGCGTAAAAAATATTGGACACAGAATTATTATTCGCAGACATTGAACCAACCTTTAAGTATCACTTAAGATACATAGGAACTTTACTTTTGCCAAAAATTGATTTAATGCAATGGGGCCATTAGCTCTGAATTTAACACCAACATATTGCCAACGTAGAACCTAAGATTTCGGCTAGAATACACCAAAAATCATGCAATTTCTAGTAATAAAGGAATAGTAACTCCTACACCTTGTAATATGTGTGGCGCGCCCTCATACTTGGCGAGCGTACTTGTGCGTAGCGCGTACGGGCGCACGGGCGCTGACGTCACGCGCGCACGCACCGACCGCGTGGCGCTAGGGCCGCCGCGTCATGCGCTGGGTGGGTCACTGCGAAATATCAAATAACAACGTTATTACACTTGATAAAGTTATTTGTACACCTTATTTTGAAGGAAATTGAACAATATTTACCCATTATACATATTTGGTAATTTTGGTATCAGGTTGAAGATAAAGATTTCTTGAAATAAGATGAACTTCAGTGATATGTTTAAATAAAAAGCGTGCTGTCGATCCTGGCTTACAGGAGTCGGTATCGTCTCTATGTAGTAGGTACCTATTTACCTTGTTTCCCTACTGGCATGATTATTACAATGCCCCTCATAGAAAGTATAAGGAAGAATAGATAGAGAAGGTAGAGACAACATTTGAATGCGTTTTGGGTTCAAGCTGTGAATATCCGGTTTTAAACCGCCTGTTTATGCAACATGGGAATGCGATACTTCAACTGCAATGCACTTTCCATTAGCATTTTAAGCACTTTGTCGGTGAATTAAATGATTCAGAGCAACTCAATTTATTACATACAAAGTAAATGCATGTTTCTTATATACTTTAATATAGTACATAATCGTAGACAGCCTCCGTGGCGCAGTTGATCGATCCCCGCACCGGGACAAATATTTGTGTGACCCACAGGTATTTGTCTCGGGTCTGGGTGTTTGTGAGACCGAAAAGTCTCTCGTAGTTCCTGATACCCACGCCACAAGACTCGATCTTATGTGGGGTCTGAAATGTATGTGACTGTTAAGTGTATTTAATTTAGAAGAGTGAAATAAAGTAGTCCAGAACGGAGAATTAGTATATTATGTATATAGGGCTTAGTAGTTTATTTGTCCCTGTTTTTAAATAAACATGCCAACCGGCTCAAAACCGGATATGTATAATTAGAATACTTACATCAAGTTACAATGGGATTTCCACCATAGTGTTTGGTGGTCTCTCTCCGGGCGCTAACGAAAATCTTAACACATTTAATTGTTTTTGTTTTAATAGCGTTCGTGTAATTAGGTAGTCAGCGGCTGTGGAACGAGAGGTCGTGGGTTCGATCCCCCCCGAGGTAAATGCTGTGATCTGCTAAATGTGTGATCCACAGGTATTTGGACGGGATATGCTTGTGAAATCGAAGATTCTTGTAGTTGCTGATATCCACGACAAGAGATTTGTCTCAGTGTGGGGTCAGAACGATGTATGTGACTGTTGGGTGTATTTATTTGAAGAGTCATCTTTATTTACTTTATTATTCTTGCAGTTGATTGTTAACTAAGCTTGCTGTGCTGTGTAACTGATAGAGGAAAGCTTTTACATAAGAACCGTTTCCTATGTGTATATATTAAATTTTTATTTATAGATGTATCATGTCCATTTACTTAATTTTAATAGCTTGCTGTTATCTTGGCAAGCCGTGATTTACTTAAATTAGGTTTTTATATATTTACATGTAATCTATTTGTCAAATACTTAATATATTATGAGAAAAAGAGAGAAAATATGGACTCCTCGAAAGCGACGAGCGCGTATGAAGACATTGAAGTTGACGAAGCGAAAGAATTGTATAGATTGCAGCATTTAGCGCTCAACAGTCTCTATCTAACCCAATGGGATATAGGCTTGAGTTTATGTCCATATTGAGGCCAATATAAAGCCATCATACAGCAAGACAGCTATACAGTCTTATGGCCTCAGTCCTACCGCAAAGAGTCAGTCGCGGGCGCGGCGCTGACGTCACCAGCACGCAGCGACCGCGTGGCGACCACACGCCCACCGGCCGCGAGTTGCCAACTGCGCTGCAATTAATAGCTGCTGTCTACTCTGATGCTAAGGTTGCCAGTGGAGAGAAATTATTTAATAATATTAATATATTTGTGGGACGTGGGACGGAACATACAAGGCGAAATGTGGGTGTCCTGGTGGCGTCTCTGCCTACCCCTACGGGGATAAAGGCGTGAGTTTATGTATGTATGTATGTATTAATATATTTGAGGTCAAAAGATTCTATCAAGACTGCGACCGAAAACGAAGCCAGGTGGTAGTTTTAGTGGTTACAGACACAATGCAACTAAAAATTTCGCAAAAAATAAGCGACGGTATGTGTGCTAAATACCTAGTTTTAAAATAGTAATTTAAACCCTTGCGTACCATTGTGTCTTTAAAAATAAAACGGTGTACATTATTATTTTAGGAAAACTATGTATTTACTACACAAATATGACGAAAAATACAAAAAAAATATTTTTCTTTGCGAAATTTTTAGTTGTATTGTGTCTAAAGACAATACTACCACTTGTCTTCGTTTTCGGTCGCAGTCTGGATATACCCTGTATTTTATGTTTGAGGGGGATTTCTCCTCCTTATTCCTTGACTTAGTGCTATTCGTGACCAATATGAATTCATAAGGTTTATTTTCTTGTGGTATATGTTTAAGGGAATAATTAAAGTCTGGTATAAATGTGACGAATAGCGAGACTTTTTTTTTCTTCTTGCGGTATGGGTGGCGGTAACCTTTAGGTGTACTTAGTCATCTTGTTGAGTCAGTGCATATAATGTACATTACCTATGCATCAAAACAATGATAAGAAGTAACTAGCTACTGTTGTATCAGTTATTATATTAGCTTATGACTTATCACTTGCTATTTTTAATTAATGAACTGCTCTAATTTAAACGAACTTGTAACTTTTGTAATAATCACTATATTGTAAACTGGTTTTGAAAAGAGCAACACTAGAGTTTCTTGCCCGTTCTTCTTTGGTGAAAACCACTTTCCTAACCGGGTGGTAGATCGAAAAATGATTGAATCTAAATATTGTTAAACATTTTAATGGATTCAATAAATTATTTTCAATTTCATATCATACTCGTACTATGACAAAGGAAAGTATCCTGTGAAATCTTTTGTGCCTAAGAGTACCTATTACACAAAAACAATGGTTTATAAAGTCCATTCAGACTTATGTTCAAATTATAGAAGATAGTAAGACATTATATGGACAGATATGTAGTATAGATATGTAGGAAATAACTGGGAATATTCCAGGTATTCGCAGTATTCACGCGGTTGGCAACATTCCCCAACGCACGCGGCGGTGATGTGATGTTCGCGTGTTTGTTTGTATGCGCATATTACAGAATACTGGCATCTAGTAATACCGCTATGTCACTAAAATGTTATAAATATTGCTGTTAAATAACTTTAAAGAACTACGTAATTTATACTTTGATTATTTTGAGCTTCCCGAAATTTAAAACTAGTTTTGTAAACCTTTTGAGGATATGCACACGAACTATAGAGCTAGACTTAATGATTAATAGTCCTTATATTCATATTTATTCCTTAAAATATATAATGTGGAGGGACAGAGCCAGCAGTGGGATGAAACAGTTTATTCAAAAAATGATATTACGCAATATCTATGGAAAATCTTAATAGCTTTTTTAAAGAACTTTTTAAATGATATTTTTGTTACTTCTACACTTTTAGTATGTCTGTATTATACTGTTCTCCACCAGCCCAGTATCATTGAATGCCGAGAGGACTTCTCTATATCAGAATTTGACTGAGAGTCCTTAAAATCATAGTTCACCAATGGCTGACCTCGTGGCTTAGGGCGGTATATCAGGTGTCCATGTATAGACAATAGACTTTTGACAGATGCTACACAATGGAGAACAATTGGAGAAAAATGGAGAATATCACATAAATTTTGACAGGGAGCCTAATATGAGCTTCTTGGACACCGTAAGGGTATATTTTTAGGCCTTGCTAATACAATTTCATAACGCGATCGTGTTTTCACAAATAAACCTTGAAATACAAAAGCATCGAAAATATAACACAGTATCAAATTAACACATAACACAATCGTAAATAAATAAATAAATGACGTCACAGTGGCTTTACCAGTAGTGACACTACACACATGGTCTTATCAAAGTTAAATCGCAATGTAAATATGCACTGTCTTACAGTACTCAAATTTCGATATAGAGCTCGTGGTTATCATGCACCTTGCATGCAAGAACGTGCTATGTACATGTCACTCAAAGTGATTCCTGGAGTTTAAAAGTATTATGAAGTAAAGAAATATTGTTTTATCATACTTATTTAGAATGTTTTCGGTTGTTTTTTGATTGACATAGCGAATGAGAATTTGTTGTCTTTGCATGAAGGATATTTAGCAATTACTGGGCATTTTGGTTGTCTAGAAGAGATCACTGATAGGGATAAGACCAATTGTACACTTATTTGTAAGGTTTCTATGTTTTATTATCTCAGTATTTTGTGATGTTCATTAGTGTTTTGTATCTTTATAAAGGATTTTCATGAGGTGAAGAACGCGGTGCAATAAAATTCAGAGCTTTATAATAAGTTATTTTTATAGTGGTTTTGTTTTATCATATTCGCATGTCCATATTTTTCTAGTGATTAGTTTACTTTTGGGTGGGAAAATGTAACTTAAATTATTGTTAGACTGCCTTTCAGTTTCTACAAATTCATGTATAATGGAAAACATTTACGCAATAGGGTTTAAATTCTTAATTTAATTCTTACAAACAAATCAACATTTCCAACCCATATTTCAATTTATTCTTGTTCTCACTGCGCACCACAATAATCAGTCACAGATGATTCATGTAAACGGCATATAAATAGTTCAGTCCCTGCAAGTTACATACAAGCTTTCAACATGTTACTACAAGTATCTCGGCCACATATTGCACCATCGATAACAGCTGACGTCAGTGCTTTTAAACTGTATTACACCATTATCGGTGACTATAAAAATGTGTTTCCCATGGAATGACGCAGGCGGAATATACTCGTGGGATTCGATTGTTGGACATCACCTTTGTAGTGACAGGTTGGGCCGCAGTTGGGTGTGGCCAGGATGGCAGAAATGAAGAGGATGCGCTGAATTTTCTTATTCCGGCTTGAAGGACATTGTAGCCAGAGTAACTACATAATGACACTTAGGGCCAATTACACAAACTAACTTTGCCCATAACTTTGACTTTGAAAATGCCAATCCCGTACGTTAGCAATCTCAAATACGTCACAAATGTATGGCCCGATAACATTTTCAAAGTTAAGGTTATGAAGTGAAGTCAAAGTTAGTTTGTGCAACTGACCCTTAAAATGTCTCAGGATGGCGAGCGCAATAGAATGCCAGGTATTGCTTTGTAATTCATGGTGTTGTTTGGTTTTGCTACTGTTCATGAGCGGCCGTATCGCCTACCATCAGACGAATGACATGCTCGTCTCGCCATTCATTGCAATAAAACAAAAATTTTAGTGTGGGTTCGGGACTCTGTGTGTGTGGTTGTATTTATTGTAAAATTAAAACTATCCAACTTCAAGTCAGCACTCGTGAAATATTTCGATAACCGATACATATTTGTGTACGAACCAAAATAAATATGACATACACTCCTGTCTACGTTCCTGAACATATTTAATACCAGTTGCCGAATATATTACACATTTTACTGGCAGATGAGTCAAATGGATGAAATATATACAGACTCTTTGTTCTATTGTGTTCAGTTTACATAAATTGCAATACAAAAATTGACATCATATCATTATTTTTTACATACATACATAAACTCACGCCTTTTTTTCAGAAGGGTTAGGCAGAGGTACTACCAGGATACCTACATTTCGCCTTATATTTTCCGTCCCATGATGTGATAGGGGGCGAGCCTATCGCCATATCGGGCACAAATTTTCGACTCCAGGCTGAATGAATAGAATAACCCAATATCACTTTGCCCGACTCGGGAATCGAACCCGAGAACTCAACTTTGTAATTGTACCATATTACAACTACGCCACAGAGGCATTACTTTTACATACGTAGTATAGTTAAATCAATTGGACTTTTAACTGTAGAAGTTCTGTGTCCAGCATTAGGCAATTGCGGCCTGATAAACTACCACATGGAACAAAAGCTAACACTAAATTGCGGTATTTTAAAAAAATCTCTAATTTACTCAGACTTCATGATCGAGTTTTTGACCTCAATTATTTAATTCAGGTTACGTTTAGATTAAATAATTATTGTACCGAATTATTTGGCAAAAAATAAACTAAAGCGGTGGTTATACCGTTATTTTAAAATCAATAAAAAAAAACACGACTCAATTTTTGATTCTATAAACATCGCTGTTATAAAAATCGTCATATATAAAATTAGCAATGTTTTATTTCGAATCGATGTGTTTACTTATTGTCTTTGTTCTAACTTTGTTGCCATGTTAGTACGATAATGTATCGCATCCTGGCATGGCTGATGGCGGCGGTGCGTCGGCTGCAATTGTTTGATTGTGTTTTATTTTAGTTTCACACGTTCTGTATGTACACGGGACATATGGCGGAGCCATGCCCTTGAATGATAAAATTACACGAACGAAGTCTAGATTTATTGTTCAGGCTATAAAAGTGATAATCGTTTCAGGGAATGATTTAATAATAAGATAACTATTGGCGGGTTTGTAATCACAAATATTCTTTCAAAAGTATGTCCAAAAATAAATATATTCCTGTCAAATATAGGATTAACAATTGCGAATCCTAAAGGTGATATTTCATTTCGAAATATTCTTTCATCTGTTTTTTTTTATTGCGGTGAATGGCGAGACGAGCCATCCGCCTGATGGTAAACGATACGACCGCTCATGGATAGTAGCAAAACCAAACAACACCATGATTTACAAAGCAATGTTTGGCATTGCCCTGTGCTCGCCATCCTGAGACATAAGATGTTAAGTCTCAATATGTTCAGTAGTTACTCTGGCTACAATGTCCTTCAAACTGGAACACAACAGCGCATTTACACTGCTGTTTGTTGTTTCTATCTCCAGCATACTTGGGATCATCTCCACAAGCTATTACGTATTTTTGAAAAGGTAATAATAATAAATACACCCAACAGTCACATACATAGTCCTGACTCCACACTAAGATCGAGTCTTGTGTCGTGGGTATCAGAAACTACGAGAGACTTTTCGGTCTCACAAACACCCAGACCCGAAACAAATACCTGTGGTTCACACAAATATTTGTTTCGGTGCGGGGATCGAACCCGCGGCCTCACGTTTCACAGGCGGCGTCTAACCAACTGCGCCACGGAGGCTGTCACCTTGTGACGTTACCCTCTTTCCCTAACACCCAAACTAGGCAACATCAGAAAACCCTCAATTGATTTCACTCGCCGAACAACACAAAACCAGTTAATATTTACGCAACGGATTTGCGTCTATAAAGCAAGTTAAATCGTGTTGAATCGCAAACAGAGAGCGTAATCGCAATACAATAACTAGGAGTAAGCGGAAAATTCTCACTGACTCTTGTAAATATTATTCTTTATGCGGTGAATAACTAGGTGATATTTAGCTATGCATTTTGTTACTTAAAGGACATTGTTAAGTCAATCAGGGTTTAGTCCTTGGGTCATCATCTACATTGAAGTCCACCCCTATCAACTTTTGACTTTCCCCTATCTCGTTGTGGTGGATCACCAAAGACCTTTTACCATTTTCGTCTTTTGTCCAGAAGCTTAAGTATGATGTATGTTTTCCGCATAGGAATATCTAACCGTGTTCTTCTGACCGCTAGTTAAAAAAATCTATAAAAGCATTAACAAATAAAATTGCTTACTTTATGGCTCCTATTTTTAAAACGCAAACCGAACCAAAACACCATAATAGCAAATAAACAACGGTGACGTCACTAAACCACGCCGTGGAGGCGTGAACGGGCTTCAACGCGTTATAACACCACAATTTTCCTCATACCGACTAAGTTCCCTCACTACCGTCATACACAACCGTCATACCCAATTGTCATCAGTGGTCAACCAGGAATGTCGCTTGAATTTAGGTCACAAGACCACAAATACGAAATAGTTGGCAGGGTGATAGTGAAAGCTTGGATAGCTACCGTACATGGTTAAGGACCCGTCATAGTGACCCACGTGTGTCGCATTCTGGTTCACCCGTGTATCGACCGGTGAGAGAACATCTCATGCCGGTTACTCTGCCTGAACTGCCCTGCGCCTACCGTCAGTCGCATTGTAAGCACATTGTCTGTGCCCCACTACAAAAGACCTATAAGCCGTGGTGACCACTTATCATCAGGCGGGCCGCTTGCTTGTTTAAGAAGGCGATAAAAAAGCGTCAATTAATGGCTGACTTTGGCTTAAGTGTTGGTTAGAAATTGTGCGCTGTTAAAGTCAACTTAAGACTCTTGAGACAACCGATAATCAAATTGTACCCAATATTGGTGTCATATGTTACAAAGTTGTGCATTTTAGGGTTAAACGCTACACTTTTGTAGTAGTGAAGGGAGCTCGTGCGCCTTCACAAGGTCGCTCGTGCCACAGATGGTATATGATTTAGGGTTAAGTCATTGTATAATAGTCGTTGGTAATAACAGGAATGATTGGTAGCGTCGAATTTTTGCAGGATTATTTTTAGATATTAATCTTTTTATTTTTGCTTTAATTATGTCATTTTAAAAGTAAAGACAGGAGTTTGAATGGAAGGGCCATAACCCATAAAACTTGGCAAACTTTGAAGATTATGGTTATTCGGATTAGATGAGAAGAATTAGGTAATTATTCTGCCTCTGGCAGCCTCAAAGTTCGATTGTTATATGACGCGCAAGCTACATAATGTTGGCTAATACTGAGTAATTTGAAAAATGCGAGACGGAAATATTTTATTAACTTGCATCTAGTTTAATAACATTACTGTTAATGACCCATAGCGAGTCTGCATATGTTTAGCTTTTAAATAATCCATAGAGCACCAAAATATATTTTTTTCACTTTTATATGACCCACAGAGCTCTTAAATGTGTTTGAGTAACAATAAATTGAAAGTGATGTAATTTTTGACTCACATTTGAATTAATTGCTAATAGATCGATGTGGGGAATCCGTGACGCATCGTCAATTTTCCTTAAACCCTACAAGGGATTTTACGTCATCAATTGAGTCATTATCTAGTGGCGTGACGTCACTTATTAACATGCAATAAGAAAGCAATACCTTTCCTCGATCATCAATGACGTGTATGCCTTTTTAAGACGGTGATTTTTCGTCATAAACTGAGTAAATATACAAGCTAAATATGAGTAAAGTACTCAGTAACGGCCTTATTCATAGACAATTTTAAAACCTATTTTAGTTATCGAATGATTTGTCCCTTTCTAACGACTTTTGAATTCAGTTTGGTGAAGAAGACAAAATGTAAAACCTAAAATAGGTTTAAAAACTGTCCATGAATAGGGCCGTTAGGGTTTATACAATTCTCACGACACAAGACTCAATCTTATTGTGGAGTCCGAACTATGTATGTGACTGTTGGGTGTATTTATTTATTATTATTTATTTATTTAAGTGTCGGATAGGAACAGGCAGAAAAAGAAGCTGGGTAAAGAAGAGAATATAGAGGCTACTTTACTTCCCCAAATAAGGATTGTTGCTCCAACAATAATGTTATGAAATCTTTACAGCAGTGTAAGCGAAACTTTCACTATTGTCTGATAAAAGGATAATGGTATCATGAGCTAGCGTGACGTCACAGATTCGAGTAGGCTATGGTTATAAATAGATATTGCGGACTGTTATATCGCACTGCGTAAGCATTACATACATTAACTCACACCCTTTTCCCAGAAGGGGTAGGCAGAGCTGCTACCAGGACATCCACATTTCGCCTTGTATGTTCCGTCCCACGATGTGATAGGGGGCGAGCCTATCTGATAATGAATAGAAAAATCCAATATTACTTTTTTATCCAATATCCAATATCGACCCGGGATTCGAACCCGAGACCTGAGCTTTGTAATCGTACCGTAGTACAACTATGCCACCGAGGCAGTCAAGTAAGGAAGTAAAGTTAGTATTGATTGTAAATTACATATTTTGGAGAGGAGTTTTTATTCATTAGACTTTGGGTGGCTAATATTTTCCCGAGTTGAAAAACTTAAATAAAATGCCCGATCTGGCTGATTAATGCCAATAATCAGTTCATATTTCTCCAGTTTTGCTAGCATCAATAGAGACTTGTCTTGTGGAAATGGGAATTTGAAGGAATTATTTCAAAAGCAGATTTTGTTGAGTCAGCGTTTTATATTGACGAGCCTAAAAGACGGATATAGCTGGAAGATTAGAGACTTATTAGTTTATCGATTAATTTGATTTATAATTTTACGACCGAATGCCTGCCTAACATAAAATCCTTTAGGAGTAGGCCTTTTAATTTACCACGATGGTTCACTTTTTTACTTCACATACTCGTAATATCCGCGAAATAACGAAGAATTTAGGTATACACATTTCCTCGCGATTCCACTGCACCGTTAAAGCAAGCGATACTGAACTAGGCATGTTATTTTATTAAATTTGTCTCGTGTTTCGAGAGCAATGATCCAAAGTCCGCGATCTGGCCGTGCGGCCGCACCCACAGTCTATAACCAGCGCACCCTATATTTAAAACTGCTCGTACTAATCCCGTATAGTTTGTTTTCATATCAAAGTTCATCGGTTTGTCAGAACTAACTTTCCGCCAGGCGACGAGAATAGAACAAGCGTTAGGCTTAAATAATCAAATAGGTAAGTATGAAACCTTTTTGTTTCAAACTTTTTTGATAGGTGGTAAAAAAGAATATCTATTTTGAATTTAGAATAAGATGATGCCCTCAAAAATGTTAATTGAAGTGATTTGTAATGAAAAAAAATTGAATCTGGAATAGATTGTTGTCAATGTTACGGCGCGAAAATGTTCATTGATAGTTCAGACAAAATATTTTGTGTGCTATAAGTTTTAACAAAGAGATATGAAATGATACTCTGAAACTAAAAGTGAAACATTGGAACGATTGATTGGCTATTTGGTAAAGAATAAAATATTTCCAATAAAAGGTAATCTTATATTATTCTTATTTTATATAAAAAATCAATTTAACACAACATTCAACTTTACAATGCAATGAAATACGTGGTTTGTATCTTAAGTATCCGAAACTACATGACCAAAATACCCGGGCCCGAACTAGAGGTACTAATGGCACATCTACCTACCCGTTCGATGGTATAGGCCCATGAGCTTATGTATCTAATTTATCTTTTATATAGGGAATTAAATTCGTTCATCGCTACAATATAATATCCAGTCATATCCCCGCTTTGTAAGAAAATATTTACATCAACCAAAACAATGAAAATCTGCATCATCGCTTAAACAGATTGTATACAACAGGAAAATTAAAGTCAAATATAACATGACACTGCTTTATATGAACAACCCAAGTTCGGGGGATCTTCTTATACTGGAGCTAAGACCAGTTTAATTAGAACCCTGGATATATTTTACACCTTTAATTTTCGAGGTCTTATTAGACTATAAGCTAGTAATTAGTAACTTACTCACCTGCTTTACTGGGGTCACGTTCATCAGTGACCTCCTTCACTATACAACAATGATTCATTGTAATCATAACTATAGATTTTACATGTAACAATAAAGCAGGAAATTTTTGAAAAAAAAAAAAATAACGCACCAACATCCCAGGTTAGTCATTTTACTTTTCAATTCAATGGATTTTTATACTCAAATACAAACACAACAGTACTTGACAAAATATGTATAATAGATAGATTCGATGCCCCAAGATACTTTTTTTATATTATAGGGGGTAAACGAGCATACATTTCACCTGATGGTAAGTGGTCACCACCCATGAACATCTGCAACACCATAGGCCATGGAGATGCGTGGTGGGAACATGCTCGCTTTTCGAAGGTCGCTAGGTCGTATTTGTCCGGAAATGCCGCTGTTGGCAACTGGTTCCACAGACTTGTAGTACGTGTACTTACTTGTCTTTTGTCGTGGGTATCAGTGGGATTTTGTTCATGCATATAAATTGGCTCAATAACTTTGTTTCACTCGAATTTTCGCTTGCTACGACATATTTTTTAACAAATTGCTATTGACTTCATCCCTGTTTCTCATTCACGTCATAAGGGTAGGTCAAGGTTGTATCTGTAGAATTATTATCATACTATCACTTTCGTGGCATGCACATGCACGCGCATGACAACATAAATACGGGCATGACAACACGAATCACGCCATCTCGTTCACATCTCGTGATCACTATTCGCGATTCATTCACCCACTGACCTTATGGGACCTCTGTGAAAATCAGGTGATTGCTTACGAGCAATGTTGTAGGGAGAAAGAGGGTACAAATCGATCTGATATGAATTAGTTGAATACAAGTTGAGCTGGTAGTGAATATCACCTGATCTTTCTTTGTTTAGAAATTTCTGATGTCATAATGCCATTTATAGAAAAAGAATACTGCAGTACCAAATTCTTTGTTTGAAACAGATAGCCAAATAACCTAGCCATCCAGCTTTAAATAAAACTCAACAATTTGTGACCTAAAAAGGTATCGCACGAAAACTACCTTCTCGACAAATCGAAACGCCATATAAAGTCATTGATGATTCAGTATCGTCATAGGAAGTCCTCATGCGTACCGCGTTGCATACGCTTCTGCCATACACTCAACGACATTCAACGGTGCCAAAACAACGTGACATCTAGTCATATTCTACGCAAAACGTGTCACGCATTAAGGGGTGGCCCTTCACTAGGTCAACAAATGATAGGTGCAACAATGTAGTAATTCGACATTCAAAATTGAACGATTCTAGAGATTTCTGGTGTTACGTTAATTTTTCTATAAATTTACTTTGGTATTATAGCACATTTTTGGCCGAAAGTTAAAAGAATTAACGTAATAATCATACACTCAATTTACAGTAGAAGCTGCCAAAACAGTGACGACTATAGTAATATTCTACGCAAAACGTGTCACGCATTAAGGGCTGGCTCTTCACTAGGTCAGCAAGTGATAGGGGCAAGGCTGTGGTAATTCGACATTCAAAATTGAACTGTTCTAGAGATATCTGGTTCTACGCAGATTTATCTATGAATACGCGTTATATAATACTTTAATGTTTATTATTTTCAATAAAATAGGATGTGTACCATAATCTGGATTATAATAATTACTACTTAAAAAATCTCATAAATTTTGTTACTGATTTTTTAACTATAAATGATGATGTAACCGCGTTTCCAAGTTACTATCGTATTAGCGACAATCTGATTCCGCCTAATAAGGCACAATAAGTAACGATAATCATAAAGAATGGTTACTATGCAAACCGACTAAAAAACTACACTACAAGTTAAAAGAATACCTAAATTATAAAATAAAATAAAACGTAAAACGAGAGCATAATGTTCGTAACAAAATACATTAAACAGAAATGCTTTGGTACGTCTCGTGCGTGTTTGAAACCGAGGTACTGAGGCCTCTATACGACCCGGTACAACATCGAAAATGTCTTATTCGTTTGAAATATTTAAATAATATTGTAAATTGGAATAACTTTAGAGTACAAAAATAAATGAAATGAGCAAGGCTTTTTAATTTTTATTTCCAAAATTTAATTAATTGTTTAATAATCATCAAAATTCACTGCTGAACATAGATTTCCCGCAAGGAATTCCACAGTGACACGTTGGAAGAGGCCTGTATTTCTCAACCTATATAAATTTAAATTAATGTTTGAATACCTAATTAACATAATATGTTTATTTGAGTCCTCAGTTCAGGTTTTAAAAGGAAAAAATCTCGAAGTAAAACCCAAGATAAGATATCTTAGTGTGGGGTCGGGAATACGTGTGGGACATTTCGTTGCGTTTATAGATTCGTGTATTCCCGCAAGTGATGGGTTTTCCGATATACGGTTGATGTTGCGAGAAACTTTGGAATATAATATTACTCAATTTCCGAAAAGCTTGACTCATTTTAATATTAACAGATGATTTATAAAAGTAAAACGTGCCGAGGATTTCCCATCGGCGAAATTTTAGTAGACTAAAAACGAAATAATTTTTTTTTTTTAAACTAAGGATTTTTTATAAAAACTTTTATTTTAAATGCCTTACAAGAAGAATATTATTTAGTTAATCCTTTCCTCTTGTTTATGTATGTATGTTACATAGGAAAGCTATGTAAGGTTTTTTGTTTCTGGAACATTTTATAATATACCTTTTCAACAATTGACGATGAACGAGAAGTCGTTCATCGTCAATTGTTTTTGTTTAATTAAATTGACGTTCAATTGCACAATTTAAAGTAATATTTTTATATATTTGGGCTATTTTTTGAATATTTGGGATGTTTTAATATTTGGCTCGTAACGTTTTTTATTGAATTGTTTGAATTTAGCTGCACTTTACGGTGCATGCTGCATGTCATATGAAGTTACTTTAATTTCTTTCCAAGAACACATAAAATACTTCGGAAATCATTTTTACAAATTGACGTTTATTTTGCGCAGTAGACGCGACATACATACATAAACTCACGCCTTTATCCCCGAAGGGGTAGGCAGAGGCGCCACTAGGACACCGCGAACATACGACAGTAGACGCGAAACCGCATGAAAAGCGTGAGCCTACAGATTCAATTCCCACACCAAAACAAATGTAAGTGCCATTAATAAAATAGTTTTGGATCTGACTAGAGGGTAGAAAAATCCTTCCAAAATCCTGAAACCCATGACTAAATAATGTACTCATTTTTTTTTTATTATTGCGCTGATAGGCGAGACGAACATGCCATTCGCCTGATGGTAAGCGATACAACCGCTCATGGACAGTAGTAAAACCAAACAACACTATGAAACAAAGCAATGCTTGGCATTGAACTATGCTCGCCATCCTGAGATGAAAGATATTAAGTCTCTTGATCTCCTGTAGTTACTCTGGCTACAATGTCCTTCAAACCGGAACACAACAGTACACAGTTTTACACAGTTGTTGGCGGGAGATATAGACATTGTGGTGGCACCTACCGAGGCGGCTTCTTACATAATATGAGAGACCTACCATCAGTAAATATGTTTTTATATATTTATTAATTATTACTAAATCCTATCCCTTCATAACGTAATGCACGAATCTGATGTAACACCGCAACTGGCAACGTTTATCTGCTTGGATTCGGCGACGACGTCACAGCACGCCGCGGCGTCGTGGCACGCCCGTGCGCGTCACGTGCACTAGTGATGTATTTCGCGTACGCATTACGCTTTTCGCAACTCGCAGGGTGATTTCGCGTACGCATTACGTAACATTTCCCTAATATTTTGACGTCAGCGGTGTTTTAATGAAGGATGAATGAAATTAAGGGGGATAATATTTGTGATTTTGTTTTGGTTGTTATAAATATGGTTTAGTAGGTCGTAATTTACAATGCAGGAAGGGGCACTGATGGATAAAGTGAGAGCAACTTACTGTTGGCCAAGGATATCGCCTATCGGCAATGCCTGGGATACAACCAAGTTGTTGCGACTCCCAAAGATTTTTGTAAGTATATCTTTTGAAGTAAAATATGACATAAGAGGACTTAGCTTAAAGCTTTAACTAACTACATAGCGATATTTTATATAGGTCAATGACCTTTTATATTGCGTGACGAAGTGAATACAACGCACCTGATGAGAAGTGCAGTTCTATCCAAATATATTATTTATCCGCAAGAGATGAGATGTATAGTTTTTGGTCAACACAATTACACACTAAAGGAAAAAATTGTGAGGAAACCTGCATCCTTCATCCATAATTTTCAAAAATTTCTATGGTGTGTAAAGTGCGCCAACCCGCAATAGGCCAGCGTGGTGGACTATATGACCTAACCCCTCTCAATCGTACTCTCGATTGTAGAGGAGGCTCGTGCCCTGCAGTGTGAAGTATATGGGCTGATACAGTACAATTATACCTGCTCGAAACCGGATGTGCGCTGGCTGAACCCGAATCACGACATCTTGCGTGGGTTAATATGCGGGTTTTCCGCAATTGTATACATTTCTCGCAATGCGGGCAAATGAGAACTTACCTTTGTCGAATGGTGGACTGGAGTTAAAATACACGATAATGTACTGCACAATTTGCAAGTTCAAACTTACAATATATTGTATTCACCCATTCCGCCCATTTTTGATTATTATTTTTTACAATAATTCTTCAAGAAGAATTGGAAATTTCATGTGCAGATTACCAACTGCATAAGAGACCAGGGCACCGTTGTTGACTAAAAGACAGGACTCGGAGGTGCCAACGTCAGGCAGTTAGTCATAAAATGTGACCAAATAAAGCTACATGACCGAAAAGTCATATTGCGTTGTAAGTAAGGGAAGTATATGATATAGATTATTGCAATTGAGTATAAATAAATACGGTATTGAAATAACCGATGCACGTCACTACGTCAAATGCTGCAGCCATGAGAATAATTCAAGGTTATTCCTGTTTTTGTCTATTTTTAATCAAGTACTGGGGTGATTTGTGAACTATCTCGCATGATGAATGAGAAATTACCTTTTTATTTTAGAAAGCCTAACAGCTGTGTGAATGCACTGTTGTGTTCTGGTTTGAAGGAAATTGTAGCCAGAGTAACTACTGGATACAAAGAGACTTAACATCTTATGTCTCAGGATGGCGAGCGCAGTGGACTGCCAAGCATTGCTTTGTAATTCATGGTGTTGTTTGGTTTGCTACTATTCATGAGCGGTTGCATCGCTTGCCACGGCGAATAGCATGCTCGTCTCGCCAGTCTTTGCAATTAAAAAGAAAGGGATACATACTGCAGACGAAGGTCTATGGTTCGGTTTCTGGCCAAAAACCTTTTTAACGCTGCTCGTGTGTTCATAGCTGATAGGTTGTTTTAGAAGGAAATTCGATGTCAAAATCTAAATTAGTTTAAACATATTTAATCATATCATGATAACAAAATATTATGAAGTAATTGGTACAAAGTAAAATGCCTTTGTTCAGTTCATATTAAAGCACCGATTTTTCATGTGTTAGCTTAGGTCATGTTATTTAGTTATAGAAGTGTTGGTTTAACGGAAATAATTGTGGATGTGACATTTCTACCGTTTCTTCGAATAAAAGGACTTTAGTTCATGTTTGGGAATTTTGATTCCAGCGTCAAAATACTCTTATTACTAGATAGTATTGAAAATCATCATAAGGTTGTGGTAACTTGTAAGTTTCTTACTTGTGAACCCCTTAATACTTTTTTCTAGCTCGTCGCTACATGAAAGGATGCGTTGTGAAGCCTTCTCTGTTATGAAAACACATCATTACTTATTCAGAAGAATTAGTTATCTCTTTCTATGAATGAGATTGAAATTGGATATTGACTTCATTTAACTTAGTTTTGTGTTTAAAATTCAGTGGTAATGAAATTCAAGCGATGAATCAAAATACAATAAAAACCCACGCACTCTGCTTTAGGTAAATGTAAAATCAAAATATCCAAATGTGAATTTTATTTCCCCGATTTCGTGCAAAAATTACCATATGCACCATTTGCAACAAACACTTTATTTTGCGTAGTTTTAACTGATTTGTATTGGTATTTAGCTTTACCAATTATTGCGTTTATTGGTGGCAATTTTGCTTTTATTAAATAGTGTAAAATATTCGGGTTTGTTTAAGATAATAATTGTCGTGAGATGTGTGGTGTTTTTTGCGTGAGACAGTTCCGGTGGCGATATCAGTGTGATAGGCGTCGCGGCGCGGCGTTATCAGCGCGGCGGCGGCGCGCGGCCCCAGCGCCAGTCGCGCCGCGCCGCCTGCACCACCGCCACACTACACCCACTTACACCACACACCACCCACATAGTGACAGTGCAGTGCAGTGTAGTGCAGTGTCGGACCCACAGGGACAGTGACAGTGAGAGTGAAACAACCGTGTTGTATAAAAAACAATTTTAATTTTGTGGAAGCTTAACATCCTTACAATAACATAAGTCTTACAACTATACTACTTAAGTAGTTAGATAGGACAGTCTTAACAATGAGTGAGTGTAGGTGTAGAGGTGAGATCAGGCGGGCAGTCAGTGCGCGGGCTGCATCGCGGGCAGCGAGGGTAGCAGGCGCAGCACGGGCGGGGGCGGCGCGCTGCGCTCCTTGGCATGCCGCTTCACGTGCTTGGCGAGGTGGTCGGAGCGCATGAACCGGCGCTTGCACACGCCGCACTCGAACTTCTTCTCGCCGGTGTGCGTGCGTTTGTGCCGCGACAGCTCGTCCGAGCGCGAGAAGCGCCGCTCGCAGCCGGGCCACGCGCACTTGAAGGGCCGCTCGCCCGTGTGCGTGCGCGCGTGCGCCTTCAGGTGGGACGACTTGAAGTAGTTTTTGCCGCAGCCCGGGTACGAACACTCGTACAAGCGCCGCCGGGCCGCGGGCGCCGGCGCCACGAGCCACAGCGCCGTGGTGGGCAGCAATGTGCCCGGCACTATCACGGCGGAGGGCGGGCGTGGCGCCAGCGGCACCCAGCCCGGTGTGGCTGCCGGGGATGACGCCTGCGGCACGCGCTGCTCGTCACGAGCTTCGTGCTTTGGCGGGCACTCCGGGTGCGGCGAGGGCACGCGCGCCTCTTCCATCTTGGGCGGAGGGCTGGGAGGCTCGACCGGAAGCGGCGGTACTACGCGCGCCTCTTGTGCCGCCTGCATCTGTGTCGCCATGTATTTGGTCTGAGAGTAGCTGTGGCCGCGGTTCATCTTGAACTTGAGCGTCTTCAATATGTTAAAGTTGTCGGGTGGCGGCGGCGGCAGTGGTTCGGGGCTGCAGGTGCCGTCCTTGTGCGCGCGCATGATCACGGAGGGGCGGCAGCAGGGCTCCGGCGGCGGCGTGGTGAGCAGCAGGCGCGCCAGCTCGCAGCGGGCGCGCTTGCCGAACTCTTCCTCGCCCTCGGAGTCGGAGGGTTGCGGCGTGAGCGGCGCCACCAGCGCCACGGGCGGCGCCAGCAGCACCGGGGACTCGCGTGCGCGCTTCACGGCAGCCTTCTTGATCGGTAGCTCAACCTGCGAGATAACACACACACGTAAGTGAACGCTCTCTGGGCGGCGGAGCGGCGGCCGGCGGTGCACGCGCGCGCTGCGTGATCGTGCCCGCGCGCCTCACCCGACACCGCTGTCATACTTTCGATTGCACAAATGGCACCAAAACATTTTTAGTCGGGCCGGAGTGTCCCGGGGACGTCGAGATATTTTTTTTTGAGAGACAAATAAGCTTCGGAAAAGTCGTTTCGAATTTTCCAAAACACTCACTTTGTTCTCCATCAACGGCGGAGTCGACGGCGGCGAGAGGGGTCCGCAAACTTCGAGCAGGGTGGACATTCTGATCAGAATGAGAGCATTCAACGCTACAAAACTTTCTTTTTTAATTCACAAAACTTGTGTGCGTCGGCCGTGTCGTTCCGGTTCCGCGAGCCGTGCGGTTCGGTGTACGAGCGGCGGACGAATAAACCGCTCGGCGATGTGTCGAGGTACGAAGCGCGAACGGCCGCGAGGCCGTCGGGACGCGCGCGGGGCGGGCGGCCAATGGGAGCGGACGGCGCGGCCGCGGCGGCCAATCAGCGCGCGCTGATCACGCACGGCGCGCGTGCCGCCGCGTGCTCTTCACGTGCACGCCGAGTGACGGCGCGGCGCGCGGCGGTGCGCTGCGAGGTCGCGCGCGTGACGTCACCGGCGCGCCCCCGCGTGACGTGGCGCGGCGTGCGGCGGCGGCGGGCGCGACAAGGTCGCCGCTTGCCGCTTGCACCGCGCCACCGACACCGCCACCGCCGCAATCAATGACATTCGTCTGCATCTAGCTTTACTATTTGACAGTTGCCGGTCGTCGACCCGGTGGTGTGGGCGCGGTGGAGCCGGCGCGCCGCGGGAAAGTGGCGGCCGTCCATGCGGCGACCTCCGCGCTGCCGGCTGACCGTGTCCGCACTCGCGACACGCCACACTACACTCCCACCTGCAACACGGTTTTCGCCGTCTGAGGCGACTTGTATGAGGGTTTTCCACCCCTTGACAAATATAGACAAAGAAGCCACACACTACATACCACTAAACCATGACGTGACTACCTCAACCTCGCATTATTCATCTTGATAGAGTCCCGAATGATGATACACGAGTGACCTTCCGGCGCATGATGATAAACACGATGAGATGGTGTTAGTCAACACGGCCGCACGGGGCACACTAGTCGCTAGTCAGTACACAACACATTGTTTACACGCGGACAGCGCGCTAATTTCCGTACATAACTTATTTATAGACAAGGCCGTTTGTGCAACACTGGATCCAGGCAGATGTCTCTTACTAACAGTTACCATCTAAAAGGAAACCTGGAGCGAAAGGTTACAATACAGTAATTTCTACAAACGTAGGTGTCTACTACCAATACTGGCGTTAATAGCTTATGAATAATTTACTACATAAATTATTGACTCTTCTTTTGTATCTTACTAGGCATAGGTACAGGCGTGAATATAAATAATATAGTGCATATAGTACCAATCAAAACATTGATTACGATAACCTTATGAATCAACGATGCATAATATTAACTTAGCAATGAGTCATTTCCTAATTCCGCAATGTGTCAAAATGTTCAGGATCTATTACCATTTATTATTTACCCATTATTATTATCTTCAGCCACAGGAAGTCCATTACTGAACATACTGCCCCCCCCCCCCCCACCCCACCTCCCAAGGTCTTTCATAGAGATCTGTTACAAGCTGCCTGCATCCAGGGACCTTTATTGTAATATCGTCTTTTCGTCCTTGCTAGCATAATTGGAATAATAACATATATGAGTACATAGTCTCCATGATTTTAGTATATGAAAAAAAAAACAGGATTAACTATTTGTTTTATTATAAAAATTATAATAACTTAATTGTTTTGCCTTTAATAATAATGACTCAACTGACACACCCATGGATTCTTTACTGTATGAACAGTACATAAAACGTGACTACCCATATAAACAAGAAATCGCAACTGCTAAGGAAAATATGCCATATTATTACGCCTGGCATAGGCATATTCAATACACCCTAGTTGGATTCAGTTTAAAATGTAATCAAACCTATGTCAGAATTTTAACAAGTTTTAGACTTTCGGCGACATTTTTAAAACTGCTGTTAGTACAAAAAAAATATTAAAAGGATTTACGTACTAACTTCGCTTTGTAGCTGGCAATTATTTAAAGGATTTAAAATTAAAATCATCGAACATGACACATGTTTACTCTCTCTTCGAAATTCAAATCAAAAACTTCTACTAACTCACTTATGAGTCCGTATTAACATATTAAATTAAAAAACATAATACAACTAACGGTAGACGTTCAAGCAAAAACATTGTGTTGTGTGTGTGTGCAGACGCATCGCCGAGGCGAGCGCCGCGCCGTGAAAGTGAAGCACGTGCGGGTCGCGTGATCAGAATCAAGATACAAGCGGTAGCGAGGACACTGCGTATTATTTTTATTGTTTGTGTTAAAAATCACATATCGTTTTGGATTACATGGGTAATTATTTCAAAGTAAGTGTAAAGTAGACATACCACCTGTAGAGAAAAGTTAAACTTCAGACACCTGAATTTGATCAAATTTCATTACATACAAATGTCCCTTTTAAATAGTCATTACAAAGGGTATTTCATTAAAGCAAACGTCAGAAAGCTCGGTTCCAACATGCAAGATCACTGTAAGGCAAAATTTTATTGTTTTTTCGTTAGGTAAATTTATCTGTCTTTTGCACACACAAAATATTTTGTAAAGGCATATATGATAAATAAATAAATAAATACGTGTATTTTTATATGTATAATTGTAGTAAAATAAATAAGTAGTCACATACATAGTCCTGACCCCAAACTACGATCGAGTCTTGTGTCGTAGGTAACAGAAATTACAAGACTTCGGTCTCGCAAATACCTGAAACAAATACTTGTGGATCACACAAATATTTGTCTTGATGCGTTGATCGAAACCGCGGTCTCGGGTTCACAGATGGCTCCTAACTAACTACGCCATGGAGTCTGTCAAAGTTACTGTTACGGTACTCAGTTTCGTAAAAGTTTATCTTATTTATTTATATACATACAGCATGCATGAAATATTTAGGTATATACCGAAATATTAACGATGTCCCGATTCATGTTCCGTCTAGAGTAACGCGTAATTCAACAATGACATTGTTGTGACCTTAATATCGAAAAACTTGAACCAGATATGAAATATTTGATAAAAACAACAAAAAATACATAAGAAACACAAACAACTATTTATCTGAGTTAAATATAATTAAATATGTAATTATGTCTCTGTATAATTATATAAAATAAAATTGCTTTTCGTATATTAATAAACTATGGACTTTGATATGATTTTTTGTTTTACATTCTTATCATTATTTAATATTATTGTAAATACGAAATATTGTAAATACATTTCCTTTTTTTAGAAAGCAATTTGTTTTAAACTTAAATAGCTATAAGTTATTTTAAACCATTTTAAGGAGGTAAAAATAAACTATAAGATTGTGGGTCGAAAATATTTACGGTTAAAAAATAAGTCGATTCGTAATGGTGGGAACTTGTGTTTGTATGATTATAAAGGTATTATTTATATTTATGTTACTATTTAATATCTGTGTTTCTATGAATGAATCAAATATACATAAAATATGCTTATGCAATGGAATATAATTTGTTATTGAAAGTAAGCCAAACAATCGCATACGCAAGTACGTAAGCGGATAAGCCAGACAGATATCTTATCACAATATATCATTCTTACCTACGTATGTGAATGATTATACACGGATCATATTATATGCGATATCTAAAACAGGAACAGTAGAAGTAGACAGCTACAAAAATGTGTCTCGGCTAAATAAAATTTATTATCTACAAAAGAAAAAATAATTTTACTTTTTTAATGTTAAAATTATAAGGAGACAACAATTCGGGGTTACTTATTTGATATTACAATCAATAAGGATTAATTATGGCTTATGTTCAAGTTATCTGATGTAACAATTTATTTTTTAACTAATCAATCAATACTTTACATCCGCTACCTTCAATAATCATAGATAAATACAATAACAATCCTAGCCAAGCGGACTCGCTCATATCTTATCACTTGAAGTGCGCACAGCGGCTGTGTTGTGCGCACAACGCTTGTGTGTGTTGTACAACGCTTGTCGTCCAACGTTGTGTCGTAGTGTGCGTGTTGTTTGGGAAACACGTACAGCCAGTACATCGAAAATCCTTCGCGCGGTGACGTCACCAAGATTAGCCGCTATGAGTCAGTTTCCCACGTTGATAACTTGTTTTTCCACGTATTTTATTATTGTTAGAAAATTGTAACTAGTTTAAAGGATTCCCCGGTTCGCGTGAAAACTGTTTTGATAATGCAGACAGCGCTACCGCTGTATTTGGAGTGTGAGTCTTTTTAATGTGCAATGTATTTTGATATGATAGAGTAAGACTTATACAAGTTTGCCGAGTGTGAGGGAGATAGGAGATAGCTGTCTTTTACTAGTGGATACTCTTTTAGAATTTCACTGCACTTGCTACCAAATGCATTGTAGCCGCTTTGCTCAGACAGTATTAATACATTTTGTTATTATAAGGAAATTGATGCAAGTATATACAGGAAAATCCGGGACATTTTGTAAAAGCTGAATAGTTTTGACAATGTAGATATAACTCTACAAAATTTGTGAAGTAGTTTTTTGGTAGAGTATGGCAAATTTTAGATATTTTAGATTTCCCTGTCGATTGTACGATCCGGTTTTCGAATGATTTCGTAGTCCTTCGTTAAAATAATACCATTTTTTTTGTGAAATATCTTAAAATATATAAAATCTTTGCTATTTTGACGATATAAAGACGATAGAGTTGTTGGTAGAGTACGACGTATTTAGTTGATTTTCTTTGTTGACGACTTTTTATGTTAAGTATGTTGAAAGACAGCCTCCGTGGCTTAGGGCATATTTGGTAAGACGCCCGCTTTAAAACGAGAAGCTGCGGGTTCGATTTTACTGAATAATTTCACATACTTATATTTACTACAAACAAAACAATAAGTAGTATAAGTGGTAGGATCTTAGTAATATTATCTCAATGGGTTGGGTGCGAAAAGCTGTTTCGTCGTATGCCGTGAATGGCCGTGAGTCTTGCATTGTTCTAGAAATAAAATCCAGTTTGTTGAGTTCCCCGTAGAGTTAAAAGGGAAGTACTTTACCGAGGTATTGCTACTGGAATACATATTTTCCCTCGGAAAGTACGAGATCGTTTCTCAGTGGGAAGATTTTGTGTATAATTTTGGTGGCAATTTTTAAAAATATGGTATTGCGTATTTGTGTCATGTGTGCTATTTTAAAACTATGCAAGTACGAAACAATAATTGTTTGTAGTCAAAAGGGAATTTAAATTACCTAATTGCGTCATAGTTATAATAAAAAAGTACTAGAATCATTGACTTTCATAACTTATTTGTGTTGCTACTTGCTGCTTACCGCTTGGCCCTATAAATTTTATTTATTATTGGAAACTGGATATTTCGGTTTATTGGTACCTAAGCATAGTTGCCTGCCTCGTTGTCTTTAGAGAAAAGTACCCTTTATCCTAATCACCCACATAAAAATTGAAACGTTGGAACGGCGTTCGGCATCGACTCTACCTCCTCTATTTGCGTAATTAATGAAAGGAGATCGGTCGTTTTCCTATGAATATTGGGCCTAGTAGTGGAAACATGGTGGAGACAAATGAGACATAGAATTAAATAATAAGGATTTTTTATCCTTCAAATATAACATAGTCTTCTTGAGCTAGGATACGGGGTTTTTAAGATTTATCCTCTTAAAGTTTTACAAAATCTACTATTTTCTGCTATCTGAATACGTAATATCTTAGTTGGCTTATATTTTAAGTTTGCGATGAGTATGAATATACATTATTATAAAGTACGTAAGCTTATCAAGGAAGACAGAAAAACACATTTGAATATTTAATAGTATATTATTTTGATATCAGGTTTATTGTATGTAGTTAGTCATTTTGTCATGCGCTAGTTTAAAAAATATCTGAAGCTACCGTACACAATAATGAAAAAATAAAACAATGATTGAGGATGAATCCATTCAGACATTACAGATCATGTAAGCCTTTGCGCCTTTACGATCGGTGTCTCGTAGTTGTTGGCTTCAGGCGCGCATCAATGATTTCCCGTTTTTTTTGCTTACATGACGATTATAAACATTTTAACTTATTTATATGCTATAGTATTGTTGGATCGAGGTAAGCAATTGACTGCAATGGACGCCATAGAGAATAAACACAACACCCAGCCACAAAACGAAATTATATGATTTTCAAATTAATTCAATTTTAAATACACATGAGTACACGACGAAATAAACAATGCAATTTGACAGATAATAGTCTCGTGACCGATGTCAACTCTATGAATGTTGCTGACAAATACAAAAATGGTAGAAATATTTCATGATATCCTCATTTTTTTGTAAATCTAATTCCAATGGCGTAGGATAAAAGTAAATAGAGAAATAAATCTAAAAAAATACGCCAAATTTTTTGGTATTAATGAATTTCTTGTCCACGGTTGGACCAAATCGACCGATCTCCTTTAAAAATGATAGAAATGAATATACTGTCAAAATGTCAATACTAAAGTCAACCATGCCTGTATCTATAAGCTCCGTAACCATAGGAAGTAGCTATGAATACCGGCAGAAGTACTTCCCCATACGATGGAACACAGTGCACGGTAGACAAGGACCATGCACTTAATATCATACCACGTAGTCTGCTAAGTGCCATTTTCAAGTTTATTTAGCCCTACTGGTGTAAGGCTTTTCAAAAATGCTTATAGACTCATTTAAGTGTTCCCCTCCACGGAAATCTTTAGTAAAAGGCGAAAGATTTATACGTTTTGAAGGGAAACCAGAGTGACGATCACAGGTTTGGTCGGGGCTTATATACTAGCGGCGGAGAATCTTGACACCGCGATGCAGAAAACTGTGTAAATTGATCAGCGACATCTAACGGCATATTTTAACAAATGTAAATTTAAAAGAATAATAATAATACCATTTTAACAAAGGAGTTAAATATTACCAGTACAATATTAATCATTATACGTAGAATGTAGATATTGCATTAAAGAGGCTATTAAAATATACTGTTTACATTTTTATGTATATCTTCTATATATCTATAGCGCCATCTATCAGCAATATACTTAACTATCTTGTTATTTTGGCCATTTGCCGTCTCTATTATTTTAGTACCGAATAATACCAATAGTTGTATTTATTCAGGAATTTTTGTGCAACAATTTTAGTGTTAGCAAGTGTAACAATTTTATTAATTTACTTAAAAAAAATAATTGGTCATACTTTTTTTAACATCCAGCCTAGAAATGGCGGTGCAAAGGTAATTTTTATAATAAGAATGGAATCTATCAGATCTTATGAATACAATATGATTAAGTAAAACTCATAGGACGTATTAATAGAAAAATGTACCGGATTAAAGGCGAATGATTTTTTACTGTCTCTACCCTTAACAAAGTTATTTATTTGGTTGTAAACATACATATTTGAAATAGCGCCATCTTTTATTTAAATCCGAAACTTATTTAGTAAATTGTTAGTTAGCACTCTGTGGTAATAGTTTAATATTTAAATAACAGGTGGCGCTACTGGTGCTACTCCACTTAAACAAGTCTGCCCAAGACGTTTGTTATGATCGTCTGTTTATTTGAATTAATATTGAAAATAAATAATAAGGAGAATATCGATATTTTAATACAAGAAATAAAATTATTCTAGTAGTGGAAGAGTATGGAAATCGTCAAAGGAAAGTTTAAATCGAATTACACAATTTCCTTTTTAATCTTTCCTGTACGTTGTTAAGTAACTACGAGTTATTTTATGACTTGGTATGGAGCTTCTTCGTCAATCAGTTTTTGTTACACAAATGTCGTATGTCGATTTTAAACAACATTTAAAATAGCCAAAATCTGCAAGATAGACTTTATATATTTTTGGTTTTTCATTTATCTTATTTTCACAGAAAGTAGATTTAATTCGGTAAATGAAGCAGTTTAGTACTTATCATAAACATAGTGCCACCGCCTGACTCATTCATACTATGATTGCGGCTTGCTACATGGAGACTCCGTAACTTTTTATAAGTTAGCATTGGCTGGGGTACAAGGGGACTGAGATTTCAAAACAGAGTCACTGGTTTGAGCTGTACGAACAATACTCTGATTTTTGGCTGGTATGTGTGGATTGGATATTATTTATCGCTTTTCTTAATGTTGGGAATATTGCGAAGAAACTTGCATACCCAAGAGATCTCTAAAAAATTGGTTTGAGTACTGTACCAACAGACATAGAGATAACGACATAACGAAATAACTCTCAATCTACGAGAAAGCGCTTGCCCAGCAAGGGGATAATAAAAAAATAAATAAAAAAATACACGCAACAGTCACATAGGTACATAGTAGGGGATCTATATTACTTTATCTGAATTATTGAAAAAAGTGGGATTGTATTATTATATCTTATAAAAAAAATGTATCACTACGCAGATAATAATAAATAATTACTAAAGATTTGCTGAATACTGTCTTCACCAAAAAGAGTTCACTTGAGCTGAGCTCCAAAGGCATTTTTCGGCTTTTCGTCCAATTACACCTTATAAGTACCTACGGTGGATAAACAAAAATATCTAGAAAACTTAAAATGTTTCATTCGCTGTTTCTTTAGAGTATTTTTAATATAGAGAAAGCGCTGGTACTTCAAAAACATAGATTAAAAGATGGTGCCGGGCCACTTTTTTCTGCCCTCCTATTGGCTGACATTTGACAGGCTGTCCAACGTGCACGAATTACTTGAACAAGAAAAATACAAAAAAAATAAATGCTTAGGGCTATTGAATTCCACTTAAACTCAATTTAATCGGATAATAACTATACAATATAACTTTCAGTTACCAACAGAATTTATAGCAATTGGTTGTTAAATAATTATTTCAATCATAATTAATATAGCAGTGCGACCAATATTACGGACAAAAAAGTATGACAGCGTTACCTCCATATTGTAAATACTCTAAGGCTTTTTCCTTTTCTATGGTATTTATAAATGACATACACCAGATATAAATAATACCGTTGTGAGAGTAACTTCTAAATCATGTTAATCACCAGTCATTACAACCAGTTTGGTTTTATTATAAGGTAAACTCGAAAAAAGGGATTTTTTCACTTTCATATTGACCTTATTTTTTTTTCTATATCAAAATATATATAATTTTCATCAAAATACTTTTATTTGATAAACAATTATATATGGAATAAGGAAAAAAACACAAAGAAATATTTCACATAAAATAGTATCTATAACAATTAGATTTTTAACTAAACTAGGTTGGTAGCACTGTCTTGCAGAAAACAAAAGTGAGGTAATTGAAATGGTCCATTGAAATGTTACATTTTCAGGCCTTAGAGTGCGTTTTTCAGAGGACACAATTTTATTGTTTTGATGTGTACGGTGGTTAGTTTAAGCTTAAGTTCAAGTTTGTCGGGTCGCCACACTTGTCCCCCGGCTGTTATCTTGGAAAAAGGGGTGCAAAGGGATTTCGCACTGTATCTCGTAAACTAGTAACCCTACAGAAAATTTAAGACATTATTTGTAGCAAATTAATTTGTTTACTACTTTGTTTCTTTTACTTTTAATACCCCAAATGTAACTTTTCAATGGACTATAACAATCTATTGGCTGTTGCGTTTTCTTCGATGATGAGATTTACGTTGGCCTAAAAGCTGGTGATCCTAGCGACCACCGAGACGATACGAAGACAACCTGTTGTAAAAAGGGCGACGTTTGTTTGTAATTTTTTTACCTATTTCGTGTTTGGGCGGTAAATACATCGTTTGTCCTAAAATAATAATGAACACCCTTTTATTTATTATAGACGCAATGTTACGCATGATTTAAATTATAATTTTGCCAAAAACGATGTATTTACCACTCAAAAGATCATTGCTTTCGAGTGCTAAATACATCGTTACTGAAAGAGTAACAAAAATATCGTCTTTTTTTTTTAAATATTTTAGTTCCATTGTGTCTGTAGTCAATAAAACTACCGCCTCGTTTCGTTTTCGGTCGCAGTCTGGATATACCCGGCATATTCGCTTTCGACCAAGCCCGTATGATTGTGTGGGTAACTACATAATATATGGTTTGCACTGTACATGAGGTATTTTATTACTTTGTCGTCTCAGTATAAATTAATAGTTTCGCTAATTTTTGCCGGGAGAGTGTTATGATTGATTTCCTTCGTTATTAAGTATCTTCATATTTTTGAACTAACAAGTACGGCTTGTACTTAGATCTGGTTTTAACTTTAAATCGTACTAGTGGCCCGGCCTGACTCCACCCGGATGCAGATCCAAATTTTTAAGATTATTCTGTCGACTACGATCGTCAAGGGTAATGTAGGATTCTAATGGTGAAAGAATTTTTCAAATCAGTCCAGTAGTTTCAGAGCCTATTCAATGCAAACAAACAAACAAATCTTCCTCTTTGTAATATAATTATAAATGGTATATAATAATTTTCAACTATGAAAGCGCTCTGTTCGTATGAGTCTTAACAATTTGACTTGTATTTCCACCATTGCGAGTTGGAGAGTGAATAGCATTTTATTCCTTTTTGTTGTTTATGTGCAAAATTCGTACATCATACCTGCCAAATATCAGCTTTTTAGGAATTCATAAAATAATCTATAGATTTGACAGCCTTCGTGGCGTAGTTGGTTAGACGCCGGCTGTGAAACGAGAGGCCGCGGGTTCGATTCCCGCACCAAGAGAAATGTTTGTGCGGCCCACAAATATATCTTTCGGTTCTGGGTGTTTGTGAGACCGAAAAGTCTCTCGTAGTTCTGATACCTGCGACACAAGACTTAATTGATCTTAATGTGGGGTCAGGACTATGTATGTGACTGTTGGGTGTATTTATTATTATTATTTATTAGCCTACCAGGTTTTTGTAGGCATGAAGTTGAAAAGATACAGATTTATTTATTTCTTTATTGAATCAAGGATCTCCCTCAGTATATACATTATCACATTTAACACAATTCTTAGCTAGTTAAGTTCTTGTTCTGATGCATATACCGCTTATGGGTGCACACAGCACTTAAAAATAACACACTCATGAAAAAACAAACAAGGAAAACTTATCTTAATACATAAAGAAAACAACAACAAACTAATAATAGGACTAATTCATGTCCCGACATATCAATAAATAAATTAATAATAATTTATAAATGTTATTGTTCTTTATGTGAAATCTTAAGACACAATCTTAGCTTTCAGCATTCTAGGATTTGAGGAAGTACGCTTAAGATTTTCAATATTGGTTAATTTCAATCAATGAGTGAATGCATTAGTGACATGTTGACGTATTTTACATATTTATAACATTTGCCTATAAAATTTTATACGTTTCATAAAAGTTTCATTAGAAACGATGTCTTATTAGGAGATTTTGACGTTTCTAATTTTATGGTTTCTTGGATTTACGAGAATGTTACTCATTGAAATATGACCACGAAAGCTGTAAGGTAATCGAAACGTCGGAAGTTAAAAAATGTAACAACTAAACCAAGTCGCTACAAAATCCGTAAAATATAGTTTTATTTCAATATTTCAATATTATCCAGGCCAAAGAAACTGTATTCGAAAATTAGACGGATTCCTTCAAGAGAAGGTGGTTATTTATCATGCTTTTATTGGCAGTGGCCTACGTGCACATACATATTGTTTTATAAAATTTTTGTCAAGTGGATAGGAAGATATAACCCTGAAATATTGGTTTGGAATAGCTGAGTTTTTTTCTCTGTTTCAGAGTTTGACCCATAGCAAAAGTACATACATACATACATAAACTCACGCCTTTATCCCAGAAGGGGTAGGCAGAGGCGCCACTAGGACAACCACATTTCGCCTTGTATGTTCCGTCCCATGATGTGATAGGGGGCGAGCCTATCGCCATATCGGACACAAATTCCTGACTCCGGGCTAATAATGAATAGAAAAACCCAATATCACTTTGCCCGACCCGGGATTTGAACCCGAGACCTCAGCTTTGTAGTCGTACCGTAATACAACTACGCCACCGAGGCAGTGTCGGTGTCGGTTTCAGGGTTTGACCCATAGCAAAAGTTGTTCATTATAATGAGTGTAGTGGCTTTTATATACTTACCCCTTATGACTAAGCCTGTATATGTGCTAATATTATATTACTTTACGTATCGGTACCTTAAAGAAGACTCGTTCGATGAAAAATAATTACTACCACAACACAACTCACAATTGAGAAATCGTAGCGGTGAGTATCGAGTACGTAGGTTCCTGAGGATTTTAGATCCTTGACAATGATGGTTAGACGGATAGTATAATAATAGAAGTATTTCTAATTCTACCAACATTGACAACCATCATGTCGTCATTTTCCTGTTTAGGGGATCCATTTTGAATGTAAATTTTATGAGGAAAACAATCATTTTCCTGTAGTGACACTTCCATAATAAAATTATGTTGCTCTGATCCCGTGTTGACGTGGGATGAAGGCTGATTGAGGAACAATACATGTTTATTAATATTTTGAATACTAGTTGTCCATTTAAGACTTGTATAAGGAAATTAATAAGGTTTCCTGTAAATATTGTCGACATTTATTGAATCATTCTGCATTCTTAAGTTATTACTATTTAAATGCCAGTTTTCCTACTTTTCATAATGTAAAATTTTCCTTCATAATAAAGTTTTATTCAAGTCCTTTTCTTAATTTGTTATATGCATGCACTCAATATTTGCTACAGAGCCAGTGTCTATAACACATGCGAATTAAGTGTCCGCTGGCGAAACGTATGAAATATTCAATATTATTAAGATTAATTTATAACACTGCTCGGTGGTGCAGTTGTAATACGGTATGATTGCAAAGCTAAGGTCTTGAGTTCGAATCCTGGGTCGAGCAAAGTGATATTGGATTTATCATTATCAGCCCGGAGTCTGGAAATTGTGCCCGATATGGCAATAGGCTAGCCCGTATTATATCGTGGGACGAAAAATACGAGGCGAAGCGTGGTTGTCCTGGTTGCACCTCTGCCTACTCCTTCCAGGAAAAAGGCGTGAGTTTATGTATGTATGTAAATTATAACACTATCGATAGAGAACGTGAAAACAATGAAGAATCTAAATGCAAAGTCTAAATGCGGTATTGTTGCCATTTTTTCAGTTTGCGAGGTAGAAAATGATTATCATCAACCAATTTAACCATTGACGCCTCTAAAATCTATGAAATTGTAGCGTGGTACCAATGTTAGCTTTTAATTTACAAATCCTGCACCAGCATTGATACATTGTATGCTTGATCTGGCAGTAAATATTGCTAACGATTCTTTTAACATTATAAACTATACTAGCAGCTAGGCCCGAGTTCGCTCGGGTGCAGTTTTTGAGTCCTCATCGGAATTATATGTGTTATATTTAAACTCAACGTGACTGTCGTCTACTATATTGATATTTCCGTTGAATGTCCTCAAGAATGGATTCCTTTTTTCTCCTGTGCCATTTCATACGCCCTATACGCTATTCCATCGCATCTTTTTGAATTTGAGTGACAAATATGTTTGAATTCCTTGCTCATTTCACGGGAAACATTTTTTTTCGGGTAAAAAGTAGCCGAAGTGTTACTTCAGGAGGTCATCACCATTCCGCATTGTGTGGAGCTGGAATTACAGTGACACTGACGTACCTCTTGCGGCCTCCCCCAAGATCCCAAAAGCTTAAGAGTTTTTCGTCTTGAAAAAAGAGGTTGTCATCACCGTATCAAATTAATAATTATAATATTAATCAACACAATGCAGCTAAAAATTACACACAATTTTTTTTAATACCTTCGTGTTTTTTTGGTAAATACCTTGTTTATGCTTAAATAATATTTTAAAACCTTGCGGTTTAAAAAATAAAAGGTATGTATTATTATTTTAGGAAACCTATGTATTTACCACTCGAATGCTACGATGAGTAAAAAAATACAAAAAAAATCGTCCCCATTTTATGAAGTGCTTAGTTGCATTGTGTCTAAGGTCACTAATACTACTACCTGGCTTCGTTTTCTGTTGCAATTTGGATATAACCTGCTTAATTTGCAAGTAAATAAACATGTTACAACTAACAATGTCCGCTCCGTGACCATGAAAGCTGTAAAGCAATCGAAACGCCGCGCCGGGAAGTTAAAAAAAATGTAAAAATTGAACCAAATTGCGATAAAATCTGTAAAAATTAGTTTTATTTCAATGTTCCAACTATTTAAACGGATACAAAAGAGATGTTGTGTTGGACACGGACACGCCTTTTTCTATTCTACGAGGTTTGGTTAAAAAAAAAATACTTTTTTGACTTGGTGATCTTGTGGAGTACATGTGGATTTTGTTTGATAAAAAAGTGTGCTGTGACATAAGATTAAATTTGATACACGTTGAATATATTCTGTGAATTCTGGCTCATTTACATAGATGATGTGTATAAAACACTTATTTATTATTTGACCGCATATATTACCTACAATTATAATGTAATTGATAGAAGTTTAATAAATAACTGACAGCAAAGTATTTAAAATATATTCAAGGAACTTGTCACAGGACACTGTCGCCAAAAATACAGGCTAAGTCTATTTTCACGAACCAAAACAATTCATAGGGATTCTAATTCATAGGGACTAGAAATATGAATATACAGCCTCAGTGGCGTAGTTGTACTACGGCACGATTATATAACTGAGGTCTCGGGTTCGAATCCCCGGTCGGGCAAAGTGATATTGGATTTTTATATTCACTATCAACCCGAAGTCAGAAATTTGTGCCCAATATGGCGATCGGTTCGCCCCCTATCACATCGTCGGACGAAACATACAAGGTGAGATGTGGTTGTCTTTGTAGAACTTTCTGCCTACCCCTTCTGGGAAAAAGGCGTGAGTGTATGTATGTATATATGTAGGTAAAAATATGACAATTACCAGAATATTTTCATGCACAATGAAGGAAACCACTATAAAAGATTATTGTTTTATAATTTCAGACAGGGTGCATGTTTGTTCGTCTGTTTGTCATCGTCAATGTTGGTTATGGGAAATCCCATTTGAACAAAAAGTAATTACTCAACGTAGTATATTTGTTGAAATCATTTTACCTACTGCATACACGTAATAATTCCAATTTTCTTGTGTGCTGTATAACAATTTAATTTATTATTCATACAAAATATCGTGGGAAAAATAATTGAATGCCATATAAATTCAGTTCGACATTGAAATGATTTATACTTTTAAATTAATTTATAAACTAAATGGAGAATTTAATTTAACATAATTATCAAAATTATAATTAGTTATTGAATTTTAATTATGTTTTTATTTCTAAATATCCTGTATTTTACAAGGATCATTTTAATGAAAATCGATCTTATTCGTGTTCATTTAAACTCAATAATACATCTTTACAGTATTTTAATACTTATTATCAAATAATTAAAGAATAATGGAAAATTATACAAGAAATAAATCTGAATTACCCAATTTATTATAATCCTAAGTAAATCATTCTTAATTACATAAAATCTAAATATTTATTTTAAAAAATTACAAAGTGTAGGACATTTATAATCAAAATAGAGCTCAATAAACTAACGCACATAACACAGTACGGTAAATAATATTTGATTTCTTATATTTATTTAAAATCTTGTAACTGTTTACAGCACAAAGAAAAGAAAAGAAAAAATCACCAAACATATGTGAATAACCCTAACCAAAACAATTTCCTTATATACCGCCTCTATATCCAAAAGAGCAGAAGCAGCTACGACAACTCTTGCTACGGCTACGCGCTACGCAGGGGGCGTTGCCAGTCCGGCCCTCCGCGCCGGTCGCGATTGGCACCGTAGTCCGTACCGCCTCTTGCCAACTGGCACGCCAGTCGAGTCTCGGACGTCGAGCGAGTCGGATGCCGCCCGCTGCCTCGCGAGTAGATACGCGAACTTTTCTATCACGTGCTTGTTGTGTGTGTGTGACATGGTGGGAACAGGTGACTTCTAGGACATGTCGCGACGGAAGCAGAGCAATCCTAAACCATTGAAACGTGAGTTGGTAAACTTAGTTGTTAATTTTAGTTGTTTTTTATGTTTGGTTGCAATTTTACGGGATTTTAATCCCAGTAGTTGATTCGATGTACTTCATTTAGTAGTTATTGTTTCGATGTAATTTGTTCTTAATTATGTTTAGTTTAGGTACAAATGTATGATTGAGTTGTTCATTAAGATAAACATTATACATTGTTATTGCTAAACAATTGTCAGTTTAATTGTTATTTATGTAATTACTGTTTACGCACATATTTACTAATGTTGAATTTATTTGTGAATTGACCTTTAGTGTAAACAAAAAAGTAAAACAAATATGCAAAGACATGTCAAATTGGGTTGTTTGATTGAACATAATGGTACTATAATAATTAGCAGAATGGAAATGAGTGGATAACTTTAAGCGTATACACTTAATAAAAGCGTGGTAAAAATGTATACATGTAACACTTGTAGTACCGCGCGATAATGTTTATCACGTTGAAACAAAACTTCCCGGGATAAAATTATATTATCAATTCGAGATATAAGTAATACCTTTATTTACTACTAAAAGTCCGAATACGTCAACTTAAAACTAATGGGCGTATAAACAAGATTTTTCCATTTAGCAAATATTAAACAAGTCTAAATTTAAAATCTCCGTTAAGAGATTTGAAACGTTTTTTTATTAACTAATAATAATGCCATTCCTCTGTCCAAGGTCGTAAGGAATTATGCGATAATTTTATTTGTTTTAAAGTGTTGAATGCATGTTAATCCGTCGGCAGCAAATGCAATAACAAAGCTTGTTAAAACATATCAATAACCAATGTACATTTCTGGCCCTGAAATGACTTGTATCGACGAACTAAGTCCTTTATTTCATCAAGGACGTTCAAAAGAGTCTAAATAATTGAGTAAAATCATAACCATCAATATTTGTATAATCTTATTCGACATATTTTTAACCAAATGAACTGTCTTAGTAGGAAAAACTTTGAATCATCAATATCTTGATATTTTGCTCCATTGCTCGGTCTAAGGTTCTTTCTGTCCCCTCCCCCAGTGCTTGAGGGAAGGGAGCCATAATTAGTTTTCACCTCGTTAAAAAATGCCTGTCTTAAACGCGTTTATAATGTATGTTATCATTAAAAGTGTCACATCATTTTCTTGATACTGTCCCATTCCTTCATACTATTAGGCCCCGATATTTAAATCTTGGCCCATCTTTTTAGATGTACTGAACTTACAAGCTAATTATTATATATAACGATAATTGGAATATAAAACAACATTTAATCCAGTTTGAATTTGATTAATCTTGAAAATAATTGTTACAAGTCAAATCCTTTCAAAATATGTTTATACTTCACTATTAAAAAAACAACTGAAAATAAGTTGTTTTAAACTGCACTAAAAGCAAAATTAATTGTCCAATTACCCCCATTTGTCCACCCCGCAAAGGCTTTATAGAAAACAGTGTTTATAATTATGTTTAGCATTTGTGGGTGATACGAAAAAATGAATGAATATAGGGTTGTATTTTTTCTATTATAAAATATAGTTATGTCAAAAATATGTACAATTATTATCTGGGGTTAATTTTCTCATTGGAAGTGCAGTTATCTCTAATTTTTCTTCTGATGACTTACTTTTGGCGGTCGATACAATTATGTCTTGCATGTTAATAAAATAAATTTATCAAACGTCACCCATATCGTCCCATAGCTAGATATTGAATGTTATATCATGGGTATCAGAAACGATGAATTTTGGTTTCGGAAACAATTGCTTGTCCCTTGCCACTCATTGCTAGAATTCAGGGAACGGCAACTGTTTTCCAGTTTGGTGACATTTTCACATTGTATTTTTTGTCAATATGTTTTTCCACAGGCTTATGTATCGCACGATTTCTTCCCAATTATATAACCTACATTATTTAAATGTCAATGTTAGGCATTAAAAATTTAAACCAAAACATATTAAGAATCTTTGGATTATAATTCGACAATAAAAAAAAAAACTATCTTAGTTTACAACTGATAGTATTATTTAGGAAACAACACAAAACAGTCGAGAATTTATAACATTAAACCTACATTTAATATAATATTTAATAACCAACATTTGAATAATTTTGTTGTTTGTTATTTCTCAATATCATAACATCTGTCATTTTTTAAACTTATCAGGCTAGTTTTAAGTGCATATTACGTCACCTGTTATAAAATCTTAATCATAATGTTGTATTATGAATGTCAGATGAAAGTGATCCATTAAAATGATAACCTGGCTAAATATAATAAATAAATAAATATACCCAACAGTCACATACATAGTCCTGACCCCACACTAAGATCAAGACTTGTGTCGTGAGTATCATAAGCTACGAGAGAGTTTTCGGTCTCACAAACACCCAGACCCGAAACAAATACCAGTGGTTCACACAAACATTTGTCTCGGTGCTAGAATCGAACCACCATTAATTATCATTTTGTATACTATTCTACAAATATCTTTTAATCAACAATTGAAAGTTCTGCTTCAGATAAATAACTTCATTAGGTACATAATATTTAGGAAAACCACTTTTTGTATCAGCCCATATACGTCTCACTGCTGGGCACGGGCCTACTCTACAATCGAGAGAATCGATTGAGAGTGGTTAGGCCATATAGTCCACCACGCTTCCCTAGTGCGGGTTGGCGGACTTACATACCGTAGAAAGAAGGAAAACCACTTATATCATAAAAATAATGTTGAAAATTAACTTATTTGACCACATGTTTTCATCATGACGCTTTGGGTATTATTTGACCGTGACTCACAGGTAAAACAAATGACATTGATATAACCTAATTTATTGTTTTTATTCATATTTCCACGGATAAATCGGGGAAAACTGTACTTTGTGTGGAATTGCATATAGTTTGTGTTGATAGTCATGCCGTCGGATACAAATATTTTAAATACTAAAAATATATACATTTATTTTCCTTCAGCGAAATACTTGATATTTAACGTACATTTACACAGATTTTATTGAAGTTTATATTTTTGCAAATTCTTATTCTTACGTATGTCAATTCCCTTAAATGGTTTTTACTTGGCAGTACAAAAAACTATGCAATCTCTCTCTTTCTTCAACCTTAGGAAGTCCACTGCTGAACATAGGCCTCCATCATGAATGGAGGATGGAAGGATGTCGCTTGATGCAGGCTGCTTCCAACAGGCCTATGTGGCGATGGGAGGTCTACGTTCACCAGTCTAAATGCACTGTTGTGTTCCGGTTTGAAGGACATTGTGGCCAGAGTAACTACTAGACATAATGAAGCTTAACATCTTATGTCTCAGGATGGCGAGCGCAATGGAATGCCACGCATTGCTTTGTAATTCATGGTGCTGTTTGGTTTTGCTACTGTCAATGAGCGGTCGTATCGCTTGCCATCAGGTGAATGGCACGCTCGTCTCGCCATTCTACGAAAGAAAAAAAAACTATGCATTATTAGGATAACATTACGAGTATACATATACAAAACCATATTACACTGCCCGTGGAACGGTGGACGATAATTTATTTCAAATCTCTCCTATTTACTATTTTATTTTGATTGTATAAAAACAATCTGACTGTATTTGCAGTGGTGGGTGTGAGGGCGGTATGGTCTCTCGCCTATGACGTCACAAAAATCTTACATCAATACATGCAAAAAGCAGCTTATATCATTCTTACTTATAAAATATTTTAAGTTATAAATTATGTTTTAGTAATTAAACTTTTATTGTTCCATGCATGATATACAGCAATAAATTTTTAAAGCAATTTTACATGTGTTTTTTACAATGGTATGTTATTGATAATAAATAAATACCTATTACGATTAGAACAATACCTTCTCTGCGAGGCGTAGTTGTTTAGAAATGAGATATAAAAGGCTGCGGATTCGATTCCCGTATTGAAACAAATATTTGGTTGACCATAAGTATATTTGTTATTTATTGTATAATAAATACAATAAAATAATATATATTACTGATATTCAGGTCACAAGGTATGCATATTAATGCGGAGTTAGGACCATATAATGTTATACAATTAGGTTTCTTTATATCGATTTCTAGCGAGAAATGTAGGATTTAAGAGTCTTCAATTTGTATCCTATGTTAAAATCGACCAAAAAAGGATTTTAAAGGTAAATAAAATCACATTGACACGTGTAAGCAGCGCGTAAAATTAATTTCACGAAATAAAACTTAGTAGCTACCAATCATTTTAATCTTAAAACAAATTAGTTAATAAAACACTTAATTGATTTAAAATTAAAATTATGTAGTTTACTAATTAATGTCCTTTCTTATACAAAAATAATCTCATAATATATTCTGCTTGAAATGGAAATAAATCTCATAATTATTGGCACACGTTGAGAGAAGATAACATAATTGATAACATATTTTACTCTTGTTTTTTGAATTGAATTTCAAATAATTTTGAAGGTCTTTAACATAAAATATAAACTCACGCCTTTTTCCCAGAAGGGGTATGCAGAGCTGCTACCAAGAGACCCACGTTTCGCTCTGTGTGTTCTGTCCCAGGATGTGATTAGGGGGCTAGGCTAGCACCATATTGGGCACAAATTCCTGACTCCGGGATGATAATAATGAATAGAACAATCCAATATCACTTTCAAGGTATTTTGCAATAATTTATTCCTACTCATTAAATTCAATTACTTAACTCTTGTATGATAAAAAAGTTAATGAACTTTAGAATCTAATCAGTTATTTTATTGACTTATTTATTTAGGCCGAGGTGAAATAATAAAAAATATCTATTGATTCTATGTGGTTTTTGGAAAGATTTCGTTTCGGTCTTTACATATTAAACTTTTGATTCGGAAAACAAGAATAAAGACAGGTTATGTTATGTTATTAGCAGTATTAACAGGGTTAGAAGTAAAACTAATTTCTATTAGTTTTATGGGCATTTTTCGTACACTTGATTGCAGAGAACTCAGAAATGTGTATTTATTATTCATTTTTCTAGGGTGAAGGAAAATATTGAATAGAATCTTATTATATACCTGAGAAATCTTCATAAGATTTTTGTTGGAGATTGTATCCTTTAAATTCTAGACTGCCCTCTCTTCTTTTCGTTTTCTTATATCCATCCTAAGGTTGTCTGTAAGAAATCGCCTAGAGCGATAAGACCGCCATCTGTACTTTTTGTTAATCTGTAATATGTCTAAGTGTTTTGGTCCTTGTTTGTGTGTAGTTAAGAATATATAAGGTTTTTATAAGTGTGGGAAGTCCACCGTCAATAGGCCAATAAGGTCCTGAAGGTGGACTAAAACCTGAACCTATTAATAAGTCGTGGAGGAGTTCCGTGCTAAGTGGTGGGGTGTATATACGCATATATTATTTATACATTAGACAGAATTAATTAAATCAATAATCTTAAAGTTGTCTTGCCATTTGCATCGCCAATAAATTAATATTTTTATTAGCTGATACGATGAAGATTTAAATTCATGGTAATATGATATAGAAGAGATAATTTGCGTATAAATACGTATTACATATACATATATTTTATACTATAGTACCTAGGTATTTATATATTATTCACGCTTATTCTATATATTCATCCTGGTATTCAGACGGATAGACGTATAGAAAGATAGTACGAAATCGTTGGATTGGGGCCGTTTTCAATAGGTTGTTACGGATATCTTAGGAAGGGCTAATTATATTTTGAATGAGTAGAGCAACCGATGTATATTGACGGTTAATTACCACTTTAACGGTGAAGGAAAGCATAATGAGGAAAGCATGCTATAAGGATTTACGGTCTCATTCATACACAGATTTAAAACCTATTTCAACTATCGAATGTTTTGTCCCTTTCTAACGACTTTAGAATTCAGTTTGAGCGAAGAAGACAAAACATTCCATGACATATTTTAGGCTATGGGACAACCTCTCTTAATAGATGATGCCCAGTACACACGAGCTGGATCATCATAATCCGCAAATATAACCTCTAAGTCCGTCAAGGTTGCCGCGATAATTATATTTACAATTTTTTGTTTGCGAGATGAAATCAAAGTGCACAAGAGTTCATTAAACCCGTATCGTAATGTATTCTTCGATTGTTTACTTATCATCGCCCACTGATAACTCCGACTCTTAATTGTTCAATCCACGACGCTAAATGTTATGAAACGGATAATTGGATGTTTTTATAAGGATTTTACGTAGTATCCTCAGTAAATGAGCATGGAATGGATGGAGAACACAATTTCTCGCCAAAATTTAAAGGAATACCAATCTGTCAATTCGTGTCAGGACAGCGTGGTGGCTTAAAATATATTTTCGAATTTGAATAAATGCAATAAAGCACTGTTAAATTAGTACAATATAAGTTAATTTTAAATATAAGTAAATTTGTACACAATTGCTTGTAACAAATAAATGTTTCTTTCTTTCTTCTTTCTTTCTAAATAAATACGCCTAACAGTCAAATATAATAAAGTCCTGACCCCACACTAAGATCGATTCTTGTGTCGTGGGTATCAGGAACAATGAGAGACTTTTCGGTCTCACAAACACCCAGACCCGAAACAAATATCTGTGGCTCATTTGTCTCAGTGCGGCAATCGAACCCGCGGCCTCTCGTTTCACAGCCGGCGTCTAACCAACCGTGCCACGGAGGTTGTCAATGAATAAATGCAGATGTAATAGTAAAATTCATCAGGTCATGAATTTAACTTAAAATAGATGATAATAAAAATATACAGGAAAGTTTTAATTTCATAGGATATTGCTAAACATAATGATAATTACGGAAAAGTACAAATAAAGCTAGGTAACAACTAGGTAACGCATTTACCAAATGCTAATATGCTCTCAAAATTGTAGCCGTAAATATTATGAAAAAATAAATAGCTGGTATTAGTCCAATCGACTTATTCAGGGTCGATGCAATGGAGGCCATATTTAACTGCTTTTTTTACTATTACGTCTGCATAAATTCAAATTCGCGAATAGGCGTTCAAGCGACCTCGATATCCTAACGCGAATTAACAGATTCTGTATCAGCTCATACACGTCAGACTGCAGGGCACCGGCCTCCTCTCCAATCGAGAGTACGATTGAGAGGGGTTAGGCCATATAGTCCACCACGCTGGCTTAGTGCGGGCTAGCAGATTAGTATTCCTATAAATTTTGGCGAGAAATTGAACGCAGATTTCCTCACAATGTTTACCTTTTCGCTAAGAGCAATAACTACCTCAGAACACTAGGCTATCGCTTACTATTTTTAATATTGTATTGGTATATTCTTTTTAAGTTTCCATGACGTAAACGGTTAGTCTTCACGTGTCAATACTCGGTACGCTATCGGTGACTCAGTGGAGTTATAATGATTAAAGTTACAATTAAAAATATTCGAGAATCGTTGGCGGAAAATGTTTGTCATTATATCTGGTTTGTACATTCATGGTTTGACATACAAATCACATTATTGTTTTTTTAAGTAACCTATTTTTAAATGAAAAACGTATATCATTTAGTATCATTCCCATTCTGATTTATTTATATAAATGCGTGTAAAACGTATAATCTAGGTACCAATAGATTCTTCATGATTTAGGATCGGGGGCTGATAGATGTAAGAATTAGGTCTCTTTCTTCAAAACTTTTTGAAAAATGGCAAAAGTACTGTCTTTTTCGAGTGATGAAAAATAGTTTTAAGATTAATTTCCCCACAAATCTTAATCATATTTTGTCTCAATATTTAACAGCCGGTAATAGTAATAATAATAAAATTATTTATTTAAGTAACAGAGGACTCAGTTTTCTGTTAGTATCAATACATGTATTATACAATAAGTATGTTAATTACATCACAAAGATATAATTTAACATACATACATACATAATCGTCACGCCTGTATCCCATAGGGGTAGGCAGAGACTATGGATCGCCACTTTGCTCGATTCTGACATATTACTTTCGCTATACCACTTTCATCAATCTCTTCATGCATAATCGTCGGTTCAGGGTGTTTTGACCAGACCCTTGTTAAGGGTTTCACCGATTTGGATGGTGTAGGTACGGTGAGGTCGACCCCTACCGACTCTTCCATCCACACTCGCCTTGTATATTTGCTTGGTTATTCTCCTTTAATCCATCCTCTCTACATGACCAAACCATCCTAACATTCCTTTTTCAATTCTCGTCACTACGTCCTCTTATATCCTATTTAATACATTAATATATCATGTCTATTCCATGAGTCACCGACGCCTCATCCCATGAGAGATAGTGCAGCAGTGGCTCATGTAGAAACGACCGGTAATGCGTGTCCTTAACATTCCCGAGGTGTGTGATTACATTACCGATGTCTTACCATTAAGCACCCACTTTTATAACTTCGATTTTTTTGATTGAAAAGAGATTAGCGTTTATGTTTACATACCAACAAATAAGTTCTGATCGTACTCAATAAGGATTCGTGTCAAATAGATAAGTTTTAGGCTAATACTATTAACAGGTCTGAGATGTTTGTGCTACCAGCACTATATCTACAAGTGATACAAATAGACAGTCTTGTGCTGACGTTACAAATAAGTTAGTTATTCGTGCTAAAGGCATAATATAAAACCTGATATAAGAGAAATAAACTAATTATAACAATGGAAAGTGAATTTATCGCGTTGTTTGAAGAGTATTATCTGTATGACCCGATATTACGCAAAGGTAAACATTGATTTGATCATCGCTGTTTGTTCTCTTTTATATTGACTTGGTTACTGATTAATATATAATATATTGTGATATATATTATACCCTTGAAGGGAGAAATAACGTGATTGTGTGTAACATTTTCAATGATAAAAGGCATATCATAAGTTAATTTTAGATACATACATACATAAACTCACGCCTTTATCCCAGAAAGGGTGGGCAGAGGCGCCACAAAAACACCCACATTTCGCCTTGTATGTTCCGTCCCATGATGTGATAGGGGGCGTGCCTATCTCCATATCGGGCAAAAATTCCTGACTCCGGGCTGATAAAGAATAGAAAAATCTAATATCACTTTGCCCGACCTGGGATTCGAACCCGGGACCTCAGCTTAGCAATCATACCGTAGTGCAACTACGCCACCGAGGATTTTTTAAGGTTAATTTTGGTTCTTATTAAATTGAAACGGCTACAATTGCTGACATACTAAGTGGTTCTTTGACCAACAGTGGGAGAATGCTAAAATATATTATGACTTCAAAGGCTTTAGGTATTTATTATTCAAAAAATATCTGGTAAATGTAATTTACCATTTAACTTAATTTAAAGCTAAATTGTTAACATTAACTTACTTTATTATTATTTTTTAACTACATTATTTTTGTATCTTTATTTGTGTTCAATAAGCTTACAAACACCCTATCAAAATTATTTATTAAAAGATGTTAAGAAACATCAGGAATCAAAAAATAATTCTCCAAAGGATTGAAATCGAAGATCACAAGCATGGCATTGATACGGTGACTCGCGTGTGCTATCTAAATGTGTTAAATTATCGGCCAACGTAATTTTCGGGGCTCGGGAGGTCTCGTGATTGGCAATTCCCACTGATTTATCTATTTATTATCACTTTGTTCCGGACCACTGCTGGCCTTATCCGAAGCTTGATAGAATTTAAAAAAAATCTTATTATTTTTAAGAGACTTGTTAGGGAAAAACTAAAACAAATGAGACCACTTCGGTCTTCGATACCTAAAAAATGTCTTGATAAAATATTTTACTACTCCTAGAAAGGGACAGCATATAGCCTAGAAATTAAGTTTATTAGCACCTCTAAAAATACCCGTCGTTAAAAATACAGAACCAGGGTGGACAAAAAATAAAATATTTTGAAAATATAATGTTTATTTTGTTTTATTTATTTATTTATTTAAGGACCTCCAACGAAGGATACACGGCATTATATAATTTTCACACTAAAATATCAATTTTATCGAATTAATTCATTATATCAAATTCACCCAAAATTCGCCGTCGCTAAATTTATTTAGTTTTTTAATAATTTAATGTATCCACAATCAAGTTACGAGTCACCTTCGCCACACTCACCAAATTGAATCAGATTTTTTTTAAGTCGACAATAATTTAAATTATAAACAATTACTGTCAAGTTTAAATTAATTTCTACTCAACAATCCTAACATATTTTTACACCTTACTTCATATTCTTTACCCCAAAACACCCACAAGTGGGATATCGGCTGGGAATCCTAAACAAGGGCGCACTATCACGCTCCATTACCGTGGAGTGGGCAGAGCACTCAACTATCGGTGTTGTTCGATCTAACACAGACGCGGACCTTATCGCGGTACTAAATATACACGCCTAAGATGTTCCGCCAGATTGATACTGAATTCTGTTGGTGATTGCTTATGGGAAATATGTTAAAAGGATGTTTAAAATTAATCATTTAAACCATTTAAACCATTTATTTCTTCCACACACACAATACAACTAAATAATAACATAATACAAGGAAAAGGTCAGGTCTACATTAATATCTATTTTGCTGTAAGATGTGCGTAGAAAGGATACCAGCTCAGTATATGCTATTTTACAACAGCACTGATTTTCAGCTGGCTCCGCAGCCATCATAGTATAACAATTCTACTATACGTGGTACTATATCATATGAGTAAAAACTTGTCGGACGCCCACCCACAAGGTGGACGACCTGGTTAAGGTCGCAGGAAGTCGCTGGATGCAGGCCGCTTCCAACAGGTCTATGTGGAGATCTATGGGGGAGGCCTATGTTCAGCAGTGGACTTTCAGTGGCTGAGGAGAGAGAGAGAGAGAGAGAGAAGGAGAGAGTAAAAACTAAGTTAAAGGTTAAAGGTAATGCCACTACAAGTAAAAAAAGAGAACCAAGCAGTGTAGACGATATTAAAAACTGACTTTATAATAAGTCTTATGTGTCCGCCATAACATGTTCGGACCTAGTCTTTTTCTAATGTTTGTTGAGGTCCATATCAGGAAGTTACTAGACTTCCATCATCATTTATACATTGCAGTAAGTCGCACATCCTCAAAAGTATCCATGGTGACCTGTTGAAAGTATCTGGCACACATCAACTTCCTTCACCTATAATATTTCCAACTTATCATATCCTAACGCTGCACTCCCCAGTACGTTATCTTCAACCCAAATATTTAATTCTAGCAGTTCTGTTTCTTAAACATCTGTTCTTTAACATCCTTACACATGTTTACCTCAATACAAATCCATTCACATTACTACTCGTTCCCATGTACCCACTAAATCCTTATCAGCAAATCAAATCTTTGCAAAAATCTGACAGTACCATAATTCGCCGCGACAGAAGAATCCGTGGGGCCTCGCATAAAACACTCAAAACGCGCACCTGATCTTACGCGGCGAGATCACAGGGCATTGTGGATACGCAAATGATGCCTGGGCGGGGAGCACAGTATGACAAGCGGTGTATCGCTTTTTATGTGGGAAAATTGTGGACTGTTTGTATGGATTTGTATGGTGATCAATGGAATGATTTTTGTGTGGGAAAATTGAGAGTTGATGTTGTTTGTAGGATTTTTGGAGTGATGACCGTATGTTGATTGTTTGATGGTTTGATTTTTATTTAAGGCGGTATATATTAGATGGCGTTGCCTTTGAGGTGACATAATAGGAGATGTAGAAATTAAAAAAAAATGAATTTTCAGTTGATTATGAATTTGCACTTGTTGAGTTATCACTTTAGTTTACAAAAATGTTCTTAAATATCTTTTGAAATCATAATTATATCTAGTAAATCTTCAAACGCCGAGCCATGAGACAATTAATAAAATAATATATGTAAACAATATATGAATCGACTATAAAATGTTCTATACTGTTCACTCACTACACATGCGCCGACGCACATCGTGGGCCGGCGCAGCCATTGTCAGGAAATTATGCTTTCCGCAGAGAATTCTCTTCCGTTACATTGTCTGTATGTTAGATGATTAGTTAACGTCCCTATCATGCGCTAAAATAGCCTTATTAATATATCTTAGTAGGTAGAGCCATGTTTGAAATAAACGTGATAGAGTAAGATCCCAGGGCCCCCAGACGTTACTTATTTTCTCATAAAAAATATAAATGGGATAAAGTAGTGTTAGTACGTACTTTGAGTGTGTGCATACCTGCTAGCTTGGGTCGACGGCCAATTCATAGGTACCAGGTGCTAAAGGTAGATAAATACAGTACAGATTTTTCTTAAATTCTCAGTGCTGATTTTTACATATGTTTTAGATAATTTTGTTAAAAATTAATAATCATTATTGCCAGACACTTTCCATCGGCGCTTATCCTTACCAGACGCTTTAAAGCTTCAAAAAAATAACATATTTTTACTTATAATCTCACTCTTGATTTTTATATATGATACTTAGGGAACTATTTGAACACCCCTGGTCAGCAGCCAGACCAATTGGAGGGGTCAAACATCCCCCCAGACACACATAAAGTGTCGCTATGTGTATAAGCGCGAGGTCATTATTTGTCGGTTTCGACGAGCTAATTACATCACTAGTCTCTGGAAGAATGCCCATATGAAGAAAATTAGTATTTTTAGTCCTGACAATAATGGGTGGACGTTGGAAGACAATAAATATCATTTTAACTGGTTCGATAGGGACCAATTGCCGAGCTTTGTCAGTGAATCGCTTCAAGAAGAATCAGGTATTATACTTTAACTTTGAATAATTGATATAACCGTGTAACTCTTTGATTCTTAATTATGTTATTTTTGTTACAGAAAATGAAAGTAATAAGGATGATAATGAAAATAGTCAATGCCAAAATTGGCTGAATTGTAAAATGTTCAAACTACAAATAATCCGAAAGAAGAAAGACATGTATAGCTTTGTGTAATTTTAAGATTGATTAAACATAATTTTTTTTAAATAGTAGTGTTCAATTTTACTCGATGATAAGATATAAAACATAGGTTAAAGAAACTTATATTTATTATTTATAAAATTTTCTCAATTCAGATCACTTTAAAATACCTTGTAATCTTCAGGTTCGATTCTATTTTGTATGTAACGAATCTTTAATCTCTCTTGATTATATCGAACAGAGCAGAATTTTAGAAGGTATCGTTGTTCCATTGTGTTTACAATATTGATTCTGATAATAGTGCATTACACACCACTGATAATTTTCTTCTTAAATCTCAATCATTTTTATTACTTCTCTAACGGCACATAGATATCTCTCTCACACTCAAGCGTACAAATAATGACCTCGCGCTTATACACATAGCGACACTTTATGTGTGTCTGGGGGGATGTTTGACCCCTCCAATTGGTCTGGCAGCTGACCAGGGGTGTTCAAATAGTTCCCTAAGTATCATATATAAAAATCAAGAGTGAGATTATAAGTAAAAATATGTTTTTTTTTTTGAAGCTTTTAAGCGTCTGGTAGGCGTAAGCGCCGATGGAAAGTGTCTGGCAATAATTATTATTAATTTTTAACAAAATTATCTAAAACATATGTAAAAATCAGCACTGAGAATTTAAGAAAAATCAGTACTGTATTTATCTACCTTTAGCACCTGGTACCTATGAATTGGCCGTCGACCCAAGCTAGCAGGTATGCACACACTCAAAGTACGTACTAACACTACTTTATCCCATTTATATTTTTTATGAGAAAATAAGTAACGTCTGGGGGCCCTGGGATCTTGAACTATGAGTGTGGTATCAACAGGCTGGCTTTACCGTTATTTTATGGTTTTTGTAATGGTATTACCATCCATACCATAATCCATACCCCTTTCTTCTTCAAATCCTTTCTCCAGCATCCTTTGGCTGGCAACACACCTATGATCTAAGCGTTGTGGATGGATGTTCATGGGCGGCAGTGACTACTTACTATCAGGTGACCTGTTTGATCGTTTGGCATTTGATGGAAATAAAATAATTGATGGTTGTACGAGTTTATGAAACACATGATCAAACTCTGCCATCTTTTAAGAAGTTGGTAAAAGAGCACTACTTTTCTTCTTAAACAGATATACTGATCAATATTATTTCCTTAATTTAAATATATTGGTAATACACTTATATATGTATGTTTATTTATATATAAATGTATTTATGTATGTTTATATACATTATTTATGTAGTTTTTGTATATTTATGTATAAATAGTGTTATTTATTTGAGCTTTTGTCTTTATTATACACTGCCCTTTCTTTCTCCCTCTCATAAATCCATCCAATGGTTGTCTGGTAGAGATTGCCTTAGTGCGATAAGACCGCCATTTGTACTTTGTTATTTTGTTGTCTCTATACCTATTGTTATATTTATTGTGTACAATAAAGAATAAAAATAAATAAATAAATGATCTTAATTATGAACCAATCATTTTTCATTATATTACCTTTCGGTGTACTCCTAAACCTTGTATTGGGTGTCACTCTAATTTTAACTAAGCAAAAATCCCATTATAAAATCATCCACAATTATTTTTTTAAATTCCGATGAAAAAAATATTTAAGTAATATTTTTGTGATATGAGACGAGCCAATGGCACGCCGATAAGTTTCTTAGTAAATTTAAATAATGTAGAAATATGACTTATCCAAGATGCGTTTACTGGAACGGTTCTCGTGGTTTAATCAGGTGGGATTCGCGGGAGTCCCGTGGGATAAGTGATTAGTATGCAGTTATATTTAGTAATGATTTAGTCGTATTTATGTATAGTTATCTGTACGAGGAAAACGTTAGGAGGAAACCTAAATATCTGAGTTGTTTGCAAAAATGTCAAAGGTATGCGAGGTCCACACTTCGCAATGTATCTCGTAGCCCTCGAAAATTGGTACTATAGCTTCCACGAATTATTGCTCTACCACATCCTTGCCATGCAAATTATAATTTTTCATAGACAATTCCAATATAATCCATCTTCCAGACTATCCTTAAATAAATCCGGCGCGTGGCTGTCTGGTCAGCCTGGTGACGTCACATTGACGTCATAACATTGTGTTGGATTATGTTCAAAATGTAATGCGTATTTGTAAATTGCTTGAATCATGTGTAATTTGTGGAGCAAATATTTGCTATATAATATTGTGTTAATTTCAAGTGCGACTGTGGGTATTGTAGAATGGAAGATCACAATATCACATCATGGGACGGAATATACAAGGCGAAATGTGGGTGTCCTGGTGGCGCCTCTGCCAACCCCTTCTGGGATAAAGGCGTGAGTTTATGTATGTATGTATGTATGTATGTATGGAAGAATACAATATAGTCTTTAAGAGATTTAGATTATGCAAAATATCTAAGAGGCGGCTATGGAATAAAATGGGAATACAATGGGCATTTTAACATAATATTAGTTATATATGTACCTATGTAGTAATTACTTAAAGCTGTAAACCATTGTTTTCTATATATAGACGAATATATAAGAATGAATATAAGGAAGGGAAAACTGCTTATTTGATACTTATCATGAATTTTATGTGAAAATGTATTAATAAGATTAAGGATTCTTATACCGGGTATATCAAAACCGCGACCGAAAACGAAGCCAGGTAGTATTATTGATATCAAACACAACGCAAGTAAAAATTTCACAATTTTTTTTTGTAATTTTATACCTATCGTCGTATTTGAGTGATACATACATACTTTTTCTAAAATTATGACGCTGTTATTGCAAAATTTTTAGTTGCATTGTATCTGTAACCGCTAAAACTACCACCTGGCTTCGTTTCCGGTCGCGGTCTTGATATAGCTTGTATAATCAATTTTACAAATATAAGAAACAAACAGATATAGAATGTTAATGTATTGGCTCCGTTAGATTTCGTGCCAAGCTACATGACCCTCACTCGTTAGAGTAAATAAATAAATAAATAACACCCAACAGTCACATACATTACGTCCTGACCCCATACTAAGATCGAGTCTTATGTCGTGGGTATCAGAAACTACGAGAGACTTTTCGGTCTCACAAACACCCAGACCCGAAACAAATACCTGTAGTTTTCACAAACATTTGTTTCGGTGCGGGGATCGAACCCGCGGCCTCTCGTTTCACAGCCGGCGTCTAACCAACTGCGCCACGGAGGTTGTCAAAATAAGAGATGTCTCAAGAATTAAATCGAATAAGGCCAATGTTGCAGTAAGCGCGCGCAATTTCATTCCATTATCGGCAGTTAGTAGCAATAACTCGTTTATTGCCAGATCAGATACAGATAGCTTATCGGAACGTTACATTACTGTGTACTAAAAATTATTGCACACTTAATTCATTATCACTGGTTTTGTAACCTAAACCATTGTCTTTTGTGTATTGTGGTATTACACATAAGTAAACGTATATTCATGCATTATCGACACTGGTCATGCGTCTCATTGTTAAGTATGAACCTCCTCTACGATTGAATAAAAAGAATAGAATAGTAAAACGTTTATTTAAGTTAATTTATCATTAAAGTACACATACACTAATAAAAACGTAAAATAATTTAATTACAAACCTATTATTATAATTCACACCGGACAAATAATTGAGAGAAATAGCAATTTACGAATAAATACAAAAGAATGAATTGATTGTAAAGATTGTGTGAGAGTACGCCTCGGTCTACCACGCTGACCTGTTATTAAAACGATAGAAAAAAATAAACTTCGTAATCACAATTTTTTTATAATTTTATCAATGTATAATGACAAAGGTTTAATTGCCTTGAATAGTGTAATTTCATATACCGTTTCATTCATTCACAGTAATAGGTACGTTCAAAAATAATGGCAGTATTATTTAAAGATTCAAAAGATCTCGTTTATTACAATTTTGATTTAGAATGGTTAAATTTAGCCACGCAATCAATACAAAAATATTAAAAGTGATATTTGTAAACCACCCTTCGTAAGAGTGTAAGCATGAAACCCCGCTGTCCACCCCTTATTCCCACGGTAAACGCGTGTCATTCGACTCGTGAAGGGCTGTGCACAAAAGGATGGGCTCAAGTCAATGAGGGGCACTTTTTCCATTATAAATGTTTTATTCTCTGTTAACTGCTTAACGCCGAGTGTTTTGTGGGAACGTTTATTGCGACAGTAGGTACGGTTAAATTAAATCAATTAATCTTTACTTGTGTATTTGGTACATCTATGATTAATTCTCATCTAAGGGCTTATGCAATAATCCGCTAAGCTGGTCGATTGGCGGACTTCACACACCTATCATAGAAATCTTGTATATTCTATAGTATTCAGATTTTCTAACAATGTTCTCTTTCCTTGCGCTCGGTAATTGATTAAGCTAACACAGATAACTACGAAATCTCAGAAAATCAGGACCAAACCCACACGAATGCTTGAGGTTTTAATACTTCCACCTTGCATACTAATATGATACTTAAGCAGAAGAGAATTGCGTATTCGATTTCGCGTTCGCATTTCCTTCGTTTACGCAAATACAAATCCACAAAGTGCAATCGCACTTACGAATTCTTTTTGCAGTCTGCTCTGTCCTGCTACATTGTTTCCCTCATGTAAAATGTTAAGGAAATTTTAACAAGCCATAACGGTTCAATGCCTTGTTTGTCACAGATGTGTTGATAATGGCATTACTCAGTATATTATTCACAATTAATATTTAGCTTTGAGGAAACACACCGGGTTAATTGGTCGTCCATTTGTATGTTTTTGTAACTGATTATTATCGTTTTAATAATGCGACTTAGTTCAATATGGATTTGTGTTTGCGTATTAAAGTTTTTTGTTCGTTTACGCATTGATAATAAATTAATTCTGGGAATTGTCGAGACGAATCTATTCCTTTGTTAGCGCGGTTCGTTCCTAGGCTGATATAAATGCTTCGAAAATAAAATAATACATGTTCATATGTATTTCCTCATTGATATAGTGGTAATCATTAGTTACAAACTGGTAGTTCTCAGTATGATATTTTCTTCGCAATCAATTTTGTGTTATATTTGGTTTCTAAATTTCATATTTGGTTCTGTATATATTTGAATACTCAGTCTCCTTACCATCCCACAACAAAACACGACTGCCACACCACCCAAACCAGTTAAATCATATAAATACAACAAATTATAACCGCAGTGTTATAATGGTGATATTTAATAACGTTTATCGTACGTTACTCCGTGTAGCGAGTCCGAGATAACATCAAGATTGGCTCCTAAACTATAAATAAGCTTTCAAACACGTAGAGATATTGATCGGATGTTTTTGTAATAGCTTCAAGTGTTTTTGGGTTCCTTGCGTTGATGCGGTTGGAATATGTATAATATTGAGATGAAGAGTTGTTATCGACGACTGTTACGGCCTTATTCAACAGTTTTAAAACCTATTTTAGTTATCGTGTGTTTTGTCCCTTTCGAACAATTTTTGAATTCAGTTTTAGCGAAGAAGACAAAAAATTCTATGAGGTCGTTAAGGCTTAGAACTTAGAAGAAATTCTAGATACATTTTGAAAGTTTAAGACAAAAAGTGACAAAATAAGGGAAGTCTTAATTTCGCCACCTATTCATGGCAATCCAGTGTTTACAAAAATGTAGCTCTAAAATTATGTACTTACTGCCGTACTCAGAGACATTTAATGTCAATTAAATCATTACTTAGTGTAGATTTTACAAAGAGAATCTCTTTAAGGAACAATCTCTGAATGCGGCCGTTAGATATGAAATTGGGTAGTTTTATTCTAAAAGTATTTTTGATATCGTCAAATTATCTACAAAGATATCTTACTGTTAAGGTCGCTGCAGATACCTACTTTGGATGCATCAATACCTAGAGTATTCAAGGTTAACACTATGTTGTCCATAACCTGCTACATTTCTATGACTGATTGCATTCTGTTGCTAATCGATATCACAGACGGCATTTCAAATACCAAATACAGATTGGTCCTTAAAATTAAATAGGTCACTTTGCACCTTAAATAGAAATCAAAATATACACAAACCATACTTCGTAATGATTTTATTGATTTAATAAGGCAATGATCAATTAAAGAAAAATATAATAACCTCAGTAAATTTTCATGTTACTTATGTACATGCTCATATTCAACCACCATGAATAATACAGATGTAAATGAATACAGTAATAGAGATGTAGAAAGGGTATTTAAGAAAAAAAAGACAGGGGGTGAAAGAGGGAGGGGGGGGGTGTCGTTTAAGGTGGCGCCAACATCCTGTTTTATAAATATTGTAATCAATAAATAATAAAAAATGGTTTTAAAATGTAATCGCTCTAATGAAATTCCTTATCAAGATAAACAATTTAAGCAAGTCAGCGATAAGGTTATCGATGGATTAAAATCGCTGGCCAGTCGATGTCGATAGTGATCTAGAGATAAGCCTATGTCGATAAGTGCATGATACAAGTGTACTGGCTACCGACCATCGAGGGTACGCTCGCACGACATGTTGGATTCTGATGTGGATTTTAAATAATTATTTTTTACATATTTTGAAGATGTATGGTTTTTATGTTTTATAATATTTTATTATATCACTTTTTTATGTTGTACACGTGAATCTCATATTAGTCAGTAGAGACCTTGGATTTTCATTTCGATCGATTTTTATATTCGTCCTTTTTATTTAGTACAAAATTAACGCAAGGAAGTAGTAAGTTTATAATCAATTTAGCACCCGAAATTTGTTAATACCGCAGTTGAAGAATACAATGAAGCCCAGCAATGGACGAGGTCGATAAATTGAAAAAAAAAATCTTTTGCAGGAAGTATCACCATACAAAAGACAACATTAGAAAACGAGTACATAAATATCGTAAATGAGTTATATCTTACCATCAGTACGCGGAATTCAGGTACTAAATGATATTTCTTATAAGTTGTATTAAATGTGATATTATTAATAGTTACTGTATTCCTATTTTTAAATCAATGAAGCATGGCAAGAAAATATGCACTCTTGTAAATTCCTTGCAAGAGTTTTGAAGATTCCAGCCCAAATTTTATATTTATTTGACTTACTGTCTTAAACTGACTTAACTGTCTTAAACTGGCTTATTATGTTTTAAAATGCAAGCTATTTTTGTGAAATATCTACAAGAATTTTGAAGGTTTCAGCACGACATATAATTAACAATTTAATCATTGACTAACTGTGTCACTACGCTGGCTCAAGTATAGCATTTCTTAACCAAATTCACCAGCGGGCGTACCCACAGTAATCCACACAAAAAACAACGTACATCCATGTAATTTGATCTATATCGGTGTCCCGTAATCGCGCAGTGAGCCGGGGATTTGTGTCGATAAACACTTGATCGATCGCGGCTAGATAAAGATTATTATCGACATTGAGATTTATACTTCACTTCACTGCCTTGAGAATTTGGTGAAAATTCCGATTTACACCGAGAGTAAATGTCCCGAAGTCGAAAGGTTTGGTGAAAAAGCTTTAGTTAAGATTTGAAAAGCATTATAAGTAATTGAGGACGTCTAAGATTAGGTTAAGTGCTAAACATCGGTCTTGGCTTCTAGTGATAAAGGGTCTTTAACTTTACCTATAAATTAGAAGTCTCTTACTCTATCCCTTGAAAGTTATACTATAAAGGGAGTACTCTCCTTAAGGTAGGCAGCGAGTTTGTTGTGCTAGACCCCTGGCACTGCGAAGTTCTCTGGGCAGCGGTAGCCGCTTACCATCAGGCGGGCCGCTAGCTCGTCTGCCTATAACAGCAATAAAAAAAACTATGACGCTATGCAATATATATTTTTAAAGCAGATATTAAAAAAATATACTATTTCATACTGTCCAAAGTAGTATTGAAATAAAAAGTACCAGGACAACATAGAAAGAAAGCGATAATCTAATCTCCATCTGTAATATCTTTCTAGTACTTGACGAATATTTTAGGTACCGGTACTTTAGGTATGCGCTGTTGTAACTACTGGACATATTGAGACTTAACATCTTATATCTCAGGATGGTGAGCGCAGTGGAATGCCAAGCATATGCTTTATAGTTCATGTTGTTGTTTGGTTTTGCTACTGTGAATGAGCAGTTGTATCGCTTACCATCAGGCGAATGGCATGCACGTCTCGCCATTCATTGCAATAAAAAAGAAACTCGCTTTTTATATCAGCCTGTTGTAGCTGGTAGCCGTAATCAAATAAAAACCATATTAAATTTATAATTGAAAGCTCCTGAATAGAAGGTCACACTGTCAAAATATACATATGTACTTCCTTTGACATTTAGATGGATAATAAGACTTCTAGATAAGCATCGAAATAAAAAGTCTTATTGAATGTGAAAGAGCGAATATGTGTAGACATACCGATAGTTTATGACTTTGTAACGTTATATGGGAAAGAAACTAGTCATAATATTAAGGATCATAGTAACTAATCTGTTGAGGCGGATAAATATAAATTATTAAATAGCTATAATAATATACCTAGTGGACAGACATGACGATAATATAATACAACATGATTAATAGGAGTCAATCCAAATTAAAATGATTTAATCAGATGTCATATCCATAAAAATATTATGATCAATAATTTCCGATGTATGTCGAAAAAGCAGTTAAATATTAATAAAATATCGAAAATAACTTACAACAAAAAACACTAGTCATTACCATCAGCCACGTCATTCCCAATCCTGATCGTTTCCAGAGTCTCAGCGATCTTCAGCGATCCTTATCAAGCCGTTTTCCAACTCCATAATTATCAGTACAGAAATCGTAAATATTCATATAACGCCTAATGTTTTTATTTCGTTGTTGAGGCTATAAAGCCAGTTTGACACATGCTAGATGCATAGATTGTGTCAAATTATATTACACTTTATTGGGTGTCGATGAAATAGTAAAAGTATCAGACGTAATTAAAATGTACCATTCCGTTAGCTTTCTCCAATTTTGTTCACCATCTCATTTGGTAAACTAATGTATTTTTATTAAGCACGGCACGGCATTACACTGCGCTGGACAACCCCGAAAAGCTAGTTACAAAATCGCTTAAAGTCCAGTAGTGTTTAGGTATAATGTCCTTTATTCAGCATCACATCAATGCTCACCCTTCACCTACGCTCAGAAATTAGGCCGTAGAAATCTCATACTTTGAAATTCTTATAAAAAACTCCCAAGTACGTAGATTTCCTTATACTGTTTTGCGTTGCTTACAGTAAGTGGTAATTAACTTCTACACTTTCAAGTGCCTACTTCAACTTAGCTATTTTCTATTAAGTACTCAGCTAGGTACGAGTTCATGAAATTGAATAAGACGAAAGTTGTATATTATGATCGAGAAAAGTGAAAATGCTTGTAGGTAAAAAATACAAAATGAGCGTAAAGGTCAAACTTAATGGCGCATCCGTCACCATATTATATCCGATCAGAACAAAAATAAAAAATCCTCGAAACATGTTCATCCCACGTCAAGGGCGCTTGTTCGAGCGAATAAATCGTCGTCGGTGATAAAATCAAACTGTTTATCAATATGTACATGTATAAATAAAGCATATCGGAGCGCCACGATCTGGTCACACAATTCCAAGATCGATTTAATTGGAACCCGGGGTATATTCCATGTGTAATATGGAATTTACCGGTCAGAACGCAAGGATTTTGCTGCTTCCGTGATATTTCTAACATTAAATGTAAGATTCCCAGTAACTAGAATATTTGCGGACTATCCATATATCACGCAGTTAAAATAATTCCTAAAATTTCGTTGTTATTTAGTGTATTTTATAAATCCATCTAGGGTAGTATTCGATATACGTGCTTCAATATTAATATGTAAATATGATAATAGTTATTATTTACTTCTATATCTCAATTATAGAATCTTAAGCATTACAAATCCTCATTCCGAATGACTCATTTCGTAGATTTCAATCGCCATCATCTTCATATTAAAACAATCTTTGTTCTTTACATTAAATAGCAATCAGTATGTACTTTTATCATCCATTATTTTATTCGTATCTGAATGAAACTAAATACATTATGCTTTACATTGAAATTTTATAATTAAATAACATAGAATCATATACTAATCGCGCCATTCAGTATAAAAACAATTATCTTATAACAAAAATTATATCGCATCGGCAGCGATCGGCTTTCGATAGCCGATAGTAATCCTTATCGCTATGCTATCTCGATGCTGACACAAATCGTGCAAATATATACACATTACATATGTCTTGGTGATAGCTGTTATCAGTTACAATGGCGCCCACTTCAGCTTACCGAAATTACCTCGTTCGTAATCAGTTTTTTGATATTTTAGATTTGTATCACTTGCTAGTCAATTTGATTGCACCGTATGAATTCCTTGTTGGTTGATTTCATTACGTCAGCTTGCATCAAAATTGGTTCAGTAATTGATTAAAGGGAGTTATTATTCGATGATTATCATTGTTAATTAGGTAGCCATTTTTTATTTGTTATTTGTTCTATTTGCCATTAATATAATTGGTCTACCCGCCCTTTTTCTATAGTCGCAAATAAGGTTTCTCACTTATCCCCCGTTTGACAGCTACTTTCCGTGTATTTATTACATTTTAAGTGGTTTTACAGAATATTCTCGCGTTAAGTGACCTACCCAGTATAATATTTATTATGAATTCAAATGGAATATTATGTGTAATGGATTTCAAATTTATTTTATTTTATTTTTTTTATTGCATTTGGGAGCATTCAGTGTTACAAAATAAAATATAATATTACACAGTGATGTACATATATATTGACATTATACTTGTAGTGAAATCCAGAGCTATGGAAAGCGCAAGTATAAAATGTTTGCCTTGTTCCGTAAGATGGAAAACCGAATTACACATATTTTTCGTATTTTGTTTAATTGGCTGTTAGAACAGACGACCTTTGTCAATTTTTGTCCTAATTTATAGGCTAAATTAGATAATTTGACGGAATCCAAGATGGCTACCGATTCCTCGATCAGCTGATCTTGCACGTGAGAAAGTTTTTATCTCTCCCGCGCATCCTGTCCGCCATTATTCCAGATACGGCACGAGAATTAGTTAGAGGCGAAATCTGATCAGCGCGCCACAGCCTAATAGTTCTTTTGTTTATCTATTGTGTATTTAAATCCTTGGTTACATATTAACTTGATAAAGAAACGGAGGAAAAACAAAACGATGTTGCTTCGTTTGTGGTCTTTGAATGTAATTAGAACTTAGTATTCTGTATTAGAACTTAGAAGTGGTATTCAAATTAAGAACACTGGTCGAAATTTTGCACATTTCGAAATTTGAATTTATGATACTGTGATGTCATAAGATAAGTTTTGTGAGTATCAGATTTTGAATTCGGAGTCTAGCATAATTTGTGTAGGTTTAACAATTTCAAAACCCTAATGAGATAATATGAATCCTTCTGTTCTTCTGTAGTTGGTACCTAGGAAAATACGTCATATTGCAGATCAGAGTGCGGTTAACCAACTAGCAATATTCAATTAATAATTCATACGTATTAAATGCAAAAAATCATGCGGTCATGCCAACAAGCACGTCCGCGACTCATCACAATCAATATAAATATTTTTAAACTGTGCGTTGTAAGAAATAACAGATTCATTACCGCTTATCTTATCGGCAGACAACAGGATCCATTAGGAATATCAGCGGCTTATCAGTCCGAGATGAGAGACGGCCAACGAATCGCCCAGTCGTTTACATGACGTAAAATGTAAATTTATATTTAATTGTGGCGAATGATAATTTGTAACACTTTGTGGTCACGTGATGGGGTTGTTGCAATTTATTTTTATTATTACGTTTATACAACTAGTTTGCATAATGGTTTCTTAGATTTACGCGAATGTTACACATTGAAATAAAACTATTTTTACGGATTTTATCGCGATTTGGTTTAATTTTTACATTTTTTAACTTCCCGACGTTTCGATTGCTTTTCAGCTTTCGTGGTTCAGGAATCCGCCCCGTGACCACGAAAGCTGAAAAGCAATAGAAACGTCGGGAAGTTAAAAAATGTAAAAATTAAACCAAATCGCGATAAAATCCGTAAAAATAGTTTTATTTCAATTTATACAACTAGTCAGTATTTTCAATTGTTGAGTAAAGCCAGTACATACATATTGTAGTCTCGAGACAGTAAATTTTGTCTACGGCATGGTATGATTCGTCCAACCACTTTACCAGTGACAGAACATCAACGTGTTTTGTGAAATTTGACGTTTAATTTGTCAGCGAGATTACCGAAAATGTAATTATGTGTACTTTTTCCTAATGTTGTATTCTTAAATGAAAAGTTTATTTTGAACTTATCCTGTTGCAGAACAAATGTTGCATCTAATATAAGTGCGAAATAGATAACTAGTTTTGTTATCGCGAAACCCTGCTCTATCGCTCCTTTAGATTTGCTAACCCAGAACATTATTACTCTGGCGTGCACAGATGCGGTCACAGATTAACTTCAATTGTATTTTTTTTTACAATTTAAAAAGTCTTTGGGGCAGTATTTCTTCCATTTCGAATGAAATTTGTTCATGTCATGTAGGGATTTAAACTGCGCATACAAGTTGTCCACAAAGCTATACAATATTGAAATGCGTGGTGTCCTGTTATGTGGCTTAACCCCTCTCAATCGAACTCTCTTTTGTAGAGGAGGCTCGTGCCCTGCATTGGGAAGTATATGGGCTGATACAGTACAAATACAATATACGAAGTCATCAGGCATGAACATTGGATATGAACAAAATATTGATTGATAATATGGATTGATAAAAATATATAATGTGTATCCTTAGAAAAAAAATCCATAAAATACTAATAAATAATATAATAAAATTAATATAAATATTACAACAAATATCATGTAAATAGAAAATAAGTACTATGTGTATTCACTTGTCATAAGAGCTATTTAATTGCCTACGTGACCAATAAAGGAATTTCATTTCATATGTCGGCCCACACACGCCCACCGCTATGCACGGGGCTCTTCCTATCGAGATTTCGAATAAGGCTTACGTCATAGTCTACCTTTGTCCGTCTTTTTAGATAAAAATATCGAAATATATGGACACGCTTTTAGATAAAAATATGAATCAGTGCCTTTAGCAAGCCCTTAAGAAATACGTTACACCACTGCTGGGCAACTCGTGTATAGATAAGGGCGATAACAATTGTGCAAAGTGAATGCAACGCGTTGCTTTGTGTGGCTGATATGACACGCACCGTTCATCTGATTGTTTACTTTGTATGTTTTGTTGTAACCACCGGTAGATAGCGCTGCTCTGATATTTCTTGATGATTAGTTTGGAGTGGTCGGTTATGATTTAGTAGATATCAATAGTAAATCTTAAATTACAATAGGTATGTTTTTTTTCCGAAAAATATGTCTATATTGACATATTGGTATTTCGTTTGGATGCCTAGTATGATAATTAACTTTAAATTTACTACCTATAGTTTTTTAGATAATTTTATATAGGTTTCGGTTGAGCTCAAGTCTAGACACTAGACGGGATATGAGGTTATTACGAGATAGTAATATGAATATTGAAATATACAAAATAATGTTCATCGTAAAGTTACATTGTCTTATTAATCTCGAGATAGCTTGAAAGTTTTCTAATTTATTTTTCGACGAATACCAAAATATTTACATCTTGCTTAAAAAATTACCACAATATTGATACACGCGTAATAATCATGTAACATCTAACCCACGCGCATGTGGAGTGAATACCTACCTACCTTAGAACGCACAGAATACGATTTCATCACAAAATAACGTTAAAACGATGATATCAGATGATCTATTTATCTGGGTTCAAACATTATCGCGTGGTTATGAAAACTGCGATAGTCACTTGGAATTTTATTGGAAATAATAATATTGTGGGGCTTGAGTTGGACTTAGCTTTGGATAGCTAGGGTGGAAGACGAAGATGGAACCTTTGCCCTGCAGTGGAATAGACTTAGACTATATACTTGGCTAGAAAAAAAATGAATTGGACTTCTCTAGAATGATTAGAATATCTTGCAAGAGTATTATGAGGTTTTCTTCAAGTGACAAGGTGGTACAATCTTTGATTTAAACTTATCTCGGAACAAAGATAGAATTATTCTTCTCTTCAATTGGCGGTCGGAAAATAAGGCAAGGAGTTACTGAATGCAGACCGCTTCAACTAAGAACATATTCTTGAGAAAGGCATGTCTAAACATTATTTGCACCTCCAGTTAAAAATTCAGATTTTAATAGGTATAAGTCAGTAATACTGTCTTAATTTTTATTACAAGGCAGAATTTTGACTATAGAACAGTTGAACTTCAACGTGGTTGGAGCTCTATTGTAAAAGGTCACAAGTCTGAAAATTAACATTAAAATTAATGCAATGCCAATCAACGACGAGTATATTATATTCTTTATTATTAACTTATTCAAAATATTGATTAAAATCTTAAATTATGTTAAAGACCTCAAAAATGTTTAAGCTGTTTGAGTCGGTGTCTATTAAAATTAATTGTGAAGAGCTTATAAATTATGAGATGAATTTAAAGGCAAATTTTGGCTCATTTATATTTTAAACTGCTATTTAGAAGATATCGTTTTAGCCAATCTTAAGAGGTTTCGATTACATAGCGTTATTTTTTGCATGAATAAAATATTATTTATCATCGATTTCAAAATGTGTAAGAGATATAAAAAGTGCGTGGTGGCCTGTTGGTAACGGACCAGACGCGGCTACCTACATTTTCTCGGTGGTGGCGGGTTCAAATCCCAGGGCAAACCTCTGACTTTTCGGAGTTATGTGTGTATTGATAGTCAATCACCACGCACTTTAACGGTGAAGGAAAACATCGTGAGGAAACCTGCATACCGTAGCGATTTTAAATAACTTCTACGATATGTAAGTCCGCCAACCCGCACTAGGCCAGCGTGGTGGACTATATGGCCTAACCACTCTCAATCGATTCTCTCAATTGTAGAGTACGCCCGTGCCCTGCAGTGGGACGTATATGGGCTGGTATAGAAGAGATATACGGATGGTGTGATCCCATCAGACTAAATATAATGTATTTATTATAGAATGCTGTCCACTACTCGTATCGACTGCCTCGGCGGCGTAGTTGTACTACGGTACGATTACAAAGCTGAGGCCTTGGGTTCAAATCCTGGGTTGGGCAAATTTTTTATTCATTATCAGCCCGGAGTCAGGAATTTGTGCCTGATATGCAGTAGGCTCGCCCCTATCACATCGTGGGACGGAACATACAAGGCGAAATGAGGGTGTTTGTTTTTATGCTGTCCACTAGACAATTCCGTCACTAACTGGTGACGTTCCATTTATACAAAGAGTACGTCTTTGCCTGGTAAATTCATAGTACAGATGTAACACGCTCGATATAACAGCCTCTGAGGTGCAATTGGCTAAGACGCCGCACTAGGCCAGCGTGGTGGACTATATGGCCTAACCCCTCCCAATCGTACTCTGGATTGTAGAGGAGGCTCGTGCCCTGCAGTGGGACGTATATGGGCTGATACAGTACTACTATGAATCGAGGACTAAGGACGAGACAAAGTTTGTAATCTAGGTACCAAAATTTGGCACCTAGTTACTAATATTTGTTTTAATTCTTTCGTTGTATTTAAAAGACTTATAGTTTCTGATACCGAAATATTGAAATTTAACTATGACTTAACTATGACTGCTATACCTACATTTTTATCGCAACGGTCAGAATCATAAAGTTTTTTCGCTATTCGAAAATAATATCCCGTGGCACAAACGCCGGTCCATTTATAAATACAACACAAATAGAACGCCACAATTGGACGAGCATTGACACAGCAGATGGTACGTTATCGCGCGCCGATAAGGTCGCGGATGCTGCTCGATTAAAGTCACCGATATGGACGGGGGGTGCGGAGTTAGGGTGTCTACAGGTGAGGCAGACCTCCCTGGTAATCGCAAGTCTCTCAATGTATAGGCGTCTGTCTTACTTCGTCTTTTCGAACATGCTGGTGACGTTGTCATTCACAGCGTGTTAGATTCATTTGGGAGACTTACTACTGCTAAATACTAATCATCATTACTCATAATACTCAGCGTTTGAGATCCCACTGCTGTGTATATGCTTGTTATACAGAGTGCGGCGCGGTAAATTCTTATTTGAAATAATGACAACTTAAAGAGTATTAGAGATATCTTTTAATTTTTTTTTACATAGCGGTAGATCGTCCAAGGTTTTTGGAGGATTGGTACATTACAAGAGTTTAAAATATACTTATAAAAAGTTCACTGGGTGCGTCAGACATTCGAATAAGTATTTGCGCAAAAAACACATAGAAATAAAGGAAATTTCAGGTCTTTCAGTAATTAATCTCACTGTGCTACCAAAAAGCCGAAGAGCAATTGCATATTTACGCATAGATCACTCAAATTGGGTTTTAAAGTCATCTTCCGCACTCTCTCATTTTCTCACTCTTTCCGTTCTTGTTGTTTTGAAGGTCTTGGCAATTTTTACCCACAATAACGGTTCCCATAAAAGTGTCCACCTCTTGACCGATTGATTTGCAATCAGAAACAGTATCCATACGAGCGATTTAAATTGTTTTGCTAATCGTACGCTGAGACCTGAGTTGCAATAATTGAATTGAGAGCAGAAAAATACGACGCCAAGATGGACCTGTGCTCCTCTCTCGCCTAGTGCATAATTGTTATTGCACTAACTGTTCAAAAAATGGTAGGATAGGCCTTTTCGAATCAGATTATCCCCACCTTTGGGAAACTAATATTGGCAGTGTGCCGTGCTATTCAAATAAGGAAGTTTTCGCGCCGCACTATTTATAATACGGTTTTTCTCAATCTGTCATAACAAGGGCTAATCTGATTATCTTTAAAATATGACAGAAGAATAAAATGTATGCGTGTAAGACTCATGTTGGTTTATTTAATTAGTAGACATTTTCTTCACATAAGCTCTTGATATTTATAAAACCTAGGGTACTGTAAAGACTTAATTAATAGAGCCGCTTAAGTGATATGTTAATATTATGTACTTATTAAAGGCGTTAAGAAATAAGAACCATTGGCATAATAGCGTAATAAAGATACAATCGTATTTTGCTATTAATATTTCTGGATAACATTGCAATTACCAACAGGTGTAGACTTTAGTCTGTATTGTACTTTAAATAGTAAAAAATATTCTTTCAAACGATACATACTAATCATTACAAAATACTGTTTTTAAGAAATCAGATGTAAAAGAATTTGTTATTAATTATTTCTAATCTAAAGTCTAATTTAAGCCCCCCGCATTGATCTGGGCCCGCGCCTGCCGCGCAACATACTCATTATTTTATATTTTTTAATTCGTAACTAGTTGATAAGAGACGGAGATAGCGTTATCGGCGTGGTAGAAAGAGAAAGGTAGAGCGTGCTGGCCGCATGCAGTTATCAGAGTGACAGATTATCAACGTATGAAAGTAGTTGACTTGACCCCGTATACTTAGAATTGTCTAATAATACATTGATATTTCATTTGTAATTTAGTGTTTGTTGTTCGGTTGACTCACTATAGTAAACAATAATCAATAAAAGATTGACCACGTTTCTAGGCGCTATCTTTCAATCCGCGTTAGATTATAAATAATAAATAAATACACCCAACAGTCACATACATAGTCCTGACCCCACACTAAGATCGAGTCTTGAGTCGTGTATCAGAAACTAAAAGAGACTTTTTCGGTCTCACAAACACCCAGACCCGAAACACATACCTGTGGATCACACAAATATTTGTTTTGGTGCGGGGATCGAACCCGCGGCCTCTCGTTTCACAGCCGGCGTCGAACCAACTGCGCCACGCAAGCTGTCAATTGTTACTCGTATAGCTACTCGTATTAGCTGAAACCATAGAACTTCCTCAAAACCTGTACTACTTCATAATAAAAATCTCAAAGACCAGAAGCATCTATAAATAACGTGTTGCTGTAAAATATACTTTTATGCTACTTTGTCAGTTTTATATAAATATTTTATTAATTACTTTTGACGACTAGTTAGAATAGAAGAAAATTCTAAATTTCAAAATTTAAATTTAATTTTCTAATTCTAGTTTCAGATTTTAACTACTCCATTAAAGCCGAGCAACACCTGCTTGCTTTTAATGGCGGTACACTATTTTAAAACGTTTTTGTAACGGTGGTCGAATTGCACACAACGTAATGCACAGCTTCTGTAAATCAGAAAACACGAGGTGGGTGGTTTTTTATAGAATAAGAGCCGAAAGAGCGGACCGATCACGAATTAGTAAATACCACCGCGCTTGATCACCCACATTACTTACTTTGCTAGCCATTCTGGAAATACGTACCAAAATATGCATACGTATGTTTATTTACAGTTAATTAAAATTAAAATATTCAAAAAAATATAATTATGTAATTGGTAATCAAACCCAGCTCCTCGTTGATGTAATGGAAACTTAAACGATCGTTTGGAATGTTAAATGCCCGTACAGTTGATAATTAACTTGCCCAAATCCACGTAAAATTCTCGGATTTGTGGTCCGTCGTGCGAGGCGCGTCTGCGTTGCACCACGATACAAGCTGGGATGGGATGGGGACGATGTTTAGTGGTGATATTTTCTAGGTAATATATTGTATACTAGTTTGGAAGATTTATTTTTCATGGTGTTCGATCCAATTATTAATAATTTGGAGTAAACAAAATTTGATGTAAAAGTATGTGAAAATAATACAATTAACTTTACCCATAAAAAGAATGTATAAAACGTCGCTTATATTGGATTTAAGCATTTCAATAAAATTAAGTGTAACATTTGAATATAATTATATTAAATAATTTTCATAGAAAATAAAATGAAATTCAAAGTAGGACAGTGCTAATATATATCTACTACAATTATTTTTTAACTTTACTTAATAAAACCATAGCGTCAAACCAAAATGACCCTTTACAATAACTTGAAAATATTTAAAACACAAAAGCGACACGTCAAGTAGCCGCGCGCCCGCCGCCCATGGAAACGTTCCCAGACTCTCAACTCGCGATGCTATCAGCGCCATTACCCAACCGCGATTAAACAATGCCGTTGCAATCGAAAAAATAATTCGCCCAATTTGTCCGGCCGACGCTTGACTGATGCGCGCTCAATTTATCTGCCAGATAGAGATGGCAGATTGTTAACTGCTCCTCTAACGTAATTAGTGGCTATTTGTTTTGGCAGGGTTATCGCTACATCGCCACGGACAATGGGGAAAGGCGTTGTAAATTCGATTACACTTTTCGGTGATTTTTCTTATGTTAATTTTTGATTGTGGACCGTGTGTAGGTTTAAATTAGAGATGTAACGGAGCTTCGATTCCGGTTCCGTTAAGTCGGAACTTCCGATTATTATTACACTTTCGGTTCCGACTTCGGTTCTGATACTTTTATATCGGAGGTTAATCGGAGGTTGGACGAAACGAAGTGAGCGGCGCGCGACGGCCTGTGCCGAACAGGTTCATACATGTCGCGCGGGGACTCCCCCGACCTCCGCTACGTGCACTCTATGATCAATTATTTTTTCACTTGTTGTTATTATTTGTTACGCTCACGACATTTAGGTTATAGATAATTGTTTTAAAAGACTATAAATCATGTTTTATTTGTCCTTAAACAAACTGACCCTGCCTCCGATTCCGATTCCGATTTCGATTCCGATTCCGATAAGTCAAATTTGAAAACTCCGATTCCGATTTCGGTTCCGATAAAACTACCTCCGTTACATCTCTAGTTTAAATAGTTATTGTTTGGGAAGCCAGTTATATTTATTGCCCGTCTAAATCAATTGAGATTTAAATAAGTTGTTTAAAAATCGAATTTAAATAAGTAAACAAGGCTGTATAAACAAGTTTCGTATTCCGATTTTTGAATTAAGAATTTCATCACTGGCGGACTTTTACAATAACATTCAAAATGGCGTCTGTAAAAATAATATTGCACAACAAAGTCTTAAGTATTGCTAAGAAATGAGTGCTCAGGAGCCGGTGGAGCGACCACCCGTGTATTACCGAGAAAGAGTGAAGGATTGCATACCACTGAGCGATCCAATAATAAAAACATGCTATCAGATTACGCTCCGATTGATAACAAGCATTATGAAACGCTCACGAGAGCGGTGGTAACTGATTGTAGGGAATATTACTCTTGGATATTTATATTGATTTTAGTGATATTTTAAAGCTGTCTTTTGCCACTGGTATGTGAGTAAAATGCTTGTAGCTTTTTCTATAAACCTAAATGCGGTTTTTAATAATAGGCAGTTATAATAATTATCAATCCCACGCTATCCCTCTCTTCCTCTCTCAATCTCTCTTTAAAGGATTTCCATAGGGTCACTCATTGGCTTGAAGTTCCTAGATGTGATAATAAAAAGGTTTTAACAAAATTTTTCTACAGACTATTTATTAATTTCGTGATTTGAATATCGTTTTAAGATATGATGTTTTAGGTAAACTAAACTAGATGGCGTTGATAGGCTTCTTTGCTTTCTATTTTCTAATCAAGTTTGATATTTATTTTGAACTATAAATGCTCAATATCAAATATTGCAAATTACCAATTTATTTGCTTTGGATGAAAATATATAAACAAATATTTATTCAGAAAATATTCTGGAATCCAAGAAATATATTTGTACCAAAATAGTGTTGTGACTTTAACACTGCCATATTTAACAAAGTAACAAACTGAAACTAAGAACAAACGTTCAGTTTGACGCGAGAGCTTAGTACTTCACACGTCCAAAATAAATAAGCATATCATTTTTGTTACAACAACTTGTTCCTTGGCTTGTAACCTAATCACCTGTTCCATCTTAAGCCCTACCATTGTTTCTTACTACCCTCCATTTAAAAATAAGCTTTGATGCCTTAAAATAGAGTTTATTTTGGTGTGAAATGCGTCTGTTCGTCTCGACCTGTGGCCCCGCGATCCATTTCATCTCCTCGGAGCATAAACTACGAACAGTCGTCAATTGTTAACAGCCTCTCGATTCCCGTGAAACCTTATCGATTGCGTCGTTTATTTTGTTGTAGTCTAGACGCTGAGATGTCTGCGCTAGCGCAGTGTTAGTTGCTGTGTTTAGGTTTTTTAAATGAATTTCGTGTTTAGTTACTGTTTCTTAAACATTGTGGAAATATTTTGTTATCATTTTGAGCTACAATGTTGTCTTCAACTGAACATAGACCCTCCTCAATTATTTCCAGAATAACTTTTTAAAAACGGTTTGGTTGAAGTGAAATATTATTTGGTCAAACGGTAAATTTCTGCAGTACACAACCATTTTGTTTTTTGGCACTTGTAATAAAATTAACAGGTATTATATATAACTGTCGTATTTATACAAGCATCAACTTACATTGAGAATGTGTATGAGTTTACAAGTTTGACTCAACATTGCGATAATATTTTAGATACAAAACAATTAATAAATATTTATCTGACCAGCCGTGAACTAAAATAAACTTCAAGAAATAAATTAATATTTTATGGATGTTATCGCTGTTTGATTATTTTTAAAGTTCACGGCATTAGTCGCGGGGGATAGGCAGATGCACAACATTGTTAAGCGTTCTGTCCTAAGATGTGATGTAGAAAACACTGTTGCCTTTTCGGGAATTACTGCGAGTTTTGTACCATCAAAAATTCACTCGAAGATTTTGCGATTTTACAATCTAATGGATTTCGCCGTTTGCAGTATAATAATCTGTTATAAATTTGTCTAAAAGTGGTATGTTACGAATGAGTTCGAACGGATTGATACCACCATCGCTCAAAAAACCGATATGACGGTTTTGCTGTAATCTTTTGTTCAGTGAGAGTTTTCTAGAGATGAAATACATGTTTTCATCTCTCGTGCTTTTTACTTATCTTTGTCCTCTTATTTTGAGAAGCTGGTAATGCATCTGCGGTCAAAATTTACATCTCATATGTCGAACCTATGGAGTCAAAACAACGTTTCAGACTACAAAGGTATATACCTAGATGTGTCCAGTCATTGAATTATGGATAGATACATATATAAACTCACGCTTTTATCGCCGAAGGGGTAGGCAGAGGCGCCACCAGGATATTCACATTTCGCCTTGTATGTTCCGTCCCACGATGTGATAGGATGCGAGCCTATCGCCATATCGGGCACAAATTCCTGACTTCGGACTGATAGTGAATAGAAAAATCGAATATCACTTGCCCGACCCGGGACTCGAACCCGAGACCTCAGCTTTGTAACCGTACCGTAATACAACTACGGCACCGAGGCAGTTATGGATAGATATACTAGAGCAGATATGAGAAACAAATTCTGTGCGCACATATCAGTAATCAATAGAACGAGAGGAAAGATAATATGAAGTGGGAGTGACACAGAGAGAGAAACAAATATTGCGGTACCGCACTTGTTACAAATCGCAAATGGTATGTAAAGTCCACCAACCCGCACTAGGCCAGCGTGGTGGACTATATGGCCTAACCCCTCTGAATCGTACTCTTGATTGTAGAGACCCGTGCCCTGTCGAATGACGTATATGGGCTGATACAGACAGACTTACTTGTCACAACTTATACTTTGTCGTGCTGTCTCCTCTATATCTGGTTCCTAGTACTGTAAAACGGTTTTTTCTTGCCGTGACAATTCATATTTAACCTGACGCGTATGTGTTTGTTTTGACAGGCCGTGTTCGGTTGCCGGCCAGGGTCTGCGATTACGCGATAATATGTAGAACGTTTTAGATCCGTAGATAAGTCGAGAATACGGTCACTAGTTTCAGTCAACAAAATGTCGAACAATTTGGTAGGGGTTATTTTGTAGTCGAATGATGAATGTTGTTATTTTGTTTAAATATGTGCATACGTTTAGCGGCGTGCATATATTGTTTTAGACCATCAATCTGTAACGAGCCTATTTTTGTAGGAATCTTTAGCAAAAAATATATTGGAAAATAGGAGAAATCGCTGAATGCGATAACTCATTGTACCATTTTGATTTTTATTCGTTATTTAATTCTTATCTAACTTGAAATGTAGAATAAAGAGTATAAATAAATAAATTGGATACGAAAGGATATTGTGCAATTAACTGAACTATGACTAAATTGTTTTTATAGAGTAATAATATATTCTTCCTATCGATTGTTTTGTAATAATCGATAAGAAGGATAGGAATAGGAATTTAATACTCACAAAAAAATCGTTAATATCACAAATAATACATGCCATCTTGATATTCTTTTTTATTTAAAATCGATATAATTCTTATAATCAAGTATTTTAATTCTAGTCATACATTGTCCATCCATTCGCGCCGTGTGTCACCCCAACACCACAACATCCAACCATGTAAAGGTTTTTTGTATGTCTCCGTTAATGTTCCGATGGGGAGATAAGATAACACACAATGTTTTAGTTTAATTGTACGCCGGCCCGTGTTATACAACCTATTATACATTATTTACAAACTGACAGTACGTAATTGTTGGCTACTTGTGTGTAGTGATTGGTGATGTGGAGATATTGGATCGTTTTGGGATCTCGTTTAGATAAGCGAGGATTTCTTGTATATGCGTGAAGATGGAAACCGTTGTGGGGAAAGTTAATCGGTTCTTGTTCTAGTTTTTCTATAGGTAGGCTATATTATGGTTGAAAAAAAATTAGGTACGTAAACATACGTGCAGCAAAATTAATAATTGCTGACTATTTTTTTCATTGTATATAATATATTTTTATGTAATTCGAAGATTCATGCAAGACAGACAAGATGACAGATCTCGTTGTTTCTTTCTGAGACGAGAATCGATGTATTTAAACCATTTTACTCATAATGGCAAAGCCGACTATAATGACCGAGCAACCTAAAAATCGTGGTAGAGCAGCTCTACCACCTTTTAAAATTAGTAAAACCAATTTTAATGTAAATTTACAGGCTTTTACCTGCATACTATATTTGAAACTCCAAAACTGGATTTAAGGATGCGACGGATTCCACCACATAATGTCATTATGCTTTGAAAGTGATGATATAAAAATAAAAATGAAAATATTTAACGCTAATTATTGCTGAGATAAATCCAGATGACACAATATTCCACAGAGGAATCAATAACAGATTATTCACGGCTCACAGCCTTCTATGAAAAAAAGGCCTCATAATTAAGTTAACATTTTAAAATCTGCAAAAGGAGTATGTATACCTCATATCTAACTTCTAAGACCGCGACAAACACACCACAGATAAACCAAAAACAATTACAAATGAAATCAACGGTTGACATTGCTAACCTCGCTCGTGTGTGGATCTGAAGCGCGATAGTCTGCGTTAATCTGCACCTACGCACCATTGTTCCACTGTCCGTTTATAAGATAACGCATCTAGCTCTTGTAAACTAATACTATGTACTATATATGGGGAGTTATACGGTTTTATTGTGCGCTGATTTTGGTAGGGAATCTGTCTGAATTTACGCAGTAATTGGAAAGTTAGGTTATGTTTTACAGTTTGAGGTATTGCGTTTTGTTGCGTCAATTTTGAAATTACAAAATAAAGCACCGGGTTTTTAGCTTATATGTATGTTAAATATTATCTAGCTCTTCTAAACTAATACCACGTACACTCTATCAATATAAAAATAGAAATAAAACTAACCGGTATATTAGAAGAAATATTTATTGACATTTTATGTTCTAAGTAATACATCTTGCTAATCAACGCCATCTATCGGGCCGGGTAGTCACTGCGAATGAATGACCTTTTGTATAACTTTTGACACCCCGCGCGCAGATATCAATCTTCATTGTCAGACATTATAAATAAATGTATCTTTTATCGTACATTATATCCATCAACTGCCACAATTTACTTTTGCAATGGCCGTAACACGTCAAGTTATTTCCTAACGTAGGCGTTGTCAAAATTCGATTTTAATCTGTGAAAATTATCGAATAATCGACGTCACGGTTGCGCGAGCGACGGATGCCATGCCGTTCCAAATTCAAATGTAAAGCTGGCACAACATTTTCTAAATAATTCTAACGCTTATGTCATAGCCATAGAGGTAATGCTATATTTTGACAGTTGTAAAATGGCGTCGTTTAATGTGTTTGTAATAATAACAGTAACCTGTCATAATGTGACATTTTTAAAGATTTATATCGCGCCATTAAATGGCCGTCCGATTGTACCGGTGATAGTGGTGTTTTATTTATATAGTGAATAGATTTTAGTGGACAATAGCTAAGTGGTTTTTAATCTATGCTCTTGTGTATATCGTTTTTATAGTCTGTGGCTTTCAAAGAGATACGCCTAAACCACATGTTGGAGATTAATTTTCTGATCAGAGATGCTACTTAATTGATTTTTGGTATTAAGATAGTTTGTTGTTTTACGAAGTATATTATAATTGTGTGTGTAATTAGTTTGTATGGGTAGAGTCGGTAATTTACATATAAAATTATGAAACGAAGTAATTTTAATGTAAATTTTAAAGTGTTTTAGTGTACGATATTATTTATAGAGAGTGGCTAGTGTCACGTTTGTGTAGATTGTTTTGGTTATAGTCTACCATACCAATGAGTCCAATACAAAATTGAAAACTTTTGAAGAAATGAACTAAGAATCTGTAATAACATTACTACCTCAAAACCATTAATTAAAGAAAGCAATAAGAAAGCTAACAAAAATATTGTAATACCATATGTTATTCACAAAAGTATACACATAAGTACGATCAATCAATCAATCAAAATCAAATCAAAATATTCTTTATTCAAGTAGTCTTTTACAAGATCTTTTGAATCGTTAATTTCTGCTACCACCGCTTCGGAACGTGTTGTAGCTGTGAAGAAGAAACGGCGAAAGAAACTCCCTTTGCAACACGAACTGTCTTCTTTTTTTTGCTTTTCTTTTCTTTCTTTTTCTTTTTTTAAAGGCCAGTTTAAATTACAATTGATGATTTATCTAAATGTCACAATATTGTCTGTACATATACCTAATATTATTTTGTCAATTGTTCTAATTTAATAGAAATTGAGCAATTTATTCCCAAGCAGTTTTGTCTTCCATATAGTCAGAGATACTATAATATGCCTTTTTACACAGCTTTACTTTAATTATATTTTTAAACTTGTTGATTGGAAGTTCTCTAATACCATTGGGAAGTTTGTTAAAGAAGCGTACACTTTGACCCATATACGACAAAGCGACTTTCTTAAAAGACTACTACCCTAAGCCCTACCATTCGAAATATTTAAAAATCTAACTGTGGTTTCAGTCCAGTCAACTTAGCAACAATATTCATTAAACTACAATATAGTCTAGAGGTCTATCTACACTGGTCCCTCCGTACATTTCGCGCTTATAGTCAGATCAATTCTCAAGCAATGATTTACAAGCTGAGAAAATGTTCTGTCGATAGCGAGAAGCGTTTTGTTTCGAGTTCGTAATTAATATTTGTTTTTATTGTTTACTTAAATTATTTTCAAATAAAATATATGATTTTGATTTAATTTCATAAATTTATAACTTTAAATTCATATGTGTATTGATACTAAATTAATTCACAATTTAACGGTGAAGGAAAACATCGCGAGGAAACTGGCATACTATAGAGAATTTGTAAAATTTTCTATTTGAAGTCCAACAACCTGCACTAGGCCAGCGTGATGGACTATGGCCTAAGACTTCTCAATTGATCTCTCAATTGTACAGGAGTTTCTTGCTCAACACTAGGTGATTATGAGGTCATACAGTTCAGAAGTTAAATTTTATCGAAGTATGGAATACCTTGTCTACAAGTCGTGTGAGTATTATTAATGACTTCAGTGTTATTTGAAGAAAAATAATTATTATGTAAATTGATGAAATTTGCAATTCTTACCGCAATAAGTTACGTAAATAGTATTAATTACTGTAATAGTTTAGCCAGATGATTCTTTTTTACAGTTCAGATCAGCCTGGAGTATTATTAAAATGTGTGGTTCATCTATAAACTATAAACTCACGCTTTTTTTCCAGAAGGCTAGGCAGAGGTGCTATTGTTGTTATTTCCCACCTTTTACCAATCGCCGTATATTCGTCTAGAGTCTAGACTCATCTTTAGTTTAGTGAATTTTCAATTTTTTTTCTCTGTTTGTCTTTTGATAGTCATGAAAGTTTCCTACAAATCCCTTACGTTGAAAAAGATTTCGCTTGCTCACAAAACTCAATTTTGCGTCTAACTGTACATCCATAACGATTATATCTACAGCGCAAACATTCGATGGGGCTGGGAAGTTCGAGAACAAAAGTGTTGGAATGCCAACAAAATGAGTATTAAGACAATTACCTGTTGGCAAATGTGGCTGATACCGGCCGTCCGCAATCTGCCCATCGGTAATTTGGTAATAAAATGAAAATACGCTGCCACCTTATCTATAATCCGCTCTATATAAATATCCTTTACTATATAAACATTCAGACCTCAACACCAAAACGCAACAACAGCCCTGAGAAACTCCAACGGAATATATCTCTTAAGGTGATCCCAGCAACTGCCGATACATCAGCAAAACTCCTCAGGTACCACTTAAACACAGGCATACGCAATAAAGTTTATATTTCTTTGATTTATCATTACACGCGTCGGTGAGGTTTCGCGGATTCGTGCCGATTTCGCGTGGCTGCAAATTTAATTTTGTATTAATAAGTTTCTTTAGTTATTTCTGGAGTAATGTGGACTTTATTTGTGTGGTATTAAAGGGTATAATTGCGTGTATGGTGCGTGGTGTTGCAAGGCATGTATCTTGATAAGTGAGCTTGTTTCATCGGTGATGATGCGAGCGCCGATACAATGCCCCGCCCATGCTTTTTTCGTGGTTTCTTCTAACTAACAATGGGGTGATCTGCTGACTAAATAACAAGAGAGATGCATCAGGCAACATGTGCTGGGAACAATGTTCGATACTTTATTTTGTTGCTGACGGAGTTGTCTGGATCTCGCTGACGTGGATTATTGCTGATTAAGTGAATTAAATTTTACAATAACTTGTTTATGAAAGTTGTTGATTGAGTAATAATGGATGTTGACGAACGTCTTTTTGTTTTGCAATGACGAGTATCAAATTACTTTTACATCTTGTTAAATCTTGCGGCTATGAAGTGTCATTTGTATATTTAATGAGTCTCATTTCAAACTGAGTTCGGTTTTTTTCTTTGCATTGAAATTGGTATGTGTATAACAATCCTATCATGAACCAAGTTAGAACAGAACCAAGAAGCGACTCTTCCAGGTTGGAATATCATCTCTACAATGGAATGAAAAACTTATTTCTCAAAATTTCATCATTCGCGATTCATTGCACCGCCATACACTACCACACATACTTTGAGACAATTTAATTTGATTTTAAAGATTTTATAAACATTGGGTTAGTAATTTTGATCTGCTTATACCAGACATAAATACTTCCCGGATTTTTTTTTTAAATCTTAAACCACAATGCGCATATAATTCCTATATCTCATTGGTCAAAGCGGCAGCGACTGGATGCATAAAGCAGCAGACCGGGCTCTGCGGCGTACCTTGGGAGAGGCCTATGTCCAGCAGTGGACTGCAACGGGCTGATGATGATGATGATGATAATGGTGATGATCATGGTAGTGATCAAAGCTATTATCGCTTCTAAAACGATAGATGGTTATAATAACTACAAAGGTTTGTTCCGATAAAATAAATTATTTGACGCAAGCTGCAATTAATTTTTGCTGTGTTATTTTTCCTTGTAGCTAATTAACGTCATCTATTATTCGTAATTGACAGCCCCCGTGGCGCTGTTGGGAAGACGCTGGCTGTGAAACGTGAGGTCGCGGGTTCGATTCCCGCACCGAGACAAATGTTTGTGTGAACCACAGACATTTGTTTCGGATCTGGGTGTTTGTGAGACTGAAAAGTCTTTCGTAGTTTCTGATACCGACGACACAAGACTCAATCTTAGTGTGGGGTCAGGACTATGGACTACTATTGGGTGTATTAATTATTTATTCGTACATGCACAAAGTGTAAAACTGTAAACTGTAAAACAAGCATTCTGAAGGATATCAATATAAGGAAACAAGTCGGTTTATTTATCGATATTTATGTATTGTTCACGATTTTCCTTTAAATTCGTTTAATTATTATCCATTATTTACGATTTAATTATAGGGACTGCGACGGTTTTCCTGGACTTATCGTGTAAACTGAAGTTGTTTGTTTGTAGGGAATCTTTTGATTCATGTGTTATAGGAAAATCTATGTTTAATACGAACAAAATGTGTAACGGACTTCACCATTTCAACGTGATTTTTATTAATATTTTCCTCAAGTTTTGAATAGTACAGGTTGGCTCAATTAATTGAGTCGTTTTCGTCCCGTTATTTAATTTACTATCGAATTGGACACCCAAATTCTTCTGACGATGCTCTAAGGGTGGTTGGTATTTACCATTTTACAGTATGTGAGTTTTTCATTATTTAACTTTTAGACAAATATTTTATGTTTAAGAAGGTAGTCTAGTTTGCAAATACAACAGGAAAACATAATAATAATAAAGTTTGCCCTTTATTGATATTCATTGTATGTTACAAAAAAAGAACAAGTGATTTAAATTTTATTAATTTCTGTTTTGGAGGAATAACTTTAATGGTTTTTTGATCGGCTGCAAAGTAACTAAAAAGTAAAAAGTAACTAATATTAACTTATTTGATTGCCTCCATTGATTTTTTTGTATCATACATCATCATCAATTATTAGGTTATTAGTTAATCCATGTGTTATAGCATTAAAATAATTGAAAACCTGCAATTTATTATGAAATTAATAATTTTCCATACCTAACCAAGGAAATTCTCTCTCGCTCTCTCTCTCTCTCTTCAGCCATAAGAAGTCCACTGCTGAACACAGGCAAAACTGTTATATGAAGTAATTTCATAACAACTTAATTCCTGTCTGCCAACAAAGTAAGTCATCCTTACACGCCACCTTAGTAGCCCAGACATTTTGCTTGCTCGTAAGTCTTATCACAATTTTTCCCTTTTTGTTTTAATTTCCAATGTTGCGTGTTTAGATCACATAAGCAAGGCGAGATTTCCTCAGAAGCGATAATTAAACAGCGTGCGCCTGGCCAGATCCGTGTTTAAATTTAAGCGTCCTATCTTAGATCTTTAGGTCTCGAATGATTTTTTTCTGACCTTTCGTCGCGTATCGAACGATTTCCTGGAGATTGCGTAGGTTAGGTTGTATGTAAATTAATAGTAACATTGTAAAAGGAATCTTAAATACAGTCCAGTAATCAATCCTATAAAATTATATAGATGTAGTAATTACTGTATTTTGTATTTTTGAATTATGTTAAATGAATTTTATAAATTTAGCCAGAAATTCATACTAAAAGTTGTGGTCTAACAAAGGCAGTAGTGACTTATGTAATTTTATTATGTCTAATATTCGAATTATTGTTCAGAGGTGGAGTTTTATAAGAAATATAGGAAAATATCTTAAGATGTGGTTGTTACGATTGAATGAATGATTTTAGTACAAAATGCCGAGTTGATTATAGTGCTCTAAGTCAACTGAGAAAATATATTATTGTAAAGATACATGTTGTGTTATTGAAGGAGATTTGAACGCCGTATTTTCTCCAGTGTAAATGAATTCCGAGGAGTCATTATTTAAGCGTTTAGAATCCAAGATTACATAAATAAATGAAATCGTAATTTGATTTGTATTATCACAAACACAGTCTACTTCCTACGCAACCGCTAACATAGACATTCTCTACAAGACAAAATTCAGGTCAAAATTCTTTCATTTAAATATTTATCAAGCGTAGTAGAATAAAGTAAATATAGTTTTATACTTGTGTGAGATCACTAGCCGGTTGTCAGACATCATAAGGCACGGGGTCGGAGGCGTGGCGAGACCCCACCTACAGCGGTTCTTACAACTGGTTTTAAGTATGAGTTTTAAGCGATCTTGAACTGCCGGTACAGCGCCATCTCTTATTCTTTACAGGAAACTTGCAATGATTTCTTAAGAGGTTCTATTTCTGAAAAGTAGTTTTTCCGTCTGCATGAAAGTGTAGGTTATAATATTTTTAGTTGTGTGTGATACGATTTTTCTTTATTTAGTCAGTATCAGAAAAAATAGTAATAAAATGGAGTTCTACGCTTTTCCTTTCAAATATGTATATGTAATGTTCTTTAATACTACTCCGAGAACTTATTTTGCTACAATTCAAAGTTTTTATTATTATTCTTTGTCTGTTTCAACATCCATACTACCAATATAATACCTCTATTTCCTTCAATTTATTACTACACGGTTACATAATACCGAGTCTCATGTTCACTTCGAAAATACTTTAAAAATCCAAACCTATTTTCGGTGTTAAAAGTGATCCTCAAAGATACTTAATGATATTTGTAATAAGATCCAACCTTGTAATGATTAGAGCTAAAAATCTTCACTTTTCATCACTCAACCCTACAATATTCCAAACCAAACTCGATTTCCGTTATTAAAAAATGGTCCTTAATACCCCGATCGTCGTAATCCGCGTTAGCATTGATCAACGCGACGGGTTCGATTTGTAAGACAAACAAATTAACGCCCGCCGACGGGTTGTCGCGTCGCCTCCGCGCTGAGACATTATTAAGAAATAAATATGGCGGGACGGGCAGGGTTGACACGTTGCCAATGTTGAGGGTTGGTCTTAAAGAATATTGACGGGTTAGATTTTGTTAATTCATTTTTTAATTGGATCATATATTTTGGAGAGTTATGAGTTTGCTTGATGGGTTTTAAATTAAATGTGTTTATATAAATTTTCTTTTTTTGACCGAAATATTGCGCAAAAAAGTCTAGACTGCTTTATTCAAAATTTATCTAAAATATTACATAAAAAAACAATTATGTTGTCATATGACTAAACTTTGCTTTTATTTTTATTGTATCTACATAAAAAAATTGTTAATTTGAATTTAAAACTCATTAAATTATTGATTAATGAATAAATTTTTGAATGCTTTAAGATAATTATAAATAATGTTAGGGTCGTGACATGTTAAAATAATATTTTAAGGCAATTAAGCAACTCAAGACAGCACAATCCACTTATAGTTGTCGGTTTTCAGTGTCAATCAAGTCAAATATTCACGTGTTATCTAGAATTTTAAAATGTTGCACTAACTATTTTATAAGACGTTCTTGATTGCAAAAGCGACAGTAAAGTATGCACATCTTAATGACGTGCACCGTTGTTTTTATTAGTTTTGTTATTTTTATTCAACAATTACAAATTAAGGATAAAAATATGACTATAACTAAGATTGAAAAACGAATGAAAATGAGAAACGGTGCAATTTAATGTTAAATAAAAAACTCTTAATATTTCATTTTTCTTGACCAATATTTTCGTAATTCGGGCAGAGATTAAGTTAATGTATAAATAGGATTAAAACTCCTAAGACACTATAATAAATAATAAATACACCCAACAGTCACATACATAGTCCTGACCCCACATTAAGATCAATTAAACTTTAAAGCTCTAATCAATAATTTTTAAAAACCTTTAAATTTTTTACCCTTTATACTTTTAGTGCTGTATAATTAGGACTCAAACTTTACAACACTAGCCAATTAAACTCTATTAATTTTAAAACAATTACCCTCCGAAAAGTTTATAATCTGTGCGCCATCCCTGCGAATCGCGGCGCGGGCGTTCCGCGACCCGCGCCATTGCATATAAATTACGGATTTACACAATATAATGTTTCATTTTTCAGTCGACTAATGCTCCCGATTGACGCTCTGTCAACTAAAGGGGGGCGAGTCGATTTTATTTTTAAATTGCTTCAACATCGACTGCATGAGATTGATGAAATGTCTTGTATTAATTTGTTTTGGATGATTGGGGATGTGGTAAGCAATAGGCACCGTGCATTATTAAAAAATAAGGGCTTATGTTCTGGTTATGTAAGCAGAAGTTCATATGTATGAAACAAGTTGTAGTTATTTACATAATTATGGTAATTTAGCATGAAATGTTTTCATACGCTTTTAAATATATTATTTTCCTGAAAATGTGAACGGATAGAGTTGTTGTGAGTATGCATCAAATTTTGATACAAAGTTTTATAAAATTATATTTTCTGTGAAGCTTCATAATGAGAGATGAAACTTCTGTGTATTATTTCGGATAATTTAGGCTACGTATTTCTGGCATACAAACATGAGTAGTCTGTTAATAAGAAAACTTTCATTAATTTTGCCGTGCATGCAAAAAGGCTCAATTAAAATCAAAATCCTCTCACTTTTTAAACTTTAATACTCTTTTAAATAAAGTCCATTACACAATACATTATTTTTTACACCGGCAAGATTTTTGAGTTGTCATGGCGCGTTCCACTTATAATTCGCCGATGACGTTTGGCGCGCGATTTGTAAACATGGCGTCACTTCCGGTGAGGCCGCGGCGGAAATTCGACCTCCCTCCGTCCTTCCCTCTGTCCTTAGAGGGTTTGGAGGCACATGTCCTACCGACTCGATTCTATTTTCAAATATTGTTTTGTTTCTTTAATAAAATATAAGGAGTCTATTACTTTTTAGAGGTTCTTTTTTATAGAAGCTTTGAACATTGCTAGATATTTTTTGGCTAATATTGTAATTTATCTTTAATATTTATTTGTATCTTTTTATTAGTAGCATCAAAACTTTATATTAAGTTATTTTATAAACGCCTGTAGTTCCTTTAAATATTGTATCATAAGTTAAAAACATGTGAAAAGTAATAATAAGTTAGGTGTTTGTAACACAGGAAAGACAATATTAAAAAGCCTAAACTGGTTGTAAATCGTTGCGTTTGTGGTTCGAGTCTTGTGTTAGGTTATTCGCGCTAACCCACGGTACAATGAGTCAAAGAAAACTGCCTAGGTATTTACAATTCTCCGGATAATCAAGGCTCTTGAAGCCATCTTAATTACGCAAAGGACATCCCGAGAAAACAGCGTAATAAGAATAAAAATATATAATTAAGTTAATTGGAAAAACTTTCATATTTCTTACCTTAATGTTCCTGCGTTTTTGTTAATGTCCCACTAAGGGCCGGGAAAAAAGTTTGTAATTAAAAATAGATTTTTTTGCCAACGACTCGCTTCTGAAGGAAATGATGTTGAAAATTATTATTTTCCACGATTATACGTTTTGTAATGTTTTATTTTTGATGTAAATTTACACATTGTTAAAAAACTATTTTTTCGGATGTTTTCGTGTATTTGGTTTAATTTTTTACATTTAACTTCCCGACTTTTCGATTGTTTTCCTGCTTTCGTGGTCAAGAACGGTTAAATTCGCGATAAAATCCGTAAAAAATAGTTTTATTTCAATAGTATTTTTAATTTAGTTTTGTTTTTATGCTTATATACACGACGATAAAATGATTACATTATCTTATTATAAGAATTTGAATTATTAACACCAAAAAAACTATTAACTGTCACAATTTACATTAAAATTGTTTGTTTGGAGGTGTAATAGCTATAAACAGATCTATGTGTATTATTTAGATTTAAACATTATTCATTAAATATAAAAATATGTTACTTTTGTTACAGGTAAGTTCATGCTGCTTTTGAAATTAGCTACGAGATTTGTAAGTAAAATAAACAAATAGTTAAATGTATAATTATTGAAATGTTTTTATTAATATATACGGGTAAAGAAAAAACTATACTTAAACTATCTACTTAATAAATATGAAAAGGAGTAATCGTATACATATAATTAAAATCACTAATTTTGCATACCATGTAGTTTGTTAAGTATGTTCGAAATAATATTATATGTTTCCACCACATTGTAATACCCGTATTAGCAAAATAAATATATCTTTATTTTCATCTTTAACACGTTGGGAATATTAAAATTTATTGAATAGAGTCCTCATATAATCACACAACCCGCAAAGCTTAAGGCTATCAATAAAAAAGCAACACAAAACAGTCACAAACAGCAACCTCACCGATTAACCCGCGCACAAAGCGCCATTGTAAATCCCGCGATTTTTACACAACATAAAATAACAGAAGGTGTATTCTATAACCAATGAGTGCACATCGCAAACTTTTTAATCTCAGCTTAGACAATTGAAATGCGCCACATTATGTGAGAAACTGCGCGGGGAGTTGAACAATTGTTACACTCGGTTTAGTCGCGCTTAACCGTTTCAAGTGGGGTATCTGTACCATTGTTGCATTGTGTACATGTGGAAAGTTACAGGGAAAATGTTGACGCGTTTTTTTCTGATGTATTTTTTTGATATTTGACTTTTTAGTTTAATGAGGTGGCGGTTTGCGAATGATGATAATGCTTAAATAATTATAGGGCAAGGACGGACGATTTGATCCAGGTTGCAGGATTGTAGACCGTTTCCAACAGATCACTGTGGAAATTCTTGGGCGGTTTAAGTTTTGCAGTAATCTTATTGTGCCTAAGAAAGAATTGATGAATAAAATGTATGTGGATACTGGATACTCTAAAAACGATAGCCTAAAAGTAATAAATAAATAAATATAAATATTTATTTCTCCACTTAATGATTATGGACTTCACGTATTACATTGTAAACGATGAGATATAACACCAAAAGTCATGATTCAAAATATCTTAGATATTTATCTTTACTGAATTTGATTACTTCCAAGTTTTTTTTATTTATTTTCTTATATAAACACCAAAGACAATATAAATCACAAAACAAAATCCACCTGTCAGCGCGCGCCATCCGTCTCATCCCCCCCCCCCCCGCGCCTCGTGTCCTACCCGCACCCCCACCCTTTCGGAAATTAACGCGAACGCGCGCGCCGCATACCAAACGATTAGCTGCGATATAATGTGTGGATGTCTTGAGGTGAAGCGACTGTAATGGGAAATATGGTGTAGATGACATCCAAAAAAAGAAACGATTATTTTGCCGTACATGGATTAGAACTCCACTTCGGGAAATTCGTCGTTATCATAATTTTCAGCCATAAAAAAGATCGTTGGACATTATATATGAGTATAATGTATGATATGACATTATACTATATATATGACATTATATATGACATGGTATATGAGTGTCTCAAAAATTAATTAATAGCTTGCAAGGGGTTTTTTCAAGGCGAGGTTTTGGACATTTTATGTTTATGTAAATCGGTAGATAAGCCAAAAAATTGCATTATCCATGACATTCAATTGTATTGCGGCATTTTGATGTACAATAAGGACAGCGGAAGAAGTCGAACATTATAATTTTAAATTTCAAAGATCTTCACAGACTATAGTAGTTTCAAATAATATTGTTGCATAAAAATGACTGCCTCGGTGGCGTAGTTGTACTACGGTACAATTACAAAGCTGAGGTCTCGAATCCCGGGTCGAGCAAAGTGATGTTGGGTTTTTCTAATCATTCTCAGCCCGGAGTCAGTAATTTTTGCCCGGTATCGCGATAAGCTCGCCCCCTATCACATCATGGGACGGAACATTCAATGCGAAATGTGGGTGTCCTGGTGGCGCATCTGCCTACCCCTTCTGGGATAAAGGCGTGAGTTTATACATACATAAAAATTAATACTAATAGTACTTGGTAGCCAAAATTTTATTTTTACTTACTATATCATTCAAATTCATGCATCAATAAATATAAAGATGTAAATTCGCACATTTACAAAATGAAAAAGTATTCGACTCGAATATTGAAATTACTTCAATAAAAGATTCCCAAAATCCATAACCTGGCAGATACCACGCGATAATACTTTCATTTTATGATACAAATACTCGCAGTTATTAAAAAGGAGGTGCAAGTCTGCTCTGATAGCGTCCCGATCGCTCCTTATCGGCGGTGTCACATTGTTTCGTATCGACGCGCACTTTCGCCCGATACGCAGGGCTGGCCACAGATCCTCGCAGAAACATCTATACATACCGGTTATATCAAGACTGCGACCGAAAACGAAGCCAGGTGGTAGTATTAGTGACTTCAGAGACAATGCAAGTAAAAATTTCGCAAACAAAATTGACAACTTTGTTTTTGTAATTTTTTACTTACGTATTTGGGTGATAAATACCTACATAGTTTTCCTAAAATAATGATGTAGACCTCTTTATTTCTAAACACTCAATGGTACGTAAGTGTTTAAATTAATATTTTCGCAAAAACTAGGTATTTACCACCCAAACAAGATGATTTTTAAAAAATTCTAAAAAAATATCTGTCGCTGTTTTGGTGAAATTTTTATTTGCATCGTTTCTGTAACCACTAAACCTACCACCTGGCTTCGTTTTCGGTCGCAGTCTTGATATACCCGGTATAATAAATTTGTAACAGATCGATGTCTGTACATGGAAGATAAATGAGGAAAACAAATATGATAGGTCTGTATTAACGTAATAGAACCAAAAACTTTTTATTATTATAAAATTTTTTTGAATTTTTGTCTATTTATTTCAGATATAATTGTTACTTTTTAATACTCAAAGGCATCGCTTTTGACAATAAACCTGCTCTAATGGTTGTTGTGTTGGCCCATTGAAGGGGCCTTGCTGACATTCATATTGGACTTAAAGTAGGTTTGATTCGGACAGTTAGATAATGTTATGATAAAAAATATCGTAAGGTTTTTATGAAATATTTTGCCAGTTAATAAGCTAAAACGCGATCATATCCAATAAAGAGTTTTTTCTTCCTTCCTACAAAATTAAGTAAAATAACTCCAGATAAAGACCAAGGTGACGTTTATCTTAACTATGGTGGGTATTTATGGTAAAAATCAAATTACAATGAAACAAATTCAGATGTATGAACAAGACATAATAAATTGTCCATTCAAAAATAAGGCGGTACTCGAAATTTTCATTGAAATTAAATCAGAACAATTTTTATCATACAAACATTGAAACATCAATTATAGTATACATACATTAATAAATTAAAAATGAAAATATTGAATCCATTATAATGTTAAATATTATTTAGATCCACCACCCGGTTCGGACAGCGGTTTGCACTAGAGAAGAATGGGCAAGAAACTCTAGTGTTGCTCTTTTGAAAACCAGTGTAAAATACAGGGTATATCAAGACCGCGACCGAAAACGAAGCCAGGTGGTAGTTTTAGCGGTTACAGACACAATGCAACTAAAAATTTTGCAAAAACAGCGACGGATTTTATTTTACATTATTTTAAAAATCATCGTGTTTGGGGGTAAAATACCTAGTTTTGGAAAAAATAGTAATTTAAACCTTTACGTACCATTGAGTGTTTAAAAATAAAGAGGTCTACAACATTATTTTAGGAAAACTATGTATTTATCACCCAAATACAACGATAATTTAAAAAATACAAAAAAAAAGTTGTCGACTTTTTTTGTGAAATTTTTACTTGCATTGTGTCTGAAGTCACCAATACTACCACCTGGCTTCGTTTTCGGTCGCGGTCTTGATATACCCTGTATAGTGATTGTTACATAAGTTACAAGCTGGTTTATATTAGAGTAATAACTAATCAAATCAGGAAACACTAAGATGAATAATTAAGGCTTCAGCTGACCCCAGCAGCCCTGCACCGCTGCAACTTACAGCCGATAGAGCATTGTCCCCGATAAACTTGTTGTTCGCTGATAAAGTGAAAGTAGCTATCGGCGGTCGCACTTATTTGTAAATATAAGACGTTAATTAAACCCAGATACGCCAGGGTGACCTTCATCTTGACGCGCTCTTCTTTCGAGTTCATATGGTTGTGATAACTGTAACTGCTTTTTTTAAATTGTAATTTCCTTGTGTAGATTTTTTATTGGTAAAACAGTGATTTCAATGGTGGAGTAATCTGTAATTAAGAAAGTTTAAAGGTTTTAAAACGACCTACAAAGATTTTTGCTCACCTCAGCTGTAGAACAGTTCGGTGGGCCCGTGTTCCCTCCTTATAATCTGGGATCCTTCTGCCATAGTGTCAAAACATTTTTCTACGTCAGCTTAATTGTATTAAGTATATTATTTGTAATTATATTAACTGATTATTAAGCTGACGTATGCGTACCCAAAGTGCTTCCTATCTCATCGATATGCATTTTAATTGATTTTATTTTAATTATCTAACTGCTATTTTCATAACTTTTCTTTAAGAAGTAGGTTAACGAGGTCTGTGCAATTAGCTGTGAAAATAACGCGTACAGCTAATTATCGTTATCAATGAAATATAAATATTTTTTCAAGTAGCCTTTCCCAGAATTTGAAACGTCAATTGCATCGAAAAGTGGTGTAATTAATACATAAAACAAAAGAAAGTCCCTGGCAAATTAAGATGGAACAGAAGATACAGTAATGCAAATAAAACAGTTTATATTCGCATGAAATATAAACATTCTACGTCATGATTCGCAGATAATATCAATTGCAACACAGGTCATTGTCAGTAATTAATTAAAATTTAATTTTAGATATGTATAACTATAAACTGTTTGACTCACAGTGTTAACTTTCATTGTAGTAATATTTCCTGCTGCTTGATTCTATCCAACACTTTCATGTTTGGCGAAACATCATTTTTCAACTTCGAAGATTGAGCTTACAATTTTCGACTAGCTGTTTAACATTAACCTATTTGGTATTGCAGAAAACTTACGTATTAATATAGCCGTCATGTTGCGTTGGCAACAGCTTGTACTGGGTAAATCGCACGCATGCGTTTTTATTACCAAAAGAGTTTTACAGCCCTAAGCCCTTTCTGTTGTAGAGGAGTCAATACTGGATTGTATCATCATCATCATCAGCCTTTACTAGGTCACTGCTGGACATAGGCCTCCCCAAAATTGCGCCACTTTACCCTGTCTTCGGCTTGTCGCATCCAACATCTGCCAGCGACCTTCGCAAATCGTCACTCCACCTAGCTGGAGGGCGTCCTACACTACGCTTGCCCAGGCACGGTCTCCACTCAAAAACACGTTTACTCCAGTGGTAGTCGTTTCTTCGATAGATGTGGCCAGTCCACTGCCACTTCAACTTGCTAATCCTATGACTGGGTCGTATATTACTTAAATATTTATGTAAAGTAAATGTTTGTTCTTTACCAAAAATCCATAACTATATTAACCATCTTATTAAAGCATAAATTGGTTCTGTCAATAAAACCTCCATTGTTATGACTTAAGAAAAACTAACAACACAAAACGCCTGCGAGCAATAAGCAATTGATAATGGTTGATTAATGAGCTATCGAGGCTGTGATTCTGAGAACTGTCTGGCGATTGTGCTTGTTACTAAAGGTCTGTCATCGGTGACTGTTATTGTGATTACACGAAATTATTTGTCACGTATCTATACATATAATAAAAATGTAAATGGTCGATGTCTGTACATTGAAGATATTTAAGAAATTTCAACGCGGGGGGTCTTTATAACAGCAACAGAATCCAAAACAATTTTTTTTAGAATTTTTGTCTGTCTGTCTGTCTGTCTGTCTGTATGTTTGCTTGCGCATCACGCAAAAACTACTGCACCAAATGAGATGCGGTTTTCACAGTTGTATTGCTGTAGGTTCAACTTAAAAACTGGTATATGTTGAATTTACATACAGGGTGTTTCTTTTTGTTTGCTTGCACATTACTCAAAAACTACCACACCAAATAAGATAGAGATTTCACAGTTATATTGCTGCAGGTCCAACTTGAAAACTGATATATATTTTATTTACATACAGAGTGTTTCTATTTTTTTGCTTGCATATTACTCAAAAACTACCCCACGAAATGAGATGCGGTTTTCACAGTTGTATTGCTGCAGGTTCAACTTAAAAACTGGTATATGTTGCATTTACATACAGGGTGTTTCTTTTTGTTTGCTTGCACATTACTCGAAAACTACCGCACGAAATGAGATGTAGTTTTCACAGTTATATTGGTGCAGGTCCAACTTGAAAACGGGTATATATTTCATTACATACAGGTTACTTCTTTTTGTTTGCTTGCACATAACGCAAAAACTACAAGACGAAATGAGATGCGATTTACACAGTCATATAGGTGCAGTTCCAACTTAGAAACTGGTATATGTCTTATTTAGATACAGGGTGTTTCTTAAGGAAAATAAATGAGAAAACTAATATAATGGGTCTATAATAACGTAATAGAACCAAAAACAATGATTTTTAGAATTTTTGTCTGTTTGTCTGTGCGGTTGTCCGCGATGAACTCAGAAACGGCTTAACGGATTTCGACGAAATTTAGTATGGAGGTAGCTGACACCCTGGATTAACACTTAGGCTACTTTTTATCTTTTTATATTTTATATAAAATAGTTCCCGTCGGATGAGGTAGGTATATATTTGTTACTTTTACATACATACATACATAAACTCACGCCTTTATCCCCGAAGGGGTAGGCAGAGGCGCTACTAGGACACCCACATTTCGCCCTGCATGTTCCGTCCCATGATGTGATAGAGGGCGAGCCTATCGCCATATCGGGCACAAATTCCTGACTCCGGGCTGATAATGAACAGAAAAATCCAATATCACTTTGTCCGACCCGGGATTCGAACCCGAGACCTCAGCTTTGTAGTCGTACCGCAGTACAACCACGCCACCGAGGCAGTCAATATAGTTTTATACTCAAAATGATGGGATGGGACTGCAATTCATGCAATGAGTGAGAATGAGACGAGACAGGTGGGATATAACGGGACGGGACGGGTTGGAAAATTCAAAATAATCTATACATATTATATTTTTTTAAATAAAGTTAATCACGCAGACGAAGTTAGCGGGCAGAAGCTAGTTTTAAAATAATATTCTAATGTTAACAATGACGTCATAATTGTGTCGAGGAATAATCTGCCGCCAGCCCAAGTCGGTTCGGACAGAACTAGACTTAATTTTATCAGTAGTTAGACGTTGAAATAAAACTATTTTTACGGAATTTTATCGCGGGTTTGGTATAATTTTTAAATTTTTTGACTTCCCATTAGGCAGTAGTTAGACGCTTTAGCAAGCCAATTATAAAAATATTTAAAGAATCTTACACTATGCAATTATTTTAAAATTAATCTCACCATTGAGCTCCATCCCGATAGTTGGAATGAGATCCCAGTTTAGTAAGTAGTATAGTGGATATCAACGGCTGGTAATTAATCCAAGTAAGTCCTAGAAATATTTTAAAATAAAAAACAATAATTTTTTAACATTTTTTACTGAAAAGATTAAACCAAATCGCGATAAAATCCGTAAAAAAAATTAGTTTTATTTCAATGTGTAACATTCGCGTAAATCTAAGAAACCATTATCCTAGAAATATTCCCCAGTGTAGACATAATAAATCGGTAAAGGGCGTATTAAATTTTACTATGGCGTCAAAACTACGTGTAATTATAAATACACACAACAGTCACATATATTTCTGACCCCACATTAAGATCAATTAAGTCTTGTGTCGTGGATACCAGAAACCACGAGAGACTTTTCGGTCTCACGAACACCCAGACCCAAGACAAATACTTGTGGGCCTCACAAACGTTTGACTCGGTGCGGGGATCGAACCCGCGGCCTCTTGTTTCACAGCCAGCGTCTTACCAACTACGTCACAGAGGCTGTCACCTGTACGTATTAACCGTATTTACTTATCATTAGTCACAAAGCCTCAAAGTATGCCGCAACGATCACTTACAAACAAATTAATAACACTTCAAAAATCCTACTCAATAATTATTTAAAAGCACCATAACAAAAATTAAAAAATCGAATGGCCGCCGATAAATTACCGAAATAATAATCTACCGACGAGAGGTGGTCTTTACTGAGTGTAAAAATTGTAATATCTCTCGTCGCGATCAGTTAAGGCGTGGAATGAGCGTAATGGCGAATAAATCAGTCGCTATCATTGTAACGCCGTCTGTGTCAATAGCTTTGAGGTGGGCCACTGCGATAGCATAGAGGAGACAAGACTTATTTGATTTTTTTAATGACTACAATGTTATTGTTAATGGGTCCAATCTAGAGCATCCTGAATCAATGAGACTTAATGTCTCAGGATGACAAGCGCAGTGGAATGCCAAGCATTGCTTTGTATTGGCGTTGTTTGGTTTGCTACTGTTTACGGGCGGTCGTATCGCTTACCATCGGCGAATAGCATGCTCGTCTTGCTATTCATTGCAATAAAAAAAAACCTGATGATGATTCCTCCCCGGTTGCCCATATTATGCTGAAAACTATAGCACTTAGATTAAAATTTAAATGCTACACATATGCATGGGTCACTTGACAGTTAATAAGTACAGTTAAAGATGGCAGTTTCTTGCGCTGATTCTTCTTCAAAGCGGAATTCCAAAGCGTTAGTATTAGTTACTGCTTAAACAAATCTTGTAAAAGGTTGCTAGAACAACGAACATGTCGTTATTCATTTTTATGACACATTAACACCTGATCCACGCAATAAAAACATCAGCAAACAATTTCAAAACAACTTAACACTCGTGGAATTTGGAAAACATCTATTTCCGATCACATCGATTTTAATGAACATAAAAAATAATTTATTCAATGATGAATGTTAATACATCGTTAAGTGCGGTCAGATCGAGTCAATAATTCTCTGTAGTAATGGTGATAATTTTTGAAGGCCGTATCTCCGTTATTCTAATGGTGTGTGAAGTCCATTATCGAGAGCCGATGGATCGGATAAGGCTCATAATTTGCAATAAATATGAGGTGTCAGAGAACGACCGAATGTTGCTGTAACGGTTGCGATGTTCGTGAAAAATGCTCTAAAATTTGCATCCACTAATTTGAAATATACAGGAGGTATGCTTTGAGGATAACCTGTTCTTCAATCATGAGAAGACCTGTTGTGCATTGGACATTCACCAGGTAGCTTGTCCGTACAAGCTAAATACGCAAAGGTAGCAGCGAAAGCAAGGTAGTAGGAGGTCGTATGACAATCATTACTTTCGAGGTCGGTCTATTTGATATTTTTACAATTTAATATTTTTACAATTTATAATTTAATTATGAAATTAAATAGCTTTTTGTCCCTTAAATACTTGCCGGAGTCCTCCGTATCAATTTAAGGTGCGCCTCTGTTGATCCTGGCTGACTGGAGTTGTAGTAGTGAGCGGTATGTCGTGTCCTTTTTTCGCCTATTTTTAAAGGTAGGTAACAAATGATTGTTATAGTCAAGTTATGGCGGTATTCGGTAATTATTTAATACAAGATAAGCCAAATGCTTGCCTCTTCTCTTGGCTATATACTACTTGATAAAATGTTAAATTTCTAACCTCCATGTCATTGATATTGCAAAATGTGCTAAGTCACCGTAAACAAATGTTGAATGAGAGTTATTTCAAATATTCCGTTTAGTGTAATATGATCTGTAGGTGGTCTTATAGTGTAACTTGTAAGTGTGTACTTATATTAATCTAAATTAAATAAAAAAATACAGCTTTTTCTTCGGAAAACTGAAACGGCGGCGTAATGGTACGTTTTGAAACATCAGCGACGGCATACGTTGTAGCTTAGGTATTTACACGAACTGGGGGTCGCCCGGCGGTCGAGATTCGTCCTAATTCATCTATATACTCGCTATCGGTTTCGGTATCACCCCATATAAGTCTCCCGTGCCCTGCAGTTGGAGGTATATGGGCTGATATAGATAGATAGATTTCTGCATTTGTTTTCCATATAATCTTCAACTGTGCCATGAAGCTCCTCCGTCCAAAGAATTTTCCTAAAAATGCGTACAAAGATTTTCCTTTACGTATTAATTAATATTATTATAGAGAGGTGACACGCTTCCCCGCCTTTATCAAAATAAAAATACCTACTAGAAAACTAGATTATAACTTTAGGTATTTGCGACACAATTGACGCGCCTTCCGACCTTTTACATTACAAAAACTAAATAAAACGAAAGCTAGATTTCTACTATTTATTTAATACCTAGTCGACCTCGGAGTTCGAACTAACCTCACCCAATAAGCGGGTGGCAAGTGGCACAAATGTCGGGGTCGTCGGCAATCTCCCACATTGTATCGATGTTTCTGTCGTATCGATAAAACGATTTGCGATTCAAGATACACATTTATCGACTTTTAGAGAGTTGGATCACAGATATAATAGTGATCAGATGAGTCGGGTCTTTGATTTTAGGTGTAATATCGTTGATGGTTCAACTGTTGCACCGAGACAAATGTCGAAGCGATGAGTATTTTTTTCTGACGTTTAATAAGGTGGCTTTAGCGCACGTGATGTGAAAAACAGCATTATTCAATAAAGAATACACCGGCAGCAATAAAACAACTGAACCTGAAACACGAAACACATGCGATGGTTACTACTATGAATTTTCCCCCATTGTTTTCTTCCACGGTGGCGGTGGCGTAATTGTAGTACGGTACAATTACAAAGCTGAGGTCTCGGGATCGAATCCTGGTTTGGGCAGGATGATATTAGGTTTTTCTATTCATTATTAGCCTGGAATTAGGAATTTGTGCCCGATATGGCCATAGGCTTGTCCCTTATCACATCATGAGCGGAACATACAAGGCGAAATGTGGGTGTCCTGGTGAAGTCTCTGCCTACCCCTTCTGGGATCAAGGCGTGAGTTTATGTGTGTATGTTTTCTTCCAATGAAAAAATTAGATATTGATGATCCTAGGCACAACTACATTTGTTAGAATCGAGGCTAAGTATGTGATATAGGGAAAAATTGATTATTTTAAGCTAAGATAAATTCTGGGTTGACTCAGAAATTCTAGATATTCCACGTATTAAGGTCGGAATTGCTGCACAGCTGATTTGCTGTTAGCAAATATCTTGAAATGTAGTTCTAAAGTATTTCTTCATATAGGTTATATTTCTTTATTAGGTTTTAAGATTCTCGATAACATGTTGTATCACTTATTTTATAGATTAACAGCAATTATATTGGTAAGATAGAGGAAAAATAATTGCATCGGTATTACGTCGTATGTATGTGTAAAGAAATTGTAAAACACGGAAACATTACTTATTTCTCGAAAGAAACCTCAAAGACCTCATTAAAGGTTTTTGTGCCATTAAACCATTGAACCGTATTATAATTGAATACTTTTATGTATTTACCACGAACAAGGAAGGAAGTGAGCCCAATCAATATACAGATAAGCTTGCAACATGTAATGTTAATCACGGTTACAATTTCTATAAATAATTTGAGTCGTGTTGAGTTATTTTACGCTTTAAGTTTCCCTCTTTTTGATTGGTCAGGAGGCAGATATAGATTGTGACGTCAGAGTCTGCGTTCGATGGTTTTCCTTTTAGAACAGGATTTCAGTTGGGTAAAGCGATTTGTATTGTCATATAAATAGTCACACATCGTTGTGCGGAATAGGTCCTATGTGTCGGATAATAGAAACTATCGTATATTTTCTATTACTTTTAGTCGTACAACATATTTTACATATTTATCACAAAAACTATTTCTTGGCGAGTAATGTAATATTTCTATAAAATGTAATAATACCGCAAAGAAAAACATATTCAATCGAATATCCTTTCTGTCGACCAATTTTTATTGTCTTGTGTGCGAATAATACATTTTTTTTATTGCGTTGAATGGCGAGACAAGCACGCCATTCGCCTGATGGTAAGCGATACGACCGCTCATGGACAGTAGAACACAAAACATCATCATGAATTAGAAAGCATTGCTGTGCACTCCACTGCGCTCGCCATCCTGAGACATAGGATGTTAAGTCTCATAATGTCCAGTAGTTACTCTGGCTACAATGTCCTTCAAACCGAAACACAACAGTGCACTTACACTGCTGTTTGGCGGGAGAAAATGACATTGCGGTGGTACCTACCCAGGCGGCCTCTCACATATGGGAAACCTACCACCGGTAGAATAAAAAAAAATGTAAACACGATAATATGATGGCATGTTTATATCCATAATACGAAGATAATATCATATTATATTAATGTATTTTTTAAATATAAGTATACAAAATAAAGCATCTACTCTCCTACTCTATGACAAACAAGCATATAACCAGACGCGGTATCAGCGCATCTCGAACATCAATAATAATAAAATTAGTCCTCCCCGTAACATACACGCCCATTCACCATATTTGCATACATCTGCGTTTGCGACCGGTTAGCCTCTCACATCAAACAAGCGGTATTTATCGGAAAACTAAGTTTTGAAGGAAATGAAATGAAAATATTTATTGAACCCATGAAATGTCATACATTATTTGGATTCAGTCACTTTTTTCCACTACGACCCGGTTCACAAGGCTGTTTTCGCCAGAGAAGAACGGGCAAGAAACTCTAGCGTTGCTCTTTTCAAAACAAGTTTACAATACAGTAATTATGCAGAAGTTGCAGCGCAGTTAGATTCAGAGTAGCTCATAAATAATTTAGAATAATAAAATTAATAATAATATTGGCCAAGTGATTTTGTACGGCTGCGTTAGGTAAGTGAAGTCGCCCACAACGCGGAATCTGTACACTGTTCCACCAAAGCAATGAATAGAAATAAAAGTTTCAAAGTAATTAAAACGCCGTGAGGATATTTTCGTAGAGATTTAAATAATTTCTGTGGTATGTCAAGTCCGCACTGGGCCAGTAGACAATGGCCAGGCCTTCTCAAGATTATCGGCAACAAACAGCACGACAGACAGAAAGACAGACAGCGTTTTTTTAAAGTGGATTTTCGGTATAGTTACCGTGTAAATAATGATATGTACCTACTTTACAAAAAATATATATATTTTCAGTTTATAAACAGACACTTTAATTTTATTTATATGTATAGTTATTTGTAATACACCCATACAGTCATACATTGCCTTACAATAACACAAGTTTGATGTCAATAAACTCAGAAACTAAGAGAGGGTTTTCTTTCTTTGCACATCCAGTGTCGAAATAAATTTTGCGTTTTATTTAGAAACAAAACTATTCTCATAGGTTTGTAGATTTCTCATATGTGAGAGGCCGCCTGGGTCCAAAGCAATGTCTATTTCTCCCGCCAAACAGCTGTGTAAATGCACTGCTGTGTTACGGTTTAAAGGACATTGTAGCTAAAGTAACTACTGGACATAATGAGACTTAACATCTCATATCTCAGGATGGCGAGCGCAGTGCAATGCTAAGCATTGCCTTGTAGTTCATGATGTTTGGTTTTGCTACTGTCCATGAGCGGTCGTATCGCTTTCCATCAGGCGAATGGCATGCTCGTCTCGCCATCCATCGCAGTGATATACAACTATAGTCTTGATGCGGAAATTTAATAAATATTTTCGTTTACAAGAGGTGTTTTAACTAACTGTGCCACGGTGGCTCTCAAATTCATTTCAATTATAATTGTTACTTTTGTTACAGGTAAGTTTATGCTTTTTTTGACTTACAGCATTTTTCGTAAGTAAATAAACAATGTAATTACTAATTAGTAATTTTTCAAATATTGTACTAATGGTAATATTTATAACAAAATAATATATTTAAAAATATCTGTTGCGGGACTAGATTTCGTGACAGAAAACTTTTTCGCAATATGCCAATGACAGAGTTATCGATTGGGAATTTACGATTTCCGGTATTGCCAAAAATCAATTTAATTTAAATGTTTTTGCTACTAGTTTAACCCTTAGTTAGTCGCATGAAGAAAATCACACAACTGCTCGCATGGGGTCATCAGTGACCCCAACTTTCTATGATGATTTTAATGTAATTATGTAGGGAACAAATAATAAAATAACATATTGTTAAAATACAGTAATTATTCAGAAATTTTAAATTTTAATTGATGTACAAATTTAAACAAACTCGTTCAAAAACGCAGAATAAGATTCTTCTGAAAAAAAAACAACAAATAGGCACTTTGAGATCAACAGTAGTTATGTAATAGTTCTTATAACTAATCAGCATCTTCGTGATCATAGTTTTGTTAATAAACCTTAAAATGGTTATAGCATATGAATTTACTGCATTTCATGCATTTGTTTGGTACTTTTTGATCAATACGGCATCATCATAATGACCATGACGACCATGACGACTATGACGGTCGCAGTCAATGATTTCAACCTCATTATTCTTTGAATCCCAGCCTCTAACAAACTGCACTTCCTAAGACTCTTCATCCAGCCAACGTAAATATTTTTTTCTCTTCTATCCATAGCCCAAAGCTACAACAGTAAAAATATGAAAATAATAAAAAGCATGTATTTATGCAGTACATAATACATTTCATATGAAAAAACCCATGCAAATATTATTGTAATAAACGTATTATACTTAACATATAAATCCCAATAAGAAAACTCAATACATAGCAAAAATACATAAACTTACCTCGAACAAAAAAAGTTGCGTAATTACTCGCATGGGGTCACGCACCAAGAGTGCAGCGACGCACTTTTGACCCTTGGCGTCCTGTTTGACACTAAAATGACAAATTTGGTGCGAATACGGAAGCTACTGTTGGTAAGAGCGCGTTGCGGTCGAGCTAAGATAGAATTTTTGGCTCGCAAAGATACGTTGACCCCATGCGACTAATTAAGGGTTAATTTCGATGATAATTTATATCGCGTTTAATTTTTAAATATATAATTTTGAATCCTAGTATAATAAATTGTAAATAATAGTTTTAGCCTTGTTATCATCCGGTCAGACTCCTGAGATTGGGGAAGGTTAGGTCTAAAAATATCGCGAATTGGTAAGTCTTGTTTATTATTTAATTTTTAGCCAGAATGTCGAAACGAGCCGAGCTGCCTCGGTGGCGTAGTTGTACTACGGTATGACAAAGCTGAGGTATCGAGTTCTAATCCTGGGTCAGGCAACGTGATATTGGATTTTTCTATTCTTTATCAGCCCGGAGTTAAGAATTTGTGCCCGATTTGGCGTTAGGCTGGCCACCTATCACATCGTGTGACGAAATATACAAGGCGAAATGCGGGTGTCCTGTTAGCACCTCTGCCTACCCCTTCTGGGAAAGAGGCGAGAGTCTGTGTGCTCTTATGTTGTCATAAGAGCTATTTAAATTGCAATACACATAGTAGGTACTTATTTTTAGAAGTTTACTAGACTGGTCACCTCGAGACATAAGGCGGTAACTCTGATAATAAATTATTTTGAAGCACTTGCTTCAATGTCCTTCAAACCGGAACACAACAGTACATTTACATTACTGTTTGGCGGGAGAAATAGACATTGCGGTGGTACCTACCCAGGCGGCCTCTCACATAAGTCTTATTATGTTCAGTAGATTTCAACTAAGCTTGGAGACTGTCCCGCCCTCACACCCGCCACTGCAACTCCTGTAAGCCAGGATCAACTGTGGCACGCATTTTAATGACACTGAGCATTGAAGCTCAGCGAGTCTCCGGGAATGTCTAACTTGTCTTTAACCCGCAATGAAATCAATCAAAAAGTTAAATTAATAGGAGGAGTTGGAAATAAATTATTGTCCACTTCCCTCCCTAATAAAGCGGGTGACAAAACAATGAACTAAAGAGGTAAATAGCCTCGCATAAAGACATTTACAGCCAGAGAAGCCAGCTATAAAGCACCACGGATAAATCATTATTAGATTTAATTGGGACCTATTATGTAAGCTGTTATACTTGATTCCAATAATAGGTATGGCAAAATCGCCGGAAAGCACGGAAATTCTTCTTAGTCTCCACAAAGTCCGTGTAGTATACAACTCCAGATGTTATTTGCATACTATCTAGCATGGATTTACGCTCATTCTGCCAAAGACTACACTACCATAGTATATGATGCGCGGACTGCTCATATTTGCAATAAGGTTCAATTCAACTAAGCTTGCATAATTGTCCCAATCATTAGATACACTATCCTTATTATCAGACACACATTTCTAAGTCCAAAAACACAAAATTTTGACACTCCCGCGTAATAATTCATTTGGCAACATTGCAAAATGCCCATGTAATACCTGTTATTACAACGTTATGGCAACTTTGTAATCTACCCGCGATGGCGGCGCGATAAGGCACGCCGTGTTACTAAAACTACGCACCATGTTCAAACATTACTGATTCGGTTTAGATACCAGTGGCATATGTACCTACACTTCTGGTGAACCCATTGAGGTAGTTGGGAACTTAAAAAGATAAATAGAGGAGGAACAAAGAGCAGTTTTACAGCTATTTGACAGCTTCCGTGGCGCAGTTGGTTAGACGCCGGCTGTGTAGCCTGCGGCCGCGGATTCGATCCCCACACCTAGATAAATGTATGCGTGATCCACGGGTATTTGTTTCGGGTCTGGGTGACAGTAAACAGTCACATACATAGTCCTGACCCCATACTAAGATCGAGTCTTGTGTCTTGAGTATCAGAAACTACGAGAAACTTTTCGGTCTCACAAACACCCAGACACGAAACAAATAACAGTGTTAATTCATGCGTATTATTCAAACCACATTTTATTACCTACTAAGACCAACTAAAGAAAGAAAAAAGTACCGTAGTATATCGTCGCTAATTAATTGCAATTCAACCTTGATGTCGGAAATAGGTATCTATGGCGAAAATCATTTATTTAGCAAACTCTATACCCGCTATTTTAAACTCCGAGGCAAAACCGCGAGCAAAACCTAGAAAACCATATTTTTGTAACTGAATGAGCAACGAAAGAGCGCGCAAAAATCCACCTTCAATTCGTAACGATCACACGAGCCCATTATCTATTACCAGACAATTACACCGATCGCAGATCTCCAACTCTGTGATACACTAGCCCCCCGACGCCCCCTCTACACCCCCTCCGACCCCCGGGTACGAGGGGGCGAGGGGGCGTTATCAACGGTTCGCGCACCATTAACCCCCGCGATACAGTCCACACTTCATGTAGAGTACGCACTAACTTTGATGCTATTGATAAAACAGGTGGATAAAGGTGGGATGAATTGAAGTATTTGGGGGATTTTGACGGGATTTTAGAGTGGAGTTGAAGTGGGGGGTGTGTTTTAGGAATGCATAATAATAGGCTATACGAGTGCGTATTGTTAATTCAAGTGTGATGATTTTTTTTTGTTTTATGACATCGAATAACCGCTTTTTTTATATTCGCAATGAAAGACTTTGAAATAGATATAATAGACTATACAGATAGTTAATTAAAGTGTGATAAAAAATGTTGAGTTTTATTGCATCGAAAAACCGCTTGTTTTTGATATTCGCATTGAAAGACAGTTATCATTGGATTAAATCCAGAATATGTGTATTTAACTGTTGAGCCTTATTGAATGTTCAAAATGATTAGTTTCAACGCGGTCAGCCAAAAAGTGATGACATGAGTGGTCAGGGGAAATTTTACAGCCAAATATTTTAAAATCATGGACGCCGCATATTAGGGGAAGTGAAGCAAATTGGATAGATGGACCTAGCTACAGCATGGGACACCGCTAGATAGAAATATAGTTTTTTTTAAATTACATAAATCATTATGGCGTAACACCTACCAGGAACATCATAAAAACCAAGATGTCCACTGCTGAAAAATACCCTTGATGCAAGTATACTTATAGTTTTTATTTCGCCTTTTATCTGGTATCAGCGATACATCATATCACATATTTATGAAATATGAATTTAGTTTTGTTCAACCCCTTCTCGGCGTGTTTCTATAACACTCACGTACAATTCAGATCGACAACCACTTATTATATATTTTTGTGAAGAAATAACATGCAATTTGGGGTAGAATAATTTAGTTTTTCTATTTTTTTACCGTGCCGAGCGTTTCATTCGCTATAGTATCCTAATCCTGAGAGATAAGATGTGTTATGATGTTAAGTCTCATTATGTCCAGTAGTTACTCTGGCTACAATGTCCTTCAAACCGGAACACAACAGAGCATTTACACTGATGTTTGGCGGGAGAAATAGATATTGCGGTGGCGCCTACCAAGGTGGCCTCTCACATATGAGAGTCCTACCACCAGTAGTTTCCGATATCCCCGAAACAAGACTTGATATTTTGCGGTGGTGTCAGCACCACTACCACCAGTAGTTTCAGCCACAATATAATCCCCCACATTCAGGATATTTGATGCCGTGAGTACCAAGGTGCACGCACTGACGGAGGGCGTCTGCGAGTGCCGATAGCCTCGCCATTGTTCCTCCGATATCGGAGCCGGATCGCGCTAAATTATTTATCCTTTTTCTCCCGGGACCCACGGGACCCGAGGTGGCGGATCGCTTTCCTGTCAGCAGGGCCGGTTTGTAATTGATTTATAGGTGTATTTGATTTTTATTCAAATATTATGTCTTATTCTTAAACGAACCCAATATCCGCCAACGTTATGTAACATTGAGAGGCATTTTTGATTGGATTCATTAACAATATAACGTCAGTAACGTTGATTATATTTTTCTGGTGGTTAAACAAAAAAAAACCTTATATCGTTACTTTTGCTTACTTCGTTATTATGCGAAACTTCATAAGACGTATATTAATATTCTGTCTGGGTATTTTTCAGTTTTGCCAATGACGATTTAAATATAACTATACGTATTTTCTTTTGGCATTGGTTATTAAATAATAGCTAATCTATATTGTGTCCCCCACTTTCCATCCCCAAATCCGCACCCCGCGGCCCTCTATCACTTTACCTGGATGGTACAAGAAATATTTTATCCGAGATTACGTGTGAAAAGGGCCGTAGATTGATCATGTGCGCGAGTGACGTTATCTCGCCACTGATGCTGCAGACGGAGCGGTCAGCGGGGAAATACACGCGCAGTTAAAACGCCGCGTTTGACGTAGCTTAATATTACCTGCGATATAGTATTGATTTAGTTGAAGTTCATAACTTTTGATGTTAAAAATCTCTGTTTAATAGATGAGATTGGAGCTTGATCGTTACCGATCCAAGAATATTATAGTGAAAAAACTAACAGTTCTCGGACATCTGACTATTTAATTATCGAAATTAACTTGTATTTTTGTAACAGATGTAGTCCTAAATGAAACAACTGGAAAAACATTTTATAAGAAGATCGCATAAAAATGATTTATTCTGTTGAAAGCGAAGACGTTCAGTTTACAATGTCGGTATAGATGGTTGTCTTTAGGTCAAAACAATAGATCAGTGCGATGGACCTTTGAATATAGTGAGATTAGAAAGAGAAATTAAGAATCCGATAGAATCTGTAACAAATCAAAACTTGCATAAAGAATCAGATATATTAGTAGAAGACACAGTTAAAGAAACTTCTTCTATCTTTCATTGATGAGTTAAAAAGGCACCGCAAAGTAAAGAACAGAGTCGCATAAAAATGACTTATTCTGTTGGAAGCGAAGACGTTCAGTTTACAATGTCGCTTCCGTATCAGCGATGTAGATGGCGGTCGTTAGTTCGAACGAGCCCGGCCGAGTGCCCGCCAAATTGCGCGTGACGCGATAACAACTCGCCGGTATATCGCCACCTTACAGAATAGGGAAGTTTTTAAAATCACTCAAGCGAGCGTGTGGTGCTGGATTAGGTTCTGTGTAAACATGTCTGGGAAGTTGATTGGATTGTAAGGAAGGATTATGTTAATCGTTGAATTCATTTAGACAGGCTGGATTTTTTTTGTCCATATTAAGTTATTGCTAAAAATGGTATTGTGCATTTCAAGCTCTCCACAATTACTTTACAAGTAAGATACTGTATAAAAAATAAGGACCAAAATGCCCACTATATACTGGTGGTGGGTCTCTCATATGTGAGAGGCCGCCTGGGTAGGTACCACCGCAATGTATATTACTCCCGCAAAACAGTAGTATAAATGCACTGTTGTGTTCCGGTTTGACGGACATTGTAGCCAGAGTAACTAGTGGACATAATGAAACTTAATATCTTACGTCTTAGGATGGCGAGCGCAGTGGAATGCCAAGCATTGCCTTGTAATTCATGGTGTTGTTTGATTTTGCTACTGTTGATGAGCGGTCGTATCGCTTACCATCAGGCGAATGGCATGCTCGTCTCGCCATTCACTGCAATACAAAAAAATCTGTGCTGTTCTAATAAGGTCAGAACACTTCACATCCCCAGAATTTTTGTCGGTAAATTTTACGGTATGCAGCTTTTCTCTTTATCTTTTCTGTTTCGTGAAACCCTTAATTAACTAAGAAGAAACATATAATTTCCGCAAATTCGTTGCATATGTCCTTCGTTTGATGCTAAGGTCACGTTTAGAAGTCTAGTATTCACCCAATGGAGATAATGCTCACTTATTATTATTATTAATGGTAATTTATTATACTTGATATTATTCTTAGTCGCTTTTGCCACCTAACACGAATTTCAAGTCATTATTAAGGTTGCTTATCTTGTATATTATTTGATGACAAGCAAAGCCAATCATAATTATAAGATCAGGTTTTTGAAGTCAAATCGATACTGCTTCTTCGACATTTGATATCACAAACCTAAATAATAATTTGAATAAGTTATAAAACTAGATTATTTATTAGAAATTCTGTGCTGATGCTCTTCTATCTACTTAAAATATAAATTCATATAACTTCTACACGATGTAAGGGTTACTTTTGGCCCTGTTTATTGATTCATCATCATCATCATCAGACTTTTATTGTCCATTGCTGGACATTGGCCTCCTCCAAATTGCGCCATTTCACCATGTTCGTTTTAATTGATTGTGACGCGAATATTTATTGTATCTGCCAGTAAACGCAGCGAATTTCAAGTAGAGTTATCAGGGAGAAAAGTTTCCTTCGATATCCACGCTGGATTCACGGAACGTGGAAGATTGTGTGCAGTGTTCACAACCGCTCATGGCCTTGAAATATCTAGAGGCTCGGCAGAAACATTCTTTTAAATTACCAATCTTATCTATATTTATATGGCTTTTTATTGATGTCCTAAGCCAACAAGCTAGAGATCCGCCTGATGATAATTGTTAACCACTGTTAACTTTCGCAATTTCAGAGTTGACATCTTCAGATGCATAAAAGTCGCTGTCTACCGTTCACCGAACACTCTTTAGTTCTTGTTTTATACGTCTGAATTAATACCTGCCAAAGTTTGTCTCCAATATTGGCCCAACTTAAACGCGATCCATTGAAGAAAAAAATGGCCGTTAACAATTACAAGATAAAGTTTGCTCGTAAAGCCAACAGCGCAGGAAGGTAGGCGCCATGTTTTAGGTGTTTCATTTTGTGGCCAATTGAGTGTGAGCGAGGATAAGCCGGTACTTTGGCTTTTAAGACGCTCTTTATGGAATCTGCTCGGTATAGTTGGAATATTTAGGCAGGTTCAATAGTGTTTTGGTAATTATGTACTAAATATCGAAGTAAATAGTCATGTAAATATGTTAATTTTCTAATGAAAGTCCGTATCTCTGAATCTTTCTAAATTAATCTTCTAAATGCTTTTAATTTTATAGTTAAAAAAGATGACTCGGAATCACAGAACCATAGAACAGACTGCAATTTATACAATGAAAAAAAAGCTAAGGCTAATTCTAGACAATTTTCAGTGTGTCGTAAAGTGACATTACGAAATAGATCGGCCAAATTAAACCCAGCCATCAGCTAACTTGCAAAATACAACAGAATTTTACAAATTAAATGTTACTTGTTAGAGCGACGGCATTACTCAAAATTCCTCAAATACACAATACATACATCAAATTTTCATATCTACAGTTATCGCGCGGTGACAATCAAGGAAAGGGGCGTCGAGGGGGGCATGGGGAGCGGGCGTGGGGGCGTGAGGTAGCCCCCCGCTTGCAGCGTGTAGATAAGGAGCAAAAGTGAGAATGATCTGCGGAGAGGGTTGTTTATAATTTGCTTGTTCGTACCGTGATGTGTGAGGCTTTGAACGTGGAATAAATCAGATGTTTAAGGCCAGTTATCATGTAAATCTAAATAGTAAAGGCTGTGGACTCGTTAAGACAGGTTTGAATTCGGGGAAAGTTTATGTGTTTATAGATTTGAAAAACTTGGTGGGAGAACTGTCATATTGCCACACGCGACCCTGAAAACCGATATTGTTTATCTTTCAGGTTTCTGTTTGTGAATATCCGGTTATGACCTTGCCAGCATAATAATCTCTTAATCTTCTACACCTCAAAAGCTGCCAAACAAACGTCAGAAAATGAAATAATTGGACTGAGTTCATAATAAATAAGTCAAAATAAAAATTCCAAAAATACATAAACTGCTATCCCACATCCTTACACATAAGCGATCAATCGCGAGAAAAAAAAAATAAAATCAACTGATATTTATCCACAAATTGCTCCGTAACTTCTCTTAAAACATTTTCAAACTATTTGTAACTCTATGCTGGAGATATAAAGTGGATAATAGCTTGGAGGGGTGCTGCCGCCTGTTGCGTCTCCGGATATTGCCCGCTCTATCACCTCCCCAGTGCCTGCGCCGGGAATTACCTTGTAATTCGGCAAATTACCCACCAGTTCTTTGTGTAATTAAATACTTTTCTTTGTGGATTTTACTGGTTAAAGCCAATTGGAGATCGTAGTATATCAACCTATATTTACCATGAATATGGGAGTCTTTTACAATCCAGGGTGATTCATTTACCTTCATAGTCTACCACGCTGGTCTAGTGCGAGCTAATAGATTTCACAATTCCCAAATATTCTTCCAAATTATGGTATGGTACTTTATTTACGTTGTTTGTATTCATAAAGACACATAACTGTTTATTTACTGTAAATGTTTCTTTTTTTGCAATAAAGGATTAATAAATAAATAACTGAGTGATCGAAGATGTGTATGTATTAATTATTTATAGCTCACTTTAACGGTAAATGCATACATCTTTAAGTAACCTGCATGCTTGAGAATTTCTCACTTGATTTTCTAACGAATGTCAAGTCTAACAACTTGCGTATAGAATAAGATTTTACTTCCACAAGCAAAGATTTGGTCTGTGCCCATTTGTAGGACGCATATTGGCTAACAAAGCCAGATAGAATCAAAACTTCAATCTTAATTTACTTTCTGATAATTAATTTGTACTTAAAAATCTCTTTAACTCATAAAGCATCGCTACACACGGCTTATTGCGTCCGTCTGTACGTATCGTTATCAGCGCCTCTCAGCCGCACCTTGACGATGCTATCTTTTTAATTAATTTCCTACCCAAACAAAATTGCGGCAAAAATACCTCACGCCCGCAAACCCTTGTCAAGGTGACACACGCGCTTTATTAGCATACACTTCTCATAGCGCTTCCTGACCAGCTACCAGGATACCATGGGGAAGGAGAATCCTGAAAGGGTTGATGGACAAACGACCGATTGTAAAATGAAACAAAAATTATTAGGAATTATCCATAGGATTGCCTGTAACCAGCCCCTACCAAATATGGGTTACGTCCAAAATGTAAGAGTAATTTATAAGCTAGGTATCTAGTAGCCACGTATCCACAGCTCAGGATTAGTCTCATATTTCCAATCAGTTCGAAATTGCAGTGCTAATTGGTGGCAGGATTTTTGATTCCTGTGTACTTTCACTCATAGTTACTTAAGTGTTTCAAACTCAGCTCCGTTTAAGTCTTAAGCAAACCTAAATTAAGTCATAAAGATAGTCATCTCCTCCGGTGGGAACTCATAACGGACATATAGGACTCACAAAAGAGGTACTGCACTCACAGCCAGATGAAATATAGTCATTGATGTGTTAGTATAATGTAAGACTTGGATATTGCAAAGCCTTGACAATAACAGGAAGCGTGATATCGGACGAGCAAGGACGAACTATCATCAGGAAGTTTCAATACATACGGGCCCATTTCTTTGCAAGCTTCCGTATTTGCTGATAAGGTAAACTGCTGACGTAAATTATTTATTATACATTTTTAATATAATTTTTGTGTTAAGAAACAGACGCCTAGGAATTCTCCCCTAACTCATTTCATCTATTATGCATCTACTCGTCATCATCGTTTTGTATTTGAGGAGCAATAATTTATCTACGATATGGCATACATCGTTTTTTAATATGTATCAGGTGAGCAAGAGTGGCCTGGATAATCTGCTCAGCTCATCTCTACGTCTCTGTCTATACCTTCAATGCCTGCTTATGAATATATATCTGTATTTTAAGACTGGCTATTGTAATTTACTTTTCACATTGGCACAATAATGTGACTATAATGCATCTGGTAAACGCAGTGCTTTCCAGATAGATTTTTTTTCGCTGAGAGACAATTATGCTAGAAGGCACGCTACCGGAATGATACAGGCTGAATTCGGACCGCCATCACGTGTCTAAGTCACTACAATGCCTTTTTCATACTTGGGTTTGGGGGTCGTAATCCGGGCGGCAACGAATATCCTACCAGCAGAAATGCAATGGTCTTTATAAATAAATACACCCAACAGTCAGATATATAGTCCTAACCCCACGCTTATAGGCGAAGATAATAGATTTTTTCGAACATAACTCGTTCGTTTGATTACAAATATAGTACCTACTAAGTAACAACGTAAAGTCCCCGTGTAAACTAAGTGCCTGACTTGACTGCCTCGGTGGCGTAGTTGTATTACGGTACGGTTACAAAGCTGAGGTCTAGGGTTCGAGTCCCGGGTCGGGCAAAGTGATATTGGATTTTTCTATTCATTATCAGCCCGAAGTCAGGAATTTGTGCCCGATATGGCGATAGGCTCGCCCCCTATCACATCGTGGGACGGAACATACGAGGCGAAATGTGGGTGTCCTGGTGGCGCCTCTGCCTATCCCTACGGGGATAAAGGCGTGAGTTTATGTATGTATGTATGTAAACTAAGTGCCCTGCCACCGAATTCACACCTTCTATTTTGCCACTTCGTTCCGCTGCCGACTGAAATGGTGGATAGTTTTTTGTTTAATGTTTTTCTTGCGTCATAGCGCCGTTTATAAAGCGATTAAAATGGCCTATAAACTATTCAAGAGCACTAGGCAGTACAAATGATACAGCGGTTTGCAAATCCATATAAAAACGCGCGACTACAGCCCTTATAACTGTAGTTTTCAATTTATACGTTGACAAACCACCTGCCTCAAATAATCCACATATAAATTCAGCCAACAATTAACAACCTTCAAGAATTTTCAAACCCGACCTTTGACTATCTGAGTGATTAACTTTTTCTGTGTGTGTGTGTGTGTATGTTTGTGTGAGTGTGGCGGGCGTCGCGCGCCGATAAGGATGTATTAGCACATTCCGCCGGGAGAGCCACTGTATTCGTTCTTATCCGGTGTACGTCAGGTTACACCCCTAGTGATGCCCAAGATATCGATACTTTGCATAAATATCGACTCGCCTGTTCGATAGATCGGAATGCTAGACAACATTTTAATTGAACAAACCACAAACGAGTTTGTCCGGTAAATACCATACGATTACCGATAGATGAGCTTAAGTATTGATAATAAAGGTTTTGTAAAAGTACCTGTTGCTAGCAAAATTTTAGAACTAAGAGTTAGGGCTATAAGTATTGGAATTTTGCACAGCAAATTAAGCTAAATAACTTTTTTCAGCTAGCTCATAAAGTCCGTACTTAATGCCAAAAAGTTGTTCAAATAAATAGAACCCATTCGCTTACTTATTAGAGATAAAAGTGACCTTTCCGTGTCCAACCGAAAACCAATACAATTGAGCGGTTTCGTAATTTTACTTATTTCTTTATTGGTCATAAATATTTTGCATCTGTTAAGATTACCATAAATTATAATCGACAACCTGTATTTATAATAACATTTATGTTAAATAGCTTAAAATCATGTCATCGTAAAAGCACTATGTTTTATTTGCTATTCAATTAATATAAATCATTTCAACTTTATTAAAGGAACCATGTTCAAAATCATGTCAAATTGGTGCCATAAAATTGGACCATGAAACATTTTATAGCTTTTTCGTTTAAAATTGCTCCAAGGTTTGAATTTGTATGACAAACAAAGATATCGTATTTTCCATAAACATGTAGATAATAAATGATCTTTATAAAAAAAAGGAGCTTAACTGCTTTCTTTTCCTCCAAAATAATCTTTTCATGTTACTTGTTGCCGGAATTCCAGCTTCATCATTCAGCTTCAGCATTTCTAAATCATTGTTCAATAATCTTCAACTATGTGAACCACAAGTTTGTTCTTTAGCAGAAAAATATTTTTCTTAATTACCAAAATACTATCGATAACTTTACCGCCACCCCGTCCCTAGCACAGAAGGGGTGGGACGCTTGGCGCTGCGAGATAGCGCCGATAACATCTCCGCTTGCCGCCGCTGATAGCACGAATAATAATCATTTTATTATCACTACCTAGCTCTGTATTACTAGGTTTATTTACTATGTATATAATAAAGTTAAAAAGGCTTTTTGAAGTAAACTTTATAAGTGGTTAAACATTATTATTTTATTTTTGTAGGGCGTTATTTGATGTTTTACTTGTAGAAGTGTAGTTACGTAAAACATTTAAGAGATACATAAAACAAGCTATTAATTAGCTATGGACTTCTGTTGAAATTGAAACAAAAGGTATCTTTTTTAGAATATTTTAAATCCTATAATTATTCAATAATATTACAAAAACGTCTGATTTTACCGAGATATTATTTAAGTCAGCAAGGTAATCGACGAATATATTACAAAAAGTACCATAATCCATACTTCAAGCAAAAATACTCCTTCTTATTTTTTAAACACCCTATATATCTCACAAAACATATTAACATTAAACACAAAATCATACAAACAAAGTGACCGTCAAAAATGGTTCTCGCTTTCGGCTTAGCTCTCAGGGGCAGGGGCAGGGGTGGGGGTGGCAAGGGGTGTCCTTATCGCCAAGTCGCAGATTGAATATATTTCATGCGCGCTCGTATGAGATCGAGTTCTTGAGATTTTAAACAAGTAAGTACTTACCTAGAAGTGTTTTGTGTTCTGTTTGGATATGTGGAAAGGGAATAAATAATAATAATAAATAATAAATACACCCAACAGTCACATACATAGTCCTGACCCCCACATTAAGATCAATTAAGTCTTGTGTCGCAGGTATCAGAACTACGAGAGACTTTTCGGTCTCACAAACACCCAGACCCGAAACAAATATTTGTGGGCCGCACAAACATTTCTCTTGGTGCGGGGATCGAACCCGCGGCCTCTCGTTTCACAGCCGGCGTCTAACCAACTGCGCCACGGAGGCTGTCAATATATTATTGTTGTCGTTTTTATTAAATACTAGCTTCTTCTGCGTGATTAACGTTATTTGAAATTAAAAATATTTGGAATTTTCCATCCCGTCCCGTCTCTTTCTCACTCAAGGCATGTAATCCAATCCCATCCCATCCCTTAGAGTATAAAAAGTAACAAATGTATCGGAATTCCTTTCTCATCCCACGGAAACACTATTTTTTTCGGGATGAAAAAAAGCCTAAGTTTTAATCCAGGGTGTCAGTTACCTCCATACCAAATTGCATCGAAATCCGTTAAGCCGTTTCTGTGTTCATCGCGCACAAACACATAGACAAACAGACAAAAATTCTAAAAATCATCGTTTTGGGTTCTATTAAAATGAAAATGATATTACGTTTCTGACCCCCATAATAGTTTTTCTCATTCGTCTTCCGTGTACAGACATCGATCGGTTACAAATTAATTATATGCATAGATGTAAAGATAATTTTACTATTATTGTAAAATAATAGAGAAAAATGTCAAGACAATTTTTATTTACCTAAAGCCTGATTTTCTTTTTGGTTGAGTAGCATCGTGTCTGCTTTGTAAGCTCTACTGTTTTGGGTCCGATTTCCTGACTCGAAAGATTTGAGTCTGGATCTTCTTGAAAGGGTTGTCAACCAGACATTGGGTTGTGAAATTATGATTCCTTGCGCTGACATCGAACTTACACCTCAGTCTTAGCAATGCGTTTCACTAGCAACTATGCTATCATACACTTTATAACTTCCAAAACACTTATATCTGCACAAGACTCGAACCTAACACCAAAAATCTACCCACCACACTATCCTTCTTTAAAACCAACGTTAAATCGACGTTAACATATCTAATTAAAACGTAAGAACCGCGCAATAGTCAATTAACGCCGCTTATCACCGCAGCGCAGTCGGTTCGATGCCGGCCCGGTATCATTAACTGATAGTTATTCAAAGTAGTTCTACTCGTGATAACGAACTACGTGCTAATTTAGAAGATAACTACACACATGTGTAACTATTGTCGGAGTTAAATATTTATTTATTTATTTATGCTTTTTATACAATGTATAACGGCGGACTTAATATCTGAGGCATTCTCTCCCAGTCAACCTTAGGGTCGTGCAGAGAAATTGAAGTAGGCGCATAAACTAAATGAAAATAGTAAAATAAAATTAAAAGTAAAAAGCTAGTCGCTAGTAGTTTTAGTAATCTTATGTTTCGATTAGCTTTTTATTACTAATTTATATGGCCTACTGCCGACTGCCTCGGTGGCGTAGTTGTACTACGATACGACTACAAAGCTGAGGTCTCGGGTTCGAATCCGGTGTCGGGCAAAATGATATTGGGTTTTTCTATTCATTATCAGCCCGGAGTCAGGAATTTGTGTCCGATATGGCGATAGGCTCGCTCCCTATCACATCATGGGACGGAAAATACAAGGCGAAATGTGGATGTCCTGGTGGCGCCTCTGCCTACCCCTTCTGGGATAAAAGCGTATGTTTATGTATGTATGTATGTATGTATATGGCCTAACATCTTTCAATAGCACTCTCGAATGTAGAGGCGACCCGCGTCCTGCAATGGGACGTATATGGACAGAACTATTTTTTTCTAATATAAACTGCTGCCTTGTTGTTAGGGGCGTAAACATTTTAAGTGATTTAATTTATTACTTATTAGGTCTTCAAAAATTGTACAGGTACTCATCGCTAAAACTCGAAAACATAAAATATGTGTAACAGTAACTCGCTATCTCAACCGGACTCTCGATGGAAAGGAGTCACATATTAGCGGTGGAAGTATTACTGCGCCTAAAGTGACCCCTAGAACTATCATAATGCTGTCTAGATCTAGTATTAACAGAGAGATGGTTTTAAATATTTTTTCCCCTTCATTAAGACTCAAGGAGTGCAAGTGATGAGTGCATTGTTGTTTTCTTATTATTGCTGCGAGGATTTGGAGGCTAAAAATATATATTTTGTAATTAAAATGATTTCTTCTTCTTCTTTAACAGCCCAATGCAAGGCACGGGCCTCCTCTACAATCGAGAGTACGATTGAGAGAGGTTAGGCCATATAGTCCACCTCGCTGAACTGCGGGTTGGCGGGTTTTACATACCGTAGAAATTCTTTAAAATTGCTACGGTATGCAGGTTTCTTCACGATGTTTTCCTTCACCGTCATAGTGCGTGGTGATGGACTATCAATACACACATAACTCCGAAAAGTCAGAGGTTTGCCCAGGGATTTGAACCTGCGACCGCCGTGAACATGTTGGCAGTCGCGTCTGGTCTGTTACCAACAGGCCACCACGCACTTTTTTAAAGGATTATTTTTTTAAGATTACATTCATTATATTTATTTGTGGTGTGGTATAAAGGAAATACTATGAGTATGTGGTATCGATGGTATGGCATTGTACCGATGCACAAACATATTACCCCCTTTAAAAGTTCAATAAAGCCGGTATCGGCGCGTATCTGGCCGACGTCCTATTCTGGCCTGCACGCGGATACGGGAAACTCCAGTAGGGCTGGCGGGAAGCTTATTTACATGAGCTATTTTTGGATTCAAAATATAAATAAATAAAAAAAAAGAATTGATGTGATCTAAATTGAAATGGCTGAATTTGCGCTGCTTGCACGGCTTTTCCCAGAAGGGGTAAGCAGAGTTGCTACCAGGACACCCATAAAGGCTATTTTTGGATTCAAAATATTAATCTTTTTTTAAGAATGATGTCTAAGGCCCACACAAATAAATAAAACAAAGAATTGATGTGATCTAAAGTGAAATGGTTGAATTTAGGCTGCTTGCACGGCTGTTCCTAGAACGGGTAAGCAAAGGTGCTACAAGGACACCCACGCGACGTTTCGCCTTGTATGTTCCGTCCCACGATATGACAGGGATAAAATTCCTGACTACGGCCTGATAATCAATAGAAAAATCCAATATAACTTTGACCGACCCAGGATTCGAACCCGAGATCTCAGCTTTGTCATCGTACGGTAGTACAACTAAGCCACCAAGGCAGTCTAATACTTTAATAACTGCTGGTTGAATAATCAAAAACACAACACCGCCAACCCTACAACGCAGTAGATTGGTGAAAAACGTGAAAAGTGACCGAGATAAGCAGAGTTTTGGCGGCGCGGCGCGCGCGATAGCGACGCCTCGGGCTGGTCTTGTTTCATACGCTGCCCGCTAGCCGCTCCCTGTATGTTGCTCGCATCTACCCGTAGCTACTCTCTGTACATTGCTATACCCTCGATGCTTGTAGGTTCCCACTCAATGCATTCAATGGTATCTATTAAATGCTCGCCCTCTATCACATCGTGGGACGGAACATACAAGGCGAAATGTGGGCGTCCTGGTGGCACCTCTGCCTACCCCTTCTGGGATAAAGGCGTGATTTCATGTATGTATGTACTACCAGTATGTTGGTATACACTCGCTGCATAATCCCTGCACGTTGCTCCCATCCATTTTCCCATTCTATTTCTCTCGCCAAACAGCTGTGTAATTTCACTGCTGTGTTTCGGTTTGAAGGACATTGTAGCCATACTAACTACTAGACATATTGCTTTGTAATTCATGATGTTTGGTTTCAACTGTCTATGAGCGGTCGTATCGCTTACCATCAATGGCATGCTCGTCTCACCATTCATCGCAATAAAAATATCTGCCCATTGCTATTACTCTTTATATTTTAGTGTAGATTTGCTGCCTGTTGCTCAACGTTCCCTGCATTCTCTGATACCCACCCTCCTAGAATGTAGCAATACAATTGCGGCATGTAGCTCTTCGCTTCCTGCAGGTTGATCCTTTCTACCCGTTATGTTGCTACTTACTCCCTGCAACATGCTCTCCCCTACCCGTTCGCTGTTTTTTCCAACTCTTTTCTTACTTTTTGATTAATTGACTTGCGGGTTACAGACTTGGAATTACTGGAGATTCTTATCTTCAATTTTATATATATTCCCTTATGTTGCTACGCACTCCCCAGGGAGTATATCTAGGTATATCCAGATATACCTCCTGTTCCAGCACGCTAGTACTAGCTTCATGCAGGATGATAAGAGGTACATATCATCCTATGCGTTTGATTATATTGTGTTTTTTTTTTCTTATTTATTTAATCACCAGTACACATTAACACAATTAAATAGCTATAGATGTATCAAAAACTAGGATAAGTTTTTCTGCCCATCTACAATCATCTTCGATCAACCGTATTTGACACAAAGCAAAGTTACTTAATAGAATTAAGCTTACAATTAGGTATAGAAAGGAATTGAGCTGGCTCTAATACTTACTCTTACTTTGAATGCGGAAGTGATTCGTAAAGCGATATTTTTGTGACTTTTCAGCCAGTCCGCTGAATCATACAAAAACACGAACCCCACAAATAACAACCCAAGAAATTCAATCCCACAGATATGGAAATCAAAGGAGCATAATTAATCAGCGCAGTTAATAACGCTGGACATGAGGCCCCTCGCCCCGGGGCATGCGAGCGAGCGTGTGCCACCAAGTCTTAGATCCGCACGATAAATGTTATTTTGCATAATACTGCAGATTTTTTCAACAAACCACACGTATAAAGGCTTCAGTATACGCTAATGTGGTTATTGTTTAGTGTCAAGTGTTAAGAGAGAGCGATTTGAAGCACGGATATGTTGTAGTGTTATTTGTTTTTTACAATAATATCTCCGTATGAAGATAGTCAGCTTCTGGATCGTGGATGCCTTTAAAACCTCCAACTAGAACAATTTCAATATTTTTCAATTTGAAAATCGAACTCGCAACGTTCGTCTCAAAAACATTATTCAATCTATGTGCCGATGTCGTCGATATTTGTGGCAATAAATATACACTTTAAAAACATTGTTATCTAATACCAAACTTTGCATTTCGATTAAATTAAAAGGGAAATAGAAATGTCCATATTCGTTTGTTCGATATGTCTGGAACAGATCCCAATAATTTTGTGAAATAATAAATAATTATTATCTCTCGCTGCTTATACTGGTCAGTTCTTATACTCGTAACCCTCACCTTCATAAGAGTGGTCAATTTCGTATTAAAAATACAGCTTACTTGCAAATTATAACAAATTATTAATGAACTGCTCTGATTTAAACTAACTTGTAATTTTTTGTAATAATCACTACATTGTAAACTGGTTTTGAAAAGAGCAACACTAGAGTTACTTGCCCGTTCTTCTCTAGTGAAAACCGCTTTCCGAACCGGGTGGTAGTTCAAAAAATGACTAAATCTAAATAATGTTTCACATTTTTATGGATTTAATAAATTATTTTCATTTCATTTCAATTTGTTTTATAAATACAAATAAAATATTAATTTGACTATTTCCCAAAATTCCGAGTCTTACTGCTCTCCATGGAGGATTTCTAGAATTTTCCATCTAACCAAGAGTATGTCTTGCCCCTAATTTTTCAGCAACATTTTTTTGTACTTAAGACACATTGTTTCAATTAGAATTATCCTTAAAAGCACCGCGGGGTATAATCCTCCCTTTAATTTGATAGAGGGGTGGCACTAATTACTTAATATGATTTTATATTTCGATAATATCTTTATTTATAGCGTGTGTTTTAATGGCGCTGATAGCAATGTTTGCTTAATTTGAGTGATGTAATTAAATTTGTATTTGTTTTATTCCCGGTTTCCAACATCCCTTAAAGGTACGGGTACCTGCTGATATTGGAGAATATAGATATTGATAAACTACAGCTTAAGGATTTTTCTAGCAACAAATATTATATAGATAGTTTGCGTTTTCGAAACTCAAATATGTATACTTATTAATGCTTTAGATACAAACTAATTTCCTTGAAATATGGACTATTAAAACTTATTTCGTATTTAAAAATCGGCATTACCTACATGATTTTTATATATGCTGCGGTAGGATTTATTCTATGTCCTTATCGACACACAATTAAATTTCCCGTCCTAAGAACCAAAGTCAACACCTCCAACACACATACACCTCATAAAGTGAATGTTGCCACAATATCCGCATAAAATATAAAAAAAAAACAATAAAATTGACATCACACCCACTCACCCATGTAAATTGATTAAAGAATTAATTAAAGGCCACCACAAAATTTCAAATTCAAATTATCGCCACCACTCGCCACATGGACCACACTTATAGGTCAATTGCAGGTCACGACCCACCATAATGATCGTAATGATATTATAATGTAATTTAATTTCGCTTTTTTGTTTTTTTGCAGGTAAGTAGGTCGTTTGCAGTGATTACTTGGAGTTAAACGTGAGTTGTGTACTTAGCAATTAACTGTATGCATTACGTGAAATAAAAAAAATATTTTGAAATTACTGAGCGACGATATTCGTAAGGTAGCGGTTGGAGACGATGGGCTGAAGATCGAGCCCAGTGGCGAGCCATAGGATAGACTTATGTCCAGCAGTGGACGCAGAAGAGCTGATGATGATGATTAAAAAAAAAATAAGACTTGATCATAAGAAACCCTGACTTGATATTAAACTTGGTGTAAATACCAAAAAACCTCAGAGCAGCAATAGAGCATACTCGAGCAAGGGTAGGGGGTGGCGTGGGGGCGCAAGTTCACGTCCGCGTTTATCTCATCGGTTTGACGGATTCGTACCGAGTACGCCACGTATTCATACCCACGCAGACTAATAGCGACGCAGAGATTTACTTTTCTACTATTTATTTACTATTAATAGTCTATAGGTATTAATGGTCGCATTTTTTTCCATTTAAGAAGTTAGTGGTATGCTTGTTGCTATCTTTTATTTTCATGCGTCTTGGCATGATTGGTTAAGAAGTAGGCTATAAAACGAGAGGCTGCAGGTTCAAATCCTACACAGTGATTTTTTTTTTGTTTTTTTGACAAGAATTGTCCTATAGTCTTTTAGACACAAAGCTTATATTATGTACTGTGGCGTCGGGATTATGTGTGTATGTAAATATCCAGTTTAGGTGTTGGGCTTACCATCAGATCTTGTTCCTGTGGCTATTTTCGTCAATAAAAAAGTTAGAGAAATATTTTGAAGTATTACTCAATTACAATAATCCAGTTTATACAGGTCCCATTTCAGTGCACAGCCCTCCTCTGCAATTGCGAGGTATAACGCGATAGTCATACAATACAAATAAACTGGTATTTAATAAACCAATAAATAATTCATCAAAATCCATCCCATGGTTGTCTGTAAGACGTTGCCATTGAGCGATAAGACCGCCAATTGTACTTTCTGTGTATGTGCTTTTCATTTTATTTGTATTTTTTTGTGTGTGTGCAATGTGTATATAAATACATACATACATACATAAACTCACGCCTTTATCCCCGAAGGGGTAGGCAGAGGCGCCACTAGGACACCCACATTTCGCCTTGTATGTTCCGTCCCATGATGTGATAGGGGGCGAGCCTTACGCCATATCGGGCACAAATTCCTGACTCCGGGCTGATAATTAATAGAAAAATCCAATATCACTTTGCCCGACCCGGGACTCCAACCCGAGACCTCAGCTTTGTAACCGTAACGTAATACAACTACGCCACCGAGGCCGTCAGTGTATATAAATAAATAAAAAAAATATTCAGCAGCACCTAAACCTCTATCCGGGATTGATCTGCGGGGGCGAGATCCTGTCGGCTGGAGTCGATAAGGCGGCTATTTAATCACAGATAGCATCTGCAGGGCGGTGTGTTATCGCCGCCCGCCCTTATCGCGCCCTTTATATAAATTCTTATCCGGCCCAGTCTGTTTCAAGGGCGCTTGCTTGTTTGATAAAATGTTACATTATTCGGCCGTTGACCTCGTAAAATGAGTACACGTTTTGGTTGTTTTATTTCGCGGTTTGTATTTAAATTTTGTGCGACGTGGCGTCATAAATACAAAGACGCATTCCGCGACGGAAAAAACACCTTTCATGACGTTTTTCGTGACGTTTTGTTAGTTACCACCGGGTGTGGTGATGGAAAACACGTCATGGTAGAACCTTAGCGTGTCACGTTTATTAAGTTGGGTTCAGCCTGTATTTGATTTCATTTCTTTATTTCCGATTTGGAGACTTCTTCAACAACCGTAAATCCACTGCTACAAATAGGTCTTTTATTTATTATATTTATTTCTTGTCGTACGATCCATTCTATCGTTTTTGGTTGTCTGGAAGAGATCGCTTATAGCGATAAGACCGCCAATTGTACACTATTTTTTTTTTTAAGTTTTCTATGTTTAATCGTGTCTGTACTTTGTGATTTTCAATAAAGTGTTGTGTGTATCTGTAGGTCTCCCAATCAAAAACCCATATTTGTATTGTACTACGTTTATCTTGTAGCATTTTTCTCTCTAGCATATAATTCTACGAACTGTATAACGCAGTGGATCAGAAGCGAACAACCATACTAATGTGAGCTGGTTGAATACTAATCCAATATAAAAAATTGTAAGAGTAATATTTTGGGTCACTGAAAAGTACTTTTTACACATCTAACTCTTTTCATCTCTGCGTCACCCTAGGTGTGACTAGTAGAGAATTCCTCAGGCATTAAATCCTATACACAATTTAAAAAAACCGCTGTAGTTATGCTTGAAACAAAATTACTTGAACAATGTTTTACATGTTGCAAATATAACCAATTTTCCCATAGCATATGCATCACCATACCTATTTAAGGGTGTTTTGAATTTAATTTAGAACACTCAAATGTATTTAGAATAGGGGTGTGTTCCCGCCCTCGTTATTTTATCTCTCGCGCGAATATCTTATCGCACTTGACGTTTGCTTTTCAGTGTGGTTTTGAATTAATTTTTAGTTACTCTGTTTACACTGTTAAGAAATTAACAATAATATTTTTAACTATTTCTTGCTTACTTACCCGCATTAACTAGAGGAACATGGAACCTATTAATCTTAGAAAAGGTCTATGCCCTATATACGGGATGCTACGGTTTTATGTTCCCTTTAATTTTCACTAGTATCATGTATAAAAAACATCTAATCAGCAATCCCCACACCCGGAACAACGTCGAACCGGCTACTTTTAAGACCCTCCAAAAAGCCAGCGCTAAGCCACTACCTCGATCTCAAACACAACGTTACAACCAAAATAATAACATTAATTTTAAAGGCAATATCTGTATAATAATAAATAATACAGTGATATCGGCGCGACTCGGGGCGGGCGGCGGAGGAGGCCGGGGGCGGGTGAGGGGGGATGTAGGGGTTGCTATCTCCCCCCTGCACTTTATCTGCGTCGCACAACTTCGCTTAGATTGTTATCGCATCTTTTCATTTGACTTTGATGTATGCGCGCGAGCCACCAGTGTTACGTGACCTCCCCGCTCTATGGTTTCATACGTGATGAGCTGTCTATGATATGCTATTTGTTGGCCAATATGTATATAATATTTGGATGGGTTGGTGGTGTTTAGTTGTGGCGGTATATTGTGGAACTTACGGATGTTCGAATCCAAAATGAACTGTGTTTGTATTTTGACAACTTTCTTTGAAAGTAAGTAAAGCTTATTTTGGACAGCATCCTTAGCGCATTAGTTAGGCTGCCAGATAGAATTCAAAAGGCTGCTGGTTCGATTCCTAACCAAAACAAATAATATTAAAGAAAAAAATCTTTTAAATCGGTTTGGACCAAAAAGGCTCTTTAGGTTTTTAATTGGGCCACAAAACGGTTTACATCGTAGACAAACATATGTAAACATATAATACAAGTGAAATATTTTGATAGACTGTCTGTGTTTTATTCACCGCGGTATCATGCCAGATAGATCCAGTTTTATTGCCGTGGCGGGACAAACAGATAGCGGCGCGAAGGCCGAACAACATATCATGGTAAACACCTCAGTACTCAGTGTAGACGTTATATCGACTTCTAGTAAATCAATACCTACATTTTACTGTTGGTAGGTCTCTCATATGTGAGAGGCCGCCAGAGTAGGTACCACCGCAATGTCTATTTATCTCGAAACAGCAGTGTAAATGCACTGTTGTGTTCCGGTTTGAAAGACATTGTAGCCAGAGTAACTACTGGACATATTAAGACTTAACATCTTATGTCTCAGGATGGCGAGCGCAGTGGAATGCCAAGCATTGTAATTCATGGTGTTGTTTGGTTACCATCAGGCGAATGACATGCTCGTCTCGCCATTCACTGCAATAAAAAAAACGTAAAGAAAACAAGCGTTTTTCCAGAAGGTTTTGAAGAGTCCTTAAGTGCATGGAGCGGCGTGAAAAACATTTTTGGTATGCAGTAAATTGATAATGTTCTGGCATTGCAAAAGTCTATGAGCAGCGGAGTTTGCTTGCACATCTGCCTACAGGCAATAAGAAAGGGTTACCATAATGGTTTGTTAGATTTACGCGAATGTTACATACATACATACATAATCATCACGCCTGTATCCCATAGGGGTAGGCAGAGACTATGGATCGCCACTTTGCTCAATCCTGACATACAACTTTCGCTTCATCCACTTTCATCATTCTCTTCATGCATTCTCGTTGGATCAGGATACTTTTGACCTGACCCTTCTTGAGGATATCACCGATTTGGATGGTGTAAGTTCGATGAGGTCGACCCCTACCGACTCTTCCATCCACATGTTACACATCGCGAATGTTACACATTGAAATAAAACTAATTTTTACGGATTTTATCGCGGACGTAACGTTTCGATTGCTTTAGAGCTTTCGCGGTCGTTGACGAAACGTCGAAAAGTTAAAAATGTAAAAATTTTACCAAATCTGCGATAATATCTGTAAAAATTAGTTTTATTTCAATAGAAAAGGTGTTAAGCTTTTGTAAACTTTGCGTTACAATGACATCCTCTGTAGCTCAGTTGGTTGAAAGCCGGCTGTGAAACAGCCTGTGGGTTCGATCCTGCCCCAGGACTAATGTTTGTAAAGCCAACAAATATTTATACCGGATGGGCGTTAGACTATTCATCTAATCACTAATCTATTCATTATCAGTCCGGAGTCAGGAATTTGTGCCCGATATGGCGATAGGCTCGCCACCTATCACATCGTGGGACGGAACATACAAGGCGAAATGTGGGTGTCCTGGTGGCGCCTCTGCCTACCCCTTCGGGGATAAAGACGTGAGTTTATGTATGTATGTATGGGCGTTAGACGAAAAAGCCTCATAGTTCCTTCCTTATACCCACGATGAATTTAGTATCTATGGGGTCAGAACTATTATTATTGTATTTGAACTCCATCTGACACACGTGCACGCAGGTCAACAAGCTCCGTACAATAAAAATAATTACTTGGCAGTGTTATCAGGCTGTTTCCTGTTGATCCCGCCTGGCGATTGCGGCCGACGCTAATTAGAATTATCGTAGACCAATTATTTATAAGCAGTTATCGTGTTGCGCCATTGTTTTGTCGAGGTGACGCTATTGGTGGGTAGATAGGGCTTTTAGGTTAAGCTGGGCTTTAAATTTTAGGTCCTAAGAGAGTTCATTGTCGGAATATGCTGTTATTGCGCAGGTCATTAAGGTAAATATCGTTGAAGAAGCCATGTGTGTGATGTGTCTCACTATGGAAGGTAAGTGTATTAATAAATTGTCATATAGTTATTGATTGTTTAAAGGCAGATTGTACAAGAAACTAAATGTAGGCACATTCATTTTATCGCATAAAGGTATATGTGTTGGACTCCATCAATAAGCGCTCTTAATACCTTGCTAATGTGACACGCATGAGTTTATAAATACGTTGTGTCATAAGTAATACCCATGAAAACAAATGTATAGCAAATATAAATTATTCTTCAAATAAAAAACCAAGAATTTGTTAATCTGCAAATCGCATTCACAATGCGCTTATTTCTTGAACTACAAAGGCTGCCTCCAGGCAATTCAAATCATGTAATATTATAATAAAATCGCAGTGTTTAAAGCAAACCCTTGATTAAAACATGAAAGCCTGTTAGCGTCACGTACGTTGCATTTTACAATGGCATTATACATCAGTGCACGCGACGCTTCACGTTTTGACTGGCCGTGTGTGGCGCATGATTTAGAAATATATTAATGTGTTGCAGGGTTGAATTATTAATACATTTTTATTTAGACATTTGTTGGTAACGGACCTGACGCGGTCGCTAATATTCACGGTGGTCGCAGGTTCAATTCCCAGGGCACACCTGCACACCTCTGGCTTTTCGGAGTCATATGTGTATGTCATTCAAACTGGAACACAACAATGCATTTACACTGCTCTTTGACGGGAGAAATAGACATTGCGGTGGTACCTACCCATACGGCCTTTCACATATGAGAGACCTACCACCAGTATATATCTCAAAAACAAAAAATAACGCTAGAGCAAAACTGTTGACACAAGTTTCTGTGAGACAAAGGTGCCAATTAGTACAAGCTGGTCATCCCACACCATCAATTATAAATGTGTGCATTATTATTTATCCGATATTTTTTCCTTTTGTAGATAAATCGTTGACGTCATCTGCGGTTGTATTCGCTTTGAGCTCATGTATTACTAAACGTCTATATGTTATCTGTTGTCAACAATATGATACATTTATTAATTTATAATACAGTCGAGGGGCCAAAGTACGAGAACAAGACTCATCTACCCTGGTGTTTTATCCTTCAAATCGATTGTGCAGCAGCTTATCTGTGCCAATGGCATTGTAGAGTCCATGAAGCATACTTTTACTGGTGGTAGGTCTCTCATATGTGAGAGGCCGCCTGCGTAGGTACCACCGTAATGTCTATTTATACCGCCAAACAGCAGTGTAAATGCACTGTTGTGTTCCGTTTTGAAGAATATTGGGCGCTAAACGACATATTGACAGCCTCCGTGGCGCAGTTGGTTAGACGCCGGCTGTGAAACGAGAGGCCGCGGGTTCGACCCCCGCTCCGAGACAAATGGTTGTGTGAACCACAGATATCTGTTTCGGGTCTGGGTGTTTGTGAGACCGAAAATTCTCTCGTAGTTCCTGATACCCACGACACAAGATTCGATCTATGTATGTGACTGTTGGGTGTATTAATTTATTTATTTATATAAGCCTGCAAAATTCTGCTGTAGGCACGGGCCTTCGCTACGATTAACGGGAGTTATACTTTAGTTCATACATGCCTAGTGTACGTTGGCGGACTTTATGTTTCTTTAAAATTATTGCGGAAACTCTCAGGTAATTAGGTTTAATTATTATACATAAACTCATGCCTTTATCTCAACAGGGGTAGGCAGAGGCGCCACCAGAACACCTACGTTTAATTATTATGTTCCTGTTAAATACAATTAATATTATTTTGTGGCTAAAAAAATATCACTCATTCTATGTATTGAATTAGAAGCTCGCATTTAAAAGGTTAAATGCCAAAAATCGATGACATAAACTTAAAATCAAATAAAAATTTGTCTAATCACCCGACAAGGCTATCCGAGCAGAGATACATTAAATTCGCATTCCACCGCCCATCAATTGTGCGCGGCAACGTTTTAGCGAAATAAATTGCCCATAAAAATGTTAATACTGTAATGCAACTGCACATTTCTTGTATATGTAATTTGCCGACGCTGAACACTAAAAATACGTTAAACTGTGTAGGCTGCGAGTTGCAAGCGCTAGCGGGGATGTTAAAAATAAATCACTAATGACACAATGATTCGTATCTGTGCTCATGTTTTGTGGGCTTTAGTTAATTAACCCAAATTACATTTGTGCCCCAAACTCAAACAATCGATAAAAAAAAAATTAAGAAGCTGTGTAATATTACCTTATACTATGAGTATACTTATCACATCATGGGACGGAGCATGCGCGGCGAAATGTGGGTGTCCTGGTGGCGCCTCTGCCTACCCCTTCGGGGATAAAGGCGTGAGTTTATGTATGTACTATACTGTATTGCTTTTATTGTTTTGTGCTGTACTGTACTGTACAGCCTATATACGTCCCACAGCTGTTTACGGGCCTACTCTACACTCACATCCCTTCTGGTCTAAACAACTTTTCTCTAATTCGAAGAAAAAACCATTCCAGACATGTAAAGCCAACATATTTAGTAATTGTGTGAACATTGCCAATGGAACATTCCCACCCGCCGCCTCTTATAACTTCAGCGCCCACTGTCCAGCCGAATGCAGTATTCTCGAAAAAGGCCGTTAAGGAAATGGGACATGTAAATGAATGTATTGGCCGGGCGCGAAGTACACGATACGATTTGGAAAAATTACCTAATTCCCCGCACTAGCGCGATGGAGACAGAGAGCATCCGTCATCTCTAACCCGTATCAATGTAGGGTTTGCACAACATATTGTTGAGGATTTAGTTAACACAAGATAATGGTTTCTTAGATTTACGCGAATGCTACACATTGGAATAAAACTGTTTTTTACAGATTTTATCGCGATTGGGTTTAATTTTTACATATATTTTAATTTTTTCTTTACATCTTTCGTGGTCATGGGGCGGACAAAGTAATCGAAACGTCGGAAAGTTAATAAATGTAAAAATTTAACCAAATCGCGATAAATTCCTTAAAAAATAGTTTTATTTCAATTAATACAAGTAAAAACTATCAGCCCACAGGCTGCTAAACACGAAGCTCGTCTTCATTTCAGAGTGGGATTTAGAGGGCTTAATTATGCATATGCATAAATATGATAACAAAAAGTTGATCACAATATTTTTATAATAATATTATTAGTTTTGTGAACACAAAATTAACACTCAATACACGTTTTCAATCAGTCAACCACAACAAGAACTCCAAAAACAATGACCAACAAAAAACATTCGCTCAATGCACTTTTTGCCTCCACGCTCAATTTTTACGGTAATCGCGCCGCGTAAATAGTGGCCGTAATAAAATCGTTTTGAAGTTTCACATTTAAAAACGACTGAGCCATCGGAGGTCCGTTGCCAAAATACAGCCAGCAAGCCATATTTATATGTGCCAAAAAATACGGTGACAAATGAGGTTTTTTTATGGTAATTTTAAATTTTTACGCAGATTGGACGATGGCGAAATATTGTTGGGTTTAATTTATGATCGGGGTAAATGAGTGGTGGGTAATTGTTTGGCAGTGTTAGTTGGTGAGATATATAATGGATTGGATTGGCTGGAATTATATCAGCGTCTTACAAAAAGACGGGAAATAAAACCTTTGCTGCATCTGGTAAGCTATTACCGGTATCTATATATTCTATTTTGTTATACATATAAACATATTTTGTCTAACGAAGATTGAAGCCGTAACCAAACATTCTACAGCCAGCTTCTCGCTCACAGCTTCAATATAGACATTTAAATAAATACATAAAAAAAATAAAGATAACTTTTTTATATTCATTTCATTCTTATAAGAGGCAGAAAACACCTGATAGTCATTAATATCAGCCATTTGACTTCCCATAATGATCAAAATTAAACAATTTTTAAAACCCACAAAATCTTTTCTGCTGCCCCTACATTCCTCAGTAGATTTCCGCTATCATGTGCCATCGAGCGCGTAAAATACGAGCGCATTAATCTGCTGACTGTACAGTATCACTGCATCTGCTATCTTCAGCTGGTTATCAGCTTAACGACCGCCGGCTTATCAAATACGTGCTTGCAAGCTTTTTTCGTGCATTAAAAATGTTGTTGTCGGACTAAGTTGAGCTCATGAGCTATGCTAGAATTTTTGTTTCAAATTTTGTTTTGAGGTTTATAGTATAGATGGCGTTGTTAGTCAGTATTTTTTTATTTTTACTGTTTATAGTTGTCACTAACTGTTATACATATTTCTGTAAATTGTAAAGGGGTATAGTCGAAGGAATCCGCTAAAATTCTTCATGTAATTTTCACAATTTATTATTCCGATAGAGTTCAACATTCTTTTTTCGTTTACAAATTGTTCCTTGAGTCGCTCCGTGGAACGCACCGAACTTTTTATATTCTCTTTCGATCCATTACTCGCTCAATCTGGAAGTATATCTTCAATAATCCATGATCCAAAACAATTATCCATATACCCAAATCCAACGCCAAATTACTAATGTCCGTTAATAGTTTTGAAGTTTTGACATCAAAACCTTACAATTGTTAGTCGAATAGTGTCTAGTACAAACGTCTTGCCTATGGTAGTTTTGGTATAACATAGAAATAAGTATGGAAAAGATTCATTGAACGTAAAAAAATATTTATTAAATCTAAGTATTGAGTAGGTACTTTAGATTATCCGGGTTTCAGTAAATTTACTATAGCTAGTTATAAGTATGTAAAATGCTTCAAAAATCTGTCACGGTCATTGTTATAGGAAATAGCTTTTATTATATCGAGTAGGTAATTTGAGCATAGTAGGTAAATTTTGCTATTTTTTCGAGAATTCTTAACACAAAACAGGATCGTCTCAAACGTAACCTCACCTTAAGCATTTATATTTCCAAGCCGTAATAGCATTTATTTATATATGCAAGTCGATAGCCTAAAAGTTGGCACACCTTACCATAAAAGCTCGTAATCTTATCGGAAAGAGGAAAGGGAAATAAAGAACTACTTATGATACTGACATGAAGGCTGTCGCCCGTACAATTTACACGTAAGTTGTTTTAGCTAATCTAAAAGCGATATTGTTCGATATCACCGGCGCCTGGGGCCCGAGGCCGAGTGGAGCCGAAAACACACGAAGTTTACCGAAGTGGCTGCTTGGGGTTTTAATTATTTTGTGTCCTTGTTTATTAAAAGGTAATTTGATATCTATAAAGCATTGTTTGTCTCCTTTTTTATGAATGCGTGTTGAGGGTTTGACAGCACGGAGGAATTACTTTTGCTCGATTATTAAAATTACATACGTTATACATTTTTCTCAAATAATAAAATATCACACAAAAATTACCTAACTTACGACTTGTAAAACTAAGTTCTAAGGACGTTTATCATGTGTACACTTTCGATACGTTTAAAAACATTATAAGATTCGTAACAGTTAATCAAATTGACACAACGATATCACAGTAGCAGAAACACCTTAAAAATTCACCCACGTCCAACAAAATCCTTGAACAATGTAAAAACACTAACACCACCCGATACTGTCTCTTACGAAGATAAAACCCATTTTGTATGTAATTCAAAGAAACGAGACAGAAATTTTAATAAGATGACAAGCTGTAACAGCATCCGATCACAATCGTATAAAACTGCCCTGAGAACAATATTATCGATGGAAAATAAAAAAAGGGCATAACACAACTGTGAGTGTTTTACAATGGGCCAACAAATGAGCGCTACGGAGGTGGGCGATGGGGCGCAGTTGGGTTAGGAGATGGGGGTCGTAGACCCTGCTAACTGAAAATTAAATGTGTAGATATGTTTAGAAGTTAAAGTTAGTTTTTTAGGTATGAGGTTTAGAAGCTTTTTTCCAAAAGGGTCAAGCCCGACAAGGGACAAAAAGACCGCTTGTCCAAATCAAGCTACTTAACTTTTCTAATTGGTCGACTTTATATCGCTGTAATTCAAACTCCTCATATTTTACATTTATTTTTCCCTTAGGTCCATTTGCTATGAAAAGCTGTTTTTAAGGTTTATTATTCTACTTTTTCGTGCTCGCAATAGTCAGTTGAAAAGTCAAACATATTTAATCAATTTACTGACTCAATATATTTTCATAAAAATATATATGTATTCCTTACACACCTCTTTCCAAAGGCCTCATATGGGATTGCAAAACACCCAAACCAGTCTCCAAATTCCCTATTTCTTTTAATTCCCCCACAAATTACACCAAGTTCGTCCCATCGAGGAGGCGTATAAGAAACCGTCCGACTACCGGCGCAGGCGCGGCCGCTTGCGCCGAGTTTTTTACATAAGCCTTGTGTGAACATTTATTCCTACTTTATTATTTAATGAGAATGGCTCAGTGGTGTAATGGGGGGTCTAGGGTTCGAATTGCAGTACAAAGGTTCGGTGTTTGAAAACATTGCGGAATATTGAGTGTGCAAGTTTTGAATATAATTAGCGTCATTTTAAAAGCGAGGCTAATTGCATTTTGTTGATATTGCATCTTATAAAGGTAAATTCACGCATAGATCATGTTGGGGTGGACAGGGAATATTTTATTCTGTTATATTTATTGCATTACCGTGTTTTTGACAAGGCACAATTTGAGGCATAATATGATTTAATTACGGTTAATTTATTCAGCCTATTTGAATTTCACTGAAACGTATTTTCAATTTATTTGTTACACGTTTCGCGGAAAACTGTAACAAAAAATCAAGTCGAATATTAATATTCTTGCATTTTTCTAACAGCATAAGCCTTGACTTTGCAAACAATTTTTCACCCACACCAAGGTTGTATTGTGAAAAATGTTAATCCTCCATTGCGTCGCGTGTACGTTACGTATTTATAACCGCAATAAACTGCCATACTAGGCGTTCAGTGGACGCAAAACTCATCGATAATCCTGCATATTGTGCAGTGAAGGTCGGAACAAATAGCTCATTGTCTCAATTTTGTAGTATTAAACGGAAAATTTTATCGCATAGAGGATCGGTAGGAGTCACTGTTGTACAAGTTGCGTGCGTTTAATAGTTTCTATCCTAGAAGGTCTCGAGTCTTGACACTATCTGACCATAATTGGGCAGTTATATGTTATTTTCTGCATTCTTTATGATATAAAACATTAATGACATATTCTGGTATTTGTGACGTCTATTATCTTTCTATAAGTAAACGTATTGCGGTCACAGATTCCGTCGGATTTTGAACGATATCGGCTTTCAGTGCGCAAGTTTTATAGATATTGAAAGATAAATATTATATTAAGAGTATTTCAAAAATTATGCGTTAAATTTTGGACAGCAATTAATTTAATGCCTAAAAACAAAAATGTTGCATTATTTTTGCTGCAACTAGGGTTTGCAGCCTCTCAACAAGCCTCTCATTGAGTTGCTGTTTTACTTACTTGAAATCATGATCTTAATTCTTAACCCTTAAAACAACTATCAATAAACAAAATTCAGCGGTCAAAGCGATCCCAATACAATACACATACCAAGATCATCGCCTAAGTAACACGATACAGCGTTTTTCGTGCTACCAACACGTAACAAATGTGTTAAACAATTTAACTTATAAACACGGGCGCCATTGTTCTCCAGATGTGTATCGGCTCAAACGTTTACAAAGGAGTAGCTGGGTAGCTGAGTGACAAATGAACACGACCGGCCCACCCAAATGCATACGGCTAACTTGCAGGGAAAGGGTTTGAATAACTAGTACTGTACTGTATTGTATCAGCATATACGTCCAAGCAAGGCACGGGCCTCCTCTACAATCGAGAGTACGATTGAGAGGGGTTAGGCTATATAGTCCACCACGCTGGCCTAGTGCGGGTTGGCGGACTTTATATACCATAGAAATTATTACCAATCGCTATAGTATTTCCTCACGATGTTTTCCTTCACTGTTATAGTACGTGGTGATTGATTATCGATACACGTGTTCCGAAAATTTTGTGGGGTACCTTGGGATTTGAACCCGCGACCACCGTGAACATGTTGACAGCTGCGTCTGGTCTGTTTACCAATAAGCCACCACGCGCTTAACTTGAATAACTAGTAATTACACGCAAGTCTTAATTAATTAAAAATGTGGCTACAATGCGTTTAGAGGTGCAGTGCGATTGAAATAGAATAAGGTACTGTATTAGCCAAAAATCGTACACTGGGACACTTTTATATATATCAATTGACATGGCTCATAGGCTGTTTTCAACACACGAGCCACTTGTGAAGTTCTCTGGTCTCTATAAAATGTTTTCCACCATCGTGTACTTTGGTTCCTATCCGAACATATAGGACTATTCTACTTTCTTTTTTAAAACCAAGCTTCATCTTAAAACGACCATTACACAATACATGTAAAGAAAATCATCAAACCATCTTCACTCAATGTTTTATCTATATGTATGAGCCATGCACGGTATTAAAAGGGTCGTTTGTCTGTCCCTTAAAAAAATCTGTGAGCTATGAATGACACTAAGGGCTTCACTGCTTACACCTTAAGTTAATGCATAAAAAAGACCAAAAGTAATTTCAAGCTCTACATTATAAACTCTACTATCACATTTACTTGGGTTTATGTATACGCATAAAATAAACTTCATCAAATTATCCCCACGTAATTTCTATCTCCACATGAATTCACACGCGCTACCACGGTTGCATGATACCATAGCATGATATGGTAGCAAGCTATCGTGGTAGCATGGTGCCGTGGTATCACTTTACCCCGGTATCGCCGGCCACGCATCTCGCGAGTATCAAGCGATACAGTTCCAACATTTTTCTTCGCCTAACAAAGGGTTTAATCGGCCGTATGTGTTACTGTGTATGGTTTATGGTATAAGATAAGAGATTTTATATTTTTTTTAAATGGCTGCTGTCAAATATATGCGTCGACTCATGCTGGGGTGTAATGAGTTCTAGAAAATATTATTATTTATTTATTATTATAATTTAATATTATACCGGGTATATCAAGACTGCGACCGAAAACAAAGCCAGGTGGTTGTTTTAGTGGTTAAAAACACAATGCAACTTAAAAATTCGCGAACAAATCTACTTTTAAGGGTACTAAATATCTAGTTTATGCGAATAAAGTAATTTACACCCTTGCGTACCATTGTATATTTAAAAATAAAAAGGTGTACATTATTATGTTAGGAAAACTATGCATTTATCACCCAAATAAGACGAAAAAAAAATTGACTATTTTTTTACCGAAATTTTCATATGTATTGTGTCTGAAGTCACTAATACTACCACCTGGCTTCGTTTTCGGTTGCGGTCTTGATATACCCTGTATAATTTAAATGCTATCTTTAATTAGTGTATAAGCATTCAGTGTTTCGTCGATTTTGTACAAGCGTGGGATAACAAGTGTTTTGCTTTTTTCTTAAATACATAAAAACTGATCAATACAGAATAGAACTAACTAGGTACAAACTCCAGGTAAATCGATAAAATTCTATAAGCCGTGTATCCTTTCATATACATGTAAACGTGACAAAAAGAACCTTAGTTTTATTATACCAAGAGCTACGATAAAAAAAACTTTTAAATCATTATGTAATCAAGTTTCACCAGCCTTGACCTTAAATGCAGGAATTTATGTATCAAATAACTTAATTTTTTAACTTGATGGTATACCCGCTACATCTTTTAACTTGAGCGTCACTATCGCGGCGGTAGCGGCGACACGTCACTAACGCCCTCTATCGGGTGTTTAATGATTTACCCCCATTCACCCCTCGATTGCACCGCGCCGATCCGAGACCATTGCAAAACCGATTAACACCCTTTAAATAAATAACAACAGACATACTTCCAACCCTTTTGTAAGACATTGGTTTTGACCAGGGGTGAAAGAATTTTGAAGGAAGGTGAAGGAATTTTCGCGCCCAAAACTTAGGCCCGAAATAAATTTACCGACTATAGAAACATTCGTTCCAATGCGGACCTAAGGTGTTGGGTTTGATTCTCAGGTCGATCAATCCACATTATGTGTGTATCGCAACGAGCCAACAATTTGGCAAGATTTCCTTAACTAGACGAAAAAAGAACCTAAAAATACTAGTTTACAAGCAACTAAAATTGTCGCCGGTAATTACTAATACCTCGGGATGACGAGCGCAGTGCAATGCCATGAAGTGCTTAAACAACTTCCCACTGATGTTTTCTTGGAAATTTTCTCTCTCTCATAATTGCCGCTAATAATACATATACAAATTTACGCCTTTATCCCCGAAGGGGTAGGCAGAGGCGCCACCAGGACACCCACATTTCGCCTTGCATGTTTCGTCCCACGATGTGATAGGGGGCGAGCCTATCGCCATATCGGGCACTAATAATAAATAAATAAATACGCCCAACAGTCACATACATAGCCCTGACCCTACACTAAGTTCAAGTCTTGTGTCGCGGGTATCAGAAACTACGAGAGACTTCGGTCTCACAAGCACCCAGACCCGAAACAAATACCTGTGGATCACACAAATATTCGGTGTGGGGATCGAACTCGCAGCCTCACGATTCACAGCCGGCGTCTAACTAACTGCGCCACGAAGGCTATAATAAAAAACGTACTCGTTAATTGTCCTTTCACACTTAATTTAAAGGCGCTATATTAACACATGGGCATTAAAGGTACCACTACTCGCTCGTAATCGAAGTCTCCCTAATACATCATCCCACCGGAACCGGAAGCAATGTTTCTTCGGTTTGGCCGGAGGGTCACTATGCGTATTGAAGTCCGTCCTTCGGTCTTGAAATATTTTTATCTTATTAAATTGTAGATATATTTTGATCAAGCCCTCTTGTTATATCGGCAACATGTATAGTGCTAGTGTATAGTCGTGTCTTGGGTTCGAATCTCAAGTTAGGTGATCCACTTGGTCATTATTTTAGTAGGTGTGAAAAATCTTAATTGTATGTATTGCCTGAGACTGCATCTTGGGCCAAAGATGGCGTTATGCTCACCCCTATTACAACTAGGGGACGAATAACGTTCAGTACACTGTAGGTGCTCCTATGATCATCTCTGCCTACCCTTTCAAGTATACAGGCGTAAGTATATATTTAAGTTTTACAGGGTATGAGGGAAAAAAGTTAAAACACTAAGTGGAAAAATATCAAACGTGTCAAGTGAAGTTGAGTGTCGTATTGGGAAAAACCCTAATGCTGAACGAGATTCTACGTGCTCAAATACCAAAAATTCCTTGCAATTATCCATATGTACGACCCACATATTACATTCGATTTATACTACGTTAATAAATAAAAGCAACCAACAGTCAGATAATTCCAAATCAAGATAAAATTAAGTCTTATGCCGTGAGCATCAGAAATTAGGAGACTTTTTGGTCTCACAATACCCAGGCATGAGACAAATATTTGTGGGTCACACAAACATTTGTCTCGGTGCAGGGACCGAACTCGCGGCCGCTCGTTTCACAGCCAGCGTCTAACTACAAAGTCAAATTATATTTATTAAAATAATCGTCCTTATAGTCACAATGGCTGAACATTACACTAAACTTGATAATTGATAATGCAGGAACCAAAATATAATGTATACAGTGAAGTTCCTACCGCAGATAAAAGCATATTGTCTTTTACTTGTTTCATTGTTCGAGCAGAATGATTCACCGCCACAAGGTCAATAGTTTGTTTATTTTATTACCAAATTATTTTATGACTAACTGAAGACGGTGGTTTTTTGTTGCGTCTATTTTGAATATAATATAGTGTAACACACTGGCCTTATTCATAGACAGTTTTAAAACCTATTTTAGTTATCGAATGTTTTGTCTTCTTCGCTCAAACTGAATTCAAAAGTCATTCGAAAGGGACAAACATTCGATACATAAAACGGGTTTTAAAACTGTCTATGAATAAGGCTGTATAAATCATCTGCAACCCATAGTAACATAGGGTTTTAGAAACTAAGAGGGACTTTTCAGTCACACAACACCCAGATCCGACGTAAAAAGTTGTAGGTGTTTCAAACATGTCTCGGTGAGGAGATCGAATCAGCACTCTTTCATTTCACAACACTGTGCCCCTAGCCGGAACATTTTGCAGTATCGTAATAGAATAGTAATAGTAAAATTTTGTATGGGAATTTAAACAGCGCCATTGTGAGCGTATTTGGAACTAAAATATCACAGCGGGAAACGTTTACTTTACTATACGAGAATTACTATACGATACTTCAAAATGTTCCGGCTAGGGGCACTGATAACAATTCGGAAGGTGGTAAGGTATAGGCTCTCATTCCTTTCACGACGTCATTAAATAATGACAGCCTCCGTGGCGCAGTTGGTCAGACGCCGGCTGTAAAACGAGAGGCCGCAGGTTCGATCTCCGAGACAAATGTTTGTGTGAACCACAAGTATTTGTTTCGGGTCTGAGTGTTTGTCAGACCGAGCTTCTGATACCTGCGACACAAGACTTAATTGATCTTAATGTGGGGTCAGGACTATGTATGTAACTGTTTGATGTACCTACGTATTTATTTTATAAATCCCTGATTTTTAGCTGACTTCAGAGTCTTTATGTTTTTAATGTTTTAGGCCAATGATATACAAAACTATATAAACATACAAACTAGCAATGTATACATCACCCAACAGTCGCTAATCTTGAATCGTGGAAGCTGACGTCACCGCGCTATAAAATACTTTTTGCTCGTATTGTGCATATGCAAAATAAACTAAAATTATTTAAGTGGTAATTGTGTGCGGTATCACTAATGGAATCTGTTGCGGGTTGATTTTGATTACAGATATGAGTGCCAGTTACTTTGTTTTTCTTTACTTTTGCTCAATTGTAATGTGAAATATTCGAGACACTCGGTTGTTTTATGTGAAAAATTAAATTTTGAATAATTTTCTTTGTGTATATGCAGTTTGTTGTTAAAGTAACTGAACATTGAATTTAAGAGTTGAGGAACAATTTGCTTTCACAATATTGAGCAGTATTTTTGATTCATTTTTATTGTTCGATACAAAAGGATAATTAACCAAAATTATAGCAAAAATCAATTGTAAATACATCCAGAATTAGGCAAGTTTTAACATTATAAGTCTATAAGAACGCTTGACAAGTATGGTGACGTCACTATTCATGAGCATTGCAGTACGGGCGAGCGAAAGAGATAATGACACACTACTATCACGTCCACTTTTAAAATACGAGAAGTATCCGCTTTTGTATTTAAAAAATATAATATGTAAAATCAAATCTAGCCAAGAGCCCGATTGTAATTGCCATTAATTTAGGCTTTAAACAAAATATTAACAATTGATCTAAATACAGTAATCCGTTTGTCATTGACTGTATGAGTCTTAAATACACAACAATTTGTTTAGAAACGGATATTAGTTGACCAGGCAATATTATTTCGGTGCTGGCATTGAAATCACGATCTCTCGTTTGTAAGCTTCTCGCAAGCACATTAGCATCACATAAATTTCTCAACTCGGGAATGCAACCCAGGACCTCACACTGCCTTGACACGAATCGACTTAAGGACAGCATTGAAGGTTGATATAGATGTTGCAGTTCCACGGAATCGTCTGTGAATAAACTCGATCGGTTCAGGCAATTTCGCAAAAACTACACAAGGCGATCCGTTGTACTGATCGCTGATAGGGGCGTAGGGTCGGCAGAATACTTGGGAATTACTTTTTTTACTCACATTGTGGTGACGTACAGGCTTAGGTGATCTCAAGGATTATTGTGTGACAAGGATTTTTTTCAAGTTGATCTTCGATTCGTGATATAAGTACACCTGAATCAGATTGTAGCTGTAGCGTAATTTTTAATTGGTATACATTTTGTCCTTAACCAAAACATTCACATTTTCCATTTCATAATAATCCCAAATTAGACATTTAGTTACAATAAAAACTTCTAATTAAAATAAAACTTAATTAAAAAAATGACAGTCTGCATTATTAAATTGGTTTCTAACTATACTACAACTTAACACAATTTAAAAAAGAGCATACTTTTTAATCTCAATTGCAAAATAACAGCACGAACAAAACGCAATTCTGACAGCGCGTCTCCACAACATTTTTGTGCGAACGCTCACAAGTCACACACGAGCCGGGCCCGTATCGTGCCATCTAATATTATTCTGGGAACGGCCTTAATAAGTCACTACAGAATGTTATCTATTCCATTTTATCAGGGCGAGCGATAACGATCTCAATCCAATTAGCCCCACAATGCAATATGGGCGGCTGAGACGCAGTTATGACGGGCCCCACGTTTTCAGTTTTATATGTTTGACTTAAATCTAGTTGGTGATGGCTTGAGTGTGTAGTGAGATGTGTGATGATAGTCGCTTTGATTGATGATGAAACCAAATGAGTAAAACTAAGGTTATGTATAAGGAAAGTTCTTTCAAAAATGTGATATTTAGTTGTGTGTGGTGCAGTTTAAAAATTGTGATGAATATAATATATGGTGTAATATATTCGATTATTGTCTATCGCAGTAACCAAGTTACACAACTTTGAGAAATCATTGTGAAAGCTTATCTGGTAGTATAGTAATTTCCTAATAATTTATGTTTTTTTTTTTGTTTCATCTAGTCCACATTATCTGATACATTGGCTTGCAACACCGATGAGTTAAGAGTGACAACACACATTAAAATAGTATTAAACACCGAAGCTTAGCAAATCTTTTAGAACCTCTAGAACCTTACGAAATTACTAACAAACGAAACCAAATTGACAATTCTCAAAATCTTTAGCATTAATCAGGTTACCCACATCGGGAGCGGAACCCGCGACTCCGCGGCGTACTCCCGCGCACGGCTCGCGTCTCACCGCGCCCACCGGGCGGTAATTTGATCGCGCGATTATCACGCTCACCATCACACTTCGCCCAAATGTGTACCGACAGCAACCAAACACCTTAAAGTTATAATAGTTTATTGCCTAATTTGAACCTTGAGGTGCTGGATTTACAGGTCCGGTAATTTAGTTTGAGGGGATTCGATTTGGAAAATATTATTCACCGCCTGCCATATCTTGGGACGGGAATAAGTTTAGTGCGCGACACAAGTGAATTTTGTACATACGTAAGTTACATTTATTTTTATACATACACACACGCCTTTATCCCAGAAGGGGTAGGCAGAGGTGCCAACAGGACACCCACGTTTCACCGTGTATCTTCCGTCCCACGATGTGACAGGGGGCGAGTCCATCGCCAGAGCAAACTTACAGACACTATAACTCAATATTTACCATTATTTTGTAACCTTAAAAACAATTAGTAGATACTTAATTGACATAGCCAACGTTAGTTATCGCTGCCAACATGCTGACAGTACTGTAACCCACCTGGTGGGGGGTCGCGGGGGGTCGGGGGGTCCGGGGGGCACCGATCCCGTGATAACGTATCGATTGAGCGGCTATCGTGGCGATCGCTCCAATGAAATGACGCCACTGTCCGCCACTGCTGAGGTTATGATTTGGTTAGGAATCAAAACATGAACGTGGGGCATCGTAAAGCGGAGTTAGAAAGGGTGAAAGGAAAGTAGAGGATGTGGGGGAAAGTTCCTGAGTAAAACGTGTGAATTAGTTTTATATAAACAGTTTTTAATTCATCAGCCCGGAGTCAGGAATTTGTGCCCGATATGGCGATAGGCTCGTCCCCTATCACATCATGGGACGGAACAAACAAAGCGAAATGTGGGTGTCCTGGTGGCGCCTCTGCCTACCCCTTCTGGGATAAAAGCGTGAGTTTATGTATGTGTACGTATGTTTTTAATTTTTGAAATAAGGATTTGGGGATGTTTGTAAGACGATTTTAAGATTGTATTTTTTTAAGCTTTGAGGAAAGCTGTCTTTACGCTTTTTTTTTTATTTATTAGGGATAACAAACAATAAATTACAATATGGTACACAGATTTAAATATATGTGGTTATGAATACATGTACCTACTTCTCACAACGCTATCCACGGATTACTGATAAATAATGTCTACAATATTAATTGGCTTTACATATTAAGTAAACAAATTCAATCGAATTATGTTTTATTAACACGCATAATGTCAATGTGTTGATTAAGACACTAGGCCAATTAGGAAAATACATTATTTGAGTTAAAAAGTTTCTACTTCAGCGATTTGGGGTTCAATATTTTTTTTACCTTTGTCGCATTCTCGCAATTTATACACGGGATATTTTGTTTGCAAAAGATATCCATGACAATAGATATAATTGGAATCAATACACAAACTTGCAAAATAATTATTTCGGATGGACACGGCCACAATATGTATGTATATGGAATTAAAAAACATAGTCTGATTTCAACTAAGATCGTCTCCAAAACCAACGGCGTGATTCCGAATCCATTAAGGCCCTCAAGGAATGCTGATGAATTTGTTTTATCTCGCGTTGCGTTATCAATGCACGGTGCGGCTGTGATTTATACGCGGTTATCAGCCGGGACGCGGCGCCAGGCGACCATATCGACAGGACAGCGAGTGCGGAGACGAGACAGGCGAATTACGCACCCAGAGATTATGGTATTACGCATCCAGACTATGATAGTTGACGGCCAAAAATTTATGTATACTTTTGAAAGTCTTTTGAATCGTTAATTAATGTTACAAAGGCGTCGTAGCTGTGTAAAAACGGCGCAATAACTCTTTCTGTGTATTTATCTGTTTACCTTGTGTGTCAAGTCAGTATAGGGAAGTAGGAGAATAAAGGATGCAAAATGTCGCTGTGGAATACATTTGAGGAGGCCGATGTCCACTGCACTTGTTGCCGAATTTGATTATAAATATATGCAGCTTTATTAAGTAACATTTATGATGGTGATATACGCTCGAATAAAGCACACTATAGAAATGTGGACAGCCCGTCATAGTAATTTTGTGTTTCATAATGTGGTTCTGTTTGTCTGTCTGTTTCGAGCAAACCGGAATAATTTTGTTAATACTCTGTGTAGACTACAAGGCAGTTACCATCAATTGTAATCACGTTGTCCTTTTTTTTTATTAGTCTGACTGTCGTAAACTGACCTAAGAACGTGCCAATTGCATATTAATCTTAAGTGTATTCACCTTTAAGAAATAAAAATAAACTGTTGAATCTTTTTAGATCATTTAAATGTCTAATAATAAGACCGTTTGCCATTTTCAAAATAGCTGTCGGTAGTAATCGCCAATTATTAATATTTATTCATTCTTTAACAGCTTTTAAATGATAAGTAAAGACTTTTTGCTACTAAATCAGGAATAAACTAAAGATAAAGATAGAAGGTTAGTCATTTTAATTTTATATTAAAGCTCAGATATTTGGAATTTCAATTATAAAAATCGCTTAATTAAATATTTTGATACAATTTACATTTGGTGTACTAAAAGTCATCTTATTCGCACATGTTTAATGATAAGCAATTATACAGTTTTTTTATTATTATTTTATCATTTTTGGGCAAAGGAAGTCTACTGCTGGACATGGCCATCCTTGAAGGTTTCCACAGGCGCCGGCATCAAGCGAATTTCTGTAACCCTTATCAGGTCGTCTATCGACTTCGTAGATTGACATCTATCGCTGTATATTTTTTTAATTTTTTTTAATTTTATTAATTAAGAAACAAACAGTCTTATAAATAATAATATGATTACATTAGTTTCATTATAATTGTAGACCTATAGTTTCCTATATCTATTACACAAAATTGAAAAAAACGAAAACTTAATCGAATCTTAATAATATGATCCCCATTCAGTTTTAGGCCATGACTTCTCCTCTTTATGCACTCTGCCCATTACATCAGCTAAGCTGCCACACTATCGAACTTATTCACAGACAGTTTTAAAACCTTTAGTTATCCAATGTTTTGTCGTCTTCGCTCAAACAGAATTGAAGAGTCGTTCGGAAGGGTCTATGAATATACTTATATTTCAGTAAAAAATAATTAAAAGCCTTTTGTCTTGACAATACTCAATATAAGGGATATATAGATCTGAGTGAGAGCCCTCAAGCTTTCTCAATAGATTCCCTTCTATCTTATATTCTTGCTATAATTAATTTATATTCTTGCTATGATTTCCCCGTAGGTAAACATTAACCGTTCACAAAGGGGAGTCGCATCTCCAATTTCTATAATCTAAGGCGAAGACCAATCACAGATTTCTTTTATGAAACTGAAGCACTCATCGGTAAGTGGTGAGATAGTATGACGTAGTGTGTAAGCGGCTCCCGTTTGTCGGACCCTTGGATGTGTTTTAACGATAAGTAATAAACTTACAACTTGTAAGTGGAGCAAGTTGTTTAACGAGTTAATCAATAATTTTAATTGTAATTCTATGAAAGCTACCCTTGGAATTTGTAACGGTAAATTATTTTGTGATTTTCATAATTTTTTTTAAATACTAAAGTAACAGTGTGACTACTATGAAGATAAATAAATTCACCCAACAGTCACATACATAGTCCTGACCCGAAACTAAGATCAAGTCTTGTGTCGTGGGTATCAGAAACTACGAGAGACTTTACGGTCTCACAAACACCCAGACCCGAAACAAATAAATGTGGTTCACACAAACATTTGTCTCAGTGCGGGGATCAGTTGTTACCAGTGATCGGTCTCGCGTCGACAAAGACTAACTCATTTATTGTTTATACCTTAATTAATATCAGCTCATAAACGTTCCACTGCAAGACACGGGCCTTCTCAACAATCGAGAGTATGATTAAAATGGATTACGGCAGTCCACCACGCTGGCCTAGTGCGGGTTCGCGGACTTTACATACCATAGAATTTTTTACAAACTGCTATGGTATGCAAGTTTCCTCACGATGTTTTCCTTCACCGTTAAAGTGGGTGGTGACTGACTATCAATTACACATGACTCCGAAAAGTCAGAGGTATGCGGGATTTGAACCCGCGACCACTGTTAAAATGTTGGCAGCCGCGTCCGGTCCGTTACCAATTCGCCCCCACGCATTCCATACATGTGATTTGATTTATAAAAAAAACCTGATTTAATATGCCATGCTATTTATAAAAAATATGTGCAATGTCAATATGGAAATAGCAGAACGACTAATAATAGAAATCTAGTTTTGGTCAATGGCACAGATGCGCAGAATTTTAATCAAATTAATATTGAATATTGTAACTTGAGTGTAACGGTCGACTCAATGGTTTAGTTTTTTGAACCTGGGTTCGTTTTTCAGGTTGGGCAATCAATTGTATGTAATATATTTGAGAAATCTTGAATGAATTATTTGATACTGGAATTTATCTGGACATGGAAGTAGGCCGGTCCCATAGAATAAGTTACATGCAGGGACGCAAGTGAGATCAATGAACTGTTTATAACTAATAGCACTTTTGCCTACGCCCTCAGGGATATCGCCGTGATCTTATGGAAATATGTAGCCCTAACTATCACTGCCTCGGTGGTGTAGTTGTACTACGGTACGACTAGAAAGCTGAGGTCTCGGGTTCGAATCCCGGGTCGGGCAAAGTGATATTGAGTTTTTCTATTCATTATCAGCCCGGAGTCAGGAATTTGTGCCCGATATGGCGATAGGCTCGCCCCCTATCACATCATGGGACGGAACATACAAGGTGAAATATGGGTGACCTGGTGGCGCCTCTGCCTACCTCTTCTGGGATAAAGCCGTAAGTTTATGTATGTATGTACTATCACTTGGACCGCTTGCTTATTAATTGTAATAAAGTCAAAAAATTATCGAATGGAGGCCACGTATCGAAAAGCGCAGCGTGGGATATCCACCCATAAGGTGGTCAGACGACCTGGTAAAGGTCGCGGGACGTCGCTGGATGCAGGCTGCCTCCAACAGGTCACTGTGGAAATCATTGGCAGAGGCCGATGTTCAGCAGTGGACTTCCTTTGGCTGATGGATGGATGGATAAATACCTTACTCTTCAAAATGAATATTTTTTAACAAGCTTCCTAGAGAAAATTATAAATTCTTAGGAGATATGCGTTCAGCAATCTGTGGCTATGATGAAACATGTATGTATTATACTTTTCAACGGCTATGGTCACTCTTTGCCTCATTTTTTTTTTTAATAAATACACCCAACAGTCACATGCATAGTCCTGACCCCACACTAAGATCCAGTCTTGTGTCGTGGGTATCAGGAACTATGAGAGACTTTTCGATCTCACAAACACCCAGACCCGAAACAAATACTTGTGGTTCTCACAAACATTTGTTTCGGTGCGGGGATCGAACCCGCGGCCTCTCGTTTCACAGGCGGCGTCTAAACTACTGCGCCACGGAGGCTGTCTTATTAGATTAGAATCGCTGCTTATGCCTTCTTGTAAAAATAAATTTAAATAAACCACAACGACGTGTTCAAAGTGGCCTGCAACCAGCGAATTACTTTGGCATTTATATTGTTTGGCCTTTGACCTTTATATTATCAATATTGTAGGTTAAATAATACAATTTTATTATCAAATTTTAAATTATATTATTGATCACATTAAAATGCCCGTATGAAATTAAGCGCAAAATGAAAGTTATTTAGCAGTGTATTATACATTTAGTAGCGAAAAAAGTTAATCGATGATAAAAGATAAGCAGACGAACGAAAAAATAATAGTTTTTATGTAAATGAGTGTTGCACACGCCGATGCGGCCGAGATTGCCAACTATCACGTACGGAGATCTTACAGGGCTGCCACCTGGTGGATTCCTTTAATAATTTAGTTGAGTAAACGATAAAGTCAACTGTGAACTTGGCGTCTTGGGCGATGAGGCTAATTTTATGGGTATAAACGGAATCTGGAGCTAATAATTTATTAATTAAGGGAGATAATTAAACGTGTCACTCACATTAGTCTTGTTTTACAATTGAAACTCTCTTATTGTGTTATTTTGCTTGTTTGTTGAGCGCGAAGAAGGATTTTTGTATGTTTTATTTAAACGAGATGGCCATCTTTTATTAGTAGACAGGTACTTAATATGAACAATCCTGCACTTTGTACTAGAACCCATTTAGAAAACAAATCTTCTGCATTTAAAAAAAAAAGATTTTAAAATACGATACATCTATCTAATGCCATACAATTTCAAAAAGTATAACACATCATGCACCACTACAAAAACATAAAACAATTAAAAATATGCATAAATTATGTAAAATCTCTCAAGTGCCAGCCCTACAGTGGAGCCCTGTACAAGCACCTGCGTGGTATCTCGTGGATCAGCCTTGGCTGGTATCTGGCGATCACCACCGAATCTCCGACCGCTAAGTGCGCTGTGTTCACTCAGTTTGTACCATCATACCACCACTGCTATTGTTTACCAAATATAAACAAATTGAAGCATTTTATGGCATATATTGACGTGAACATATGACAAAATAAAAATGAAGTTTTCACTATTGGAGTGAACAGTGTGTTAGGGTTGTCAACCGGTGAGGTTCTATACAAATTCGAAATCAAGTAATTCTCTTTTTGTGAATCTTTAAGTTTGAGATTTCTTAATCTTGAAACAAAAATAAACTCAACGAACTTGAATGCAACTAGTGTACTAGTGTACTTCTGCCTACCCTTCTACAATACCAATGTAAACCTATACATTTACATTGTGACCATGACGCAGTTTATGAAATCGCAAATATCTCATATTGTTTTTCATACAATTTTACATTATTCGACTATGAACCTATTCGTCATTGAAAACATGTTCTTAAAACACAGATTTAGTATAATTAAAAGTTAATTAACCAAACATTAAGGACATAAATCTTTGAACCAGGTACGTGCCCTTCGCATTTTCAAAGGTTACATTGATACTATAAGTAATCGTAACATATAAATAACACATCGCAGTTTTTATATCATACTTTAATTACTATATCTTGAGATAATTTTGTCTTTTTATGTCTGTCTGCTCATTAGCTCTATTATGTCTAATCATAATGTTGAATTAGTTAAATAGATATAAAAATCACCAACGTGCCAAAATATATATGAATAAAATGTCTTTGGGAACTTGTGGTGTAATATTTTCGCACTTATAGAATCAATTTTATCCTCACGTGTCCTATTCGCGCCCGCACATTTAAAGCGAAAATAGGATGCATCAGCCACATGAGGATTAAACATTAAAATATTTCCTAAATATATTATGTATATATTTTTTTTTTATTTAATAAGCCTTATCACTGAAGCCAAAAACGGCTAGGGTATTTTTATTTCTTCTCATTCCTCTTCTTCAGCCAATAGAAATCTACTGTTAAATAGGCTTCCCACAACGATTTCCACAGTGAGCTGTTGTAAGCAGCATTCAGAAACTTACAAATCTTATTACGTCCCCTGTCTACCTTGTGGGTGGATGTCTGACGGCGCGCGTGCCTCCACGCCGCTTCTATTCGGGAACTTTTCTAATCCATCGGCCATCGGTTCTCGACGCCATTGCCACTTCAAAATTACACAAATATACACGGAAGAAACACGGTAGTTTTACTGGTAGTAGGTCTCTCATATGTGAGAGGCCGTCTGGGTAGGTACCACTGCAATGGCTCCCGCCAAACAGCCGTGTAAATGCACTGTTGTGTTGCGGTTTGAAGGACATTGTAGCCAGGGTAGACACTGGAAGTAATGAGACTTAACATCTTACGTCTTGGAATGGCGAGTGCAGTGGAATGCCAAGCCTTGCTTTGTTATTCATGATATTGTTTGGTATTGCTTCTGTCCATGAGCGGTCGTATCGGTTACCATCAGGCTAACGGCATGCTTGTCTCGTCTTCACTGAAAAAAAATACAGAGAAAAGTAAGTGTGCAAGACGAAACTGTACAATAGGCTCATGTTCAGAAGAAATCTTGTGGCTGAAGGCAATATAGAACAGATAGAAGACAATATACGAGTATTAGCATAGCATACATACGGATATCAACAATACAATATCAAGCCCCACAATGTATTTGTTGAAGTGGAAAATAAATAAACAATTAAATAAACATTACACATAAAGTCATCAACAAAGACAACGTGTCTTTATCCACAGAGTGACTTGCAAATTATCATTAAATGTTTATTTTCTAATTTCAGGTAAGTGCCGCATATCTGAGAGATTCATCTGATAAGAACCTTCCAGAACAATTTGTCCGTACGTATGTTTCTGTAAGAATATCTAGAGAAAAACATCTCTGCATCTGATTATATGTGTTATTTAGTAGATTAGCTCGGTTTTTCGTGGGTACCTATTTAGTCTTTGTATTCTGTAGTGGTCTGGTACATTTCGTTTGTACATAACTAATCTAGAAGACTAGGGCTCTTCATTCAGATATCTAATATCAGAAGTCGTTGTTAAATGTCATATCCTTAAAAGTTATTCTTTGCGATGCCCACCTTGATGATGTAGATTAAACACCGGAATAAATATTTCACGTTGCAAATTAATTATTGTTTTGAGGATTTAGCAGTCATGTAAAAATAAAATAACATTATTATACTTTTTTACATGTAGGTAAATCCAACACAAATAAACAACAAAAATAACAATATGAATAAGAATCTACTTCAGAGAAATGTAGTAACATGCATGGCGTACCGGAAGCGGAAGGGAGATTTCTTCGGCGGCCGGTGGGTGCACTGTGCCGTGCATTCATACCGGAGGTATAAAGTGCACTTTCATTAATATTTTGAATGGAAATAACCTTTATCTTAACTTTAAGGATGGGTAATAAAAATCCCGCGAAATATTTTAAGCGATTTCTCCTTAAACTACCAACAAATAAATAATAACCAAAAATAAAACTTTAAACATAAAAAAATTGAAACGACCTTCCACCGACCAGCCCAAACGGGGTCGCTATCAAACATAATCATACCGGCAAAGATACCACTTTTATGGCGTGCAGCTTTTTTTATTTGACATTTTATACAAGTTTATTCAAACAGCGATATGATCTGCGACGTTATCTTTCAATGCAACGTTACCGCGAGCCGGCGATACGATCGGGGCAGCCATAGCTAGTTAAACCCAGCTGATAAGGGATCGGCGGTGGCTGCGCGGGCTGCGTAGTGGGGCGCCCGCCGTCGAGCTGCCCAGTCACTTCTACGACTCGGCAAAAGAATGACGGTCGGATTGAATCGTGTTTAATACGTTGTGTAAATGGAAGTTATGTTACTGTGGCTCAAGTACCTCAAGGAGCTGGAGACGGCGTGCGCCGGGGATGCGCCGCAAGGTGGCGCTGCTGCCGTCAAAACAGTCTGTGAGTTGTTTACGTACTGTCATTGGTAGAAAAATATTGTAAAAATCACTTGGATGGTACTAAATTAGTTTTAAAAGTGTTATTGTGTGTTATAATACAGTTCTTCGTTGAATTTATTTATGATATTAATGTTGGTCTTATTTTTGATAACCAGGTTAGAATTAATTTATTAAAATAATGTTTCTTTGAGTATTTATTAATTTGTTTTTGAGTGGTTTTAGTATACATGTTTAATTGTGTTTGTGTAGTACCACAAACTGTGTAGGAGTGTGCATTAATATTGTGTTAGAAGAGATAATATTAAATTCAAAGCGACATTCCTAACAATAATTATATCAATGTGTTTCTTAGTGATAAAAACAATGAGATTAATGTAAACAAACTATATTCTGCTACGGAATCAATGTTAGATAATAGTTGTACATTAATGTTTACAGTTTTTGTACTATTTAAAGTAATGCCCGCATTTATTTGTTACAATTTACAGTTGCACCATCTTAAATGTCCAATTTAGTTTTTAAAAATATTGTTTGCGGTGGGGTATGAAGTATGAGGTATCATACGGCGGGGGAAGAGTGCGAGAGGAGGGGAGGGGGGGGCATGTGCTTATATTATGTGTATATGGTACCTTAGCTTGAATTTTACCTTGATTTCACTACTAAAGGAGTACATAAGATTGTAAGGGCAAGTGAGTGAACCTACTTTAAATGATATTCAAGATATTACTTGGCTATCGAAGTACGGCAATATTTTTGAATAAGCCGCTATTATTATTACTGTTTATTTTGTCGTCGTCGTTGACACTGTATGAAGTCAGTATGCCATTACCAGAGGAGGTTGGGGGTTCATCAATATAGCTTCATGATTAAATTGATATATTTCTCATTAGAATTACTGTCATTCTTGTACGTCTAAAGCTAACCCCCCCCCCCTCCTCCTCCGAATGCCTCTTCCATTTTTAATCTTCAACAACTTTTAGTCTCACGAATGTGAAATACGACAGTGAACCTTTCAATTTTCTGGTAAAGTCTAATAATACTTGCGGCCTTATTCATAGACAGTTTCAAAACCTATTTTAGTTATCGAATGTTTTGTCTTCTTCGCTCAAACGGAATTCAAAAGTCGTTCGAGAGGGACAAAATATTCGATAACTAAAATAGGTTTTGAAACTGTCTGTATAAAGTTATTGTTTATAAACAGCAGTGATGACTAATCAGTAATCACTATCTTTTATATACTGATGCAACAATGTGCTTACACTGTACCTAATGGTACATGTATCTATGAAGAATAGTTAACACTGATCGACATTATGCTGGCCTGCCGGATATATAGATACCGGATAAATGGAAACATAGTAAATTTGATAATCTATCTGGGCAACTGCACTTTGCCCTAAATTTTTCTTGCGGTAATACTACTACCGAGATTAAAAATCACCAATTATATTTTAGTCGTTTGTATTCCAGTAAAAACAGCCTGAAAAAATATATAGATATTTTAATATATCTCAAAGTACACAGATATCTTAATATCAACATAGGCATGTCATAGTCTTTCGCATATTTGGGAAATTATGTATATATGCAAATCGATTATTATTGGGTCATTATGATAAAGTTTTTGGATTCTATGATAAAACATTTGATTTATTTTTATTTCGCGTCCGCGTCATGGACATGTTTTTGCGCTGCGATTGTAACAATTCATTGCCCTGATGGCTCGTGTAAGCTGTGAAGCATCAGGTCGTGAGTTTGAATCCCAGTCAACGAAATGCCTATAATGTAAAACTAGACATAGGTTTTCAAGAATTATTAGTCCCGCCATCGGATTATAATCTAGCTAGATTTAAATATGTCATTAGGCGAGTTTCTGTCATTTCGTAGTTCTTGTTCTTTTTAAAATTCCGTCTTTGGTCTTTAATTCTATCCACATATTGAATCTATTATCGATTTTAGTATTTTTTGTGTCAAATGTTTTGGTTGCAAAAAACTTATACAAAATGATATTGACGTCATACATAATGTCTTGAAAATAACAAGAAAAATACACTAAACGAATATTTTTTAAACTAAATTATTTTAAAAAAAAGCATCAGTGCAATTTTAATAATAAAATTATTGCCTACATACATACAAACATAAACTCACCGTTTTCCCAGAAGGGGTAGGCAGAGGTACTACCAGGACACCCACGTATTGCCTTGTATGTTCCGTTCCGTGATGTAGGTAATAGTTAGCGAGCCAATCCCCATCGGGCACAAAGTCCTGACTCCGAGCTGATAATGAATAGAAAAAATTCAATATTATCACGTAACCCGACCCGGGATTCGAATCCGAGACCTCTGCTTTGTAACCGTACCGTGGTACAATTGCGCTACCAAGGCAATAATAAAATTATTGTGAATAATAAATGCAAATTATTACTTGTTGAATATAAAGTATCAATTATTTAATAATAGATATAGGTAAAAATAATAAATACTTGGCGGACATCAAACTTATGAGATTAGGGTGATGCAAGCAGAAAAATGGTCACTATTCATTTTAGTACTTTTTTAGTCATCCAACAAAAAAAAAACGGATAACGGACTAACCTCCTCTAATATTGCGATGACATCTCTAAAGACTATCAAAAATAACTGAATATCCACTAATAATATAAAAATTCCAAAAAATATCAGATGCAAATCGAATCCGCAATCTTATGAATGATATCTCATAAACTGGCCATGCCACGAGACCATTGTCGCGATAATATTTCCTTAGTTATCTCGAGATACCGCATCGTTGATTTACTTACTGTCAGAGATAAAGTATACAGATGCTAATAAATGCTAATTTTTGCATCGGCTGCAGATAAAAATAGAACAGGCGAGAATCGAACCAGCGGACCACTGGTTCCGTATTACTGGGGAATATAGAGCCTTACTGCAATGGCCTTGTTCAGTTTTAAAACCCTTTTAGCTATCGAATGTTTTGTCTTTTTCGCTCAACCTGAATTCTAAACTCGTTTAAAAGGGACAAAACATACGATAACTAAAAGGTTTTAAAACTGTCTATGAATAAGACTGGAAGTTTCTAACCCTACAGTACGAATGTAGGTCAAAAGTACCCTGAACTGACGAGAATGCATGAACAGGTTGATGAAAGTGGATGAAGCAGAAATATGTTAGGATCGAGCAAAGCGGCGATCCATGGTCTCTGCCTACCCGTATGGGGTACTGGTGTATCAATCATGTACGTACGTACGACCATGGAGGCAGGCAGGTCCATTTTTTGTGAGCACCGTCCCACAAAAAACTGACACTAAATAACGGCTTTGCTGGTGCAATTCCTTTGGTGAGTGAGATGGCCGGTAACCCAAAAGCTGGTGGTAGAATAACCAACAGTGAAAGGTCTTCCCCAAGAATTTTCACGCGACCTGAAAGTATATCAGGTATACCAGGTTACCTGGATACCAGGATCCTGACTGATGAGACTTCGACAGCACGAGGACACAGTCACGCTACTGATAGGATTTTGACACTTTTACTGTTCTGTATCGTCCCATATTCGCCCACTGCTGAGCACTTCTCTATAAGGGAGAGTTCGATTGAGAGAGGTTAGGGCATAGCACCACGGTGGCCGGGTTGGTGAACTTCATCTTCATGGTACGATATACCGTCACGATTTTTTCCTTCGCCGTTAAACTGTGTGATGATTGTCTTCCAGGACACCGGAATCCCGAAAAGTCAGTTATGCCCTGAGTCGAACCCGCGACCACCGCGTCGGCAGCCGCTTTTGGTCCGTTACAGTCCACCACGGAATTTTAAATATTATACAAATTTAATTAAATGCTATAATCTATATTACAAATTCAGATTTTATAAGTTATGAGACTAGACAACGCGTTGTAAACACATTATTCTAATTTTAGTAAGATATTTTTTATTTAAATAGATACTCTTATTCTTGTACTATTAATATTGAATAATGTTTGGTTCATTATGCAAAACCTACATTTATTTTATTTATTCTTCTATGCACTTATCCCATATTTATATAATGTCGTCACGAGCTGACAAGAATTTTCCAGCGTCTAATTATAATTTTATACCTACCGATGACATTTTCCATGCTTTTAATAATAGGCCTTGTAGTCTACCGCTCTGATCTAATGGGGATTATTAGATCACAAATAACTCTGAAATGCTAGTGAAGAACTCCCATAATTATATTCAAATTTCCGTATGACCGTTTCCTTTAATTGATTTTAAAGAATACATTGAGAAAGTAAAAATGGCATTATTTTGTTCATGCTGTTTACGTTGGGTCCTGAAATTGATATTGGTTATTTTGCCTTGTTGAAACAATTAGGGCATTTTTCAAGGTGTAATGCATTTTTAGGTAACGCCTGTTTCGCACGTATCAACAAAATCACCAGAAAACTCTCAAATATTAAAAAAAATATGTAACGTACAGTTTATTAAAAACAGCTGTTCCTTGAAACCAAATTACTTTTTCTGTCTGTTTAACTAATGTCTGTGTTTTATTAACCACGACCGCGCAGTGACAGCTCGGGCGTCTCTCAGACGATCATGTAATGTGATACGTGCATGCGCAGACCATAGATTTTACAGCCGGCTATGCTGTTCGTTTGACATTGACAGCAGCTGTCAAAATACCAACGCGCCGCACGCGTTCGGTATTCGAAATTACTTTCATTTGATATTCAGCAACACTCATTTGTTGTTCAACAACATTTCATAGATTTGTGTTTTTGTTTTTTTAGTTACTCGTATGTGCTACCGAGCCTTTATGCGTCCGCTTTTTTATAATGTTGTAAACTAGCGAGGTTTTATTAATTTGATACAATAATGACAGCATTCCCATGAATATTTTAGCGTTACAAAAATATATCAGTTTTGAATAATTACCTAAGGTTATCGCTAGAAACCGTAGCCTTGGTGTAAAAAAATGATTAAAATTAATCAAACGAACATGTTATTGGACTGTATTATGCAAATACTATGATAGATACAGCGTGTTGTGTTAGGTCACTTACAAAACAGGTATGAATGTCTAGGTAACTTCAACCTGTCGATTTGAACTGTGCCTTATACGACAACAAGGTCCTTATCCACCTTCTAGACGAATAATTTTAATTATGTAGAGTCGTAATTTTCAATGATAAATGTAAGCACTATTTTCTGCTGGTGACTCTGTTTACGAATTTGATTTTATACAAGAAGCTAGTGATAGATGTGTTGTAACATAATCAAAAAGTTCTTACATTAATTGATTATATCACCTACCCCGTGTATTGTAACAATGGAGTAATGTTTTTGAAAATACGAAAATAAATCCATAAATAATTAACAAAAATGCTGCAAGAAATATCGAATCACACAATTGTAAATTGAAATATTTATGTAATTTTAAATGAAAATGTTTATAATTAGAGAAAAATTTTAGTTCAAGGGCTAGAACCCTTCACACCTGCCTCTACTGGGGATTGTCAATGGTCCTTCTTAGTTGAAATCTTATAACATTCCAATAATCCTCCTTCCTTCCTGAGTCCTTCCATCAATGTGTGAAGAAACAACTAAGCACTCCGGCATTATGTTGAACGTCAAGAGACAATAATTATTGCCTGTCGCTAATCGAAACTCCATGTACAGCATTGAATTTATTATTAGCAATGCAATCATTTTGTCTATCCGATTAAAAAAAAAACAATATTTTAAATTTAGAATCGAATTGTTTATTATATATGTAAGAGATGCGTTGGATTTATCTTGATAGCAGTATCGCGATGGAGATCCAATATTTGTGCGCGATAAGGTACAAAAATATGTAACATCAAACGGTGAACTAGCAGATATGCTATCAGTTATATCATTTGTACATTTTAAAAGATTTCTTTTCAAGAACGACGCTTTTATTTTGTCGGGGAATGGTAATAACGGGAACCAGAGAAACTATAAGAAATTTTATGGTAGGTTTCCATCACACCTCATTAGACCACCAAGTTTTAGTACTTAAGGCCTTCCATTAGTAGAAAAAGACTATGCCCAACAGTGGGCTTTATACTGTGGTCTAATATGCATGTAAATAAGTATGGCTTCACTGATATGATAGTTTACTTCGCAAAACTAGTTAATATTTTTTGCAAAAACATAATTATTTTGATAAGATCTGTAGTTAAAAATATGGAATAAATTAACCATTATGAATTGCTACCTGTACAAATATAACATATCACCACGCCAGTGTTACGAGGTAGGCAGAAAGTAATGGGTGTATTTTAGTACCCAGTTCTCCACCCCCTTTGAAGAATGAATCTACTGATATTTTTGACCTATTCAACCCCTATAAAAACATTCGTAAGGAACATTTTTACTCAGGAATCGAACCCGAGCTTGTCGTTCGCAAGTCACGGGAAGTGTTATTAGATCACTGCGACAAAATATGGAACAAATTTAAAAAATGTGTGGTTTAACTTAAAATTTCTATGAATATTATTTACGCTTTATAATGTTTAACTCATATGTCTACACATTTTAATGTTGCCAGGGAAAAAAACTACTCAATTATATATGATAAACGTGACGCGAGCGAGTGAATGGGGACGGTCGACCGGCTCCCGATCTCTGATAAGGCGGGGTGCGGGGCGCGGGCGGGGGCCGTTATCTCCGCCGAGATTTCACGTTCATTATCAACTGCTGTTTACTTGTGTGTGTTTGCGTTGTGATGCGGGGAGGGGGGACATTTGTACTTTTTTACAGCTCTGGTGATTTTCGGCCAGTATTGTGACTTTTGACAGATGAGCTTTTACCATAGAGGTTAGGATTTAGGCAGTATGGAATTTGAATTTCGAATCATTTATTCCATACCATTGTTTTTCTCTTTGCGTCGTAACTTTATAGCGAGTATTGATTAATTTGAATTCAGAATGATTTAGTTACATTACAACAATTTGACTGATCGATGGTCTTTACTATTGAGCTGTCAAATAAAAACTGAGCCATTGAGGAAAAGAAACGATTCAATCATGGGCAGATGTCTCGTGATATTGACATTACAATGCTTTGTATCACTTCATAGAGTCGTCAATTCGTTGTGCTCATTCCATGTCTTATTGTTAGCACATAATTTTACCCAATATATATTTTTAGATCAAATTGTGTCGTGGATGAGACTTCGTGTCTAACCTGTATGCAAATTCATAAAGTATATTAAATCGCAAAAGTAGTCACACAATGTAACGTGAAGACGAATGTCAGTTATTTCTCACATTCCAGATGAAAACAAAAGGTGGAAGTTGTTAAAATATGGCTTTGTAAATTATAATTCAGTCTTTATAATGCACACTTTAAAAAATATATCATTTGAAATCATAGTAAGTTTATGGAAATTAAAATCATACCTAGCATTTCGTACTTTACCTACTGTTTTTTTGGAAATTGTTTTTTTTTTTTGGCTTTGTACTTAAGTTCCGTAATAAAAACAAAAAAAGGAAATTCCAACTTTCACGAAAGTTTACTTTTTTATACTGGCACGGCAGATTAACTGTAATAATATTATAGATAGAATTCCTACCAGCAAGTGATAGTTGACTCTAATCGACGCAGTAATGCTGGCTTTATGGAAACTAATAATAATAAACACACCAACAGTCACATACATAGTCCTATCCACAGTAAAATCGAGTCTTGTGTCGTGAATATCAGAAACTACGAGAGAATTTTCGGCCTCACAAACACCTAGATCCGAAACAAATACCTGTGGCTCACACAAATATTTGTCTCGGTGCAGGGACCGAACCCGTCGCCTCTCGTTAAACAGGCGGCGTCTAACCAACTGCGCCACGGAGGCTGCCATAAACTCGATTTAAAGAGACTGAATAAAACAGAACCCACTTGCGTCATTGTGATAGGTATTCCACCAATCTGCACTTGCCAATGCATAAATTACACTGAGAGGCCGCGGGTTCGATCCCCGCACCGAGATAAATGTTTGTGTGAATCACAAGTATTTATTTCGGGTCTGGGTGTTTGTGGGACCGAAAAGTCTCTCGTAGTTCCTGATACCCACGACACAAGACACGATCTTAGTGTGGGGTCAGGACTATGTAAGTGACTGTTGGGTGTATTTATTTATTTATCTACGTAGTGGTCACACTGTTACTTTAGTACCAAATACCAAACCCGTAGCCTCAGGTCTATGTATGGTCATGTAGGGTCAGGACTATGTATGCGACTGTTGGGTGTATTTATTATTTATTAAAAGTTTACCACTAACTTAAGCCTGACTGCTCCCCACCACAGCAGCTTACGTGTTGGTAAATTACCAGAAATCTTTCTTATCGCAGTTTTCCTTCAGCTGTTGCAATTAGCCACAACCTTATCATTCCGGTGGATGTAGCGTTATATTTCCCCCACGATAATTTCATGTCGCCATTTTGTTTTAATTAACAATGTACCTACTTATTTTATCTTTTTATGTGAGCCGCCATTTTTTACTTTTTAACTGTGTTTGATTCAATCCAGTTTTATGTACATACATACATAAACTCACGCCTTTTTCCCAGAAGGGGTAGGCAGAGGTGCTACCACGACACCCACATTTCGCCTTGTATATTCCGTCCCATGACGTGATAGGGGGCGGGCCTATCGCCATATCGGGCACAAATTCCTGACTCCGGGCTGATAATTAATAGAAAACTCCCATATCACTTTGCCCTACCCAGGATTCGAACCCGAGACCTCAACTTTGTAGTCGTACCATAGTACAACTACGCCACCGAGGCAGTCTGATTTTATGTATTTGATATAATTCGAATTTAATTATCGAGTTGATTGGGTCTGTATTCTTTATAAGGATTGATTTTATCTTTAATTTGCAATCGTCCTAGTGACAAGGTTTCAAATTAAATTGATTATTGTTTCGTAACAAGAAACTTATCGGGTGATGTTGATTTTAGAGTTAAATCGATGGGTGAATGAATGGCATTTTTGATAGACCTACCGAACTCGTGCAGTAGAATTTAATTTATTATAGTCAAAACCTTCTTCCTCTCGGTGAAAAGCCAATACAAGCAAGCCACATACTAATCCAGTGAAGCTCTCCCTCCTTTCTATTAACAATATTAACCATAGGCAACACCCAAGGACTTACCCAGCAATCTGAGGCTATAGTGAGGTATTAGAAGGTCGAATTATAGATAAAAGTTGTTATCACATTCGCCGATCCTTTATAGAAAAACTAAACAAGTTAAAATTACCGAACAATGAATACAACTTCCTTTATTAAGGAATAAATATTCCCCCACGTACATTCTATTGTCTAATAAACTAACATTTTAGTGAAATACAAAAATAATCGGCGCGGTGGATCGCCGGGATCGAACCCGTTATCGGTGCGATCGGCCGCGGCGCTATCGGGCCGATCTGCCGGATTTTTTGTGTTCGCCGTGCCGTGAAGAACGTCGGCCTGGTATGTGTTATTTTAATATGCGCGTCGGTTGTTGCGTCCGTTTAGTGCTATAACATGTATTATTCGTATCAAGGTTCGATTCTTCTTTAACCATAAGATGTCCACTTCTGAACGTAGACCTCTTTAAGAGTTTCCATGATGTATAAACGAATGTTTGTTCCTTTCTCCGTCCTTCACCCTTTTGGTCTAATGATAACGCGTATTGGTTATGAGCCGTAAGGTCCGGAATTCGGTTCCCAGGGCAGTATCAGTTACAGGACAGTCTACTGCCATGTCAGAACAAATTCTAATCCGAAGCAACTGTGCTTACAACTATATTTTTAACCGACTTCAAAAAAAGGAGGAGGTTCTCAATTCGACTGTATGTTGCTTTTTTTTCAAACTACAAAACTCATATAGATTACACTCCTTGACATGGTAATCGAATCCTAGATATTATATTCAATGAGGCCATTCATCTATATTTCGATACAACAAACCCGGTTGATTGAATGTTGGTATGTGGAATAATGTCAATCATTATCAATTACTTATGTATTTCAAAATCGTGTTGATTGTCGCCAAATTGTGGTAAATATTTGTACAGAAGGATAATAACTAAACGATAAATAAGTATGATTAATGATATAGTAATTTTTCCCAGCAAAATGATAAACGCTTCTGCGATTGTAATATTTTTGGGGCTGGGTGATGCTCATTAAGCTCCACATAGTTTTGGTCTTTTTAGTACCCCCTACATTAGTTTTATGAAATGAAATGAAAATATTTTATTGAACGCATGAAATGTCGTACATTATTGAGATTCAGCCACTTTTTTCCACCACCACCCGGTTTACAAGGCTGTTTTCGCCAGAGAAAAAAGGGCAAGAAACTCTAACGTTGATCTTTTCAAAAAACGTTTACTATACAGTAATTATAAAGAAGTCGCAGCGCAGTTGAATTCAAATCAGTATCTTATTCAATTCAGTATCTTAGTCATCATCAGGACTATGATATGACAATTCATAATCTTCAAACTATCTCACGAAACTCACAACCTTGCCAATCTTTAAAAGACATAAATAATTAGTTTTACAATCGAAATGCCTGAACCGTATTATTCTGAAACCGGAGAATATTTCAACAAATGACAATTAGAATATATTTCGGTAAAATCTTTCATATATAAGCTACATTTATTAATCTCATTTGCAAGTTAACGAAGGTAAAAACTGAGATGTGTTACAAAGTGTCGAAATACGGTACATGGAGTACATCGTTCATCTGAGAGATAGCGCCGACCCGGCTACACGGCGTTCAAGAGATGCATGTGCGGGATTTTGACTCATTTCAAATTAGGCTAGTTTTTTTTTGTATATATTGCAATGAATGGCGAGACGAGCATGCCATTCGCCTGACGGTAAGCGATACGAACGCTCATGGACAGTAGAAAAACCAAACAACACCATGAATTACAAGGCAATGCTTGGCATTCCACTGCGCTCGCCATCCTGAGACATAAGATGTTAAGTCTCAATATGTCCAGTAGTTACTCTGGCTACAATGTCCTACAAACCGGAACACAACAGTGGATTTACACTGCTGTTTGGCGGGAGAAATATACATTGCGGTGGTACCTATCCAGGCGGCCTCATACATATGAGAGACCTACCACTAGTAAAAGTTAATAGTTTTATATAGTAGTTCCAGCAAACCAGCAAACAGGTCACCTCAAGATAAGTGACCACTGCCACCCATGAACATCCACAACATTTATGTCAGAGACATGTCGCAAGCCCACAAAATCGGGAAGGGAGCGGGAAGAGAAAAAGGGTATTCGGTATCCGGCAATTTAACTCACCCAACGAAGCGAAGCTCGTTGCAGACAAACCTGCCCATTAATGCTGAGTCATGACTGACAACAGCGTGGCTCTACCACAACATAGATAGATAGAGAGAACACTTTATTGTACACCATTTAATACAGAAACATTTACTGGTGGCAGGTCTCTCATATGTGAGAGGCCGCCTGGGTAGGTACCACCGCAATGTCTATTTCTCCCGCCAAACAGCAGTGTAAATGCACTGTTGTGTTCCGGTTTGAAGGATATTGTAGCCAGAGTAACTACTGGACATATCGAGACTTAACATCTTATGTCTCAGGATGGCGAGCGCAGTGGAATGCCAAGCATTGCCTTGTAACTCATGGTGTTGTTTGGTATTGCTACTGTCCATGAGCGGTCGTATCGCTTACCATCAGGCGAATGGCAGGCTCGTCTCGTCATTCATTGCAATAAAAAAAAAATGTATTATTATACCACAATATTTATGGTAGAAAGGGGTACGAAGGGCAATGCGTACAGAGTGTCTATTATCAGTTTAAGAGCTTGTTATATCTCGCTGATCTGAAACCGCATATCCACAGGGTGCACCGTAAACACGATACACACTTTGGCCGCTGTGACAGATTTTCCACTAACATATAGGGTGTTCTCTATAAGAAACGCATACCCAAATAACGATTACCTAGATGGTGTGCCGTCATCTCATTTACCGGACGAAATGCAATAGTAAAGCTATTACTTAATGTCAGGTGTTAAGGTGGTACAGTAGTTTTAAAGATCTACGACAAAACTCTACCAAATGTAAAAATAAATATGATTATTTTTCCGACCCAAATATCGACCAATAGAATTGCACCATTCGACGTCACGTGGTACAACCTACATGGTATTATACTGATATTTTTTTGAAAATTTTCTCTGGTAGTTGCTATATATAAAAAACAAAACATGATCCAGTCAAATTAACCACACGTCAAACTGACAGGTTGAATTCAATTGTGAAAATTGGAGATTTTGCATGAAAATGAGTCGATTTGGAGTTTGTTCTCTGTCCACCATCGATAAAATAATCCCCCGAATACCACACGAGCTTCAAAATGATCTGGCATTTCCCTCAAGGTTCCCTGCAAACAAATAAAGTCGTCAAGTTTTTCAGGAAAAATCACTCGCGCTTCGCGCTCGTGATTTTTTAACCTGAAAAACTTGACTCCTTCATTTGTTTGCAACGAACCTATCGGGAAATACCCGATAATTTTGAAGCTCTTGTGCTATTATAAGTGAAAATCATGTAACTACATATACTCGTATAATAGCTATTGAATATATTCTGTCGCACCTATGCTAGTCGTATGGGTTGTGTGAGAGTCTCCGGGTGAGATTCGCGTCGATCCACGCGCGGTGGGACGGTCCACTCACGCGCACTCTAATTGATTCGAGATCAACGAGGGGCGGAGCTGCAAAAGGTCGCCGGTTCGATGTCTGCGCCGTCACGGAATTTCGAATGAATGAAATTGTGTTTCAAAAGGTGATCCAAAATTATTGTGGTTTTTGGGGATCGTTTAAGTCTTTTTTACCTCTGATTTCTGATGAGTCGAAAATTCATTAATTTCCACACATTTTTTTTTTATTAGTTTACAAAAAAGTTCTAGAATGCTAGAAATATTATGTTGATTTACGCTGTTCTTTAGCGTGCTGGCTCAATGGGGATTAGTGTACAGATTTTTATTTTTATTTCATTACTTATTACACTATAATCCAGTGTAAAAATCAAAAAGATTTCCTAAATGACTTAATTGCAATAGCCAAAACAAACTACTTAATTAGCTATCCTATACATTAGCACTACAATTCTTGATTCCTTCCATCATTTTCACCACCATGAGCTTAAAGCAATCCTCTAGAATTGGACGACAATGAGCGTGAATATAATATAAAATAATAGACCAATATTAAAACTGCAACACAAAACCCCATTTTCATACATCAAATCATTCCTTCCATCACACCGTCACGCTCGGCCCAACATTCCATTTATTTCAGCGGATCGTAATCTAAGATGGAGAGCGGGCGTACGATAAGGAATGCCGCGGCCGCATCGCGATAGCACACCGGTAGAACCGAACGCTCGCTTCGGTGTGATAGGTGTTAATAATTACCGGCCAGTGTAAATTATCGCATTATCTTAGATTTAACGAGAGTTCGTAACGTTTGCTTTGTGGTTAGATGCTTGTCAGTGGAGGGTACGTCTCCATTTTATAAGTTTTTATAATAGATGGTCTAGGTGTAATGATAATCGGATTCTGTGTTTTTTGATGTAGAACACATGTTTTTTTATCAAATATATTTTTTCCAATTTAATTATACCCTGCGCTCATAGCAGTCCAAGATGCATACGATTGGTAAACGAAATTCTTTGCACAAGAAACATAATCAGAGTATGACTTTGATCGACCATGTAATTGCTCATAAGATAAGTGCTGTTAGAAAGATTTTTATTAATTGTAACTTAATCATTACATGGGCAATGGTACATTTATCAACAAAGTTAAAAAAGTTGGCAAAGATCATTAAATATATAGAAATGTAACATTATCTTGATTCATATATTTAGAATAAAAACATCAATAATTAATTTTCTTTACAATATGTACACAACAAAGCCAGCTTTAAAAACATACAATCCAAAATCATTTTCAACGTCATAAAAATATTACCAAAAAAATTGTATCACGTAAAAATTTACACTCTAAGCCCGTTCAAAAGACGTCTAGTAGGGTGAGGTGTGGGGGTTGTTTTATCGCCCAAAACGCTCCCGATCGCGGCGAAAGATGCGCCCCTGCGATACACACCGATTGTTCGGTGTGATAAGATGCCGCCGCCGCCTCGGCTGCACGCCTGTATCTTTTCAAAAAGCTTTTTTGTCCGTAATCGCGGGCCGATCTAGTTTTAATGACTTTTTATAATAGACTTACGTGGAGCGAATGCTTAAAGGCTAGTAAGGTTACTTTAGATCTTAGTCAAAACAGACTTCAACTGGTAAACAAGATTTGCGGTTGTGCACACTACACGAAGTGTCGCGTTTCGAGCACAACCAATACATTCAGATTTGAGAAGTCATGCTTGAACAGCAAGAGATAACGAAGCTCTTATAACAGTGTAGCGTAGCTTTTAACACTATAATACTGCATGAAGCATCATGAAACTTAAGTTCTTTACATTAATTTCAAAGTTATTTGATTTTCACTAACCTACGCTGGGCTACAGTGTTCGAGTAACGCCGAAGGCTCTTCAGTTATAAAAGCCTAACATTACACATAATTAAGCGCAATATACATCCTTTACAATTTACTATTTGCGTCAATACACCTTATTACAATAAAAATCGTTAACAAACAAACGAACACATCAACGCCATACAATTTTTCGCCTCACAGCGATAAAATTTTCAGCTAACCTACATACAATAATTGTTTTTATCTAAACACGGTGGTTATGCGGGCGGTATCGGCCGATGCCGTGATAACGCTGGCCCCTATACGCCCTGAATCAAATTAAAATTTTAAGGGATGTGCTTTTAGCCTGGTTTAGAATTTTATGGTATCTAGCTTTCATTCGATTCCTAAGCCAAACTTCTGAATTTTGACAGTGCAGGTCGGATTACATTTGATTGTTAAGTTGTCCAATACGCACAAAATCCGAGAATAACTGACAATTTAAAGAAATGTTAGTACTCTTTACCTTATCTCTTCCCTCAGTGGTTGCAAATAGTCCTAAAATATTTCCTCTAATTATTTAACACCGCACTGTAACAGCCAGGTTATTTGATTTAAGGAACATTTTTTTTTATTCGTAAATTCTCATATGACCTTTAAGATATCCTAGCGTTCCCCGCATTGTTTTATCACGTCGATAGTTTTGTTTTAATTAAGGGCATTACATTGGTATTGTTATCGGCGGTCGCGGAAGCGCCCGACGCTACTTTATCATTCGCCAACCGTATTACGCTAAACGGGGAATCACATCGACGGGCTCTTTTATAATGTGAAATAGTTTGTAGTATTATTAACCTCATTTATGATGCAATGAAATTGGGCAGTAAAAACCCTTTAAGCTTTTTGTCGCGTTTCTGCGATATTTTGAGCTCAATACGCTTTTCAATAAAATCCGATTATCGGATACAATAAATACAATCTTGTGTCCCTTGAATCAACAAATTTTGTCCCTTGAATAAAAAAACAAAACACGAATAGACTAAATTAAAATTCAAATGTAGAACACTTTTAGAACCCATGTACGCTGTCACCAACATGAAACATAGATACAAAACGGAAACAAAAGCAAGATTGTCTACAGAAATTCTTTATTCGAATAAATCTAGCGAAACATTCGCGTTTTAAACCAGGACCGTGACGCGAAAACGCACGTGGGCTGCGACTTGAGTGCGATCTCAACACACTCGATCTCAACGTTAACAAGCGGCCGGGGACGAGAGCTTTGTCCAGATTCGATCGGCGCCAATTTGTACGCACGTCCGAGCTGGATTTATTGGGCACGCGAGCTAGAGCCTAGGAAGTGCATGTGCTGGGAATTCTTTGCCGGGATTAATGTTTTGTTAAGTTATTTGTTGGTAAGAATTGGACAGATGGGATTGTGGTTTTCAAAGAAAAAAAAAATTTTGTGTAGGCTAAAAGTGCATTGAATAATTTTAAAATATCAGGAATATGCTTTAAATAATCATTTGAACTTTAATCAATAAAGTACTATGTACATCGCTTAGTTTAGTTACATGTAGGTATGTACTTAATCTTTCTTCGTAATATTTAGTGTAAAATACACCAAACAAATGAATATACACTAGCATAGATATTTAAATACATCTTCAGAACATACTAGCAAAAACGGTAAATTCAATTTCCAAGTCAAACACCAAACCCAGCATAAAACAATAAACCATCCCCAACTTAGGATTCACAAACATAATTCCTTCGAAACTGTGAAAATTATTCAATAACTATTCCCTTATATTTTCCAAACCGCATTCGTTCGCGCCAATTAAAACTGCCAAGTTTACACGAGACCCACTCACGCCTACCGAGGCTAAAATAAACATTGAGACTGCGCAAGAGTCGATGTGTCTGCAAACGGCCGGACTATCTACCCTGGCGATCTCGCAAGCGCAATATCATTATTGTCTCCCATCCACCAATGGATCGGCAATTCGTCAACTTTAATAATCATTGCTCGGTTGATATGTCACATTTTGACAGGTGTGAATATTAGAGCTGACGTGTAGATTGAACATAATTAATTGTCATTTTGAAAGTTAAGGCTGTCGTGTGCCAAATTTGGTTTATTAACAAAATAGTAACTAATGTTAATTTTATAACAATAGTAATATCCTCTGTATTGTTTTAATTCTGATATGTTAAAATTCAGCATTAAATCTGGCTTAATTCAAAGTAAAAAAATCGGTTAAAATTGTAAAAATACTAAATCCAAAAAGCAAGTACCTAATATTTTCTCACAAACAGATTTGTACAAAATTGTATTAAAACACAAAACCCAATAAAAACCAGAATAAACAGCAAAGCCTGGCAACCGACAAATACCGAGTTTAGCCATAAAATACTCTCGCAGCGTACATCGCGAGATAAAAGTTTAAAATGTAAATGAGACATGTCCAAAAGAAAAAGATTATCTCACTATTAGGTATAAATTAAGGGAGGAGGAATGAAGGCCGTACAATTATATTGTCACGAGAGTTGCGGATGGTCGCACCTGCGCCGGCGCAATCAGCCGGGCGATCGCCGGCGCACACGCTAAGTTGACAACTTGGCCTTTTTTTCACAAAGCAATCGATATTGCAGTTTCTAATGAAGTAATTCCCAGCTCATTGGGATATCTTGTTTCACACGGTAAATTTAATTGGATATTTATTGAGTTATTACGCGCTGGCACGCTGGGAATTTAGCTTCCGTTTGTTTACGATTGAATATTTTTGGAAATTTGAATTAATGGAATTTGAATTAATCATTGCACTATCATTAATTATCAGTGTGCTTTTTAATTTACGATCTATTATAGCATCAGTAAATAATTTTAGACATGACTAACAGGTGTAAATTTTTATCTTAAAATCTTTTTAAACAATCTTCAAGACGGCCCTACATAAATTTTCTTTTATCCTTTCCGAATCTTAGATTTGGGTATGGATTACGATCCGTTTGACGTCATTTCAAACGCAAAACACATTATATACTATCATATAATTTAGATTCGATTAGATGTCCTTAGATCCTTGTGTTATCCACTTAATTATCAGGGTTTAAGTGCTACTGAATTTGTATAAACTGTGATTTCTATATCGTCCATCATGTTTATTGAAGAATTTTTACAATTAAGTAGTAAATCTTTAAATTAGAATCAATTTTCAGTTAAATACTTCTTAAAATATTCTAACAGGACTCCTGTCTTTACCAACCTCAAAGATGTAAGTTCGTTCATGATGAAAAACTGATTACAAGACTAATCAATTTCTTCACCATCTTCATCAGAAATAAGTTTATTGCTGAGCATATTATGCGTAAACATGTCCTTATATCTACCAGAACGTCTATACACCCCGGTTACCACATCTCATTGGCAACCATTGCGTAATCTCACAACTTATTTATATGAACACGTAATTTCGAGTGCTGTTACGTAAGTTGTAATTAATTTGATACAATGTGTAACAAGTTACTCTCGGGAATTGCACGCAGTTAATTTCCTCTTATTACATTGACTGCAACATGACTTCGTAATATATTATTCGTAATATATTAATTGAATTAGTTGATTTGTTACCTCATTGGAGTAGTAATTTTTAATAAACAGTAGCTTGACGATTGTTGTGATATTGCCAAGGAAGGCAGCTACCTTCAGGCGGGTTTGTCAGCCCCCTATAGATAAAAAATACCTTTCCTGGAATTAAATGATGATAGGATATTTTCAAATCCAATTGGAAATATTCTTTACTAATATAGAGTTTTACAACATCTTATGAATCAATGGTAGAGTTGAATAATTTTGTTTTCAAAATACCTTGTAGCTGTGAAGGAGAAATGGTACAAGAAAGTCACTCAACAATATTATATTAAGTTGTAAAATGATGTACTTAAAGATAAAATCAATCGCAACAACGTATTTGACGTGTAGTTATTTAATCACAAGCTTCATTATCAAGATAATCAGAAATTCTATAATAAGCTTCCTTACGAAGATTATTTTTAAACATGTTTTTGTAACTGAAATTAAAATCATGAGCCAAGTTCTTTGTAATGAATAATATCACAAAGGAAATAAGTAAAGAATTCTAGCATTTACTAAGTTATATTTTGTACATAAAATAAAATATATAGTGCCTAAATTGTATAATCTAGAATAGGATTTGCAACTGTTAAGAATTAACTACTTTTAGCTGCAGTTAATTTTAACGCCTAGTTTATAAGTCGTGCATAATTCGCCACTCCAAAATCCACCGAAAACACGAAATGCAACAATTAATCGAAATTAGCGCAGCACTAGCGTCGACAATCGATTCAGCCACCTCACTAACGTCGTGTAATCGATACGCCGCGCTCAACGGACGTGCAAACAACAATATTTTATTGTGTGCCAATTAAAATTATTCCCTTCCTATTTGATTGTGAGAAGTTTCACGCTCAGCCGTGCCGTCGATTCCGGCTTTATTGAAAGATCTGAACAGTTTCGATATAAGCTAACGTGATGTTAGAAATTGTTGACTAATTAATATCTGGTTTAATGTGGTTTATTTTATTTCATCGGTGATAGTGTGCTGTGATCCATGAGGTCCTAAATGCCTAGGTCGGAGGATATTTGGTATTTTTTGGTTTTGCAAAATGTTGCGTTTTCTGGTAGCTGAATTTTCACCTGACCTGAAGACAATCTCGCCCCTGTTCTCATTTCGAACCGCGAGTAACATTAGTGGTACCTCCAAGACTTTAAATAACTTAGTCAATTTGTCTAAATGATCAAAAGTTACCATCTTTGTGTGGGATACCTATCTTTCTGGTTGGAACGAAAATACTCTTAGATTTCATAGAATAAAAGTTCGCCAACACGCACTGGGCCAGCGTGGTGGACTTTATAGCCTAACCCCTCTCAATAGTACCCTCGATTGTAGAGGAGGCTCTTGCCCTACAGTGGGACGTATATGGGCTATACAGTACGGTTCTAGAAGTACCTAATACCTATTACTTAATTTCCCCTAATTATTAACTGAATTAAGTAAAAATGAGTTTTTAATGTTGATTGAGTTCGATTTAACGCTGGCTGCTCGGCGACTAACGACTGCACGTTGATAAGGGCCGATAATGCACCGATAACGCGGTGATAAGGCCGCTGATAAGGCTACTGATAACGCATCCACGGGTAGCTTTTGTAAATGTAGCTTTTTGTTGTGAACACACGTGTGCTTGGATAATGGTACAAATTATTTTTACTAATGTTTACCATGTTGGGGAGATGCCGAATTTCAAACGAAGAAACGTCATGTTCTGTACATATTATGACGAGTCATATTCGTAGGAGCGAGATTATTTTCTCGAGTTTTCTTTTTAATGTGCGGCCAAAAGCTTAAGTATGAATTTTCCTTGTTTATTTTCTTTAAACTCTGTCTTACACCCATATTCTAAGACGTTTTCTCGACTCCACTTGACGTTACTAGAGGAAATCCGTATTCTTAGTAGAAAAAAATCTCCTCCACTCAACGTCACTCAAAAATTTTCCTGTCTCGAGGAAAGGAATCAACTGTCAAACTCAAGGTACGTCGCGACCTACCTTAAGGAAGAAATAAAAGAAATAATCCTACTTTAAAATTGTAATTTAAAAGAAAGAAATAAATTTTACCTTTTAAAATTCTTAAATACCTAAATATGCCAACAATTTTTTGAGGTGGGTGCCTCTACAAGATTTACACGTTTTCCCAGTGAATGATACAAACATTACTCTTTATTTCATTTAATAAAAGATTTTTGGTTTGGAAACCGTGTTTATTATTTTAAACGAGTTACTAAAGATTTCCAGCAGTTCCTGTAATACTTGTACGATACTCCGTACGAATATCGCGAACGACGATTCATCCATAAAAAATCCTTCGAAATTTCCGGGTTGGATGGTATGACCCTCCTCCTGTCTGCATGCGTTTTTTTCTCCGACTCACTAAATATTTGTCTTCCAGTCACAATCCCGAAGATTTTGAGTTCAATAATTATATATTATTCTATGTAAACACTCTGACATGACATTTGACTGTCACTTTTCAAGTGATCATAGACTATTTTCAAAGGTTTTTTGTTAAATCTCTACTTTATCTATACATCAATGACGTAATTAATGACGTTTTTCCTTGACTCAACCTCACTCGAGGAACCTTTAGTAAAGGTATATTTTTAACTAAGCATACCATTTTCGAGGATCCCTCCAATTCATTTGTAAAGTCACCTCGACTAAGATAAGGTTGAGGAAGATTGGAGGACACGTCTTAGAATACGGGTGTTAGACTCACAAATTCTAACTAACCATTATCAACGCAGGATACTCTCATAGTTTACAGGGATATCACTAGGATTTTATCGACAAACAGTCTGGTATCACCTACCAGATGCTCTTTACCACCGTCAAACAGGCTAAAACATAAAAACCCAGTAACAATGACATTGGTAATGACCGTTGCGCACCCGGCACTGCGAATTGAAATGGCATGAATCACGGGCCCTTTAATGAGTCCGCTCACACGGCCGGGTTCCGTTACCGATCGCAGATCGCATCGATCGTACGAATTGGTCAGTCGATGCGCGTGCGCACTGCCTTTTGCAGTGCCAACCTGCGGAGCCCTAAACAACTTACGACCATGCTCCTTCATTTTAAACTGAATCTTAAAATGATGTACATATGGTGCAATTTGTCTTGTAGGTTTTCAGGGCTGATAGCTGCTTCGAAATTTAAATTCTAATTCCAACGGAATAGACTGTACAGTCGTTTGCAAAAGCGTTTTAATCACCCAATCGATTTTGAACCGTAATGTTTTAATATAAGTTTGGAAATTGCATGGCCAGGGTAAAGGTTGTGTCGTTTTGTGTGTAAAGGTTAGTGTTGGCGCGAAAGCAGTGTCCGTGATAGAGCGCATCGCGGCTAGACGCGGTACAGACGCGGTCACGTCGCGCGGAATGCAAACTTTCTTTGTTAATGTTATTCATGATGTTGATAGTTGCACGTACCCTGCGCCGGTGGCCGGTGCTTGATGCTTGATGTAATTTCCGGTACTTGTATCACATCATTATTTACATTTGAGGGAATATTTTCAAAATTTTCAGAAGGCGATGACGTAATGAACTTCTCATATCATGAAATCCATTTACAGGGAAATTTTCGATTGAAAAATAATATTTCCTGACAACTGGATCATTTCCAGCAAGTTAAACGTCAAGCAAGTCATATAAAGCAAATAATTTTGCAATAAGCATAAAAATCAAATTGTGCCTATTCTATAAATAATTATAATAAACACTGCCTCCTTCAAAACTATAGTTGTACTTAAAAACGAAAATGTTAAAAAATACCTATAAGTAGGCACTAACAGTCGAACTTTCTTCAACCCATCCAAAGCTAAATCAATCTAAACACTCAACAAAAACGTTACAAAACAGTCCCCCCACGCGAATCATATATTCATACCCCTCCCCCTCTCCTACCCCCCTCCGCCGAGGGTATAGGTCAGATATTTCAATCCTCGCACGGATATTGGCGAGGTTCGTGAGGACGCATACATCTCGTGATCGTCTCTGGCCGCACCTTATCATTATATTGAAATCTGTGCAGCCTCCGTTTATGTGCGGATGTTGTGCGATGCCCAAATATTACGTTTTATGGATTTATGGCTTGTGGATTTTTCTTGGAGGGTTTCGTGATTTTAGTCGAGATTGGTGCTTGCTAGTATGTGGGGAGATGGATTGAGATTGAGTCAAAACGTTAGGTGTACTGCTTAAGTTATTTGTGTGTAGGTTAAAATAGAAATCCAATTTTTATAACGTTGATAAGGCCTATAAACACATGAGTTCTAATTCACTTAATAGTGTTCACATTTCGACTTAATCAGAACCCGAAACGCGACATATGTGTACTTGCGTTAGTAACTGTGAAAAGTTTTCCACCAATGAATGCTCTCCCTTCTTCAGTCGGTCCTTCATTACTGAGAATAGTGACTGTCAATTATATTAATGACGTCACTCTTAATGAGTAGATACTCAGGTTGCATTTAATATCCAATTTTAAAATGAATCTTTCCCTTAAAGTCGGTTAATGTATAACAAATGAACTTTATTTTTTCTTTATTGCACGTGCAGAATGCAGATACCATACAAGCAGCGATAATAACATATCGTCGTGAGTCACGCATGACTCACAGATGTCGATAGCGCGTCCTACACTTCATTATGCATAGACAATAAGATGCCAGGGTGTCGCAATGATGCAATATTGAAAAATGCGTTCCGTGTTAGAACAACCATGCAAATACTTTAATCAAAATCTGTGGCGATGATACTACATTACTACCAAGATATTAGTTTGTGAAAATCAATTTTTTTTTTCAAAAATCTATCCCATGATCTTTTGAATCTAGATTATTTCGTCATCTGGGTTAATAACAGCGGTATATTATATGCGATTTTCCCCTCATACGACCTTATCAATTTTTGTCTGCGCTATTTCCGTAGCGATAGTTAGGGACTTTCCTGGAAAGCCTACTCATTCCTACCCGTACAAATTTGTTTAACCATCTAACCTAACTTAAATTATGGTAATATGGTGTTTGTTACTTTGTTTATTTGTTATTATATTGCGTCAAATAAATAAACATACACATAGGAAATAGAAATGTAACTGCTCTAGTTATTATAGTTGTTTATTTGATTTTTTTTACTAATTCTAGACGGACTATTGTGTGCTACTTTTATTTTAAAACAGGGCTTCCAATTTAATACCTATACTTACATTTTACTTTTACTTTTTATTGCTCATTGATTTGTTCGAAATCCACCCTAATACATTCTATCAATAAAGCAAGAAAAAATTATGTTCAGCACGTACATTTTTTTTTTAATTACCTTGTCTCAAGGCCCTACAAACACGATTCCGATATCATTCAATAAAAAAGAACGCGAATATTCAATAACAGACGTCAAATGTGAAGTTGACAAGACGCGGCGTCGCGGCCGCCAGCACAATTTCCTATTCCGCCCGGCCGTCCGTCACTGATATCGATATTTTTCTAACCTATGTAGATGGTTGAGGACGCCCGGCTCCAACTTTCGAAGAATATTTAAGGATTGTAAAAACAATGCATGTGAAAGGAGAAATTTGCGTGCCGAAATCTTGTGTGTTTTAAAAAATAAACGTCAAACAATTTTAAATTTTATTTCATAACTTAAGTTATAAATAAAAAGAGGGTTAATTTTACTACATTTTGGGCAAAATCAGTTAAGTAAGGTACCAACTTGTTGCATCTTTAAATACTCGCGTTTTGGAAGATAGATATTTAATTAAGATAGACTAAATTACGGAATAGATAAGCATTATGATGGTGAACAAAACATCCATGCCGTGTTCTTAGTCTATGTAGAAACACGATTTAAACAAAAAATTGTAGCAAACTAGTAAATAATAGCGCTTGACAGGAAATAAAAACGGTTTCCAATGAATGTCTCAACAGCAAGAATATCAAAACCTTTCATACAAGAATAAACACATGCAAACAAAAGATAAACGAGTAAATTGAATGAACTATCTAAGCGGATCTGCGCGTCACGCTCCGTGTAACTCCAAATTTCGCGCCAACAAACAAAGGAACGGTTCAAACGAATGAAAATGAACGAATGAACGAATAGATTGAAGTGAACAATATCTTATTTCGCAATAATCCAGTGTGGATGCTGTACTAATTTCCTGAAACAGATGGGCGAACGTTGGCGCGTCCTTGTTATTTTCAACTTCACTTTATGCTGAACGATTGTTTTGAATATAAAATAGCTCATGTTTATTTGTATTCGAAAGGGTTTACGTTTTAATGGGATTTGTGAACTATGATGTTGGATAATGTTTTATGATATTAACACTTTGTTTTTGAATCGTCTGTTTTAAAAACTCCCTAATATAGTTTTCCTAATATTTATTCCTATTTTATTTGTAGTTTAATCTTCGTGCTTTAGCATCATGATTAATCGTCTTAACTTAAATTACTTTATAAAGTCTCTCGTAGGTTCTGATACCCACGACACAAGACTCGATCTTAGTGTGGGGTCAGGACTATGTATGTGACTGTTGGGTGTATTTATTTATTATTATTATTTATTATTTATTAATTTTATCATGATTCTAATTAGATTCTCAGCTGGTGTCAAAATTATAACTCATGTCTATATTTCTGCAACTTGTCCAATAAAACATGTTTTGCCATGTTAACATGGAATCAGATGAGGAAGTTGCACAAGTATAATTAACTTCTCTTTCCTTACCAAGATAAAGATTTCCTCACTTTAATTTAACTTTTTATTTACATTATCAAAGAAGACTGCAAGTTTCAGCTTGTTATCTGTCGTAGAAATGCAATATTTTTAATCAACGTCTGGTTTTACGATAGATGTAATGTAGCAACTGTAAAATTTCATAATATCCTGCAATTACTCACACCAATCAAATTAATATATTTTGACAGATAAAATGCAGCAGTTGCAAATGTTGATTTAATTTTTACAATATCCGTCAACGAAATAAATTTTCAACATTTTAATGAGGTGATGGTGAGAAATCTCTTTTAGTTTATTGTGTTCAGTCAATCAAAATTATTATTATCTGTCATAACACAATTAAATGCATCAATACCCAACATTCTCTACATGCAGAATCGACAGTTTTTATTTCTGTTTCTGAGCTGCATTAAATATCGCCTAATTTGCTTGAAGAGACATCTCTTGTTGCCAAACGACATTTGTCGCCTGCCATTCAACACAATTATAGCTACAACTGAAAACCCCAGGATTACAGACAGGAAGAAACATATTATGTTGCTTTCTTACCCAATTTCCGCCATTACACTCGGTCTTTAGCATTCTCCATTAATTGATGTAATTGCTTCAGAAATATAGTAAGAGTTTCATCTTCTTTGCCGATCTATCTATCAACCGTAGAATCACAGTTCGGCAACCGTTACCAGATGGCGCTGAGTCAATTTGTCGCGGCGTGTGTTCGTCGCTCGTTGGCAGTTAATAAAGAGGTGCAAGAAGTGGCAAGTTCTTTGTGTTAGAGCGCGCTCGATTTATCGCAGCCTCCTCCGGGCCGTTTCTGTGGGCCGTTTCATTTCCTGCGCTCGCCTCTTGTCGAACTTACGGCGCGGCGCAAGTAACAGGAGGTAGGTATTTTGAGTGTTGATGTTTTGTTCCGCTGTGATGTTAGGTCTGATTATTTAAATGGGTATTTTATTATTATTTTATGTGCGATAATTCAAAGGCGCAGTGAGCTGTGGGTTCCTATTTATTTTATGCAGCATCGACATGATTATTGTATATAATTTAAGGGTTATACGATAACGCGAGTTCAATTTGTTATTAAACAAGATATTATGACGCCCTAATTTATTTTTAAAATTAGTTTTGTCCACCTTCGTCATATAAGTGTACTGTCTATACTTCATCTGCTATCTAAAGACGTGTCGTAGACATTTCCACAGCAACGTGCTTAAAGTTGGCCTTTTGCAAACTCTATTAGATCGTGTGCCTACCTGTCGGGTAGACGTGCAATGCTGCCTTTACTAGTTCGGACCACCAATCGAAAACCTTTTGCCCCATTGAGCATTAGTTCTCGATCCCTTAGCTGCTGCCACTTCAACACTATACTATAACACGCTTAAGGATCTCCTGATTTTTTATTTGGTCTCATATACGGATATTATAGCCCATCCAATAGGTTGAGTGATCTTGAATTAATAATTGATGCCAACAATAAATCATAATTTAAAAAAAAAAACAACTATGTCTATTAAATAAAAAATATAAATGCACAGATGTCTATTGTAGGTATAGCGTAAAGTTAATAAAAAGGAACTAATACATTTTTGACAGTAGTATTTTTGGAAACATCTAATCCCAATATAATACGTTAAATGTATGCTGCGTACCGTAAAAACCTCAATGTAATACAAACTACTGACTATTAATTAAATACCGCTAACCTCCCAACACTCGCGCCACTCACCAACACTAGAACGCGAGAGGATAATCACATTGTTTCGCTTTTGATTCATTGCACTTTGGTGTCGTAAACTTTATATTTTATAACGCTTCTTGACTCAATAGGATATTTGTATTATTTACATTTATCATCGGCAATGGCGCGGCTTGTTATCCTAACGGCTTTTATAATTTGTAAAAGTAAATTGTTTTATTTGCTATTTTCAAGGCGTTATACCTGTGTTGCCTTGGTGAGTTAAAAAAAGTAGTTTATTACGAATAAAATCTTTTTTATACTTTTATTAGTGTAAAATTCATATCTTTAGATTTTTTTATATTATTTGGTAATGATGTTAAGTGATCACCGCCGCCTATTAACATCTGCATCACCATAGGGCATGGAGATGCGTTGCCGGCCTTTAAGGTGGGAAAATGCTCGTTTTTAGAAGTCCGGGCGTATTTGTTCAGAAATGCCGCTGCTGCAATTGGTCCCACAGATTTGTAGTACGTGGAAAAATATGTCTGGGTATGTCCAATTGCCAAAACTTGGTCTAGCGGTTGAGTTTGTAGAGTAGAATAACTAAAAACTACATTTTTTCTCAAATAACCCAAGATATTGTGACCTTTTAATGCATAAATCACAAGAAACGTGATTATAACCTTAAATTAATATTTACTCCTTATTTTTTCTTGTATTTAATTGTTATTGAATTTGCGTATTTTGTAACAAATTAGATCTTAATTATTTGAAAGCTAAAATAATTAATATTTATAATTGTTTTTCTTAATTTCAGGTAAGTACCAACCAGAATCTGGAAAAACTTCGGAAAAACTTTTTTTATTTTCATAACTACCATGTAAGTGAACCACATTATGTGACATTTTTATAATATCAAGCTTTACCTATGCACAGATAATATGCACTTATTTTGACTAAAAAACTGTTGATACTGAAACAATGCACAAAAGTTTATCAATCGATAAACAAACCCTTGTTATATCGATTAATCAACTTAATCAATTGCGGCACAACTGAAAGTTCGATTAGCGATACTAGAGCTGTGCTCTCGCAATCGATTGTCGATACTAAATGCTAGGATATTCCCACGCTGTTTCGGAACTATAGTTTAATGTAATTATTAGCAAACTAGTTATCCGATACAAAAATATTTCGCGAATTAAGTGCACGGCTTTATATCGATTGTAAAGTAAAGATACCTAATTGATTATGTGTAGAAACGTAATTTAATAAATTATCATTAAGGAAAACAGTGTTTATCTCACTGGATCTATTAGGAACAAAACGGAATCAAACGATCAGTTACAGATAACATTATAAAAGAAATCAACAAATCTACCGATTGTAAACATTTATTTTTATCGTAGTGAATGCATTGATATAAACATGTTAGCGTGTTGTAACAAAATATGTGACAGCATTTTTTATGCAATAAAGTAAATCTGAATTAGTATTTATACTTTCCAATTTTTGCCATAATTTTATTTTAATACATATTATGTTATTTATTAGGCTTTATGTACCAAGGCTGTATAGGTACACCACCTTACCACAGCCATTTAAAAATAAAAATTACAGTCAAGTTCCGCCTGCGTTGAACCGAATTGGACTCAATAATTGTTCAATAAGCTTTTGAAGTGGCATTGGCGATCGGTCCGCGAAGGCAGATTAGCCGCGCTCAGCCCCTCAATGTACGGCGTGATGATGCTCCACAGATCGTATCGGGGCTTGCTCTTTCCACGCCGAGGCCCGCCCTTTCACGAGGGGTTATTGATACGGCGCCAAGTGGATGAAATCTTTCTGTGAAAGGAATTTTCGCTGACTTGAGCTGAGCAAGAATTGAAACGTTATTTACTTGATTTGTTTTGTGTTGATGCCGGTAGATGGCGCTGTTTCTGAATAGTAAACGTTGGCGAGTTGAAAGCTGTGATTCCAAATTTGAATGTTTCAATAATTTCCTTATGGTAGATAGCAGCTGATCGATTAAAGAGGAGGCTCGTGCCCTGCAGTGGGAAGTGTATGGGCTGATAAAGTGCATTATGATACCTTCGTTATTTTCGGTATAAGACTTAGCGCGATGTTTATAGATTTTGTATTGAATACTAATTTATTGTTAGCGATGACGTACGACAAACACTCCCAGACATCGAACCCTGTCCACCCAGCAAGATTAAACTCATGAAGCAACAGATTATGACAGTGTACCCATTATCTGTGTCAGAGTGTAGTTGAGTAAGTGCTGTACGTGGTATTGGCGGCCATTACTGGCGGTGATTCATGCCGACCCCCCGTGCGACCCCCGGCGACCCCCCGCGACCCCCCACCGCCTCCAACCGCAAGCTTTCTGAGATAAACGCACGTTAGCCGATATTGTCTCGGTAGATATATACGTAAATAAATTACTAGTATTTGCATAAACGCTTGGTCTAGTATTACTTAGTTTATTGAAGTGTGTAATGGAAGTTTATGGTTAAGGTCTATTGAATACAAGGATTTGTCCTAGCTACGTTGTAAGGTCAACGTTGACAAGTCCGGACTAAGGTTGAGCAAACAGCTGATAGAGCTTAATATAGTACGTGAATAAGACAATTTTGCTATTTAGGTAATTGAAACTATCCCTCCGGCTGGCATGAAGTACAGTAATTAGTAAATAAATACAACAACTGTTGAAAACAAAATTGCAATTAAACAGATTTGTGCAAATAGATAGTTGATAAATGTGTTACATTTATTAATGTTTACTTACAACTAGTGCAATGCATGTTAGTTTGCAACCACCCTCTGCCGAAGTCCAGTCGAAGTTTGGAATTGTTCAATGTTTCGTAATCTTTCCTGTGTTAAAAAAATACGTCCTCCTAATAAATATCACCTGATAAAAAATCATTTGCAAATAAAAAAATATGGCAAAAATATTAAGTGATGTTTCCGCAACAAATCATCATTCATCAGAGCATAAACGAAACGCAATCTTAAAAATACATTATGTCAAAGTGACAGCCACAAACTACCGAAAAAAAGGCGCGAAAAACAATCGACAAATTCACGACCAAAACGGATCGGACATTTATTGTTCGCTATCGTAACATTCCACCTCTGTTGTTTATAACAGAAACGGCCAATTTGCTGGCGGAGACTTTTTATCACATTTTTGCCTATTTTTTCCCGCGGTACACGTCGGACAAAGGCGATATGACAGTATCGGAGGCAGCCCACGACGAAAAACGAGGAACTAGTAATCGAGCAATCGAGTAAAAACAAGGAGCGGCCGGGTCGGCCCGTCCCGGCGCGCACCGGCCCGTGACAATTGCATCTGCAATCAAACCGCGCCCGCCATATTGGATTATTGCGCGCCGCCATATTTTGATTAAAGTGTCTGTTTGATTTTATTTTCATTTACCAATACTCGTACGCTCGCAACTTTCATGAGGTTCGTGTGCATTACACTTAATTAACCTCGCGCAAGTACTGTGATGGCAATGAATTTTTCACCAACGGTTGATAATATAACCCCAATAGTAAAACCATTATTACCAAGCGTCAAAGCACCCTTACATGTTTTAACAATTAATGTTTTTATTGTCCTTATTGTGTAAAACACTCTATAGTTACTCACTTGAGTACATTTGTAGTAACTTTGATGTCCGCAATAAAGAAATGACGCTTGTGATGGTTTCATTCCGTGTCATGAAAACTACAGGAGTATATTGTCTTTGTGTGCCGAAGTCTCAACCGCAGACTATTAAATCCCAACTTTGAACATAGTTGGGCTAAGGCTTTAAGTTTGGCAAAAAAAAAACACTGGCTTGAAGGGCCGCTTTGCGTCGTTGTGGTGACAATACAATTATCTGACAGTAAAGGACGGTAAAGACCGAATAAAATAGCGATCATTTAGAAAGATGATTTAAAATTAAAAAGTGCATGGTAGCCTGTTGGTAACGGACTAGACGCGACTGTCAACACGTTTATTTATTTATTTATTTATATATTCTTTATTGTACACCACGGAAAAAAGACACAGACAATATCAAAACTAAACAATAAGTACAATCGGCGGCCTTATTGCACAAGGCAATCTCTTCCAGGCAACCTTGGGATGGACATAGAAGAAAGGAGAGAGAAAGGGCAGTCTAGGGTGTATAGTGACATAAATATAAATAGATAAATAATAATATTATAAATAGATAAAGAAACAATAAAATAAAACACAAATATAAACTCATACAACAAACATACATATTACATACATACATATTATATTAAATATATATATATATATATATATATATATATATATAGATATATACATAATAAATGTTAAAGGAATAGTAAAAGCACAGCAATATGTGAGTTCAGTGAGAGAGATAGTGCTCCTTGACTTGTAATTTGAATGACGATAGTGTTCGAGCCCGTCTTACGACATCTGGAAGAGAGTTCCACAATCGAACAGCTTGTACGGAGAATGACTTGTCCATAAATGTCGTGGTGTGTACGGGCATTCTCAATTTCAGATTCTCCGATGACCTCAGGGATCTTTCGTGGGAATTATGGAGAAATACAAAACGATCTTTTAGATAAGAAGGGGTGAGAGGATTAAACAATATATTATATAAGAGTGAAAGAGTGTGAGCATTCCGACGAAGCCGTATGGGTAACCACTTGAGCTTAACACGAAATTCAGAAACATGGTCAAATTTGCTTAAACCAAATATGAACCTTATGCATAGATTTTGGAGACGCTCAAGTTTATTAAGTTGGTCTTCGGTGAGATCAAGATAGCTGACATCGGCATAATCAAGGATGGGGAGTAGGAGTGTTTGAGCAAGCGAAATTTTCGTGGCAACCGGTAGAAAATTGCGTAACCTTCGCAAGGACCTTGCTGAGGCAAACATCTTTCGACTTAATTCTCGAAGCTGAGGACTCCAGGTGAAGGACTTGTCAATATATAGACCTAGATTGCGAACGGAGTCGTTATATGGGATGGTTATACCATCACAAAAGACAGGAGGAAGTTTAGTCCAATCTAGCTTCGAGGTCATCCTGGGGCTGCCGACAACAATGACCTGAGTTTTTGATGGATTAATCGTCAAGCCATGAGCATTACTCCATTGACAGATGTGTTGTATATCAGAGTTAATTGTCCCAATCACGTCGAATATCTTATCCGTAGGAGCTTGAGCGTAAATCTGGAGATCATCCGCGTAGAGGTGGTAGGAGGAGTGAAGTTGATTAGTTATGGAGTTAATGAAGACAGCGAAGAGAAGAGGAGATAGCACGCCGCCCTGAGGTACGCCAGCAGATACGGGGCACCAGGAGGAAAAGCTTTCCTCCACACTGATGCGTTGCCGGCGTCCATACAGGTAACTATGAAACCAATCAACTGCCATTGGAGATATGTTAAGAGAACGTAGCATGCAGAGTAACACGTCAAAATCGACGGAGTTAAAAGCATTGCTGAAGTCCAGCAAAGCAAGGACAGTCAGCTTGTCTTCCTCCATGCCTGATCTGATGCCATCCGTAACATGAATAAGAGTGGAAGTTGTGCTATGACCAGGACGAAACCCTGATTGGAGAGGATTGAAGAGTTTATTTTTGGAAAGGAAATCATGAAGTTGAGAATGGATTAGACGTTCTAGGACTTTAGAAAGGAAAGGGAGTATGGAAATGGGTCGGAATTCGGAAAGCAATGTGGCACGTGACCACGTTCACGGTGGTCGCGGGTTCAAACCCCAGGGCACACGTCTGACTTATCGAAATCATGTGTGTATTGATAGTCAATCACCACGCACTATAACGGTAAAGGAAAACATCGTGAGGAAACCTGCATATCGTAGCGATTTCTACAGTATGTAAAGTCCGCCAACCCGCACTAGGCCAGCGTGGTGGACTATATGGCCTAACCCCTCTCAATCGTACCCTCGATTGTAGAGGAGGCCCGTGCCCTGCAGTAGGACATATATAGGCAGATACAGACAGAAGGAAAGCCTACCATAGCACCCTGTAGGATAGCACTAAGAAACAAAGATTGAAAGACTCTACATATTATTATCCTCAATGTTTTAAATTAATGCTTGGATAACGCCAATTTTCGGTCTCCATAGGATACATTTATTTGTATTTTTCGGAAATACAGTTGGAATTAAGTATTAAGTAAACCTTTTATGGTAACGCTAACAATAAATAAAGAAAGAAAGACTCTACCATTATTTCAAATGTTTAAAATCAATGTCGGAATGATGTTAATTCAGTTGCCCATAAGAGATTTTAATATTTTTTCTTCTGAAATACAGTTAGAACTATTTATTAAGCCAATTCTGAAGTATTTGAGTATTTGAGTCTAAAATTTAAATAAGTCGCTACCTCAAGACTTACTGAAAAAATATACTATTTTCTATAAAATAGCCGACATTAAAACTATCCAATACATTTCTTGATACCGTAAGTTTCTCGGAAGGTCCACCGCACAATAGTGTTGCGCCTCGAAATATTCTTATTTTATCGAGTATCGTGCGCGCCCGTGTGGAAACCAGATAGTGATGGACCGTGGCTACACTCGATACGCTGTGTGCAAATCTATTCATATTTTTCAATTTTTCTCAAAGCTTTCAGACAGGTGGGCTTCTGAAGGTTTAGCTCCCCTTTATGTTGCTTTGGTAGTTTGGATATTACGCTTATGTTAATATAAATAGGTCTAACAGCATACGAAGTTTCTGAACAGTGATGTCTTGTGTTTTATTGCTATTATCGGAATTAAACGGTGGTCTTTTCGATTGATTCATATAGCTTGCTGGAATTACATTTGTGCTCTCTACAGCCACACTTTGAAGGAATGATAAACAAACAGAAACTCACTGTGATTGCTCTAGTTATTAATAAGATAATCGTAATACGTATGCCAAGTAAAGATGACTTCCCATTTAACTACGCACTGCAACTTAAACTGAACAGTAATCTGAACTCGGCACCGCTGATTTTAGAAGTATGTTATAACTAAGAAAAGCGAACCTCGCAAACCAATTACATCCAATCCAAACAAAAGCGCAAAAATGAGACAAGAACGAGCTGTCGCAAACTTGGATTGAATTGGGGAACCCATTCGCGCGATCACCGCACGTCAATCACGATGACAGTTTTAAAAAAAATCCATAATTCCGGAGGAGGCAATCGGCACCGCGGTACCTCGTCACAAAGCGGCGCTCTCCGCGGCGACATGGATTGGTAAATTAAAATCTCTCGCAACATTGGCGTCAGTGTCGGCTGTCGAGGCACACCGGCGTTGCCATTCGATTTCAGGCTTGTTCTAAATATGTCAACAGTTCTTTGTTATCTGGGGACTCGTGTGCGGAAATGAAAGCATCGGCAGACGTGTGCATTATCGCATACCATATTATATTGGACGGGCTGAATTACCTGCCAATTTTATGAAGCCGCCATCCTGTTTTGTTGACGTATAGACTAAACTGACAATTGTTACTTAATTTATAGATCTACCCTGTCTTCTAACTAACCTATAGCATGGAGTGATACTAAATGTATTTGGAATAATAATATTTAGGAATAATTTGCGGATAATAAAGAGTGCAACTACATATTTTGGTTGCAAAAATTTGAAATCCAAAACTTTTATTCAGAATTCATGACATTTTAGACTGGTAGGTATTATCGTATAAATATCACGGTTATATAGATTACTGTTCATAAATGATTGGTATTTAATTCTTCGTCAATCATATAAGGCAATTGTGGACATATTCGATTGATTCTTAGAATCTGTTGTTTTTTTGCGGTTTGCCTGCTACTCAATTTACATATTCGTCACTGTTTTGTATTACTTTGAATTCCTTTGGAACATTTATTTTATCCTAAAAAATGAATATACAGATCAGTTTGGAGAACCCACAATTACTAATATCCCTGCTATTAGGGGAATGATCTAGGTTTTCGTCTAAGAAGGAAACTACTTCATACACTAAATCAGGATTTTTTCTATCAGACGAAATATACCAAGATGTTAATAATTAATCATCTGATTGAATCTAATAGGACCATTACATTAGCAATATCCGGTTTATTGAAAATGGTGTTACCAGTCTACGATTATGGATTTGATTACTAAGATACCATTCTATTAACGAAAGTATTTTTTCTAATATTGATACGCGTTATCTTGTAAGCAGAAAATATTTGATGAAGATTAATTGGTAGATATCAAATGTGTCTTTTTAGACAAATTTAAGGCGTAATCAAATTGTTTTGTTACAGTAAAAGGAATCTGAATCATCACCTTTGCCTTTAACGCTTGTTGCTAACACATAAGTCAAATAATAAGTTAACCTACAAATAGATTGGGTAACAATGGTAGTTCAAATAGTGGATGTGAAATTTCGCCTTTTTGCTAGTTAAGCCTTTGATAATGAGATCAGATGCTCACGTAATAACTTCAAGCCTTTTTACTATTTTAATCCTTAATTTTCAATCCTCTCGCTGTGTATCTGCGTACATACATTACAGATGGTTCCAGACATCTATTTCTAATAACACCCCTAATAACATTAATACATTAAACTGGAACCTATTATAACCGCTAAAACCAAAGCGACCGTTCACAACAGCACACTGTTCCAATCGTCAAAAAAAACGGACAACGGGAGCTATTCAAAAACCGCTTCAATTTGAACTTTCACACGATAATTCGCAGGCGGGTAAGAAAATTTTCATGAGTGACGTATCAGGGGGCGGCAGACTATGATACTAGCTCAGGTGCCGCTCGACTAAGCCATTCTCCATTGCAATGAAAAAGTTTACGTCTGTCGTGTATGATAGCGGTGTTTGCGTCGACACTCGCTCGCTTCCTTGGGAGTTAATGGATTTATAGCAGGTTTTTTTAAGTTTGTACGAAGGATTATTATGGGTTTGTTTTGTCAGTTTAAGGTTGTTTTAGACTTAAATGTTGAGTAGTTTGTCGTTTACTTTTTGTTTCAACGTTTTAAACTTGGATAAATATTTCCGTGAATGTTTGTTGATGTATTTATCGATTTAGGCAATATTTTAACTTTACGTACTTGTGTGGTTATTTCTGAGTTTATTTTAAATTACTTACATCAATGTTTAATCATTATCGAATTTTTGTTATTAGGCAGACCTACGGAAAACATTAAGTCTCTTTTGCAAACCTCCAACCTTAAATCTATCACATTTTTTTTGAACCAGCAATGATGCGACAACACCTTTAAAAAATTACACCTAATACCCATAAACATAACATTAGTTTTAAAAAAAGTCTCCGGCGATGACTAGTGAGCGCCAGTGGTTCGCTTATCTCCGGCGGACAAAAGAATTTTTGACGGCTGAGCAAACATAATAGAGGCGCGCGGATCGCGATCGAAATCTCACGTCGGACAGGTGACGTGTTACGTACGATACATCGCCGCGTGAATAACGTCAACACATTTTTTTTTGTGAATATATTTTTGAAGGGTCCGCTGATGTACCCACTGTGCGGTTTTTGCGTATCGGTCAGTGAGATTGGCTGACAATAGTCTAGTTCGGTCAATATTTGTTGTTAAAGGCTGGTCAGACATCTACGATTGTCTAGCTGTTGTGGTTTATTAAGGGTTAAAGTAATAGGCTGTTTGCTATCTCTTCCATTCTATATTCTGAAAGGATGGTCAAGGGTGTGAAAGTCTTCAGAAGATGACGATGATCATAATCAGTAGATAATATTTGCTAATCATGAATGACAGGATTTAGCTCTTAGACTCCCACCCCTCTATTCTTATAATGAGCCCAAATTCCGCAAAAGTAAATGTAATGTTATCAGTTTTACTTTTCGCTGAATTTAAAGTATTTTTTATTTAACAAGAAGAATGTTATCGCGGCGATTAGAAAGCGAATGTAGAATTAGGTAGTTAACGCTTACATTATTTCTACTTTATCGCGCAACGAGACTTTATCCGTGACTTGGTTTAAATTAATATCAAGCGAGCTAAAACCTACTACTTTACTTTTTTCATAAATACTGCAGTATGTTTTACTATTTTACTTTAAATTCACTGTAGTCTTAAAGTTAATATTTATACCCTACTGCGAAATCTGGATTAACTGTTGTATTTTAAGGTGTATTTAATATTTCAAGCCTGCATTTAGAACATCAAAGATCATATTTAAGACGCAATACCCATATCGCCGATTAAATCTTTTTACAATCTTCAATGAAATCACGCACCTTTGTTTTTTCCATTGTTCCATATTCAAAAATGTGGCCTACTCATTATTTGATTTAGTAAGTATAGATAAATTTGTGATCAATATCAATCGGTAATTAGTAATTAGTTAGATTTGTAATTAATTAAGATTACTATCGTTATTCAGCAATGTGTTCACACCGACAAAGATAAAATTAGAAATATTATGCTTTCTATCGATTCATTCGACTGGCAACGCCTATTTTACAGCTCTTAGAAGATAGCGAACGGAACCTAATTGCAAATATCTAAATTATCAGCGGCGGCCACAAATTTCCAACTAATCTAGTAATTTAAAAGTTGAAAGAGAAAAAATTCATTATCGATAGCCCGTTTTCGAATGAATACATTTCGCACCATAAACTGTGTTCGTTAGTTTAATTATGTGATAATTATTCTGTCGCAGGTAACTAAAATGAGATAAACGTTATCTACAAGCACTGAATGTGAAGTTTTGTGTTCGTTTTGAGCTATATATGTTGTGAAAAATTGAGTCAACTTCAATGTTTTCTCGTAACATGTCGTTTCAACTTAGAAACTAAGATTTTCTGGATGATTTTAATGATAATAGAACCAAGGAAACTGGCAACATCTTTAAAATCTGTAATTAACTATGAAAATATCACAACTGGAAACCTGGTTAGTAATTCCCTCCACTTTTTGCGCACGAGTCAATACATGTTAGTCAGCTCCTTGATTACGCCACTGGCATTGCCGAAATTCATTAGCGGCGGCGGCCCCTTCCATCAAATAAGCCGCGAGCTAAAGTAGGCAATCGTTGGCACTAATACTGAAATATTGTCGGCGTCGCCGTCACAAATCCGTATATATATAACCTTGATAGACAATATCGCATCATGATCAAATCAGATCGGATCGAATATATTTTTTCCTATAATCGATAAAATCCACATGTTCAGATGTATATCGTAAAGTGTACACATACGTATAATAATTTTTGATCTTTATCGCGTTGTGTAATCCGCCGTGTCGGCCGATACAGGGGAATCGTAAAAATCGCGCTTGATTAAACGTTTATCAACGTTTTGATAAGGTGCCGGTCGGACGCCAGTCTATGCCGGCCGTTTGCCGTCAGTGCGGTTTACATGTAATTGTTTATGGGAAAATGATTTTATAGATTCGAAAAAAAAATTGTCTATAATGTTGACCATTTCGTACCACTGTGCACCAAGACATATCAACCTAAGAGGTGAATTTTATTAGTATTTTCTAAAAACAATGCTTTTTGGCTTTTTTGTTTGACTTTCGTGTGCAAATATATCGAATTGGATGAAGAGGCAGCTGTATGTTATGTATGTATTTTTTCTTTTGTTTTTATCCATTTTTTCTAAGATTAAATTATCGTCATAAAAATCTGTGTTTAGAAATACCCATATTGATTAAACTGTGGCGAGTTAACTAGTTGTCAACGTGGCCGATTCATTGCCATATTTTTTTCTGCATTTCGAAATTTAATTAAGATTAATTTACTTCGCTGAAAAATATTATTGTCCGAGATATTCTTCCTCTCAAAACCAAGACGATGCTTGTGCAAGCCTTAATCCTTCCCATTATTGACTATGGTGATGTGTGCTATTTTGACCTGAATGCAGAGCTTCTCGACAAACTAGACCGACTTCTGAATAACTGCATTCGTTTCATTTTTAATCTTCGCAAGTACGATCATGTATCGTCTTACCGTTCTCAGTTAAAGTGGTTGTCCATTCGCCAACGCCGTAGCATGCGTGCACTTACTCTCTTGCATTCTATTCTTGTCTCTCCTTCTCCACCATCTTACTTACTTCCCTTCTTCCAATACCTTGGTTGCAACCACGACAGAAATCTTCGATCAACAAATAACCTTCTTCTTCAGTACCCTTCCCATAGCACTGACTTCCTCCATTCTTCCTTCGTTATCCAAACAATACATCTTTGGAATGCGCTCCCTGTAGAAGTTAGGACATGCAGGAATCGTCTCGCGTTTAAGGTGAAGGTTCGTGAGTTGTTTTTTAAACAGACGGCAGAATTGTCAATTTAAAAGTTGATATATAATATAGTATTAGGTATATATAGATTACGTATTTATCTTTGTATAAATATTTTTACTTATATGTATTATATATGTATATATATATTTATATATATAGTATATGTGTATGTATATATATTATGTGTGTTTATGTTAAGTATTTATATCCCTTTTTGTTCATTATTATTCAAACACCCACTTTATCTCAACTCTGCACTTTCCAAAGGTTGACTGGTAGAGAATGCCTATGGCATTAAGTCCGCCTGTATACAAATGTATATAAAGTTTAAAAATAAAATAAAATAAATATTGATTATTACCACACTGTGTATAATTGAAAAGTTAATTACATCAAGTTATTGAAACTGTCTGTGTAATAAACTTGTTTTTTTTTTCAATTGCATTATCATGCTTTACCCAAATCAATAATCGTGAAGTCGATTCGTAGATATTGATGTTTTTTATTTTTGTATGAACAAACGTTTGTGTCAAGGGAAATCATAATGTTATTGATATCTGTCATCGGCTTTGAATGAAAAAAATATTTTTATCATCCCTGTGCAATGTGCGTATTTGAAATTATAATTATGTGCATGTAGAAAAAATTACACTTGGTATTTTAAATAAGTGTATAATTAAATTTATTTTTTTCAACTTTACTGAAACCAAATTAGAAAATATCTATGTAGTGAAGCAAAAACAGCGACTGTAGGATTGGATATTTATAATGAAAAAATGCATACCATATCCAAAGTAGCTAAAAAAAATATATTATTTACACGAATGGTACTGGCTCAATCCGTGCCACATCATCAGGAAACCACATTTTATATTTTCTACCTACCCATACAAATACAAGCGTGATCATACGCACCTAATGTATACTACATTTCAACATATGTTCGTTATCAACACTATATTATACTTAAGTAATATTTATCTCTTATCGGCCACTGTAAAATTGTTGTTGTTATCTTTCAGTGTAAAACCGAACGGTAGCAATAGGCACCCGTGTACGACCTTATCGTATCGTATGGTATCAAACACGCCAATATTGGTGACGTTACTTGAAAAAGGAAATATAAACTATAAATTATCAGGCGATGTTCGTCCATTTTAAGCTCAAAATATAAATACGAGTATGTTAAAAACATGTATATTATAGATAAAAAAGAGGAGCGCCTTTTTAACGTATATTTTAAAATAATTCAATCCGTCGACCGTGTAGTCCTATGCACTTGTCAAATAAAAACTGGCGCGAAAACGTGACAGAGACAAAACAAACTTACGGCTGTCACAATAATAACAGTTCAATCGCTCTGTGTTTTTAGACAGTGTTTAATTTAGCTATAACTATCATGGAGTCAACGCTCTTTGTTTATGATAATATGTAGTTAATTTATTTTTTCAGTTTAATCTAACCACAACCTACATTTGTCACATTGCCTCCAACGATAACACGCCAACACGTGCCAATATTTGCTCCAACCACCCGCAGCGCTGCAACTCGTCGATTTTCGCGTGTTGCGCGGCGATAAGGCGCGATTTCTTTCTTATCACACGTACACCCCCCCTCACCCCCTTCTGCCCACAAACAGCACACTACCCCGTGCGTTATCGGCTTTGCGTAACAGCATGTTTTGTTTTTCGATCGGCAAATGGTTGGTTATGCAGCTGGTGTGTTTGTGTGCGTTGCTTTTTGGTACAAGGCTTTGTATAAGATCTCTGTATGGCGATTATAATGCAATAACCAGGACACTTATTTGTATAGTTATATAAGGTTAGTATGTAGTAAGTGTAGATGATGGACTATTACAATTTTTCGACCACAGACGTCAAGGATCATCTTCCCCGTGACCGCTACTTAGAGAATTTGTTGTTTAATTTTCCCTTCCGTATCATTTTATCAAATTATTTTAAAAATGAAATATTATTAAATATTGAAATAAAACTTATTTTTACGGATATTATTGCGGATTTGGTTTAATTTTGTCCGTAGCTTCTGTACATGAGGTACACCTCGCGGTCATACAGAATCAGCAGATGACCCTCTGAAACAAGTAATGGACACATTAAATTAAACTAAGACAGCATAACACCGTTGTCAAAGCAATAAACAACTGATAAAATTAACAATTGATAGTGGTAATGAACGATAAATGTTACCTAAATTAATTGCACGCTCTATCTTGTAATCAGATAACACGGCCTGTAATATAAATGTAATTTTAATAAATAAATTACAGTTATCTCCTTATCATTTGTTATGTAAGTGATAACATTTTTTGTGTGTAACACAGTCTTTGATGTGTGAAGTTGACGAAAATATTTTATCGCATTTATCATTAATTTTCCTTAATTGCCAATTCATTTGACAAGTATGTGGAAAGTGAGCAAGCGGTTCTTCTGATGGTAATGTCTAGGGAATTGTGGGTGTTGTTAGACCTTTGGGTTTGGATTGGTGAAGCTAAATATGTTTGTTTTTAACAACACAAACGCATAGGTTAAACTTAGTTGTGTTGGAAAGTATATATAAATAAATAAATGAATGAGAGAGAATCCTAATGTATTATGACTGTTGTAACCACATTCAGTTTCTAAATTTGTCCTGACTTAACAAGGACTCATTTAAATTATTATTATTTCTATATTGGGCTTGTTTTCTACATCAAATTCTTCAACAAAAAAACCTTTTTAAAACATTCATGAAACATCATATAATAATTAATAGATTATACCATTAAAGAAATGTAACTTGCATTTATAACATCACTCCTTAGTTATGTCAATTTAAATTCCTAACCTCAAATTTAAAAAACAAATGACTTCTCACGTTACTTAAAGGTGTCAAGTCACAGCCGTAACAAGCTGTTGATGTCCAAGAACCAGTGTTGGTCACAAAATGACCGTTAATGATTGGGAACAGAGATCGACAGTGATACAATACTTCTGCGCCTAGTATCGAAATAATATAGATATGTAGGTATATTTTTATATGCTCAAAATACAGAGATGCATATCTAGCACGATTAAAACAGGTACAGATTAATCGCAACCGCAAAATCCACAAAAAATAAATAAAATAAAATATTTCAAAAAAAACTTGCCATTAATTTCGATGTTATTACTGATGCTTATATATAATCGATGAGATTAAATTCCATTAATTCAAAAGCTTAATCTTTTAGAAACTTATCCGCTTTTAATAAAAAAAATATGTATATTCTATGATACTGCGTTATTCTAAATCTAAGTATCAAGATTGCTCTCCCAGTAAATATTAAAAACTTCAAGCAATAATCAATAGATTTAACATGTCGATAAAACCTTTAAAATGTAAAGTATTATATTATTACTAATAACCGCCCAAGATCACATAAACGCCTCCAAACTATCGTCTTACGGCGATGTAATCTCAGTGCTGGGTCGGGACCACCAAAATATCATATTTTCGATACATAATTATCGATAAATTGAAATTTGTATTTTGACACGTTAAGTATTAAGTATGGTTATTAATAAATAATCTTGTAATCGTGAATTTGGGGTTCACGAAATAGAACAATTTTTCTTCTGGTTTTACTCAGAAGTTACGCGGGATCGGCAATATACGATTTTTATCTATGAATATATTTGGACTGCCTAGGTGGCGTAGTTGTACTACGGTACAATTACAAAGCTGAGGTCTCGGGTTCGAATCCCGAGTCGAGCAAAGTGATATTGGATTATATGATATCATTATCAGCCCGGAGTTAGGGATTTGTGCCCGATATGGCGATAGGCTCGCGCCCTATCACATCTTGGGACGGAAAATTCAAGGCGAAATGTGGGTGTCCTGGGAAAAGGCATGAGTTTATGTATGTATGTATGTAAAATATTTGGTAAACTGCGATTTTATATCCAATCGCATTGCTCATATCTCTCTCGTTTTCGAAAATATAATATGTATGTCTGTATTAGCACAAATATGTCCCATTGCAGGGCACGGGCTTTCTCTGCAATCGAAAGTACGATTGAGAGGGGTTAGGCAGTGCGGAGAACCTTGGGGGAGCCTCTGTTCAGTAGTGGACTTACTATGGCTGAAAAGAGAGAGAGGCCATATAGACCGCCACGCTGGCCTAGTGCGGGTTGGCGGACTTAAAATACTGTAGAAATTTTTCAAAATCGCTATGGTATGCAGGTTTTCTCACGATGTTTTCGATATACGCACGCATTGTCAATATAGAACTAAAAATTATAACGAAAAATAAAATTAACTGGATTGATGTCTAAATTATGCTCAAAATTTTGATAAAACCAGAGAAATAATTTATTGCCAATTAAAACCAATATTATGATTGAAAATTCACATAAACAAAAGTTAGAATTTAATACAACAATACGGAATGTTAATTTAAGTATTACAAAGACATTCCTGTTATAAAATATGTCGCTCTTATTAAATGACATGCGACCGAGCGACATAATAAATTATTAATCAAAGGTATCTGTAACAAAAATTACCGACCACCCTAATTATATCTGTAATAATGTATACGATAAGTAATCTAACTATCCCAATGAAATTCAAATGGCATTTGTTAGAGGTTTTCTATACACAATCTGTCGGCCATCTTGGTTTGCCGCCACAAGAGCTCGGATTCTTCAATATCGATTAGAAAAATCGATTTCTGAATAAGAAATTCGAAAAATACTTTCAATTATCGATTGAATCTACTCTCGTTAAACATCATTAAAGTCAACGCTCCGATTTATTGTTAATCGATAAGACTGCATGAGTTATATTTGTTTATTTCCATTTTGAATTTGTAAATATTCGTTAACGGATTTGTTGTTATTTTTATCGATTTGTTTATTATATGGAACGTCCATAAAAGTTGTTAATAGTATTATAATTTAATTACTACCGTCTATAATTGAATTGAAATTATTAATACGGGAATTAGCTGTAGACCGCTTTCAACAGGTTACTGTAAAATTCCTCAAGCAGCAAACTTGCTTTTGCCAAAAAAATTAACGGGAATGCTGGTAGCCAATTACATTAGTACTTTGTTGTAAACGACGGTATAAAGAAATATTAATCTAATACTTATTAATAGGGTTGAACACCCCCGAATCTTTCACACGTGCTTCGAGCAGGAAGCGTTGAAGAGGCGACGCGTGCGGTTGGTCCTTAATAGATAATTACCAATTTCCTGGATATAGATAAAAAATATCCGACGCGTGGCGCTGTTGATGTTTTTGCTTATCGTGATCCCGTAGGAACTTCAACCTTAGTATGTGCCATAGATAAATGTTAAATCATTGAAATGAGTATAGCTAAACCAATTTTTAAATCTGTATAGCCACGCAATTTAAAGGCCATTATTGTTTAATTCATACTCCATCTAGAGTTCTGGAATGATACTTTTTAATATTTAAATTTATCAATAAAGTATATTATTGTAATTATATATTTCCAGGCCTAGATTATCGAAGCACCTTCAGTAAAATTGCTCTTTCTTTCCTTTGAAGATACAAAATGTAGTCGCATCCTGCATTGGGGTAATACAGGAATTCAAGGATTTACTTTCTTACTCCTATGCACTACTATTACGGTACTACCCCCAACGCATTATACCTAAATCGCATACATACATACTCAAACTCACGCCTTTATCTCAGAAGGGGTATGCAGAGGCGCCACCAGGACATCCACATTTCGCCATATCGGGCACTGACTCCGGGCTGATAATGAATAGTAAAACCCAATATCACTCTGCCCGACCCAGGATTCGAACCCGAGACCTCAGCTTTGCAATCATACTGTATTACAACTGCGCCACCGAAGCAGTCTCAGTCAATTTTAACATGCAAACACAATATTTATTTCTCAATAATTTATTTCTATCTTTTCAGGTAAGTGAATTATTGGCAAGCCTCCACATTAGCACGTAAGTACGGGGTCATTACGCGTACATGTCAGAAGTAATGCATTAAAGGAGACATTAAGAGAAGTAACTCATCGTGAGCATTGAAAATTGATACGGTTTGATTTACCTCTTATGGAAAATGGAAGAAAGGTGGCATGAAATTTATGTGTTGTGGGTTTCTTTGAGTACATCTAGGGATACAAGTTGCGTTGAACAAGCTGTTAGCAGGTATTTTTCGAGGAGGTTTTCAGCAATGGACTTATTATGTCTGATGACGTCATTTACGTTGATATTTCTAAGATTATGCCTCTCTTAACAGGAGTGTTGTGATAAAAAAAACTTAATGATCTAATTCCCAAGCAATCAGACCTCTACCTAACCGAATCATTGACACGATGACATATTTTTTTTATGATTCGTTTATTGTCTGCACGAATAGATTTTTACCACTAAACACTAATCGCCAGAAATTCCAAAGCCAAACAACTCAGCCCATTTAGATATGACACCAATGTTTTTCAGTAAGCTCGCACATTGAGCCCACATCTTGTCAGTCTGATAACCCCCCACCCCCCACCCCCACCACTCTAGACAAATCTGCGCAATTACTTCCAGCGCTAATGACGCGCCGATACCGCGCGATGTCGCACGATTTATTGTCGACCCCCTCCCGACGGCTTTACATATATTTTCATATTTTTCAGATAGCTAACGAAAGGATTTCAACCTTTTCTTGTACTTTTTAGTGGTTAATTGGGTTAAGATGGTTAAGACAAGCTTAGGGGTGCGGACATTTTGTGTTAATAATAAATTGAGGAAAAGTAAATATCTGTATCTATAAGCCCATACAACCGAGCCTCTTCTACAATCGAGAGTATTGATAGGGGTTAGGCCTTATAGTCCACCACGCTTGCCTAGTGCTTGTTGGCGAAGTAAATATAAATATCGTGAATTGTGACTGTATATTAGACGTCGGTCCTCTCTACTGGATTTTTCTGAAAACCCTTTAGGGAACGTTTTCTTTCGCAGCACACTTCCTGTAGCAGATGATAATGACTATCAATTGTATGGAAAATGGAAAATCTTATCAGAAACGATATTTGGATGTTGCCAACATGACTACTAAAATCACTTTTGATGGCACTTTGCCTTAGACTACAATTATTAGTTTTCCACCGGTTATGCGTCTTAGATCCCCACATGATGTAGATAAGGATCTCTTGTTATTTGTCAAACGAATGCTATAAAAAAGTAATAAAAAATTATGATGTCTTGTCCACCTAGCCAAATGGCGCCATGTCGAATCGATCAAATCCGCCAATGGTTGTCGTGGAATTAAATCTAAATCGGCCCATACACATCCCACAGCTGGCCATTGGCCTTCCAACACACATATTACTGGGCTTATCACACTGGCGTGCTAGTCGTAAATATTTTACGACTTACCAATAAGTGTGATCTAAAACTAGCATATAAATAATTAATTTGGAATATAATAATTAATTATTCCTATTTATTTTGACTACCTCGGTGGCGCATTTGTACTACGGTACGATTACAAAGCTGAGGTCTCAAGTTCGAATCCTAGGTCGGACAAAGTGATGTTCATTTTTATATTAATTATCAACCTGGAGTCAGAAATTTGTGCCCGATATGGCGGTAAGTTCGACCCCTATCCCATTATGGGAAGGAACACACAAGACAAAACGTGGCTGTCTTGGTAGCACCTCTGCTTACCCCTTTTGGAAATAAGGCGTGAATTTATGTATCTTATTTACTTTTTTTATCATCCATAAACTAATAAAATTACGCATGGTTGTCAGTGAGGCGCGGGTGATCCCCCGGAGGCACCGGCAAGTTACTAAACTCCCGTTTAATGTATTAACCTCGTTTAAAAGCCGGTGAGTTATCGCCTCACAATTTATCCGCGCCGCTCCACTCGGAACTCGACAAAGCTAATGCAAAAAAGTTTAATAAAGTCGCTTTGTCGCGAGACATACGCTCGCCCTGATATGGCGATGTTTTAAAAGTTATAACGGTTAAGGTTTTAATCTGAATTATGTTGAATTTGTAACAGGTGTCTAATCTTGAATGAAGGATTTGATAGATACATATAGTAATCTTATGAATAATACTAGTAAAACAGAATTTTAGACAGCAAACGGACTTGTCTAAACTAGTATTACAACACAAATAATTTTGTATATGCATTGTCAACACCTTTCCAAGTCTAAAATAGACAAGACAATGTTAAGTAGATAATATTGTGTTCCTATTATTACTATCACGAACTGAGGTATTCGTATAAATCATACAACGTTGAAACATTATTTATAAATTGATTTTAAACTTATAACCAAGGACAAAACTTACACAACGAGATAACTTGATACTCTAAATTCTCAATAATGTTAAATTTTAGGACTTAGTCGGCTACTCTTAACCGCTGAAATTTAAGACTACTTCTAAATTTTATTTACCCAAACAGATGTAATCTAAAAACTCGCGCTCGGCGACAAAGAGCCCGCAGTCAATCTACAATCAAGTTCCCAGAGAGCAATTACCGAAGTTGTCGCATAGCGGGCCCGTGACAAATATCTAGTCTACTTTTACAAATACGTTGCCCGCGATTTTTTCGCTTTATCGCCTCGCCCCAGGGCGGGCCGGAGTGCGGTTGATACACAATTTTTCAGTGCGATATAACAGCGACACCAAGTTGAGTCTTTAAAAGTTTATCGTTGAAAAGTTCGCGCACCTCGCCGTGTTGGATGATATATCGGCCGGCATTAATCTTCGTTGCCTTGTTAAGCGTTAGTTAAACGGTGCGGGTGACCCGGCCTTTTTGTTGGTGTATCTTGTGTTGATTTTTTTGATGGTATTGTAATCTTGTCATCTAGGCGGTAGTGTTGGAGTTTACGCGTCACGCCGATAGATGGCGTGAGTTAACTATTTAACAATAGATTCCAATGTCAGTATAGTCAAAGATTTTTTTCTGATCCTACGAGAAGCTGTAATGTTTAAGATAGTAATTATTAAGTCCCAATTATGGTTAAAATTCATTTCTTTAAGTAATTTTGATTAAATTACGATTATAATTCCAAAATATTAAAAAAAATACGTGATTTAAACATCCAATTGTATCTATAAACGAAAGTGCAACACATGTCACCCTCTTCTTAAGAAAAGATTAATAAAAGACGCCCTTGCTGATTCAAGTAAATCGATTGGTAAAACTATGGGGTGATAATCGAACCCCATTGATTGGCCATTGATAAATTTACAATATCCGCCGTCAAATCACCCGTAGGTGTTTCGGTGGGTAAGCTTAATTCACTATTCGTTTTTTATTAAGTGATGACAGGTGCTGAAAGTACTCATTTCCTTGAAACTGCCTTATTGCTGTTGCAACAAAACTATAATACTTAGATATTAATCAGGGTGTTTTCTGTTTTGTACATCTGTCTGTTACTTATCCGTTACATCATGTATATCATCTGTTACATCTGTCTTCTGCTGGAAAGGCTTCGCCACTTTTATTGTTTCTCGCCCTCATATGGAGACAAAAGGATAGTGCGCATACATACAATATTCTTGTAATACTGTTGTAGGGAATTAATTCTTTAATAAGGGAAGGGTTTTACCAGTCCCTCTAATAATAACTACTACCTACTTACGCCATTCTTTATTTAGAGACAAGCCTGATGCAAGCCTGCCGTGACATATCGTTTCACACATCACTAAAATTCTACACCACCATCAATAAACTAAGTGTAATAAAACACCCAAAAAACAACAAATTTACCACAACATTAAACACATTATCAAATCAACCTCGATCTAGGGAAGAGTACGACCGAAACTCGACCCGGCCAATTTCGGCATTCGAATGCCGATAAGCATCAGTCTTGGTTTTTATTTATGGCTGCCGTAAGATATTCGCTATCTAGCCGAATATAAATAAAGCGAATCCATAGTTTTATCTCGCGTATCTAGAGATTGGACGATAGTGTTTTATTTATTCGACGACTGGGCCCGTCTGCTACACCCACGTGACAGTAGTCGGGCATCGATGAGAGAATATTCGCACGTTAGAATCGATCATCGATGCATCGTCACGAGATATCGGAAAACTAGAAAATAATGATGTGTTGCATAAAATATTATGATAATTCGAAATTTATATAAAGAATTTTTATTGTAGGTACTTAACGTAAGATTTTCTTTATGATCGTGAGCTGCGTTTTGTCAAAAGATTCCTATCTATAATCATCGAACATGACAACTTTATGAAAATGCAGCGCTGACTAATTATAATAGCAGTAAAAAATTTAAATAGTTTTATGCGTGCCATACTATATCTCGATACGATCTACGACAATTTGTTGTTTGATCAGTTGATTATTTAAAACATTTCCATAGCAATAAAATTACAGTTAACTTGTAAAATATCGTACATCTCTTACCAGAAACAAAGTTATTCTTAGATAAAGATCTTAAATGATGCATAAATGGAGACAACGAGGTTATGTTTGCAAAAGGACGACTTATATGGAAATCAACAGTAAAAACAACAAAGAAATTGAACCGCGATGCAATCTTACAAGAAATCAAATTATTAATTAACAGTTAACACAAATGGCTAATGAAAACGCTTTACGTGGGACAAAAAGGAAACGTTTACTGAATGACCCATACAACTGGGCATAATGACACGACGACGCATTCTTGTGACCAACGTTCGAACAAGAAAGTATCAAATATTACCCATCGGACACACCTGAAGCCAGACCGCTTGGCATGCATATGAAAAGGACAGATACTGCGTTGCAAAAATAATTTTCCTTACATTAAAAAACAATACAACCTCTATGCCGAAAGAAGAAAGCCGAAAATCGCGTGTGCATCTTGACTCTAAGAGCACACATTAAATTTGCAAAGATGTACAAGATAGCATCAATCCTTACGTTAGCAAGAAACACATTTCAAGCGAAACATGGACGATGTTGGGGCCCGAATCGAAACAAAGCGTTGTGACAACGAGATAAGAATCGATTGGCTCGCGAAACGTCGCGCCAAAACGTACCGAACAAATTATCGATTCATAAAAACATCGATTTTAAAATATTGCCGCGCTTTTATCGCGTCATTGTTCCGTTGGCGGTAGGGTGGCCAGCTTCGTTAACATAAACTCGATACCACTGATCCCATTTTAATTCGATCTTTTCGATCTCCCGCGTGCCTGTTTTGTGAACGGCAAAAATTATAATAAAACACACAAACGCATCATATGTATTTGGGCAGCGTACTGCCAAGAAATATCGAATTTATTATATCATATTTTTTATTTAGTGCATGATAGCTGTTTTCGTTTATGTCCAGTGTATTTTCTCGTACACCTGTCATGTCAACTGCAAATCACAACGCAGGAGTGAACAAAAAATCGTTGATTTAATCTTGTGATTGCGGCGAGCAGGCTAATTTGCGGTGTCAAGGCGTGTTAAGACGGATTCGAGACATTTTAAAAGTTAAGTGTAACAGTGCAGCAGTTGTTTTAGGTTGTACAAGCTCAACTGTTTATTAATTAAGGAAGGAAATAGTAATAGAATGTTTAATTCCAGTCTCAAATTAAATATAAGTTGTTGGTAGAACTGTCTGGCCTCTGTCTGTTCTAAAGGAATATTGCTTCTCAACATTATTTATTTTTACATTTCTATAATAATTGAAGTAAAATTTAAAGACAATTATTAATGTACTCCGTACTAAATTCACTTCAATAGAGCGCCATCTATCATCCTTTTTTTAAAACTGTATTTTAAGCTACAAATTCTTCCAAATAAAATTATTACTAACACTATATTTCAAATATCAATATTTTGACTCAATATCCACCCAGAATAAATTCAGAATATATAGAATTTGTCCGTGACGTGGGTACCCTGGCGTGCGCGGGCGCATCGTATCGCGCTCGTCCGTCATACGATATCGCGCGATCGCGTCCCGGCCGCGCCAGTCGAAACGCACCTTTATGCTCATCACAACACACAAAAAAGTGATTTCATACTCCTTTTATTGCTCTATAAATATTTATATGTGAATAAATAGGATACCAGGTAAGACGGGCGCGCGTGAAATTGTTTTGCTCGTGGAAATTATGTAGGACCATAAAAGCTATTTGACGTAATTAACGCTGAAGAAAAATATCGCAAGCAAATCTGTATACCAAGAATGCTCTTAACGGAATGGGAAGGTTACAAACCCGCACTAAGCCTTGTAGCGTAAGACCTAAATACCTCTCAATCATAGAGGAAACGAGGTTTTCACACGATATGTTCCTTAACCGCTACATTAACTACACTACGATTTCTACGACCTGTGAGTCAATAACATTAATTTCATCATTTTCAAATATTAGATGAATATTAAAGTTTAAATATCAATATTTTCATACAAACTATGTATATAAAAAATCTAATTAAAAAAAACCAGCAGCTATGCCTACACAATCATTTTATTGTAACCACTGACGCAATACCTAAATCTATATCAGCGCATATACGTTCCACAGGGCACGAGCCTCCACTACAATCGAGAGTATGATTGAGAGGGATTAATCCATATAGTCCACCACGTTGGCCTATAACGCAATATCTAAATAATTTAAATTAACATTATCTAGTATAGAATACATGTCCTATGTTTTGTCCATTAGCAAGTTTCTTGCACAGACTTGCGTATTTTGCAGGTCACCTGTTGCTCATTACGCGGCGCTATCAGCTCTCATTACCGCATACTTTTCAGATTTTAGTATTGCTGAAAAATTCTAACCTAGTTTTCGTGGAAAATAGTAATATTGAGTACTGCGGGCTTTTTCCATTGAGAACCTGGAAGACTGCTTTAGTTATGCTTACCCCTTGAATTTAAGTAGGTACATAGTGCAATTCATGCCTTCTATATAATATTTAAAAATATATGTAACGTTACTATGTCTTTATTCAACGAGCAGTAATTAGATTTGAATTCACCAAAGCTTGCAGGTCACAGGTGTGACCTGTTTTCTAAACCATGTGTTTAGTCGCGAAAATCCATAGCCTTACTTTTTATTGTTTTAAAATGTTAAAAATGCATTACAGTTCTTATTTCAAACAAATACCAACCCCTTCAGATACCCAACAAAATGTTAACAATAGGTATAAAAATTCCTGACAGAAACCCTTAGGCAACTTTGTTCCCGTATCTATTAAATCCAAAACACCTACGCTTCTACTTTCTCCATACAGTATTAAAACAAGACTGGCCTATTCAATGCACGTTAAACGACATCTTTTGATTGTACTCTTACTTCGTGAACAAAGGGTCACTTCTAGGAAAGACGATTCAGTTGCTTCCAAAACTTGGAACACTAGTCCACTCGATTGTAAACTTTAATGTAATAGAATAAAGTTGAATATAAATTACTTGTGGTGCGAAAGGATGTTTGTCACACAGTGGTGTAATTTGAAACTTTGAAGTAATATGCAAGTGTCCCTACTTATTTGTCAGCTTCAAATTCATAGGCTGGTTGCAATATATTTTTATTTATATTTCTGGATTACTTTGCTATTATATATTTACAATACTCGCTAATTATGCATGCAAAGTTGACAAAGAGCTTGAGTTCAATTGAGCTGAAATATGAATTTAAAGTTAATTTAGGTTATTGAATAGTAATTCAATGTAATAAGACTTCGTAGTCAGTTTATGAACTGACTCCGAAGACTTTATTCACAACAATTAACATAGAAAATAGCATACGAAAAATGGGTACGAATAACAAAAAAAACTTTGTATCTTTAATTTTACACATAGTTTCCTTATGCTAAACAAAAACATTTCTTTGTTACTTACACAAAATTCCGGTAAACCACCCATCCCTGCAATTCCGTACACACACAGTTCGCGACGGTGTAACAGCATCCGTTATCAGACTATCGCCGCGCGGGGTGGCCGAGCGTCGCGCGATCCTCCGGCGCGATTACACGCGAGACGCGCGCGATATTTCGCGAAATGACACGACAATGTCGCGTCGTGGGTAGCTGTTTATTGTGCCGTGAATGGGACGCTTTATGTGCATGCAAATATCGAAATGTTTTAACTGTACCCTTTCGCCTTGCTCCTTGCTCCTTAGATGGGTTTTAGTAAGCGGTAGTGGGGCTGTAATCATGGTGGCTGGAAACTAAGGCCCTTTCAAGTTTTTGTATACGTTGATCAATTCACACATGTTTTATTCGAATCAAAGCTCCTGTTTTATTAAAAATATTTTTATACTCCTACAGTAAATCAAACCCACGGCACACCACATATATTTTCGATCCTATGACTGATCTATTTCCCTCATTGGTGTAGTAAAGTTAATAATTTTCTCGTGAGGTTTTTGCTTTGGCAAATCAGCTATAGAAGTTGATTTAGTAGACAAAATAATTTAAAATCTTATTCATTTTCTATGCCTGTGTTGACATGCTAAGATTTTGTTACATGTCTGTGGCTTTTATTTAATTTAAATGAAAAAATATAACTGTAAAGGAGCAAAGACTTTATATATCAAGGAGTGTTTCGACTGCTGTTAATGCATTTCGAAATATATTTCTTATATATTTGTAGGCATGTGTTAGATGATCTTAAATGCATTTTTCTTGAATTTAAAGTAATTACGACACCATTTACTTACCCAGCTTATCTGGATTCACGAACAAATACCCTACTAAATTATAGGACGTCAAACAATTTGAATAAAGCCGTCCTACCTAGATATCAAGCTGTGGACAGGTCCAAAACGGAAGCCACCTGCCTCAGGAGCATTAGCTGACAATTTGAGATAGCAAGTGCATCGGACCGCGGACAGATACCACGTCTCATTAGCCCCGGATCCTGGGTTCAACTCCCGTGCATGGCTTAATTGTCTGCGGATTAGACCATCTAGATTCTCGTGATTAATGTCTTGATTTGTGGGTGTTTTTGGCAAGATGGATGTTAATATGTAATAAGTTCAAAATAAAAATTGTGATAGAGCAATGATTTGAGATAAAAGCCGTATCGAATCAATTAATTAGTAAATAATCTGATATTTAGATTTATTAATTTATTATATAAAAAGGGATTACCATATGTTATTTTTGTTGAAAAAAAAACGAATAAAATATATTTTCATTGAACCTTTTCGCTTACACTTAACTCAAATAAGAAATAAAATTAACAAGCTAAAATAAATCAACAATTCCGCTCGTCTTTATTATTCTAAATCTGCTTATAATTTTAATTCAAATAAGTATCTTATTTTATATAATTAAATAATTGTTAAAATACTATAATTAAAGACACGTTGGCGGTTGGGCGGTATCTCGGCCGCCCAGATAGATGCGCTGTTCGGGCGCGTGCTGGCGTCAGATAGCGTCACCTCGCCTCTACGTACACTCGCAGATAAGTCATGATGAAACACGGCTATTTTACAAATAATACTTTAAATCAACATAATAAAACATACACTAAACAAACACATACATCCTGATTCCACGCTAAAACACAAGTATTGTATCAGAAACTACGAGAGACTTTTCGGTCTCACAAACATCCAGACCCGAAATAAATACTTTTGGTTCGCATAAACATCTCGGTGCGGGGATCGAATCCACGGCCTCTCGTTTCACAGTCGGCGTCTAACTGTGGCACGGAGGCTGTCTTACATTGGTTATAATACTAAACAAAAGTTACAGTCAATACATATACTATATTATAAGATAATAGATTTGTCCAATACAATTTCCGTCCCACAAAAAAAAACTAATTTTTACGCATTTATTGCGGACTTAGCTTAATTTTGTGGTCGCGGCTCGTTCAGTCCGCCCCGTGAACACGAAAGCTATAAAGAAATCGAAATGTGGGGAAGTTAAAAATATAAAAATTGAACCAAATCCACGTAATTTAACATTCGCGTAAATCTAAGAAACCACTATACTTCAATAGTAGTTGAAAATAATAATGTTATAATACTCTGGGCGGTATCTCGGGCGCTCAGAGATAGATAGGATGTTGGGCGCGCGTGCTGCCGTCAGATAGCCGCACATTTCGCTTCTAAAACACCAAGAGACCGAGAACTTCAGACCTCCGTCATTTTATAAGGCTCAAAATTTATCTGCGGTTGCCTCTAACATAGGCATCACACGATCAGCAATTATGAAGTTTGGGTCAAGGTTCCTTTGGTAATATAGATTCAATGTGTCTGAAAAGTTGAAAGAACTATCAAAAGTGTCTGACTAACAGGAAACTCCTTTTAATAGTTTCTCAGAAAATTTATCAATGAAAATCAGCTTTTATGTGTGTAAAGGATAGTATTATCCCTGATAGAATGACGTCTTAAAATGCTTTAAAAAAGTTGTTAGCTTTTTTAAAATGACAAAGGTCTGAAGCTCACAGGCTTATATGTATACTGGCGAATAATTCATATTTAAACACGGCTATTTTAAAAATTCGTCTCGCTATAATAGTAAAGTAATAACAAAGTCCAAAGCAGGTACAAAACTGTAATTAAATCTATTAATTTCATGATTTAGATAGGTTATTATAGTATTAAAAACTAGCCTTCATGTATACCACCCCCCTGAGACCAGTCGAGGCCATGCGAGGCCACGCGAGGCCAGGCGGAGGTTGCACGTCCGTTATCACGCGGTGTGTGATACGGGAGTGTTCGGCGACGATAACAGCGCAGTCTCCTCTATTTCAACTCACTGCTCGCGGTCGAAGTTGCGATAAAAAGATTTTATTAATGCTGTTATTGTTTTTATTCTTAAAAAAATTGTAACTATATTTCGTTTCTGCAACGTCCAAAACAAATTAATGACTAAGTATATTGAGATATTTTTTTCAAATTAGAAACTTGTGATTTTAATTTCCACTAGGACGATATTACTCACGACAATCTTTGAGACCATAGACATGCTTTGCCTGTTTTTGACTGACTACATCATCGTCATCGGCAAACCAAAGGATGAATTTATAGAGCGATAAACCATATTATGATTAATTACTATTTTAAAACAATATTATGACTGCTTCGGTAGCGTAGTTATACTACGGTACGATTACAAAGCTGAGGTCTCGGGTTCGAATCCCGGGTCGGGCTAAGTGATATTGCATTTTACTACTCATCAGCTCGGAGTCAGGAATTTGTGCCCGATATGGCGATAGGCTCGCCCCCTATCACATCATGGGACGGAACTTACAGGCGAAATGTGGGTGTCCTGGTGACCCCTTCTGAGATAAAGGCGTAAGTTTATGAATGTATGTTATGTTTTGTAAAACAATATTATAACATAACCGATCGCGGACCGCTCATATTTCACGCCGCGCCACACCGTAGTGCTGTAATAAAACGATTTAGTGTCCAACACCCATATTCTAAGACGTTTTCTCGACTCCACTTGACGTTACTAGAGGAAATCCGTATTCTTAGTAGAAAATAATCTCCTCCACTCAACGTCACTCAAAAAAATTCCTGTCTCGAGGAAAGGAATCAACTGTCAAACTCAAGGTACGTCGCGACCTACCTTAAGGAAGAAATAAAAGAAATAATCCTACTTTAAAATTGTAATTTAAAAGAGAGAAATAAAGTTTACCTTTTAAAATTCTTAAATACCTAAATATGCCAACAATTTTTTGAGGTGGGTGCCTCTACACGATGTACACGTTTTCCCAGTGAATGATACAAACATTACTCTTTATTTCATTTAATAAAAGATTTTTGGTTTGGAAACAGTGTTTGTTATTTTAAACGAGTTATTAAAGATTTCCAACAGTTCCTGTAATACTTGTACGATACTCCGTACGAATATCCCGAACGACGATTCATCCATAAGAATATCCTTCGAAATTTCCGGGTTGGATGGTATGACCCTCCTCCTGTCTGCATGCGTTTTTTTTCTCCGACTCACTAAATATTTGTCTTCCAGTCACAATCCCGAAGATTTTGAGTTCAATAATTATATATTATTCTATGTAAACACTCTGACATGACATTTGACTGTCACTTTTCAAGTGATCATAGACTATTTTCAAAGGTTTTTTGTTAAATCTCTACTTTATCTATACATCAATGACGTAATTGATGACGTTTTTCCTTGACTCAACCTCACTCGAGGAACCTTTAGTAAAGGTCTATTTTTAACTAAGCATACCATTTTCGAGGATTCCTTCAATTCATTTATAAAGTCACCTCGACTAAGATAAGGTTGAGGAAGATTCGAGAAAACGTCTTAGAATACGGGTGCAAGTCTGCGCGGCTACGTGCATGCCCAATCGTAAACTAACTGCCGATTTTACTGCTTCATTTGTTACTAACAATAAGCTAACACAGTTATAGAAATTGACATAGCTCACTAGAAAAAAAAATGATTTAGAAACTACCATTTAACAGCGAACTTAATCACGTCGATGTCGGATGCGCGTGCTTCGTAAAAATTTCTAAACGTCCCAAATATCTAATTTTTTTGGTAAAATAGTACCCTTCTGTGTTAGGGCTAATATCATCAGCCCGTTGCAGTCCACTGCTGGACATAGGCCTCTCCCAAGGTACGCCACAGAGCCCGGTTTGCTGCTTTACGCATCCAGCCGCTGCGTTAATATCCGTCAGTGAAATTGTCCGACAATTGCTGGTTGGTTTTGTTATGACAGCCTCATACATGCGTGATGAAAAGGTGAATTAATATTTCTCGATAAATTCATAGATTCACTCAACAGTTATACAGTCCATCTGTGACCAACACTCCCATTCTTAGGGCGAATTTCTAATCATATTAGACTATACCCACGAAAACTCCATGTATTAGTAATGCACAATTTCGAGTACATCATATCAATTTCCTCCGCGCGGTGGATTTCATTTTACGACATATTTTATCAGGCCGGCGCGCGGTGGCCGCCCGCCGTTATCGTGCCGCGCACCCTGATAGCGCGGGGTGGCCACACTACCTATATATAGGGGATTTTAATATGCACTAGTGTGTACGGATTGGCACTGAGAATATTAGGATTGTCAGTATTTACAAACGAGCAGTCGGATTTTATTAACAAAGATATGGAATTATTTTAGCATAAGTCCAGCAATTGGCTCATGCTTTGGTGATAGATCAGCTTCTCCAATAAACACCCATATTAGTTGAAAACCGTATGATGAATACCTTATTGTATTTTCATTTCAAAAAACATAGCCCCAAATATGTACTATCCCACGAAACCCCACATAATGCTGCTCCTACAGGAGAGTATGGAGGCATCGGCTCCCACACGCTGTCTTCCCGCATGCACATGCACTCATGTCTACCCACCCCGCTGAATATTCAGATCACAAATATAATAATTATTCAAATCGACTTCCTATTTTTGTGTTAATTCTATTTTATATGAAAATTAAGGTCAAATAATTAAGTAGGTATATAAATTATGAAACGTTTTTGTTTTTGTAAAATTCGATTAATTTACAAAAAATACTTTTTTAAATTAAACGTCTATATTTACTTCTAATAACCGCAAAATCTACCACTAAATCATTGAAATATCACAATCAATCCACAAGCAAAACGTCGCCAAAACAAGCACGCCAAATCGAAAACCTAAACAATGGCCTATTGTTTACGATATTTAACGCAAAAACACATCAAACTATCACACTGTACCACGCATTGGCTTTTAAAACTTAAAGCGAGCGGCTGGGACGGCCTGATAAGCGATACGCGACTGTGCCCCGCCGATAAGGGCGCAAGACACTGCACCCGTTAGACGGGGGGTCCGGGGGGTCTGGGCCCCGGTCCTGCGCCGGCCCGCCTGCCCTTATCGCCGCACTGCAGGCTTTATCAACGTTTGTCGCGTAGATGTGTTGATGGGAACGGGTTTCAAGGATGTTATGGTATATTTTTGTTTGTGTTTTATTTGGGTATGTTGTAGAAGTGTAGCATGAATTGGAGCAATGGGGGTTCCGGGTCAGTATGGGAGCTAATTACGTTTGGAGTCATAATATATTAAACTATTTTGGCTCTGAGAAAGCAAATTGTGGTAAAAAAATGGCTGAAGAATTCTGTACAGCCTAAAAAATATAATTTACTAAAATTACTTAGATGTGTTACATTATGTACCTACTCGGTTTAATAGTTTTTCTTCAGGTTAAAATAATTTAAAGTAGCATATAAAATACATATAAATATAGCTAGCCTCACAGTGAAATAGAACCATTATAACAACAGAGCAAATATTCTAATTTGTGATTATTGCGGTTAGAATATGAGTAGGAAAAAATAACGTAAATACCAGATAGGTTAGTATTTTCATATATTGTATATTGACTCGGCAAAGTAACTCCTCGTTTTGACTATAAGACTTTGTCCAGATCGATAACCTCCGTGGCGCAGTTGGTTAGAGGTCGGCTGTGAAACGAGAGGTCGCGGGTTCGATCCCCACACCGAAACAAATGTTTGTGTGATCCACAGGTACTAGTTTCGGGTTTGGATGTTTGTGAGACCGAAAAGTCTCCCGTAGTTCCTGATACCCATGGTACAAGACTCGATCATGGTGTCAGGACTATGTATGTTACTGTTGGATGTTATTCATTTATTTATTAGATTGAGCAGGCGATAGCAAGAGGTAATATCTTGTCGATCGTAACAATAATGCCGGCTGATTGGAACCAGGGTCAGTCTACTTCGACGCGACGTTCGAAGGTTCTAACGTTCGACATTCATGACGATACGAATGTACCTACTCTAAAAAATATTCTGTTCTTGTAACGTCGTAACCATAGACTAAGTTCGGAGTGAATGATGAGTTTCATTGAGTATTGATTTTTGATCTTGAATAGTATTGATTTTGAAGTGGAAACCTTATAACTTATACGTGGACATCGAAAGTTCGAATATTCGAGCGTCGTATCGCAGTATGAAGTAACTCCTCACATACAAGCAGACTAAACCACTCACATGACACGAGTCTTCCACGACGGTGGAAAATTTGGTTGCCATTCAACCATATACGAATATTTAACCAGTTATCAGCTTCATAAAAATCTGAATTATCCGGATAGTCATAAAATAGTATTTGGCCTTAGGTTTCCTCGCTATACCTAGGATTCTTTGTTTAGGCTATCTGTTGATAAGCTCTACCGGACATAAATCCCGAACCGCTGATACTTGTAGATAATTTACCGATCATAGATGATAGTGAGGTAGGTCAAGGGAATTTCGATCATAAGGCTTCCGAAATTACATACATACATAAACTCACGCATTTGTCCCAGAAAGGGTAGGCAGAGGCGCCACATTGCGCCTTGTTTGTTCCGTCCCATGATGGGATAGGGGGCGAGCCTATCGCCAAATCGGGCACAAATTCCTGATTCCGGGCTGATAATGAATAGAAAAACCCAATATCACTTTGCCCGACCCGAGATTTGAACCCGATACTACAAAGCTGAGAGCTTTGTAGTACAACTACGTCACCGAGGCAGTCAAAATGATTTCCACCTTATTTAATTGCGGGTTAAAGACAAGTTAGACATTCCCGGAGACTCGCTGAGCTTCAATGCTCAGTGTCATTAAAATGCGTGCCACAGTTGATCCTGGCTTACAGGAGTTGCAGTGGCGGGTGTGAGGGCTGGACAAAAGTATTGAATTACTGGTCTACTATCCTAGTATTTTATTTATATCAAATAGGAATTGACACTATTTGATTTATCGTTGTGGGTTAGAGACAAGCTAGTGTTCGTAAGAGACTTGTCAAACTTCGGCTACCTATTCGGGATTATTTGCGTGTCATTGTTGAACCCGGCTGACAGGACTTCCAATTGTGAAAACATCATATTTAAATCCACAGTTCCGTCCAAATAATAGCTCCGAGATGTAAACGGTGCAAAGATCACATCTTTGTCCAACAAGTCCTAGATCCCGTTACAAAATCAACGTACAATCAGACACCACTCGAGTTCTATACGTGTTTAATTTAATAAAGATTATCTCGTCACATTCAGACCTTAAGGCAGTGGGGGCGTACTTCACCCTTTACCTCGTAAATAACCTTTTACCACCCAACGACTCAAAACCCACTTTACTACAACCCAATAAAGTATAAATTTGAAAATCGTAAAATCTCGGGTTATGACATTTCGGTTTGATGTGTTAGATTTCTACGGTGGGTGGGGCGGGGAAATTGAAGTTTTATCTGGATTGAAATAGAGTTGGTTTTTGTGTGCGGTGAGTGTTGCAGTAGATAAATGTTGCAATACAGATGTAAGTTGAGATGGCGGGTTTAATAAGCAATTCACGAGTGAATTCGATACACGAGCTGCTATCATTTAGAACGTAATGTGTTATAAGTGGAAAAATATTATTATTGTGGTTTGACTCCAGTATAGGAATGTTCAAAGCTGAGTGTTTGAACTTTCGTAGAGTTTTGCCAAAATATTTTGTTTTTACTGCTGTCACATTTTTTATTTGGTTTGGTATTTTATTGTATTTGCTTTATAACAAGATAAAAATACAAACGAAACATTTAAATGTTACATAAATTGTACTGTTCAAAATGTATAATTTTCATACCTTTTAAATTATGTTTATTTATTTGACCCCTTGACTTGAGTGACAAATAAGTATATTTTTATACAATCGCGATAATTTATAGCTGATGTTATTGTATAATGGTTTCATAATGATGTTATTGTATTTACTAGTATGTATCTACCTATATAACACTTTAAATAAGTATAATCATGACAATTGCTCAGATAATATTCCGACGATTCTTCATTCCTTGAACGAACTCTAGAACACTTCAAGCCGAGATAGCTCAAAGCAACAGGAGAACAAATGTGCGAATTAAAACAAAGCTCGGGTAATATCACAAGTGTACAATACCAAAAAACACTAATAATTCTGTGTTTCAGTTTGTACGGGAGATACGGTTTTAGGTTATCCAGGAAATAGAATTATTTGTCTAGATGCGATATCATTTCTGGTATTAATGTGAGATACAAAATGAGTCTTAAATAAGACAGATACAATTCAATCCTTCTTTTTATTATTTATTTTATTTTTAACACAAATAAAATTGTATTGGTTGACTTTATGCCTTAATTATTACAAAATGTGTCAAAAAAGATTTTAACGCATTTTATAATATTACTCTGTCTTTATTAGAAAGAGTTAATTGAAAACTGTTGATTGCACCTTCACAAAAAAATATATTGTTATTAGGACCATTGTATGTATTGCTTGCTACAAAATCACATCCAATTTTATAAGTTCTCGTCCACTGTACCACACAATATACACAAGGCACACACAGTAAGCCGCATAATAAAAAAAAACGATACAACATTTTCAGATAAATCCATGATTTTATAATTCCTCCTCCACTATACCACACATGCTTCAACAGTAAATTTTTTTTGCGATGAACGGCGAGACGAGCATAAACAATACGACCACTCATGGACAGTAGAAAAGCAAACAACACCATGAATTACAAAGCATTGCTTGGCATTCCACTGCGCTCGCCAGCCTGAGACATGAGATGTTTAGTCTCAATATATCCAGTTACTCTGGCTACAATGTCCTTCAAACCGTCACACAACAGTGCATTTACACTGCTGTTTGGCGGGAGAAATAGACATTGCGGTGGTACCTACCCAGGCGGCCTCTCACATATGACAGACCTACCACCAGTTAACACACTTATTTAAAAACAGTTCTACAAACTTAAAAAAAAACATCAATTTACTGGTAGGTGTAGGTATCATCAATTTAGGTCTCTCATATGTGAGAGGCCGCCTGGGTAGGTACCACCGCTATGTCTATTTCTCCCGCCAAACAGCAGTGTAAATGCACTGTTGTGTGACGGTTTGAAGGACATTGTAGCCAGAGTAACTACTGGACATATCGAGACTTAACATCTTATGTCTCAAGATGGCGAGCGCAGTGGAATACCAAGCATTGCCTTGTAACTCATGGTGTTGTTTGGTTTTGCTACTGTCCATGAGCGGTCGTATCGCTTACCATCAGGCGAATGGCAGGCTCGTCTCGTCATTCATTGCAATAAAAAAAAAATTAAAAAAATCAGCCTGTCACCAACTTCACCAAAAAAACAAAGCACCCCATCCAGCAGCGTAGATCCCTGTCGGTACGTGCCATATCGCGCGCGCTCCTCACGCGGTGCTAACGATTTATTTAGCAACGCGTAACGACGTTTGAACAAGCCCGCCACACGTCACCGCCGCGCTGGCTGCTTTTTATCGCGCCGATAATGCCGGCCCGACTGTTTGCCGCAATAATACATATTTAGGTTTTTTGCCGGGCTTTCGTGGGGCCTAAGTGCGTTTGTGTGAAGTTTTGGGTTGGTCAGTTCGTCTGTGTAATTTTGTTAGAGCTACTGAAGTCGTCTGCCAAAGGAGACTCTGAATTTAACTGCGCTGCAACCTCTGTATAATTATTGTATTGTAAACTTATTTTGAAAAGAGCAACGCTAGAGTTTCTTGCCCGTTCTTCTCTGGCGAAAACAGTCTTGTGAACCGGGTGGTAGTGGAAAAAAGTGACTGAATCTAAATAATGTATGACATTTCATGGGTTCAATAAATATTTTCATTTCATTACATTTCATTTCAGACTGTAGTGTAGCCTGTGTTTTACTTTATTCCTATAATTTCTTATTTTTTTCATACCTAATGAACGGCGAATAAACAAGCGGTTTACCCAATAAAAAGTAATCACCGCCCGCCTAAGATCGCCTAGAACAACTTTTGAATTGTAGGGCTCACGTATATTCATGTTTATTTTTTACCAAAATCTCAGCTATTTCACACCTCCACTTATAAGAGTGAGCAAACATTAACATTCGTAGAATGAAAAGCTCGTAGGACATCGCCGCCCTTCCTGAGATAGCATCGCTACCGAGCTTTTAATTCAATGTATTGACTGCCTGTGCGTCCACTTTACACGTTTTAATAGTTTTTAAATGGTGAACAGGTTAGTGATATTTGCAAGTGTTGCGTTGAATGATCAATTTGTTTTATTGAATGGATTTATTTATTTATTATTTATTACATAATTTTTATTTTATAATCACAAGATTATATAAAATCAGTTTGATATTGTGTCTACTTTGTTATATAAAAATACCTCAGAAAATGTTGTTTTTACAACCGGAAAGTTATGTCATTCATTTGGTAAATTACTTATTTAAATTAAATAAAAACATCATTTATCCTAGTCACAAATCCAATGCCAAATCTACTTACTATCTATAAAATATTTAAAAATCAATTTTTATCTGCACACGAGCGCAACAAGATAACACCGATCAACAAATTTACGGTCGCCACCACTGGCCCGGTGCTTTGGAAAGTTCGCGCCGCACAATGGCGGAGGAAGCTGCTGCCTCTAACGGCGTCGTTACGGCCGCTAACGCCCGTTAACGGCTGTTAACGTTCGTTATCTGCGATACAGGGCGGGCGGAAGGCCACCTGAGGCCAACGCCGCCCGCCTTAATGTGTCCGCACTTATTTATTCTACACTAAAGGCCCGATGTGTTCCCCTGATGGTTATCAGCGTGTTTTTCACTTTTAAAAAGGGTTGTGTTACTTTTAATGGTATGTGACACGGATGTTAGGTACCGTTGCATTTGGCAATTAAAAATATTTTTATGTGCTGGAAAAGAGTTTCCATGCGGAATTAAATGTAAGGAGTAAGGTAACAGTTTTTAGATGATTGCCCGAGCCTTTCCGTTTTTATTTTTAGGTTTGGCGCCTCAAAAGGAAATGTAATCGTAAAATCATAATTTATCCCTCAATTCTTTACTTTTGAAATAAAACAATATGTTCTTTATCATATTAAAACGCATGATGCAATTACTGAAATTTCGTATCGCACAATTTTTTAAACTTCCCTTATCTCAGTTCCACTATTTACTACTGAAATTCAACAACAATTCACCCAAATCTGAAGTAAGTTAGTAACTCGCTATCTCCCCGGTATATATCAAGCGTATCTTACTGGAGCACAAAGTAAAAGTTTTTGGAGTTGCACTGCATCGCGTCGCGATACGTCGGGTGTTGCCATATCAATGAAAAACTACCGCGTATTGAGGTAAGATTTTTGGGATGCATTTGATAGGGTATTTTGAGTTAGTTTATGTTGCATGCATCCCGGGTCGGGCAAAGTGATATTGGGTTTTTCTATTCATTATCAGACCGGAGTCAGGAATTTGTGCCCGATATGGCGATAGGCTCGCCCCCTATCACATCATGGGACGGAACATACAAGGCGAAATGTAGGTGTCCTGGTAGCGCCTCTGCCTACCCCTTCTGGGATAAAGGCGTGAGTTTATGTATGTTATGTATGTATGTTTATGTTGCATGCGTAATGGTGATTTAAAAAAAAAGTTTTGTTGATTTTTGTGTTAAAATTTATTAAAAATAGAGTGCGTATGTACTCAATTACATAGCAGATGATTGAAGTTCTAGAATGGCCGTCGCTTCTCGACAATAGTAGTGTAGGTAGGCTTAAGCTAAGTAGGGAGGAAACGGGTGAGATTGATGAGAAAAATTGAGAATCGCTCTCAGTGGTATGGATTTAGATAAACCCATATCCGGAAGATAACTGCTGCAATCTGATAATCAAGTGTTATAATGATAACAATTCATATTTTCACAAATTCATCTTAAAACGATTTTAAAACCACAATATTACCACTATCTATTAAAAACTGCGAAATTATCAATAAATTGCCCGCTGGCAACACTATCGCAGATGGCTAACGTATAAAATTTTAAAGTTAGCACAAAGCTGTTGAACATTTTTCATCCATTGATGGTAGATAGCCGCTAACGGTGGTAGATTAAGACCACCACTCATCTGTGATACATGGAGCCTGGGTCCAGACAAAGGTCGCACGATAAAATAACCAAGTATGGTTAGCTGGGTGTTGCTAGCAAAGATATTTTGTAGGAGAAAGCTTTATTTATTTAAATTAATAGGGTGCAACAAATATGTATATATTCTTTAATACACTTATAGTTGATTATAGAGACTAGTGCCCTGCAGTGGGTCGTATATGGGCTGACACAGATAAGGATACACCCACAGAATTAAAAGTCCTATGAACCAATTTACGCTCTTAAAAATATTCATAAAATTCTGCCTTAGTTTTATGAAGCTACTGGCAGAATATTTACTGGCTGTGAAAATCTGTCATAGACGCAAGATCGCGTGTTTTTTTAGAGCGCGTTGTTCATTTTTTTAATCACTTTGTTAAACCATAAGCAGTCTATTGCTGAGTATAGAATTCTAGCAAATATTTCTCCACCAGTAAGCACCTTAATATTCTATTAAGTTGTACCTATACCTCAAAATAAGCTCAAACATCTCACGTGTCATATTATGTGGCAACTAGCAATGGCGGAACACAGTCCTATATTGCAAACACGGTGCAGCATTCAAGACATCGACTGCGATACGTAGAGAGATACGACAAAACTTCCTAAGATCCAATACGACCCACCAAAAGTTGCTACAGTGACGCTTGGTGCGGGGCACGGGCGGAGGCGAGTTTGTGAAGGAACTAAGAAAGCCATGAACAGCCTCCGTGACAGAGACCGCGGGTTTGATCCACGCAACGAGGCGAATATACATTGGTGTGGTACCAAACCACAGCCATGTCTATTTTCCCCCAAACGGCAAACAGCGGTGTAAATGTACTGTTGTGCTCAATTTCGAAAGATATTGTAGCCAGAGTAACTATTGGATATAATGAGATTTAACATCTTATGTCTCAGGATGGCGAGCGCAGTGGAATGCCAAGCATTGCTTTATAATTCATGGTGTTATTTAATTTTGCTACTGTCCACGAGCGGTCGTGTTGCTTATCATCAGGCGAATATCATGCCTTACTCGCCACTCATCGCAATAAATAAAAATTAAAGAGATAATTTTTATAACCCTGCATTCATTGGATTCTGTATGGAATTTTTGGCAAGATATTAAAGCATATTTATTTTAGATTCATTAGTTATTGATCTACTAAACGTTTACCTTAGACTTTTATAAATATTAAAATGAATGCAGCAGTGAAGATTTACAATGACTATAAAATATTAAAAAGACATTTTATACCGTCATAAAGATAAATAAATAAAAGATACGCTTCATTAAGTATATAATTTATAGTATTTTTTTAAAAGCTAGACTTATTATGAATCATAATTTATTCTAGTAATTATTTTAATATATTCATATACTAATTTCAAGAATGTTAAACCTAACACAATTCATAGTTTTCTTGATTTCGAAAACACCGTTTATGTTTATTTACATTCACTAATAATTTTATATTACCTATCTTTGAAATAAAACAAATTTTTACGGTTTTTATCGCGATTTGGTATAATTTTTACTTTTTTTAACTTCCCGACGTTTCGATTACTGTACAGCTTTCGTGGTCACGGGCCGGACTAAAATCAAACCAAATCGCGATAAAATCCGTAAAAAATAGTTTTATATCAATGTGTAACATTCACGTAAATCTAAGAAACCATTATTACCTATCTTATTATAAAACTTATCACCGACATCATCTGTCACTTATTTGTGTCCGATGCTCGACAAAAGCCTCCCACGGGGTCATGTTGGAAACAGCCTAGATATAAAATACCTACATAGTGCTTACCGCGCTTTATAATCAACGTTTTCCTAAACCAAGAATTGTATTATATGCTAATATACTTTTAGATATTCGGTATCAGCCCATATACGTCCCACTGCAAGGCACGGGCCTTCTCTACCATCGAAAAAACGATTGAGAGGGGTTAGGCCATATAGTCCACCAAGCTAGCCTAGTGCGGGTTGGCGGACTTTACATACCGTAGAAATTCTTTAAAATCGCCACGGTATGCAGGTTTCCTCACGATGGTTTCCTTCACCATTATAGTGCGCGGTGATTGACTAAGCAAGCATAAATAATTTTGAATTTCGAATCATGTCTCTTCAAATAATGTGTTATATTATTCCGCTCTTCTCTCACGAACTACTCCAACGCCGAACACGTACAGTCGTTGCAACTAATACGGTTTAGATGCACTTCTAATTAAACATTTATGTTAGTTTGTGTATAATGTTTCGCGAATGTTGCGCCAATGTTGCGCAAACGAGAGATAAGATTGTTGCCTGTGCTTTGTTACGCCGTTTACACGACAATTTGCTTTCATATTCGATGCCTGTGTATCCGATATCGGCTAACTATGCTTACTGACGATAGATGGCGTTGATTTGTCAACTTTAAACATTTGGAAATATATAAAATAAAATAAATTACAATTATTATATATTAAATAACTCATAGAATATGCTTTGAATATAAATAAGTATGAAATTTAAATAAATTATAATAATTTATACGACATATTTATAAACTGACATATTAATTTCGGAAGTGTTTCCGATCGTCTTACAAAAAGGTTACTTGCATTTTATGATCACTTATGCAATACTATTACGCAAACGCCCGTTCCAAATGTTTATTATTTATATGCAGGCGCTATCTTGCAATTCCATTACAAATAAAGCAAACAATTAAGCAAATCCAACTTCACCACCTGGGATACATGTTGCATCTCATCTCGCGTACAACACCTGTATAACTCTGTCCCTCTCCCACAGAACGACACCTATTAGGCGAGTGTTTACGGCGAATACGTACAAAATAATTACACACACATTCCTCAATAACATAACACTGAGACGGTTATCTGTGGCGATAGTGTGGTCGCGGCACACAGTGAAACATTAATTTTGTGCCCCCATCCGCCGTTATCTCAGGATAAGCTTAAAACATTCGGATAGCTGTGAGACAAATGAATCACTTTGCCATTATGGAATAGGACGCGGGCACACCGACCAGCGCGGATAAACACAAAAGTGTTTGTTTAGTGTGGGTTAGTTACACCATATAGGTCAGGTTATTTATTAGTGTAATCGAGGTTTGAGATACAAATAAACTATAACATTGCAGTATAAAAAATGAATAATAATGATATAAAAATAAGTTTTTTTATTTACAATATGATTCCATATAAATTAATTATCTAATATTCTAATAAGATAATAATATTATAATATTGTTTATAATAATTTATGTTATTTGCCACTTCATAACTTGTTTTGCGGCGTTATACATAAACATGTATATTTTAATTTCTTTTGTTTATAAAAAAATATATACGAAGCTGTCGTGGTCAGTTTATTCGAAATTTCAAATTATGAATTTCGACTAACTAAGATTACTGGCCAGAAAAAAAATATAAATAGAAAAAATATGATTTAAAAATGAGGTTATATTGTAAATTGGAATGCGTGAGGCGTGGAGCCCTCAGATGGTGTGAGCGGATCCTTAGAGCTTACACATAAGTGCCTATATAATATGTGAGATTGCGTCTCGACAGATAAGTGGGAGTGCTTTTATAGATAAGAACGGTCGTGCGCGGACGAAAATCAGCGTATGATTTAAGTCGCGGCGTGTGACGTCGCCTTATCGTGTGTAAAATTGTCAGACGGGCGTTTTTAAGTCCGCTGATATACTCAATGTAGGCAAACGGGTTCTTTACTAAATATATCTGATTGTGAGGTGCATACGTAAAGAGAGTTGTCTACACCGCCTCTCGATTATTTGATTGAATTTTTTTTAATGTGACGGTGCTTTTATTGCTTTGTAATAGTCGCGCTAAAAGGTTTGTTAAAGTTTTGCACATATAATTATTTTACGATACTCATTTTATTGACGTTAATTAAATATTTTTTCAACGTACTCGATTTCACAATTTTAATATTTCCTGTGTAGTTACGAGTTCGGTGTAATCAATTACATGTAATACGTACTGAGAAATGAAATTTCCCCGAACATAAATTTGAAAGCTTCAATTATCATAAAATCTAATAATTTATTTTCCATTGCAGCCGTTACATCGACTGGCTGAATAAAATGAAAAAGTTCATGCGATATAGATTAGATACTAAAAATGGTGAGTAAGAAACCACACTGGAACACTACATTTACTAACTGAATGTTGTAAAATACATACATTTTTGGTAAAACCTGTTAAGTTATCACAACAGTGGCATAGATGATAATATGGAAACTAACTGGCCGAGTTCTAAAAAGTTTTATTGTCGCCGTTACAACACAAATACTTGGCTTAAAAAATGTAGAGCATGATTCACCATAACATTCGAAATTTAAATCATAATCATAATATTTTATCACAACATTTTTGACATACATCATCGATTATCAAATCTAACACATTTATCAGCGGTATCAGCTAAATGACTAAAATCATTGAGGTAGGTCATACATTCCGTCCAATTTTGGAATAAAAGACAGAAAAAATGTTTGACAGTTTCCATGCCGCAGTTGGCTCGAGCACAAGAGACCGCGGGTTCGACCCCCGCACCGAGACAACCCACATGCATTGTGACAGTATTTGATTGTACCTAATAGATTCTTACACAAAACTTGTATCTTAAAGTAAATCAGAATTATGTGTTTTGATCATAGTCGGTGCAGAATAATTGCTATTAAATATTTTTGTCTATTCCCCGATTGTGATCAATTTAGTGTCACTATTGCTCAGTACACTCAATGCCTATCTATGATAAAAATTACTTTCCGTTTCTTAACCAATTTAAATATATGTATTCTATATTCAAATCACGCACTACTTATCTAATCTAACCTCTATTTCTTGGGAAAAATCTTTTGATTAAACTATGCCTCAGCCGTCCACTTATGACCGTTATGACAACTGCCGATAGTGAATGCCCAACTCGTGTGCTTATCTGTACATTGAAAGTAAAATGCCGAAAAAAAACAAATGAGTCAAAGAAGGAACTGCTAACAATATTTTTTATGCATATAAAAAAAAGAATAATTTAATTCTATATTCAAATTTAAAATGATGTTCTTTTTTACGTTCCATTTTGTACGGATTAACTAATTTCATTTATAAGCAGATAAACTATTTACTTACTTATGCGGATTTAACACCCGTAGCATGTTTTTCGCAATATAATATTCTCAATTAAAAAAAAATCGATTTAAACATACTATGAATGGTGACCAAATACGATCGTTCTATATTATTATCTTAGTAAACATGCAATAATCAAACAATATTAAAAATTCGTCAAACGTGAAATTACGTTCCATTTCACCAAAAAAAAATTCATTTTTTTTAAATAGGAGATGAGTGAGTGGTCAGGTGCTCAGACGAACCCAGTCAAAGGGCGGCTATCGGGCATGCATCACGGTGGGCGGGCGTTATCACCCCGCCGCACGCCACACTAACATCTCGTTTATTTTAAATGAACTGCGCCTCGTGTGTACAAATACGACTGTACAAATTTCGTGGTAAATGGCAAGCCCGGTATGTGGCTGTATGCTCTATAATCTTTCGAAATTTAAAAAGTGACGTTCTATTTTTAAAATTATACTATTGTTCCGGATTTAAAAAAATTTGGTTATAAAAATAATATTTCTTCTTTGATTATTTTCATAGCCAAGGTCTGCATAACAAATGCAGGTAATTGAAAGAAACCCATTTTTTCTGTGAGATGGCACAGTTTTAAATACTTCTCTATATTATAACCTAAACTATTCCAACTGTGTGATCATGAATCTCCAATAATATAAACAATATTAATAAAACTAGGTCTTTACATTGACTTTGTACACACGGTGCATAATATTGGAATATTTTAATATTTTCCTTAGTATTTTTTTTGTATGAGTGTTTTGATCTGTCATTATTATTTAATTAATAAGTAGTAGTTGTGTAACAACGGGGCATGGATTTAGGCCGTGATGCCATTAGTACCACCCGCAGTTCGCCGAGTTTATTATTGTTTGAAGATGTTATATCCTATTGTCATCCTGGGCAACTGAAATAATATTTTTTCAAATTGGCAAATTCACGGTAAGCGGTTATACCGACCTGGGAATTTAACCCATTACCTCACGATTTATACAAAGTTCTAAACAAATGATTTTTTATTGTTGTATTGTATCAGCCCATATACGTCCCACTGCTGGGCACGGGCCTACTCTACAATCGAGAGAAGCGATTGAGAGTGGTTAGGCCATATAGTCCACCACGCTGGCCTAGTGCGGGTTGGCGGACTTACATACCGTAAATAAAACAAATGATTAACGAAATAAAAAAAAATCCCAATCTTAAAACCCAAACGAACACTATCACCAAATCAACCCTAACAATATTTCAGTATAAAGGTTAAAAATGGTATTGAAAGTGGACAGGTGTGCGTCGGGTGTCCCGGCCTGATAACCGCGCGTGATGGATGCGCCGCTGATAACACCTTTCATTATAACCCGTCGACGATTGTCTAGGCTCTATCTGTACGGAAACGTAGGAGGGTTAAGTGTTATAGAAATAGTATACGACAGGAAATATTTTAAGGGCAAATGTTGCGGGGTTATATTGTAGAGAATTGGTTAGGTGATATGGAATCGAAAACTATTTCAAGGATGGAAATTTATGTCATAACCCGTTAACGTTTATGTAGGCTGTGCCTCTACGGCAATGTTTAGGTGAATATCATACATACATACATAAACTCACGCCTTTATCCCCGAAGGGGTAGGCAGAGGCGCCACCAGGACGCCCACATTTTGCCTTGTATGTTCCGTCCCACGATGTGATAGGGGGCGAGCCTATCGCCATATCGGTCACAAATTCCTAACTCCGGGCTGATAATGAATAGAAAAATCCAATATCACTTTGCCCGACCCGGGACTCGAACCCGAGACCTCAGCTTTGTAACCGTACCGTAATACAACTACGCCATCGGCATAAGTCTTACAAAAGTGGTAAGGAAAAACCGATGTAACCGGGAGGTTTTTAGGGCTACATATCTCAGTTTAAAACATAGAGGATTTTCTAGGATGCCTTTGTAGGGAAGCATGTGTGGGTAATCTTGGAAATCATAAGCCCAATAGAGAAGGGTTAAAGAGATGTTTATTTACATGGACTCGTTACAAATATCCCGCAATATTACGACAGCATTATTTTGTATTTTTTACCCGTAGGTAGCTGGTTCAAGTTCGGCTAGAGGGACCACAACATGACTCAAAAGCAATATAATCTTAAGCCAATAACGCTACGAAATCGTTTTTAAATTTTATTTATTAAAGTACGTATCCGGATATCTTGTAATAATGTCCTACATTCGCTTTGTATATGTAAATGTAAGGAAATTAGTAGTAAAGGCCAACCTTCACTAGGCCCGCCTTGTAACTAAAGCCTTACTCCTTCTTCATCAAAATGTAAGCCTGTGCTACATAAAAAAAAATTTTAACACAAAAAAACAACACAAAAAACCTTATTACACAAAATTAAAAAGCAACTCAAATACGTACAAAGGTGCCACACATTTTCTAAATCATAAATAAAATTCAATTTAATCCGGGCGCAACAAACAAAAAGTGTCGCGCGACATTGCATTGTATCAGCCGGGCCACCTGGACGGCGGTATCTCCTCGGCGCAGATCCGCACCCCCCTCCCCTTGCAACCTCCCATCTCCTCACCCCTCCCCCGCCCCCGCCTGCAACCCTCGGCGAGCTAATAACTTGCGATACACTGCACTCCAACACTGTATGAAGCCTTTCCTTGTTGCCTCTAAGGCCGATTAAAAGGTTTTAGAATTTTTAGTTATTGTACAAAGTAAAAATACATAGTGTCCTAGCCTTATAAGCAATGGAAAGTATATTTCTTTCCAAATTCTTGGATATAATAAATGTTAAATGATTTGCGCGTTAGAGACATGATAGAGTACAGATACGTTTTCGGAGGAAATTCAGGAGCATTGTCGATTCTGCTACCATTGCAGTTCCTACGAGCCTTCGGTTAAAACTATGAGATAGTCTGTTTTCTATTTATTTATTCTATAATGTACACAATCATAGAAACAACAATATACAGAAATAATAGAAAATCAATAGTACAAGTGGTGGTCTTTCGCTTTAGGCGATTTCTATAAGACAACCATAGGATGGATAGAAGAGAAGGAAATAGAGAGGGTTATGGAACATATTATACTTGCTTAATTTTAATAATTTTATATTAGTAATTAAATAAAAACGCAGCATTTAAATGTCCATTTATGTATATTGGTACTAAATTGCATTTAACATTTACATCAATCGCCATTATCACTATTAAAAACAAAAAATGCAACATATTAACAATTTAAAAAATTATGTCAAAATAATAAGCAATTTGTAATCCGTTCATTTGGTAATTTCGCATGTGCCACAGATGTAAACAAGTTTCTATTTAGATTAACACAAAATAACAATAAATACAAACTGATACGTATTAACATCTACAACCATTAAATATATAAATAATAATAAATAAATAGTCCTGACCCCACACTAAGATCCAGTCTTGTGTTGTGGGTATTAGAAACTACGAGAGACTTTTCGGTCTCACAAACTCCCAGACCTGAAACAAATACTTGTGGTTCACACAAACATTTATCTCGGTGCGGGGGTCGAACCCGTGGCCTCTCCTTTCACAGACGACTTCTAACCAACTGCGCCACGGAGGCTGTCAATTCAATCAATGATAGATTTAATTCCTTATATTTTATCTAAAACTTAAAATTACCCCCGCCATGTTAATAACTTTATAATCTGTGGAAAAGCGCGGCATTTGTGACAGTTAATATTTATTTACTTTTTAATTATCATGGCCAGAATCTGACATATCGATAAGTAGGTATTAAAAATTAATATCGAAATCTCATTTAAATCATAACAAATTATTATTCAGGGCTATATCCATCTATTATTCGAAATGTATCGAATATAAATGAAGATTATTATTATTTTAAACTCTTCATTATTCATTATTGTGTTACATTTCAATGTGTGTACTGTGTATCGTGTTATATATATTTTTAATATAGTATTTTTTTTCTTCCATGAATAGAAACAACTCTAACTATGTGTGTTGCAGAAATAACCATGTATAAAAATAAATAAAACACATGATCAATTTGATATTACAAATGAAACTCAATCACAAAAACCTACATAGGCTAATAAACAAATTCTGCCATAGCCAATGTTTGGTCCACGCCTTTATTCCAATCCCAAGGCGCATAAACCATAAAATACCGCGCAATAATTTCGTATAAGAAATGATCCCATTCGGATTTAATCGGCACTTTTAAGAGCAATCCTTATCCGATGTAGAGTATCGCATTAGCATTAAAAAAGAGTTTTTTTCTTTATCGACGTCAGTAAAACGGACTGTCCGGCATATATAATAAATTGTGAACAATAACCCGCCGTAATTAGGCAATAAATTCTTTAAGCAGATATGAAAGATGGAGGGAAGATCTGATTTGTATGCTCTGCACTATGCGCGCGTGTCCATTCTTTGAACACGGTAAATAAAGTTTGAAATAGAATTGGTGCGGCCTTAATATTTTACCGCGTTTTTAAATAAGGATTCCCTATCGATTTGCATAACTTTGACATATCTACTTAAAGGGACATCTCGTTACCAGATATGTAAATATAACTTACAATATACAGAGTGACAAAGAGTCCCGCTCTACCCAGTTCACATTAAAATACTTCGTATCGATGACTCTACTGGAAAGAAAATTCATAGTTCAGTGAATGAAATCTCACGAGACCACCGAATATTCATACCTATCCCCGGGATGGTAGACAGAGGTGTATTAAGTACCTAGGTGATAGTGCATGATTTTATCGCCCCAACATGAATGCAATGTTTATTATTATGTTTTATATGTTGCGTTTGTGACTAATAAATCGATTTTCTTTCTTTCTTTCTAATCTCAGATAACACCCAAGATTTTTATCCAAATCTAAATACCTCATGGAAATCAGATCGCGGTTCACAAGCCCAATATCCCGCTTTTAACAATCCACGACACAACAATGAAAAACATCAAAATCCGCGGCACAATGGAGACGGGCTCAAACTACTGATAAGGCCCACATTGAGTTTTATGTTTAGCAGAGATAAGGGACGGGCGCGGATCGATTAGCTGTCCGTCTGTGCGTTGTATATCCACTTACTAGCGATTTACTGCGTCTGGTTTGAATCACTCGGCTAAGTGCTTAAAAATATTGTCAAGGTTGTGTATAAATACACAAGGGCGTTAGATCTGTGGAGATTTTAATTCTAGTATGATAGAATACAGTCCACGGCATCCGTCTAGAGATAAATTACTGCATCCAACAGTCACATACATAGTCCTGATCCCACGTTAAGATCAATTAAGTCTTGTTTCGTGGGTATCAGAAGCTACGATAAACATTTCAGCCTCACAAACACCCAGACCCGAGACAAATTCTTATGGGCCTCACAAACATTTGTCTCGTTGCGGGGATCGAACGCGCGGCCTCTCGTTTCACAGCCGGCGTCTAACTAACTGCGCCACGGAGGCTGTCAAAAAGATGGTTGTTTTCTTCCCGAACCATAGCATCGACAGCGTGCTTGGCGCAGCTGGTTAGAACTTAGACGCCGGCTGTGAAACGAGAGGCCGCGGGTTCGATCCCCGCACCGACACCAATATTTGTGTGGCCCATAAATATTTCTTCCGGGTCTGGGTGTTTGTGAGACCGAAAAATCTCTTGTAGTTCAGGAACTGCGAGAGAAGTACTGGGTATCAGGATACCCAGGACACAAGACTCGATCTTAATGCGAGGTCGGGACTATGTATGTTGGGTGTATTTAGTGTATTTTATTTATTAATATAATGATAGTGTATCAGCTCGTTATCGCCCACAGCAGAGTTCGGGACTCCACTACAAACAACGGCTCGATTGTGAGAAGGATTGTATTACACTCACCATCGAATGCGTTGCAAACTGTCATGCTAGTGTATTTCTTATGTTTATACTTTTTGTTGTTTTATTAAATGCACTTTGGCACTAAAAATGTTGCCAGTTCTGTTCATAGGCCGGTTATAGTACGAGTATACTGCGTTGTAGTGGGCAAATACCCGAATACCTAAATTCAAAGTGTAGGTACAGCTGTTGATGAGTTATCGAGCAGTATTATTCAGTAATTCAATGAAAATAATTAATAGATTGCTTTATAATAAAAAATAAATACACCCAACAGTCACTTATAACATAGTCCTGAACCCATATTAAGATCAATAAGTCTTGTGTCGTGGGTATCAGAAGCTACGAGAGACTTTTCGGTCTCACAATCACCCAGACCCGAGACAAATGTTTGCGGGCATCACAAATATATCTATACATATAATAAAAATGTAAATGGTCGATGTCTGTACATGGAAGATATTTAAGGAATTTTAACGCGGGGGGTCCTTATAACAGTAACAGAATCCAAAACATTTTTTTTTTTAGAATTTTTGTCTGTCTGTCTGTCTGTCTGTCTGTATGTTTGCTTGCGCATCACGCAAAAACTACTGCACCAAATGAGATGCGGTTTTCACAGTTGTATTGCTGCAGGTTCAACTTAAAAACTGGTATATGTTGCATTTGCATACAGGGTGTTTCTTTTTGTTTGCTTGCACATTACTCATAAACTACCGCACCAAATGAGATGCGTTTTTCACAGTTATATTGCTGCAGGTTCAACTTAAAAACTGGTACATGTTGCATTGACATACAGGGTGTTTCTTTTTGTTTGCTTGCACATTACTCATAAACTACCGCATCAAATGAGATGCAGTTTCCACAGTTATATTGGTGCAGGTTAAATTTGAAAACTGGTATATGTCTTCTTTATATACAGGGTGTTTCTTTGTATTAGCTTGCACATTACTCAAAAACTACCGCACGAAATGAGATGCAGTTTTCACAGCTATATTGGTGCAGGTTCAACTTGAAAACTGGTATATGTCTTATTTACATACAGGGTGTTTCTTTGTATTATGGAAGATAAATGAGAAAAACTAATATGGGGGTCTGTATTAATTAACGTGATAAAAACAATGATTTTTAGAATTTTTGTCTGTCTGTTTGTCGGTGCGGTTGTGCGCGATGAACTCAAAAACCGCTGAACGGATTTCGGTGAAATTTGGTATGGAAGTAGCTGACACCCTGGATTAACACTTAGGCTATCTTTTATCCCGAAAAATTAAGAGTTCCCGTGGGATGAGGAAGGAATTCCGATATATTTGTTATTTTTTATACTCAAAGGGATGGAATGGGACTGGATTACATGCCTTGAGTGAGAACGAGACGGGACGGGCGGGATATAACGGGACGAGACGGGACGGGATGAGAAATACCAAATAAAGTTAATCACGCTGACGAAGTTTGCGGGCAGAAGCTAGTGTATAATAAGTATTGACTTTGTTGAGTATTAACTAAATATCTCGGGGTGATGAGCGTTATGTACTAAATATTGCAATACATAACATTGCTATTGGGCAGACGTGGTGCTAACCAAAAGAAAAGCGAACTTCTGTTGTCTCGACATTTGGATTAATATTAATAGGTATATTCCACCTCATGTTGAGGTGAAACAAATACATATTTCTCATTATTCATCATAGTTTTGAAATCCTCGTAGAAATCTGCATCATTAGTCTTTTTTTTCTGGCACGGCACAGTGGCTGCTTTGCACCTTGTGGTAAGTGCTAATGCCGTCCAGACAGAGTATCGAATGGTATCAGACGGTAGTCTCATACCATTCGATACAATCATGCCGACCCCCTGAGATGCCTCTTCACGCTACGGCGGAAGGACTATATTTTTATAATAATGATGTTGGTCAATCGTTAGCCTAAGCCTCTTTCGGCTAAATAGTCTATTGGTTGTTTATTTAGCTATAAGCTTTGGCTCGTGAGTTCCTAGGTTCGAAAGATGTGTACTCTACCTAAAGTTATCCAATTGAAAAATTTAACCTACCTAAAAGATTCTGTCACGTTTATGACCAGTTACAAAATTACAAGCCAAACTATTACGCAACAGGGATAAAATAAGTATACTATGGTATAAAGACCCGCAAAATTAATATCGTCTTTTAAGACAAAAAATACAACATTCGCTCACTAAGCGAAAACAAAAACAGTTATTTTTTAGAAAGTGGGATACCTATATTGATGTAGAGCCATAAATCGAATGTTATATTAGACGTATTATACATTTAACATAATGTTTATACTGCAGTAGGTAAATTAATAAAATACATAGAGAACCAAGGCAGTATATGCAGGCTTTTATTGACTAAATCTAGATCCAATCAAGTGATAATAAAATTGATACATAATGTGACAGAGCAATTTATTATACTTTAAAGTAGGTTTATTAAAATATATTAAACTTTAACTCTCCTTAAAAATCATATACTTATTTATGCGAATAGGCCATGTATTATCTATTTTTACGATAAAATCAATGGTGGAATAATAATATTTATGATAAATTAATTGATTTTTCTTGTAGCGTTATTAAAGATCGATAGTATTATACATTTATATTTGTTATTTTGTTTTTATATCCGTTAGTGTTTTTCCGTATAAAATATTTATTTAAATTAGTATCAGCCTCATTTTCGAAATGCCAGTGATTTAATGCTAATTCACTTGGCTACAATTCAGTTATAATTTTCATCTTCGTTTCTGACGTCCCTTACTCGCATAATAACATACGTAAATGTATTTTCTTTAATAACATTTATTCTTTACCGGCTATATCGTCGTGTTTGAGTGGTTACCTAAAATAATAATGCTTTTATTCTTAAAAACACAATGGTACGCAGGTGTTTCAATCATTTCTTTGCTCTATTTTCAGCGTCCTCAGTTAAAAGACAATTCACTCTCATATTTCTTAAATACTAAGCCATCGTTTTCGCGATTTTGGCACCATTTTGTCACAACTACTTTTTACCCATTTTCACTAATGAAGACTTCCATCTATAAACATTACAAACCTTACAAAATCTCGCTGAACGGAGATTCCAACAGCTCCCTTATTGGAGGCCAAAGTATCTGACTTCCAATGCTGAAGATGTATACAGGGTATATCAAGACTGCGACTGAAAACGAAGCCAGGTGGTAGTATTAGTGACTTCAGACACAATGCAAGTAAAAATTTCGCAAAAAAAATCTTTTACTTATCGTCGTATTTGGGTGATATAAACATAAATTTCCTAAAATAATGATATACACCTCTTTATTTTTAAACACGCAATGGTACGTAAGGGTTTAAATTAGTATTTTCGCAAAAACTACTAATTTACCACTCAAACACAATGATTTTTAAAAAATTCTAAAAATAATTGTGTCACTGTTTTGGTGAAATTTTTATTTGCATCGTGTTTCTAACTACTAAAACTACCACCTGGCTTCGTTTTCGGTCGCAGTCTTGATATACCCGGTATATCTTACGTTACCAATTGGAAGCCTGGAATGCTGCAGTTGAGGCAGATTCCGATCGCCTATTGGCCGATACGGGCGATTTATGGCTCGTATCGCGCCGTGTCTTAATTTACTACCCTCAGCCCAGGTGAGTTTTTGCGCTAATTACTACAGTGCCGTGTATTTGTATATTTACGTTGTTTTGATGAACAATTAATTTAGGCTGTTCGGTTTGTGTGACTTTAAAATTTGAAATTCTGTTAATACTTACGCGTAAAAAATGTTCTGATAAGCGAATAGGTGTGAAAAATAGCCAATTGTGTTTCATTCGTATTATCTGCTATTTTATTCATATTCATATTATATGTCATAGAACAGCGTGAAAAACCATCTGTTATCATAATTACATCACCTCACCAAAAGATGACAGTTGACATAATTATTGCCTGTCATTATTGACATACATGTATGTAAATACCTATATTGCATATTTTGAACAAACTCATTTCATGACATTTCAAACACCCAAACTCACTATACCTAACCATCAACAAACATTCACCAATCAAATACCAAACTGAACCTACACCAATCTACTCCCGACGCAAAGACGAGACGCCGTGTACACAAAAGCCCTGTAAAGCAAAGGATATGCTATTCAAAATTTAGCCTAACAAACCTCCATAGAGGGCGCTGCGACAAAGCCTCGTGGGCGGTGATAACCATCTACGTATTGTCAAAGGCTTGCAGTAGGCTGACTTGGGCGCATATCGACTCCTTGTTCGCTACGTACATGTATTCGATAGAAATTGTCTAAAATTCGAACACAAATACGGAATTTTAACTCTTAGGGACTCGTTCACCATCTTCAAGTAAACCGTTAATTAGTTATTTTTTTATTAACGTTAATTGCCAAGTAAAAGTGCCAAGTATCTTCCGTCGATTTCACAAGTGAAAATAAAGTATGGAGTAACAACGTGCTGGTTAAGTTAATGACATAAGAAATTGAACGAAGCATCATTCGTCAAATGTTCCCCGCCTTGCCTCCGGCTGAAGTGTCAACGTGCTTTTTCTTAAAATATAAAAAAGAAGTTTGAGATATTAACCCTATTTTAACCATCAAGTAAATACGCTAATTAGCAGACGATGTAGCCAGTAAAGTACTGATTAGTGTAATCATAGCATTAGTGTTACTGGAGCGTCGTAAAATCGACACGTGATGTTACGGGTGACTTTAAATGATGACTAGCCTAATCATCGGTTTACTAGAAGATGGTGAACAAGACCCTTATTATACATATTGTATGTAAATAATATGTTTTTGTTAAGCAAGAGCACCGTCTATATTTTAAAAGAATTTAGTCCTCAGTCGACCACGCTGGGTTAGTGCCAGTTGGTGAACTCCACATAGGTTTGTAATTATCTCAAGATTTTCTATAACGCCACGATAATTATGAAGTTTTGTGAAACTAGAGAATTAGGCACTTCATAAAAATATTTTATAAATTAAGCTCATTTAATGATTTGTCAAATTAAACTGTCTTTGTAAACGGCAAATAAATTACTCAATTAAGTAATGTAGGTAAAAAAACTAGTTTCCATCTATGCATACTCATAAATTACCTCCGAGCGCTAATAAATCTTCATGTAAAATAATTCAAAAAATATTTTAACGATTTCACTAATACGAATAATCATTATAAAATTATCATAATAAGCTCATACTATTTTTATAATAACCTTTAGATAAGATTTATAGATGACTTTCTTCGCCAGATACGTCCAATAGAATATTATATTATAATTATATACATTTAAAATCAGAACGATCATATACAAAATTATCATCAAAATTCGACATCTTCTGTTATTAAATAATTAATTAACCTTTTGCTAGGCAGTATAGAATTTCTTCGTCGAAAAATATCCAATCAAATAAAACTGTGAGGTAGAATGTGTACTCATAAATTCATTCGTATGGTCTTGCATTCCTTCGTTTTCCAATGAATTATTTATCGTTTTTTTTTTTTAGAATATTACGCGGTTAGACCGTAGACTGTCGACCAGTCTATGAAAAAGAGAATCCTATTTGAAAATAGAACGCCCTTGTTTATATTCGAAATCCAAAATATCGCGTTCTATTTTTAAATTCGAAGCGAATTTAGTTCGTTAATTCCATACATCAGCCTGTTAGTACGTGAGTTAATTTCATAAAAAGTGTACAGTTGGTTATCACGACACATAGAGGCGAGGCAGGGCGCGGTCGCTAGTGTTATCTGCCCGTGCACAATAAAAGGGCCTAGTCAACTCATTAGCATACTGCTGTGTTGTCAAGATATTAGTGATGGGGAATGGTTTCGCGAATACAGTTATTAATTCATCATACATTTTTATACACATGAAATATCAAAGGTAGAAGATACGCCAGAAAGAAATTACTTTTAATTAGGTAGTTATAATTGAAGGTAAGGGGCTGGGTAGCTTAAAACAGAAATCTTTGAAATATTTTAATGGCTTCTCTTGGTTGGTCGGAGTTGCAGCTGTCTCTCAATTATGTATGTATTCAGAGTTAACTGTTTTTGAGTTAAAGATGTAGATTTTGAATGCGTTTTTCCCACTAGAAGGGCTATAGTAGTTTTGCAGGCATGTGAAGTCTACCAACCATTTTACATCAGTGTGGGAAAAACCCTCTCAAAAAGTTTGATATCTGACACGAGGTCAATCGTAAAATTATAATTCTAATTATTATGCAACATGATTAAAAATTCATGTCGCTCGGACCAAATGTCATTGTGGTTAGAGCAAGTAGAAGAAAAATATAATAGACAACCTTATAATGCATGACGTCGCTGGATGCAAGCCGCTTCCAACAGGATTGTATGAAAACAGAGGGCTATTTTCAGCCGCGGACATTTTTAAACAGCAGGCAAACAAGCATACAGTCCGCTTTAAGCAGTTACTGTAGCTTATAGATGTCTGTAACACCAGAGGTGTCACTCGGGCGTTGCCGACCCTTTAAGAACATTTCACTTTTTTTAAGAGCCCCATTTTGTAAATTTTCAATCCCTCTGTGGCACAGTGGGTTTGACGCCTGTAAAACGAGAGGCCGCGTGTTCGATCTCCACACCGAAACAAATGTATGTGTGGTCCATTTTTTTCGGGTTTAGGTGTTTTTGAGACAGAATAGTCTGATAGTTTCTGATACCCACAACACAAGACTCGATCTTAGTATATAGCACTATGTATGACTGTTGCCTAACCACTCTCAATCGATTCTCTCGATTGTAGAGTAGGCCCGTGCCCTGCAGTGGGACGTATATGGGCTGATATAGATAGATAACTGTTGGGTGTATTTATTGCTTTGGACTTCGGAGTAATGATGATACTAGTACCAATACTCGGTGGTATAAACAATGACGCGTGACATGAGTGCGTCGGGCTCGGCGCGGCGTGACGTGTGCGATGTCGCGATAAGGTGATAACAGGCGGTTGTCGCACGCAACCACGACACACGCGCCTTGCCTCTGCCCAATTTCCTACTGAGGGAATTTTTTGGATGGCTTGGTGTGAGTGTGAAGCGGAAGCGGGTCTGTCTATAGAATTGTTCAATGTAGTAACTACAACTTAAACCACAATAACCACGGGTGTAAGAAGGAAAAGCTCCACCGAATGGTAAAAATAAGCTCGTTCAAACAGTACATCTTATGAGCTGAGAATGGTAGATCCTGGTACACATTATAAAACAAATAAATCATTAATTATATTCCTTTTTTACTCTACAATAGAGCAACTTCTCTTCTCCAATAATATTTAATTTAATGTTTTATCACACCCAAAATAGAACCTTAATATATAATCACAAATACATACCTCGTACATGTTTTACCGGTTTTTTTATTAGTGCATTCAAATCCAATACCCCATCTCCAGATTCCATCCGTACTTTACTGCATCAGCCCATATACGTTCCACTGCAGGACACGAGCCTCCTTTACAATTGAGAGTACGATTGAGAGAGGTTAGGCGATATAGTCCACCACGCTGGCCTAGGGCGGGTTGGCGAACTTTATATACCGCAATTTTTCTAAAAATCGCTACGGTATGCAGGTTTCCTCACGAAGTTTTCCTTCAACGTTAAAATGCATAGTGATTGACTATCAATACACACATGACTTCGAAAAGTTAGAGGTGTTCCCTGGGATTTGAATCCGCGACCACCGTGAAATAATATACATTACAGTATTATTCGCTTAAGTTTTTATAATGGACCGCACCCAATCCGCCCACATTCCGATCATCGATGCGCGCTTTTCAATGGCTTAAGGATGCTAATACGAATAGTTGCAGTTGCTAGTTGTTAGTTGTTTGTCACGCGACATTATTTACAATATAAACTTCACATATTCAGTATGTAGGTATTTGACATAAATACATTTACGTTTATATTTAATGCGGAGGCCACAGGTTCGATCCATGGAAATTATAAGCAAATTTATTTCGTGTCTTCGTATTTTAAAATCAAAATATGTTTTGTTATGTATGTAACACTATTGAATGTTTTTACTTTTTTAAAGTAAATATCCTAAAAATGAGCGACCAGTTTTGCCTTTATCTTTCGGTCGGTTAATTTGCAAAGTAAGAAAATTCCTTACCTAGTTTTCCCCTTTCCGCTCGCTTATTTTGAAGTCTGGTTATGAACCAACAACATCGCATCCCGCGGAGTCAATTGTTTAATCATCAGACTTAAAAGAGTTATTTATTTACTACGACTTTTTCCTTACCACGACAAAGCGACTACAATGTATGCACCTTTATTATTTTCTAATATATGTAATAAAAACACAGAGGTACAAAACAAAAAATATGATTCCACGAAACTGGGCTCCGATTTGACTGTGGAGGTGATTGTTGATTGTAGTGTAATCCTAATACAAAGTCCACATACAAGAGATAGTAACAAAAAAACATTTTTCAATTATTCCAAGCAGTTTCTTCAAACATTAAACAGATTCAAAGCATTAGACTATAACTAAAGCGGGACGTAGTTTCCTTGGCGCGGACATCGGTTTTTCTCAACGTAAAAACGATTTGACGGCACGCGTCGCGATAAATATCTCTCACCATTTCCGTAGCCGACCCCGCATTGCATACAAGTAGTATGTATGCTAATGATAAAATTGTTTTATTTGGAATTTTTATATGTTAATTAAAATCCACGGGGGCTAAAATTGATTTATTTGGAATTTTTATTTGTCAATTAAAATCCACGGGAACTTTACTCCGGAATATGTGGTTGTGAAGACGATACGGAGGATATTATAATTATATTAGCAGACAGCTTCTGCCTGCAAACTTCGCCTGCGTGATTTGAATGAGCTTTATATGAAATAACTTTATTTGGAATTTCCCATCCCGTCCCGTTATTATAACAAATTTCATCGAAATCCGTTAAGCCGTTTCTGAGTGCATCGCGCAACCGCACAGACAAACAAACAGACAAAAATTTTAAGTCATTGTTTTGTTTTCTATTACAACATACAGACATATTATTTTTTCTTATTTAATATTCATGTACAGATATTGATCGGTTACCAATTTATTATATGTATAAATAATAATTCCGTGCCTCGGTGTCATTAAACTAATAAAAACATAACAAAATATATTTGCCATCTAAATTGGTTCCTCCCAATTAAATTATCAAAAACGAACACCGACTCAAAAAAAATCTATTGATTGAACTAAAATTCATTTATAAAACTGAGTTTTTAACATTAATTACTGTTCAAATCTCCAAATACACTTTTATTTATTTTACTACATCAGAGAGTAATGAAACTTGTTATTACTAAACATCGATTTCACAATGTGAATTTTATTGAATACAAAATGTATTTTATAATGCTAATACATATTGATATTATCGATGGCAATAATTTAGATGATTCCAATACAAAAATCCATTTCTTAAAATCAGGGTAATTATCGATTCAATATTTATATGTTACATAAATAACATTAACGCCCAAGACTAAGATTAAACAAGTTGAGAAGTTATAAATATTCATAAATACATTGTAATTAAAATGATTGTAATTTTAAATAGACTACGAGACACGATATAATCTAAATTTCTACTGGTGATCTTTTCATATGTGAGAGGCCGCCTGGGTAGGAACCAGCGCAGAGTCTTTTTCTTCCGCCAAACAGCAGTGGTCCTGTTTGAAGGACATTGTAGCCAGAGTAACTACTGGACATATTGAGACATAACATCTTATGTCTCAGGGTGGCTAGCGCAGTGGAATGGTAAGCATTGCTTTGTAATTTATGCTGTTGTTTGATTTTCTACTGACCATGAACGGTCGAATCGCTTACCATTATACGAATGGCATGCTCGTCTTGCCATTCATCGCAATAAAAATATCTTACACACATTCATAAACTCACGCTTTTTTCCCAAAAGGGGTAGGCGCTAGGCAAAGGTGCTACCAGGACACCCACGTTTCACCTTACGAGTTCCGTCCCCTGATGTGATAGGGGGTGAGCCTATCGCTATATTGGGCACAAATTTCTGACTCCGAGTTGTTAATAAACAGAAAAACCGATATCGCTTTGTCCGTACTGTATATCGTGTACCTATACTCGCGTACAATTCCGCCACGAGGCAGGTACAATCTTGGATACCTCTGAAATATGCCGATTCAACCAGGTGGTGTATCATTGTCTGACAGAATACTTAATTTTGAAGCAACTGTTTTCATGTATTTTCAGAAAAAGAATTTGTGGAAGGCTCAAAAACAATTCTCAATGACCAGTAAAGCATCCATGGTACCGATAATATTGTGGGCAGTTTTCATATAGGGTACTTACGAAAAATTAAATTTAGTGATAAAAATTTGATCTAAATTATTATTTCCTTTTAAAAAACTATGACAAATTAATAACGACCGTTCCGGTTATGGTACGAGGTAACCGTTTCCTGAACCTATTCTTAGAAAAACAAATGGTTATATTATTTGCAAGAATTAACTATATGCTCATTAAGCAATAAAAATTCCGGATGTGTAATATTATTTTATTTGAATCGTAAAATTTCATTGGCGTTTCAACATTTAATACCAAAGGAAATACAAACATATTATTATTTTTTTCTAAAAATGGTAATCAAAAAACGATTTAAGTATCGAATATAAATCGTTAATTTGAATATATGTAATATTCTGTCATCGAATAAAGAATTATATACATATATTCGCTTAAATATATTGCATACAAATGACATAATAATGTATTTTATTGATTCAATTATTATGCGAAATGCGTTTTTATAACTAAATATTTATGACAACCGATTATAATTACATATCGATTACGTATTTTACATTTTTTGCGATAACAGCCAGTATTTTGTGACCATAGACTAAATTTAATATTTTTCTTTTCAGGTAAGTGTGCAAATAAAGCAAGCGCGAGATATTCCGCAGCTATTGTATGAGAGAAGCTACGAGAAAGGTTTGGACAGCGCGTAACGACCACAAATGCGTTTTAAATTCACCAACCAATAGCCTGTATTTCCCATTATGTTACACTAATCGTGCAGCATTCAGTGCCAGCGCACGTACGTAAACTATTACACATAAATGCGAACATTTGAACTGCTCGGCTTATAAAGTCAATAATAGTGTTATATTTTATACGGCGGCGGTGCAGAATTGTTAATATCGAGTTTATTGACAGTTGAAGTAGTGTGCCATATTGCGTACTGTCGAGATTTTTGCTTGGGTAGACCAGGTAGGGGAGTTTTGCAACGTCTGGAGCTCAATCAAGCCGTGTAGTAGAAACTCTGTTTAGCGCCCGGGAAACAGCCTACATTAATCAGTGGATATTATATTATATCTGGCACCTAAACTTGGCGATGAAAAATCATCATAAAGTTTGTTTTTACACCTCTAAATACGATAATGATCCGAGAGGACTTTTACATGGAGAAAATTGCAACTATTCAACATTTATTTGGCATTGGCGTAAAACCAAATATATGCCCATAAAAAACTAATCGATAAAAACCCTCAAATCCCAAAAAGAAATATTAATTGCAAATCAATTGAAAGAAACTCAAACCCAAGACAAACAGCGAATAAATATAGATTTATAGCACAATACAATCGGCGATCGGGCATTAAGGGGTGGTCACACATCGGCTGTATCGCGCGTCGCCGCTGTCCGGTTATTGTCACCGTATCGCGCGATCGCGGGCCTCGTGAGGGACCAGCTTTCGCGACGGTAATGATGCTATCTGTCAAAATTGCATACTTATTCCGCGGTACCCTCGCAAGTTGCACTTGGGTATTCCGCGGAAGGTACTCGGTACCTGTAGCGTTACTGTGGTTTATTGGTGAAGGAATTGACAAGACTCCTGATTTAAAAAGTACTAAATATATTGTGACGGCGGTAATTGATTTGGTCGCCAATTTCGTGGGTATTAAAAAACTAGGCAATTAGGAGACTGTTCCGCCCTCACACCCGCCACTGCAACTCCTGTAAGCCAGGATCAACAGTGGCACGCATTTTAATGATACCGAGGATTGAAGTTCAGCGAGTCTCCGGGAATGTCTAACTTGTCTTTAACCCGCAACGAAATCATTCAAAAAGTTAAATTAATAGGAGAAGTTGGAAATAAATTATTGTCCACTTCCCTCCCTAATAAAACTAGGCAATTATAAGTATAACGCATATTAAATCCTGAGAACAGAGTTAATGCACCATTTTTATCGCACTCAAACAGCTTCCAATGTTTTCATATGCCGAATTAAAATTTATTAGCAAACCATATAATTAGAGTGTGAATAATATAATTATTAAATATTAATTATAATTAATATTTAAGTGTCGAAAGTCAAAACTCTATCAAATATTATAACTTGTAATGTTATTAAATACTTTTGTAACTAATAGGTATACAGACCTGCAACAAACATTTCGCATTGCGGGTGTCACAAATATTTGTTTTAACGTCTTTAAAAACTGTCTGAAATCTATGCTTATAGCTAGGCTCGTTCAGCTGTATACAGACAATATTTTAGTATTAAAAAAGAAAAAGATTATGAATATGCGTCGACGACAATCTATGGAATTGTCATTATAAGAAAGTGTAAACCGCAAATGAAATAACATTACCTGGGAAAACCACTCATCAACTGTCTATATCAGATATAAAACCAATACCATAAAAACTAAATTTGAAATCTACGATTATCGTCTAGAAAAGATTATCACAAATAAATTACGTGTTTATTGATTCCGTTTCAACACATGTGTGTATTTAGTTATATCTCTTTAGATATCATATTACGTCTTATAATTAAACCCGATCTTTTATCAGCGAATAGAAACGAGCGATTATCTCGAGATACATTTAAAACGAAACGCATTCGCTCTCACTTAACTCGTCGCGTTAAATTCGACACGGGTACAACCCTAATTGCTTCGCGAAATATCGATGACATCCCGAACAGGGCTGCCAGGACTACTTACTCCAATCTTTTGCAGAAACACTACAAAAAATTTGCCAAAAACAAGATGTGCTATGTCATGAATTCAGTTTATTATATTTATCTAACCACGCAATTCAAAAATATTCAACTAAATATAAAAAAATGAAAGTTATAAAATGTTGTATAAAAAAATTAAACACACTTGATTACTCTTTTCAACCATCAAAATAAATTATGGCCCAATATTTTACATACAAAATCCTGTACGCATCCGTCAACCCTGCGTCAGGAGTTAGATGACCGAACCCACTGAATTTCAGACTCTAAATTATGGGGGATAGAGATTTGTTTTCAAAAGCATTGACGAGATGTATTCACGCTGTGTTCGAAGATTTATAAGGCGAGCCGTCGCATAGACGCGTGCTAAGATATTTATTGTAAAGAATGTCCAGTGTTGTTGGGAATTTGTTGGCTATTTGTTAACAAATGGGGACCAACCGACTTGTTATGTGGAACCAACTGCGAGTGCGGACCGTGTGACTTGGAACAAAACTTTGTTGTTACAATTAACTGGCCCTATTCTTCTACGTGTCTATAGGACGCATATACGTGGGATACGCAACATAGATTTGGTGTATGTTAGAGAAAGTGTCTTTTTTGTCCGGTTGCCTAAAATAATGTGGACCCGAAATCAGATTTATGAATCGCAAAATAAACTTGACCGGAAATTGAACCCGGGTTCGCAAGGTTCACGATCCCTACGTACCGCTTCTAGGGCTAAGCTGATAAAGCGGAACTATTGGTTACAAACTACAGAAGTACTACTTTTATTCCTATTAATGAATATTAATTGTCTTAACAACATAATAATTAATTCTGACATCAATTAAATTTGTAATTAAAGTTAGACTATTTTCAATTAGTGACCAACAAAAGCTTTTTAATGTTAATTTTCTCGATCGCTACAAATGTACATGTTTTATCGTCGTGTCGAACCTCTTACAACCTGTCAAACACATGTTTACTCCACAAGAGCATTAAACCCCGCATCGTGTTGGAGCCAACGTTGGTAAACTTATCCGATGTCGATATATTCCGTTTCTATGCATTACGATCAAACTGGACGAGATAAAGATCATACCGGGCCTCTTCATATCCGAAATCTTTTCTGTGCCAAGTTTTATACGGACCGGTTCAAAGAATAATCACGCTTTCACTTCGATAACATTTATCTGTGTAAACAATGGTGTTAAGGATATTGCGTTATGGCTATGCAAAACTTAGAAGCAATGTTAGGTGGCAAAACTCCGAATACCACAAATTCAAAAAAATATATTGATATTGCTGGTATACTGGACAGTATGTTACACAGGGGAGCCGAAACATACTCGACGTATCGTCGGCTGGTGATAGAAAAATTGCAAAAGCTTGAATAGCGAGAACTATAAACGTAGTGTTAAATCCGCCATATTGCCCATTCCAAGCGAGGTTAATTGTGTGGATAAGCTATAGATAATCGTCACCCAATTAATGATTTTCTTATTGGATAGATTTGCCTAAACTCGCCGCGCTTGTCAGGCGGGCTGGCGAGCGCGATGCATAGCTTCTCCCGCTGATGACCGTAACGGTCGTCATGAGCCTGTCATTTACTAACACCATCTCTGTGATTGTTCGCCCGTCATAATTCGGTCATCAGAATTTAATACGTTGACTGTATTAACTTAATAATTGCTTAAATTATCTTGTTAAAATATAAACCTTTATAAAATATTAAAGTTGTATCTACTACACGTTTTTAAAATAATATTGTTTTTGAAAAATAGGTACATATTTTACGTATAAATATTTTAATGTACCCTATTTATTGAACGTTATTTATAATTAAAGTAATTTATAGATATTTTAAACATGCAGAAATATGATATTACGCTATATTGGAATAAGCTTAGTGTCTATAAAATAAGGACCATAATATTTGATATATTTGCCGCCATTAACCTTAAATTTGTTTTTGCTAATACTATATTATTTTATAATAATTGTAATTTAATGTCGACACATTCAAAAACGTTTTATTACTAACAGATTAATTTGTTATATAGACGCATTAATTATCATAAAAACAAGATAAGTTTATATTATTTATCGTTATGCATCTTAATTATAACATAAATAGCGAAACGATTTGTAATATAATATTACGTTGTCCTATTAAAAAGATATTGATGTCGGGTGCATCTTGAAATTTAAGATGTAAAACATACAAACATATACTTGTGCTTACGCACGTAACGCGAAAGGGGTAGGTACAATGATTTCTCGAGACTGTCCCGCCCTCACACCCGCCACTGCAACTCCTGTAAGCCAGGATCAACAGTGCCACGCATTTTAATGACACTGAGCATTGAAGCTCAGCGAGTCTCCGGGAATGTCTAACTTGTCTTTAACCCGCAACGAAATCAATCAAAAAGTTAAATTAATAGGTACAATGATGTGCACCTAGTGCCACCTTCCATTACCACCTTAGTTCTACGATTTTTTTAGTCACAAAATGTGACGGCATTGAACGTATTACTGTGCCGGCCACTGGGAATCGCAAGGAATCGAACCCACTAGATCAATACACCGATATTACTAATATCTCTACCATCACAATCGGGCTCGAAACTCTCCGTCTCTTAGGCGCACTATTAAGATAATATGAATTAAGAATAAACAACAACTAAATTGATATCAAAGTATTATCTAAAATGAAATCTCTAAGATCGCTTCGTCCCACATCTCAAGTCGCCGGATACCCAAGAGTACGATAAGACGAAATACTTTGTATGCCATATGTTCGATATGACAGGTTTTTTATCAATGTAACAGTTATTTCCAAATCTTTGCAATAATGGACAGTCCCCGTATCTTATCTGTTGAAAATGAATGCCTATTAATTTGCGTCGTATGTTCGGAACATGAACATGTCTTATGGAATATTAGATGTTCCGTAGCTTAGTTAGGCTAATGGTTAAAAATAATCAAAGATGGCCTTGATAGGGAAATAAGAAGCCTCAAAATATACGACAATGATCGGGAAAATAGAGAAGATTGAATAGAAAGATGGTCTGATAAGCAAACGGATGGTCCATTGCAACATCCCCCAAATCTTCTTTGTAATACTACAATATAACAATACCAGTTAAGTAATATGAACAGATCAGCATACAAGTTAACAAATCAACGTAACTATAGCAGCACCGTTAGATAATGTTATAAGATGAAGTATGACGTGTTAACTAAGATTTGAACAGTGTTAATAAGATGTATGCTGAGATTATTAAGTCGTGAGGAGAGACTGTTTAAAAGGCGTCTAAAAGAAATATTGTATGAATGTGAATAGTAGGGCTGGAAGAGGGCGCCTCAGAAAAACATATTACTATTATATCGGTTCCATACATGATCTTCGTTGAAATGGAAAATTGAAAGGTATACGTAACCGGAATTGATGAAAAGATTTATTAATGTGATACAGATCAAAGAATTGAGATACTTCAATAGTCTCTGCTTACCCCCAAGGGATAAATGCGTGATTAACTTATGTATGCAGATAACACCGATGGGTCAAGACCCATCTGTGCCGAATCACGAAACTTATAAGCTTATCTTATCGATATTCGTAATTTATCGATGACGTCCGAATTCTCATCTACACCGGCCGGTCTTATTATAGATAAACTAATCTGCGATTGATACAGCTTCAATGTCGCTCTCACTGTAATCTATTGAAGTGATCCGTGTGGAGAGGGAAAGTGTACGCACCATAAGTGGCAGGGTAAGCGCATCGTCATCTTATACTATAGGACTCCATTGCTAATCATAAGGCTTCATAAAACAGTTCAAATCGACCTTTGGCGCATGCTTTTATTTAGATGACTCCTCGCTGTTCTTAACTCTGTTTCTAGGCCTGTTTCATTGTAATTTTAGACAGCCTCCGTGACGCAGTTGGTTAGACGCCGGCTGTGAAACGAGAGGCCGCGGGTTAGATACCCGCACAAAAAGAAATATTTGTGCGGCCCACAAATATTTCTTTCGGGTCTGGGTGTTTGTGAGACCGAAAAGTCTCTCGTAGTTCTGATACCTGCGACACAAGACTTAATTGATCTTAATGTGGGATCAGGAATATATATGTGACTGTTGGGTGTATTTATTATAAATTATTTAATTTTAGTGTGGGAAATGTGACCGTGATTAGACTGTTTTCTGTTAGGATTTTTCCTCAGTCTAATTAAGATTGCAAAAAGTCGCTGATCGCGGTTCCAACAAGCCGTTGTGGGAATCCTTAAGTTTAGCATATTTTTAGCAGCAAACTTTCAATGGACTAAGGTGATCATATATAAAGTTGGAGCACATGTTAAATCCGAAAGAAATTTTATCTAATAAATAAACACAACATTCAAATAAGAAATAGCATTATGAGTAATTAGGAATAATCGATAATATCGAAAAGATTGTAATAAAACACTGGCTAATGTTGACTCAAATAAGGTTACATCCCACCTTACCGTATCTGCTACTTTCGTAGGGTTGTTACATGTCAAACATTATTCACTAGCTTGGTTATAATCGAAATTCATAAACGAAATAAAAATACCATACTTAAATAAATATAAAGTTAAAGAAAATTCGTTATTAACAAATCTTACTATAATTATTACCAAATCCCAATACTAAACATTGACATGAACCAAAGGATGTGACGTACCAACATTACTTCCGAGAAAAAATGCGTTACCCCAAAACAGCCCTAAAGACACTTCACGTGACTTATATTTACTCAAAAGAAAATCCTTATCCTCTCAGACAACCCTAGTGATGGAAGTAAGAGTTAAACAGCGCCGCCATCGAGCGCACAATCGATTACAAATCGCCGCGATCGATTTACTCGATCCGACGGATTCCCTCGGAATGGCACAATATCCCGCTTGTATCTCGACGGGCTGGCTAATGAGAGCGTGGACTCGCCGCCATTGTTTACAGATGCAATCGCACTTTATCTATCTCTCTATGGGAAATTGTTAACTGTCTGTGCGTTTTAAACTTTGTGGTTGGTTTTTTGATTTTATTTATTGATATATTTTTGTGTTACGCGGTTTAGGATTAACATTCATGCTCTATCTTCTCCGCTTCGTTCTTAATTGCCTCCACCTTCCTGATCTATCTGTTAATCACGTTCTTGATTGCTTTTGATATCTTCTCTGATAGCATCGAGCTAGTGTTTTATGATTTAACTTAAACCTTGGTTATTATCTTCCCAACGACGTATTATAGTCTGCTTGAGACTGACAAAGCACGTCGTTCGAACTCCTAAAATTCGTGGAGCCTATCTGCCACAACGTGAATACTTTTCTACCATGGCTCTATCTGTTGCATATACAGTTAACATCATCATAACATGACCTTCTGGCTATCTGTATCTGTATCAGCCCATATACGCCCCACTGCAGGGCACGGACCTCCTCTATAACGTACTCTCTGAAGGTACGATTGAGAGGGTTTAGGCCTACTACGCTGGCCTAGTGCGGGTTGGCGGAATTAACGTACCGTAGAAATTGTTTAAATTCGCGACGCTATGCAGGTTTCCTCACGATGTTTTCCTTCACCGTAATAGTGCTACTGGCCATATCATGATTCTATTGATATCCTAGAAATACATCTCTCAATTTTTCTTCCCCCCAAGGAAAGTACCAATGGTTTAAAGCAAACGGGTAAAGCCACGTGTATACCTAGTGTTTATTAACAGTGGCCGTGTTTTACTTATCTGGTGCGTATAGGGCGCATTGTTCCTTTTGCTTTCGTCACTATATTGTTTTTGTAAATGATGTCCGCGATACGCATCTACGCGTGTGTCCTCGATTCGAGATCTTTTAGAATTGTTCTCGTTGTAGATATGAGTTCTTGTTTGCTTAATATGGTATGGTTTGATGGCGATGGCGGAATAAACTAAGAGATGGCGTAGATAAGTTACAGGCTCATGACGGGTAGGAATGGCATCTTCTCAAGAATCTGTCTTACGCTCACCATCGTGCATACCAAGCGAAGCAATATTTTCTTTCTTTCCCTTTTAATACTCTATAAAGATTTCAGCGACGGTTTTCCTATAGTTGACGATGATGACAGTGATGATGAAAAAGTTCCTGATTAAATGTTTTTATTACTATTATATTTGAGATCAATAAATAAAAAATTGCCGCTATATCAAATTATTAATAGGAGACCTTTCTATACCGTAGGCATGTTTACAAACTCAAGTTAGTCTTGTGTGAGGACCCAGAAAAATACATATAACTCTATAGAGTATAGTCTACCAAAATCCGTATAAAGCTGGTACAAATTAGCGTACGTCGCGGCCGTCGCGTCACGCGTGGCGCGGACGCGCGTCAATCGCGGTAACGAACTGCATTGTATGCAAACCAGACCACGTGACAGATGTACGCACTACGCGCCACAGATTATATAGATCAAATTATAGGCGTTATCGGGGTATAGGGATTTTTATGGGAGTTTCGATTTTGTTTTAAGACAATGTGATAAGAGATCAGGGTAATTTTTTTAAAGTTTAATCATGAGAAAAATATTTTAATGATCATATTATTATGTAAGCTGCGTCGCCTTAACTTCAAACACCAGATGTCTGCTTTTTACTTTGAATACAACGATATGTATTGGAATATTCAAACTCGTAAAATCATAACCTACATAAAAGAAAACAATATGTTACCAACCCCGTCATGTTGTAGCATAACGGTAAAGATATTGCGAATTTATCGTAACCAAAGATCGTATACAAATTATGAGAGTATATTGAAACAAAAGTCCTATGTTCGGGTGCAGAAATCTTATTACCAATTTTTCCCCAATCACCCGTATTATAAGTTCCATTGTACGGTCGCGATAGCCCCAGGCATCGGCTCAAACTGATCCTTTCCTAAACCGTCCCTGAAGCCCTGTAATCTCCATGGACAGTTTAAAACCAACTTTATCCCATTCATTCTTGTGTTCATAATCGCTTGCTCCGGGATGGCTTATATGACGTTCCGTCATTAGCCAGAATGTTGGTTAACCGCGTATAAACCGAGCTAGGGTTGCTACATAATAAATCTTATGCTTTCATTACAAAGTGCATTTTTGTGTGGCAAAATGGTTGGGATAGTGCTTTTGTGCGGCGATGCGGCTGGCGCTATCGGCATCACCTTAATGATGTCTCGATGTTGGATAGCCATTGTGCTGGATGTAAATTTGTAGCCGTCGGCGCGGGTAATGATGTGAGAACAAACTAAGATCCCGATAGCCAGATCTGGATCGCTTCGGCCCACTGTACGAGGATTGTATTCAGCTTTCGGCGCTGCTCGGACGGTCGTGGACTTTTTTGAATATTGAATACGCATTGGTTTTTGTTATGGCTTGCGTATCATAAATGGTATTTGTTTCGGTTTAAGGCCGTCCCCTTGTGTTATTTGCAATCTGTGGATTACTACTGTGTAAGTTTCTTGAGATAAATGCTGCATTGCTGCACATCCGTGTCCTGCAGCGGACGAATATAGGCTGATGGATGACAATGGTGATGGTAAGTTCAAAGTTCAAGTGAGGTATAAAATAGGACCATTGGTTGACTTTCCCATATATTTTTTTTTTTATCAATATTGGATTCTTTTATAAGCTGTAAATGTTGTGGTTGCGAAAAAACCACTGTAACTAGTTTTGATGTACAAGACATGTATGTTAAGTTGGCGTCAGGGCTATATTTGAAATTGATAGAGTAATAGTTGATTTAAAAATAATATTGTTTAATATTAATATAATCTCTATATTAATTAATCTCTATACTGACTGCCTCGGTGGCGAAGTTTTATTACGGTACGGTTACAAAGCTGAGGTCTCGGGTTCGAGTCCCAGGTCGGGCAAAATGATATTGGATTTTTCTATTCATTATTAGCCCGGAGTCAGGAATTTATGCCCGATATGGCGACAGGCTCACCCCCATCACATCGTGGGACGGAACATACAAGGCGAAATGTGGGTGTCCTGGTGGCGCCTCTTCGTACCTCTTCGGGGATAAAGGCGTGAGTTTATGTATGTATGTATGTATCTCTATATTAATACTTAAAAACCACGTTATGATAACGCTGAAATGACCATTAACAGCCAGGGTAAAACTTATTCTAATAGCGTTATAATTAACAATAAACATTAATTTATTAAAACCCAAACCTTTTCACAAAAGTCAAACAAAACGCTAGGACCCAAAATGGCCGCCGCGAAAATGGCGCCATGATGACGTCATTAGCAAACAAGTTATCGCCACTATTTTGTCGAATAGACAAAATTGCCAGTCTTTGAACGTGGGACACCGTGAAAGCGCTGCAAACGATCTTTTATAGGGAAACATGATAAATAATAAGCCTACTAAAATGGGCTTGATGAAAAACGACGCGCGATACGGACTATTAATTTTGGCGGGAAATTAGGCCGCCATTTTGGGAGGTTAGTGATGTAAATGTGTTAAATCGACCGATTTAGAAACAGCAATTAGGGCATGTAAACATCTAATGACGTCAATTACAAAAGAAAATTCTGATACGATACTGATTGCTACTTTTAACAGCAATATATCATCTTAAATTTTAAGATTATCTACCCGCAACACTTGAAGACACTTGATTTTACTATGTTTTCAATCAGTTTACTTTTAAGTCAACGGTAGAATCTAGAACCATTTACTATCTATTGTACTCATAAAACACCTATATTTACAATTTTGATTTTATATGAGGCATTTGACAAGTACCACGGTGAGACTAAAGATAAATAAGCGAGAGTTTTTCAACCGTTAGAACAACAGGTGGTAGAAAGAGAAAAGTGTAGCACTAGCTAAGAACAAAAAACGGGGCGGGCTTCCATATAAGTGAATGTATTTTCCATTGACGCATACAGACTTTTATAATTTAATAGGTATCAAAAAGGTTTAAGAGTATGATAGGCAATTTTTTTACTTTTTCAGAACCGCAAAACGATTTGAAACTTGCGACTGACAATTTAATATGTTATTTAAATATTTAGGACCCGAAATTGTAGTTCTTATTGAAAATGTATCAAATTGTAATGGAAGGTGGGAAAAACATACATATTTTTTTTAAATATTCGTGATGCGGAGTCGGAATGCGAAAGACAAAAGCTGTCTACGAAAAAATAACCGTAAAACAAATACGTAACATCTGACCAAGTAAATATTTATTAAACCCAGACATAACATTAAAAATATTAAAGGACGAACGTTTATCACGAGATCCATTTACACACAAACATAAAACGCCAACAGCTGCTAGAGGGCATAATTTATGACGTCCAGTAAATACACTATATAGGAATCCACAATTAAGTCACTTAAAAGCGACAACAAGTAATAACAACTTTATCTGAGGATCAATACTTTTTCTTTTAAAAATCGTGCCAGTACAATCTGGCGCTGGTTGGCGCCGACCGATCTGTTTTTATCGTCGTATTATCGAAGACTAATGCACCGGGCCAGATATGGACGGTATAAGAGCGGTTGCAGATAACACTCGGTGTGGTCATGTTAAAAATAGTTTACACGCATAGTTTGTGCTAGGGTTATGGATGGGATCATATTTGAATGTTTATGTATGGTTTGTTATTGACCATTTGATCACGAGTAAGTGGTGAGAGTTTATTTTCTGGGGCGGATTATTCCCGTACGGATAAATACTGGTACACATATGTATTTGTCTAGCTTTGTGTTTTTATCTTAAACGTATTACCGAATACTTATTCCTAGTATTACAATTGACAAAGAAAATTTAGCCGATGTCTCTGGTTTGGAATCAAAGATAGAAGAAAAATAAGAGTTTTGTAATAGATCAGTATTTGATATTAACGTTAATTTATTCTCATGTTTAGTACATGATCACAAAAATAAACCAATAAATTAGAATCAGTTACGGACTCGACCAAAATACACGCCACAACCCTAATTTGGACATATCGAATTCCAATCCCGAATTCCGTAATAGTTATCGAAGGAGGGAATACATCTTCCTTATTTAAAGAGTCATTACGAACTCTTTCGTTTATCGCGCCGGCCGGCCCGAGATGGCAATAATAAAAATTATCTATACAAATGGTCTGGGATTACTCGGCGACATAAATTCGGCTCTCGCCCAATGAACGCGAGTGGCGCCCAAGATAAAGGGGTCAACGATTTTTAGAAACGAACGCTCACAATTTTTTTCGCTAGTTTTTAATGGGAACTCATTTGGTAATCAATTTCTAGGAGTGATTAATTGGCGGGATTTTAGAGGCGCGCGAAATGTGACGTTCGAAAATCGAACTTTTTATTGAAAGCGACGTAACAAAGGAACTCTGAAACGAAAAGTTTTGAAAATCAATACCAGTGATGATATGTATTCTGAATGCGTACATAATTTATTCATCAAGTTATATAAAAATGCGCCTACATTTTTAATTGTACAAATTGGTGCCGCTCTACATTTTAACAACATGGCCGGCATACATTTCGCTTTTTATGCCATCGTAAACTAATACAATATTTTAAATAGATTTTCCATTTGAATATTACACATTAAATAACTAATTAATAACAAATCTATGGGCTATAAAAGTGCTGCCACGCGAGTTTTTTTATGTAATGTTGCTAGCTGGACTGTGTGGGGGCAATAAGGTATTCCGCAGTATCTTTTTGCCTCTTTGATGACGTATTCAGCTCCAATATATGCTTTTTTTAAATGAAAATAAGTACTTCACTCTTCATGTGTAAAGGGTATATACAACAATGTACGCCATTACGCATATTTAATTACCAAACACGTCTCGCCTAGTGGCATTTTAAATAATATAATTGACCTTCGTTTTCTTAAATAATTATCGATATAATGCTAAAAGTCAATCAGATACATACTAAACAGCAGAGAGCCAAATTTATTATCGCAAATCGAAAACCATATATCTCAACATCAAATATTTAAGATACCTTAAGTATCCATATATATTATCAGTTAACGCCTTTGTTAATATATGAATTATTCCTATTTAGATTTTTAATGGTCCTTAATTCAGTCCAGATTATTATATTATTTGGACAAATTCAGATCTTGGATCCGGTTGTTTGTAAACATCTAACGCAAAAGCGAAAAGCGTTGAAAGCTGATATAATTTTGCCTTATGGCACAAATTTTTCAAGTTGACAGATTTCATCAACAATGTTAGACATCTCATGCATTTTGCACGACGGAGATTGATATATTAGAAGCCTTTTGTAATTTTGTCTGTATTACTAGCTTATATAACGAAGGCGCCATCTTATCGGAGACAAAGATACTCAACATCCGAAACTTTCGAATCACTCAATACTTTTACTCCGCTGAGTTTATCAGTATATTCAAGTAATTTGGTTAGCTGTAGCCGATAGCTTGGTTCATAACGAACTAATTGGCCGAGACGGGCGTCACATGTTTGAGATCCAAGAACTTATTTTTCTTTGCAAGATTTAAGAATGCAGACGACCCTCTGAGATGCAGTAGAAAATAGTTATTGTTTATTTTAACGGTGAAGAAAAATGTTGTGAGGGAAACTGCTTCTCGAAGAGTATATTATATTCTACTAGGCCTACGTGGCGTACTAAATCCCTTTCAATTGTAAAAGAGGCCTCCGCCCAGAAAAGCATAGTCTGGTGTTATTCGGTATCATATTCCCATGCCTCATTGAAGCTTTTAAAAGGTAGGATCGACAGCGGATCGCTTTTAAAAACATAATAATACAGCATTGAAGCTCGGCAAGTTTTTAGATCTGTTTAAGATATGTTAAACGTGCAGCGGAATTACTGATTTAATATAAACAACAGAAGGGTTGGGAAATAAATTACTGTCCACTTCAATAGCAATTAGATAATGCGGGTTAAAACTACCAGCGTTGGTAAAACACAAATGTTTTAGTTCCGATACTGTTACAAAACGGTAAAAAAGGCGCGGTATCGGCCACGGCGACACTGCACCAGAGTTATTCGACAAAAATGCTAATTTTCAAATCTCGAGCCACGCTCGCCCGCAATCGGTGCGACGCAGGGTTTTTTTAAGTATTAAATCTATATTTATCCCCCCTTTTTAGGTTCAGCTGTACATTATCATGCGCCGTGAGTTATTTCCAAGTTATCTGAGTTGGTTGGCGTGTTGGGCGGTGGATGTGTTGCAACCTGCATGCGGGGAAACTCGCTGTGTTACTACCTCCGAATTAAGATGGCCGTGTGAGTGTGATGTTTGTCGTTGAAATTTTCAAGTTAGAAGGTATTGATAAAATAATAAAAATATTTTTTCTTCCAAAACTGTTAATAAATAGTTGGTATAAAAAATAAACACGATCAATATCTAGTAGAAAATATCCTCATAATCTGAAAAGTCAGCTGTAAATTGACGGACCGCAAGTACGATTCTCGCAACTAAACAAATGATTGCGTGACCCACCAATATTTGTTCCGGGGCTTGGGTAGGCAAGACCAAAAGTGTCACTTACCTAGTTTCCAATTAAGACGCCAACAGCAGAAGACTTGATTTTGGTGTGAGGTCAGGGCAACCTATATGTGTGAATTTTAAATAATTCTATTTGAGTATAATTGTATAGTGGGATGCTGCTTCTAAAATTTTTAAAGATATTTGGTATAGCACAAATTGAAATAAAACAAATTTTACGGATTTAATCACGGGTTTGGTACAATTTTTACATTTTTTAACTTCCCGACGTTTCGATTACTTTACAGCTTTCGTGGACAACAGTCCGCCCCGTGACCACGAAAGCTGTAAAGTAAAATCCAATCAATTTGTTTTATATCAATGTGCAACATTCGCGTAAATCTAAGAAACCATTATACTCGTAGCACCAATTATTTTACGTAGTAAAATGTTTGTTGAAGTTTACCGGCCGTAATGTCTCTAGCCAAAACCAACTTTAAAATTGTGTCACATGATCAACACATCTTATATTCATTTCTCCATCCTGTTTGGATAATCAGAGAATATTACCTATTTTGTTTCAAACAGCCTTTTCCTACGGCCTTTTCGTTTCTTCAAATATCAATATTCAGCCCTATTGGAAGTTTTTACATTGGAAATGATTCTTTAATTTCATACAGGAGTTCACTCACAAACAGATGCACCGAACGTACCTTTAACTTATTAAAATAGCAACCTTAAAACATCTTGCGCCGTAAGAAATTCGCTCAATTAGGCATAGCACAGGCAGAATGTCGCGAATATGTCTCTAAATAACAAGTATCGGATAATGATCGCGACATATTTCTTTAATTATATAATTTACGTTGGGCTCGCGTATCGTCCGATCAACGGCAACGGTAGCAATTTGCTGATACTGCTCGCTGATTTCGATTACTCTTGAATTTATTAACGGTACTGCATTTTTATGTGCAAAGTTGTGTTATGAAGTTATTCTTAAGATGGAATGCACCCAGAACTCCGTCTCGTGTCTACACGTGTACGAAGAAAGAAAATCTGTCTTAGTTCCCCTTGCAAGTGTGAGGAGATTCGGGGTCAGACGGTGTAAACCGAATTTCGATTAGACATAGTTGTGGGAGAGATGTTTATCTATGGTCTAAACTCAGTTTAGACTGCACTGTACAAATAATTAATTACATTAGTCGTGTATGAACTGCATTCTCATGAACATGACTCATTTATTTATTAAAAACTTTGTTGTACACCAGTGATATACAAAATTACAAGGCAGAAAGAGAGAAAAAGAAACGTACAAACGGCGGTCATACAGACGGTACATTTACCATCAGATGTATCGCTTACTCTTGTTTTCTTGTTTGATAATAATCTGTCATAAAAATTTCTGACATCGCAGTACGTATACATAACAAACAGCAAGAAGAATATACAGCTGTTGCATATTAGTTCGACAAATTATCTTGTGGAATTCCCAGTCTCCCAGCTTGATGGTTTTAGTATCAATGATCCCTTATCATCCCCATGTAAAAAATAAGATACAAGTGGATTTTGTACCTTTGATAAAAAGTCAGGAGAAAAGATAATTAAAAAGTAGTAGACCCACACTGTTGGCCTTGGAGTACAAAGTGCATACGTAGGAATAGATTAGTTTCACCGGGGTCACTGCATTACAGAAGACTCACATAATATAACATGTAAAGCGACGGGTTTGTATCTGTATTTTTACCGGTAGTGCGGTTGCCGGAAACCAAATCCCTTTCTTTTTTCCTTTCTTCTCCTTTCTGATTTTGAGATGACAGCAACGCATCTAGGACTTAGGTATTGTAGACGTGTATGAATGACGGTAATAAGATACCACCAAGATTGCCCGTTTGTTAAACTTATACAATAAAAAAGATAAAAATGTTCGACTTCCGCCGCTTAATTCAATATACACACTTGATCTAGAACGCTAGACCTGATGCGACGTTAAAAATCCAAACAATCAATATCTACATTCCAGTATAAATTCACCAAAAGAAATAATGTACCTAACTATTCTTTTCATCAATCTTTTTTAAAGCTCCTCTGCCGTTGTTATTGCGCTATAGTTTCCACAATAACCGCGCTCCGTCGACGTTTCTCATAAACGCATTTATGAGAAGTTGTAAAAAATATGTCGCGATAACTCAACAATTTATGCGATTTATTCATGAATTCGATTGACTTCTTTCAGCGTGTCGACACTGCGCCGCCGCGCGATGTGTGCGCCACTTAAACATCACCTTATGACAAGTGTTGGATAGTAAAAACCGTTTGTCTCTCATGAAAATTGTATGTTAGACGCAGTACACGGTGTTACATCGCTTCACGATCCATCAAAGGCTCGTTAACACTAGTCCGGACCCGACCGAGACGTTTTTTTTTCCTAAAACCAGTCGGCAGTAGTGTTGGACGCCGGTTTTTGTTCCCGATCGATTGTCGGTAGTAATTGGTACGGGAGTAGTCGATGTTAAACATCATGTTAGACGGCGAGCCGAGTTAATTATTTTCGAGTTGTAGGCGTTCGAGATTTTATCGCGTGTCGAGATTGGTCCGTAATACAAAAAGGAAATGGATCATTTCGAATGCAACAACGCTTTGTTTGGTTAAAACTTTCGATTCGTTTGTTTTCACTATTAGCAAATGATCGATTAGATCTAACCGGCGGTAATTATAAAGCGTGATTAGGCGGCGGGTCGCGAGGGTGGCAATCACGCGACCGAGTCCGTCGCGAATATCTGCGATCGAGATCGTTAAATGAGCTAATAAATTTTGCCTTTATTTTTCCCGCGGAACGTATCGGGGATCTTTTGCGGAAGAGCAGTATCTGGTTGATCTGTTTCTGGGAATGTCGCCGGTTCCGCAAATCAAATTACGCATTTGTAATGCGAAATTCGAACAGCGCGCACGAATCAAAGAGCGCGTGTCGCTATCGCGCGCGGCCGCCATCGACATTTTAATATTCGATCTATAGCCGCGGCGATGTTCTCGATTCGTATAATTAAAATCGAGATCGATCCGATTGGACGGCGGATTCCGTCACGTTATTCATCATAAGTACCGCCTACTTTTGACGCCTCCAGCGGTGCGTGTACGCAACATTTGCTGTTTATTTATTGAGATTTTTATCGGCTTTATCTGTGATTCCGCGCCATGTTGAAGGCGGCCATGTTGACGGAACTATTAGCCTTATTGAATTCTCGTTTTGTTAATGAAGGCGCTGCGGCTGCGGCGTGGCCGGGAGAGAGGGAGGGAGGGGGGAGGTTAGTGTTATGAAATCCCATGTGTTTTTGCCGAAGGCGCGTCGGTGGGGGGCGGCTCGTGAGCCGTGCAACGTATCGTCGCGTTTTGCATAGATTTAAAAACTCGATAGTTATGCAAATGTCGCCGCTGCCGTGTTTACTTGTTTCTGAGTTACGGCGTGCCGAGGTAATACACCCCAGCGCCTATCACAATTAGACTTTTTAGAGAATTTGCGCTTTTTGTTGTCGCGCGTTTGTGCGCTGTGATAAGGGCTTGCATGCTCGCGGGACATAATCATATGGGCTCGCAACGACAGTATTACACACTTTCTTACACAAAATAAACGTACATTACATTTATATTTATAATTAAGGCCTAACTAATACATTTGATGTTGTATCTGATTGTAAGTTCGCTTGCTGTATAATAAATCAACGCTACTAGTTTTGAATAAATTGTAAAGTTTAATTGAGTTATCAGAAAATCATATCCGTTTCGATATAATTCTTAATGAAATAATATTGACATAAATTTAAATATTATTCCATTTGTGACTCCGTGGCACAGTTGTTTAGACGCTGCTTGTGAAACGAGAAGCCGCGGGTTCGATCCCCGCACCGAGAGAAATGTTTGTGTGAACCACAAGTATTTGTTTCGGGTCTGGGTGTTTGTGAGACCGAAAAGTCTCTCGTAGCGACTGTTGGGTGTATTTATTTAAACTTTGGAGTCAAGATCTAGTAAACTTAAGATTTTTCACTGTTAAAACGAACAATAACAATTACTTAACCTTATTGTAAGTCCATTGAATAATGTTTTATTAATAGTGTGGGTGCATCCAATATTTAACGAAATAAAAAATAATTGCATCCTCAATATAATAATGCAAACATACTAACAACACGAGATGCAGATGTTAAAGTAAAGGTTCGTGAATAATGTGATGTATGTGAGTGTACAATGTGAGTATTTTATGGAAATTCAATCTCGATGGCGTGAAAAAGAAATAACGAAATAATACTAAATTCCTATGTTTAAGAGATTTAATCCGACAACTTCATGCTTGATAAAGATCAAACCTCCTCGGCCTTTACAAGATCTTTAGATAATTAGGTAGATATGTTCCAATAATTGCCTCAGTGTTGTAACAGCTTAAATATCGACTATCAACAATGTGGACCTCGGTGAGACTCCCAGTTCACACCGTTACAGTTACGGTACGGTTACAAAGCTGAGGTCTCGGGTTCGAATCCCGGGTCGCGTGATATTGGATTTTTCTATTTATTATCAGTCTGGAGTCAGAAATTTGTGCCCGATATGGCGATAGCGGATAGGCTCGTCCCCTATCACATCGTGGGACGGAACATACAAGGCGAAATGTGGGTGTCCTGGTGGCGCCTTTGCCTACCCCTTTGGGGATAAAGGCGTGAGTTTATGTATGTATTTATGTAAAAATGTCAAGAGTGCCCGAAACCTACATTTTTGATCAGCAATGTAAGGCTAGCGAACAATTACTCCTTAAAACAAACAGAAGCTCGGCATACTGTGGTAATTACAAACAACTTTGCTTATCCCTTCAGAGAAACAGCAATATTATAGATATTAGAACTAATCCCTTTGTCCTAAAAAAGCACCTATACCAAACCCTCTAGGACCCAGACATGAATATACATGGTATATCAAGACCGCGACCGAAAACGAAGCCAGGTGGTATTATTAGTGACTTCAGACACAATGCAACTAAATATTTTGCAAAAAAAAAGACAATATTTTTTTGTAATTTTTACTAATGGTTGTATTTGGGTGATAAATACATTATTATCTTCCTAAAATAAATTTTTACATCTTTTTATTATCAAATACGTATGGTTTTTTAATTGCGCTGTGTCTGTTACCATTAAAACTACTACTTGGCGTCGTTTTCGGTTGCAGTCTTGATATACCCGGTAAAGTAACAATGGTCCAAAACGCTTGGTAAACATGCGGTGATGTGACGCGTGTACCGCTAGCGAGCACGGTACAGGCGTGGCCGACATTAGCATAAACTGTTACTAATTATATTACAATTACTGTACTCTGTTACGCGCCCAAACGTAAGGTTTTGGAGGACTTTACATTATTTATTTTTATTTACAAATATCACGTGAAAGTGATCAAAACCGTAGGTATATAACATAAATACATAAACTTACGCCTTTATCCCAGAAGGGGTAGGCAGAGGCGCCTCAAGGACACCAATTGCGCCTTGTATGTTCCGTCCCACGCGATAGAGAGCGAGACTATCGCCATATCGGGCACAAATTCCTGACTCCGGGCTGATAATGAATAGAAAAATCCAATATCACTTTGTCCGACCCGGGATTCGAACCCGGGACTTCAGCTTTGTAATCGTACCGCAGTACAACTACGCCACCGAGGCGGTAATTATATAAAAGCCCAACAAACAAACATTAAAACTCATTGATTGACAAAAGCAGTAACGGAATCAGTGTACGGAACTTTTGATCGACTAGGACACCAGTAGTTAAGAGAAGTAGTTAAGTACTGTTGTATAGGTTTAAATGTCAGGCAGGGGGCGCTGTAGCAACCTCGCTTAGTGTGTTGGTTACACTGACACTAGGAAAATATGGAAAAGTCTTAGAAAGGCAATCTCATCCGTGGCATTGGTATTAATTTATAATGTGATAAAAAAAAATAGAAAGATTTTCGAAAGAATTAGAATAATTGAATCTCTGCCTTTCTTACTCACCGAAGTGATTTTCCCATCAAAACTGCAGCTCACGTCGGTTTTCAGTGGGACAGTTGTTTCCAGGCCAACTCAACAGTCTGTTCGAAAGCCTTTCTAAGCTTGTATCTTTAATATCTTAAGATAAATAATAAACCTGATCTTTCGGTCTTGCGAATAATAATGCCACATCGGTGCTGCGTGGGTGTAGGATGAGGGCAGTAACAAAAAATATAATAAAATCCTACAAAACATTATTAAGCAATAACCATATTTTTATGACTTCCCTTATGATTAACCGAGTGTAGGCTATTTATCTTTCGCTCCGCCATCGCTCATGTTCAAAATAGTTTTCACAAATGCCGTGGGCGTAGTAATTACATGAAAAATGGTTCAATTTCCTACGGTTGCTTATCAGCAGCGGATCGTACTTATGCGTTTTGTTTTTAATTAAAAAACAGTACGCAACACCTTATGTGCCGTGGAGACATTAGGCATGTTGGATGCGGTATGACTGTAATATTTCTAAGGTTTTATTGTTTAGAGTATTTTATCAATTAAAATTCAAAAGTAAACAATAATTCATGTCACTTACTAAAAGAATACACACTTCCATATTGACATTAGTTTATTCAATCACGATATGTTTTTTAGGTATTGTGTTTCAATGGTCATTGTTGTTTATGGGTCTTACTTTGCTTTTAGACCATTTTTAACGATCTATTTTGAGGTTTATTAATTAAACGTATAATAAAATCCTGACAAGGTCTTCAGGTATACTTGTCATGCCCGTGAGTAATTTGTTTAATCACTGACTAAAATATGTTCCACACTAGATCCAACATTGCATAAACAGTATCAGGCGCCATCTCTCGTCGAGATAGTAAATTAATATTCTTACCAACTAGCGCCATCTATCGATATAAATAAGGAACTGTTATAAGGCGCGCCGCATCCATCCTTTGCGGTCTCCACAAGTCCATATTGTAACACCTTATGAATATTAAGTTAAACATCAATCATAGTCGAAGAGGTTCAGATCCCGGGCGCGATACACTCGTTCTGAAGGGGTTGCTTTCATATTTAGCCAACGCGACCTCAGGGAAGTGGGTTAATTAAGTGTCTAATGAATACTATATGTGAAGTACCTGTTTGCGCAAGGGGACGGAGTTGGTAGGATGTGAGGGAACAAATACCCAACAAGGACTTGTTACTTGTTAGTATGGACTACAATATTTTAATGGGATACTAAGATTTATATTTGCTCAAAGTAAATTTCTGCTTGAACTGTTCAGCATTTTTGAATATTAAACTACATATCCAATAAATAAAAAATCTATTACAATACCTACTCTTTCTAACTTTCCAATAAAAGCTTCATTTACACGATTCAACCATCAGATTATTATTAGTAAACTATAATAATGTACAAAATATGTTGCCTAACACATTGTGTAAACAGTAAACTAAAAAAACAAAATGTCTCCTTCCAAAAATTCCCGAATCCGGCCGTGACGGCACGCGATATGGAGGAAAAAGTATGTTATGAGAAATATCATTAGTATGTGGTTGTCGTCCTTTATCTAAGATATTAATTGTTATTTTTTATGTTAATTATTGTTTAAGGAATGACGCCTATATGAATTTCAGAAAAATACACTTTTAATGAATAACGATAAAACTGACAATTGATATAAAGTAGATACAACAAAAAAATAAACATATTAAACTTTTCTATTTATTTAAACATATTAGTTTATTTATTTTTGAAAACTACATTATAATTAAAAACCTGCAATTGTAAAAAAAAACTTGCCAAATCATCATTTTAATTATAAAATAAATAAATTGTTTTCTAAACATAATGTGCATAATACGCGAACTTATACTTAAGATTTCTTTACCCCATAGCTTTATGTACATGAATGACGTTAAAACCCTGTACTTTAGTACAATTTAAAAGATAGAAACCTTTTTGCTTACTCTATCCTAAGATATGACAAAGTTACATTCATATGCAAAGCCTCGGAGTCGCGCTATCACCATAAATAGTATATTTATTGTGGTGATTGCAAAGCATTTACTATTGAAATTCTTATGACTAAACTCTTATTAAGTTATGACTTGTAAGAGCAATTTTTGTAGCTGTGTTTCTTGAGGGTCGAAATCGGTAAAACTTTTGGCTTATGAAGAGACGATCACGGGAAAATAGCTATTTTGACGGACTGTTGATGGATGAGAAAAGAATATTCATGCTTAGAAGCAGTGAATTGAAATACTATTACAGCCGGTTAGGATCTGACTAGATGACCAGGGTGCCAGAATGAACGAGCACCACAAGTCTAGTTTTATTGTTTTTCAGTGGAATTAATTGATAAATAGTGAGCGCCTAATAAATCTCGCCCAGGACTTTAAGGAATCAGATTTAGGTCGGCCCTGTCATTACAGTTTATCTCCCTAAATCAAATTTTCTAAGATACTTACGATTTCTAAAAAATCGCTTTCCGGCAATGAAGGAATTAAAGGGGACCTACATTCGTATTTGCAACTACAAAGTAATCCATGCAAATTTAGACCTTAATCACAAACATATACATTGTATATACTTTAAAAAACATGACATTAAATAAAATATATGTTAATTTTCTACCACGCGGACATATTTTTTCACGCTGGCAACCTCGACACGCGCAATCGTAGATATACGGGCTACATTATTATCACGAATGGCTCATACCGACACCGCACAGCTGTAGCGCTATCGCGGCGCGAGGACATCTAGATTTATTCGTCATGAGACAGGACGTGGACACTATAAGGAAATGTTTATCTACGTAGTAAGCTCGTTTTTGCAGTTCGTCCGTTGATAGATAACGGCACGATTTGTCGCTGAAATTCCAACGCTTGGTGGTCTCGGCGCTTTCATTTTAATAGTTAAACCTCCATTGTTTTGTCATTTCATTGTATGTGAGCCTTTTTGTTTGTCCGTTTTGGGATCGTGTTGTGTGAGGAATTTATCGTTATTGGACGTGGAGAACATATTTTTTACACGCCTACCAAGTTGACAATGTTGTGTATTTGATCAAAAGTTTTGTGATTACAAAATCTCGGAAGAAGAAATATATTCGTAGAGCATGAGTATAATCTGATAAAATCTCAGATGTACGTTACTCTCATCCTATTCAAAGTAATTTTATTGTAATATACTCTGTGATTTAGCTGATTACACTGACACAAGTGGATAGAAATACAAAACAGTAGTATTGAAACAGGCGTGCACTCAAGTCGAAACGCTGGGCGTAACTCGATAGCGGTATCGAAGTGGCGATATGTTAATGCGCGTCCGATCGTGACGCACGACGCTCATCCTGCCGCAGACACTTGCAGATCACCCGCTTGATAGCTGTCCGGCAAATACTTTTATATTCACTTACCCTGTTGTCACAAAGCGTAGGATTTATTTTGAACTTCAGGTTTAAGTTAGATTTTTATCGTTGATATAATCGCTCCTGGTTCGGTTTAATGTCTCAAGTCAGCTCAGTGGGGCTCACGGTAAACTCTATGAGAGGTCTTTGTTCAACGGTATAGTTTACTAAGGTAAAGATCTAAATCTAAAAGATCTAATCTAAAAGATTTAACGGTCTAGTGGTAATTTGTATTGGGCTGTCATGTGATGTCTTAGAATAAACTCCTAGAAATCAACTTAATGTAATTTTCTCAGTCTAATAATAGGTACACAAAATCGACAGCCACAAGCAAACAGAACAAGTGCTTATTTATTTAAAGTCATAATCTACACAATCAAACAGCCACTCCCTAACCACATCATATTGCTCGGTACACATCATCAATTCATATAACAAACACGCACACTCTTATTAAACACCTATGATATTGTCGCCGATAACCACAGGCCGCGCATGACAGATGGACGGTACAACATCACCGTACAAATTCAAATAAATCAAGATGGCCGCCCAGATAATCGCGCTAGACTGTGTCACTCAACTCTTTGTAACCATTTTTCTTGGTAGCTTTTTTATTTGAATCTGGCAACACCGCGCTAATGGCCATTATGCGTAGTGACGCTAAGACCACGGCGGGTAATCTTCATAGAAAAAATTTCGACCTTACGACATGGCTTGTCTATGGCTGAGGCTATCATACATGACAGTTACCTCGGTGCCCCCACCTCTTACTTCTACCCGGCGTCACCTTGGACCGCACAGATTACTTAAAATTTAGATCACTATGGGCCGACGGTGACCTAAGTAATCTGTGGGCCGACGCCATTACGTTGTTACGTCAATGTGATCTAAGTAATCTGTGGCCATATTTATTTACATTGTCAAAGTTTCAAATGGAACAGTTAATTTGTTAAGATTTCCTAATAGGGAGACAGGACTCCAAAAGTGATTACAGTGCATTAACTATGATAGATTGCGTAGTTTAAAGTTAGAAGAACTTCGTAAATGCCACGTATGCCAGAAACACTTTGAAAAGAGATTTATTGCACCTACTCCTCGGAGGCCTCGTCTCCGTTTTGGTGCCTACCCGACTTTATTTTCTCAAAGTGAAATAACAGTGGTATTCCTCGAACTGATCCTCTTGGCCACTTAGGTAAGTGTATATTTAATGCCTTTATTATAACCAATTCATTTACAAAAACCCATAATTTAAAAATAATTTCATTGGATATCCCCGTAACTCCATAACTCCCACAGCTATTAAATAAGTGTGTTAAAAGCTCTCCGGGCTATGTTATACCAATATTATTTTTAAAAAGCATTTTGATTCATTTGCTTGTTTACCGATTTTATTCTTGTTTTTATAAACTATAATATCGTAGAAACTTATATAACTCAATTTATTTCAGGAAATCTACTAGAACATAATTATTGTAAGAAATGTAAGCATCATACATATTGTAAGATTGAAGCTGCTAAGAAAAATATTGGCCCGGATATTGGTAAGTAAATAATAATTGGTATGCCTTTTATTTTAATATTTTACCATGTTAAAGAATTTTGGTTGTGTATAGAATTTCACAATTGAACAATGAATAGCTTGTACTTTGATTTTAAGTATTAAGTACAGAAAATTTAAATGATTTGAGTTTAGCAGATAAGGCCCCCCTTTTCATATTTTTGTAAGTCTTTCTTGAGATAAATATTTTTAAGAAACTGTTTGAATATTTTAACACTCTGTTTAATGTAATTATCAAATATGAATCATATTTTATTTTTGTTGTAGCAAAATTTGCTGATGGAACGCTAGTGAGCCCAACACTTCGCAATACGGCTGAATAGTATCGGTCCTTGACAACCTCTTTGATTCTTGCAATGGGACAAACATAAGTGATAAAAATAAAAAGGCTTTAAGGTAAGCTTTAACAGGAACTTTGGACCTCACAAAGCGATTAACACTCTTCAAAATATAAAGTTTGTTGAAAATAAAACAAGCAAAGAAAAAAGTGCCCATATAAAAAAATTGGGTTACAACAATAGAAAGTTTTAAAAGATTGTGGATTCTTTTTAAAAGTAAAGGAATTAAAGTAATGCGGCCTAGATACTTTAATTCAAACCAAATCGAAAATTGCTTTGGTGAAGTGCGAGCCTATAATTCACGAAATATAAATCCTAATTGTGCTACGTTTAAAAACACCTTTAAGTCATTGTTAATAACTAGATTCATAAAATTCCATACTGAGAGTTATAATAATTGTGAAGAGGATTTAGGTGAGCAGTTGATAATATTAAAGACTCTTTTTAAATACAATAAAAATAATCTTGAATCTTCACCTGAATCCTCCAATGTAGGTTTTGTAAATCTAGAAAGTGTTCCTACAACAGTAGACAAGAATGTCTTCATGTTCACTTACGTGCATACACTGCTGGGTGGGTCGTAAGTAAAATATTAATAAAAATGAATTGCAGGCAATGCAAGGTGAATTTAATTGCAAAAGATACAGGTTCAATTTCTACAAACATTCATAATTATATATCGATGAGAGAATACTAAAGTGTACGAGAAAGAAAATTGGCCTACCCATCAGAGCAGGCCGTGAGATGTTTTGGTGATAATATAATTTGGGAAGTAAATGAATACTTGGAAAATCAACCTGAAAAAAAATGTATACTTAAAGAAATTTAAAAAAATATTTTATTCAAGTATTCATTTGACTTCCTTGATTCCAATGTACACAGGAATGTCGTTCTGGGTTATTTTCTGGATATTTCTTTGAGATTAACAATGAATAAATTGGTGCAATATCATAAATAAGATATTAAAGGGCACAGATATTATTAGATTAAGAAATAAAAGTTTGCAACCAATGCAAAAAAAGCCGTCAATATGTATTATAAGAAAAATAAAGTAAAGATGTAATAAACAAATGTATTTTTATTTTACTACCCAAATTTCCTAAATACAAATTAAATTATTAATAAAAACCAAGGTAAAAGTGACGAGATGACTTAAAAGACATATATCCCGAGCCAGAAATTGAGCACTGTAGGCAAAAATAGGAAGAGCCAATGCCGGAGCTACAGGAGAAAATTAAAAAAAAAAAATCTGTCATGTATGATAGTGACGCTAAGGTAAAATTCTATGTATGGGACATATCCATCTGAGTGACCTAAGTAATCTGTGGCTAAGACGACAGAGCAGATAGTTTTGTGTATGGCGAGATTAAAGAATGCCGTGAACTGTTGCGCCCGCGATGTAATGTCAGATGGGCATGCTTTTGTTAACAATGTCAAAATATTTGTGCTGCCACCTATCGATGTTTTAGGTAACTATAACTTTTATAGTGGGTACTTCGGCTCTTTTGATGGTTACGCTTTTTCAATAAGCAAATAAAAAATAATTAATTACCTATTTATACCATCTAAACTGCCCGCAATTATACCATGTCACGTATTAGTACGTTCCAATCAAATTTTATTATAACTATAAATATTTAGATAATATCTAACATTAAAGTTTCGTATCTACTTATAGAATCGAGGGGTTTTATCTGCAGAATCTTTCGAAGGCCCGACGTATTCTCTCGTTAGATAAAACCGCGTTAGATTATCATTTGACAAGATTCCTGAGGGCACACGAGTCCCGTCCAAACATCTCTGGCTCCATCGGATTCATTACAAGAATATTCATTTTAATAATGCATGCATACATTATCTTCGTATCAAGTTATCTGGAGTTGGAGGTATAACTCGGTCACCAGAAATTTAGGTAACCACAAAGCCTCTACCATTTGCTCCGATTGAATTTTATTTCGACCAGTCAGTGAGAGTTGTTGTTTTTTCTCATGTGTAGGTTAGTAGAAATGCTTCATCAATTATTGTCCCATGGACATGTATTATAAAACTTCAGTCCTTTCGTGCTTTGTTCAAACTACGCGCATGTTGATATTGCGCATTTTTATGAATGCTGCAAGAAATAAATGATTAATCTAATTATTCGGCTGCAATCGTTTGCATAGCTTTCATGTTTCCCGAGGTAATAACTCGTGCAAATTGGAATTAGGTCAAGTATCAGGCTAGGAACTAAACGGGTACCAAAACGGTTTTCGTCCTGAAACTGAGACAACGAGCCTTTGCAAATATTTGCTTGGCAAATTCATTTAACGCCTTCATCTATTATAAAAAGCAACATGCATAGATGATGACATTGATAATCAATTGATTAGAAGACAGTCGATTAAATGCACGGAATGGAATTAGTAAAGATGTCATGTAATGGCATTGGATCGTCGTTGAGTAGCGGTGGTAGCGGCGGCTGGTCCTAGGTGATCGCTCACACTCGTCACACGTCGCGTCACAGATCAGTATCAGACCGATTGTGACGCGCCCGATGCACGACTATTTTAATTGGGCCCCGATCTCTGATCTGATAACCGCGGAACAAGATGGCGCGTTTTGTTTTTTCCCGACCCGGGCACGTGTTAACGCTCCCCGACATCGTTACAACAAACATTTCACAATTTAAGACACGCTAAAACCTTTGAAATTCGTGAGGTCTTTGCAGTCAAACGCGAAACACGTCATCGGCGTAACAAGCGCATTGTTTTGCTCTCAACGAAAACTATGCGGGCAGCGACTTTCAACAAATACTCGTATTTTGCATGTAACCCCCTTGTGCAAAGCAATGACATGTTTATAAGACAAAGGGCAAAGATGAATATCGCCCTAACGAATCGACATTCAGTTTCGCAAGGCTGCATAAACGACACCGAGTCACGCCATCTATCTGATCGAACGTACAACACTCGGCGCGAACAATCACAGCTCTTATAACTTATTTAGCGAATAACAGAAGCTGGAACGCGAGCAGGCGACTAACGAACGGCGATAAGCTCGCGAGTCGCGTTCGGTATGACGGTAACATTAAGCTGGCTGCCGGCAGATAGTGGCAGCATTAGCGGGCCAATCGCGCGTCAACGGCCAATCGTAATGACCAATCAGCGCGGGCGCACACTAGGATAGCGTGACCCGAACGCAATCCGATGCGAGCAGTATTCGTTACCGCGAGATGGCGGTCGGCGCGCGCGCGCACCAATCGTCGCGTCCATCTCTCTGTCGTGCTCATATAATGATCTTCACAGGGCCAACAGAATGAAGTTGAGCCCCTCATTAATTGGCGTTTTGAGTCGAGATCGTTGCGCGAATGATAGGTTAATTCCTCGCTCGCTGGAGATCGTTGTCGCTCAAAAAAAGAAGGTGAGCGAGCGTTTTCTGGAAATCAGATCCAATTACAACGGGGCCCGTTAAGTTTTTGTTCTGTTTGGCCCGCGGCCGGCTCACGATACTGACGGACGAGCCGCGTAATGACGGATCGACGGCCCGATGCATGCGCGGCTAATCTCCACTGCATTTCTCGCATTTGTTGAAACTAGTGCCCCACCCACGCGGACGCATTTACATAGCGCGAGCACGTCTCAATTAGGAGCGCTAATGTATGCCTCGACTCGCGGCAGCCGATCTGACTGACGTCGACAGATACAGGACGAAACGTGACGAGTGACGGCTATCGCGAGAAAACCGCTGCCGACCCGCATCGCAGGGCTATTAACAACACTAATAGGTGCCGATACGCCGGCCATTCTTTTTGCTTCCTCACTTTGCATATCCATTTGCACCGTCCACTTTGAAATGCTCAACGATACCGTCTCTATTTTCAGGTGAGGACGAGGAATGGGGAAACGAGAACGAGGCGATGCCGGGAGAACCTCGCACGCCGAGCTCGGGGGGCGACCGGCCCGCGTCCAGCGGCGCCGCGTCGCCGGCGTCGGGGGGCTCGCCCGCCGCCTCACCGCCGCGCCTGCGCCTCAACACCAGCCTCGCCACGGACCCCGCGCTGGCGCCGCAGGCCACGCCGCTCAAGTGTGAGCCGCCGTCGCCGTCGCCGCCGCCCCCGCCGGCGCCGCAGCCGAGAGACTACATTCTGTCGGCCGCCGCCTTTCCCGGCATTTTTTCCGCAAATGCTGCGCCAAGCTATGTATGCAAACCCTGCGGCATCAGATATTCGTCTCTGAGCACATTGCAAGCGCATCAAGAACATTATTGTTCTAATAGGAAGCCAAAGCCGCCGGAGACCACTGAATCTGCAACAGATGTGACAGTAGACGAATCGAGTGGTGACGCGAAAACTCCGCGACCTGGCGGCAAACAATACGCTTGCACCTTCTGCTCGTACAGCGCTGACAAGAAAGTGAGTTTGAATCGACACATGCGCATGCACTCGTCGTCGCCCGTGAGCAGTGGCACCCCGGCACCCACGCCCACCTCCAACGGCGAGGTCACAGAGAGTCCGCCCGCGCCTGACCGCTACTGCGCCGACTGCGACATCCGCTTTAGCTCCATAAAAACCTATCGAGCGCATAAAGCCCACTACTGCAGCACGCGGCAGGTGGTGAAACAAGCACTACAAGCAATAAGGTCAGGATCAGCGACTTCCGGCTCGGCGCCACCGTCTCCCGGTGCGACCCCTCCAGCACAAAATCAATACGCATTAGCGTTACCCACGAATCCAATCCTCATCGTTCCGTACTCCTTACTGCGAAGCGCCAGTACTCTGCCGGGCACGACGCTGCCAGACCCGGACACGCCGTGCTTCTTGTTACCCAATGGCACATTCCAACCGTTAAGTCAAGCTTTACCAAATATAAACGCAGACGGGAAGCCAACTGAGGTTCTCAAGTCTGCAAACAGACCACGAGAACCTTCGAGAGATGGCGCCACGCCTTTAGATCTTAGCGTACGTCGTTCGCCAGAATCTGTGATCACTGATGATCACGAAAAAGAGAACAGGATACGGTCGGCCACGCCGGAGCAGATCGTGTGCGCTCCGTCGCTGCCGGGCTCTCCGGGGACGCCGTCGCCGTCGCGACGGTCGTCGTCGCCCAGCGGCGAGAGCTCGCCCAAGAGACGACGGCGCAACTCCAGAGGACCAACACCCAAACCACCAAGCGTTCCTTCACCGCCAGAAGACAAATTCACTGCCGTAGTACCACCGCCGATCATTCCTCCAGGCTTAGCATTACGACTTGCTTCAGAGCTGCCAGTCACTGCGGCATCTCCCCAAGTATTAGTCAAGCAAGGAGTGTCTAAATGCAAAGAGTGCAATATCGTCTTCTGCAAGTATGAGAATTATCGCATCCACAAGAGACATTACTGCTCGGCCGGGAGCGGGGAGGAGAGGGCGAGTCCCGCTCCTCCCGAGCCGGGCCCTCCACCACAGTACCGCCAGTTGATCTGCCTCGCGTGCGGTATCCACTTCAGCTCGCTGGACAACTTGACGACTCATCAGTCGTACTACTGCACTAAGAGAGAGACTCGGTCGCCGCGAAGCGTTCCGGAAGTGCCACGGCCGTCGTCAGGGTCGGAGGGAGGGTGGAAGTGCCCGTGCTGCGACGTGGTGTCGCCCACGGCGGCCGCGGCGCAGCGCCACATGGAGGCGCACGCCGGAGTGAAGGCGTTCCGCTGCACCATCTGCCGGTACCGCGGGAACACGCTCCGCGGCATGCGCACGCACATCCGCATGCACTTCAACAACAAGAAACCCGCTGACTTGCAGGTGAGCACATATTCATTTTATTATTCAAACTAGTCGTCGTATTATTTGTGGCTCGATCTTCTCCTTACAAAAATAATGTACAAAAAATATTCATTTTTATTTAACCTTTATTCCAGAAATGGACCTACCAAGAGATAATACATAAAGAAGTCATGACAAGCAATGATAAATGAGATGGTACTGAGGAATAATTAGTAAACACGATAAGATATTAGACCAAAACCACATAAACGAGCACAAGAATTACGCGCCGAACAAATGTCCGCCAATATAAACCATAGATAAAAGAGAGAGTACTGATTACAGAACCCTGTCAATTGCAGGAGGAAACCTACATAGCGTGCGTGCTCGAGGAAGACAGTCGGGAAGCGACGTCGCCGAGTCCCGCGGCGGGCGGCGAGCGCGTGCACCGCTGCAGCAGCTGCGCCTACACGTCCACGTACCGCGGCAACGTGGTGCGCCACGCGCGCCTCGTGCACGCCGCCGACGAGCCCGACGACGAGCACGCCTCGCCCGCGCCGCCCGCGCCACCCGCGCCGCACGCGCCCTCCCTCGACATCAAGAAGGAACCCGACGCCGACGTCGAGGAGACGCCCAACTACTGCAAATCCTGCGACATATCATTCAAATACGTCAATACCTACAAGGCGCACAAGCAGTTCTACTGCACGGCCAACAACCAAGACGCCGCAGCCAACAACAACGTACCGGCCCCGCCTCCGAGAGTCAGCGACACCCCCGTACTATGAATTAACTAACGTGTCCACAATCGATATCACAATCGAAACGTCATCGAATAGTAATAGCTGTCAACATATCGACACGTAACTACTGAATCTATTATCTTATCCATTATTGGACATATTGCTAGCGAATTAAAAGCTTAAGTTGCTTCAAGAATTCCTCTTGATATTTAGATAAGTATGTATCCTATGGTCTATTTGGATTAAAACCGTGTGCAATAAATTTAATGTTAAACTTGCATATCAATTGCAAATCGATGTTTTCTAAATTCATTCTAAATCGATTATACTGTATATAAATAATTACCTTGAAGTTTTTGTTAAACTGTTATGTAAAAATAGAAAAAATGTTAACCTTTCTTGCATTAGTATACGTTAAGAATTACCAAAATGTAAATACATTGTAAAGATATTATTAAATTGTAACTAAATATTATTACCATTTGTTTCTAAGAAATTGTTCTTTCTTTGTTGTTATTTTTTTTTAGTGTAGGACAATTCCATGCCAAGCAAGTAATGCTCATTTCCGTTGTAAGCCGACCAGTGGTTTCCCACGCTCTTGGCACCAACAGAAAGCTGTAAGCTTATTTCTAAAGTTAATGTTAAAACATATCGAGGCTACTTTATTATTTCAAATATTACAAACAGTAAACGAGTTATTAAATTGTTTTTGCAACTTTTTTTCACTATTATAAAAATGTATTACATTGTTTTTTCTAAATTAATGTATACGCTGGAGAAATCTTTTTTCGCCGTTCGTTATCATGTATTCCCCAAGTAATATTTGAGTCGTAATAAAAAGTGAATACCATGTTTTGTCTATGCCAAAGCATTGCTAGAATAATCTTAGTATGCATTTATAGGTATCTCACTAAATATAAATTAGGTTAAGTGAAAACAAGACTTGTTCCGTAGTTATACATACGTACATGTAATCTTGTATTCGTTGTTTGTGTTCGTCTATGAAAAAGGAATGAGTCTCGAACTTGCATAGGTACAAACAAATTATGCTGATCTTCCATATCTTATGACGTAATCACTTTCATACAGTTGTCGACGAAGGTACCCAATAAATTCTCGTTATATTGCTAACTTTGTCATTTTTGGAAAACTGTCGGTTCTGATAAAAAAATTACGTAAGATCTCTGGTTAATTCTACATTTTGCCTTCTGTAAAATCCAGTAAGACTTTCGTCGGCGACTGTACCTAGATTAGACGTAAAAATCATGACATAAACCAGCAATTAACGCAGCATCTGATGTTACGTGCCATAACTTTGTGTTCTCATTAAGGAAACATAGAATTCTAATTGTAAGACATCTCGAATAAAATTATTCATCACGAAAATCTTGAATGATGCCTTGATTTTGTCGCCATTTTATAATTTTTACATTTAGTGAAAATAAAAGTGTGTGTATAATTCACACACGGTAGAAGTGAAACTTCCGAAAAGTAGCCTCCGAGAGAATGAGATAAAAGTAGAGTATCAGGAGTATTAGGACAATTGTACATAAGGTTTATTAAATTTATAATATTTTTACCAAACTCAAAAATTATTATATATTTTTATTGCTAAATTGTACCACTTCTTTTAATGAAGGGTCGGTGTTGCCTCTATAAACTAACTGAATCGATAACATTCTTAGTAAGAGGTATATAACTGCGGGTAGTTATATAATGGCGGCTGGACATCCGACTGTGGTTAGAACTCTTAAATTACAGTAACCTCCTCCATTCCTTGTCGCCCTAGTACATTTTGTATTCTAGGAAATATTCCGCATTTATTAATGACACTGGTTTAACGAAACCTCCTTCCATTCTCTGCGACCCTAGTACTTTTTGTGCTCTGAGAAATATTGCGCATATTGATGACGCACAGGTTTAACGAAACCTCTTTTTTTTCTCTGTTGTCCTAATACTTTTTGTGTCACTTTTATCGAATTTGCAACCCTCAACTGCGCTATAGAAGTTTCACTTCAAAAATATACGATTTTTTAATAATTTCAGAGGTTTAATTACGATTATAGGAATCGAATACTTGCTATAATTTCGTCAATTATTTAATCGACTCCAGGAGCTTTTATTGTTTGTTTTTTATTTCTTACAAATAATTTTTGACTACCGTACTTCCGGTTAAGACGGTGGAATTGTTAATTACAATTAACGACATTATCGTTTGCTTACAAATTTTTTAAATATCTAGTTTTGGTGTGAATTTATTGTATTTTATAATTATACCTTGGATATAATTATACCTGTATCGCAAAAAACAAAATGAAGGCATCACTCATGTCATTAACTGTACGTTAAAATGTTCTGATCGCGAAATTGTAATTAACATAAAGTGATAAACATATAATGGAACGAAACAAAATCAATAACTGACTTAGGCGTATGTTGATATTGTAAAAATACCGCCAGACAATAAATTATTTATCACATATTAATGAATTTCTGATGTTTTATTTCATATTCCATTTATACGAAAACAATGTAGTAATATTATTATTATGTAAATGATTTACAATTTATGGACTACAGGACTTACTTGAAATCTTAAGTTCGACTATCTTGAGTTTGGGACTGGGGCTTCAAAAGACGGGACATAAAACACTCAGTAATATAAAACATTATCTATTCAATATCCAATATATACTCTTATCCGCTAATAACCGGCTCAGACCGGTTCAATCTGGACTGTACTCGTCTGAAGAACTTTTATACTGCTCTCTGAACTGATCTGTGTCTTCTTCCTGGCCATAATAGAAGCCGTCGTCGCTGTCATCCTTGTATCCTATTGACTCCTCATCCATATCCTTGTTAGCCCAGAGGATGAGGCCTCTCCCACTACCCAGATCTGGATTTTCCTTTAGCACCCTCGCCTTATACTTGGCATATGCAGAACCATACATGTCTGCGTTACTGTTGAATATTTCATTTTGGTTTTCGTATATTTTGTCCTCTCCCTCGTCACTGGATAATTCTTCACCTGATGGTAAGAAAATTGAATTTAATATTACCACAACAAAGCGCAAAATGATCGAACCGTAAATACATAGGTCTATTCAAAATATAAAATATTACAACAAACCTTTATTATCTAGGTAAAAATTGGAAAATACATACATACATACATAAACTCACGCCTTTATCCCCGAAGGGGTAGGCAGAGGCGCCGCTAGGACACCCACATTTCGCCTTGCATGTTCCGTCCCACGATGTGATAGGGGGCGAGCCTATCGCCATATCGGGCACAAATTCCTGACTCCGGGCTGATAATGAATAGAAAAATCCAATATCACTTTGCCCGACCCGGGACTCGAACCCGAGACCTCAGCTTTATAACCGTACCGTAATACAACTACGCCACCGAGGCAGTTGATTGGAAAATAATACAAAAATAAAGCAATATTGTTGAAAACTCTGATTCCTCTGGATTAAGAATGGCAATAACTAGAAAAGTATGTAGATGTTTGCTCTATTAACAACATACCTATATCAACTCTCTGCATGGCTCTGATCATGTCCTCTTCGTCAATGCTACTGGGCTCTGAGTCTGGATACTCATTACGCCAGTTATTCTCATCGTTTGAGTCATCATCGTCATCACCTTCATCATCTGACGGATTTAATCCTCCATTGGAGTATGAATCAAACACCAAGTCTGTTTCAATGCTGAAATAAAATATGATTTTGGTGATGTTGTAGATGTAATATAAAACTTGTTAATTTGGGCTATAACTTTACTACCAACTGTCTATTTCATTTAGCTTCTACATTGCCCACGTCAACCCACTGCTGGATATAGACCTCTTCATTTGCACGCCACATTTTTCTGTCCTCTGTGTTATTTAGCTTAGCAAATGTAATGTATTACGGCTTCTAAAGATACATGAAGTTTGCAATACTAACCTTATATAATTATCAACTTTAGAGATATCAAAGTCCTGTTTTGCAGCTGTGTACACATCATATGCATATTGTATGCCATCATCAGTATCATCTGACTTCTGCAAGTCTACCAAGTTGAAGGGATCCTCTTTGTCAACATGTTTCAGCCCTCGACTGCAGTTCACAATCTCATAATGACTCTTCATAGACACTTCCTTACGCTCCTTCCTTAATTTCTCAACAATGTCTTTAACATTTGGTGCAGTATGAACTTTTATGTCACTATGTGGTACTAGTTCTTTGATGTGTGTTGTTTCCTACAAAATAATTGAAAGACAGTTAATTTAAATACATTTGTTATAATAAGTTTTCTGGACAAGTATGGGTTGAGAACTTTAAGCTTCACTAGTAAAATACCATGTGCTACATATTATTTAAAGAAATATTACATGAGGGATTCATACAAAATAGACCTCATATATTATTTTAATTGAACTCTACGATACAGGATAGTTTCCGTGTTTAATAATAAATATAACACCTTGAGACTTAACTTATACCTATTCGAAAATAGCTAGCCATATACTTACAAACACGTTCCATTCTATCCGATTAAGTTAAGCATCTTAGCTATTTACCCCACTTTTTAAAGTACTAACTACATTTGTACTAATTTATATAGAGAAAACTATCAAAATAAGCAAATACGTTTAAATACCTGACTTTCCACAGTGCCTCTGAAAACGAATAGCGATGGTGATAGTTCCTTTGTGTCTGTTTTGATCCGTTTACACGTAATAACCAAAACATCTTGTGGATTATCTTCTAGTCTTCTTTTAACTCGCAAAATAGTAGGTGCAGACATGTTTTGAAATGTTTAAGTAATTAAAAACAAAGTTACAGGAGCATTTCAGCGCGGTAAGCCATAGAGTAAGTAATCACTACGTTCCGGTAAGCAACAATAATCACAGACACAGATTACTTAGTACTAATCACCAATGATTAAAGAATAAAGAGGATAGAGCATAAGGTCACGTGACACGGGTCACTTTGGTATACAAACATGGCGGCGGCGGCTCCGCCCCTAAAAATAGTGATACGCTAGTACCGAATTTTCTATCGACATCGATGCATCAACAGTGGCTTATATACGACTGAAAAACTTTGAATTTACATAAATATCAGTGTCTAAACTTGTACATTTTTAATTTTCGCTTTACATGTCAATTGAGTATAAACAGGGGATTTTAGGATTTGACAGTAAAATCATTAAAAATAAATCCGATAAAAATAGGTCGATGTTTTGATATTTTTTTCATGCTATGATTTATTTCATGGGTAAGTTTTACCCGATGATTGGATTGGATTTGTGTCAAATACACACGTGAGATAAAATACAACTTTATTATCTAGAATTGCTTGCGACTTCGTTTGCGTGTATAAGACAGCTTCCGTGGCGCAGCAGGTTACACGCCGGCTGTGAAACGAGAGGCCACGGGTTCGATCTACAAAATATTATAATATATAGGTAATCGAAAAAATATTTTTAGTTTCACTTTGTTTGTCGTTCTGACTATATACCGGGTATATCAAGACTGCGACCGAAAACGAAGCCGGGTGGTAGTTTTAGTGGTTACAGACACAATGCAAATAAAAATTTAGCAAAAATAAGTGACAGAATGTTTTTTGCAATTTTTTAAAATCTTTGTGTTTGGGTAGTAAATGCCTAGTTATTGTGATATTAATAGTAATTTAAACCTTATCGTACCTGTGCGTCTTAAGAAATAAAAAGGTGTACATCATTATTTTAGGAAACTATGTCTTTATCACCCAAATACGACGATAAGTAAAAAATTACAAATTTTTAGTTGCATTGTGTCTGAAGTCGCTAATAATACCACCTGGCTTCGTTTTCAGTCGCAGTCTTGATATACCCTGTATATATACTATTTATTTCTTTTTTTGAAAAATAAAGACCAAAATATTTAAAAATGATAATATCGATATGAATAATTTCGTATCGAATCCACTCATCCCTAAACTTGTGTGTTAACAAACAATACGGTTGTTATTCATACTACTTGTATAAATAACGCCTAGAAGAGTCTAAAACTTAATCAACAAGGTCCATATACAATTATAAATGATAAAAACAAACCGAAAATGTAAATTTAGACACATATTTGTTATTATTTCGTAAAAACAGTTACTAACCTATGAAAAGAATTGTTGGGGTCCTTTTTGCTTGAACTCAACTTGCATCCTTAAACACAACACTGAGCATTTGAAAAACTTAACAATTAAACTAATAAGCAAACTTAACTAAGGAGATTAACAATGAATAATTCGAAATTCTTTGATTGTGCAGATTTGTTTACTTCGATTGACAGAAAACGCCACAGTTTGACATTTCATGCAGGAAACAAAAATGGCGTCATTTTGGGCTAAGGGCGGTCTCAGTGTGGTTATTGAACAAAATATTGACATATTCGAAACAAAGCAGTTATTATTTGTCTCTTTCATTAAGTGACAAGTTACCTTTGTGTAAGTGAGACAGATACATAAATGTACAATTCCGCGTCGATACTCCTAACATAACTATAACTAGATATATAGTGCTACATAAGTGCGTCATCCTCTTTATTCTATAATCATTGCTAATCACAGACAATATTTTTCAAATGACATGACAGATAACCATTACCACAGATTACTTAGTACTAGTGATGTAACGAATGTTAGTTTTCTCACATTCGCGAATGCGAATGCGGATGCGAATATTCATATCTGACATTCGCGAATACGAATGCGAATGCGAATGTTGTTTTTCAAATTTGGCTCGCAACATTTCGGGCCAGCCGTGTTTAAAACGAACATAGTCGAGCATGTCGAGCCGGCCCGTGCTTTGACAGGTTGAATGAACAAATGTAGTCGTTAGAAATTATTTGTTTATTTTGTTTGAAGTTAATTTAGTATTACTGTGTTTGTCAGATTAAAGTGATTTATAGACAAGAGTAAAGCCCATGTAAGTGAAGTTTGGACTTATTTCACAATTTGTGATATTGAAAGTGTTAAATGTAATTTGTGTGATAAAAAATACTCTCGGAAAGGAAGGACCACTAGTGCTATGCTCAATCACTTACAAGCCAAACATATTAATGAATACAACGAATTAAAAAAAAAGAGAAAATGAAAAGCAAGACGCTGCTAAGATTAATATGTTTATTAATTGCGTTGAAAAATAATTGAAAATGAAGGTTTTAAAAATATAACATTTTGGATATTAAATGTTTAATTTTGGTTGATTATTTTTTATAACTGTAAATAGCATTTGGTTTTGTTAATAAAAATAGAAGCTATAACTTAATAAGTACAGTCAAAAGCCTTACGAGACGTAGATATTATCAATATTGTAAATAATTTAAAAATACGCTAATTGTAATAGTTGTATTATTTTGTCCAGAACCATCAAAATTTGTATAAATTTCCTTTTTATTTGTCAAAAACATTCGCTTAACATTCAAACATGCGAACATTTGTTATATATAATATTACAAAAACCAATGCATACTATTATTTTTTATTTGCACATAAATATGTCAATATGTATTTCTTGATACGCTTAGACAATATTGTGTTTCTTAGATCATAAAATCTGCTTCATTCAAAAATAAATATTTATGACAGCCTCCGTGGCGCAGTTGTTTAGACGCCGGCTGTGAAACGTAAAGCCGCAGGTTCAATCCCCGCACCAAGACAAATGTTCGTATGATCCACACGTATTTATTTCGGTTCTGAGTGTTTGTGAGACCGAAAATTCTCCCGTAGTTTCTGATACCCACGAAACAAGACTCAATATTAGTGTGGGGTCCTGTCATTTATGTGACTGTTGGGTCTGTGTGTATGTATTAAATTTAATATTATGGTCACCCTATTAGCGCGGAACACAATCCTCCACTCAACATCTCTCGCTCGGCTCGTTTTTTCGATGAGAGTGCGCAGTCCTGTTTGTGTAATACGTCCATGACTTACCCCACAGAGTACATTTTATATACTGAAAACTTACCCTATGGATTTACCCATCAAAATTGAATGAAGTGGAACTTGTTAAAATGCAATATATTATACATATAATTATGTATTACATAATCGATACTTACAATACGTAATTTACCTTACGAAAGGCAACAATCGAGAGTTATAATCTGTTATTTTATTGTGGAGCGTGCGCATCACTATCAGGTTAACAAAGCCAGGCCGAGTGAGTGGCTGAGTTGGTTTGTTTTTACCACAATTTTTAATTGAAATATTCCTTTTCCTTCCAATACTGTTGTTGTGAATAAGCGCGTAATTTTGTAGTCACTGTCCCAACTGTTTATTTTAAGATTTAATCCCGAAACTTGGACACAATGGCGTCAGATGATAACTGGAGAACGCAGGGGTTCAGGCAGAGTGTGGTTTCCAAAATGTAAGTTATTGTGTTGTATTTATCAGTAATGTTCATGAAATTTGCTGTTTATAAATATTATTACGGAAATATCAACAACATATGTATACCATTATATTAAAGAACATTCTTTGAGTAAATCATAAATGTATTTAAATATGTTATGCCGAATACTCCCCCTGCCGTTGGTAAGGCTTTCATACCTAACTGTGCAACACAATATTTCCAGAGAGGAAGTGATCCAAAGATCAGGAATGCAGGTGGCCCGGAACAGCAGCGAGATGGAGAATCATGTGTTCATGAAAGCCAAGACAAGGGAGGAGTACATGAATATGGTGGCCAAACTCATCCTGCATGTTAGAGAGATGTGTAAGTTACCACAGTAAATACTATTTGTTTTCATAAATGTTGTGATTACGAGGAGGTCTGTGCCATGCCGTAGGGTGTCACTGGCTAGTTAGATAGATAGATATGTTTTTTTTTATACTGGTACAACAATGAGACTATATGCTCTTGATAGCAAGTACAGTTCTCATATACTGAATATTATTGACTAGAAATGCTGAACTTTTGACACAAAATTTCATACCTTATCCTTTTCTTACTTCTCTGTCTTTCTGTTCATATTTGCAAAAGCTTGTTACCAGTACTGATCTACTGCAGTTGCAAGTATTTGAAAGTATTATACCAAAAGTGGCTTGAGAAATACCAATGTCTTAGTCCACTCTTATATCATCCTTATTCATTATTCATATTTCATTTCATTTTCAATCATTAATTCAGTATTTATGATACAACATAATATGGTATAGATAAATGTGAAATGCCAAATAAAGCATGCAGTAACACATCTCAAATTGCATGTTGCAGTTTGTATCACACATGACTTATTAAGTCAGAAATTATATTATTCAATGTGGAGGAAATTTAAGTGTTTTTAGCAATACCTATATGAATTTTCCTAGTTAAACAGGTAAACCTAGTTTTTGTCAATTATGAGTCATAAAGATACCTATTTAAGAAAATAAAGTAATGTTATCAAAAAAAAATATACAACTTCAAAACTGTAATTAAAAAGAAATAAATAAAATTAATAATATAAAATTCTAAAATACCTAAACATGCCAACTTTATTTGTTGGTACTTAAAAATGTTTAGATTATAAATCTGAAAAGACCTCGATGATGCAACAAGTAATTGATAGATATACTTGTTTGTACTGATTGTCCCATGTTCGGGAAGGACATCTTTAACATAATTATCGAATTTCTTTTCGCTTCTGAAATTTGATGCTTAAACCAATAAATTAATTCAAAATACATAATAAATAAAACGGCAAGTCACATCAAGTCTCACTTTCATATCTTGAACTGACACAATTCATTGCGTAATACCTATAGCTGACGAGATTTTTTACCTTAGGGTCTCTATACGTGAATGCATAACGTTGCCATCACTCAAGTATTTTTTATGAATTGAGTTTTTTTTTTTTTATTGCAATGAATGGCGAGACGAGCATGCCATTCGCCTGATGGTAAGCGATACGACCGCTCATGGACAGTAGCAAAACCAAACAACACCATGAATTACAAGGCAATGCTTAGAATTCCACTGCGCTCGCCATCCTGAGAAATAAGATGTTAAGTCTCAATATGTCCAGTAGTTACTCTGGCTACAATGTCCTTCAAACCGGAACACAACAGCGCATTTACACTGCTGTTTGGCGGGAGAAATAGACATTGCGGTGGTACCTGGAGAACTACTGGCAACCCCGGTCCGATCGGTCGTCAAAATCTTGCTCGTAACTTTAATTAAAATAAAAATTAATAAAGTGCATATTAAATATTTATAACTTGTTCAACACATAAATGAGTGTAATCATTATAATAATCAATTATTTCGTGAAATAAAATAATAAATAAACTCGTTGAAGTTGTGCAATTGTCAACTGTCACCGCAAAGGAGATTTTGAAACTTAACGATCATTACGGCGAGTACTATTGTGTTTCTATTAATTACATACACTACACCATACTGCACATTGTATCACTTTTGTGAGCCACGTCCATCACACACTGGCAACGTTCAATTCTCAACTTGCTTGACAACAGGTGGAAGCAATCTTGACGACGAACTTTATTTGCCCCATTCAATTGACTCATTCATATCGTAACACCAACACGACACTATAGTACCCTGTTGCTAAATCAAGTGCCATAAAATAGTAGTTCTAATAGTATTATAACTTATATGAATTTTACATTAGTTTAAAATACCCTCTTGTCCAATTGAGTAAAATAATTTACTAAATTTGCATTATAAATACAGATTTACTGCCCACTCCCTTTTTTTTTTACTTTTTTCAGTCCATCCACATTGTTTCCAATATGCAAACCCGCAAAGCTGTTGCCCAAGAGGCTGAGTTCAGGTTGAGTAAAGCGCTCAAGGAACTCCAGGCATACAAAGACCAATGCAAGCAGCTCCTACAAGAGCGGGAGGAAAGTGAGGAAGAAGTTAAAAACATTGTGGACAAGAACTCGGCACTCAAGCGTGAACTGGCTGCATTGCACCACAACTACATACTTGTTGTCGAGGAACGAGACAAGCTCCAAGCGGTGACAGAGTCATTTGTGCACTGTAGCTCACTGTATGAGGAGTCCCTCTGCAGGATTAGGGACCTAGAGATAGATTTAAATGAAGCTAATGCAAATATTTTGAACTTACAAAATCAAATTGATCTCTCTCAATCAGCGGTAAATAAAAGTCTCTTTAGTGAGTTAATTGATTTAGGCTCAGAGCATACTCCTGTTAAGGTATCTGAAACCATAGATCTAACAGGGGGTGACTCACCAAACTGCCAGCCAAGCGTAGCTTTGGTGAGCCATAATAAAGTAAAAAAATACATTAAAATTAATAAATTACTAAAAAAATTAAAATCTGTCAAATCCAAACAATTAAATCAAACCAAAATCTTGGAACTTAGGAAAGAACGTATGGCTCTAGTTGCTAAACTACAAAACTATGAAATAAAACTAGAGGACAGTAAAAATATTTATGAAATAGATACTCAACGGTTACTTTCTGACATTCATACTTTGGAAGAGCAATTGAGTTTGACATACAGCAAATATTTAACTCAACAAACTGAATTTCAAACCTTGCTCAAAGTTTGTGAACAAAATAATAATTCAGTTGTAAATGATTTTGATATTTTCACTGACCAGCCTGTACCACTGAGTAACCAAACTATAAATGAAGGAACTGATTCAACTGTAGTAAATAACTTGTGCCACCCGACAACTTCTACCATCCCATTTTCGCCCAGTAATAATTGTCCTAATGTCCCTAAAAATACAAATAACTCAATATTATATTCAGACAGCATAGGAAAGGGTATTGGAGTCTTAATTAATAAAAGTATTAGTCATCCCTTCATAAACTACAGTATGCCAGGGGTGCCGTATAAGCATATTATAAATACTCTTTCACAAAGAGACTATAATGAAAACTCAAGCCTAATGATCTTGACTGGGAATAGTAATAGGTTAAAGAAAAAGGACATTACTGATAGTTTTGAAACATTATTAAAACTCAAATGTCCTAGGATCATATTGTGTGCCTTCCCATATCTTAATAATGTGTCAGATAAATTAAATAATCACATTCATGTGTTAAATAGTCACATGCAATTCTTAGTAAGTCACTATAGTGACAAATTTACATTCTTTGACACCAATATATTTATTGGTAAAGTTTGCAACCTGACTAGGGATACATTGTATCTACCAAATAAATTTTTACATATACTTGCTACACCTGTAGCTAATATATTAAACACAGTCATATGTAATATGACGAAGTCCTTATGTACTACCACTTTTAGTAATGTTACTAAAATAAATGTGGTAAATAATTTAAACTATTAAATTTGACAAAAGAGAATGGTGATAATTATCTAGTATTATCTCATCAAAATATAAACCGCTTCTCTGGCAAAATTATGGAAATAGAACTTTTTAATGACATATTTAACATTAGTGTATTATGTTTCACAGAGACTTGGTTGAAGGCACACCTTATGAATTTCAATGTGAATGGCTTCAGGGTCGCCAGCTCATTTAATAGAGTATCGGCGGAAGGTGGAGGTGCGTTAATTCTAGTTCGCGATCATATCACATGTAGGGAAAGAAAAGACATCTCCTGCCTCTCTGTTGAACGAGTGTGTGAGGTCGCATGTGCAGAAACAAACTTATATGTCATATTATGTGTCTATAGACCTCCTTCATCAAACATTACGGCTTTCTTGTCAATAATGGAGGATATTTTAAATAAAATTAAACATAATAAAAATGTTTTAGTCTGTGGGGATTTTAATATAAATTTATTGGTTGATTCGGTTGATAAATGTAAGTTTGTGTCTTTATTTGGCTCATTTAATCTTACTTGTTTGTTTTTGGAGCCTACTAGAATAACGCCTGAAACTTCGACTTGTATTGACAACATTATAACTAACTTCGAAGTTCTTGAAAAATGTGTTAAGATAGGTGTTAGATCTGACCATAAATGCCAGTTAGTAAAATTAAATCATGTTGTAAATAAAACCGAAAGATTAATAACATATAGGCCGTTATCAAAGAACATCCTAGGGAAATTTAACAATAGCATTCAATCAAAAATAGGGAATTTAACACTTGATGTCAGTCCAAGCGATATGTACTCCTCATTATTTAATATTATATGCAAAGAGTTTAACCAAATATGTACTACGAAAACGGTTAAAATTAACGATAAAATAAAATTTTGTGCCTGGGCGACCACAGGCATTAAACGTAGTAGGGAAATCTTGTATGAGTTGTATGACAAAAGGTCCTATACACCTGATGTCAATTTCAAAAACTATGTTAGCACATATTCAAAAATATTTAAAAAAGTTTGCAGGCAGGCTAAATCAAATCATATAAGTGAAAAGCTTAGATTGTCCGACAATAAAATAAAAACAACCTGGCAAATTATTAATACTGAAACTGGAAAAAATAGAAAATTTGACAACAAAATTGCCCTCCGCATTAATGATGACCTAGTTTCAGATAAACTTATTATTGCTAATTATTTTGATAATTTTTTCACTAATATACCATTAGAATTGACTAAAAATTTAGAATCATCAGCAGATTTAGCAGAATCTTTTTTAAAGGAAAATGTCTTTGAAAATATGGCTACGTTTGATTTTGAAACAGTAACCAGTTATCAAATAATAAAAGCTTTCAATCAACTCAAAATGAAGACTACAGAAGATATATGGGGACTGTCTGTTAAAGCTATAGAGGCTATTATTGTTGGTATTGCTCCGATATTGGCTTCTATTTTCAATTCCTGCATAAGTACCGGTGTTTTTCCCAACCTAATGAAAATTAGTAAAGTTGTACCCATTTTTAAGTCAGGTTGTTCAAATAATCCGTCGAATTTTAGACCCGTTTCTATACTACCAGCTCTTAGCAAAATTTTCGAGAAAATTATGCTTAATCAAATGCTAGCACATTTTGACAAACATAAGATATTACATAAGAATCAATTTGGTTTCACAAAGGGTCGCTCAACTCAAGATGCTGGGACGTCTTTAATCACATCGATCCTAGAGGCCTGGGAGGCATCTCAAGATGCTCTGGGAGTATTTTGTGATCTCTCTAAGGCATTCGACTGTGTTGACCACCAAACACTTATTATGAAGTTACGTTACTACGGCGTCAGTGGTACGTCACTTGATCTCGTAATGTCTTATTTATCGGGTCGTGAACATAAGGTTTCTTTGAACGGGTTCAATTCGGTAGGATCAAAAGTTAAAATTGGGGTTCCTCAGGGTTCCATTTTGGGTCCCTTTTTGTTCCTAGTATACATAAATGACCTTCCTTACATGGTACAGAAATGGTCAGACATAGTTTTATTTGCTGACGACACATCGATTATATTTAAGGTCAGCCGGAAAGACAAAAATCTTGATACTCCGAACAATATTCTGAATTTAATTTCGAATTGGTTTTCAGCTAACAATCTGCTTTTAAATGCTGGAAAGACTAAATGTATTCGCTTTGCATTACCAAATGTGGCAAGCGTAAACTCGCGTATAGAACTAAATTCAGAAACACTAGATTTAGTTAGTTCTACAATTTTTTTAGGGATTACTTTAGATAAGAAGTTGCAATGGGGTCCTCAAATAGAGAGATTATCAGGTAAACTTAGTACTGCAGCCTTCGCTGTCCGAAAGATAAGAAAACTTACTGACGTTGCAACGGCTAGGTTGGTATATTTTGCATACTTTCACAGTATAATGTCCTATGGTATTCTACTGTGGGGATCGGCTGCTGATATTGAGTCCATATTTATTTTACAAAAAAGGGCAGTCCGCGCTATTTACGATCTTGGTAGTCGCGATTCTTTACGATCTGTTTTTAAGGAAAGTAATATACTAACCGTGCCATCTGAATATATATTACAGAATATAATGCACGTTCGTAAAAATATCAATAGGTTTTTCAAGGTTAGTGACACCCACAGTATTAATACGAGAAATAAAAATAAATTAGCTATACCCTCCTTTAGATTAGAAAAGTCTAAAAAATCTTTCGCGGGTAATTGTATAAAATTTTATAATAAACTTCCCAATTCGATAACGCATCTGCCGGACAAATTATTTAAGACACATATTAAAAGCATACTTATGACTAGGGGCTATTATAGTATTAAACAATATATTGAGGATAAGGAAGCCTGGCATTAGGTGTTTTCTTGCACTTTGCGACCTCCTGGGGCACTGAGGTATTCACTTATTACATTCTCATTTTAAAATAACTAAAATATATAAAATAAATAATTGTAAAATAAAAACTAATCAAAATGAGACAAATTAATTAATCAACAAGTTTATAAAATAAAATAAATAAAATTAAATAATGAATAAATAAAATACCTATTTAAATTATATGACGACCGATCGAGAAAAATAAATAATAATAAAAATAAGCAAGGCAAGCTTTGTAAGACAAGTCACAAATATTTATTTCAGTAACTTGACCAAAACCAAGCCCACTGAGTTTGACTCGCTGGATCTGCTCAGAACTGGGTCGCGCCGCGTAGTATCCAGTGGTAAAGTTAAGCCCGCTGAGTTTGTTCGCCGGGTCTTCTCAGTTGGGTCGCGTTGGATCCGGCAGTAAGCCTAAAATTACGGGACGTTTCGGAAATACTCATGGTCGTTATTTAATCAATTGGACCCAAAACAAGCCCACTGAGTACTATTCGCTGGATATACTCAGAATTGGGTCGCGTCGCGTAGTTTCCAGTGGTAATGGAAGCCCACTGAGTTTGTTTCGCCGGGTCTTCTCAGCCAGGGCCGCGTTAGATCCGGTGGTAACATTAAACCGCTACGCACCGCTTTAATTTAATACTTATGGTCCACTTAGACATCGATTATCGTAAATAATGTATTTCCTAAGGGAAAAAAATTACCATAAAATACTAATAAGTAATATAATACTTAATATAATAAAATTAATATAAAAATTACAACGAATATCTTGTAAATAGAAAATAAGTACTATGTGTATTGACTTGTCATAAGAGCTATTTAATTGCCTACGTGACCAATAAACGAATTTCATTTCATAAACGAATTTCATTTCATTTCATTTCATTTCATTTCATTTCATTTCATTTCATTTCATTTCACCTACCCAGGCGGCCTCTCACATATGAGAGACCTACCACCAGTAAGATAAGTAAGATTGGTGATGGGTTTAGCTGCAATATACACCTCATAAGATTGGGTGTTATTGTTCCAGCGCAACCAAAACAAAATCAAGGTGCACCAAACATGCAAGGACAAGGTCAAAATCAGCCAGGTCCAAATACCCAGGTCCAGAGTCAATCAGGTCCACCATCACAAGGACCCAGTAGCCAAGCTGGGCTGGCCCCAGACCCAATAAACGCACTACAAACCCTGGCATCACAAGGATCGAGGAACCAAATGATGAGCATGGGACCCCAAGGCCAGATGCAGCAGCAAGGGGTCATGGCGGGCCAAATGGGAGGCATGCAGAGCCAGATGGGTCAGCAGGGTCCGATCGTCTCACAGGGTTCTCAGGCGCAAACAGCCACTAACTTACTACAGACCTTAAACCAGAGACCACAAATGAATATGCAGATGCAGAACAAACTAGGTGTTGGGATGGGAATGGTGGGTAACCAGGGTCAGATGGGCAGTAATATGGGCATGGGGGCGATGGGGAACCCCATGGGAAGCCAGCTGCAGAACCAGCTCGCCGGGCCGGGCATGCAGGGGCAGATGATGCCGAACATGTCCATGTCAAACACAATGTCGGTGCCGATGAGTGGAGCTACCACTATGGTGGGTCAGATGCCGTGCAACCAGGTGGGGATGGGGGGTCAAATGGCCCCGAACAATATGCAGGGACAGATGCCTGGACAGATGGGTGAGTTGTTTATGTTATCACATTCGTTTGCTTATTAATGGAGTTAGAATTATTAATCAGATTTAATGATTTGGGATCACATAGATGTTGCATAGTAAATACAAAATTGTGACTTCTAAATGAATTTCAAAACACATATTATGGCAAAGAATAGGAACGGAATCTATATATTTTTTTTATTTTGTTTTAGTAGGCGGAATGGGCAACAACCAGATAGTTGGGTTGAACATGTTGCACATGCAGGGCCGAGTGCAATCCAAGCAGGAGGTGGGGGCCATGTTGGGGGCCGCGTACCCCCCCGCCAGGGCGCCGCCGCCCAATCAGTTTTTGCGCCAGAGTCCATCACCGTCGGCGCCGTCGCCCAGCATGGGCGGACCTAGTCCTGTGTCGATGGGTATGTTTGGGTATTAATGTTTTTAAAACATGATTTTATATATTTTTGTATATTTTTGAGTCAACATAAACTAACACGAAATCGATTCTCGATTCATACGATTTGAATATTGGTTCTAACTAAATTGTTTGATAGATTTGAAAGTAACTAATGCACTCGATAATACAGTAGGGAAGTGAACCGGAAACGTGACACACTGGCGTGAACACTATGATGGACTTTTACTATGGTGTTATAGTCTTCACTGGCCGGATGGATACGAAAATATTTTTTTTACAATTTAACAAAATTACCATAAACGTATCTGTTGATTGCATTGTAGTGTAAAAGGGTAATAGAGTGGACAGTGGTATTAACAAAATGAGTAGATTTTTGATTTTATCTCCTTCACTCTTACGCAGTGACTTATATTTTCCCTCTACTTGAACCGATAACCCGCGGCCCTGGTTCGTATATGTGCAGTGAGTGCAGATTTTGTTTGCAGACATCCCTTAGTGTATATCTGAATAAGCTAGACAATTGACAGCCTCTCTGACACGTTGGTTATACGCATCTGTTTATCGAGAAGCCGAGGGTTCGATCCTGTACCGAGATAAATGTTTGTGCGATCCACAAGTACGTTTTTCGGGTGAGGGGGTTACTTGATGAACCGAAACGAAGTTCGAATGTTCGAACGTTTGACGTTCACGTATAAGTTATAAGATTTTCACTTCAAAAAACCAATACTATTTCCTATGACTCTTATGATTCATTTCCAACTTAGTCTATGGTTACGACATACGTTAGATTCGAACATTTTTTTGAGTACCCAGGCATAGTTATACATACGACGTTCGAACATTCGAACTTCATTTCGTATCATAGAGTAACGCCCCTGAGTGTTGGTGAGACCGAAAGCTCGTATCTTCTCCATCTGAGTGCGGGGTTGATGTGGGCGGTGGGTGCATGTGTTGCGTGCAGGCGTGATGAGCAGCACGATGCCGTCGCCCATGTCGGGGCTGGGCGGGCTGGCGGCGTGCGGCGGCGCGGGCAGCCCCTCGCCCTCCGCCCCCGCGCACCTCGCGCACCACGTCGCGCCGCAGCAGAGGTACATAACACCTACCAACTCCTATTCATTTAACTTTTTGATATTTGAAACCAGACTGCCTCAGTGGCGTAGTTGTATTACGGTACGGTTACAAAGCTGAAGTCTCGGGTTCGAGTCCCGGGTCGGGCAAAGTGATATTAGATTTTTCTATTCATTATCAGCCTGGAGTCAGGAATTTGTGCCCGATATGGCGATAGGCTCGCCCCCTATCACATCATGGGACGGAACATACAAGGCGAAATGTGGGTGTCCTGGTGGCGCCTCTGCCTACCCCTTCGGGGATAAAGGCGTGAGTTTATGTATGTATGTATGTATGAAACCATACAGCGTCGCACGTGTTCCTTCCTATAATCCTGGGTCCTTCCGCCGTAGCGTGAAGAGGCATCTCAGCGGGCCGGCATGATTGTATCGAATGGTATGAAACTACCGTCTGATACCATTCGATACTCTATCTGGACGGCATTAGCACTTACCATCAGGTGCAATGCAGTCACTTTGCCGTGCCAGTTAAAAAAAAAGCGTTAAATTTCAAACGTGTTAATATTGACAGTCGATTATTTTATGAATATCAAATTAGGGAGATATTTTATCTGAATAATATGTTAAAAATTTGCTTACACTAAAAGAATCCAAAAAAAAATATATTTAAGTAGAGGTAACACTTTTCAAGGCTATTTTTGGGAAACATAATTTCCTATCTAAATCATTTTTAACTCTTATCTTAATCTTCCCATTGTTTTTTGTATTTTTTTGTTTTTTTCAAAAATTAATCAAAATGGCCGCCTCGAACCATACCCGGTGAGAATGTTCCCACTTTATGATTGATTTCGTTGCGGGTTAAAGACAAGTTAGACATTCCCGGAGACTCACTGAGCTTCAATGCTCGGTATCATTAAAATGCGTACCACTGTTGATCCTGGCTTACAGGAGTTGCAGTGGCGGGTGTGAGGGCTGGACAGTAAATACACTACCTACCTACTGCCATAGCTCCACTCCAAACTTCCATACATTCTACGCAACACTTACCCAAAGTAGGCTCTGCACACAGATCAGCCGTCTGTATGCCTTCATCCTACATTCGCTCAACATGGCTAACTGCCGTACTCAGACACATTAAATGTCAATTAAATAATTACTTAGTGTAGACTTTACAAAGAGAATCTATACTAATGAACGCTTTAATTGATATTAAACGTCTCTGAGTGCGGCCGTTAGTCGGATTACTACTTGTATATTTACTAAATAGTTAACATGTTGACTATCACACGTCAAAAGTGTCACTGATACACGCAATACAGGACTTTACCTGTGGGTACAAAACCCGTGATTCCATTGTTTCATTATGTAATGCCTTCCTTTATATCTTTGGTCTATGAAAATATCTTGAGAAATCCGTGAAGCAGATCTATCTTCATCAGCGGTCATTACTGAACATAATAATTTCACAGCCTCCGTGGCGCATTTGGTTTGACGCCGGCTGTGAAACGTGAGGTTGCAGGTTCGATCACCGCAACGAGACAAATATTTGCGTGGTCTACAGGTATTTGTTTCGGGTCTGAGTGTTTGTGAGACCGAAAAGTCTCCCGTAGTTTCTGATACTCACGACACAAGACTCGGTCTTAGTGTAGGGTCAAGAATATGTGTGTGATTATTGGGTGTATTTATTTATTTATATAGTTAAACCACATGTCTGCTCACCAGGGGCGTAGGCATGGGCATGGTGGCGTCGCCCTCGTCGTCGCTGAACACGCCGGTGGGCGCGGGGGTCGCGTCCCCCAGCGGCGAGGAGGCGGCCTACAGGGAGAAGGTGCGGCAACTGTCCAAGTATATCGAGCCGCTGAGGAGAATGGTGCATCGGATGGTCAGCGAAGGGGAGAGTGAGTATACTTTGCTTTGATGAAATTGATGAATATGTGTGTGCTGTAGGATATTACGGATATTTTGAAGACTTTTTATTCGATTTTCTTCTCGGGGCCCGTCAAATTGCTAACATTAATTTTATACTTCGTCGTGAGGCAATCTTGTGATGGCCTGTCTGATGCAGTCGATTAAAAAGCTTAAAAAAGCTAAAATTGAGCTCCGCGATTAATGTTTGTATGAATTATGATAGAGAAATGTTTTAACTTTTACCTAGGTGTGTCTTGCGAAACTGAAATATCTCTCATACTCACGACGCATGACTTGCATAACAACGCTGTGGGGATTTGAATTATGTCTGTGGCTGTTGGGTGTATTTATTAAAAAGACTGGACGTTTTAGTGGTGGGAAAAACAAGTTGAGATTGTCCCAGATAGATGGTTATGTCCGATCGGCAACATTTTAGAAGCGTAAATACAATTTTCCATATTAATATACAGTCATTCCTACAACTATAATATTGCTTTAAACCATATTAATTTGTATGACAGTAATAAGAGAATTTATTAAATAATAATATTATGTTATCGTTTTACAGAATATCAACAACTATAAATTATAAAAGCATTTTTCTATGCACTAGTAACTTTAAAAATCTCGTATTCATAAGAATTTCGAATCTGAAATCTACGAACCCTCTTAAGCCAACACATCAAGCTAAAAAGGGCTTCATCCCTAAACTGGCAGTATGGTAGGCTAAACAGTACTTAATTATGAAAGGGTTGATGCCAGACAGGCCATCGGTGATAAAATAAAGCCAAATAATTAGGCAGCTTATTTAAAAAGTCATGTGCCGTTTCCGCCTAAGATAAGGGCAGGCAGAAGATGAAAAATCAGAAAAATACGTGTCTTGGTCTCGAACCTGCGATCTGTCACTAGAGTACAGTGTGCTCCCGACGATGCTATCGTATAAATGATAAGTCAATTCTATTTATATAAATGACCATCGTTTCTCACAAAATATCATTAATACCCAAAGATGTAAAGTTTATCGGCGAAAATTAATTTAGCTGTTTTGAATTGTATAATTTTATTGCACCAAATTGCTAAAATTAATTAACTATCTGTGAATATTAAATTAACCCGTGACTTTGTCTGTTTGTGTACATTGAATAAATCCCATGGGACTGAAATTAAAAATATTTTTCTCTTTCTCAACTCCTCAAGTTTCAAAACGTTTTGCAGTTGTAATTAATATATAGATCATACATACATACATACATAAACTCACACCTTTATCCCCGAAGGGGTAGGCAGAGGCGCCACCAGGACACCCACATTTCGCCTTGTATGTTCCGTCCCATGATGTGATAGGGGGCGAGCCCATCGCCATATCGGGCACAAATTCCTGACTCCGGGCTGATAATGAATAGAAAAATCCAATATCACTTTGCCCGACCCGGGACTCGAACCCGAGACCTCAGCCTTGTAACCGTACCGTAATACAACTAGGCCACCGAGGCAGTCTAGATCAAACAGCCTATATCTTTCAAACGTAATGCATATAATGGTATACCCTTAGAAATTGAACCCTGGAGCTGAGACAGACAGAGCTCAGACACTATCTATGGTGGCATGTATAGATCATATGTGTTAGTATTTCAGTGTATTTGGACGTCCATTTAAGGGGCCCATATTAGCTCTGTTACCCTGTGTTGGTATCACCCAGCGTCCTCGATGACCATTTAAGATCGCCTCTTAAAACTGGTAGAACATACAGTGGTGAATTCTCCCTTCCCTGCTAAAAGGGTGGGGGTGGCATTCGTTACCACTGCCTACCCCTCAAAGACATAGGCGGGAAATTATGTATATAAAATTATAGATCAAATATATTTCAATTAAGAGTTGACACTGCTTACCCGGGAATACCGCCTGCGCGTATCATTGTAATTATTACTAACTTATCGCCTGTAATTATTTTATTATCTACGTGATCCCTGAACTTACACTGTGAAAACCCAAGCCGATATCGTTCAGTTATTCATTTCGATTTTTATGCTCATCAAACAATCCCCAGTGTTTTTTATGGGGAATGGTGGGTATACATAAAGATATACCCTTGGCCCTTTGCCGAAATTAACTACGTCATTAAAAAAAACTCAAAACAGTCCTATAACACATTTTTGAACGACAATATCTGACTTTACACATTCTTATATACTCTTAATAGACACACAAAAGACTTAAAGTACAAAAATCTTTATATGATTTACAATGCAACGGTCGACTTCGTATGAACGTGCCTACATTTGCCTGATACGTGCATAACACGGCCACGGTATGCTTCGTTAAAAGAAATTAGAAGCCTTAAATTACTTTGATTCGATGTTACCAATGTACATAAACACATACACATGTTTCATTGATAAAGTTAGTCATATTTCATTGAAGTAAGCACGTTAAATATTTAATTTCATTTTCTTTTCAACACCTTTGGACCAGTAAGCTAAAAATAAAACAAATTATTATAACATTGGGTTAGAGTGATCTCTTCAAGCAAAAATAGGTATAAAATACACCCACAAAATTGGAAAATTTGAATCAATTGTAAATAATGCCTTATCGCAACAATCGCTAATCGGTATATAAACTCAAGACGCGAGCAAAGAGCGATCATTTGACCAAAAACCTTGCAACATGCGGTACTTCTTCATCGGCTTGTTAGTGCTGAGTGTGGCGGCGTACGTCCAGCTCCGGCCACAATGTTCATCCTGTTCGAGACGCAGCAATGTCCTCAACACCGCCGTCGCCAAGATGACCGCCATCGACAACGATATCTACAAGGTCCTCGTACTCTTCAAAGACATCGTGCCTGAAGAGACAATCTCCGAAGAGTGCTACAAACTGGTCTATTATTTACCCCACATGCAAGGCAACTTCGAGGTCAGAGTCAAGCATAGGGTCATCGCCGTAATGGGACACGACCCCAAAACCCAGGGCTGTGATGCAACGTTCGTAGACTTGAGGATCTTGCCGGACTTTGTGGACGCCCACGAAGGCACTTTTGACTTCAGCGGAGGTTACTTGACAGTGCAATTCCCTTACAAATATAACCTCGAAGAGTCGGAAGGAGGCTGCAACAGCATGCGTATTGACTCCACCGAGATTCATCTGAGGAGATCGTAATAGTGATAAATATTTATTATAAGGATTGTTGCGTGTTGTGTAAAGTTCTTGCTAGAGATTAGTGGGTTTTGAAACTTAACGTGTCGTGAATAGCGCATAGTTATGAAGTGCCAAATAAGATTTGAGTGATGTTTTTTTATGGACAGGCGAACGACCTGTCATTGTGGCTAATAAACAATGTTACAAGCAAAGATTAAAACATACAAAACTAAACTACCCTTGTTTTATTTACATAAATTTATGTTCTTAAGTCTTAACGTTTTTGAGTATGTAGGAACTTTTAACAACCTAGTTCAGGTTCAGGCACAGGAAGTCCATTGTTAAACATAGGCTTCCCCGAAGGATTTCCAGAGTGACCTTTTGCAATGTTGAAATGTATAATGATGAGGAATTATGGATTCAATTAGGACCAATATTAAAATAATTTTTGCTAAAGTAATTACTGCAGATGTACAGAAACTGTTGAGTACTTTCGTCCTTTTAATAAAAAGGATATATCATTGACCAAAATATAACTCAGATAAGGATTAATTTAGTGTTCATTTGGGCATAAAACTTTTTTGTGAAATGTAAGAAGTAAGACGAAGTTTAATATTTACAAAGGGAAGAGATTATTTAGTTAATTAAAAGTTTATTCGAGGATATAATTTGATAAAAAATAGGATAAGAAGCACATCGTTAAAACTTGAAGCTATCTAGATTTTTTTTCTGATCCCAGAGCATCCTCAACATTGTAGGTACTGTGGTAATTAATAAAATACTAGCGGCCCAGCGTGGCTTCGTCCGGGTGCAGATAAACTTATTTGGAAATATTCTGGCGTCTACGTTCATCGGGGAAACTGTAGAATTCTAATGGTGAAAGAATTTTTCAAATCAGTCCAGTAGTTTCAGAGCCTATTCAATGCAAACAAACAAACAATTATTAATTATTATAAAATTATTCTTCTTTATAAGTTTTAATATAAAGTATAATATAATGTATTATGCTGTTGGTACACCATTTTAAATAAAATAAAAGGAAAAGAAAATTAAAAATAATATAATTAAAATACCCAACAGTCACACATGTCCCTGACCCCACAAATATACCGGGTATATCAAGACTGCGACCGAAAATGAAGCCAGGTGGTAGTTTTAGTGGTTACAGGCACAATCCAACTAAAAATTTCGCAAACTAAAGCGACATATATTTTTTGCAATTTTTTAAAAATCATCTTGCTTGGATGGTAAATACCTTGTTTTTGCGAAACTAGTAATGAAATAAAAAGGTGTACATTATTATTTTGTGAAAACTATGTATTTATCACCCAAATACGATGATAATGAAAAAATTACAAAAAAATATTGACAATTTTTTTTGCAAAATTTTTAGTTGCATTGTGTTTGAAGTCACTAATACTACCACCTGGCTTCGTTTTCGGTCGCGGTCTTGATATACCCTGTATAAAATTGTAATGTTGTGAGTACAGGAAAATACAAAAGACCAGAATATCCAATAATTACTTATCGTTTATGCAAACATTTTATCTCGGTGTTTGCAACCTCACATCACCAATCTCAGCCATAACAAAAAATAACTAACTGGTCTCAATATTTTTTCATATTGATAACCTCTGACTTAAAGAGAGTGATTAATAATTAATTGATTAAGAAGCAGTGCAAGACTATTTTTAAAATATCCCATGTTAATCAAATCGTCAATAACTTTTTTGTGCTAATACATACATATCAATTCTTATATTATTTAATATCATATTTTCGAAAACGATGGTGCAAGTCTGCGATGATGTGTATGGTATTCAGAGAACATTGATCACAGAGACAGAAAACATATTATTTAGTCAGAAAATCTGCATATTTTTAACAATAAGAAAAGAAACGAAACATTTTACCCTAATTGATACCTCCTCTTTTCTGAAATCTGTTAAAAAGATTTAGAGCGGTGAATAATCACTACTACTCATCTACACAAGTTTAGTTTCCTTCAAATAACAACTCAATGCGATAGTTTTACGTATCGTACCATTTCAGACGTGGAGAAATTGACGAAGATGAAGAACCTACTCGACATACTGTCGAACCCCAACAAACGCATCACTTTGGAGACGCTGATCAAGTGCGAGGTGGTTCTCGAGAAATTGGACTTCAAACGGAGCGAGGGTGGTGGCGTCGTTGTCGGGTTGCCTGGAACTGGAAAAGTAAGATCCTCTTATAATTTTTTACCATTTTTATTAGCAAAACCAGCCCGCAGTGATAGGATTGCAGTACGAATTCACGTATAACGACTCCGAGATGTACGATAGCTCTCGTCTCTATCAAGGACGCCCACAACACCTTAAACGGGCGTCCAAAAATAGGCGTAAGTGGGTGTCATCCGCACCTCCTACACTGAAGGACCAGCGATGGTTTTGCGCGGGGCGGTAATGCGGACGTAAATCGGGGCGCTTTCCGCCCTGGGATGTCCGGTACCGCCCACAATGCGTGTGACGGTTAACGAGGGGTTTTTAGTCAGTATGCTGGCGTAGATATTGTTAGGGACCCAGCTCGGTCACAACATCCGCATTGTTCCGAGCTGGAAGGCCAGTGACACTGACATACCCCTTTCGACCTCCCCCGGGGTACCGAAAGGGGAGCTTAGTAGCATTTCCTCTCGAAACAAAAAGAAAAGGACTGCAGTACGAATACCACTAGTTCACAATAAACCAACGTTGCAATGTGTTGCGTTCCGTTTGGTGAGTGAGATTGCTGAGGGCCCAACTTGCTGGTAGTAGAACATTCGTCTCAACCCACATAGGTACCATTGTATTATGTTTTTCTGAATTTTAACCAGTTTTGCAGTAACTACTGTAGGTACTTAATTTTTTATATTATTGTATGCCAATTTGGCCGGCCATGGTTGTACAGATAAACAAATTGTAACAGCTTATATAAACACAATAAAAATATTAGATTTGATTTAGTTTGTACATGCGTGTAAAACCCGGTATAACGACCCATGCAAGTGAATTGCGCTCCAAAGAGCAGGTTTTGATGGCAGACTCGTTTGATGGTAAACATTACTCCACTATAACGGTGAAGGAAAACATCGTGAGGAAACCTGCATACCATAGCAATTTTTAAGAATTTCTATGGTATGTAAAGTCCGCCAACCCGTACTAGGCTAACGTGGTAGACTATATGGCCTAACCACTCTCAATCGATTCTCTAGATTGTAGAGTAGGCCCGTGCCCTGCAGTGGGACGTATATGGGCTGATACTGATGATACCTGCCCATAAACAAAACTCAGAAATGATTACTAAGCAGTACCTAAGCACAGTATGGCACTGCACTGCTTGATACTGGGTTTTTAACGCCTCTGCGCGATGTTCTTCATCCGGCAACGAATCCTCACTACAATTATATACACATATCGGAAACATATATAACAGACAGCCTCCGTGGCGCAGTTGGTTAGACGCCCGCTGTGAAACGAGAGGCCGCGGGTTCGGTCCCCGCACCAAGAGAAATGTTGGTGCGGCCCACAAATATTTGTTTCGGGTCTGGGTGTTTGTGAGACCGAAAAGTCTCGTAGTTCTGATACCTGCGACACAAGACTTAATTGATTTTAATGTGGGGTCAGGACTATCTATCTATGACTATGTGACTGTTGGGTGTATTTATTTATTATTATATCTTATTTACAGCCCATAAAGGATATAAGTAGATAAATAAATGTTTCTATCTTCCCAGGAGCAAATATTCAACCCATTGCTTGAAGTGGTGAATAACTGCCTGCAGTCGCCTCTCGCCAACCACACTCTCAAACGGACCTTCGGATCCACCCTGGATGCGCTCAATGGACCAGAGATCAAGTAAGTAACTTATTGATTTTATACCACGCTTTTTTCATATTGGCATTATAAAATGTAGTTAAATAACTACTGACCTTTCGTTGTAAGCATTAGAAATAATTATTGTGAACTATGAGGTAAATTTAGTACACAAAGTCTCAATACCTGCTCAATTAAATAGGGGACTATTTGGATTAGTATTATGAATAATTGAATGTGAACAATCTATACTAATAAGTATTAGAGTAATATTTATTTTTTAATTGATTACAGGAACTTGCCACCGCCACACAAAATAGCCAAGTTGGAGGAACCGGAAATGGAGATCCCAGACGTACTTCAGGGTGAAATAGCGAGGCTAGACTCTAGGTTCAAGGTAAAATACATTTTGGAATATATCAGCATCTCTCAACTTCTGGGTCTAGGTACAAGTTTCAAGTGTATATTTGTAGAGATTGGTGCAAAGTGTGAGACATCACGCATGGCTAGACAATTTTTCCATTAATTGGCTTTACTTCATTATTGTGGCTCTATTGAATTGTGTACTTAAAAATTGGTTTGGTTATGGTTAAAGTTGGGCATAATAGGATGTGTGGCTGGTGTGAAACAATTATTGTAATGAATATTCCCAACAATTACATAGATAATCCTGAACCCATATTAATATTAATTAAGTCTTGTGTCGTGGGTATCAGAAACTACGAGAGACTTTTCCGTCTCACAAACACCCACATCCGAGACAAATACTTCTGGGCCTCACAAACATTAGTCTCGGTCCGTGGCCCCTCGTTTCACAGCCGACGTCTAACGAATAGCGCCACGGAGGCTGGCCGCCAGCGCCAATAGATGTGTTATACAGGGTATATCAAGACTGCTACCGAAAACGAAGCCAGGTGGTAGTATTAGTGACTTCAGACACAATGCAACAAAAATTTAGCAAAAAAAAATCGTAATTTTTTTTTGTATTTTTTTATTTATCGTTGTATTTGGTGGTAAATACATGGTTTTCCTAAAATAATAATATACACCTTTATATTTTAAAGACGCAATGGTACGGAAGGGTTTAAATTACTATTTTCCCAAAAACTAGGTATTTACCATCCAAATATGATGATATTTAAAAAATTGACAAAACAAATCTCTTGCTTTGATTGCAATATTTTTTGTTGCATTGTGTCTGTAACCATTAAAACTACCACCTGGCTCCGTTTTCGGTCGCAGTCTTGATATACCCGGTATAAAAATGTTGCGTGCAGGTGTCGCTGGAGACGATGCAGCTGAGCGGCGGGCGCGGCGCCATCTCGCTGACGGCGGCGCTGGACGACGCGCGGCTGCCGTGCGCGCCCGCCGTGCACGTGTGCGTCCCCCGCGCCTACCCCGCCGCCGCGCCCGCGCGCCTGCGCCTGCGCGCCGGACACGCCTCCGCCTTCCTGCAGCAAGTCGAACTCGCCATGGACGCGCGCTGCGCCAGGTACGGAGTCATACTCACATAGATCCGGGTTTATGTTCATGTGTATAAAACGGAATTAGTAGAATCAGCAAGTCGAGCACGCAGTGGAAGCGAGATGCGCCAGGTACTATATCCTTTACTTATTTGCGATTCCATGTGTTGAAAAACTACCCTAGTGCCTTCACTTTAACGTATATCGACTGAACAAAAAAAAAGTATTCTAAAAAGGTCAAGTAAATATTTTTTTAATTATTCATAGGATGTGTCCGTAAATCCTATTCGATTTCGCAAGTACCTATCACCAAAAATCTAAAACGTATTATTACACATGTTGATTTTTAGGCAACAATTTTTTAAATTATTGAAGTGAAACTTCTTTATCGACGTATGGGAGAAATTTTATGTCAAAAATTGTAACGTTTTTGCGTTACGCGCCATCTTTATTTCTAAGTCACATTTTTTTATTTAGTAAATTAGTAATACTTAGTAGTAATCCTGTGTATTGTAACTGTATTTAGTACGAATCCCACACTAGTGTATCATCCCACATTTGGACATAATACAGTGTATACCATTAGAACACATTCTGTACCCACTTCAGTAAGCCACACCCCCAACCGTTTCCCCAAGCCCCACCCAAAATTTTAAGTCCCACCCACTTTTTTGTAATTTGATCCTTACCCCCCCTCTGGCCTTCTCCCACCCTAAATCCAAAACAGTGCCCAATAGCCTCCCCACGAAACCTTACCCCCAACCTAAAAATTTTACCTCACCCCCCCCCTACTCATATCTCCGGCATTATCCATCGTAGACCCACCGACCTTGGGTTCATTGGAACCGGCTCGGTGAGGGCTACAATCCTGCCCCAACAGAATTCCCGAATTCCCCCTCCACAACTTTCCCCACCCAAAAATATTTTAAGGTGCCCAATAGCCCCCCCACGAAACCTAACCCCCCCCCCCCGCCCCTACCCCCACCTAAAATTTTTACCTCACTCCCCCTAAACCTATCTCGGCCAATAAAGGTCGTGGACCCACCGAGCTTGATATCCTCGGAACCGTCTCGGTGAGGGCTACAAATTGGCCCCGATAGAAATCCCAAATTCCCTCAAAAATTTCCTCCCTCCTAAACTTAAACTTTATTTAATTTATCTTTATTTTACCAATTCTGTAAATTTGTAAATAGTAGATCATTTTTCTAAAAATGATGTCATAAAGAAGTTTCACTTCTTACGTGTGTACACTAATACACACACACATTTTTTTTAGGTTACCGAAGAGCTGTTCGGTGGGTCAGCTGCTGGACGCGTGGGAGATGAGCGTGCGCCAGGCCTGCGCGCCCAGCCCCGCGCCCTACACGCCCGTGCCCGCGCTCGGACTGTGAGCACGCACGGATAAAGGAATTGTCGACGATGTACTGTCAGAGGTTATGCGAGAGGTAGGCTTTAAAGACAGGTGTTTCTATTGACTAAATGTGTGCAAGGATATAATGGTCGTAATGTACTTTGATGACCTTTCTCCCGAAAAAAGGAAAAATATACTACAGGGTATATATATCAAGACCGCGACCGAAACGAAGCCAGGACGAAAAAAAATCGACAACTTTTTTTTGGAATTTTTTACTTATCGTCGTATTTGGGTGATATATACATAGTTTATCTAAAATAAAGATGTACACCTCTTTATTTTTAAACACGCAATGGTACGTAAGGGTTTAAATTAGTATTTTCTCAAAAACTAGGTTTTTACTACCCAAACACGACGATTTTTAAAAATTTCAAAAAAAATATCTGTCACTGTTTTGGCGAAATTTTTATTTGCATCGTGTTTGTAACCACTAAAACTACCACCTGGCTTCGTTTTCAGTCGCAGTCTTGATATACCCGGTATACATACATGTTACAGGAGAGTGTGAGGGATGGTGTTGTGTGGCGTAAGAGAGAATTTCATGCGATTGTGCGTCACTTGTCTGTGTCGAGCATCAAATTAATTATTTCTTTATTTGTCGCTCGGGCCGCCGCCCCCCCCCCCCCCCCATCTCTTATTTCTGCCCCTTTTACATGAATTTTCGTTTCCCTGCTCCGTATCCGCCACGTCTCCCGTACTTCAGAGATCTCGCAGTTGTCTGTAAACATTATCTCTAAACCAATTTAACAATTTAATGTTGAGAAAAAAAGGATGCAAATTTTTATTTAGTTGTGTGTTGTGGAACCGAAAAATCTCTCGCAGTATCTGATATCCACGAAATTGTATGTAATTGTAAGATGTATTTGATTTTAATATATTTTTAATTTTTTTTTTTTGCTGATGAGACATGTATGTATTCCCAGACTAATAGAATAATATTGACTTATTTGTAGTCGAAAATAATGAATAATCATGATCTTTATCTAAGTGTCGGTCCTGAAATATAACAATCGGACATAAGTGAAAGGTTTCCACTGTATATTCTTCAGTTGTGTGTGTCCATGAACTCAATTTGTTTTGTTATTACCCTCTTTTTATCAAATTTAATGTATCATACAGAGAAGGTTATTTTTATTGTATGTTATTTTAATTTTATATTTAATGTATGTTGTGCAGTGGCCGAGAATCCGACTGTGAAACGAGTAGTTTGGGGATACAATTCTAAGGAATTCAATATGTTATTTAAATCATAATACTCTTACAATGTAAAATTATTGACCTGGGAATCGAACTCTCCACACGATTCACAGCCCATTGGCGCTGATGACACCTTATTTTTATTATTTTAGTTTATAAGTATAATTATAGTGCATGTTAATTTCAGTAATATTTTTTAAATAAGGGATCCTCTTGATTTTAAAATATATTTATTAAGAGAGGTGGGGATATGACGACATTAAACTACAAATGACCGCTACGTCTCCAAGTGTTTTGAAATTTTTGATTTAAGCATCACATTATAATACGAAATTAATTAAATCTAACACAATGGCGCAGTTGATTAGACACCGGCTGTGAATCGAGAAACCGCTACCATCTCCGCACCGAGACAAATGTTTGAGCGGTCTACAAGTATTTGTTTCGGGTCTGGGTGTTTGTGAGACCGAAAAGTCTCTCGTAGTTACTGATACCCACGACACAAGACTCGATCTCAGTGTGGGGTCAGGACTATGCATGTGACAGTTGGGTGTATTTATTATATTTGTATTTATACTAGTTGCATGGACTGCCAATTGGATACACGCTGTATGTGGTTTTTATGTTGTCATATCTCGGACACCCTGTATAAACAAAAAAGTTATTTTACAGGTGTGATAATTGATCTGTGATAATTTTAATAATGTAAATTGTGCAGATGTAATTAACATTTTATAGACAATTTTAATAGGAAAATGTTCCGTTTATATGTTACATAGGCCATTTTTAACCTTTGTGAAGTTCGCTCATTATTTTTATGTTTTATCGATGGTGTATATATATTTTGGCGTTTTAAAGAATATCTGATAAATAAGAAATACAATTGAATTCTTCAAGTGAAAAATACAACATTTATACAAAAGGTTATGTTCTGTAAATTTGTATTCTTTAAAATGTCAAAATTATATCCTTTTACCGATAGGTAAATAATTTTAGTAAATTTGAAAATATACATACAAAGAGACGTCATGAAATTAAACAAGATTTATGTTAAAACAATAATTCAATTATATGTGAACAGAGGTCCCTTCCGATGCATTTGTTTTATAAATATGTTTATAAAAGCAATAATATAAAACGTGATTTTTAAACATATTGTTTTATTTTACATACAATACATATACATGTTTAATAAACATCTAAATTTTTTATTAAATAGGTGGGTAGTTGAATATCTGCCGCCATCTTGTTTCTGTCAAATGGTGGGTACAATGTGTTCTTAATATTAAAATAACTTATGGACTAAGGTCCTTATATCGCCAGAACTATATATGCGTGGTAAGTTTTGTTATTTTTGTAATATGTTATCCAGGGTTCATGTGAAATTGTTTTATAAGAAGCCATTTCAATAATCAAACATCCTTCTAACTTGAATCATATTACAGGGGCCGGATTTAAACATTGTGAAGCATGCATTAATAGGTTTTTCTCTACCAGTACTCATTCTGTATAGCCAAAATTACGTAGATAGTTTATGCGATTCTGGGACCTTACATTAGTGATTGGACTAAACGTAAAGTGATTTGTAAATTATCTTAATATCTGCAAATATTATACACATACATAAACTCACGCCTTTATCCCAGAAGGGGTAGGCAGAGGCGCCACCAGGACACCCACATTTCGCCTTGTATGTTCCGTCCTATGATGTGATAGGGGGTGAGCCTATCGCCATATCAGGCACAAATTCTTGACTCCGGGCTGATAATGAATAGAAAAACCCAAAATCACTTTGCCCGACCCGGGATTCGAACCCGAGACCTCAGCTTTGTAGTCGTACCGTAGTACAACTACGCCACCGGCGCAGTCACAGAACATATTATACACAGTATTGTTTAATTTGCGACTTCAAAAAACATTGATGTATTCGTGTCCTAAGATTATGCCTTCAGAAAACTGGCTTTATTAATCTATCGTGTACGATTGTAATACTTTAAAAGGACGTTCACACGTTCTAAATGGATTATTTAATATTTACTATCCATTTATATGCTAGAGAGATTGTCGCTAACAAAGTAAGACAATAAAAAGAGCAGTATATGTACTTCTTTTCCCCTCTGTCACTCTTACCCAGGCACATTGTCTTCCCTCTCGCTCTGGGTTACCACTATCCTGGTTGGTACAAGTGCGGGGTGAAATTTTGCTCACAATGTCCGCTACAGTTTTTTTTAATTAGTTACTTTTAAAACGTCCTGGTTAATTCAAGTATGTACACCAGTCTACTACGGGTCATAAATGGCATTTCTTATTATTTTGCAAGTCATAATTCGAGTACGTTTAGTGAAGTCGACACGTGCAGCATCACAAGGAGAACTGGTAGAGGTGCGAGTGTTGCGAGTGTTGCGTGCTGTGTTGCGTGTTGTGTTGCGTGGTTCGCGGCGCGCAGGCGGAGTGTCGCTGCGTGTTGCCGCAACACGACCAGTGCCGCGTGCCCGGCCACCCCGCGTGCCCGTGCCCGCAACCTGCAACACCAAACTAACAATTAGTAATATTAAATTAAAACAATGGAATTCATAGAATACCAAACATTATTTAGATACATTTTTTTCTACCTGTGTTCGTAAGGCAATTTTATTATTAGGCAATGAACTCTAATGTTGCTCTTTTCGACAATACTTTACAAATAGAAATTATAACAGAAGCTGCACAAACATATTAACGAACTTTTGATTTTAGAGAAATCCTGTGTTTATGACTATTAGCTATAAACATCGTAAAGTAGATTACACTACGCTAAAATAGTTTACCTTTGTATCCACCGGGCATGGTGGCGCCACATCCGCAGGTGGCGTCTTTCCTGCCCCCCGAAGAACAAAACGAGCAGCAGTGGTACTGCCCCGTGTGTGTCTTGGACACCCGGGCCGCGCAGGGGAACGGACTTCCCTGTAAATATAGCAAATTACTGATGTGGTTACTGATTGGCATAGTAAACTCAATAAACTGCCCCCTCCACTATAAATTTATCAACTTATTTACCGTTATCATTGCAAAAAAACTGCTGATGGTAAGCGGCAACCTCGAAACCGTCCAGGTGGAATATTATTACACGCCATTCGTAGAATATTTTTTAATGAAAGGTGAAAAGTAGCGAATGCCTAAAATTATTGTCAGTCATCTATGTTAGTCCATCAAAGATATCATTAAAAACATTTTTCCTACTTGCGCCAATTCGAATAGTTGTTGAACTATCTGTCATTGTCTTCGATTTTTTCCTTTCCCCACATAAGTTGGTTTTCCTTAAAGCTATTCTGCAATGCGTAAAGATGAAGCCATGCTATTGCAGCTCGTAATACCTTGATGGGCTTGTTGTTGAGCGTGACGGCGAGCAGGTAGGCGCCGGGCGCGGGCGGCGTCACGGCCACGGTGTAGGTGCCGTCGCCGCGGTCCGTCACCGCCGCGCTTGCGGGCCGCGCGCTCGAGTCCTGCCGCCGGAAGTACCCCGCCACCTGCCACACAACACAATCTGTATCTATGTTAGTGCTTATATGTCCCACTGCAGGGCACGGGCCTCCTCTACAATCGTGAATTGAGCCGTAAGTATAGTCACTACGTATACCACCATATAAATCGACCGCTGGTTTTCTCACGATGTTGTCTTTCACCGATATAGTGCGTGGTGATCGACTATCAATACACTGACTCCGGAAAGTAAGACGTGTGCCCTGGGATTTGAACCATCGACCACCTGGAAAATGTTGGTAGCCGCGTCCAGCCCGTTACCAAACTACTACTTATGACAAACAAGAATACTTGTTGAATATTGTGTCATTTAGGTACCCATGCTTCACGCATACTCTACCCGGGCAACGAGAAGCGGGCGATTCCTATGTCGTAGTCTAGTCTCTCCGGAAGATCCCCGTACAAAAACCGACCTACATAAAACCGACCCGAATAGCGAAGCCTATACTCTTTGCCGGTTAACCTACATTACATTACACCACAGAATTACACCCTACAGCGACCCAGTACAAACCTTCATATTATAATAAAAGACGGCCTAAAAATCCTCGGCAGTTAAAGGGCCGCGTATTGTACACCTTTATAAAGATCAAACTAACAACTAAAAGCAAATAATATGTTTCCTAGCCTGGTTGCAAATGCTGGCGGGTTCATGAAAAAAATCCAACATTATTTCCGACAATTTCCTACACGTTATTACTTTCCGATTCAGGAATATTTCCCTTCATAAAATTGGACTTATTTCAAACAAAATACTAAACTTACTACATACTTCACAAGCTGTAGTAAGTTTAGTATAGCCTAAGGGCTGAGTAAGTTTATCGTAAGTGCTCATTAATCATTAAGAAGAGGCGCCTCCCCTGGGTTCCTCCGCCTTCCAATGCGCCGCTGTCCTGTAGGTCTCACCGGCGCGACGCCCCCGGCGAGGGCGCCGGGCGCGGCGGACACAGGCCGGCGGCCGGCACGCACGCTGCGCGCCACCACGGCTCGCGACACAACAACCTCCCGACGACGGTCGATCGCTGAGCGCCACGGACGCTGAACTGTTTACCCACGAGGAGTGGTATTCCGTATTCGTGCTATTCGTCATAATATATTTGTTCTACCGCAGTAGAACAGGCGCCCGTGACCTCAGGATCTGCCGCCGCGAAAAGTTTCGCGAAGCGGGGTCGGTCGATGGAGTAACCCAGAGGAGACATTTTAAATAGTCTTTGTTCTGTATACATATATACTAATTGCCAGGAACATTTCTATACCGCGATTCAGAACTTTAGCGTCATCAATGACGTAGCACTTGCGTATTGGCTGGATCAAAGTGTGACGATAATTCGTAATACAGCGTGGGTCGCAGGGACTTCCCCAGCTATTCACATGTTCTTGCCATTGCAAACTTAATTTAAGTTGTGACGTAATAGAATATTAAATCGAACATGGGCATGAAACATGGGCGTCATGGGGATAGGCTCGCTTCCTGTCGCAACTATGGACGGTAATAACCTCTAGAACGTAGTGATTACTTACTCTATGATAACCTCGGCGAACTGTGGCACGTAATGTAGTATATTTGTATGTACATTTCTGTGATAGAATTAGAATCCATAAAAAATATTTTAAAATAACATTTTGGATACAATGGGACCTGCACCTATCTATTTGAGTATACTGGCAATTAGTTATGTATAATGTATGTGCATATCGCCATGCCGAGCTCAATGCCAGTTGTATTGCGCGGACTATATTTTTTTATTATGAGCGTTCTATTATACGTGCTTGGACAGATTGCTCTAAGAACCAAACGCATCACACATATTTGACGATAACTTTATAGGTATATTTACTCAATTTTTAACTTAAAGTTATTATTAATGTTTCTTGATGCAACTGGGCCTGACAAATTTCTATGGTCGTTGAAATAAAACATTTTTTTTATTTTACGGATTTTATCGCGATTCGGCTTAATTTTTACATTTTTTAACTTATAAAACTTGTAAAATAAATAAAAATATATAGTTTTATTTCAATCTGTAACATTCGCGTAAATCTAAGAAACCTATTCTATGGTTCTATGGTATTCTATGGTCGTGTAAAGGCGCCTGGGCAATTTGTATCAGCAATAATACACACCATGTCAATTTACCGATATCTTACTTTTTTTATTTAGCTAGTCATTATCCGTTCAACTGCAGGGCATAGCCAACAGTCCACCACGCTGGCCTAGTGCGAGTTGTAGGACATCACAGATAAATTCTTGTAAATTTGCCTTTGTTATGAAGCTTTACACACATAAATTTAGTTCGACCCGGGATTCGAACCCGAGACCTCAGCTTTGTAATCGTAGCGTAGTTTATCCATGCTACCGACATTTGTTTGTATTTAGTGAATGAATGAATATTAGTGCGTGGTGGCCTGTTGGTAACGGACCAGACGCGGCTGCCTACATGTTCACGGTGGTCGCGGGTTCAAATCCCAGGGCATACCTCTGACTTTTCGGAGTTATGTGTGTATTGATAATCAATAACCACGCACTTTAACGGTGAAGGAAAACATCGTGAGGAAACCTGCATACCGTAGCGATTTTAAAGAATTTCTACGGTATGTAAGTCCGCCAACACGCACTAGGCCAGCGTGGTGGACTATATGGCCTAACCACTCTCAATCGATTCTCTCGATTGTAGAGTAGGCCCGTGCCCTGCAATGGGACGTATATGGGCTGATATAGATTGTGAATGAATGTGGGAGGACTATATTCAGCAGTGGAAGAAGAAGTGAATTAATAGTCAAAGTTAATTTTTACATATTTTCTCCCCTTCAAGTCAGGGTGGAGGACAGGAAATGGGTCCGGGCGAAACAATAGTCAATCTCTAGTAGATAAGGAATAAATAAATATTTACCTGTTCGCCGCCGCACCAGATCCTTTCACCGCTGCTGTCGCGAAGCTCGAATATTGCCTCGTGCTGAACATCCACTCTCAAATCTTGGAAACCTACAAATAAATAAATTGTTTTTTTATGACCAGTGACTAATTTTCAGTTACTGCTCTTGGTCTGGGTGTTAGTGAGACCGAACAGTCTCTCATAGTATCTGATACATGACACAAGACTTGATTTTAGTGTGGAGTCAGGACTGTGTCATCTGTGTAAACTAAATGTATACTGGTGGTAGGTTTCTCATATGTGAGAGGCCGCCTGGGTAGGTACCACCGTCATGTCTATATCTCCCGCCAAACAGCAGTGTAAATGCACTGTTGTGTTCCGTTTTGAAGGACATTAGCCAGAGTAACTACTAGACATAATGAGACTAAACATCTTATGTCTCAGGATGGCGAGCACAGTGGAATGACAAGCATTGCGTTGTATTTCATGGTGTTGTTTGGTTTTGCTAATGTTCATGAGCGATCGTATCGCTTACCATCAGACAAATGGTCGTTCCACCATTCATTGAAATAAAAAAAAACACCTTGCGTGGTGAGGTGGCAGGCGTCGGCGTCGGGCGCGCGGGTGAGCAGGCGGCCGTACAGCGTGGCGTGGTGCGCGGCCGGCGCCAGCGGGGCGAACCGCAGCTCGCAGCGCGCGGGGCTCGGCGGCAGCTCCGTCACGCGCTCCAGGCGCCGCAGCACGCAGCCGCTCATGGACAGCAGCTCTTCTTCTTTCGCTTCGGATAGCAACTGATACAACAATATATTGCACGTCAAATCTGTTATATGATTCGTCAATTTGGTAAGTACCAGAGTCTAGTTGATCCAGTTTATACTAGTTCGGTTCTGAATGGCCTATGGTAACGGATGTTGATAACTTGATTTCAAGACGATTATTTCCCTGTATAATAATTTGTAAGGGATTTTTATGTGTTGAAAGTAAATTAATAGTTCCACTTGCTTATTATCTTTAGTAAGTATTTTCCTCTAAAACATAACACACCTTATGTAAGTATACAACTTTTTATTAACTAAATATAGTCAGTAGACAAATATCTGTAAACGAGTTCAAACAGTTAACGGTGAAGGAAAACATCGTGAGGAAACCTACATACCGTAGCGATTTTAAAAAAATTCTGCGGTATGTAAGTCTGCCAACCCGCACTAAGCCAGCGTGTTGGACTATATGGCCTAACCACTCTCAATCGATTCTCTCGATTGTACAGTAGGCCCGTGCCCTGCAGTGGGACGTATATGTGCTGATATAGAGTTCAAACCTCCTCAGCGAAGTTGACAGCGTCCGTGGCTTGTTGCGCGGTGCGTTGCAGCAGCGTGTTCGCGTCCTCCACGCGCTGCCGGTAGTGAGCGCGCGCGCGCGCCGCCGCCGCCCGCAGCGCGCGCCCGTGCGCCTCCACCGCGCGCCGGTACTGCTCCGCCCACGACGCGATCTCCGCCTCCACGCGCGAAGCTTGCGACTGGATAGTGTATACAATTTTCTGGACTACATTTTCTGTATACGTGACGACTTTGAGTTAGTTTTGGATTTGTCAGTCTCATAGGTAAACAAATTATTACTTTTTAAGCAGAGGCATGTATTTTATATAGAGAAATAAGATAAGAGCGTTTGTCCTTCTACGATCTTCTTCTCGTATATCTCACATTGTGTGTTACATTGCATATTGTATAGACAAATCCGGCCAGCTCCTTGGCCTACCCTTAGACATAAATGCCCTCAGTGCCAAAGTATGCCACCACAGTGGCCAATTACCATTGCTTTTTATAAGAGTAACAGTAATTACCTATTGCATCGTATTTTAATGCTAAAAGAAACAAAAGTAAAATATTCAACTAACATCGACTTCATATGCGTGCATGTTGAGCACCCTGGCGGCGCGCTGCGCGTGCTCGGGCACGTGTTGCGCGCGCTCGGCCGCGTCGCGCAGCAGCCGCGCGCGCTCCGCCGCCGCGCGCGACGCGTTCGCCAGCGCGTGCCCCGAGTGCGAGATCACGCAGCAGTCGCGGCACACCACCTGACACACGACATTACTGATGGTCAGTACTCATACTACTCATCTACTGCTGAATAAATGTAGATCGAAACTTTAGTGGTTAAATCACTGATCCAACAATTTCAATTCAATCCAAGTACCAACCTGCTGGCACGAGGCGCAGTAGACGCTGAGCTCGGCCCTGGGATGCTGGCTGCAGTACTTGATGGGCGGCAACTCCAGCGGCAGCAGCGAGTGGCGCGCCGTGGCCTTCTGTCTGCCGTGCGCCTCGCCGCACGAGGAACAGACGCTCACCAGGCACTGCGCGCATTTGCTCTCCGCCTGCGATGTCAAGGTACAAATGCACCTTAAAGGTAATCCTGGCAGTAAGATATGTGACTTGCATCAAGAGTATTAAAACCTATCAGGGATTTGTTTACGCCTCTGAAATTTCAGTAAACAACGAAATAGTAGTTGGTAAATCATTTGTTTCGTGTGGATATTGAATCCGTGGTCTCCGGCTTTCCATCTTGTTCAGTTGCGGAAACTTAACTGCTGTACATGGGCCAAAAATTTCTTAGCAACCTGTTTGAAGTATAGTATAATGGTTTCTTAGAATTTACGCGAATGTTACACATTGAAATAAAACTAATTTTTGCGGATTTTATCGCGATTTGGGATAATTTTTACATTTTTTGACTTCCCGACGTTTCGATTGCTTTACATCTTTCGTGGTCATGGGGCGGACGCAAATTAAATTAGTTTTATTTCAATCTGTTTAGAGTAGCCGACATTCTCTCATCTAAGTTAGAATCTAATAATCTATAGGTGTTTGTAATAAAAATAGTCAAGTCCAAAAACGAATAACTACCTACCTAGTTAAATCTAACTTCTTTCATCGCGTCACAAATTGTTTATCTTAACCTTAACCTGGACATTAATTAAAAATTCTTTGTTCCCATTACAGAAGTATTCATCTAACAGTTCTCAAAGCAAAACGTTTAATGTGGCATCACGTAATAGCAATTTGTTGAGCCGCCTGATGGCCACAGGGACGCATCGTTGGAACCCACGTGTTGCGCTCTCGAAATAATACACATCCATTTGTTACCGACAGACACGTTTCGTTCCCTTAATTGTACTTTCGGTGGTTTAATGAATTTAGGGCTTTGAGGGTCATGTCTTTGAATAAATTTCCTCTGTGTATTGTTAAGGCAGGAATATGATTTTACAATGTTTGCATCTTCCAATTGGGTATAGACAAGTAACGAAACAGAAAAAAGAATATTCTGACAATTCAACCACCAATATCTCACCCTATTGTCGCTATTGCAGAGATCGCAGAGGACCCGCACGATGTCGTCCTGTTCCGCCGCCATCTTTCGGAGTAGCACGTAGTTGAGTGGGAGGGCGGATATCCCACCCAGAGGGAGGGGAGTCTCGTGGTTGCATGTCGGACACACCAGGATCTGCACGCTCTTGCCTGATATCTGGAATTTTACATTCTCTGGAAATATTTTATTTAAGCGTAAAACGCCATTTACAAGGGGAGAGTTTCTCGCGGCGAGAATCGTATGCGATTATCGCACGATAATCGCACTACGAATATACGAATACGCAGTATATCCTTACGATAATCGTATTTTCGAGGCGAGAAACTCTCCCCGTGTAAATGGGACTTAATTATACCGTATGTACATGTACATGTTTATCGATGGACCACAGGATGAACTATAACCATCTGCTAAGAAAGTCAGTGAAATTGTAATCGCTCTTTTTTCTCATTTATACACTATGCGCTATAAGAAACGATAGGATGGTCTGAGCTACATTGAACGTGTTTTATCAAGAATGTGCGAGCTTTGGTAAAAAAATCTGCAATTTCCTTACACTTCATTGATAGGAAAGGAATAAAAACATTTCACATAATTTAAGCAACTTACTTTTCTAGTGAATATTCCGTATCTCTGAGGTTTCTGCTCAAGGCTGGCTTCGGAACCGGAGTTTCGCAGATCGCTCTCATAGCCCGAGCCTGCGGAGCCGGCGCCAGACCCCGACCTCGACTCGGCAGCGTCCAGCTGAATTGATACTGAAACACATAGATCATTATTATTACCGTGCAATTCAGATAAGTTGAAATGTACTCATGTTTCTTTTTATTTTGGCTCGGAAGCCTTGCTGCAGGGACACCCAAGATGCAGGCCTCTCGCCAAGGGTCACTGTGGAAATACACGAGGAAAGCGTAAGTTCAGCAGTGCCATTCTTACAGAAAAATAAGAAAGTGACTGCACTGCACCTGATGGACACAGTGTTTTTTATTTCTGTTTATTGGGTTCTCAAAGCTCCGCTTAAAGAAGATAAAAATACTAAAAATATTTCTTTGTGACAGCCATAATTCCTGTTCATCCAAAGGTTGCCAGGAAGAAATCGCTCAATGCGATGGTCACCGATTGTACTATTTTATTTTTTATTGGTATCACATGCCTTTGTAACTTGTTATGTACAATAAAGAGTATAAATAAATAAATAACTAAATAAATAAATAATAATAAAATTAATCAAATATTTGCGAAAGACTTATCATCAGCCGTGGTCCACGAACTGCTGATGATTGCGTCATAAACTACATGATATTACCTCACACCAAAGCATGCAATAATAGTGAAAATACTCGTATTTATTTTGTACGGAAGAGTCGCCCAATTCACTCATTAGACTTGGCTTTGAAATGTCGACCTTCACTAATATGAATCATGTTTCTAATATTATATTAAATGCTTACGAGTCGATACTACTATGCGGTGATTGGATTATATTTTAATACACGTCGATATGTGCTACACTTTAGTTTTTCAATTGAAGAATACTATTTGCTATTTTTGCGAACTATGATCTCATTTGTTGCTTCTTTGCCTCCTCTTTGTGGTTTATGGGCGTGATGATAGGTTTGTGTAGATCTATAGGAATGAATTGTTTGTTTTCAGTAGTTGTGAGTTGTGTATACCTATTACACAAAAAATATTCATCATCACAGGAAATCGTCTGCACAGCCATCTGTTGGAAGCGGTCCGCATGCAGCGCTTTCGTGCTACCTTTTTCAGGTCTTGTCCATATTTGAAGAAATCGTTGATAGATCGTGAAAATAAATTGTAATGGCCTAATCTCCTAGGATTAGAATAAGCCTTAGCCTATTAGGTCTAGTTCTATTTGCCAAGCTATCAATGTCATTACACTGTGTCTTTATGGTTTCCTTGGGTTATTTTATCTGTACATACATACTATATGAGTTTCGATAAAAGTTTTGCAAATGATGGTCGCACTTAGGTACCAACTCCCTCAATCGTTTCAGTATTTAGAATCGATTGTAGCAATAATTTTTATTACGATTCCACAAATATAACAATGCAATTTATCAATCATAACAAAAGTGAAACTGGACCATGTCTATTATAAAATTTATACAGTCTTACAAAACCCCACTGAGAAGTAACTTTACCAGCGCATTATTTGAATGTTTAATGCATTTCACTCAATAAGAACTGTATTAAGTTTGAAGATCAAAGAATTCGCTGGCATTAACACACCACAAGTGTATATATCAGCATTTGGAAACGAATAAAAAATCTGAATAATACCAGACTGGATGTTTATTAATTTCACATCTGGTTTGTGTTGGGCTATTGTTTTTGTTACGGTGTGGCTACCGTGAATCAGGTTTGAATATACTGTGTGATTTCACGGAATCATTGATAGCACCTCATGTGTGAGTCATGTGACATTGCTGAATATTTTCGACCATTGTGTATACTAATATTACAAATGTGAAAGTTTTAACGTAAATAACGCATAAACCACTGAAATTCAGTTCGTCGTTAGTTTGCAGTCTATCGATCATTTCTTGGATTAAAATACGGGCGAGTTTAGTTATATGATCCAGGCGGACGTTATTAGTCAATAAGTTAATTTAACATCTATCAATCATGCAGATGGTCCAGATTTCATAGTTAGATGCGTATGTGACTTCGTATCGGGGAAATTGGAAACCATGGGAGTAACTGATAAATAATCACAGAGAAATTATAATATATGCGTTGTCCCGAATGTTGACGGATAGGGCGAGACGACTTGCTCAAGAGGGTCGACAGTGTTCTAGATGCGTAAAGCAGCAGACCAGGCTCTGTGGCGTACCTTGGGAGAGGCCTATTTTCAGCAGTGGACTGCAACGGGCTGGTGATGATGTTCTCTTAACATCAAGTAAATGGCGCTTGATTAATTTTCTTATTTTGTTTCTGCACAATAATTGCGATAATTACAGTGCCGTCTTTATGGAGTATCGATTGTACAAGCGATCACCTTTCGGCATTTAAAATTATTATGCATCTTTAATTGCTTGTTCACTCCCTGCTTAAAGAACCCAAGATTATAGGATCACATCATTGATCCACACCATAAAAATCCTAATCCATAGCTTAATAATAAACCATCACCAGCAGCCGTCAATCACATCAATTGGCGGCCAGATGTTCCAATGGCTGAAAGATTCTGTACATACAAAGATCATTAGAACGTGTCCATAGTGACGCGCGCCCGGGGTGGTTTGTTTATTTATATCCACCGCATTAGACCGGTTCCGGTGTTTTACTTCGCATTATTAACTGAATGTTGTGCATTATATGTTGGGGGTACATCGGTTTTTAAGTAGGTGCCTACTGTGACTACTGCTCAGTTATTTTTACGTCGCATACGCCCGAATACTCAAACACCATTTAAATATTAAGTTGCCCTTAACTACCCACGTCCCACTTGATCAGAGTACATTTAAGCGGGACTTTCGTAGTTAAGTGCAACATAATATTTCAGTGGCGTTGGAGTATTTGGGCGATATTCTGAAGAATCACGGGTGAGTAGAGATTAATTATCACCAAGTGGCTTCAAAGCTCTCCATATTTTCAACCTCGAATACTCTTTTGTTTTAATCTTCCGCATCGAGCAATGCGACAGAACAGTATTCAAAATTAAATTAAATCGAACGAGACAAACGGTATCGATTTGTGATTACACGATCATATTGGATAAGTAGGTCACAGTCGCGATAATGCCCTCCTAAGGCTTCCACTTGGCTTCTTCATCTATAGAGGCTATTTTAAAGCATTAGGCCTTTCGTTGGGTATAGCATGGAAATGTACGTACATTTGATACAAGTAATATTTTTTTTCAGACTACACGTAGTCATTATGAAAAAATAAACCAAGCAGATTGGACTTTATTATCTAGTCAATACTGCTATTGGTAGGTTTCTCTATTTGAGAGGCCGCCTGGGTAGGTACCACCGCAATGTCTATTTCTTCCGCCAAACAGCAGTGTAATTGCATTGTTGTGTTCCGGTCTGAATGACATTGTCGCCAGAGTAACAACTGGACATAATGAGACTTAACATCCTATTTCTCATAATAGCGAATGCAGTGGAATGTCAAGCATTGCTTTGTAATTCATGGTGTTGTTTGGTTTTGACTCTGTCCATGAGTAGTCGTATCGCTTATTATCAGGCGAATGGCATGTTCGTCTCGCCATTAACTGCAATAAACAAAAACTGTTTTTTAAAACAGAGATTTAACAAATCACATTGAATGGTAGAGTAAATCCTAAATAATCTTGCGAATGTATATAAATTGATATAAATTATGAAACATTGTGCTTGTTTTTAACGATTTTAAGAGCGACAGCACTTGTCTGGTTCAAGAAACAATTAATTTAAGTGTGAGCTTATTAAGAAATTCTATCAAAAATTATATTGTTCAGTAAACGCCAGGGAAGCAGACAAAACCGCAAATAAAGAAGTACCCTATAAACTGTTTAATGGCGCGTCCAGATGCTAGGTACTTAGTAGGCCAGCAGTAAAATCGTTTTATTAACATCAAACTGAGAACCATTTTGTAAAGGCCACTTAGAAACGCCAATTCTCATAGTGAAATATTATTTTGCGCGGGTCATTTAAATTGGTTAGTCGTTATGCAATCCACGTTTTGAGTAAAGAGTGCATTTTAATGGGTCATCGATGGATTGAAGTGTTATAATCGGAGTTTGGGTATTTTTAAAGTGTTTTAATGTTTGTTTTAGGTTTTATAAAGACTTTGTAAGGAAGTTTATGATTGTAATGATTAATGAACGATAGAAACCTGAAATTATAATTATCAGACATCGTGTAACATAATGGTGGGTCGTGGGCTCAACGTAAACTTGGTAAGGTAAATAATAAAAGTTTCTGATAAGGTCTTTTTAACTAAAATTATAAATCGAACAAAAAGTTTTTAATGAAACAAAAAACACTATTATTATTTATGTAATAAATATAATTTAATATGCTATCTTAACGAATAACGATCGTTATCATAAATTTAAAGAAGACAATCAATGAACATAAACCTTGGTATATTTAAGTTTATTTGTTATTGATAGCTGTGGGCTACCCATATAAAATAAACCATCGCAATGCAAATATGTAATTCACAATACTGTAGGTATCTTTAACAATAATTATATTTGACGAACAATTGGCGCAACTACAAAGCTGGATGTACTAAGCTGTTGGCTTTCTAGGTCAAAGGTGTCAGGTTCGATCCCCGCATGAATTATGTACAAAACAAAGAAAACATTTAATTAATATTTCGCATTACCATTTGTTTTAAATACAAACCTGCGTCGACTTCGCTCCACACTTCTGCCTCGCCTTCCTGATGCATACCCTGAAGGCATCTCGTACAGAAACTATGCAGACAGGCTAAAAGTCGGGGTTCCACCAATTCTTTTCTACATATTCCACAGTTCCATTCCTTAAGCTGACTCTTTCTTCTGTGGGCTTCGAAGTAGGCCGATGTTCGCGGAGGTACTGATAAAGATTGGCTGACCGGTCTTTGTGCCTTTGCGTGCAAGGGGCTGTTCCCCGCACTAATCGATGACGGTTCCAAGGACTTCCTCTTGTCCTGCCTCTTCCGCGAGAAGCTTCCGAAAATATACAGAATTCGATCCACTTCCATTTTCAAATTTTAATTATGTTTTTATGCCATTACTTTTTAAATATTTTCGTTTTTTTTATTATATCCGTGTTGTTTTTTAATCTGTTCCCTGTTGTTTATTTTTTTATTTAGAAACTGTTTTGAAACACTGGTGTAGAATGATTGGTATAGTAAATGAGTAAGAATTAATTGTGTATTGTGTAACAAATGCCGCGTCGGGTGAAGGGCACCACGTCTAAAATAAACGTGTACGCGCAAAGACGGCTGATGTGAGACTGATTTGTACTATGAGCAATGTAAAATAGGAGATTCCCCTTCGAAACAAATATTTAGAGATCGTTTTTTTTTTTTTTTGGGTTACTTTCATTTATTAACGTGGCATCAATAAATAGGGCAAGCAATATACCACTAGTAGGTATTACGAATTCGGAGAGTAGCATTAGGGATAAATACTTTGTCTATTATTAAAGAAATTTCGCCAATGGAATGAATAATTAATCACCTTATTTTATTCTAGATTTGTTTGTGTCAAAATTTGATATTAATATCATTTTCAAAATTAAAATAGCTTAAAATACTTAGAACTTATTTGAGAATGTTTAAAAATATAACTGCGGTCATGGCAATTATAATTAAAAAAAACAATGAACGTTAATCACTATAATCTATATTTGAGCTTAAATTCAGTAATATGTAAGCTTCCTTGAAGTTTTTTCATATCCTTACTATGTTTTATAAATTTTATCAGATGATCACCGCTTGTAAAGTAATCTATCGATAATTCTGTCCACACCTTTAGGTAGCGAGACCTATTTATTATATTTAGCTACAAAATCTATTTATAACAGAATCAGCATCTAGCAAGTAATAATAATCGATACAACAGTTGTATAGATTCACGAATGGAATAGAATCAGTTAGCAACCAATACAGACCTTGAGCCTAGCCCCTAGGGGCTATCGTTACCTCACGGGATTAAGTCTGACCTTATGTCAGAAAAGATAAGGCTTAAATCCATCCGTTTAGTAAATAGGTTTTGAATAAACTAAAGAGTTCGCCATTTTGTCTTTCCTCGGTGGCAGAGTTGTACTATTGTACGGTTACATCGCTGAGGTATCTGGTTCGAATCCCGGGTCGGGCAAAGTAACATTGTTTTTTTTTTCTATTAATTAACAGCCTGGAGTAAGGAATTTGTGTCCATATTGCGATAAGCTCGTCCCCTATCACATCTTGGAGACGAAATACGCAAGGCGAAACGTGGGTTTCCTGGGAGCATTTCTGCCTACCTCTTCTGGGAAATAGGCTTGAGTCTATGTATGTAAGAATTTCGAAAGTATTTGAAATTTACTAACACTTAATAGGCCCATTCCCTGTCTTTCATGAACGATTTCCATTTCCATGGAAATCATTCATGAAAGACAGTTATCCGATCGTAAAATTATAAGGAAAATATTTTTGCAACTTGTCTTAAAAACATTTTCCGCTGACCTGAAGAAGACTAATTGCTAATATTAATAGTTTTAATAAATTTCCCGCAATTATATCATATCCATATTTTGTAGCTACCAGGTACAGAACTCTGGACTTTAGCGCGGATCTGGCGGTTACCAAGCTGTCCGGTCTCATAAAAAATATAAATACCTACTTCCCTTTCCATACTTTATTTGAGTAATCACGTGTGGTGTATGTCTCATTTGATTTCCTACGTTTGAGGGACACGCGACAATGTTTTATGACGTCTATTTCCGTCAACACTCGAGTCATTGCTCGTTTCCATGACGGATTTCTACGTCATAATTAGGGTTCCATGTGCAATCTACTCTTGTTACTAATATAAAACCCTCAAGGCTTAGGGGTTGTAAATGGGGCGTCGGAAACGAAGGCATTAACTTGCATTTTACTTCCTTATCAATGGCTCAGTTGGCTTAACACCGACTGTGACAGAGTTCGATCCCTGCTCCGAGACAATTATGATCCAATGACATTAGTTTTGGGTCTGGGTATTATGAGATCGAAAAGTGTCTCGTCATTTCTGATAACTAAAACACAAGAGTTGATGATATTATCTTATTGTGGAGTTTGGAGCCTTGAGTATGTGGGTGGCGGTGTTGTATGTTCATTAATTATTTCAGAATGAATTAAAACTGGTTAACCAATGATGATTAAGGTAAGGGACCTATCTATATAGTAATGCACCTTAATATGACAAGCAGAAAATATTTAAAATTAAGTATTTTTCTTTTTACATGATTATGAGTTAGATATAAATTTTTTGGCTGACCTAGAAGTAACACAGCAGATTTTCTATTGCCAGTTCGATAAAAAATGAGGTCTGCAATTGTTTTTCCTGCAATTAAGAAATGAACAAAAACTCTACCTCCTGCTAATAATTTATGGCTTCACATTCGTACCTTTATGCCCTACATGATGCAGAGCCACATGCAGAGCATTCAAATTGAAACAAGGAACGGAAGTGCGCGTGTAAACATTGGATATTTCATGATGCATTCGTTTTAAGTGTGTTCAAGTGTGCGCCCGCATATTTAAAGATCTTTTGTAGTGGATGTAATTGTTGTATAGCGCTGGATTACAAATATGCAGGAGAAATGGAAAATAAACTAAAGTTAAGAAAATATACTTTCATTGAAATCAAAAGAATTGAAAAAATCCGTATTAAGTGTAGAAACAAAACGCAACTAGGCATTTTTCTTGCATAATACTGTAAAAAACAAAATAAAAAAAACTAATAGCATTTTGTGTATAAATGTTTACCGTAACATAGTTTAAAAATGGAAGTGGATTCCTCAAAAACACTTTAAAAACCATAAATTTTACCACAAATGAGACATCGCATCGGAATAATATATTTTTAAAATGTGAAAATGTTTATTAATTACGGCGACATTATTGCGGAATTGTGTAAATGGAACGCGCGGCGCGGGCGGCCCACATTTGGCGGGAAAAGTAATGTCAGCGCTATTTCCGCGCTCGCGAGTGCGCCGGACCGCGCGCCATCGGAAACTGGGATTACGCTCTAAAGGCTTTGTACAAATACTGTACCCACTTCCGGTGTGTGATTTGCCGAATTAAACCAGTATTCGTGTACAGGAGGATATAAATATTAAATAGGTATACCTGCAAGTCGACAATTTGCATGACTTTCAGTTTGAAAAATATGAATTACTTACATCGGAATGGCTGCGCGCTTAGGATTACCTTACTTTATTTGGGACGTAAATAAACTCGGCCAACTTTGATAGGCAATATAATCATTTTACCATTTATTCAGGTATGTACCTAATACCTTTAATAGAAAACATATGTTACATGTGCAGTATCCTCCAGTTACACAAAATTATACCGGCGCGACCTGCTCGATACTCGACATACAGGCTGAACCTAAAACGCGACAAGCGTAAGTAGATCACGTTGACGGATATCCCACCATTGTATAAACTATAAAGTGGTCGCTTTCGGGGCGAATACCATTCTATGACCAGAAATTTTATACGTCGTATTATAATATGTCAGTCATAATATACAAGCTATAAGTGATGAAATATCATGACGTACAGGTATATATAATTAGTCCCGCCCACCGCGTCGTATTGATTATTTTGTACGGTCTACTTGTTTTTTTAAATGCCTATTTATTTGTATTGACTGCGTAAGGTTACAAACGATTTTATTGCCTTCCGAAACGAATCGTTTTTCTCGGACAAGGGATACACAAATTATCTACATGAATTAACATAACAAAAGTTACCAACAGGTAGTGGTAGCCTTGAGATTAAACTTTTATTCACTATATTGTAAAGGTAATCGGTATTGTAATGCATGAAATGGTATATTACAGATACCTTGACTGTAGGTACTCAAATCAATTTAATATAGGTAATCGGAAACGTTACATAATAGGACTTAAGTATGACAAAAGTTCGATGTGTTTTCTTTCTACTTGGTGTAGAACATACTAAAATACTCATACTTTAGCAAATGGGCATTATTCTGGCTCCTTGTTTCCATAATATTAATTTATCTTTTTTAAAACGTAGAAACTTGAATTATGTTTAGCTCCACTTGCAGTACGCAAAGGGGACCAAGATATAACAATAGCTGTGGTAAAGAAGGGTTTTTCGCACCAGCGAAGACACAAATTTATTTATTAATTAATACTTTATTGTATACCACACAAATGATCACAAACAAAAACATATAGCGCATACATTTGTATATCAATCCGCGGTCTTATCGCTGTCGGCGATTTCTTCCAGACAACCTTAAGATGGACTGGAATGAACGGAAGCATAGCAGAAATGGGTGGTCATAACATAAGGAAAAACAATAAAACAAAATAATATTTACGACCAATCAATTAATAAACTAAGTACCTATGTTTATCACTGCCTCGGTGGCGTAGTTGTATTACGCTACGGTTACAAAGCTGAGGTCTCGGGTTCGAGTCCCGGGACGGCCAAAGTGATATTAAATTTTTCTATTCATTATCAATCCGGAGTCAGAAATTTGTGCCTGATATGGCGATAAACTCGCCTCCTATCACAATATCGTAGGACGGAACACACAAGGCGAAATATGGGTGTCCTGGTGGCGCCTCTGCCTACCCCTTCGGGAATAAAGGAGTGAGTTTATGTATGCATATATGTTTATCACATACTCGGTTTATTTCCTCGAAAAATTAATTAAGTATTTTCAGTTGTAATTTACTTATCATTGTGTTAATATTGAGTAATTCTATACCTACGTAGCAAATTCATTTAAACAAACATGGTTTAGACTTAGAGTGTACGGAATAGTTGTTAGACTCAGTTATAGCTAATATTATGTCTCATATTTACAATCGCATCTTTCTCGTGATACATTGATCACGATGCATAATAGTTTGCTTTACAATAGGTAGTTCACAAAAGTCTTACTAAATTTATAGCTGTGTTTTTAATGTCAGTATACTTGGAAGAGTACGCATCCGCGTGGCGGTTACATAAAAGATTATGAATGAAGAAGCTTAAAATAGGATTATGATATCATTTTATCATAGCCACATAGCAATAACAAAACATCTGAGAAAACAAAACGCAATACATACTTTGTTGTCAAAGTCACGCTATCGCTTGACAAAATGTTCCAGTTTTCTGTGGAATGTCGGCTTGTGTAGCATGGAGGCTTTATCTCTCTCGCTCGCACCTTAAGCAACAATTTGAGGAAACTTGCTTGAGTAAAAAAGCTGACAGTATTTGACTATAATACAGTCTGGAGCATCGCATGGTTGCAATCGAGCGTCAAAATTATTGTTCTTTTCTATGTGTCCCAAATAATGTTTATTTATAATAAACTCTCGTTAAATATGCCAGTGCTCATTACCGCGTGAAGTGGCGCGAACGGCCCGCTAACAGATATGTTCAACGTAAATAAAATATGTTTGTTTTCGTGTTTGTGCGTTATTGTTATTATTGTTTTATATTTTCAATCGGAAATCGCTCGGTTAGAGGAAAATTATCATAAATTAGGTATTTATTGAAGTTTGTTTGTTGAGTTGAATGAAAATAAAGGTGGATTTCACATACGTTGTTTGATATAATTGCAGAGTTTAGAATAGTGCAGTCACATGCAGAATCTCGCCAGTTTCTGCCGAAGGTGGTGGAAAAGAGTGACGATGACACTGTCGTGATATACAACAGGGTCCCAAAGACGGGCTCGACGAGTTTCGTGGGTGTAGCTTACGATTTGTGCAAGAGGAACAACTTCAAAGTGCTACATATCAATATAACTGCAAACAGACATATCATGTCATTGAATAACCAGTACAAGTTCGCGCAGAACGTTACCAAGTGGCATGAAGTGAAGCCGGCGCTCTACCACGGCCATATGGCCTTTCTTAACTTTGAGAGGTAAGATAAAACTCATAATCTTCACCCTTAATTTTTATTTTGGTTCTCTGTAGTGATTGAAGATTAGACCATAACTCCTAAAAAATATTGACTGGTGCAGGAGAGCATAAAAACCTTGCTACATTTCTTAGGTCATGTAGTAATTAATTGTACATTTTCCATTCTAATTTTGTATTTAAAACATTAATTAGATAATGTATGCTAAAACATTTTTTCCAATATAATTTACATTCCTGAAGCATACACTTATAAACAACTATATTCTATGAGGCAAATGAATTAAATAAATGGTAGGTATGGCCATCACTATCCTCAGCCATGGAACATCTTGGACATAGGCGTCCCCTGAGAATTTCAATTTTGGTGATCCACAGAAACGAAATAGTCATCCCTTTACGTAAAATGTTTGTGGTGTGGGTAAAGTGATTTACCATTTATTTTCTTTAACTTACTCTTATCCAATATGGGTTTAATAAAAAGGTGATCATTATGAATACTTATTTAATAATCAATTATTTGATATATTTAGAATGTGTTTAATAGATTCGTATTTTGCATTATTGTCATATAATAGAAAGTAGAAACTGGTTAGTCAATGACTCAGATTAAGGCCCTAACAATGTGTTTCACAATTTGACTCTGTTAGTGGGCTTACTCAAAAACCAAACTACTAACTGAACTGAATCTGAAGTATCGATTATTACTTTTTAAATATACTTAAAGTCTTTTAAAAGTTTTGTGATAGGGCTCTGTGCAAGCAATTACTTTTATTAAAATGGTAGCCAATCTTGTAGTATATAAATTAATGAATATACCTTATAATCCACATAGTCCTGGTCTGACAATATGTGCAGTGTTTAGCATATCGGAAATCACAACAGATTTTACGTTCACACACCTGGATCCAAAACAAATAATTGAGGATCACAACCAATTTTATCAGCATAGGTATCAAATCTGTAACGGCTTGTTTCATAGCCCATCTCTTACCTAACTGCACCTTTGAGGCAGTGAATTAATTTACAAATGTGTTTTTATTTTATTTATTAATAATCGAACAGTCCTATTAATAACAATATGATTACAGTAGTTAAACACAATATGTTTTGTAAACAACATAGAATATGATGTCATTGTATTCAGTCTCATAGTTCACAATTTTGTGCGATTTCATTTAATATGTATATTACTGTCAAGTGATAACAGCTGTCTTAAAGTCATATAATGTGATCATCCCAGCTATAAATTATATCTATCATAGCATAATTATCTAATTAAATGAACTGTATGTTACTATGTCAAGTCCACACGGGTGGGTTCTGGTGAACTAATCATGCCAACTAAGGTTTATCTGAGGTCAGCACATGTAACAAATATTTACTTACAAGCCCTGTATCCATAGCTGTTTAAATAAATAAATATCAGTTGGTTAAGGATAATCATACAGTAATGGCAAAGTGACTACTGACAGCCTCCGTGGCGCAGTTAGTTAGACGCCGGCTGTGAAACGAGAAGCCGCGGGTTCGATACCCGCGTTGAGACAAATGTTTGTGAGACCCTTTAATACTTATTTCGGATCTGGGTGTTGGTGACATCGAAAAGTCTTTCGTAGTGCCTGATACCCACGACACAAGACTTCATTGATCTTAATTTAAATAAGTTTTAGTTGGTTAAGGATATACAGTAATGTCAAAATGACTACTGCACATAATGATTTATTATTGTAGGGTCATCGTAATGTAATTTTGACCATGTAGATAAAATAATACTGGTCAAAATAAGACCATGTGTATAAAGGCTAATTCTGAAATGTAATAGATTTGTATGGGTCATTTAAAATAGAATAGCTCCAATGAATATCTCTTGGAGGCAAGACATCTGCATCTACTCGTAGACCCTGCTCGTGAGTCTATGAACCTTTAGCAATCGACCAATGTAGGAAGAACCATCGCACAAATTACGCAGACAAATGACAGCTTGATGGCGGGCGGCAGCGTCATCCAACCAAGAAATTACGTCTTCCGATTGCCAACCTGCCTGCCAAGAGGGACGAATATTGGCACAACTCCAACATATGATTCTTGGGATCTAAGTACAGCAGTTGACTTCCTGCTTCTACAGATGATCAGGATTTTCCAGCAGATGTTCCGTTTAATACGATGCGCATTTGTTGTATCTGTATAAGAGCTGTTTATTGAGCTACTCTTTGTTACAGATTGGGAACAACTTCGAAGCCGATATTCATAAACCTTATAAGGAAACCACTAGATAGACTAGTATCGTATTATTATTTCCTGCGCTACGGAGATAATTACCGGCCGCATTTGGTGCGGAAGAAACATGGTGATAAAATGGTAAGTTGTGTCACATTAATCCTATTTTATACTCCTCAATATAGATTGTAAATATACACAATAATAAGTTATATACACAGGCACAAACGTCCCGCCTCTTTCACGGGAGGGGTAGGTAGAGGTGCTACCAGGACGACCACGTTTCGCTTTGTGCGCCATTTCCCACGATGTGAAAGGGGACAAGCCTATTGCCATATCGGCCATAAATTCCAGTCACAGGGCTGATATTGAATAGAAAAATTCAATATCACTTTGCTCGACCCGGGATTCGAATCCGAGACCTCAGCGTTGGAATCGTACTGTGGTACAACTGGGCCACCAGTCAAGTAATAAATAATAACAGTATGAATGTTTTGTGTCGTTGGTATGAGAAACTACGAGTGACTTTTAGGATTCGTAAAACGTACATTCAAAACAAATATTTATTGATCAAACCATACTGTATTTGTTTTGGCGATTTAACCTATCTTCGTTCGTGCTACAGCCGGCTTCTCCTTATCCCGCCTCTCTCGGTTTCATGCACCATGACAAATGTTAGTGTCATTAACAAATATTGGTTACGAAACGGTAAATATGGTACTTCGGTAGTAATCGATGACATTGTTAGACTTCTGCTTACGTATTGTGAGTATTTACATGCGGCTTCGTGGTTGGTGTCTTTAATATCGTTAAGAGAGTGCAACAAAGACCTTTAAACTTCTCACTGGGCTACAGAAGGGCTTTAAAATTTTATTACGTGGTTATTTCCACCCCTAATAATTGTAATAGACACCAAACGTATTTGTGTTATCTGTCCGTATCAGCCCACATACGTCCCACTGCGGGGACGGGCCTCCTCTACAATCGAGAAGATAATTGAGAGGGGTTAGGCACAAACAAGTGCGTGGTGGCCTGTTGGTAACGGACCAGACGCGGCTGCCTACATATTCAGGGTGGTCGGGTTCAAATCCCAGGGCACACCTCTGACTTTTCGAAGTTATGTGTGTATAGTCAATCACCACGCACTTTAAGGTGAAGGAAAACATCATGAGGAAACCTGCATACCGTAGCGATTTTAAAGAATTTCTACGGTATGTAAGTCCGCCAACCCGCACTAGGCCAGCGTGGTGGACTATATGGCCTAACCACTCTCAATCGATTTTCTCGATTGTAGAGTAGGCCCGTGCCCAGCAGTGGGACGTATATGGGCTGATACAGAAGGCACAAACTACAGTCCTAAAGAACTCGCAGGTATATCATTTTTTAAAACCAAAAACTTATAGAAAGTGAAGTGTCCGATCAAATAAGCTAAGACTATACGGTAACCAACCCACACGTATTGCAACAAGTTTAATCAGACATGCTTCCAAATACTATAAATTTGAATGCGTATTTACCACGCTATATTGTAAACTGTCCAATAAAATAATGAAGTGACCGTGTGTTTAGTTTGCCACAGGGTGAGAACATTCGAACCCGGCCTTGTGTCGATATTATTTATACGGATGATGTCACGGTGCAGTATGCGCCGGGCCCTTGGTGCTAACTGCATACTAAACGGGCTGTTTGATAACGATTAGGCTGGCCGCATACTGGCCTACATATTGATTTTTATACCTGTATCACTGTATCAGCTCTAATCGCCCCTTCTACAAACGAGAGTTAGATTCAAACGGGTTTTTTATACCATTGAGGGTTCATACGCGCTTGTACTGGACTGTAGGGAACTAGTAGAACGAGAGAGAAGTCTAACACCGCGGGTGTGAGAGAGAAAGAACCAGATATAGCGGTACATGTACCGCTCTTTTTGTTAAGCATATTTTGGTCGCGGTGTATCCTGTACTGATTTTTTTATATCTCAATGTTTTATATTCCCATATTAAAGTGATTATACTGCATTATAATCTTCATATAGTGCATGCAGTGCTGTTTTCATAGACTATTGATAAGGTTTAGGCTAGCCACATACTGACGCGGTAAAGACAGTACTGCTCCTGATAATAAGATTAGTTCGAGAGAACAAGATCTCTTGCTACTAGAATTATAATTACGCAGACCTCCTGGGTACCAGATGAACGCTGGCTGTTTTTTGGTATTGGAGCATTCCTAAATATTTAGGCACCACGTTTTCTGTGCCACTGTTTATCAATAGTCTACCGGAAACTGGCAATTACTCGAGGTTAACGAACTGTAAACCACACATTAAAGTATAAGGCCAAATCTATGAAATAGTAAAATGTGTCGCATTTTTACTAAGTACTAAACTGAGACAAAATTTTTATAACATCAATTATAAAATATGGGTATTCTTTAAGATCTTTCCTTATGCTGTGTTACGAAGTACCTGTATATTCTCAAAAGCGGTAATACATGCACTATTCCTCAGGCATTGCTGTGATAATTTGTCGTTTCGCAAAACGTCCTGATTTATTGCCACTTAATCACAAAAGCCTTATCAACTACTCCACGGTAGGCGCCAGAATGTATTGAGATCTAAGGAGCCCAAGTGGCTCATTCAAACCACGTGACTAATATCATATTACAAAAATATTAAATTTGACAGCCTCCGTGGCGCAGTTGGTTAGCCGCCGGCTGTGAAACGAGAGGCCGCGGGTTCGATCACCGCACCGAGACAAATATTTGTGTGATCCACAGGCATTTGTTTCGGGTCTGAGTATTTGTGAGACCAAAAAGTCTCTCGTAGTTTCTGATACCCACGACACAAGGTTCGATCTTAGTGTGGAGTCTGGACTATGTATGTGACTGTCGGGTGTATTTATTTATTTATAATATTACGTAATATTGAAACCGGCAAATGTTAAGTCTAATTGCATAGAATACGTCTGATGATAAATACAGTTCAATCCAATTAAAATATCCAACGATATATGGTTATCGTGCCAATCGACACAAATGGTCTGACCAGCTCGAAACTAGATATACGCTGACTGAACCCGGAACGCTTCAGATGCGTGGATCATTCTTAATCAGTAATCTCTATGATCCACAATCGGATATAATGGTTGCTAACACACAATGGCTAAACCCGAGTTACGCGGTTCTTTATCTAGAATTTTCTATCATCGTATATAGAGATTTTCCCGCCTCATAATGCAGCTCCTGTAAGCCAAGATCTACAGTGGCACGAATTTGAAAACCCCCGCACTGAAGCTCAGCGAGTATCATGTATGGTATACTAATAAATTTGATCCTTCTGCCTTCACCAGACATTTGACGAGTGCGTTGAGAAGGGCCAGCCGGACTGCGACCCGAACAATATGTGGCTGCAGGTGCCGTTCTTCTGTGGACACGCGGCAGATTGCTGGTTAGTATGCGAGATTTTTACTATTTTGATTCTACATTCATAGAAATAAACCGATTTTGCTTTTCTAGACATTTGTACAGGTCAACTCTTGCTTATGTTTGAGTTTTAAAATGAATTTTAGAGTACGATTCTGTTTTCTTTCTTATCAATATTTCATTCGTTATCATTAATTATTCTTAGCCACATGAAATCTTCTGTTGAACATATGCCATCGTTAAGGAAATCCATTATCTTACTTTCTAAGAATTTATTATTTTTTGTGGTTTAACAATGGGTGTAGTGCGAAGGTCTCTTTTCTAGATGCACTTTATCGAGCTCATCTGAAGTTTTCCTATGAATATTTAGCTGGCTGTCCTGGTTAATAAATATAAAATATTTGCCTCCCCTCATTTCCAGGAAACCCGGCAACCAATGGGCCTTAGAGCAAGCGAAGCACAACCTAGTCAACCATTACTTAGTAGTCGGAGTTACAGAAGAGATGCTAGACTTCATAACAGTACTAGAAGCAACACTGCCTAGGTTCTTCCGAGGAGCCACCGAGTACTATCTTAGTAGCAACAAGTCGCATCTCAGGCAGACCAGCTCCAAAATAGACCCCTCGCAGAAAACTATAGAGAAAATACAACAATCAGTCGTCTGGAAGATGGAGAATGAACTTTACGAGTTCGCTTTAGAACAATTCAAGTTCGTTAAAAGAAAATTACTAGTGAAAGAAGCCAATAATGTAGCACAAATATACTTCTACGAGAAGATACGGCCTAAATGAGGATGTTTAGTGAATTGTTGACTTTATTACTTGAGTGGTAAGGTTGTTTTTGTTGTGGCAAATCATTCCATGATTGATGATATTGATTGGTAAGTGTCTTATTGAGATAATAGACCGGTGGATTTTAGAGATAAGTATTATAGAAAACCCAAGTTATTTATTGATCTGGTAATAATAATTTAATTTAATTGTCTAAGCGATGAACGTTTAAAATATAACAGCCATTCATAGACAGTTTTAAAACCTGTTTTAGTTATCTAAGTATGTCTTTTTCGCTCGAACTGAATTCTAAAGTCATTCAAAAGGGACGAAACATTCGATGACTAAAATAGGTTTTAAATCTGTCGACGAATAAGGCCGTAAAGGTATGAATGAGTTACGATAGAAAATGAAATCTGATGATGCTACTCATTAGCAAAGTCGTTCGTGCGTCTCTGTTGCGTGATATTACAGTGGAATTTTAATAAATCCATTTAAATCAACACTTGAGGTGAATAACATTGAAACATTTTTCTATTTCATTTGGCGCGCTTTTTGAATGTGAACTGAGGAGCCGACTATAACATCGCAATAGACTTCGAAATAAACTATTTTATGATAGGTGCGATTGATTCATCTGTAATTATTTAATTTCTTGTCGACATTTGTAGAAAACGAAAACTAATATATTCTGTGTTGTCGTTACAACGAGTAGTGTATAATTAAGATTATTAGCTTTTTAAAGAAATTATAAAATGCTTAGATTATTATTTGTGTATTTGTAACAAATTATAAATAATTACATATTTGGTTTGTGGTTGTAGTGTGACGGAAAACACCGTACATTCTTATATTTATGACAAAGGACTTTTATCTGAATGACTGTTATATTTTAATTTTACATTTTCTCAAAATCAATTACAGATACTGAACCATCCATTTATAAAATCCTAGATAATCACACAAACGAATTTTATACAAATTTACGAATCACATATGCTTCACTTAGCGAAATAATTTCCTCATGCTTTGTATGGAAACGAACTTGTTTAAGTTTGCCTTAGACTTAACAGTTTTTTCTTATTATCTAGAGAGAGCGTTCGAATTTCAAAACCGTAGATAAAAATGGTGGTTCTGGGCCACTTCTTTCTGCCCTCCTATTGGCTGACATTTTACAGTCCTGGAAAACGCACGAATTATTTGAAAAAAGAATAAAAATTTTTTTTAGGGCTATTAAATTCCACTCAAACTTAGACCAAATAATAAGTATACTTTCGGCTGCCAACGGAAACTATACCAATTTTTTGTAAAATAATTGTCAATTACACTAATTTAGCTACCAACATTACGAACAAAAAAATATTTACGTTTTTTAAGACGCAAATGTATGACAGCGCTACCTCTAGATAATAAATACTCTAAAATGTTTACTTATTACATGCCTAACCGCTAGTAGTGATTACAAAATAAATAATCCGCGATGTTTAACAAGTTTAGTATATTTTCATACATATTTAAATTAATTTGCTACGTAAACATTTCATAAGGAAAATTGCTGAAGATATTTTTATCAAATCCATTATTAACTTACATCAATTATTTGTTATTTGCACTGTTAATACTGCAAATTGACGTCATCTTTTAAAATTGTATTTCCTTATGATAAATTCCTAACACACGACGCAATGTGGTTGAAATATACGAGTTGGCACTTCTACCCAACCTGCACTGCTAATTTCTTCTTTTCTAAACCTAGTTTTATTTTAACCATAATATTTTGCCAATCACATAATGTTCTATGGAGTAAATATAAAATAACAGTATTGCCCTTGGTTTATTCTATGCCGCCATAAAAATAGCGTTTAACAAAGTTTCACGGTGCCTACTCGTAAGTCGTGTTCCTCAGTGATCATTTATCAACATAAAATGTAAAGAAAAACTGTTTCATAAATGCCAATATTGTAATATTATTTATAATTTTACGAATATTACGATACTTATTTATAATGTGATTTTAGGTTATATTTAAGTTATTATAAACGATCTAATTTATTCGAGACGCTACGCTCACAAATGGTTCTTGAAAAGACATTATTTTTGGTACTCATTTTTGTATAATTTTGCTAGGCTTCATAGTGCAGGTTTTTGCCAATGACAAATTAAATATTATATAATGTTCTCTGTCTTATCAGACTTCCTTTTTTAATCTGTCGTAAAAGTATTGAAAATCTGGATACATAGCCGATGAGTTGTGTTACTTAAAACGAAACTACACACAAATAAAACTGCCTTAGTTTTTAGTGGACACTCGCGATGGCAATTTTCATATTTTATTCCGTGTAGGTAAATAATTATAAATACTTAATCGTTTTGAATATTATATGTCCCAAATTGCGAGGTAAGTTAGTTGGCATTTTTTATTTTGTCAAATTAAAGGCAGGTCCTGATTTATATTGCTTATCAGTTTCAGGTAATCTGAAAATATAAATATATCCTATTATGGAAGGACAGATATACATATGACCAAATAACATACACGGGGTAAAATATGAAAACTGCAAGATTAAATTATAATTTAAGGTACTCACAATTACTTAATTTACTCATTTAGGTTCGTTCACATCTCACGGACATGGTGCGTGGCGATCACCGCACGTAAATTAGAACACCTGTTTTAATATACTCTTAAACAAGAAAATATATATTGTTTTGGGAAAATTGTGTTAAGTTGTTATTTTTTCTATTTAACCTTATAACTAATACTTTATATTCGGGATATTTGTCTCCTTAAACGTCTTTAATTAAAATCTACATAATTTTACCATAGAAACAATGTTTTCGTTATAAAATCCAGTCTCATGGTTATACAAAAAAAAAATATGACCCGTAAGATGTGAATGAACTGTTATAACTTAATAAAAAATGTGATATTTTTAAGTCCATCCAACGACTTGTTGACTCAACTTAATACTTATATGTTTACGTTTTGTTTATTTTGTGTAATTGTTTCGTAATATTAAGGCGTTTACTTTATTTAAGATACTCTTTGTGTAGCCCATTATTTTCTAATTTTATGAATTATCTCTTTTGAATCAAAACAAACTGTTATTGGCTGCAGAACAACTGATGTATTGTAAATGTTTATAAAAATTTCTATTTTCTTGTAATTTTCTAATTACAGGACCAATCTTGACTAACTTTTATAAAAACATTTCATGTAAAGACTTGATCCTGGCCCAATATGGGAGAATATCTATATTGTTTTACTTATTGATTGATCCCTGTTCAATCGGCCGTGACGTTTAATAAATAACTAAAAGGTGTCTTAATTAAAAAAAGAATTTGATAAACAGTTTCATAATAATTTAAGTTTATGAGAACAACAATGTTATTAAAAACAGGCGACATCTATATTGACAAAATCTACTAGAGAAACAATTAAAACTGACCCACCAATTCTTAAGAATTAATATTAATTGCGTGCGGTCCAAACGTGGGAAAGTTTATGGGTTAATATCCAGAATCTATTGCGTTGTACTTTAAATAATTAATCACTTTGTTTGTAAATGCTATAGATATGAGAATGGACAAACTGCGCCTCTTCCAGAAGTAAATATGACGAAAACGTGTAGACGACATAATAGTAAAGATACAGTTTAAAAGGTTTATAAATATAACTTCATAGTGAAGGAAATAAGCTAATATAAAATAGAACTTCAGGCAATTTAATGTGGAAACCTACCCCATATTATAATCACGACTCAATGATATCGAAATGAATGAATTAGTCACCAATTGTCACATTAAAAATCGTTCTAAATGTTTGTTAAATGTACATTTCTGTATTTATGAATATATACAGAATATTACTGTTCTGTATATCTAGTAAATTTTAGACGTCTTTGCGTTTATTTTGAACAAACTTTTACTGAAATGCAAATCATTGCAGCACCATCTACGTTTTTCCATCTCTATGAATTTACTACAAACTGTACACAATCATGACCTATGATAAATTATTTAGTTATCTAGCTATTGCGGGATAATTCAATTCCTCCGTTTTTTCCAATGTCTACCATCATCTGTGTTCAAGTCTAATATATGTAAATACACCCAACAGTCACATACATAGTCCTGACCCTACACTAAGATCGAGTCTTGCGTCGTGGGTATCAGGAACTACGAGAGACTTTTCGGTCTCAGAAACACCCTATACAAATATTTCTCTCGGTGCGGGAATCGAACGCGCGGCCTCACGTTTCACAGCAGCGTTCAACCAACTGCGCTACCGAGTACTTCAGCAAACCTATGGTTACAGTTTTCTCAAACTACTTCAACTCAAAGAGGCCAACTGATATGAATTATTAACTCTTGTTCGAATATGAGTCAGAAATGTACAATGTATGGCTTGTAAATATATAACTTCTGCTAGCCAATTTTACTAATGTTGCTTATGACACTACAATATTAATATTTACAAAACTATGTTAAACTAGTACTGAAATGTATCCTTATTATGTACTCCTAGATTTGGTATTACGAATATTTGCTCGTGGCCATATTTTTAGTCAGAAGATATGACTTTCTAATTTTATGGAGTTCGTTAGAATTGGAATAGTTAATATTGGGCTACATTATTATCAGTTTTTAACCTAATAGTGTAGAATCTAGTCTGCTTTGCTGTTGTATGAGATACTAGGAGACCCAAAATTCCATATGCTTTCGCTCCCCTATTTTTCCCATTCCATTATTGGAGTCCGCCGACCACACAAATTCCATATTTATTGATTATCTTCTTTTACCTTCACAAGTCTCTCCGTATCCACTAATATAGGATATTTCCCCATGAAATCCATTCCAAAATGTATCGTTCAATATTATACTATCATTTGGCACTTAGCGAAATATTCGTAATATCAACAAATTGTACATACAAAGCATTTAATAGTTAATAAGAAAATGTTCTTCCATTTATTTCTAATTACGACCGATGTATATAATCTATATATTTATAGTATACTTAAGTTTTAGAGAATAGGCGAGACGAATGATTTTCAAATTATTTTCTAAAATATGGGCACACATTTATTATATACGAAAAAATCTATATTTCAAGAATTAACAAAGGCTTAACACAGTTTTAAGCCATTTTTCTAATAATTTTTCAATAGTGCACAAAAAACGCTAGTAGGTGTCATGGCGTCCGCTTTGATGTCACTACTAGGTAAACATGTCATTGCGTACCTACTACTAAATCTGTGGTCTATGCGCAGCGAATGCGTCATTTTTACATAGGCGTGACATCATGCGTTGTGAAGAGCGTTTTTGTCAAAATGGCCGATTGCTATATTTTGTACTTTGATATTATTTAAAATCTTATTAATCTCCAAGTATAGATTAAAACTGAATTATCATTTGAAATCCTTGTAATACGTATTTTCCCTTAAAAACATAAAATCTTTAATTTTTTGATACTGTCGTCTCGCCTATTGTGTAAGTGGGAAGTGTATCTGAGTCGTAAGGTCGAAATCGGCTTCAAAATTACTTACTACCCTACATATAGCTGATGCAGGGACTTCGTAGATCGTAATGCCGGTATCGATGGTCAAATGAACTTCTTTTATTAAAAATTTGTATTCCAAAATGATTAATAACTTTTTGGCGAGTATTTTGGGTGAGTTTGGTTTGTAGCTGCTCACTTTCGCCATGAATTATTATTTCTAGCGTGTAATATATCCGCGATTTCCGAAATCTATTTTCCAGTCACCCTACTTCGTCACAAAGTCGACTTATATGGATATAAAAAAAATGGTTCTGTTATCAATCAATCGATAATTATTTTGTGTATAGTTTTCATTTCTTAATGGTAATCTTAAGCCCTTTAAAACTAAGGCATAGTTTATGCCTTAGTTTTAACTATAACTTAACTTTCTAAAATATTTCTACAACTACCCGACATTTTCTGGCCGTCATGACTACATTGGCCATTACACCGACTAGTTGCCATTTATATTATAAAGATGGCGTTTAGATAATATGTATATACTATATTGTATGTCTATTAGTCAACATTTAGATTTTTACTATACGCCTTGTATACTTAAAGTTATATCATCACACTTAGAACAATTGTTTAGGTATAAGATTAGACAAAAATTAGTGTAATTTTTTTCAAGCGGTAAGGACTGATTTATATATTGATTGTTGTAATGATGTAATATATTCATAAATCAGGTATGAATGCTATAGACGTAATCTTAATGTGATCGTTGTCACATATTCATGAGACGTATGCTATGATTATGAGACCAAAATTTTGAAAAACCATTTTTTCCATGTTGTGCAAGAATATTTCAGAAATCTGTAATCTGTCTACGTTATTTGACATTCATATATATTTAATGTAACTATTTAAAAATAATTTGATAAGTTTTTACTGATAATGCTCCAGAAGTTGTTTATTCGGATTATGAATAATATCATGTTTCGTTATTAATATAAATAATATAGTCTTATTTAAATATTATGCAATGATTTCAGTACTTAAATTAATAATCACAAATGTTTTACCTCAATATACTACAAAGCTAATGATGCTTAAAATGTGATTATCCTAATGGATGCATGTTGATATGATTTTTCACTTTTAATATTGTTCAGAATCTCTCCAATTATTAATTTATCAAATGAAAATAAAACAATAATAAATTGTTTAATATTATTTAATTTTTTATTTTGATCCTTCGAGCCGGATTTTGTAACCCAATTATTATGCACCCCTAAAGACATCAGTGTTGAATTTGAATGTTCGAAATTCAGTTTTAGATATATGTAAAATTATTTTTTTTGAGATAACAATAAATATTCCATTAAAACTTGATATCTTGACTAAACCTTGGTTTAAAAGATGGAAAATAAATTGATATAGCCTTGCATCAATAACAGTAAAGTGTCAACAAATAAGGTAATATTTAAGTGGCAATAAACAAACATTTAGAACCTTGCAAGACATCGCAATGACACATTAATAAGTGATTACTAACACCTGTGCCGCATATTATGTATGTGTACGAAGTGATGGAAACCGTCAATTGTATTAGAATTGTTTTCACAAACAATGAAATGGCCGTTAGTGTAATGTCGCCGTGACCCTAATCGCTCGTTTCTCACTATGCAAACATGATCAGTCACGCGGATGTCTCGAGAGTCCTGCATTTTATATCGTAATTACTCACGCAGTTTCATTGAAGTGGGCGACTCTTTAATTATTCAATTGATCGTCCATCTCGCTCGAACTATCAACAAATGAACTGTTAAGGTGAGACGCAAGATGTTTTGGTCAGGTGTAAAGAACCGCCGTGTCCAGTCGCGAGCGAGCAGTGAACACGAGCGGTCGGCCCGCGATGCCAATTAGATGCAAACCGCTAGCAGAAATGCTATCACGACGTCACAACTTTCGAATAAATAAAAAATATGATTTAGTATGGAAATTTTGAAAATGAGCTAAATGTTGTGCTGTAGAAGATTTTTATGTTTGATTTGTTTTCGATGTTCGTTTTCGAAGGTCGCGTCCTTCAATCGATAGACTATTAATTGCCGCGTGTGATTGCCCGCGGCGGCAGACAACGGAACAGTACGTTTTGGATGTGTGTTTAAGTGCCAATTAATAACTTAGTATAATATTTTTTATAAGAGACATTGGTGTTTAAAATTCAAGAGAAACTTTTATTAAAATCCGCATCTTCATGGAATATGGGCATCTGTTTAGACACTGGTTAGTGTTTATCAATTTCTATGACGTACGGTAGGCGACGTGACTGTTGCTCATAATAAATTTAAAAACACACACACACATACATACACACATGATTCATAACGGAGCATTATTGACATATTTAAACGGACTGAAGATAGTCTGAACTCTTCGACCTAATACCTTCGATGTTCATCAGTGTCACATACATTAGATTAATGATAGACATTACTTCTCTAATGTAAATATTACTTTTAATGTTATACTAATAGAACATTTTATAAACATTTATTAAGAAAACATTTTAGTAAAACAAAATGTTTAACGCACCACGTTGGGCGCCAATATGACGTTAAAAGTGGTGTATTTCGAAATATTATTGAAATAATTATTTATTCTTAATCCCTGGCTATTACAAATATTTTAATAATTAAAATGAATAGAGTTAGAATGACTTCAAGGTTCTCTCTTCAAACATATGGTAATACCCATGTTGGGAAAATGTTTGGTCTTATATTTTTAGGTGCTACAGACATTAAATGCTTATCGAAAATAATGAACTCTACTTATTAAATATCTAACGTTCAAAACGATCCATAAAACTTTACATGTAAATGTGATCGAATTATTTTCACGGTCCTTTAGCCTTCGAGGCAATTATTAATGTGACAAACACATCTGCCGTTTTTTTTTTACTAAAACAGATAAATATATCCACGATAAAATCGGTCCATTTTTTTTATTATTTCAAGATAAATATATTTAATTTTTGTAGTATACAAGTATTTAATGTTGATCCAAACTGACGAATACATATTCACAAACAAAATATAAAATATATTTTTAATTCAATAACTCGCTCTCGTTTTAGATTAATTCAAAATTAGTATATATCCCGTTCTAGACTTTGAGATCAAATTAATTTATATCATTACACAAATGCATTGCCTTTTTTTAATAAAGCAAACCAAAAGAACCATTAATATTTTTATATGGAAAAATACTTGATAAAAATATAATCTTGTATAGTATATAGAGACGTATGTACTTTGGTGTCCTAGTAGCACCTCCGTCTACCCCTTCCGGAAAAAGGCGTGAGTTTTTGTATGTAGTACATGGAAATTATCTATTTCAAATAGTCTATTCTGAGAGTCTGATAATATTGTTAGGGCTATAATTTCAGACTCTATCGTCATAATTTCTAACCACTGATTTATAAGCAAAGAAAAAATATTCCTTCTAAGTCTTAATATAATATTTATGATGTGGATGTTAACTAAAACACTAGACAAAAAATATTCTTGTTCAAAAAGGTTGGTAACATGATAGCGATAATAATGTTTTATTATTATTTTTGAATCATCTATACGGTTTAATTGACTGTTGTGGAACATAACATAATATCTCTAACATCTCTAACAAATTTATAGACAAATTGTTTAATTGATAGCCGAAAAATATTATAACAACAACAATATTATTTTTCTCCCATGAAAAATTCTACAAAACCAACTTCACATCAGTTCACATTCTGAACGATAAAAGCCACAAACGTAATTGTCTTAGAACCCATAATATATCCGCATTTACTCAACCAGAACAAAATACACGCATACGATAATAATTCTTTATTGTAAATATACATCATACAAAATGATATCAAATATGATCCTAGCTTAGAAACATAGCGTAAAGTAGCTGAGAGCCTTTATAGCGTAGATGTTTGAGAGCCAGTTTCGAAACAAAAATCCGCGTTTCGATCCCCGTATAAATGCTGTAAGCTGTTGTGGTTTTCAAACATTTGCTTAGAGCTGGAATGTTGTAAGACCATAAATAGTCTTTTAGTTTCTCATACCATTACATAGATATAACCTGTCGGAAATATCTGTGAACCTAGCTGGAATGCCGTTCACATTTCATTTTTTGTGTTCCCCTATCTACTATGTTATTTTACATTAAAAACGTTTTGAGATGGATGCGAATTCTAATTTTTATTCGTTTTTCTATTTTAATTCAATTTGTTTAACATATATTTTGAATTTGCTGAACTTATGTTCCAATGAAGTTAATTATTCAGGTCCACAGATATTTCCGACGTGTAATATGTATCTTACTGTGTTTTTAATTAAAAAGGACACGAAAGAACAAATTACGAAGTAGGCACCGTTGCCCAAGAACACCTACAACACCATAGATATTTTAGATGCGTTGCCGGCCATTAAGAAACATGTGGGCTCTTTTCTTGAAAGTCACTGTGTGTGTGACCGTCGGTTGTTCATTTATTATTACTTATAAAATCCCATATACTTTCGAGATTGTCTCGCCCTCACACCGCGCACCGCAACCCTTGTAAGCCAAGATTAACATGGCACGAATTTTAATGTCACCGAGTATTAAAGCTCAGCGAGTCTTCGAGAATGACCAAATTGTTTTTAACCCGCCACGAAAACAAATAATATTTACTAGGATACTTGGAAATATTTTTGTCTCCTCTCGGTACTAAAGTGGCAGACAAAAATATGAAGAAAGAGGTAGATACTCACGTAACAGAATGTCTATTCAACCAGAACAAAACAATGAAGAGCTGGAGACCACGGGAGGCGAGCAGAGCCGACGAGCGAGCGCGTGGGACGGGCGCGCCACGCCGCCCGGCGCCGTCTTCCCCATGCAGAACTCCAGCCACGTCAAGTTCGAACCGCCTAACGTGCCTGTCATATTTGTACTCGGTAAGTAACACTACATTTTGACATTGGTTTGAGGATGGAGGAGGCTAAGAGGATTTGGCGCTCACAATCGAACCATCGGTTGTAGAGGGATCATGTATTCATGTGATCATCAGTGGGCAACTATGGGCAGACACGTCATACAGCAAGTACAGTACTGTTGACATCACTATGCTTCTTTCTCGTAATTCGACACAATTATAAAGGTCCGGTCACAATTTTATTTGATCCCATAAGAAACTTATGAACAATGGTATGGCGTATTTTACACCTTGCTTGAGATAGTCGCTCTCCGGACGAATACGGTGATCCTACCTGAGTACCTATCTACATTTTTTTTTCTGAAACTCGATGCCATTTTTCAAGGAATCAAAACAATTTTATACAACGGAAATGTAAGGTTTTCTAAATTAATGTAATGACGCATAATACATTATTGCGTACTTGTCTAATACATTTATTATAGATAGAGATATAGAAAGAAAGAAGAAAGAAAAACGATTTATTTGTCACAGTCGCAACATACACAAACATAAATAAACAATACGAAATTTAAAATAAAAAAAATTGGTTGGTTGCGGCTGTGATAGGTGTCCACTCAGCATAAGTTGTGATGTGGTGTAAGCCACGAAACAACACTGATTTTCAGTGGACACCTTAAGTGACGTCCGGGAAATCAAGCCATCTACCAGATATCAATAGTTCCTTCTGATATTTATTGCGAATCGTCTCTGAGACGCTAGTACTAACTGTTCCCTATTTGCTCTCGTTTTGCAGACTTGATATAATATAACGTATAAGGTAAAGTTAGGGGGGAGATGAAATCTCGCGACCACCATCTTGGCGTAGTCCAGTCCAAATAGTACTTATAAACAGGTTCTAAATGAGTAGTGTTGTGGCAGGAGGTCCAGGCAGCGGTAAGGTGACCCACTGCGATAACCTGATGCAGGAGCGGCGCGGCGTCGTGCACATCAACATGACTGATCTGCTGCAGCAGTACGCTATTGGCAATGGTAAGTACACTTGTACCAAACTATAATTCTTAATTAGCTTGGACATGGGCAAACCAAGAATACGTACTTCCGGTGGTATCGAATAATTAAATCTATATACAGATCTATGATTTTTTCTTATTAATTACTTTTTCTTTTTAATTGATTTCGAAAAATACGAAAAACGTTTGTTGATTGTTCCAAAAACCGCTGATTATTGCTACCTTTTAAATTCAATAGGTAGGTAAGAATATCATAATTAATTACACTGAAAAGCAATAAATCAAATATTGTACATAAAAATAACGGTTGATAAAAGTTGCAGTCGTTATATGCAGGCCACTTCCAACAGGTTTGTGTAGAAATACTTGGGTCGAGCCAATGTATGTCTACATTGGCTGAAAATTGTAAATGTCATAAAACTTAATAAAACACGACTCCCTGGCTGTTTCTTCCTCTCGGTTTTCTATGAGATAGTAGCATTCAACTCCATTCATTCTATTCGTGACTCTACGTCTAAAAGAATGCACTCATTACTGGCCGCATACAAGAAACAAATCAGAAAATAAATAAAGCTTGATTGTATGCAGCGGCTTGAACATGCCCATGGCATTGGTATAGCCCATGACCGATGGTAACCGCTGTCAGGCCGGCCGCCGCGCCATGTCTGTCTACGCAAGCATTTAAAACATAAAAGCCGCGATTAAGTCAATGCAACAAGATTTTAATTTTCAATATTGAGAAACTATGTGATGTATAAGTATCGGATCATAATATATACATACCTAATTAATTGTCCTTACTTTGTCTTATATCATAACATGATTTTCTTAGAAATTACCTAGTGGGATAAGACCGCTATTTGTACTTTTTAGTGTACAAATATAAAAAAGGGTATTTGAAAAAATAAACCTGGAATTTTGTAATTTTATCGTAACTAAAGAGCTTTACATTTTAAAATCCTTTACATGGGGTCCCCAGCTTCGTGAAATAAGCCGTAAGCTGTTCGTTTCAGCAAGGTCCCTGCGAAGGTTACGCAACTTTCTACCTGTTACCACGAAGATTTCGCTTGCGCAATCCCTCCTTCTCCCCACCCTTGATTATGCCGATGTCAGCTATCTTGATCTCACCGAAGACCAACTTAATAAACTTGAGCGGCTTCAAAATTTCTGTATAAGATTCATATTTGGTTTACGCAAATACGATCATGTGTCTGAGTTTCGAGCTAACCTCAAGTGGTTACCTACACGACTTCGTCGGAATGCTCACATTCTTTCTCTTCTTTACAATATTTTATTTAATCCTCTTACCCCTTCTTATCTTAAAGAACGATTTATTTTTCTTCATGACTCACATTCGAGATCCTTGAGGTCGTCTGAGAATCTTAACCTGCGAATGCCTGTGCACACCACGACATTTATGGACAAGTCCTTTACGGTCAAAGCAGTTCGTTTGTGGAACGCGCTTCCTACTGTGGTGAGACAGGCGCAAACACTGTCATCGTTCAAGAGGCTTACTAAAGAACACTACCTCTCTCTTTAAACTGATTTTATTATTATCTCCTACATCTGAATTCTCTTTATATTTTGTATATAAATTTATATATGTATGTATGTATGTATATTTATTATGTATTTATTTTATTTGTTATGTAAGTATGTAATGTCTGTGTATTTATATTTATTTATTTAATTTCTTTTTTTTACACTGCCCTCTGTTTCTCTTTCTCCGTTTTTTAAATCCATCCCATGGTTGTCTGTAAGACATTGCTTTATGCGATAAGACCGCCATTTGTACTGTTTTTCTTTTCTTTTCTTGTATTATATTTTACTATGTACAATAAAGATTTAAATAAATAAATAAAGAGCAAGGAAAAATACAAGAAGCTGACGGCCAACCTTCAACATTAAAGAGGCACTCAAAGATGAAAGCGCATAGTTCCATAGTCTACCTGTACTTACCATAAAAATCACTTTGCAAAGAAAACCTAACAGGTGCAAATATTCCCAAAGGACTGCAATTTCTAAGTATGCAATAGTAAAAACATATTTGCACAGTGGGTAATGGGCCTGCAGTCATGAGTCAAGTGCATGGTGATGTGCCATTGATCGAGCTCGGCTCGCTTTGTAAAATCTTTATTAAATAACAGATTCATTTTCGCATTCAAATCATATTACCTCATGTGTTTGTGCGTGTTTTCCTGAAGGGATGGGTAGACTATCAATTAATGTCATCCACAGTTCACCGAGATAATTTCTGTCAAAAGATATGACAAAGGCTCGCATTATGTTGGGTGCCAATTACGATCCCAAGCAACGCATATGAGAATTTCAAACTGAAAAACCCCAATCTGGAGGTCGAAACAACGAGCTCACTAGCTTTTTTCTCAGCCCACACTCTGCCTCTTGAGCAATGAGGAATTCTCATTGCATTTCGCAAATAGTTGAATTAAGGTAAAAGAAAATTTAGTAGAAAGATGATGTTGTTTAATTTTCTAACTTCGAAATCAATGGCTCGTGTCGGAGTTTTCCTATCTCACCTTATTGTCGTAGTTTATCACATAATGATTTCATCGTGTCATCAACAACAAAGATTCCTATTATTTTTGCTGTCTTTATGCCTATGCTATGTCCTGTTAAATGAGGTCGGCGCAAGATGGCTTTTGATCCTTTGTGTTACAAACCAGATCATTCTGCCTTAAAATCCTAATTTTAAGAACGGCTGTATCGATATAAAGCATTAGATCTTTCAGGAACCGTGAGTTCCAAGTTTAAAGCTTTAAATTAACTTATTCTATGTAATTAGTAGTAATTAAACAGAAAAATTCAAAATATGTCTTCAAATAAAAATATCAGAATCTCAATAACAACAATAAGAAAACATTATTTTCTTTGTAAAGAGTATACTGTACATATAATATTATAATTTTGAATCATTGTTACATAGATCGCATTTTGTACTTTTGAACGTTCATACTATTGCAGAAAAACACACATGTATGACTCAAGCAGCCAATTATCATAAACATCGCGTTGGAAAGCAAGTAATAGCCACTTATTCCCCCATATAATTACACTACTGTTACTTAGTTTACATATACTTCAGGACGTGGGAAATCGACATGTGGCAGCGTCATCCCAAGGTTCTTGAAAACTCACTTGTAAATCCCACAACTGACTATAAACTCTACGAAACTGTAATAAAGTTGACATTGCCGTGGCAAATATATTTCTATTTATTCGTATTCAATACTTGTTTAATAATGCAAGGAATAAGGTGTTCCAAGCATGCTGAATTTATAGACTAAATTGACCGATCGAAAGTGGACTATTTCTAGAAGTTATCGTATTTGGATGACTGCTGTCAGATACATACTTAAGAGAAAGCTTCATGTTTGTCCATATTGTGCCCTATTTTGTGATACCGAACGTTTTATTTAGATTTTAGACGCATGACGCAAACAATGAATTCTTTAGATACCTGAGTCTGACTCTGGGTTGAAATGAGTGATACCACTGTCTTATAAAGAACCATAGTGGCACCTTTACAACTGCCCCCGAAATCGACTCTACCACCGTGCTCACTGAAAATCTATAAATAGTTTTTGGGTATTACTCTCGTATTATATGCCCCAGTAGGTGTTGATTCCATTTTGTAAGTTGTAGATTTTTTATGATGAATGGCGAGACGAGCATGCCATTCGCCTGATGGTAAGCGATACGACCGCTCATGGACAGAAAAACCAAACAACACCATGAATTACAAAGCAATACTTGGCATTGCACTGCGCCATCCTAATCCTAAGGCATAAGATGTAAAGTCTTATTATGTCCATTTACTCTGGCTACAATGTCCGTCAAACCGGAACACAACAGTGCTGTTTGGCGGGAGAAATATACATTGCGGTGGTACTTACCCAGGCGGCCTCCCACAAATGAGAGACCACCACCAGTCATTTACAGATAATACCAGCTCAACAACTGTCACCAATAACAAGGGATAAAATGAAACAGCAGAAAACGCTTTTAATAAAATGAATCTTAAAACTAGGCCTACAATTAAATCAACATTACATGAATATATTCTCTAGATATGCAAGACTTCGGCACGCTATCCAGCAAGACGGTAACGGAGGTTCTGATGCTGGAGATGAAGATGGCGCCGACTGCCAAGACGTATCTGGTCTCCGGATACCCTCGCTCCATGAGGGACGTCGCCGAGTACTCCGACAAGGTAATTATAAGTACTTTCTTTTGATTTGTGGTGTGGCTGATACCGTTTTCATAAATATTTACATATAAACAGTGCTATATATCAAATGCTTCATCACAATAGATTTTATTTATATAAAATAATATGTTAATAATGCTTGCGTCCGCAAATTTGTAGATAAAGACGTCACCTACAATTAGAAAATGTTGTAGGAGCTAGCTCCTCGCTACGGTTTGAAGGACATTGTAGCCAGAGTAACTACTGGACATATCGAGACTTAACATCATAAGTCTCAGGATGGCGAGCGCAGTGGAATGCCAAGCATTGCCTTGTAACTCATGGTGTTGTTTGGTATTGCTACTGTCCATGAGCGGTCGTATCGCTTACCATCAGGCGAATGACAGGCTCGTCTCGTCATTCACTGCAATAAAAAAAAAAAAAAAAACATGAGACTTTTCAAATTGAATAAGATCATATCAAGTGTATTCATTCACGGATTGTTATTCATACGTGGCCCTTGGTGCCAATAGACGAATAAGACAATTATAATGTTATATTCATTTTGGTCCACCCAGTGACTACGAAAGCTGTAAAATAATCGAAACGTCGGGAAGTTAAAAATGTAAAAATTTAACCAAATCCGCGATAAAAACCGTAAAAATTAGTTTTATTTCAATATGTAATATTCATTTTTCGGCTCTCCTTTACTTTACAATTCGTAATGATTTTGTAGTACATACTGGTCTCAAATTTACCGTTAGAATTCGAGTATCAATGATACGATTTGTGCATAGAGTATAATTCCTCATCGTTAATAGATCTTCGGGAGTTAGGCCCAAATCAACCTTGGACAAAACAACTTTCTTGCCCGAAAAGACTGTTAACAATTCTGTTCAATTTGATAGAGCAGACTACCAAGTACGCATTGATATAAAGGACGCATGTGTGTCAAGGCTCTACGCGTTCCATTATGTAAAACTAAATAGTTTCACATACATGTCTACTGTCTAGGAAGTTGAGTTGTGTTTAATAGAGATACCATATGACTAAAGGTGTGATAGTAATTAAAGTGCTATACATACATACATAAACTCACGCCTTTATCCTAGAAGGGGTAGGCAGAGGCGCCAACAGAACACCCACATTTCGCCTTGTATGTTCCGTCCCATGATGTGATAGAGGGTGAGCCTATCGCCATTTCGGGCACAAATTCCTGACTCCGGGCTGATAATGAATAGAAAAACCTAATATCACATAATTTAATAACCAATAACACTTTGCCCAACCCGGGATTCGAACCCGAGACCTCAACTTTGTAGTCGTACCGTAGTACAACTACGCCACAGAGGCAATGTAATCTTAATAAATATGGACCTCTGACTTTTCGGAGTCATGTGTGTATTGATAGTCATTCACCACGCACTATAACGGCGAAGGAAAATATCGTGAGGAAACCTGCATACCATGGCGATTGGTAATAATTTCTGTGGTATTTAAAGTCCGTCAACACGCACTAGGCCCGTTTGGTGGACTATATGACCTAACCTCACTCAATCGTACTCTCGATTGTAGAGGAGGCTCGTGCCCTGTAGTGGGACGTATATGGGTTGATACAGTACATACACAGTCGAGAAATTACCATATCTTATTCGATAAATTTTTGTCGGCCTAGCCAAATACACATGTGCTCTGAAAAATCCTGAAACGCAATACAAAAGTTTGATGATTCTTATAGTATTGGTTGACCATTTAGTAGGAGTATTCTTCAGTATTATATCTTCTTAATTGTCTACATTCTTCTATGAATTATTTTAAATGTTATAATTAAAATATATTAATCGATATAGGAGGGTCTTAACATGGTTTTATGACTTACATGACCTCTTTTCTCTCCCTTTCTTACATCGTCTCTTACATACTCTTGGTTCCTTATATATTATATGTTTAGGTACCACATACATGTTTACTATCGAATGAAATTGACCCCATTTCAATGTTGACTAATTGATTGGTTTGCTCCCTTAGGTACATTAACGGTTATTGTTTGCTATTTATTGGTTTCATGGCATGCACTTTCAGTTAATGAGTATAGGACAAGTCATGTACATAGTTTTTTTTAGTGGGCATGACCCACCGCCTCCATCAGGTAAAACTGTTGAAGAATCAGATAAAATAGCTTTCGGATGAGTGGTATTACACTGGTGCCCAATTCAATGCCAGGATTTTGAAGATAATCTTTTTTGTTTCAATCATCCATCGTATCATTCGTATCCAATACTGAATATGAAAATATCTAGGTTTAATAATTTAGTCTTTACAACTCTCGTAAAGTCCCTAAGAAAGTTTACATAGTGTCCATGGAAGTGTCTGTTTTACGAAAATATGGCATTTTTGTTCCATAGCTTCTTGTGCAATCAGGACTACCTGTATGGCGGGTGAATGTATTGTTAAGTTGACTTTTACCAAGAATCGCTTAACTATAAAGTATATGGTAGGTTAACCATATGCAAAGGACCGCCCGGAAAGGAAGCATCGCTTTGTCTATTTCTGCCGCCAAGCAGCTGTGTTAAGCACTGCTATGATTTTATGGGCAGGCGTGATATTTACTATCAGATCTTTCTAGCTCAAAAATAGAGATTGAAATAAAATTGTTATTGATTTTATCGTATTTTATCGAGGTTTTTTTTTTATTGCGATGAAAAGCTGGATAGCGATACGAGCATGCCATTCGCCTGATGGTAAGCGATAAGACCGCTCAATGACAGTAGAAAACCAAACAACACCATGAATCACAAAGCAAATCTTGGCATTCCACTGCGCTGGCCATCCAGAAACATAAGATGTTAAGTCTCATTATGTCCAGTATTTTGATTCATATCGATTTTTAACTTCCCATATCGTTTCGAAGACTACAGTTTTCGGGTACACGTGATCCTTCCCGTGACCGTTAAAAAGGTTTATTGTAATGTGCAAAATTCGCAGAAACAAATAAATGAAACTTGCAAAAGGCTTTTCTAAGAGATTGAAGGTGCAATGACTACATAAATTGGAATTCTAAAATACAACAGGTAATGTTTTCGATAAGGGTAACTTTACGTAGAATTCAGCTGTATAGACAAAAATAAATTGAAAGCCGACCAAGCACCATTGTTGTCGACCCGATAATGAATCGGCCGGTATCGAGAAAGAATTGATTAATAGCCAAATTATTAGTAAGCCGAAAAAATTGTATCATTATCTATAAATACGCAATGAATAGAGCTGCGTAAACAGAAACTATGATTGAAACTTTAATATGGTTTTAGGGTAAATGGCAAATGTATGTATGTGAATATTGTGTGTATTTATTTATTTATTAGGTAACTAGGTGTCATTATGCCAAAATGAATAAATGAGAAAATAATTACACTCATTTTAGTCTATCTGGTAAGAAATATCCAATGGTTATTGTTGGAGTAATGGGTCAAAAGTAAAGACGCGCATTCTTTCAATTAGTAACTTTAAAACACTTATTGTTGAGACATTTACATTGTTATAAGTTTTACACATGCTTCACAGTTCACAAGAATTTTGCAAGGGAGGGCCATGTCAGTTATTAATTAATTGGGTAGCTCGTCGGTTACTTATAGGCCCAATAGATAGCGCTGTATATAACTTTTAATTTAATATTATTATACTGGATAACTTAATAAGCATTGACTTATATTCTACCGATAGACGAGACACGTCATAGAAACAAAGTGCCCCCGTATTTTTAAAAGCACACTACCGACATTTAGTTCGTCGACTGGAACTATTACAAAAATGTAACTTCAGACGATTTGCTTTCGGTTTGACGGCGAAAAGTCAAAATAAATTACATAAAAACGTATCCGTTAAGGCGTACTGCACTGTCACTGTCAGGAAGCAGACTGCTTCGTGTGCGGTGCATGCACCGCAACTAGGTGGGACACGTTTTGCGTACTGAACGTCTTATCTAGTGTAACATTGATATCGATGTTAATAAGTAAATTTTTCGTAAACAAACTGCTTACGGTATACCCACCATATGGTTTCAATTTAATGCCATCGTGTAACCATTTAAATTAAAACACCCAGACGATGGTCACTAGTCATTTGCAATGTTTTGTTATACAAATAGAATTGCACCGTATAGTTGTAATGGTGTCCGATGTATGAATCATCGAAAGGAAGCGAGGTCATCCATGGTGTCGTGTAAACAGCCATTAACAATAATCTGTCACGTTTTATTAAAAACTCATTGGTACGTGAACCGTAGACTACTCGTAATGTGTCGAATGTTCTGTGTGGTAATAGTAGAAAGGTTAGGAATTACAAGTCTTGAATAATATGTAACTCATCTTTGATAAAACAATTTATAATCAACTTCATGAAAAACATTTAATGTTCAACGAACTGAACTCTATCCGAGGATGGAGTTGCACCAAAACTCTGTTTTATAAGAATGTCAAGTATAATGGTTTCTTAGATTTACGCGAATGTTACACATTGAAATAAAACTATTTTATACGGATTTTATCGCGATTTGGTTTAATTTTTACAGTTTTTAACTTCCCGATAAAATCCGTATAAAATAGTTTTATTTCAATGTCAAGTATCTTATGATTTTAAAATATAATCTGACTTTAAATTAAAACCAGCCGTCATTTTTTATTTGTTTACCTGTTATGCAAAAGGTAGGTTTATGTTTTTACTTTTTTCGATAATTCTGACTAAGCTTTTGTAATTTATAATTTTATTTATCATTACCATTATACATTCATCATTATATTTCAAAAACTACTTTCGGAAAAATTGCTTTTTACGGCCCGTTTCTGACAGATCCCTTCGCGGGAGTGGTTAATCACTTTCCTATGCCTGAATGATGACTAAACCCGCTTTATGCAAGACAGAGGCCTTCGCTCAGCAATCCCGTCTAATCAAATGATGTCTCACCAAATCCCCCTTTCCCCCAGATCCAGACGATATCGGGCGTGATCCTGGTGAGCTGGCGGCAGCGCGTGCTGGAGCGGCAGATCGAGTACGGCGCGCGCCTCGGTCACGTAGTGCTGAGCCTGGCGCGCATGGAGCTCAACAACTTCTACAGGAACGTCATGCCCGTCGCCGACTACTTCGACCAGAGCAACATGCTTATTGCCGTGAGTATTAGATGTATTGACTACGTGTATCGGGCATGATGCAGGCCAGCTAACATTAGATCGAGTACGGAGCTAGCCTGGATCACGTAGTGCTGAGTCTAGCAAGCATGGAGCTTAACAAGTTCTACAGGACCGTCATTTCCGACGCCGACTACTTCGACCAGAGCAACATGCTTATTGCCGTGAGTATTAGATGTATTGACTACGTGTATCGGGCATGATGCAGGCCAGCTAACATTAGATCGAGTACGGAGCTAGCCTGGATCACGTAGTGCTGAGTCTAGCAAGCATGGAGCTTAACAAGTTCTACAGGACCGTCATTTCCGACGCCGACTACTTCGACCAGAGCAACATGCTTATTGCCGTGAGTATTAGATGTATTGACTACGTGTATCGGGCATGATGCAGGCCAGCTAACATTAGATCGAGTACGGAGCTAGCCTGGATCACGTAGTGCTGAGTCTAGCAAGCATGGAGCTTAACAAGTTCTACAGGACCGTCATTTCCGACGCCGACTACTTCGACCAGAGCAACATGCTTATTGCCGTGAGTATCAGATGTATTGACTACGTGTATCGGGCATGATGCAGGCCAGCTAACATTAGATCGAGTACGGAGCTAGCCTGGATCACGTAGTGCTGAGTCTAGCAAGCATGGAGCTTAACAAGTTCTACAGGACCGTCATTTCCGACGCCGACTACTTCGACCAGAGCAACATGCTTATTGCCGTGAGTATCAGATATATTGACTATGTATATTGGGCATGATATCAGCTCGGAGTAACGAATTTGTGCACGATATGGCGATAGGCTCGCCCCATAACATCGTGGAACGGAAAATACAAGGTGAAACGTGGGTGTCCTGGTTGCACCTTTGCCTACCCCTTCTAGGGAAAGGCGTGTGTTTATGTATGTAAGTGCAGCCCTGTGTAGATGGAGGATTTAGGAAAGATACGATTATTTGTCGACACAAATCGATCCTATGTACTTAATATTACTTATATGCAACGTAGGTAATTAATAATTATGTTCATTGGTAGGACAGTTTCGAAAGGAGAGTGATCGCTGTTCACGTTATTAGGAGTAATCTTTGTGATACTCGCTAGTTTTTCGGGTTCCGAGTTCATGCTTATTGTTTTTTATATTTTAGGTTTCGTGCAGGCCGACATAATTATTTGGACCCGTAGATACTTCTTTTAGATAGCATCACATTTACCAAATACCATTAAGTATCTTGTAGCGACATTGTAGAGCCAATACAAAAAAAAATACTAATATCATGTAAGCCTGATATAAACATAATTGGAAGAAGCTACTTTCAATAATATGAGCACTATTATAATTTTAAAACATTTTTGAGCAATAAGTATCTTTACTCAATTTCGGAATTGAGGGACAATGAAAAGTAAAAAAAGTTAAATTATAATTAATCTGTTTTAATTCATATGTAAGTGAAACGAGAGGCCGCGGGTTCGATCCCCGATCGATGTTTGTGAGACCGAAAAGTCTCTCGTAGTTCCTGATTCTCATGACATTAGACTAGATCTTAGTGTGGGATCAGGACTATGTATGTGACTGTTGGTTGTGTTTATTTATTTATTTTATTTACCTAACTACATTTACAAATAATTGATTCTAATTTGATTAGAATCTTACATAAACGCCAACAGATGTTGGAGAATTCTAATAATATACCACAATACAGCGGCAAGAAATATTTATAGCACAGACCACACAACGCGCGCCACACTGAAATAATTAACTAACAATTCCTAACAATGTAGTAACTGCATATCATTTATACAGGAAAATATATTTTAAAATATTAATGTAGGTGGACAAATAAAATAATGTACACATAAAAAATAATACACTCGATTGTCGCAGTGAAGAAACAATTTTTGATCACCCTAATATTAGTCTCGGAGCGGCAATCAAATTGGCGACCCCTTTTATCACAGCTAGCTTTTGCCCATTACGTCATTGAATTAATTTTGACCATATTATTTATGTATCAAAATTATTGCACAATTCTGATTCTTAGCCAGTAGTGGTCCTCACATTCACATACACCCGAATACAATCCTACTATCTATATACAGTAAAGCATAATGTCTACTGTATAGTATTGGTACTTAAGACTTTTTTAAATTTAAGACGTTTTACCGAACCTTCCCTTGGCATATGATAGTGTATTTCGACAAATAAGACACGCGGCCCATTAGCTCAGTTGGTTAGAGCGTCGTGCTAATAACGCGAAGGTCGCGGGTTCGATCCCCTCATGGGCCATTAATGTTTTTTGTTTTTTGTTTATTCATAATATATTATAACTTTATCTGATTATACCGCTCACAAATATTTTTATTATCTACGTGTTATAATATTCAAAACTGATATTTGTATATTATACTACAAAATTATCTCTGGGATTTCAGAGCTGTATTAGTTTATTTGAAATGTTTGGTATTATTTTATAAATTTATTAAAAAATATGCACATCTATTTTTTTAAACATATTTCCCTATTGTTGCAAATCAGGCCTTTTTTTAAATATCAATCGTCTTATTGTTCAAAATCAAATACAATTTGGTAAAGAAGCCATTTAAATCTGATTCATCAATATATATTTCTAATTAACACGGATGCAGCTGGGTAGTTTGAAAGTTCATTGCTCTTTAAACTCCGCGGACCGCGGTAGACAACCTGCGCAGCGCGGTGGGTGAAAGCACAGAATACTGTGGTGAAAGGTTGTTGTGAAACAAAGGCGCGGGTTCAATCCCAGCATAAGTGCTTGCGTGTTTTTTTGTGTAGTTTGTAGTTATTAATAGATTAATATTTTAGACAACTTGCACCCTTCGCAATTGAGTCGAATGCAGATAGAGTATCAAGTATCGAATTGCAAGGTTTGTAACTATCATTATGAATACGATGGTCGAGCGTACATATAATTTCTCATTTCATTGAAAATCGTTTATTTGATCGCGATACTTCCTCCTCACCTTCCATCTACAGCCCACATTCCTTGTTGATGTGACTGTTAGTTCTTAATAAAATAAAAACCTAACTTTATATTTTTATTTTATTAAGAGAGAAATCTTACCCTCCCTTTGTCAATGGCCAAAAAACGTCTTTATCCTTTTATTTAACAGAGTTTAGAGTCATTATATTTAAAGTAGTGAGTGCGGTAAGAAATTGTAGGTTTAGTAGTCAGTGCTTGCATTATTTATGAAGAAATTGCCGGTTGTCCGTCAACTTACATCCACCGGCTGAAGATAATGAAGGGCTTAATAAACTGACATTGAATATCAACCCAAGGCTGGGAAGTGACTAATTTACTGCAAGACAGTAGAATAAATTATGTATGACTGAATATTTTCCACAACCAAATGGAAGACTTTAGGCTCTTGTTGGACAATCGCATAGAATGGGACAAAGGCCTCAATTAAGCGTATGAGCATTGGCTTGAATATTTATCTACTGAAAGTTGTGATTTCGTATAAAAATGCAATCTCACAATAGGTCAGTGAGGTGGTCAATGGCTTTAACACTTATCATCCAAATTACAATGTATCATGCTCAATAATAGGCGTGTAATGAATATAGGCGAACATAATATTATTATACAATTGTGTACCATTAGTAACCAACCATACGAACCATCGCTTATGATCGGAATACTATTTACCAATTATTCAATGGAGATAAATAAATATAGTATAAATAAAACATAAATAAATACACCCAACAGTCACATATATAGTCTTGACCCCACACTAAGAGCGAGTCTAGTGTCGTGGGTATCAGAAACTACGAGAGCCGAAACAAATACTCGTGGTTCACACAAACATTTGTCTCGGTGCGGGAATCGAACAGTTAGAAAAATCAACCAATGACAACCATGAACCAATGACACTTACCATCACTATAACTAAAGACATAAGCACAGAAAGATCTGGACACTTAAGGAATTCAAGTACATTAGTCACTGTAATCGATGGCCATCAATAAAACAGAAGTGGCGTTGTCGCGTATCGATCTGCTCGGCCGACGGTCAAGCGACAATGTCAATCCATCAGGGCCGCGCCACACGCGGAGCTTGTTGGTAAACATCTGGACTTGCACGCTTGGTGCTATTCCTACATTCGCATGTGTATCACGCCTGGATCTCATAGGGGTAAATAGAGACTACGAAGTATGGCCGCACCTTTACTTGATCCCGACGTTCGCTCCACCCACTTTCTGCAACCTCTTCATGCATTCTAGCTGTTTCATGGTACTTTCGACGTGACAGTTTAAGGTGTCACCGATTTGGCAGTTCTCGGTTCGGTGAGGGCGATCACTACCGACTCTTCCATCCACATTCGTCCTGCATATTTGTTTTGTTAGTCTTTCGTATATAATATTTTCTACTTGACGAAACCATTTTAACAATTCTGTCTCAATAATGCTTGTTACTACATGATATTTTGCTCCACAAAGTTCCATCACCACGTTATTCCGCGCTCTGTAACATAAACTAAAACCACAGGTCTCATCTCCATAGCCCCAATATTACTCTGATGCTTCAAAGAAATCTCATCAAACGTTATTTCTGCAGACTTTCGTATTGCACCGAAATAGTAAATTAGAGGATCTTTGTTGTAAAAAAGTTCCGGAGGTACTATAATAATGCGCTAGTTGCAAAATTCTTGCAATACTATTACCAGTATTCCAGATTTCGCATCCAAAATTACAGCTGCAGTATAGCTATAAATACACCCAAATAAATAAATACACCCAACAGTAACATACACAGTCCTGACCGCACATTAAGATCAATTAAGTCTTGTGTCGCAGGTATCAGAACTACGAGAGACTTTTCGGTCTCACAAACACCCAGACCCGAAAGAAATATTTGTGGGCCTCACAAACATTTCTCTTGGTGCGGGGACCGAACCCGCGGCCTCTCGTTTCACAACCGGCGTCTAACCAACTGCGCCATGAAAGCTGAATAGCTGAAGTTGTTTATGTACGCAAATGGAAGGTTTTTGATTATAATTAGTCTTGGAGGTGTATTAACATGCTGGCTGGGTCTTTGACGCTATATCAGAACAGAATCAGCACAGCAGTGAGTGTAGCCGAAGTCATCGGCATACCCAGCATTTAGCTCAAGTACGCAGTATGCAGTAGAGCGCGATAGTGTCTAGGAGCATTATAAGTACGGCCCGCCTCGACCGCTATGGTGCCACTATCTCATAGAAAACCGGAGTGAAGCAATGGCTTTCCTAACATGATTCATTCGGTGAGTGAGATTGCTGGAGGCCCGATAAGCCTTAACTCCTCCCGTAATTTTTCTACTCTCATTTGAAAACCCCGGAAAAGCACTTTTACAATGATACGCATTTTAATGACAACGCGCGATAAATCTCAACGAGTCTAGAAATTGAAATAAAATTATCCTTTAATTCCTATATCGATTTTAAATTGAAGACATAATCACCGCATTTCTTTTATGAAAAACTAAATGATGTCATGAAAAAATGACAAGCCAGTTTCACCATTATCATTATTGACTAATTGAATTTCATGATTTAAATCGTCCAACGGCACAGTGAAACGTAACAATCAATTTTAAATATTACGACCAACGGAATAAAGTTCTGTATTGAACAATGATGAAATTTTCACGAGTTACTCCGAACGCATGCATATTTGATGACTCCTAGAAACTGTGTGACAAACCTCGTATTTACTACGAGTATGTATTTGTATGTACTATGTGTCATGGATTGTTTTGAAATCGTTAAATGTCTACCTCAGCGAGATTTTTTTTTCTATGTTTGTTGTAGTACATCATTAGTATATAATATCTATATGCTCTTATGACCAAGTCGTCGTGACTATTACGCCCCACCTATATCTATATCAGCCCACCTATATAATATATGCTCATCATAACTCACCACAGATATTCACAATAAAACATGACACAATCGACAGAGGAGGAATTATCATATCAAATAGCGAAGTTTTCCACCCTACTGGTAAACGTCTATGACGCTGTCTGAATGTCTAATCCTCCCGCCAAACAGCAGTGTAAACACACTCTTGTGTTCCGGTTTGAAGGACATTGTGTCCAGAGTAACTACTGGACATATTGAGACTTAACATCTTATGTCTCCGGATGGCGAGCACAGTGGAGTGCCAAGCAATGCTTTGTAATTTAATGTGTTGTTTGGTTTTCTACTATCCATGAGCGGTCATATCGCTTACCATCAGGCGAATGGCATGCTCGTCTCGCCATTCAAAGCAATTAAAACAAAAACACTAAACATCCTCACCCGTCCAAGACTACACAGACGGAAAAAACCGCCTACGAAAAGAGAGAGACTTTATGCATGATCAACAACTATTTGTTTCGGGTGTAAATGTTTTAGGACTGAAAAGTCTCTTGTACTTTACCCCAACTTATGTAATGAAAGCCCCAGAATTTCGCATAAAACCATGCACCAAGACTTCTCACCTATATCTCACCAAGACGGTACAAATACATCAGCGTATCGATAATTATCGATAAATATTGAATTATAATTCATTGGTGAGAACAAACAAGTGTACAGCGGACGGGCGATGTAAATTTGATGAGACTCAATAACAGCTGGAGACGAGGGCGAAAGGGGGCGGGCTTACGAACCTGCATTGGTAATATTATTTATTATAGAATATGGCTTTGAGGGCCTTTGAGTTCGTGCAGATGGACAAATCAATATCTATTTGTTGAACAGACCGGCGGACCAAATGACGCCTAAAGCAGATAAGTAGCACTTACCTTGGCATTACCTCGATAAGATTTAACTTTGGAGACATCTGGGAACCTTAAAGTTCATTGGATCTGATTACACTTATTCGTTTTAAATACCTATTTCTATTTTGGACGACCAAAAATACATAAAACATTAAATACAGCAAGATCGTTAACAAGAAAATAATCAGTAGCAGGCTATTAAGCCTGCTACTGATTATCAACTTGAATTATCAAGTAAAGAAAGAAAGAAAAGCATATTTATTTTGTCACATAAGACAACGGACATACTCATTTAACAAAACTTTACATACATAATGATATTAAAAAAAATAAAAACAATAATATTAACAAGTAGATCAATTTAAACGGTTTTACTAGTCATTTAGCATCTAAATACTTAAGTAAACATGCACTTGCAAGTAGTGATGCGTCCCTGACTGCCACTATTAAACTTTCAATATATCGTTGAACAAATTGCCCGTTTAATATCTGAATAGGCATAAGTAATGGTTGAATAAACAGACCGGGGCGTGGCAGACTTTCAAGGAATTTTCTATGAATTTTTAGTTGGAAAACACTTGGACGACCCAGATATATGGGCCGTCTGTTTGTATCTGTATCAGATCTGATTCAAGTTTTGAGAAGTAAATCTATAAGCTAAATAGGTAGGCAAGATAGAACAAACAAACAAAGATTACAGCGAATTAACTGGCCACAACTTAACGAGAGAAATCTAGCAATATGCTCTTTGGTACCTAAGTAGGCCTCAGGCTTGTATCTTAAAGTGGACTGTTGTAGATTGATCAATCTTGTCATCAGCCGGCAATTACGATCTTCGCTTACGATAGTCCAGGGGAGCTTCTAACTTGAAATACCATATCGCCATGGAAATATTAGGGGAAGCCTATGATCAAGATAGCTGTTAATGATCCTTGGTTTTGAAATCAATGGCTGAAGATGGTTTGATTATTTTAATACATTTTTACTTACTGTTACATTCAAACCTTAAAACGCGGCGAGCCCGTTCTTGATACCCGTTCGTGTGTCGACAAATATTGAAGACCTGGAGTTATGGCCATCGGGTCGCATTTATGATTTACGAGCCGATGGCCTCAATACGTGTGTGCCCGACCTCGTAATTAAATACTTCACCAATAACAATTGAATTTTTTAAACGATCCCCAAGTTATTATGGGGCAATTAGATCAGCCTACTTTTAAATGTCTTCTAGTAGATAATTGGGTTTATGGCTTACAATTTTAGGTATTCCTCGGTGTGATTATTCTTTAAACCTGCTTGTGGAGATTACAAAAAAAACGTAGGTAAGGTATTCTTTGCTACATTAGTTGTTTTTCAATCCACAATGAAATTAATCTTAAAGATAACAAAAATCAAATTAAGTGTTTAAAATTACAAACTTTGACCGATGTAAACGGGGCAAACAAGAAAGCTCACTTTCAACGGCTACCGTTCTGCAGCCTTCTATGCCCGAAAGTATGTCAATTAGTAAATCCAGGCATTGTCAGGTGTTTTAGCGACTGAATTGTTAAGTATATTTGTTTTAAAATGTCAAAAGTGAACAAACTGAATTCAACTCGCGTCGCTTGCAATTCTGACGTCAGAATTGTTTTTATTTAAGGTGAATAAATTGAATCGACTGCTAATGACTTATCAATATTAGCCCATATGAATACTGCAGGGTTCGAGCCTATTGTAACTACTGGACTAGTGTTCGAGTCCTCGCTTTGAGTTCGTAGTGGTTGTTTTCGTTAGAAAAATGTTTTATTACATGCATAAATAAATTAGATTCGATAAATATAAGAAATGCTGCCTAGGAGTCATGATAATTTATATAGTTCAATCTATTTAGTAGTTTGTTACATCATTTTAAAATATAAACAACTATATGGCGATGCTAAGATGAGAGGTTCACATGATATTTTATTGATTAAAATATCGAAATCATAAAAAGGCTTAAAACAAAACTTATTACAGGTAAATGGAGAACGAAATCCCGAGGAAGTCTACAAAGACTTCAGAGCAGCAGTACTCCAGATCCTGGGCACGACAGAAGACCATTCAACAATGAACGGAGTAACTGGAGTAGGTGTGGGAGCTGGTGGGATCCCTGGAGAGATCGTTGGAGTAGAACCTGCCCCGGCTGTGGATGTGGAAAGGGAAGAGAGAGAGGAGATTCTAGAAAACCATATAGAAGATGATGTGATCGACCTGCACCCGCATCCCGTACCGATACCCATAGCCGTGCCTGTGCGTTTAGAACCAGAACGAGTTGTTTCTCCAAAGGTTAGTTAATAATTTATTACTTAATATGGCTGGAAGTACAACACAGGGCAGTTTCTCACAATAGTAAGTAATCCCTACTGCTCATGAACATCCAGAACCTCAGAGGAATCGTTTTTTCTAAAATTTAGTACTAAAGTCTTTTGAAGATATTATTGACCACGCAACACTTCATTTTAGAATTACTTTTTTAGAAACTAAACTGTTGAAAAATGAACATCTATCTATGTGCTATTAGGTTCTAAGTTAGGATTACATATTATAGATAAAAGATTAGGCAAAACGTCTTAAAATACGTATATATTCAATATACATAATACGCACGGCCCAGTTCTACCGACAACATGCAAACCATAATAATACAGCAACAAATGCACTCTAAAGCATTTAAGCAAAAACCCTATAACTATCAGTAAAAATACTTCGCTATTAAGGTACGAATGTAGGTTAAATTACACTGGAATTGCCACATTGTCTACAATTTACTGGCATCTGTAATTATTTAGAATGGAACGTGGAATATGCTTTGATTGCACCATGAAATGGCAGGATAACTGTGGTTACATCACTAATTCATAAAAAAATTATTACATACATAAACTCACGCTTAAAGCCCTAAAGGATTAGGTAGAAGGGTCGCTCATGCCAATCATATCCCGCGAAGAATATTTTTGTCGTAATATGTGACTATCTGAATACAATGGTGGTGATGTTTGTATTATTCATATCTGAAAAACGGTTTGCATGCTCCTCTATAAATAAAAAATACATTGTCGAAGCCACATACCCTTCAGTTGAAGCTTCCTTTTTATAAAACTTCTTATAAAGGTCTGGATTCTAACGATGCGTAAATGTTAAAATTGGTACAATGTGTAGTTTGACAGGCAGTTTATCACTCCTCAATGGGAGAGGTCGGCTGAGCCTTGACCTAATAATTATTTTTTCGTAAAATACCATTTAGTTAATGTGTTTTTCGGTTAGGGTAAGCATACGATTGGAAATATATTCTGCGTCAGATTGTCTTGTGAAACTTTTCAACAATATTTTAGTTGATAATCTGGCATTTAAGTTGTGGTCTATTGCAATTTTTTTTTTGCAAAATTTGCATTTCCTTTGTGTTAGAAGTCTCTTATACTACCACCTGGCTTCGTTTTCGGTCGCAGTCTTGATATACCCCGTATAACGTATTTATAGATAGCTAGGCTAGGTAAATAAATGAACATATCTATCTTTGTTTATTGAAATATAGAAATGTAACGACATAGCAATGGTAGCTATTTGAACCTCTTGTAAAAGATAGATAGGATATAGAGACCGGCCCTTACTCGATACGGGATACACAACATGATTCCAGACGCAACATAATTATTGTATGGGCTATTACGCCTTTGCATTTTTTATCCTGCTCTCTATCGAGGTTTATACGACTAGTCTTCTATTAAAAACTGTTTACTTCTAAAGAACTTTCGTCAAGACTTTCGAACTATTTTGCATATTTTTTTATCAGGCCCAGGTGATAAGAGTGCAAGGAGCCGTGACGACCCCAGCGATCCTGTGGGTGGTGGGCGGCCCCGGCAGCAACAAGGCGACGCTGTGCCAAAGAGCCGTGGCGCAGAGGACTGGCTGGACGCATTTTAGGTAACTTGTTACTTTATTTGATCCAAATTGTATCGAGATTTTTAGCAGCTGATCGCTCTAGAAAAATATGCTTTGATAAGAACTGGCCTGCTGTAAAATTGAGAGGGTTATTAAGAGCGATTAAAAATGTTGATCAACCATTCTGGTGCAGTGCAAGTTTGTACAGTAATACAGATTTCTTCAGGGACTTTGCTTTTACCTTAAGAGTGAGCGATAATGAAATACCACTACTTTCAAAAATACATTCACGGACTTTAATTTTATCCTCATTTTTTAAGTATGTCATCATTCAAAAATGTATTCTCAAACCTCCGACGCGGAAACGCCACCTTATCATCCGCTAGATTTATCTAACAAAACTTTACACGTTACTTCATCTAACTACCTGCCTCACCCTCCCCTTCACCCTCCAGCCTAGGCCAGCGTCTCCGCGCCCTAGCAGATTCTGGCGGCGGCCCCGCATCAGACGGCGCGCTGGCCCGCGCGGCCATCAGTGGCGGCGAGCTGGCCTCCACCGAGCTGGTCAGCAAGCTGGTGAGGAACGCCCTCACTGACGCCTCCAGGAGCGGACATGGTCTCGTGCTGGATGGATATCCCAGGGATCTGGAGCAGATGGAGGAGTTTCAGAATGAGGTTAGTTGATGGATTGAGAAAGATCCGTTTGGTTGCTTCTAGTGCGTAAGAACTTGTTCAAATGTTGTGTTGTTACGTTAGTATCGATATGTCATAAAGCTTATTAGAGTCAGTCTGAACTTAAACTTTTATATAGTGAAATACATTAGGACCATGTTTTCTCAAGTATGTAATTTTGCCCCATTAAACTTTTATCTCTAGTAGTTAATAGTTATGAAACAGACTCATTGCCTTATCTAGTTATTGCCCCTTTTGAATACCGTCCTCTGACCCTCCCCGAATAACTTACAAGGGTTTAGGGGTAAAATGGTAAGGCAATATCTTTACAGATGATTATCGACTGCCAAAAAACATGATATTATTCGACGAGCCCATAACTCTACTACAAATTATCCCCTCATATGTTTCAGTACCGGGTACTGCCTCGCATGGTCCTCCTGGACTGTTCGAAGCTGCAGCTAGGCCGCGGTAGAAGAGACGACTCCGTGGCCGCCTTCCGGAGAAGACTCGAAGTGTTCCGGGAACTCAGTCTGCCCATGTTGAAGAGCTTGGACCAGGAGCATCGGCTTGTTATTGTAAGTGATTAGTATAATGTAATTTCTGAGAAATACAATTGTTTTTATTTTGTTTGCAAGCTTTTAGTGTTGGTTGTTTTTACATGGTTTTAAAGAATAAGATTTGGGACGACAAAGGACGCATTTTCATTTACTACACAATTTTGGTCAAAATTTTACATTGATTTTTATTCCTAGTAAAAATCCCATTTTACTATTATTATTCTAAAGATGACATCAATGAATTTTGATGATACGTCTATACGCACATGAATGATATTTTTGTGTGAAACTAATATTTCTTTCAATTCCATTAAAGGTTTTGTATAAAATTTGACGAAACCTTACTTATATTTTGTAGGTGGATGGAGACACCGACTCCTCCGAGGTGCAGGCAGAATTCACACGAATACTGCTGGAAGAGATGGAGAAGGCTGACGTCATTGCCAGGATTCCCAACGCGGACCAAACGCGGCCGCCACAGATCGCAAAGCCTAGAGCTGGTATGTGGTATACACGTTTTTGAGAGTGTTCAAGTACAATGTATCCATCATACTTACGGTATCTCTGGCTTATTTTGTACTTCTTATATTTATTTTTTACTAGCTTCTGCCCGCAAACTTCGTCAGCGTGATTAACTTTATTTGGTATTTCTCATCCCATCCCGTCCCGTCCCGTTATATCCCGCCCGTCCCGTCTCATTCTTCTCATTTCTTAATTTTTCGGGATAAAAGATAGCCTAAGTGTTAATTCATGGTGTCAGCTACTTCCATACCAAATTTCATACAAATCTGTTAAACGGTTTTTGAGTTCATCGCGCACAACCGCACAGACAAACAGACAGACAAAAATTCTAAAAATCATTGTTTTTATTACGTTAATTAATATAGACCCCCATATTAGTTTTTCTCATTTATCTTCCATAATACAAAGAAACATCCTGTATGTAAATGCAACATATACCAGTTTTTAAGTTTAACCTGCACCAATATAAATGTGAAAACAGCCTCGCATTTCGTGCAGTGGTTTTTGCGTAATGCGCAAGTAAATAAAAAGAAACATCCTTTATGTAAATGAAATATATACCAGTTTTTAAATTGGACCTGCAGCAATACAACTGTGAAAACCGCATCTCATTTCGTGCGGTAGTTTTTGAGTAATGTGCAGGCAATCAAAAAGAAACACCCTGTATGTAAATGCAACATATACCAGTTTTTAAGTTGAACCTACAGCAATACAACTGTGAAAACCGCATCTCATTTGGTGCAGTAGTTTTTGCGTGATGCGCAAGCAAACATACAGACAGACAGACAGACAGACTGACAGACAGACAGACAGACAGACAGACAAAAATTCAAAAAAAAATTGTTTTGGCTTCTGTTACTGTTATAAAGACCCCCCGCGTTAAAATTTCTCAAATATCTTCCATGTACAGACATCGACCATTTACATTTTTATTATATGTATAGATGTATAGATTGTTTATTATAATAGATCAATCAACCAAATATCCTAGTTGAGATTAAAAAATTTGAAGTTGTCGACATTCTTATTCATAAATTTAGAAGGATAGGGATTAAAAGAGGAGCAAAACAAAAAGCTATTACTTTAGAGTATTGTCGTGTATACGAGTAATAGATTGCCAAATATGTGTGAATATAGAAAAACCTCATATGTTACCAGACATGTCAAAAGCAACCGACGCTATTATTTTAGTGTGTTGTCGTGTATACCAGATTGCCAAATATGTGTGAATAAAGAAAAACCTCATGTTAGCAGACATGTCAGCGGTGCAGCAGTTCGCGCACGCCATGTCTCGCATGGGCAACGGCCACGCCAACGGCGCCGTGCGAAATGGCACCATACCCAATGGCAACGCACACACACCCACCACCAATGGATTCATCGGCATGCACAATAACAAAGTATGCACCAGTTTAATGGTTTCTTAGATTTACGCGAATGTTACACATTGAAATAAAACTATTTTATACGGATTTTATCGCGATTTGGTTTAATTTTTACATTTTTTAACTTCCCGACGTTTCGATTACTTTACAGCTTTCGTGGTCACGGGGCGGACTGAGGTATTAGTCATCCGCTCAGTGACTGTTACAATTTAACTACCCTTAATTTAAGACCACGAAAGCTGTAAAGTAATCGAAACGTCGGGAAGTAAAAAAATGTAAAAATTAAACCAAATCGCGATAAAATCCGTACAAAATAGTTTTATTTCAATATGCACCAGTTGTTACATACTGGACCCTATTATTGGAATCAAGTATAACAGCTTACATAATAGGTCCCATTTAAATGTAATAATGACTAATCCGTGGTGCTTTACAGCTGTCTTCTCTGGCTGTAAATGTCTTTATGCGAGGCTATTTACCTCTTTAGTTCATTGTTTTGTCACCCGCTTTATTAGGGAGCGAAGTGGACAATAATTTATTTCCAACTCCTCCTATTAATTTAACTTTTTGATTGATTTCGTTGCGGGTTAAAGACAAGTTAGACATTCCCGGAGACTCGCTGAGCTTCAATGCTCAGTGTCATTAAAATGCGTGCCACTGTTGATCCTGGCTTACAGGAGTTGCAGTGGCGGGTGTGAAGGCGGGACAGTCTCCTAAAATACTGAACCCTCTTCATTAAGAATAATCTCTACGTACTACTGGACATATTTAGACTTACCATGTTATGTCTCAGGATGGCGAGTGCAGTGGAGTGCCAAGCAATGCTTTGTAATTCATGGTGTTTGGTTTGCATGAGCGTTTGGTTTTCATGTTGGATTCATGAGCGATGACCATCAGGCGAATGTCATGCTCGTCTCGCCATTCAAACCAATAAAAAAAAATACCCCTACCATTTGTGGTGCGCAAGTAAAGCTTATTAAAGCGATCTCAATTATTTTAAATTTTTTTTTTTGGGACATTCAGTTATTTATCATCATCAGACTGCCTCGGTGGCGTAGTTGTACTACGATACGACTACAAAGCTGAGGTCTCGGATTTGAATCCCGGGTCGGGCAATGATATTGGGTTTTTCTTTTCATTAGTCAGGAATTTGTGCCCGATATGGCGATAGGCTCACCCCCTATCACATCATGGGACGGAACATACAATGCGAAATGTGGGTGTCCTGGTGACGCTTCTGCCTACCCCTTCTGGGATAAAGGCGTGAGTTTATGTATGTATTCGAACCCGAGACCTCAGCTTTGTAATAATACCGTAGTACAACTACGCCATGCAGTCAACTAGATAATTTATATTATTTATATTAACTAGATGTTTATTTTTCTAGGTGAAGCCGATAACGAAAGTGTCGAAGATCCCCACGATATCGCAGATGACGCACGACGACGTGCGCAGGATGTACGAGCAGAGCTCTGGGGAAGTCACCATGAACACGCACATGTGAACCAATAACTCAAAGTCAAAGTCAAAGTCAAAATATTCTTTATCCCCTCCGGTGTCCATGTATAGACAATAGACTTTTTGACAGATCTACATAATAGAGAATAATAGAAAATGTCACATAAATCTTGTCAGGGAGCCTAGTATGAGCTTCTTGGACACCGGAAGGGATTTCAAGTAGTCTTTTACAAGATCTTTTGAATCGTTAACTACAGCTAGAAGCAACAGAACCAGCTCTATGTACTACGTGTCCTCAAATTTCCATTAGTTTGAAGAGTTGAATGAAATGTGAAAGGTTGGTGTTGAGGTTAAGCATTTTCCGGAAAATTCTAGACAATGAGTTGAAAATGGATAAAAGGATTCATAAAAGTATTTGAAGTGAGGGTAGTATCAAACTATGGGTCGATGAGAAAAATAGAGATACATAGATTGTGCTTGCTTGTGACGTAGATGTGAGTATTATGTATCTATAAATTTTCTGGAAAAAATCTTCATATTTTAATTTACTTTTTTCAATGGTTTCATCAATTAAATCTTTTAATCTTATTTACATAGGCGTACCAGTTGCGCAGTCATAATATTTAAATAATGCTTGGCAAGTGTACTAAACACGCGATATTTTTGGGACACCTAGTACATAAAAATAGGGTGCAAGATTGTTGTTGAACAGTGCCATCTATCGATAAGCTTGTGTAACTTTCAAAGTTTCCTCAGAAGCAGGACTTCGGGGTATAAAAATGGAGGTACAACCTCCCCTATTTATTAATTCTCACTTCCCCACCCTCCTCACATCTGCAGCCATCTGCAGTCTTAGTGTAGTTGTAAAACAATTTGAAATGTGCCTAATACGATATACGTAAGAGTTAAGAAAACTGGGAAACAAAATTTTTACCGTAGATTAATTATTACACTGGTAAATTAGGTAGTAACAAATTCACTTAGAAATTATATTTAAACAAATTTATAAATTGGTCGTTTAATATACTGCGTATTAGTTTCTTTATTGTTTCGTACACTTTGTAAAATACTAGTATTTTTGCATAAAATTGGATTAATTTTTAAACAAAAATGTCGGTTAAATTAGTCGTAGTGGAATGCTTGCATTCCAACTAGTTGGTCAACCATCTTCACGTTCCAACTGTTCGTTGGCAGGACCAATTGTCACTATGTACCTACATTGTTATTTCGATAAAATGAAACGGTATTATATTTTAGAGTAATTTTTTATAATGTATTTTCTCACTAAATAATTAGAAACGTATAAATAATTAGAATAACGAACAACGCACACAAATATTAAGTGCCTTAGCGTAAGATATATTTATTTATAAAGTAGATCATATTTACAATTTGTAGAATAAAAATATGTATACGATTAAATTGTTTGATATAAGTTAGACTTATGACACAATATAGTTAAATATTGCTGTCGGTTCGTGGTCGTATTCTCACAAACCACAGAGTAATCAAAATGATATCTATTAAATAAGTATTTTATAAATTAGGAAACCTCTCATAATCAATTCCGTAGTTGTTGCGTTCTTATAAATATTTTAGAATATTAATTTACGACCTATAAATGTTTTGTCTATAACAGAAAAACTACTAAACGTCAAACGGCTATATTTTTGTAAGGGGACTTTCAAATGTTCGCATGTATTTGATGCTGTAGAAGTAAATCTGTTACCCATCGTATGGGTGATATAGGCGGTGTAGGCAGGCTCGTCACGAAATAACAGAAATGAAGGGTTGTTTTAGACATACTTTATGTTTTATTGCTTGGATCTGGAAGGGATGTAGGGGGCACCGTAACAATCTCGACAAAACGCACTAATAATCTTGAATAGGGCATGGATATTCGTAAAACCAGAGCTGTTCGTCTTTATTCATCAAATAAAAGCGAACATTAGAGTGGTCCTTAATATTTACTTGGAATTATATTTCTTTATATAAATAAATATGTAGTTCAACATAGTCGCAGGAAAAAAATACAATAATTGTTATAGATATCACAAAGTTACTTCTACATAAACATAATCAACATGCAATGAATCAATTTACATTGTTGACACCTACAATAAGCTTACTATAATAAAATAATAATATTTTCGGCTATGTTTTTGCAAAACCTCACCGAAACTACTACCGACTATCCCGTCGGAGAGACAGCGTGAGCATATATATGTAAGTTTAATATGTCTGTCTATAGTCATACTGTATGTTGTTATTATGTGTGTTGGTACAGGGATCTTAGTTCGTCAGTGTCTGTAAAAATAAAACATTTTTGTATCGGTATATAAGTCGTACGATAAAAATTGTAAAGTTTGGAACCAAAGAGCGAAAGAATTGTGAGCGGTGAGAAACGGGTTTTATAATAAGCGCCTTAATGTATGTTAATGATAATTGTCTACACAGCAGGCGTCGAAACTAAACAATTCATTATAAAATATTTTTTTTGTAAATTAAAGAAAACAGTTTAAGGTTGAAATTTATAAATGCAAATAAATTATTTAGAGTAAAGATTTTTTAAAGGCGTAATTTCGTCTCAGTTGCAACATGTAACTTTGGCCATGTCGTGACAAATGCTTGACGTCATCAAAGTTACAGTTACGTCAAAGTTACTTATTGCAATAGAGCCTAACATTTACTCAGAGGGCGCCTGCATGACACAACGATTATTAAATAATGAAAACAAGGCCCAATTCGCACACACTATTACTCAGTAATATCGTACCTAGTCACTTAAGTACAAAATCTAGTCTAGAACCGCATCCCTAGTCTATAACTAGATATATCACGTAGTTACTATCACTATACAGAGGCCAATCTAGATTTAGACTTAAGTAGTTGGAATAGATATAACGGAAATTTAACAATGAATTTTTCACATAAGTGCACTTTTTGTATAAATATTTAAATTTTATAAAAAACATATTGGCTAATTTGCGTTTTGTTATTATCAATATTTAACAATGTATAATTTTGAAAATATTTATTTTACATGTAATAGAAATGGGTATCATAAATACTAATTTGTTCAATATCAAAATAACTGCCTATAGTAACTCTACAGTTTCGGCTACATGCATTTGTAATGTTGCAATAATTTACTTAAAGAACATAATATTCTTTTATGATTCTCTCAGAAGACTTACAATCATTGTATGAAAATTGTATAAATAATATTATATCAATACAGCCATGATATTCCATTTCTTGAACATTATTACACTTAATATTTATTGTAGTTTGCATATATATTTTTGGAATATTACGTTTCGTTATTGTTGCATTACAGTCTGTAATATTTTTATAATGGAATTGAGATTAAAATATGTATATTTTTTGTTACGCAATAAATAAAGAATATCTTTTTAACAAACTTGTATTTTTAATAAATTTATTATTAAAAACAAACAATTTTTCGACTTAACGTGATTATATTGTACTTAAAGTGATTAACTTGACTTAACGTACTTAATTATATTTTCTGCCCGCCAACTTTGTCTGCGTGATTAACTTTATTTGGAATGTCACATCCCGCCCCGTCCCATCTCATTCTCACTCAAGGCATGTAATCCAATCCTATCCCATCCCTTTGAGTATAAAAAAAGTAACATACATATTGGGATTCCTTCGTCATCCCACAGAAACACTGTGTTTTTTTTTTTTCGGGATATAAGTAGCCTAAGTGTTAATCCCGGGTGTGAGTTACCTCCATACCAAATTTCATCGAAATCCGTTAAGACGTTCCTGAGTTCATCGCGCACAACGGCAAAGACTAACAGACCAACATTCTAAAAATCATTGTTTTGAGTTCTATTGAGTTAATACAGACCCCTCATATTATTTTTTCTCGTTTATCTTCCATATACAGACATCGAGCGGTTACAAATTTATTAAATGGATAATTAATTATACATACATAATATATGAAATACGTATTATTTCACGGCAAAGCAAGCACTTATAATCAATTTTCTACGATACCTACCTACTATTTCTGTTGAAATATACATAATTACAGTAACTAATGCAATAAATTTGCTAACAGCTACATGCAAAGAAAACGAATAGAAGGTTAAAATCCTGATTGATTGTTAAATATAGGTAGTTGCATGTTTTACCTATGTAGTAGATAATACAATATAATAATTATTATTTTATTGTAATGCAACTATGCCTGGAGATTTCTCCAACATTAAATTTTAATTCGAGCTGTCAGGGGTAAAAGGTAGGTAAGATATTATAGTTTGTATAACTCAAACCCCTCAAAAAGTATGCAACCATGTTGTTGATTCTAACACATTCATGCCATTCATGGGGCGTTATGCCGACCAGAGCCAGCATCTGCCGCCATTTCATTTTATCCATAATAAATTGTAAGATGTTTAGGTTATATGTCTGTAGCATAGACCTCAGCTTGGTGTTGTCGGTGTAGACTGTAGACTAGAGTTGCTTCCATTTTAATGTCTGTTAATATCAACCAGTCTTTCCTCACGGTTAAACGCACAAAATTACTAACGATATTTGATATCTATGTTATTTACCAATGTTGTAAAATATACCTAATCATATTTTTCAGGAAGTTACTTTTGATTTATACATATTAGAAAATCTCGTTATATTTTTGTTTCTGAAACACTTGGTTTCAGAACGCACTTAGGTTAACTTTACGATCACAGTTAAAGTCTGATTTATAACTTTATTAAATCACTTCTATCTTTAGGCGAGTTATACTCTTGGCATGAAGAATGTGCAGATAAATCTCAAAATGCGCTAAAGTCGCCAATAAATGGCCAAAAGGCCAGCGTTTCTAGGTTAGGGCGGCACCGGCGAAGTGCTTCCCGCCCGAGTTTTCCCGCGCTACGGAGGTCGATTATCGGCTGTTTGGCACAATTTCCATGGCCTTGACCGAGCTCGGAACCGCAGTTGGTCCGCATTGCTCGCACGCGGAGGACGTGTCGCGTGTTCTAAATTTAAATCCTTTGGATTGTACGCGCTTCACTGAAAAATGGTAAGTCGATCTTATATAAATTTATATTTATATGATAATCGCAAATAAAGAATTAGATAAGTATAAAATCATAATGTTGTGTTATAATAGTGCGTGAATTTCGATGTTTTGGTACAGTTTTTAATAATACCAGTGTTACGTCACAATCAGTCGAGAATAGAATGTGAGAACACAGATTTTTTCAATAAAAATAGAACCGGCGATCGTCTGTTCAATCTCCATAGCAAAGAAAAGTAAATACCTGATTAATATAATTACCAGTTATATTAATTCAAAGATACCTACTCAACTTTTAAATTTTAATTTTTTTTTCTTTGCTCCGATTACCCTCTAAGAGTATTTAATAGTTGTTATATATTGATATATATATATTTCATAGAAATATGTAAAAAAATAGACTAAACTTTGCAGAATTAGTATCGATCAAATATTTTAAACTAACTTCATTTTATTGTAGTCCCAAAATAGCATCTCATATCGGAGGGGTACTTCATTACAGCAGACGACGGCAATATTATAATGTCTTTGTCATTTTGGAGACCTTGACATGAATGAAAAATATTCTTGGATTAGTTTTATAACGTTACCTCATCGCAACTTTTGTAAACTATTTAAAGAATGATATAACTATGTTACAACATAAAATAGGTAGATCTTGGAACTAATTTTGTTTTAAATTTATTTTTGCAGTTTTAGATTTATTTAGATTCTTAAAAAAAATATTAAAACAACAAAAAATATAAACGTCATACGGTCTTAATTTTACTTAAGGCTGAAATATTGTAACCCTGTCAATAATTAATTGTTTCACTACAAAAACTTCAAATAAATAATACCTAACTCCCCAATTATCTAGAAGTATGGGAATTCCTCCTTAATTAAGGGCCAATTGCACATACTAACTTTGCCCATAACTTTAAATTTGAAAATGTCAATCCCATACATTAGCAATGTCAAATACGTCACAAATGTATGGCGATGAAAGTGTCAATTAAAGTTATGGTCAAAGTTAGTTTATGCAACTGAGCCTAAGTTATCATAAATCTGCAATAAACCAGAGGTCCCATTATAAACCACTAAATATTCATATAGCTTCGCGGATGGCACCGTTCGTCCCGTCGCGTCGCGTCGCATTAATCAAATTCGTGAATCCCCCTTCCCTATTCGGCAGTTTCCTATTGCCGTAGAGGTCATCAAACAACTGTCTCTATAGTTTATAGTAACTACTAACTAGTATTGATTTTATCAATGAATCTATAAATAGAAATGTAAGACGCCTATAGATAAGTACTTTAGATTTACATAATTATACATTAAATATAATTTTAGCCGGGATTAAGAAAGAGAGCTCGCTGCTTCCAATAATATTTTATTTGATTTTACAAAAGTATTCAGTACTGTCTCCAACAGGTCACTGTGGAAATCATTGGGGGAGGCCTATGTTCAGCAGTGGACCTTCTTTGGCTGATAGATGGATGGATGGATTCAGTACTTTTGCCATTTAAAATAAGATTCGAAAGTATATACCGAATCATTTTATTTTTATAATGTTTTCATGGTTATTAAAACTATTTATTTAATGTATTTAAAGTGATAATAGGCCATGATTGTGGTGTCGTTTTTGTTTTATAATTGAAAAATAATGAACAAAAGTGAAAAGGTCATCATAAGTCAAGTCTAAGTAATAACATTGATTTGAATTATCTTCGTTGATAAGATTGCGCGGGGGTATTAAATCTACATCGTAAATTGATAAGAATGCACATATGCAAGCAAACAAATAAATCTTATGTCACAATAGCTTGGTTTGTGGAAGAAATTTCGCAGTATTACTGTGGTGAAATGAACCTTTCAATTCAAGAACTTTTACGGATAGAAATCTTGAACCCTTTCATGCATCGGAAAGCACGTTGAGCCTTTATTCACACATATAGGGGTGTATAGCAGAATTCGTATAAACATTGTATTATAGTAAAGCAGACTAGAGAAATAATATTCCGAGTATTAGAGACATGAAGTCGTAAAGCCACTACACGATCACTACGAATAAAAAAATATTAAAAATATTGAAATGTCATGTGAAAATTCAACAATTTCAATCAAACTACATGAGAAAATAATTGATCTCATGATAGTAAAAAAATATACATTGGCTATAGTTTGGATTTAATTTAATAATTGTTAATAAATAAACAGTCACATATATAGTCCTGACCCCATATTAAGATCAATTAAGACTTGTGTCATGGGCATCAGAAGTATAATCTAGGAACAGTTCGCGAGGCATCGAACATACTTACATAAACTCACGCCTTTTTCCCAGAAGGGGTAGGGAATGGTGCTACCAGGATACCCACCCACGCCATATGTGTTCTGCTCATCATGTAATAAGGGGCGAGCCTATGGCCATATCGGGCACAAATTCCTGACTCCGGGCTGATAATGAATAGAAATATTCAATATCACTTTGCCCTCCCCGGAATTCGAACCCGAGACCTTAGCGTTGTAATCGTACTATAGCCCAGTTCTGCGCCACCGAGACAGTCATCCAACATGTAATTAGTGCAATTAATATCGTCCTGTCTTCACCTATAGGCACCTAGTGTAACGTTGACTTTGTGCGTAAATTCTATCAATAAATGTGATACAATTTCAAATGGCTTTTAACGGTTATTAAATAAATTGCTCGGTATTGTCTATCCGGCTCCATTTATTTTTGTTTCATTGTTATTAGCAATTTTAATCGCCTTCGTGTCGCCTTGATATGTGAGTCGCATCGTGTAACATACACGATATGATGATACAAAATGCGAGATTTTAATTTCGATTCCCAGATCTGGAGAACCATTTCGCGTGAATATTCATTTGCAAAAACACTTTTTTTTTCTTTTTTAATAAATAAGTAAATAAATACATCCAACAGTCACATACATAGTCCTAACCCCACACTAAGATCGAGTCGTGTGTCGCGGGTATCAGAAACTACGAGAGACTTTTCGGTCCAACAATCACCTAGAGCCGAAAAAAATACCTGTGGAACATACAAATATTTGTTTCGGTGCGGGGATCGAACCCGCGGCCTCTCGTTTCACAGGCGGCGTCTAACCAAATGCGCCGCGGAGGCTGAAAAAAATGTCGGCAACCATAACGCAGTTTTTACGTCATGTATCATAACACCAGTCGCCGTTAAAATGTTCAGCTGATGTCAGGTTTAATTTCCTATCCAATACACTCGTTTTATTAATGAAGAAACCGACATAAAATCTTCCTACGTTAGCTATAAGAAAAGGCACCTAAGAACCCTATTAGTTCAGTCAATAGAAGTACCGAATGACAACTGACATATCTTTCAATCGATAATCCGTCGAGCCCAGTTGTCACCAATCGATCATTGACTATGGCAGTCTTTGTTAGGTATCAACTTAGCTACAAATCATAAATACCATTTGCTGGCTTAAGACGAATCTAATGTTACAAGATGGACAGAGGCCGTAATAATAGTTGCAGCAGCCGTTTTTAATAGGACACTAGAATTTGGAGAAGTCCTATGTTTAGTAATGAATGATGACTTCTTCTTGAAGTGGTCCTCCAATTAGTGAAGGTTGACAGTTATCACGGCTCAGCATACTATCCCTTGTGACAGTCTTTTGAGAGGCGAACTAGTTTTGCGGCGCTCGTAATCCTGTCTCCTGGCTAACTATGATTAAAAAGTCTGGATCCACAAACGAGAAATATTTACATACAACACATATCAAAGGATAGACAGATAAGCTATCCTCCCACAGATATTCGCAGATGTAAACGGAATCAGACGCAATATCACATAACCTTGTATACAACGCTTTCTCCAAAATAAATCCAGTAGGAACTCGTGTTCCCCCGGGAATGAACGTGCTTTGGCTCTCAACCAAGTGTTCTGTGATGTCTCAGTGGTTATGAAAGCCTCGCACGGTTGCGCCAAGGTTCCATACGTGCTCGTGTTACTCTGTGCTGCGTGGTTGGAGGCGGTTCGGTTCGCGGTTGAGGTCATTTTCGAGGTACTTGTAGATTTTAAAGTGCTGTTATTTATTATAGAGTTTGAACTTATATGTAAGCGATTAACACTGTCAGACCCATGGTCTTATGCCTGGAATATAAGCGACTCGTGTCGTCCTTAACTCCAGGAAAAAAGTACTTTTAAATAATAACATTATGGCAGCTAACGACCTTGGTAAGTCGCTGACTTTTCCAAGGTCCTAAGAGCATGATAATCATTTATTTAGGTACTATCAAATTATCCTTATTGAGAATACTGAAATCGATAAAGTAATGACATGTGTTTGTGACGAAGAAACATGTGTAATTTTCACGAGTTCTAATTTTGATCCAGTAACAGGATTAATTACTCAAATCACCCAATAGAACAGTTATTTGCGTTGATGAGAAATTAACGTTTTCTTCACTAAGCCTGCTGGAAATAGCACACATTTATAAAATTCACTGGACTTCAGACTGATGATTTACCTTCAAAAAATTTTCTTAGGAATCTTATTAAGTGTAGCAATAACAACGAATACAACCCATAAAGTCCAGACCCGAAAATCCGTTGATCCCGAAAATATACTAAAATGCGTTTCAAAAACAATATAAATACAAAACAAAGTCAAAATGAAACAGTTAACGAATTGTACGACAGGCATCATAAAATTTTGGCGCGTGCGACAAGGGCGCCCTCTGCGTAGGCCGTAGAGTCACGCGGAGGAACCTCGGCCGGTGTCAATGTGAGACGAGACGGAAATAGATCGCATCAGCTGGGCTGAGGATGCATTCACTATTGAAGGGATTTGTATCTCTATAAGTTCTACTGTTAAGATATAAAAGATTTGAGAAAAGTTCGTAGCTCATAAGAGATCGATTCTGGTCAGACGATATTCAAACAGAGCGCTGTATTAATTTTTAGGGAAGCTCTATGTTCAACAGTAACCACTGTGAATAGAATAACCATTCTGTGATTGAAAATAGTACTAAAATATTTAGTTAATATTAGGATCGGCGGAGCTTGGGCTTACCTCATTCATTCCTAGCCTCAGGTAAAGGCCCACCAGTCTGCAAATGGTTACCACCAGTTTTTATTATTAATTTGTCGAATACTGCTAAACGTAGACCTCCTTAAGTTAGCGCCAACTTGGTCACTGGCACCATTCGGTTTGTGATATCTTTTTTTTTTTTTTTTTTTTTTGCTACTTTATTCACATAAAATATTTTATATTTACATTCTGGTGTATTCAATGCCACATAATTTTGTTTCTGAAAAATACTATAACCTTTACATCTGAGAACGTGTGAATTTAAACATTATCGTGTTGATGCGCCCGTACGTCACACCTCACGAGTCGAGTTTATAATTATACAGTAACACTACTGTCTGTATCTGTAATACAATGTACACTGAACTCGAGTATTTTTACAAAAAGAACAGGCAAATCACGAAATAAGAACGTGTGTAGAATTGATGCCAAAATACGAGTACTTTTTTATTGCGAGAGTAAATTATACCTGGGTACTAAAATACTAGTTCGCTTATATAGTAAACCGTATTTTATGATCCTGATACTAAATGGCTTTAGCTCAAGATGAACAGCAACCACGAACCCTGAATAAAATAATAATATTAAATATGAATTTTAGAAGTCAGAGTACATGCATAATAGTGGTAGCTCTAAAATTGCGTATTAAGAAAATAATCTAGAACTTCCTGACACGAGACAAATTATTAGCTTGTACATTTACGACGGCACGTTTTCGTTTCAAACACATTTCATTTATTTTCACCGTGATCGCATCATTAGTGCGACCACAGAACCGTTGAAAACTGCGACAAACTACATCCTTTGCCCGCCATTTCGCCAGGAAGAATGAATAATTAAATACAATAGTAGCCAACATCCCTCCAAAATTATCCTTTTTACCGCATTAAAGATACCTCTTTCCTTTTCCCATCCTAATTTCTTTACTTAAACAAAGGAGGAAACATAAAAATACGGACGACTATCGATTCGCTGCAGTCTTGCCAATTCGTTCCGATCAATATTGCGGCAAATCGCTACAGTATTTTTGCAATAAACAGTAAACTTATATCAATTGTCAAACAAGAATTGAAATATAGGTTTTAGAACTGAATGCTATTGTTAACAAAATATTTTTTAAAACGTTCACATTCCAGGAACAAATTTTCTGGTTCCGATGTCTATTTTTAAAAATACACAATGCTGGGATCATAAATAATAGTGTTAGTCCATGACATTTTTCCAACATAAAATGTTTTTTAAGTGCACCGATATCAATGTTACTAAATGTTTATTTACATACTACATAGGCATGGTGTGGTTATTTTTAGTAGGAGGTGCAACTGCTCAATAATAATCTACATAGTTTTTTCATGAAAGTCTGCAGAATTTTAAACTCTAGGTAATTAGTAATTACCTAAACAAAAAAATATACCGAGATTTAACAAAAAAAAAAAATTATAGTACTGCAGTGACCCGCACTGCAGTAACATTGTTGATTTATGAATAATAATCACGACATCCATGGTAGCTTGCAAGTATTCTGCAATGTAAAATCGATTTTATAAACCTATTTCAACTTCACTAATGTATTATAAGATTCAATAAAACTATCTAAGTTAACGGTAACGATGCCAAAGTATTATTAAATTATTATTAGATCAATCCTTGGACGTCCTATTATTGGGCTTTTACTGTAGTGTACTAAAAGTGCTGAGGTCGGGATCTTGCTCAAAACCGAATGAATAATGAAAAATGCTGATTTTGTTGAAGGAACATCGACAAGAAGTGTTGAATTAAGGGACTGGAAATTATTATTATAAAGAATAAAGATTAAACTGATTATTCTAATAATGGTCTCGGTCTCCATACAATACTCCGCGTCCATCACCTTGAGTAATAGAAATACTTCATACAACAAACTATTTAAAAGCAAACAACATGTCAGTTAGACTGTCAGGTGTCAAAATTTCCGTAAAAATGTTTCTGAAATAGAATTAGAATGGAGGACAAGCTGTGTCACCCCTGCGAGCAGCCGAAGATTGACAAGTTGCCGGCGTGCCCATTGTTATGCCGATCGCCGAAATGCAAGGCATATCAGGGGCCGGTTAGATATTTCCATAAATTTACAGATACAAAAATTGCGTACGAAAATTGCGAAGCTTAGATCAGTCACTTTCTTGTTTACTTGAAGGGTTCCCAACGCCAATTTTAATACAGCTCTTTGCTATCCAATTTCCGAACTGGTTAAAATGATGGACCGGTTTATTTAGATATAAATAATGTACCCAAGTTTTCAAACGTCCGTTCCACACGTTCAGTCTAATCATGGTTACATCTAGCAGTGTTGTTGTTTGGGATTACTAAGTGGCTTTGTTTACGAAGCAGTCTTAAGGCTTACGCCTCCTATTTTGTAACATCTGCTGTTAAAAGCTTAAGTTCGATAACTCAATTTTTTTATAGATTGTCATTTAAATTATCCATGATTTCAGGCACCAATCGACACATCGAAGAAGCCGATCGTGTGGGTGCTGGGCGGTCCTGGTTCAGGCAAGGGCACGCAATGCGAGAAGATCATCGCCAAGTACGGCTTCACTCACCTGTCCACCGGTGACCTGCTGCGCGCCGAGGTGAAGAGCGGCTCCGACAGGGCCAAGTGCCTTACCTCCATTATGGAGCGGGGTGAGATGATCTGATGATTATAATATTAAATAATTAAGACCGCGAGGGAACCCTGTAGTGAAATTGCGGATTATAACTCCGAGTATAGTTGGAGAAGTCCGTGAGTTGTAGGGTTCATTTAATAAAGAAACTCGAAACAATATGACTGCATTAATGGTGAAACAAAAAATCGTGCTGTTGATCCCTGCATTAAAACAAAAGTATTGATGTCCTGTTTAGGTGATGTGGAAACGAAAATTTTGTTATAGTAGGTAACAAATAATGGTTTCTTAGTTTTAAAAGGTAACAAATAGTTACCGATGGCAGTATCTGTAAAAACATCTCATATGTGTGCCTATTTCAAACTAAAAGTTTACAAAAAACACTAAACATGAAAGACTTACAATTATTACAACAATCAAGAATCCCAGCATCACTATCTCAAAACTATTCCATTCCAGGTGAGCTGGTACCCAACGAGGTGGTGCTAGAACTGCTGAAGGAGGCGATGATGGCGCGCGCCAACGAGGCTAAGGGCTTCCTCATCGACGGCTACCCGCGCGAGAAGTCGCAGGGCATCGCCTTCGAAAACACCATCGCTCCTGTTACTGTAAGTTCTATCATGTATGACCCACTCTCCAATATCGCTGTCTTTTAGGTAGTATTGAGTCGCTAGCTCTCTCTCTATTCGTTTATGTTGCAATAAAAGGTTCAGCTAGTGTGATGATACTTCAGCCCGTATCATAAAAATGTCTTTGGGGTTTCTTGCAGTGTTTTTTAATCATAAGCATCTCTGACTTTTCAAAGTAAATTTTAGGTTACCTACATATTTTATTTTAATAAACGTCAGAATTAAATAAAAAAGTAACGGAGTTATGATGAGATGTCAGGAATAAATTAAACTAAATGTGTTCCCTCGGGATGACGCAGCGCGCTCGACGATGGCAATTATATTTTAAATTGGACAGATATTGCTAAGCCTGCCCTAAAAATCTAATAGGTAAGCGGAATTATTTGAGTAATATGCTGTGCCGTTTGTGCTGTATACATAACTATTAACTAGTTTTTTATATCCGGCATGTTAAAATTCGGTTTTGAAGAGTCTAAAAAAGCAATGTCAGATATTGACAGATAACCTATCACCCGCTGGTGTATATACTAGCTACTTAAAACCTGGTAACCATCAGGCGCACCATTTGTCATGCGAAAATAAAAAATAAAAAAATATGCTGTTATTAAGAATAAGGTTTCCTGAGTTACGAAAAAGGTCATTTCTGTATCGAAAACACCAGTAAATAATTTAGATACTCTTTAAGCTGAGTAATAAAGCCATTGGTTTAAATCTCATAGTTGACAACTGATAATTGATGATAACCGTGGACCATGACCAATCAGCCGAAATATTGCAAATGAAATATCTGTGAATAGAGACATTCAAAAATACTTGAAAATCATTTGAAAAATTCTAAAATATTGTGCGAATTATATAAAATTTTCGTGCAAAATTTCCAGTAAAATATGTTAACGTCTCGTGACATAATTCTATGTGCTCCCATTTAATAATTATTTTCAGTTATATTTAAATTTTATTGTTAATACAGACTGCGACCGAAAACGAAGCCAGGCGGTTGTTTTAGTGGTTACAAACACGATGCAAATAAAAATTTCGCCAAAACAGTGACACTTATTTTTATGCCTATTTCAGCTATGAACTTTCTCCAGCTGCAGAAGATATGATTACTCCCAAACCTCGACAGTACATCTTACCATCTAAACCTACCACTACAGAAACTCCTTTCACCATTTGCCTGGTCAATTGCAGGTGATAATCTACTTCGAAGCGTCCTCGGAGACGTTGACCAAGAGGCTGTTGGGTCGTGCGGCGAGCTCCGGCCGAGCTGACGACAACGAGGAGACCATCAAGCTGCGCCTCAAGACCTTCATCGACAACAATGAGCTGGTCCTCGCGCAGTACCCTGAGAAGCTTAGGAGGGTAAGTAATGCTCTTATTACTGTGGACTCTGAACTAGATCAGTGTTTTTATTATTCTGGTACGGCAAAGTATTAATATTAGTGGTATTTTTTTTAATTCTCGAAATAATATCTTTTGCTCGCCACATATATTATTCAAGAGTCAAGACCTTGTGATTGTACCTACATTGTATGAAAATAAATGATTTCTGATTCTGATTCTGACTCTGAAAGTGACTGCGCTGCACCTGATGGTTTAAGCGCCATGCCGTCGAAATAAAGCATCGAATGGTATCAGACGGTGGCCTCATGCCATGCTCAGTCAGCTACTTCTTCAAGTTACGGCGAAAGGACCCAGACGGAATGGTGGTGCGAATAGCTTGATTGATACCATTAAAGAGTTCATTGAGTCAGGATTAGTAAATGTACCTATAGCCTTTCTCTTTAGGGATACAGGCGTGAGCTTTGGTGTTTAAGCCGAATTATAGTACCCGCCCGACCGGAATTATTTTATTAGACCCGTTCTAAAAAGCCCGTAACATGGATGATTGACAATTCTAGAAATAATTATCCGTTGAAATAAAACTATTTTTTACGGATTTTATCGCGATTTGGTTTAGATTTTACATTTTTTAACTTCCCGACGTTTCGATTACTTTACAGCTTTCGTGGTCACGGGGCGGACTGAGGTATTAGTCATCCGCTCAGTAACTGTTACAATAGTTTTATTTCAATGTGTAACATTCGCGTAAATCTAAGAAACCATTATTGTAATAATAATTATCCGTGACAGCTCAGTTGCTTTGCTCATAACACTTCGTTCACAAAATAAACATAGCTTCATAATAACGTTATTTTCCAGATAAACGCGGAACGTTCCGTGGACGAGATCTTCGATGAGGTGCAGAAGATCCTCGACCCCATCGTGGCGAACTAGACTGCGCGCACAAATTTTTATTTTTCTACACCAATCTGTACATATTATCCATAATTTATACACATTGTTAATTAAATACAGCTTATTTTACGCGTTTTATTAAGGTATTTATTTTTCCTTGATTATTTGATTTTATCAATTGTTGGGGAAGCTTCAACAGTAGATTAAAGATTTCTTATGAATGAAGAGAGAGAGGCCTATATTTTATTTCGGGTATATTGGTTTGGTGTTAGAGTTAAGAAAGTGAACCAAGGATTGATTACATCAAGTAATATGACGATAACTTTACGTTTGACATTTCTTTATGGTGATAAAGATATATGGCTAAAGGTTAAAGTCTTTTAATGCAACGAGACCTAATTAAGAATAACATTTTAAGGATTAGTTAAATGATTGTTTTCATTTCATTTTCTAGTTACAAAACACAGGTTCTAACTCGAGACGAGTTGTATTGATGCAGTGTTCTATGCGGTAATCGTTATGAATGAAATAGGTTCGGAAGGTTCTGGGTTTGCTGTGCCAGCTCCCATTGCAGGACACAGTGCATACTTTATTGTTACATATTAGTAATTGTCTTTTTTAAATCCTCTTTTTGAACTTTGTTTTCCAACTGTAATATAATCCCCATCCGTGGGGACTTTCAAAAATAATAGTCGAAAATGAATAAGAAACCTTGTGAAATTATCACAATCTTTCCTATTTTACAATCTTCAAATGTCCACAATATTCCTATGTTTACATTCTGACACAGGATAGCCTACGATACAAAGTCCTCAGCCTTTTATATTGGTGGTTGAGAATCTTGACACCGCGATTCAGAAAACATTAAAAACTGAACAGCGCCATCTCTTGGGGGGTAATGGGGTTAGGCTCCATAAAAAGCTTTTTACATGACCTGTCACCATATATTAATGCTATTGGCTGCTCCAAGATCTAAATCAAATTAAATAACTGAAATTAATCACTAAAATATATTCATTTTCACATAAATCTGTTTACTTGAAAAAAATTTGTCTTACTTGCTAAGGCTCGATATTTCAATAATGAATAAACCAATAAGTAATCCATTAAATGAATTTATTCGTTAATTGAAAATCGGGCTCAATACAAATTGTTATAATAATTTGAGCTTTGACTTAAATCAATATATTCTTACAGAGTCCTCAACTGTGGTGTTTTTAATATAGATACACTTGTACCGACAAGATAAAAAAATACGGTTTCGAACCCAGGATACACCCTTCTGACCTTGAAGTTGTGTGTAATCTCACCAATAGTATTCAAAATAACTTGCTTGGTTTTACAACAAAGAAAACATCGTGCAGAATTTATAAATGAGTCGCAATGGCATACCACGAGTAGATGTGCTTTGACTAAAACTGGCCTGCTGTGGGATGCAGGCTTATGTGCTGGATTATTCTAAATGATAATTGTAGCAGACATGTACTCTGGGTCTTAATATGATTATATTGTGGAGGGTAGGTTATTCTGCGCCATAAATCAGTCAGCCGCTAACTCCCGTGTTTTATTAACGTTACAATTATTATGTTATACATTTCGGCTAACTCACAGAAAGTTTTAAAACCTATTTTGGTTTTAAAACTGTCTATGAATATGTTTGCAACACCTGTATAAATTCGCAACGAGTTTACTCCTTTACGTATAAGGTATAAAGGACAATGACTCTCATTCGTAAAGAAGACCGTGCAATACAGCAAAGTAATTTTATTTCACTGTTTATTTAATTTCATGTTTTTTTAAGTTTTCAGCCCTATTGAGGTGGCAGTTGGCACTAACGCACCTTTCACCTTTCTGCCAAGCCTCCCTGCTATAGGAAAATGTAGAATACATTCCACAAAGACGTGATGAAACGAGAAATTGCATAGCCCTTATACCATTATTAACTTGTAAAGATAAAAAAAACTGATAATTAAATTTTCACATTGTCACCATGTCAGTAACAAGTGTCTCCAAATAAAGACACCAAAATCAAGAACTTTACTCGCTTAGTACAAACTAAAAAAGTATTTCCTACTTGGCTAAAATCCTCCACATCGCTTCTAAATTAAAACCTTATTTGTCATTTGAAAAAATGCAATTGAGACTCTTATTTTAGTAGATTAATCTATTAAGCTTAGTAGTTATAGAATTTAGTGTCTAACTATGGGCCTAGGGAATAGTGCTTGCTCCTGTTCCCTCTCCCTCTGGCGCACCGCCACAGCAGTCTCCACGAGTAAGTACAAGCACTTGAACTGATCCCGGTCACTCCCATCCGACATATAAGGCACCACCTGGAGTTACAGGACCCCGTTAAAACAGCCAAATATTAAAAAAACAAAATTTACAGCTTCCAACTGCAGGTGATGCCGGTATTAAAACGTTTAAAAAACTTAATTACAATGAAAAAACAGTTAATTTCATACGCTTTATTACGAAACAAACGACAACAAAAACGTTCATTCTCTTACAAAATGATAGTTTTCACAGAAAATACAGTTTTAACACCGACCTCTCCTACATTTATTTACATAGCGTAGAATCAAATTCTTAGCAACTAAAACTAAATGGAATATTAAAAACATATTTTAAACAAAATGTGTGATTTGTAACAAATAAAATGTGTGAAATTGATCTCCTTTTCATTCAAAATATCACGGGCAAAGAAAATGTATTGAGCTGTCTTTATGGAGGTGAAAAGAAAATAATATGGGCAGAAAACAGATGAGTAAGGCAAAGCGATCATGTGGACCAATACCTACCTCCAGTTTACATTTTTTCGATCCAAACGTCATAGAAATAACAATGAAATCGTTTCAATTAGAAAACATGTCAATTGTAGGTACTTTATAAATCCGGGCCTTACTCACATTACAAGAAACATTTTCAATGCCTGCAAAATTACAGTTTACGCTTGAAAAGTCCATACTGAAGGTAGGACAAGTGCAATAACAGTTATTGAAGTGCTTGCGAAATATGATTACGTATGAGAAGCCTATAGTGAAGCTATTACACGCGTGCATGGTCTAAGCGCCAGTGTGGCACCACATATCAGTAGTGGCGACTTCCAACTCCACGGCCACGGGCGGCGGCGGCGGCGGCGGCTGCGGGGGACTCACCTGCATGCGGCGCGGGCGCGGCGCCGCCCCCTGCATGGACATCGCCGGCATCGGCTGCAGCGAGTGCCAGGTCGACTCCTCGTCCCCTGTTGGTGCTTCACAGTGCTCCGCGTCTTCTGTCGTTGTCACTGTCACCACTGAGGCCGTGCTGGGTTGGAGACGGTTAGTAAGATTGATGGATAACCTAGTTTTTAGGACAAGCTTGGTTTCATCAGGTAACTTTGACTATAACTTACTTCATACTGTACATTTGACTTGCTAAATCATCAAAATGACTACTTAATGCAACCAAGCTTAGGATATTTGCCTTTTCATAGAGTGTCCAGAAATCTCAGCAGCTAAGGAGTATTCTACTAAATCTAATTGTGGTAAAAATTAATAAGCCTAAAACGTCATAAACTGTCATCCACTTTCAACATCCTACATGACTCAGCCTTTACTTCTTCAAGTAAAACTCTGGACTACCAACTCACTCTCTAGCAGCGGGGTGCAAGTCGTGATCCTCGGGCCCGTATCTGATGACGGACTGCCATACCGAAGGGTCGTACTTGACCTCCTCCTCGCTCACGGCGCTGGAGTAGCCCTCCTCCGCGTCGCCCAGCTCGTCGCCGTCGCTGCGGTACACCAGCAGCCCGTCGCCGTACTCATGGCTGCGAACCTCCACACCGTTCTGGTGACAAAGTCTTCAATGTTTTAGAGCAACGTTTCGGACAATTTATTTTAGAGTCGCTATAGGAAGTGTTTGTAGGCAAGGGCGGTCAGCTAGGAAGCTAAAACAATCTATAAATTAATATTATACTTTCCACCCACCTCTACCACAATCCCGTCCCACGACGTCACAGTCACGTTCCCCGGTCCCATGCCCATGGCTGACGTGGAGGCCCCCGCGAGTCCCACCATGGGCCCCACTCCGGTGACAGCCCCCAGCTGCTTGCGCCCCCGTCGCGAAATCGTGTAGTGAAGGGGGTCGTGCCCCTCGCGCCGGATCATCTCGGGCAGGATACGGCGGCGCGCGTTGATGAACCAGTTGCATACCTGGCGTAGAAAAGTGTAGACTTTTAATTAAATATCAGAAGATCGTGTCGTAATGACTGGCTTGCCTTCCTCAATAACCGCTGTAAACTAATTAATACACTCATCAGTCACAAACTGTATAATCCCGACCAAAGGCGAGATACGTGTATTGGTCGAGCACCAGCATACCTACCGGATTTTCCCGTCATTTATGTCTCGTTAATGGAAATTTTCATACACCTACGGTCTATCGCTAATCACTTACCCATCACCTGAAACGTCTGCTCATTTTCTGTACCTATACAATAAACAAAAATAGGACGCAAATTACAATTTAAAAAGAACTGACCTGCAACACAGTCAAATTCGCCTCCTGGCTGAGCGCGAGTTTCTCCGCATCGCTGGGATACGCGTTGTACCTATGATCGTACAGCCAGCGTTTCAATATCTTCACCGAGTGTTTGGGCAAGTTCCCGCGGCGTTTCCGCACCGAGCCCACGATCACCGCCTGCGGGGGCGGCGGGTGGCGGATATGCGGGTGCATCATCGGATGGGGATAGGGATGGGGATGCGGGAGGGGCAGGGAATGGGGATGCGCATGGCTGTAGGGATGTGGATGGGGCTGCGGAAGCGACTGGCGCGCAGAGTCCGTGTCCCAATCGTTGCCGCTCTCATTGTCGTCCGTCGACGATGTTGATGGGAAGCGGTCTCGCGCTGCCAGGTAAATCAGAAAATGTACTTTAATGTATGAGCGAAATTGAAGAAAATAAGCCATGATAGGCCCTGGGACCCTTTGAGATAAAGCCAAATTATAAATCCACCCAACAGTCACATACATAGTCTTGACCCCACACTAAGATCGAGTCTTGTGTCGTGGGTGTCAGGAACTACGAGAGACTTTTCGGTCTCACAAACACCCAGATCCTCTCGATGCGGGGATCGAACCCGCGGTCTCTCGTTTCACAGCCGGCGTCTAACCCACTGCGCCACAGAGGCTGTCAAAATTGGACTAACGAACAAATTTTGTCACCCTTGAACGCTTCAACGTAGCACTAAAGTTTAAAAAAATATTAAAGGTACCTACATTAATCTTCAAAAACAAAAGTCCCTAACTGGTTAATGCAATTATGAAAGGGCCGTATTATACATATGCAAGATTTAAATAAAATTTACAATTTTCTTTAACAAGCTGTTGGAGTGAGCAATACTTAAAGTGAAAAAGTTGTAGCTATATTAGTACTTAAATAATCTAAAGTTTTATTCAAAATTATACTTATTAGGATTGTATCAGAATTAGTAATGTAAAATTTAATATGGCTGATAAAGACGCTTGAAACATTTTCATATTATTTTATTTAAATGGTTTATATAGGGTGTTGACGATATTGAGATTAAATGTATCCAAATCCTTCTATAAAGTCACATATACAATAATAATACTTATTTCGTCGCCTTAGAATATTCTAGCTAGACTATACTTACGCAATTTTATTTTCATAACTTTAATCACTGATTTCCGCAGTCTGGAAGTTGAATAACTGTCTGAGAAGTAAATTTCCCGCCTAATACGTCACTGTCTCCTTTCAAAGTAGACGCAGTTGATAATCGTAATACATTACTTTCATAAAATGGATAATTAATACAAATTTTTCATTTAAACTTAAATGAGATGATAATCCTAACGCGTCGATAGGCGAAATGAACCACATTTTGGTGTTTTTAATTCAAAAATCGATGAGGAATTCGTGACAATTGACAACGACGTGTGTCGTTTGTCATTTTGATTAAATTTTTGAAATTTGGAAAAAAAGAATTTTATTGCAAGCCAGGTAATTGTGCACGAAACCTTGTAAGTTATTAAAAAGTTTTTGACCAAAACGATAAAACCTCTTTAACCAGTACTTATTTGAAAATAATTTTGTTTTTTTTAAAAAAATTAAATGGTTTTTATACTAACGTTTTAAAGTCTATAGTTTTAAAATTACGCCATGCATATGCCTATAATAACTTAACTTTGTTTTATTTTCCATCCTCTCAATTTATCTCTCAACTTTCCATAAGAAATCATTAAACTAAATAGTTATTTTTAAGATTAAGCTCATGTACCAGGTTCTTAATGAAAAACTCAGTTAAAGTACTAGAAAACAAGTAGGTAACATTTATTATCAAAAGTTAAAACAAAACACAAATTATGCTAATAATCACTTATCGCCTTCGACGATTTCTGTCGCTGGCGCTTCGGTGACGGAGACAGGACTTGGGGCTGAGATGGGGGTCACGGCGGGAGCTGACACTGCTGATTGGGCCTTGAGCTCCGAGGAGTCAGTTCGTCTCTGACCCTTTTCTATGGTATCTGATAAAATTTCCTTGAGTGTTGATGCTAATGCCTTGGGGTTGCCTGTGCTGTCGAGCTGAAATCAATCGAACATAGTTTATAATTACGATATTTGGTCTGCAACTTTGGGTTACTTCAAAATTATAGGTATGTGTCTAATTTTCACTAACTACAAAGAGCTGCTTACCGTTACAACATGGCCACCAAATCTTTTGTGAACATTTTTGACCTTATGTGCTGCCTCTCTGACGATCTGCCGCGCTGCATTGATCTCCGATTCAGGCCGGCCTAATTCAGATAGCTTGTGTTGTAGTCTCGTCGCCGCTACCTATAATCCAGAGCAATAAAATTCATTATTCATAAATGTATTTATGCTGCTTATACCTATCCCCGCAGCATTGATATGACTTCTTCAGAGTTAATAAAATCATGTTACATATAATATTATGATAGCGTCGTCATGAAAGTTTAATATTGCAGCTAGGTAGTAGACCTTCTCGAAATCATAGATTAACTGTCACTTATTCTGTTTTCCATTACTTTCAAACAAGCATTCTTCAAAAGTTTTATTATTCAAATATTAATATTAATCAGCAGCCTCCGTGGCGCAGTTGGTTAGAAGCCGCCTGTGATCCGAGGCGCCACGGGTTCGATCCCCGCACAGAGAGAAATGTTTGTGCGGACCACAAATATTTCTTTCAGGTCTGGGTGTTTGTGAGACCGAAAAGTCTCTCGTAGTTTCTGATACCCACGACACAAGACTCGATCTTAGTGTGGGGTCAGGACTATGTATGTGACTGTTGGATGTATTTATTCATTATTTATTTATCTAATATTAATATTATTTACCAACAATGCACATGGACTTAAAAAATAAAGTAGAAATATGCGCTTAAATATCGTAATACTAACTTCATTATCAACCTCCAGAGCGACGACCTTCTCCGGCCATTTCACTTGCCTGTTGAACATATTGGACATGCGCGGGTTCTTCGGGAACCCGACCAGGATGAAACCCTTGGCGTCCTGCTGCGACAGCATCGCTTCTTTTATTAGGTCTACTGTTAGTTGCTGCAAATTAAAACTGAATGAGTTTCCCGTAATTTAAGAAAAAAAAGATTGCTGGACCTTTCTGTTTTTCTTTTTTGAGGGATAGCTTATTATGGCTCCCTTCCAATCTTTAGCGGATAAGCAATCTTGGAGTCTGTAACTACTGGACGTAATGAGACTTAACATCCTATTTCCCAGGATGGCGAGCGCAATGGAATGCCTAACATTCAGATGGTGTTCGGGCATTTGATCCGTAGCGCTAATTTCTCTACGGCAATTTATAAAAAAAAGTCATTTTAGCCGTTACTTCGAATTTTGGGCAAATGTGAAATAAAAAACGTCAGGGTTATATGAATTTACGTCCTCAGCTTGCAATTAATGTTTACTGATACTAGAGCGTTAACAAATAATTACAAAACTATATGAAAATCTAAAATAAGAGGAAAGAAAATTTAATTTTGGTGAAACATTGTGGAGGTCTTAGATAGGGAACATGTACGAATTACCTGCTTACGATGGATAAAAAGAAATGCGTACTTATAATTAACTTACTTCAGGAATGTCGTCCTGCGCCTGCAGTTTGTCGGTGATGAGGCGCCCCCTGGCGGTGTCCTTGAGCGCCTCCTCGCGCACCAGCTCCCCCGGCCGGATCATGGAGTAGCCGGTGATGTTGGAGATGGTCTGCGCCACCGTCTGGTTGCCCGCGCCCGGCACGCCGTTCACGAAGATCACCGGCAGGTGGCGGATGGGTGTCATGTCGTATACCATGTCATGCTGGGATTTAATTATCTTATTCAAGTGTTATTTTCCGTAAAATTATTAAAAAGATAAAGCTACAGATAATGAATCTGCGTGTTTAAAAATTAACTAATAAGTAGTTAAGAACACTGGATAGTATACATCCAACAAAGAACAGTCCTCTAGTGATATGAAAGTTACATTGTAATATTTTATATAAGAAATTATATTATAAACCTTCTGTGTACTATTTTTAAATTTGAATAATACTTTGATTGATGATTGACCATCGTCGGTAAAGGCATCAGGGCGGTTGGACGACTACTTAGAGCAGCAAAACAATGGGGAGTTACACATCAAGTTTTACTTTTGAACACGGGCTTGGATGGCAGATAGAGAACACAGTAGGAACCAGACAGTGCCTTAATGACTAATGGTCATGGTTCATGACAAAAGCATATTCGTGATACTTTTAGTCAAAGAATGATAAATTACTCACCTCGTCAAACGCTTTAGAAAAAAAACAACCCATTTTTTCACCGATTACACTATCTACAAACTTGTTACAAATATAAATATGAAAAGTTTTTCCCAACGAAACCACTGCGGTAAAATGACATTTCCAAATGGATGACACTCTTTTGAACGTGCGTATAGATTTGTGACGGATTTTGAAAATCAGACAGTGTTATTGTCATGAAACCTGTGGGCTCAGATGACAACATCATTTTCAAAAGAAAATCCTTGTTTATGATAGGATTACAGGAACACTTAACTATATTCTACCCGTGGTAACGACAAGACTAATTAGCGGCAAAATCTCAGGACCCTCATATATTTTCTAACTTGAATAACACATCCGTTCACACTAAATTGCGTCTTTGTTTTAACATGACTCACTTCAGTAAAGAATATTATTAGTCATCCATGGTCGCTCAGATCTCCCATTAGAGATACCTCTCCTGAAGAAAACGAGAACCCAGAACTATTAACTTCATTGCGAATGGCTTGTTATCCTAGCGGAACATGATGTAACAACTTCCGACTTCCAATGGTAATACAATATCATTATGATAAACCATAATATCATTATTCTGTCACATACGAATGATGGACAGGCTTCAAGGATTTGTCGGAGCGTTCATTATGTCGGTAAAACTGTTACGGCCTGGTCTTGTGAAGTATTACAGCAAATAAAATTTTCTTTAATAATACATATGGACGCGAAATGTGAGATACATCATATGAAAAATATTAAAATATTAATTCCTACTTCTCGATCAGGATAAGGCTTTTAAAGTAGGTACATACTAAAACAAATAATGCTAATCATCGTACTTTTCACCTTAAATTCAATACTAACATCAGCCAATCAAGACTGCAAAACCAATATTGAACCACCGAAATATTATCTCATAGAGAAATGCCATAGATCCAAATTGGGTATAGCAGCATATGGTAATTTCACTTCTCTAAAAAAATGCGAAAGACTAGGCTTGGAGAAGAAGGGCTTGGCACTGAACTTCAGTCCACCAGAAGCTAGAGAAGACGGAATGGATCACTACAGCTGTGAGGTGTTGAAGTGTGCGGAGACAGAAGGTGGCTGGACACTGGTTACTGACACCAGATTTGACTATTATAGTCTGTACGCAAAACCTTTACGTGAGTATTATTTGTTTTCAAACACTTATATCCTGGCTTCGTTTGTTTTATGTGATGTTACCCCACCGCTACCAGAGTCTACCTTCTTGCAAAGTTTCTCCAATTTGACCCCATCTTTGAGGTATTTAATTTTATAATCATTGAGTCTGAAATCTTCCTTGAGGTTATATCACTATCGATATAGCAACAACGATCCTGTGATCGTCTCTGACCTCTGCTATATCAAAGGAAAAACCACCTAATAGTACCCAGCAAATCTCTGCCTTCATACATACGAGTAATATACATGGGTAAACATATAGAATATTTTGTAGTAAATGAAAACACAACCTGCGTGCCGGCCACAGGAATGTTTTATCTTCTCCGTCAACCCAAGAACTACACGCAAGCACAACGCGAATGCAAGAACATGACGGGAGTACTAGCAGACGTCATCACAGAGCACAAGACCGAGACATTGGGCCAGATGTTGTTCGAAGCTGGTGTGGATGCCGCCTATGTTGGACTGAGGAGACATAATAGAAGCTCATTCAGCAGTGAAATGGGTAGGAGCAAACAAATGCAATTAGGTAACAAAACCAGACCATCATTAAAATAAAAGCCCTCAGCCTTTCACCGTGAGTATCATCAGATACTACGAGAAACTTTTCGGTCTTACAACAGTGTGTCTGAAGCAAATATTTTTGACTCACGCAAAAATTTGCCGCGACAAAACTACTACTTAAATCATAAATTTAAGCAAGGCCTTTTAAAAGGCGATAACGTGTTTGGCAGTTTGTGTTTATTTTAACATTTATTTCGTTGGCAGTTTCTTAGATTTACGCGAATGTTACACATTGAAATAAAATTTATTTCGTTTTGAAAACTAATTTAACTTCTGGCGACATAACGCCGTCTGTAGATACTAACCAACTTTAATTTACAGGTAGCTCTTTACATTGCTCGAATTACCGTGCCTGGGCCCCTGGACATCCAAACAAAAATTTTGACGGCCACAATTGCATGCTGATCACAAGGCATAAATCTTGGAAGACCACATCATGTACCAAGCCTTACCGGGCACTATGTGAGCTCTTACCTATAGGGCCGTATAAAAAAGGATCGATATTCGCTTCGAGAATTAAAAATGGTAAAATATCATTATACTTTTACATATGATATATATTTTTTATATAATCATTATTATTCACATATTATTATCATTAGAATTATAATCAATGCATTTAAATAGGTACTAAGAATTATATTATATTGAATATATTCTCATATTAAAACATTTTGTCAACATAAAGAGATGTTTTCTATTTTAGTGTTTGAAATGTTAATTTACAGATACAGAATCAGAGGAAATCCCAACGGAGAAATAAATTACATAAATACGTTAATTAAATCCTGCATTTTATTTATTAAAATCTCCTTCAATTTCTAACTTATTACCCGTAGATACAAAGGCACAAGTGCACTATTTAATTAAATGATGAACAAACAGGTAGATATTTAATGTTTCCTTAGATAAAGTTTAGATTCCGCGGCTACCACCTCCAGTCGCCTTCAAGGTAGCTAAGTTGTGTGTTCGAATCCCTCTGAAAACCTCAAAGACCTTTGGTTTTGCGTTGATATTGAATCATCACGCGCTATAACGGTGAAGGAAAACAGCAGGTTTCCTCACAATTGCAAACTATAGCGATTTATTAGAATTTATATAGTACCTATGTAAAGTTCGCCAATACGCACTAGGCCAGCGTGTGAATTAAATGGCGTAACCCCTCTCAATTGTACACTCGATATAGAGGACGCACGAACCCTGCTGTGCGACGTATTTGGGCTGATACAGAGCTTAGTTTTTGAACAATATTTATGAGTAGTATCCTACTTTTCAATAAATACGTAAACATCAAGTTTCTCTGTTTACAACTTTTCTAAGAAAAGTCATTGTTTATTTATTAATAATTTACCTTTTTACATATTATAATAGTGTGTATTAATTATAGACCTGCAATAATAAAACGCAGCTTCAATCGATAATGACCAATGATTATAGAATAAAGAGGATGACGCACTTATATAGTTCTATATATCAAGCTATAGTTATGTAAGGAGTATCGACGCCGAATTGTACATTTATGTATCTGTCTCACTTACACAAAGGTAACTTGTCCCTTAATGAAAGAGACAAATAATAACTGCTTTGTTTCGAATATGGCAATATTTTGTTCACTAACCACACTGAGACCGCCCTTAGCCCAAAATGACGCCATTTTTGTTTCCTGCCTGAAATGTCAAACTGTGGCGTTATCTGTCAATCGAAGTAAACAAATCTGCACAATCAAAGAATTTCGAATTATTCATTGTTAATCTCGTTAGTTAAGTTTGTTAAGTTTGCTTATTAGTTTAATTGTTAAGTTTTTAAAATGCCTCAGTGTTGTGTTTAAGGATGCAAGTCGAGTTCAAGCAAAAAGGACCCCAACAATTCTTTTCATAGGTTAGTAACTGTTTTTACGAAATAATGACAAATATGTGTCTAAATTTACATTTTGGGTTTGTTTTTATCATTTATAATTGTATATGGACCTTGTTGATTAAGTTTTAGACTCTTCTAGGCGTTATTTATATAAGTAGTATGAATAACAACCGTATTGTTTGTTTACACACAAGTTTAGGAATGAGTGGATTCGATACGAAATTATTCATATCGATATTATCATTTTTAAATGTTTTGATCTTTATTTTTCAAAAAGAGAAATAAATAGTATATATACAGGGTATATCAAGACTGCGACCGAAAACGAAGCCAGGTGGTATTATTAGTGACTTCAGACACAATGCAACTAAAAATTTGTAATTTTGTACTTATCGTCGTATTTGGGTGATAAAAGACATAGTTTCCTAAAATCATGATGTACGCCTTTTTATTTTTTAAGACGCAAAGGTACGATAAGGTTTAAATTACTATTAATATCACAATAACTAGGTATTTACTACCCAAACACAACGATTTTTAAAAAATTGCAAAAAAATATCTGTCACTTATTTTGTGAAATTTTTATTTGCATTGTGTCTGTAACCACTAAAACTACCACCCGGCTTCGTTTTCGGTCGCAGTCTTGATATACCCGGTATATATTCAGAACGACAAACAAAGTGAAATTAAAAATATTTTTTCGATTACCTATATATTATAATATTTTTTAGATCGAACCCGCGGCCTCTCGTTTCACAGCCGGTGTCTAACCTACTGCGCCACGGAAGCTGTCTTATACACGCAAACGAAGTCACAAGCATTTCTAGATAATAAAGTTGTATTTTGTCTCACGTGTGTGACACAAATCCAATCCAATCATCAGGTAAAACTTACCCATGAAATAAATCATAAATCAAAAAATATCAAAACATCGACCTATTTTTATCGGATTCGATTTTTATTTTTTTTCGGATTTTTATTCGGATCGGAAAATTCATTTAATGATTTTACTGTCAAATCCTACAATCCCCTGTTTATACTCAATTGACATGTAAAGCGAAAATTAAAAATGTACAAGTTTATACACTGATATTTATGTAAATTCAAAGTTTTTCAGGTTTATTTATGCCACTGTTGATGCATCGATGTCGATAGAAAATTCGGTACTAGCGTATCACTATTTTTAGGGGCGGAGCCGCCGCCATGTTTATATACCAAAGTGACCCGTGTCACGTGACCTTATGCTCTATCCTCTTTATTCTTTAATCATTGATAATGACCAATTTAGTGACATATTTTGACAGTTGTCATTTGTAAATAGTTTTAGATTTACATATTTTCCACAGTTTCTTTTAAACTGTGGTGGTATGGTAAGTGATAGTTTTATTCTCAAAAGTAAAATGGGCCAGGGTAAGAGCCAATTCACAGAGGATGAACTGCAAGACTATGAGGTGAGTAACATACGAACCTTTTAATAAAAATGGCCTATTTTATATGTGTGACTAATGCTCCCTGTTTTTTGTAGGATCTCACGTATTTCTCCAAGAAGGAAGTGTTGTAGTGAGTATATTTTTTATCAATGTTGTATGATATTAAATATCTCCTGTTTTAATTAAGAAAGAACAAAGCCTGAACTATTTTCGCGAAATGTATCTAACGAATGTTTTCTTTTGTTCTTTATTAGAAACCTAAATTAAAAGATTTAGTTATGTTATCTCGAATTTTCTGTTATTCTTACCCGCATCATTGGAACCGCGAAAAATATATTTAAGAACCTATACACAAATAATTAAAACTGTTTATACAAGCTCAATACAATTGCTCTAATTATAGAGCAATTGTATTGAGCTTGTATCCATTAGGATGTGATTTTATCAACCATACATTGTAAAGCATATGGTAGTACCTATATAATTATTATCATTTAGCCTTTCCCAGCAAGTCAGGCTAAATTGGTTTGAACTGTTTTATTATCAGGTAATTAATATGCTGCAAGAGTACTTTGTATATTAATTGCAATAGCAATTAAACACATGAGAGAAAGGTACAGTTACATTTTAGCATTGAGGAAATGTTTGTATGAAATTGTTCCCATGTGTAATAATATAAATTATGATTTATTTAGGAGAATGATGTTATTATAATTAACACATGAATCAATAGAAAAATATTCTGTGGTACTTGTCGGGTCCATCAAAGATCACATATGTGAGACAAATATGTGAGAAAAGCATGGCCTCTCTAAAATTAAAAAAACATTGCCTTTTACTAATATCCTCTGTTCTGATTTCATTTCGAAAGTTATGAGAGGGTACAACTAAACAAGTGACACCTGTAAAACATTCATTTTTCGATCCTGCCATTCTTAATAGCATTGACTAAAATAGATACATATACCATTCAACTAAATCTAACCTATTGTTTGCAGTGTGCCCATCAGAAATTCAAGGCCTTAGCACCAGAAAAAGTTGGGCACAATCGGAATGCAAAACTACCCATGGCCAAGATTCTGCAGTACCCTGAACTCAGGGTCAACCCATTCAGGGACAGGATATGCAAGGTATTCAGCTCAAGTAATGATGGAGACTGCACCTTTGAAGACTTCCTGGACATGATGTCTGTGTTCAGTGAGATGGCACCAAAAGCTGTGAAAGCTGAGCATGCTTTTAGGATCTTTGGTAAGGCACTACATAAGACAATAATCATTCACTGCCACCTGGGTTCTTAGGCTTCATTGGCAACAAATGATGGAAAATAATTTTAATTATTTTTAATACAGTGTTCAAATTTAATTTCCTGTTTACACATTCATTTTCAATAAAGAATTTATAAATCAATATTCACTATTCATGGCACTAATCATAATTGTTAAGAATTAGAAGGTCCATTATCCATATATGTATATACATTTAAATGTAATTTTTCCGTTAATTTATTAAAACCAAAGAGATAAACTTGCCACTTTCATTTAATTATATTTTAAAACTATTTCCAGATTTCGATGGCGACGACATGATCGGTGTCTCCGACTTACGAGAAGTGATTGAAAGAATCTGCGGTCCAGATCATAAGCTAGCCGACCATGAAATACAACAGCTGGTCCAGAATGTTCTAAATGAAGCAGATTTAGATGATGATGGAGCATTGTCATTCGCTGAGTTTGAACATATCATTGATAAAAGCTCTGATTTTAGCCAGTAAGTATAATTTAAGTGCCTTAATGTTTAAGCACTTCTATATCAATGGTTATAAAACTCAATTATGTCAATCCAGTTTAATCAAAGCCGAATATATACCTGAGCTGAACATAGAAATATATACTTGCACGCGTCAATATTATAAGTTTTTCACCATCCTCTATATGTAAAGGGTATGATTATACTGCCACTAGCAAAAATCTTAGTCTATGTTACAAATAACATAGTGAAGATAAATATAAAGATAATTTATTTGTAAGAACATGAGTATACTATGGTAATACCCACATTTAAGCGTACAAATCTAAATTTGTTATTGTAATTAATACTTTTTGTTTTTCTTTTCAGCTCCTTCAGAATCAGACTGTAGGCACGTGGCAATGGAAAACATTGGAAAAGAATACCATAAGTACACACAATATTTAGTCACAAAGTAACTAATCGCATAATACTTTTTGTAGTGATATTATATTAACATAACTCTTACTGTGTGGTCCGTAACAAAGGATGTGACTGTCTTAGGCAGATTATTTTACAATAATCATAGTGCAATAATGATATTATTTTGTTTAGAATTAACACTTGTGCAGCATCATTGGTCTAGTGGTAGTACATATGGGATATGAAATCTGATAGCTTGGGTTTGATTATCAAGCCAGATCCTGTACTTTCTTGACTTCAGTTTTTGTTTAATTAGTCTCATGGGAGGTACTGGGGTTGGAAGTAAGCTTAAACAAATGTGGTGCCACTAAAACCATCTCTTGACTATCAAGGCCTTATTCATAGATAGAATTAAAACGTACTTTTGTCATCGAATGTTTTATCCCTTTTGAACGACTTTAAAATTCAGTTTGAGCGAAAAAGACTAAATATTTGATATCTAAAATAGATTTTAATGTTGTCTAAGAATAAGGCCGTAAAAGAGTATCAATTAAATATATCTACTTCGAACGATTTAGATTTGTTTTTCATAATTTGTTTATGAACTATGGTGATATTTTCGTCACAATAATATAATTATTTTAATAAACATCAATCACTCTACAATTCTTAATCTTAAAAGATTGGACTGAAAAGCCCAACAAAAAACTAGGTTTAGAGCCTCCTAAGGTGTTTATACATTTTTATATTAAAATTGTACACATTGTAAATAGAATATAGTAAAACCACTGTACTGTTAGTTTAGATTATCTAAAAACTATAGTAGAAACCACAATCCGAATACAGTATTATGTAATGAATTGAAATAGTCATCACAACTTGAATATAATTATAAATGATCTTCTCACATTCGTAATCTCTGTAATATGTAGTAAAATGAAATATTATCTGTATAAGTTTGTCGTAATTACAAAATATTAGTAGAATTTTTCAGAGGCTGAAAATCTTATACCTTTAATATGGGATTTGGTAGGAATTATGATATTATTTTTATGAATGAATTTTTATCACATGCATGAATTTAAGTAACTAATATATTTTGTTGATTGAAGGTATTTTTAAATACTAAAGGCATTAAAGAAAGTTTATCGGTCATAAATAGAAAATTGTAAAAGTCATTTAGTGTTGAATACTGCTTGACTTACCTGTATTGAAAATTAGAGAGGTCATATAGCTACTATTAGATAAAATAAATAGACAGGAAGTCGCTGGATGCAGGCCACTTCCAACAGGTCAATGTGGACATCCTTTGGCGAGGCCTATGTTCAGCAGTTGACTTCCTACGGCTGAAAAGAGAGAGAGAGATAAAATGTCTTGCACAAATTACCAAATGTAGCCAATGTTTGAATTGTTTCTGGATAACACTATAAAGTATGCACCTAGCGTACATTATTGAAAATAACTCAGAACATGAGCCTTGAAATCGTTTTACAGTTTGACTAATGAATTGTCATGCTATGTGATAAGAATTTATTGCCTACCTACATGTATGTAGTAACTTGTGATTTTATGTAATGCATTTACAATATGTCTTCCTTTTGTTTACACTCATTTAATCTTTAATCAAATATTTGCCAAATGTATTTATTTATGTCTTGAGTGTTGTGAAATTGTTTAATGGAGTTGATGTGGAAATTATTCAGATATACCGGGTATAACAAGACTGCGACCGAAAACGAAGCCAGGTGGTAGTTTTAGTGGTTACAGACACAATGCAAATAAAATTTCACCAAAACAGCGACCGATATTGTTTTAGATTTTTTTAAAAATCGTCATGATTTGGTGATAAATACCTAGTTTTTGCGAAAATAATAATTTGAACCCTTACGTACCATTGAGTGTTTAAAAATAAAGAGGTCTACATCATTATTTTAGGAAAACCATGTATTTATCACTCAAATACGACGAAAAGCAAAAAATTACAAAAAAAAAGTTGTCCATTTTTTTTGCGAAATTTTTACTTGCATTGTGTCTGAAGTCACTAATACTCGCTCCTGGCTTCGTTTTCGGTCGTAGTCTTGATATACCCTGTATATACAAAGATTTATTTATGATTATCTATTTCTATAAATATCTCTGTTTAAGTGCTATAGTTGTGCTATCAGATGAATTAAAGTTGATTTCTCTTGGCAATTTAATGAAAACATTATATATGGATTATGTATGATGGCTAACATTGATCATGTTTACCTTAGAACAGGGTAATGATTATATTTCACCTGATGGTAGATGTAGTATTGCCTAAAGATAATAAATTGCTGTTTCACCTATTTGCCTGAAAGCAGCCAACAGGACATCTTTATGGGCCATTAATTGACGGATTTAATTAATTTCATTGTAAACCAATATTTCTTCAAACAGGTAATAACCCTAACTCAACTGCATGATTTAAGATTTATGCCTTAGGATAGTTGAAATAACATATATTGCCTTATACTTCATGAGTTTATTCTATACCTAGATCATTCTGGCAACTGAGCAAGTAGTTATATACTATAAATACCAGCTGTGTATTCAATAGCTACTGCATCATAGCCACATGTTTTGAAATTATTCATCACATTTTTTGTTGTGACTACTAACTAATTGTATTCAATATTTTGAATGTGCATTTTTTGCTAATTTTTTAGTTGAAATATATTTTAGTAACATTTATTAAATTGTTTACAATAAAATAAGTTAAATCATAACAAATGTTTATAATACCTAAATTATGTAGTAAATTATTTTTGTTATAATACATTACAAATGTAATATGCAAATACTACCTATTAGTATGTAGTAATAATTATAATTTTAGACAAAGGATATGAGCACAAAATATTACATGTAACAATAGTAGGATAACTCGTCTAAAATCTTAGTTTATGTGTCTATGATCTCAAAATAGTATGGTTTATCAGAGTTGTGAAATAAATTGAATATTTTCCACATTGACTCCATTATCGATAGAAAGATTTATAGATTTGTAAAATGTTTAGTAAATTTTTATGTGAAAGTGTTGGTTTTATTAATCCTTTATCCTGAAACCTCCATAAGCTATGTAATCCTAAACCCTGCCCCTGCATTTTATGAATATCCATGGAATAACATCTTAAAATTATATTTCTTTCAATTTTAGATGAATCAAGTCTTGCACTACTAAGTTAGAAATTGTTGTTCAATTAAGTGTGTCTTATATTCAAAATAAACATCAGCAATAAAGGTAATTTTAACTGATTTATTTCATTCCAAAAAAAATTGTTCTATCAGTGTGAAATGTGATTGTGAGGCAAAATTGTGTTTTCAATTAGATAAAGCTATCAGTAATATTTGTTCATATTACTGGACTGTAACAATAAAAAATTTGATTTCTTTTATTGAAAAGAACAATTATAATACAAAATGTAGGTTCCGATGTAGTGTTGTGTAAATATTTTTTTAAACTATTGATGAAAAAAATCAATTGAGATATCTTTACACCTTATATTTTATAAACACTTTAGACACATTTATAACAACTAGACATATCTCACAAATAAAGAAACAATTTGATAAGTATAAAAAATATTTATTAAGTTATTGGTGTACAGCCCAAATAAAACATACATATAAAAAAAATTACTTAGTCCTCTAAGTGATTACTCATCAGTTCTGTAGGTAGCCAGGCAGTTTCATCCTCATAAATATCCAAGTAGTGAAGAAAGATACTAGTATACATAAGAATGCTACTGAGATTAGGAGAATTCTATTCAATTTAGGAGTGGAGGGGTTGTGTGTGCGGTCCAGAATGATGAACCCGAGCCCACCTAGAGAGAACAGGAAGCTAGAGGCCAGCCCCTCCATGATGTACTGGCCGTTGACGCGGTTCGGCATAAACGCTACGGGCCTGCTGTGCCCATGTTCGTCAGTCGTTGATCCGACGCTCGGCGGCTCAACTATCACGTCGTATATGATCCCTTTAACAAAAAGATCATTTAATTATCGAATCCGACAGATTCCAATAAGAAAATCATTGAAGTTATTTAAAACACGAAACTAACCTCCCGTTACCAAAAAGTACGATAACAGCACCAATGAAAATGTAGTCATGGCAGACGGCGCTTGCAGCCATGTCGGCTTTTTGATTTTTATATTTGGGATTTCAAGGACTGTGAATGGTAGTGCAAATAATGTCTCCATTTTTAAATACTAAATACAAAACGAGCGAAAACTGAACGATAACTCCTGTTGATGTCGATGACAGTTTGGTCTTCTAGCAAATGTCAACAGGAAAGTATAATGTTGCTATGTATAATTCATAATGGAAATATTTACTACTTATTTCACGTAAAAGTCAATTTAAATAAGACGTTTTTATTTTTAATTAAGTAGTAGGTTTATCAAATGAATGTTTTTTTAAATAAATAATAACGAAAAAATTGTATGGCAAACGGGAGATGTTGCCATATCATACCTTCATGTTGTAACGTTTCATTTCACTACAAATTTATTCCAACATCAAATACATTATTATCTAAAATAATCAGATGTTTTATTGATAAATAAATGAATAAATGTGATATAATACATTATATAGTAAAAGCGGATGGAGTCTTTATTTATGGTTCATGTTTTTCACACCCCCAATAAATCGTTTTACCATTAATAACCAAGAGGAATATGAATATGTCATAAAATGGAACGGAAAAAATGTAATTGACAAACCAATGACAATCCAGCAGTTGTCTTAACTGTTTTCATCCCATTGGCCAAAAACATAAATTCGTGAATAATAACGTTTTCCTGTGGTTTTCCACCAATCAGATTGCAAAGAATTGTTTATTGCTTCTTAACAAAAAAATTGGCAGATGTCAAATTACACGATTCGATTTTAGTAAAATTATTGGAAAGTTTGCTCCTGCATTTTTTTACATTTGTGGGCAGCTGGCCATTTTATCGTTAATAAATTCGCGCGTTAAAATGCTTATATCGTGTTAATTCCACGTGACAGTATCAATATCCATTGAATAAAATCGTTAACTTCGGTGGCGTTGTGAAAATATGTGTTAAAACTCGCAAAATGGTATGGACTGTGGACATATCACTCATTTTACGATGAAGGGTGGACTGTGTATCATTTACACGTCTTTGTTGACAATTTCTGTTCTGTCCAGGTGAGTGTGTAACGGTTTTTCGGCGACTTCATTATATAAACACAAAACGAGCAACTTTGAAAAAACATCGATTGGTTTCAGTTGTGCGCTGTTCATATTGGTGGTTTCCGAGGCTCTCAATGCTGAGAGTGGTATCGATAAGGATGTTGATCTATCAGGACTGCATAATGTTAGTAAGAAGGGTGGGAAAATCAGCGGGAACGATGTCAGTGTGGAGCACCCTGAAAGACAGCCCTCCGAGGGTGGTGGCGAGCAGGTCGAGGAGCCGAAGACTGTCGATGATCATGAGATGACATTCACCGAGTCATTGTCATTGAACTCTGTAACAACTGATGGGTGAGTCAATAACAATTTTGTTTGTTTGATTGAAGAGTGAAAGTGGGTTTTGTGATTACATCTCATTGGCCTTCAGCACTATTTTCATCACAAAGCAATTTCAGTTTATTTGTACAATAAAAGGGGATTTATTGAAGCTTGACAAGTATTTAAAATATCAGTTGTTTTCAAGTTGTTTTGTTACTATTCAACTGGTTATTGATAGGTTTCTTCATGGTCTGGTGATTTTAAAATGATTTTTTTAAATTTAAACTAAGAAAAAAATACTGTTATTTATCTAGCATTGTTAAACTTAACTAATTTGTGTTAAGAATGACTTGTGAATATTCAGTGTTTTTGAACTAGTGAATTCAGAAAATCCCCTAATATTCACATATACTTATTTATATTAATGAACCTATTAACATGGATACAATCAAAATTTCATGCTTAGTTCATTCAAAATTACAGGTTCTTTTTATGAATCAGGTTTATTTCAATTTTTATATTTGGAGACATATTTTATGGAAATAATTAAACATACTGAGTAATTTTATAACACAAAAATATACAAATACTTATATTTATTCACACAGCATAATCTACATAAGCATAATTACACTACTAAAATCATTCAGATGTAATTAAAGTAAAAGAAATGGTTTAAATACATTAAAAAAAGTGTTAATGTTTTTTATAACATCATACAATGTTTACTATGAGGAGGTAAGTAGACAAATATGAGGATTAAACAATGAATAAATCTTATAAGTATTTCATCACCTTGTTATCTTGTACATGGTTACATATTTGTATAAACTGAAGAAATGTTTCACAACTCACAGTGTAATTGCAGTTTGTTTAGCACCTCAAATGTTTGTCTGTGGCGTGATTGATTCAATTGTTTTAATTATTACAAGTGGTTTGTACTTTATTTCACATAATGGTTTTACAAATCATTCATTTAAAACGGTGTAGACTTAATTGATCAAATACTAGATCTGCTTGTCTTCTTTGAATTGGTTTAACATGGTTTTTATAAAATCCTGTATAAGTTGCCAGCAACATTTCAATAATATCCTTTTAATTCACAATACATACTGGACTTATTCTGTTGGTAGACTTTATGTAGCATTGAAATTCTTATAAATAATACTAATTATATTATTACTCTATGCCGAATATAAAACTACGAAGCAAAATAATAACTCTATGATATGTTTTATATGAAAAATGATTTCTCATGAGTCATGATGATAATCATATTGATTTTAGCAATTGATAAGGTCAGACAGTAAATACAGAAAATACTTCCTCAATTGCCTTGTGTGTATTGTTTTTGCATTATGGTATTGTATCATTTTTTATTCATAGACCATATTAAAAATATATTGATATTTCAAAATGAGTAGGGCTATAATGCAGTCCAGTTAAAACTGGCACGAAACTGTGAGAGAGTAGTATGTAATTATTTTAATAAAGCCTTCAACTTAAAAATGGAATGCCATATAGAAAAAACTGGTTTTTGTTTCATGTAATAGATCGTTCGTACGTTAAAAAACGTCTCTCCAACGACAATAGGTTCCCGTTTCTTCGTAACTGTCGCCTGGCCGACGATGTCCCGCGCCGTGACGCACCGGGTCTAATGTGTGTCATTACTATTAGAAAAAAACCGTAGTATTTCCGCTATCATCAGCTGGCTTGTCGGCACGTGGCGCCAACCTAAAATAACAGCGTGACGTCACAAAGTGGGCGTGTCCGCCCGAGCCCGCGCCGCGGTCGTCCCTCAGCTGTTAGACGCGTTTTCAAATAGACAAAAAATAATGTCGACCGAAAAAAAATATTATTGTCAGTGATCCAGATAAGATTAGGTATTTTACAGTGGTAAAACGAAATTCAAATTGTATAAAATTTTGCTTATTATTGAGAACTGGAATTGATGTTTTGTAATTTATTAGTTTTGTAAAGATATTTCGGGATATCCGTGTCGTATAGTGGTAGACATACGGTATATAATGGATACATGTTACTACCATGTGCTGAAACAGATATTACACATTTATTTTACGTTGCACATATGGACCGCTAATTCCCACATTATGTGGAAAAGACGCCTATCTTGATAAAAAACATTTAATATTATATTGAATGATGTCTAAATCTGGTATGAATGTTTGTTTTATCATGTTATTTGATAAAACATTTCAAATATTTTATCTCCATCCGCGGCGTCGTAGTACTCAGTACGTAGTACGTTAGTCTACTTATCTCGTCATAATATTGACATTGAATGCGGAAGTTTTATGGCGTATTAAAATAATTAATTATAAAAATATGTATCAAAATATTACTTAGAATTATTTTGCACTTTATACTGTTACAAATGCTAGTATACATTACAGTAACAAGATCGTTCTCTGTCGACCTTCTTACCTAATGTTTGTAGGTTTTCGTCGACCGACGTTTTTAGCTTCCTGTTGTCGAGGACGCTAATAGACAACGGTAATGCGCCGTGCTGTATGTAGACCGTAGAGGATTTTGGTGGTAAATAGTATACCAAATATATTAACTTCATAATACGATGTATGTGCTACTTTACTGCCGGCCAACTGTCAAAGAAGTTTAGGGCTCAGTTGCGCAAAGTATCTTTGTCCATAACTTTGACTTTAACAATGTCAATCCCATACATTTGAGACGTATTTGACATTTCTAATGAATGGGATTGACATTTTGAAAGTCAAAGTTATGGACAAAGTTAGTTTGTGCAATTGGCCCTAAAAAGACACTCTGTATAAAAACAATAGCCCCAATGTATGTGCTACTTTAATTGCGAGCCTACACGACTGTTTAAGAAGTTTAAAAAATACACACTGTATACAGTAGAAATTTGATTTGTGTGAGAAGTAAATACAAATATAATATTGTGTTAATGTGGCAAGTTTGTTTCACAATTTCTGATTATCTCGGTGATTTATGGGCTTGGAATTAAAATGTTTTAATTATTAATAAATGTTGTCGGAGCTGATTTTATCAATGCATGTAATAAAATTCAGCAATTCGATAGCCCTTTTGTGGCCTTACGAAAAACTGAAAACCTTGATCGAGCTGATTCTCGCTTTTCTAATTATGGGGATTATACTTCGGTAAATTTTAGTATCAAGTATGATAAACTGTAAAGCCATAGCTTGGATCGTCCCACTGATAAGCCCTGCATCACAATTTTGTTTTAATATTACAGAGATTATTTGAATTGAAGTTAGATAAGGGTATCGGAACTTAAATAGTACGTTATGCCCCGCCTCCCAAAACGTACTCGTGTTTGAATCGACAACGGAAAGAAGATAATTGATATCTGTGTATTTTTATACTACGCCTGAATTGTATATGAATCAATAGCTACCAAGTAAAAATTTCAACGCATGTAAATTACAAATGCTTTTAAAATTCTAATATCAACTGGCATTGCTCTTCGGCCGACCTCATTGTTTAAATCAGAGGCTATGTAAACTATAATGATTATAATCGTTGGAATAATCGACTTATAGCCCGCTAACCAAGCTTAGTACTTCGGCACGCTATTAAAAATATTCTTTAGTTCAGTAAGATTTTGTTACTCTTCGTTTTCGTGCTGCCGGTCTATCCGGTAGTATCTTTAATTGTAATATATTTAGCTTCATATCTTCCTTGACGATAAATATGAAGCCTTTATCTTCAAACGATGTTATATTAATAGACAAAATATCTAAAAAAAAATATCGACTATCTTTTCAAAATGTAAAGTTGTCACAAGAAAACGGTATGCCCGCTTCGGGTAATCACTCGATAAGCTTTCGACATTTTTTCCACTAATCATTAGAATTAAATTGATATCGTTACGTATAATGTTATAATTTACTCATTTTTTGTTGCAAATGAATATGAGAGCGTAAGTTTTTTGTTCGTGATCGTTGAGACCGGTAAATGAAAATCGAAAGTGAGGTTGATGCTGAATAGAATAATTTATATTGGTTAACGAGGTCCACTTAGTCACAGGTCTAGTGGCAGCTTAGCTAAGCTTCCAGCAGGGTCTCGGGGTCAATTCCTTAGACAACTCATTCTGATCTTAAAAGCTTAAAGAAACATGTTATGTATAACCCGTCGGAAATATCTGTGAACCTAGCTGGAATGCGGTTCACATTTCATTTTTTTGTGCCCCCCTATCTATTATGTTATTTTACATTTAAAAAAAATTGTGATGGATGCGAATTCTATTTAATTTTTTTTTCTATTTTACTTCAATTTGTTTAACCTATATTTTGAATTTGCTGAACTTATGTTCCAATGACGTCAATAATTCAGGTCCACAGATATTTCCGACGGGTAATAAATAATATTAACCATGACGAATGCCAGCATTCGTCTCGTAGCCGTAGCGAATTCGATTTTCAAATAACGTATGCATTCTGACGTCATTTGTTCGTTCATAAATGTCCATAGTTTGTACGCAATTGTTCAATTGTTTTTCTTTGTGAAAAGAACAATTTTGCGCGTATCATTGTCTGGTATCGTAAGCAATTAGCAACAAGCGTTTCCCGTTTGCGAGTCCCACTGTGTCGGAATTTAATTTGTGTCTCGATCGTTTACCCCTCGTTTGGCTGATAACGTGGCCTTTGACTCGCCTGTGGAATTTAAAACAATTTTAACTCTCCTATCAGTTGAAAACAAAACTGTCTGCATGTACATTGTAGTGATTGCATTGACGCGTTCCGCCAGTGTTTAAAAAACAAATCTGATAACTGGTTTATGGCTGTTTAAATGTTTAATAGGGTATCAGTATTTATACAAACAAAAGAATGTCATAAAAGTGTTGGAAGATAATACATAATATCACAAAATAGGCATAGATTCTATTTGTCTTCAGGCCGATAGAATGAAATAAACTTGGGTCCTTTAATTAGAACGCATTCAATCAAGGCGGTTAATTGAATTACTGGAATTAAGTAATAAAAAAAAAGCTTTAAATTATTGATTAATGTAATGTTACTTCCATCCTCGATTTCTCGCTGAGCATGTTGAACTGCCTATCCCGGTTACAACTATTCAAGCATATTTTTATAAACTAGTTCGCATATAAGGATGGTTTAAAAATGATGACGCTATTGGATATTGGATTGTCGTAATGGCATTTGGCTCAAACCAATACATAAGATACACCTTTACATAGAGGAAGGCCCATATCACTGTAATATTTTACACGTATCGACGTGCGCTGCTCCACGGCGCCTGAACGACACGCTAATGACCACAATAATTACTTTCCATTCTGTCATAGTTTTTGACACGAAAATAATTTTCGATGGCCGCTACAAGAATAACACTCAATGCCATCTAGAACAACAGGTGTAAGCTCTCTGTGCAGTCCAGTTTAATTATCTGTGAATTGACTGGTGATCGTTCAGACTTCCTAGATAAACTCTGATGTGGGTGGGCAGAAAGATGTTGGGAAATAAAGCCAACGCACTCAAGTTGAAACGAGTGTTTGTAAGGAATTGATGTTATTAATCGATAATCGCACTATAGTCTAGATTTTATGAGATACGTGTCGTGACAAAAACTACGAGGAAATTTTCGACAGTTAGGGTTGTAAACTGTAGATCCAAAAAAATGTTTGTAGATGACATAAACACTCGTAAATTCGTTAACGTGTCCATTTACGATCTTTAAAATATAATAAGCATGTTTTAAACTATATGAAAAAGGCAAAGTGCCGCTAGGATTCAAAGGGTAGATTATTTTGCTTTTAGAATATTGTAATAGGCCTTTTGATATACCGGGTATATCAAGACTGCGACCGAAAACGAAGCCAGGTGGTAGTTTTAGTGGTTCAAAATACGATGCAAATTTCGCCAAAACAGTGCCAAATATTTTTTTAGAATATTTTAAAAATCATCGTGTTTGGGTGGTAAATACCTAGTTTTTGCGAGAATACTAATTTGAACCCTTACGTACCACTGCGTGTTTAAAAATAAAGAGGTGTTTGAAGTCACTAATACTACCACCTGGCTTCGTTTTCGGTCGCGGTCTTGATATACCCGGTATAGCGAATGTTGAGGTAAGACCTCCATCCTGTAGAGACAGCAAAGGATAAGAATTTACCAAAGTAAGAATGTTTTAGGTAGTAATTGATCGAAATACACCACTCAATTCACAGAATACAATAACGCTGTAAAGTGTAAACACGACAGTGAATATTGTCATATGTCACATGTCATAACACTATGACGCAGATTTGGCAATGTTATTACCGAGGTTGCGTTTACACATGAATAATAATGGTAGCTTGTTAAATAATTGCTGTTATTCTGGAGCGAGTGCATCGCCAAATAACGTTACCTCGTATTTGCTTGTTGAGTAATTTTATAATACCTAATAGTCACATACACAGACCGACCAGACTTTTACGGTCTTATTTATAGAGAGATTTAAAATCTATTTTAGTTATCGAATGTTAATGTAAAAGATGAATGGAAAAGAGCTTTTAGGATCGTAACTTGTGTGACATAGGTGTGAGTGTGTGTTATTTAAATATTCAAAGGTTAAGACATTGAAACCTCCGCTGTCCATCAGTAAAAATGTAAGTTTACATCCTGATCTCTCTTCATCCCGGAACATCGGTCCAGTTGGAGCCGGTGCGCCCATCCAGTTTGAAAGTGGCCCGGGCGCGGGCCCCGGCGATGCCGTTGTCTCTTTCCGCACATTGTAAAAGGTATTGCTTAGTGCTTGTCGCAATCGGCCGTTCAACTGTCTGGGCTGGCTGGTGCTCTACTATTGTGTCTTGCGAGTTTATGGCGAGTTTCGTTCGAGATAGACTGACTGATGGGAGCTGCTTATTCTCACTGCTCGTCGTTGTCGTCGTGGACGTCAACTTATTCGGGAGTAATACGGTCTCAAAGAAATAACGGTTTTGGGATCAAACAGATCTAATTAGATTAACCATTTGAGGATGGGACTCAAGATTACACGGTTCACAGCACATAAAAGCCGGCTGTCTATGGATGGCAGTTATTTCATAAAAGATAGGTTTAAATGAAATTGGGTCAATAAACGTGACGTCTTTTCTGATAATATTTGCTGGTGGGTTGACCTTTAGATCAAAGAGCGTTCTGATATATCTAATAATTAAATTTGAAGTCGCATAATGTGTTGATAATGATTCGAACAGACACATAGTACATGGCACGGTTTGCGACGGCCGAAACAGATGTGTGGGAGGCGCACCCACGCGTCACTAAGTATGGGAAACCTAAGGACTATGGATGCCTATATGTGTAGTGTTGTTTTCTTGAATGGCATAGGCCTTATGCTGCGAAATGGCGTCGTAAAATCCATTGATGAATTTAATTTCGTTCTATATAATACAAAAGAGTCCATATCCTTCATATTCATACATGCAGCAAAATTCTAAAAATGAATGTATTTACCATACACTTAGCTAATTGTTTTTGTGGCAATAATCCATTAAGAATATTGTTAGTTCTGGCGTATTCCATTTTTATCTTATCTAGATTAAAATCTAGCACTTAAAATAAAGGTGCATTAGAAACAATTCATAATTACTATGATATCACTAAATATTACTAGATTAAAATAATGAAATGCACTAGTTTATGAATGGATATATCATAGGATGATACTATAAGGTAGGCTTAAATTCAGTAGTGTTCCTCCTATGGGTTAAATATGATTTTAATTGTTGTAACGGTATTAATGGAATGATCTCAAAATGAATTTGTGCCCTATATGGCAATAGGCACGTCCCCTATCACATCGTGGGATGGAACATTCAAGGCGAAATGTGGGTATCCTAGTGGCGCCTCTGCCTACCCCTTCTGGGATAAACGTGTGAGTTTATGTATGTATCTCAAAAAGTTCAGAATGGAACTGGACTGTCGATTGTGAATATTATGGTCACATTTCTACGCTCGTCTGTGTTGAGAGATGCAGGTGTTGTATTGTGAATCAATTATGTTATTAGAAATTTTCCTGTATGCAGTTACTAACAGATGAATTTATTAAACATGCTGCGCGTGTTTCCTTCCTAAACCATATCAGGTGTGGAGAAATTCCATGTAGGTAGTTATACACTCCACAATAATTATTATTGTAATCACTTTTTTCTTAATGATATACATATTGTTGTTAATTGTTTTATAGGAATTTATTGAAAACATAATTTGTAACGAATGTTAGAACTTTATTCTATATAATTTATGGTCAAGATTATTCATCAGTTTGATTTTCGATTTCGATCAGGGTTAGTTCGCTCTTATATAATAATTAAAATTACTCTATCGATTTGGCTCGAAGGGCCATAAACTTTGCCACTCCCACTTTCTATCATAAAAACCCAGAAAGCACTTGCAATTTCTCAAAACTTACGCGTGTTCAGCCGGCGACGTCCGCTCTCCACCAAATAATCTGATTACCCGCTTACTGCCGGTAAGCTATTAAAAAAACAAACTGACTAACGATAATTGCGCGCCAAACAAAGTAACTGTTACTCAATATGTTAACGGACATACGTAACTTAACGTTCACCGTTCAGATCTGTAGGAAATATTGGCTCGCTGCGATCAAATTTGGTAGTTAAGCCTCCGGATATGATGTATGGACATATTACGGTACACTTCCGAAAAGGCGATCCAGATCACAGCGTTTTTCGGACGCATTGCGAAGGGTGTGGTTTAGTAGGCTTGTTCATTATTTGGTGTCTGAAATGTTTTATCAACAAGATATAGAAATTATGAAACATGGACTTTAACTTCAACAGTGTAAGGTTTAATATAGCCTGAATAGTCTGGATTAATTGTGTTAATTAAATGCATGAGATTAGCATTGTCTACCAATTATAATAAAAGCCGAAGTGCGTACAAAGTTCATGCAGTTTGTCAATTTTCACGAACTAAGGCCAGTATATTCTTTTATTATTAAGGTTTGGATATAACATGATATTTCTGTAATCACTAATATTTTTGGGATAGTTGGATTCTTTATAAGCAAACAAGTGTTGTATTTTCAATGACTATTATTTTCGATGGCTTTTAAAAATGGTGGGAAATAATTAGATGCGGAGCTAAAGTATTATTTATGTGTAAAGTTGGTGATGATGTAGTTGGAAGTGTTTATAGAGAAATATTAGTCGCCTTTGAATGACTTCGCAAAGAAATCTCATTCTGAACGCTTTGTGTAACGATTGTATCCGAATGTTTCTAAGTACTATTAGTTCAAAGTAATTATTGCAGAACATTGTGTGTTACATAACAAAGACAATTATTAATAACAAGTCGATGTACTCGTATCTTTATGTATAATTTTGTTGATGAATGTATGTTCGCTTGTAACGACTGATGGGCCCGTCAACGGCCCGTGTTTGTTATGAAAGATTGTTGAGTGAAATTGTTGGCTTGATTATATTGATTTAGCTAATACAGATTGAGATGCATTACGTATTTAGAAAGCATTTCTTTTAGAGGTTTACGTAATACTTTTACTATTTGAACTTATGCTACGTCTGTAGATCGACATGTTATTCTTGCCTATTTTAAAATAGAAAAAATATTAAGGTTGCAAGTATCGTCCGCCTACCTGTCGACGATGTCATAGAGCTCTTATTTCAATTTAGTACAGCTAATGAGTAAAAAGTCAAAAAACTTATTCAAAGTAATAGCTTGGATTCGGGATCGAAATCTGAAGCTGCATTAGACATGCAGGTCGGTATCCAAATATGAGGCGACATTGAAATGTATCTTAAATTATATTTGCAACAATTTACAATGAATGAACTTGATATATTCCAAACAAATATGAAATAGAAAATAAAACAAACTCGAGTAACCGTGGTAGCGTCACGGAATCCGATTAGCAGCCTTCAGTCCAGCTCAGCTGGTGTCCGATACGGGGAAAGTGATAAATTTAACATTGTTCAAACTAACGCAACTTTTTGCCATTGCTACACAGTCGCATTCCACGCCGAAACAAGACACAAAATAAAACTAAAACACACAGCGTTTGGATTGAAATTTGAATGGCAAATTGATTATAATAGATTTTCACGCGTTTCAGCGACTCTTGATAACCTTTGCTCTGTAATGGAATTGTTTCCTCGTAAAGTGTGAGAAGTTGTTCAATAGGTTTTTAATGGGAGTGTTGTTGCGGTGCTCTTGTTGTGTGTTTTGTAAAGAGTCTAGGTTTTGTGAAATGTGTTTTCTTAGTCATTTATTTTGTTGTAGTGTATGTCGCTTTATGAAGATAGCACAATGGATGTATTTTGAATTGTGGTGTCCTAGTTTCGACTTCTAAATCGGGGAAATTTATTTGTATAAGAGATGATTCTAGTGGAGACCGTTTTAAAATTTTAAACCAAATCATTTCGTATATTTCCATGTGGTAGAAATTCTGGCATGTTCCTAAAAAACTGTTATCGGAAATTATGTTTGAGTTATTTTAAAATTTTGGATCTACATCTGTCGTGCTTCCTGTTGGGTAATGAAGCTTTATAAAAGCACCTGTTGCGAAATGTGATCCACTTGCGAAATATAAAATTCTTAATATTCAAAATATTTTGAAACATATTTGAGTAACATCTATTAACGCATAACAGTATTTATACCAATAATAGCCAATTGTAATAATAGGTACATGAATGATGTTGATAGCTAGTGTCATTACTACAATTATTATGTCTAAGTAACACCATTGGAAATTCAAATAATCGTTAATACTTTGCAACAGATAATAAACAAATCGCACACTTAAACTAGCCGCTTAATATACATTATTGCTTATCATCGTAAAGTTTTACAGTATTTTCACTAGTCTAGAACAATCACGGCTTAATGATCCGCTTAGTTTCATAGTGTTGGCGATTTAACAGACATCGATTTTAAAATCGATTATTCACAAATTGATTGTGTAATGTTTTCTACAATAAATGACCGCATATGTTAATGTAATGCAAAAACAATTTATGTGGTAATAATATAGAAATTGTTGGAAACTAATACAAACGATTTGATTACATATTTTGCAGTAGAAGCGGTAGTAATTGTTTCACTTTTATAATTGCGTTGAAGACATTTTTACAAGTAAATAGTAACAAAGAAGCACATGTTTCTGCAGTGTTTTTTGGACGGGTAACATTTTTAAGAGATTTATTAGGCATTCCTAAAGATCTCCAATGAATCTGCGATATTTAGGTATCGGTTTTTGGGTAGCATTGATATTTAACCACCAGATAAGCTGCTTATTTGTTTGCCGATTGATTCTTATTTGATCGTAAATCGATTAAATCGATTATCCAATTAATCGATTTAATAATGTTACACGACCGATGTAAAAAGTAACGAGTAGCGCAGTAATCTGTCCGCAGTGTTAAGTTATTGAGAATGAATAGTTTATTTACGATTGTGGCGGGGAAAGCGATCCACTTGTTAGATGTGCTCCGTGCGCAATATAGCTGGCGTGTGGGAAAGAGCAGGGATTATAGGCGCGACATCTGGTGCCGAATGATTGCAACTGGCGGGTGTTGCGTGATTTTTACCCTTTTAAATATATTTTTTGATTGAGGAAAATGTTCAAATTATTTTATTATTTATTTTGTCTCCGTGCAGAGATGGAAATGCAAAACCGAAGTTACTCTTTTCTCAACCATTTATCAGAACACGTGAGCTGTCAAACGGTTAAAGTTGAAACCAAAACTGAGGTAACTAGAAAATTATTATTAATTTATAATGATATGAATCGAAATGACTTACCGTGTAAGCACAAAATGCAAATCATATATCCAGTATTGCAAATATTAATATTAAATATTGTATATTCCATCACCCGTCGATTAGGACAAACGATTTATCGAAATAGGTATATATTAATAAGCAATATTGGAACTTATGGAAAGTTGCGGCTCTGCGCTGTGTTTAATCATTTAACAATACCTGTCTGGCACTTGTTGCCAGTTTCTCGTATCGGACACGATTTTGAAAGTGAAACGGACGTGTTTACGATAATAAATCTCTCTAAGTCTTGCGGTTCTCAATGTTTTTTAATCTTTGGCTCTGTTCCAGAATTTAAATTAGTGCAAAAATATGTTTATGTAATGAATGTATTATTTCAAAACTGTTGTTTATAAAAAAATATAGAAGCAAGTAATATTGCCAATATGTTAGACTGCATTGGTAATGCATTAATACCGAAAAAAGTACAAAGTGGTATATAGACGCCGCGCTGTAGCCATTATTTGCAAAGTAAAAAAGCTAACTTTCCCTAAGCCATAAAATCTAGCAATCCGTAAAAAACTGAATAATTTCGAACCTTACATCTGTATCCCATAGTGGTAGGCAGAGACTAAAGATCTCCACTTTATTCGATCCTAGCGCCTCATTTTCGTTTCATCCACGTTCATCAATATTTTCGTGCGTTCTGATCGGCTCATAGTACTTCTGACTTGACCTTTGTATAAGATGTCATATATTTGACTGAAAATGACGTGATGGAGTATGTTTATAATAGTCGGATATCGTTTGGTCAGTTAGATTATAGTAAGCTCAAAAATCCCTTCGTGGTATCATTTATCTCTCCATATCCCCTTTCAATCTAAAAATATCAATAACACCTACGTTTCTGACTCACCCTGGCGTGTGTCTTACATTCCATCTACCGAATCGCTCTTTAATACTATAAAATTTCTTTCATAGTAACAAGGGCGCGTTGTCACCAATGTTTAGAACCGCTGAACTAACAGTAGGCAGTGTTAAGGTGAATTTTCAGCTGCCCACACCAATCAGCCGTCTGTAAAAAGTCTAATTAGGTGACGTTGCTACAAAAGGCTTTGTAGGGTGCGGTTAAGGCGGGGTGCAGACTGCAGCAGAGAATGCGTTGAATGTGAACTATTTGTTCGTTTATTGTCGCTTGCTAGTTTTGCTGTTCAGTTTATGTTTATTTGTATTTGGTGTTTTATTCGTGTTCTTTAGGGATATAGAATGGATGTGGATTTCGATTCGTGAGTATGTTGATCTTTGAGAAGTCTCTTTTGTAACAAGGACCCGCGAGTTACCGCGTTACGAGATGAATGTTTTTATGATCAACAAATATTTGTATTCAGGGCGGGTGGGGAAAGACCGAAAGTTGCTCTCGTGGCTGAAACCCAAAATATATCACACATGTTGTGCTTCTGCGTCGGAGTTATGTGTGTAACTATTGGATCTATTTTATTAATCATTCGATCTCTATGAATTTCATACGACATTGTGCCTTAAATATCGGTTTTATAAGGCCAGCTTAAAAGCGTTCCAGTTGAGATGTGATAGCGAACGAGCGCGGAATCACCGCAAACATCTCCTGGGTGGTCTCTAATGAATGCAGGCCTACTGAGCACTTGGATTAAAATAAATGATTCGCAATGCAGCTTTTACCGACCGCGTAAACCAAAAGCGCCCAGAGAAATGGGCCTTTCTCTGCCGCCCACACATTTCGCTGACAAATGCGTTTGAACAACATCGGGAGTTGTGCGCACGTAAGTGGAGCGCGCTGTACCCGCGCCTCGGTTCAACCGTTCAAAGCATTGATGTGCGTTCGAAAGTTCATTTGTTTATGGTGATTATGTTGTTGGGAAGTCAGTTCACAACTTGATTGGCTAATTACGAAATTGTTGTTTTATTGCACTCATTGACGTTTATATCTTCGTTAATTTTGTTTAAATCATCTGTAGTACTTGTAACGTTTCTAACTACGTTATCAGTTCTTATAAGGGTGATTAAATGATACGTAATATTCTTGTTGCATCCTTACAAATTACTTGCCGTTCATGATACTGTACCAGACATTTGACCATACCAGGCTACAGTTCCACCGTTGGACATGCTACCCTTATTTTAACGGTCCTGGGGATGTATATACCTAGCTCGCTCTCCATGTGAAGATTGTTGTTATCCGACTACCAAGTTTATTGACATAACAAAAAAACGCTCCAATAATTTAGTTTATTAAGGTGCGTTGAGGTAACACCGTAATAGGGGTAAGAACGTAAACTCAAAAATTATATGATTTCCAAGCCACAGGACTCAAACTGTTTTCTCTATCTGTTTCACGTTATTCACAAAACCACGAAACCTTGATGTTAGTGTAGATGAAATTGATAAACACAACAAATGCATCTGCACTCTTGCAGTGTGTAGTCACGTGAAAACGTGATGTTCTCATGAATTCACTCCAATGTTGATACTGAGAATTAGTTACGTGCTACGGCTTAACTTACCGCGTATGAAAACATGCTATGCTTTACTTTTATTATACATGGTATATTTTGGATTATTGTAAGATAATAAACCTAACCTAGGAAAATGTATTGGGGTGATAAATGGTAAGGCTTTGTGTTGAGATAACGATTGGCTGGATTACTTGGTTTGAAGAAAAATAATTAAGGACATTATTCCTGTTTCTTCATGTTACGATCTCTCCAGAAAGGGAAAACATTCGAAGATAGGCTGAATCAAAATAGTAGTTTAATCAGAATTTTCAAGTCATTCATTTTGATTTGGGATTTGGATTTTTTCTATTGCATAGGTCCTGCTAAAGAGCAAACAGGTCACCTGATAGTAAGTGATCACTGCATGTATAACCACAACGCTTGAATCATGGATGTGTTGCCGGACCATCATCGGGAGGGGAGCGGGAAGAAAAAAGGATGAAAAGAGAAAAGGGGTATCCGGCAATGTTACTCACCAAACGAAACGCGACAGCAAGGCTGTCTCTTCACGTCGATTTCCTGCGAGACAGTGGTTCCGCCTCGGACGAGCCTGTCCATTCATGCTGACAAGTCATGACTGACAACAGCGTGGCTCTACCATTTCCATATCCTATATCTATCTTGAAATAAAACTATTTTTACGGATTTTATCGCGATTTGGTTTAATTTTTACATTTTTTAATTTCCCGACGTTTCGATTGCTTTTCAGCTTTCGTGTTCACGGGGGTATATCTATCTTCCCTTAAAAGTAAATAGTTGATATCTTTCTTCATAAGATCAAAACGTGTACCTTCTGTTACTATAAATTCAATTGAATTTTAGTGAGTGCTCTTCTAAATGTCTCCTACTTATTCAAAAATATTTCAAACATCTTTTATAAATAGCTTGTTCGTGTATTTTGGGATGCGTTTGAATTAGACGCGCTAGTCGGTAGTCACTAGTCACGCGTGTCGCATATTTTTACGAAGCTATATTACAAAGAATTCCTACAAATCTTACACGGATTGGTTTTTATTTAATTAACCTGTCAAATAAAACAAGATCTGGATAGCTGTTCTTATATTTTAGGATTATGTATAGGCATTTAGATAGTATTGCTTATGTAGAATCATGGGTTCAAGGCCTGAAAATACCGAAATGCCTTATTCGCTCAAACTGAATTCTAAAGTAGTTGGAAAGGGACAAAACATTCGATAACTACAGTAAGTTTTAAATCTGCCTATGAATAAGGCCATTAAAATCTAAAATCCCACTTCAATGTCCCGGGGCTATATCAATTGTCCAGTTTCGAGCCCGCTTCAATAATTTACAACCACGGATAGTATTTACAGTTGTGCTTTACGGTTTTCCACACCGGACGTTCTCCAAACGTATTTATTTTATTGCCCTATAGATTATCGTTATAATGGATTTAATGGGGTTGATTGGCGCGAATGTGCCAATGATTAATGCCCTGTTATTTCTCAAGTATAGGGATTAATATAGACTAGTATAGATTGAGCTATAGTGTGGATTGTGGATGACTTATTAGTTGAGGATTTCGGTGACGTAGCGGTGGAAGTTGCGGTTATGAAAAAGGTAGAAGATTATTTCCACGTACAAAGCAAAAGTTTGTGCGACCCACAAAAAAAATTTTGGGGTTTGAATGTGCTGGAACAGAAAAGAGGTTTTTGAACCGTGTTACATAGTTGTTTTATTTAAATAAATAATTGAAAAGCTCTTGCACCTTTGGTATTTATGCTGAAAATTGGTTAATTATTGAATTAACGAAACGATACTCTATCTGGACGGCATTAGCACTTACCATCAGGTGCAATGCAGTCACTATGCCGTGCCAGTTTAAAAAAAAAAAAAAAAAAAAAAAAAAAAAAATTGTTAAACCCAGGGTCTGCCAAAACATAGTCCATGGGGGTTGCCACTAGACTAAAATAGGGCTAATGAATTACAAGAAAACGCAATTCATCATGAATAAAGACATTTCCTATTTGAAATAATATAAATAAATTCCAACAGACCACGAAAAAATGTTTGAAACAAATGTGAGAGGGACTTAGACTGATGGCGGGCAAAAGCCAATTGGCAATAAAATCCATCGTATCTATATTACGTGTAAATGAAAACACGGAATGGACCTATTTAATTATAGAAACAGCAAGTGCTATGTACCCTCTGATATATGCCCGCTTTAAATTTCACTTTGAACTAAGTGAAAACTATTTTCTCCTCGATTCTCGCTAATATTATAAGTAAGTGATTTGTGCGTTTGTTTGTGCGGCTGTTGCTATTTTTATGTTATTCCAGCCAGGTTTGATTTCTAGCTTATTGTTTGTTCCTCTCTGTATTTCGTGTTCTTTGTCACGAGAGTATAACATCTTAAGTCCTTCGTATCAAGAACCATCCAACACAGATTAAATTTCCTTTAGGGTGCTCTTTTCCTATCAAATTAGCTTATTAACAAATTCAGATTCATTTATATGTATGTATGCTGTAAAAAATTTGGCTGTGTTTGGTATTATTTGGATAGGGCATACTCATACAATTCATTTTTAAGTCTTGAATTTGACCGCATCTATGAATGCAAATCTTGTCAGCATTGCGAAAGTAATTGACGTAAATTATATGACAATCTCATAAGACACAGCTTCCGACAGTCATGTAACTCCATAATAAAATAACTTTATTACAACAATATTAAACATCTTAATTGCCGTTACTGAAGCACCACGCAATCACGAATAACACCTGTCTTGGTCTTCAATTGTGATTGTTCGGTTTTCATTGTCAGTCACGGCTCGCCTGCCAGCTACAGCATAAACAAAATATTTATCTAAAACTCGTATACCGTAATGGGCCTAAAACACGTGAAATTTATCGTATTCAATTATCTTCGGACATGTTGCAACTGCTTCTCGCTCGCAGAGGTCAAGATTGTCTTGAAAACAGAAATATACCCAAACGTTAGAACATCAATAAAGATTCAATCAAACATACGGAATCATCCAACCATGTGGTCCTAACTCACCAATTACTCGCAACATCTGCGTCTAATAAATTACAATGATTGAACGAGATGTGGTGACAGTTGAAAACTAGCCTGTATCTAGGAAACGAGCGAGTTTATTATCACACTAGCCGTATGAAACGGTGAAACTTGTTGGTTACAACCTGCGGTGTATAATGTTGGACGAGTTTGCTAATTGGTCGTGTGATTTTACTGTCGCATTCGTATATCGAATGCGTCGTAAAGTGGACTCATTTCGTTCGCACCTTCCAAATGGTTCATAAATCATGATAGAGAACTGGCGGTAGTGGTTGTTTGTTGTGCTAAGCGGGTAGTGATGTGCCGGTCATAGTCCTTCCGATCTACTGATGGAAATTGATGTGGGGTCTTTACGGGTCTTCCCATTCAAAGACAGATGAGATCAATCCGACAGTTACATTGAAACGCTTCATATTATTTGTGAAACATGATGTACTAAGGTACAGAAATCCCAAATAATGAATGTTAAAGTGTAAATCCCTAAACCTTTGCTCCTTCTATTATCTAACAAGAACTGAATATTACCAAAATTTTCTGAGAAGTATTCATGAAAGCTCGTTTAGATATTAGAACAGCAGACGTTAAGATATTCAGAATATATCCAACAAACATTTTGAATAGTTAGCCAGAACACTATTGGTTATTGGAGAATACAAGATATTTTCAGAGATAACGTATTAGTTTATATATTGACACAGTTAATAACTTGAGAGACGGGCGTCTGAACCAATCTAGATACAATAAAGCCAATTAACTGAGGGGATCATGTAAGCCATCCCGTTCTATACACTCGCAAAATTGATTCTAATAGTTTGCCTCGTTTTAGCCGTGTATTATTTACTACTATGGCTGCGAACATAGACGAATATTAGGTGTCGTAAATCCAAAGCATTCTTGGTATTTTGAACTTCTACGATTATACCAAAAATTTTCACTGGGTAGTTTGACGACCGATAATTTTTTGATCATTGCTTTTCGTGATTCCTGATGAAAGAAGATAGATATATTAGGCAGAAATAGTAGCAGAGCTTGTTGTCAAAGTAATTAATATTTATGGCAATAGAGTACCATTACTTTACGTCATGATAATTAATGTACTGATGTTTGTTGCAGTTCTTTGCATTGGTGCAGAGGAAAATTGTTTTTGTAAACTTACTCACGATACAGAACACTCTCCACCACTCTCACACCCGCCACTGCAACTCCTGTAAGCCAGGATCAACAGTGGCACGCATTATAATGACACCGAGCATTAAAGCTCAGCGAGTCTCCGGGAATTTCTAGCCTGTATTTAACCCGCAACGAAATTAATCATAAAGTAAAATTAATAGGAGTTGGATACAGGAGTAATCCTACTGTGGAATACATTAGCAAAAAAAGGAAATCATTTTGTAGTATTTGAAAATCAGATTCCGGACTTAATCGAACGCATCCCAACGCTATTGTACGAGCAGCTTTTGATGATCCAATGATGTGTGGTGATTTAATAGCAAAGCGGTTACTTTCTCGCAGGAAGCGGTTCGCAGACGCGTAGTGCCGGCTCTCGTCTCACTGAAGCTTTCCAAATTGATTGTTATTATTTATTATTTATATTGGAAAGTTCAATACTCATGTGCATAATGTATCATGCCACTACCGTTAGTAATGGAAACAGTTCCAGCGTTTGTGTGAAGCGGTATAATAGTGCCAGTTGTGAAAGACCGAGAGGTCGCAAGCTTGTGCCTAATCGACGCAAATGGTTGTTTTATGATGTCTGACTTATATGTTTGTTTAACGTGTTTCGTACCACTCCAGGACTGAGTTTGCTTGAAGTCGGTGTGTCGTTTGATCAAAATTAGCATATAGTTTTTTGTATTCTATACCGAGGTTGGGATTATTAGCAGATTTATTTTAAATTATAATAAAATTATTTTTACTATTGAAAAACCCAACCAGCTGGAAATAGTGAAGAATAAGCAGCAAAGCCCTATCGAGATATCGCCAGATAGAACGAACGAACGTATATTGAAAATGAATCTGCTTATAATGTGTATGTAAGCAGCTGTGTTTTATTAAGATCGGCCCGACTTGTTTTATTGCTGCAATTTTAATGTCTACCGAGTGTCTGGCGTTGACCTTTATGTGATCATCCAATCTTGGGAAAATTACGTTTTTCGAACTGAATAATTTATATAAAATAAATTTGCAAGGCTTGTATCTTAGTGTGAGGTTAGGACTATGTATGTTATGTGGCTGTAGGGTGTACTTATTTACAATTTGGGAATCTCATATAGAACCTTTTCTAAAAAAAGGACAAATCATGAAACAAATTTCCAACTACTTAGATGTGGCCAAAATGTCTCCTCAGTTAAATGAAAAATAGGTATTCAATCACTGATTTATTTAGATTTTTCCAAAATTTATGCACATTTAGTTCTAACTCAATATGACCTCTCCCATGTAAATCTCTGGGTGCTTGTTTCCTCCACCTATAATATGAAGTAAGATTATAACGCGGTAGTGTTCTTAGTGAAACTTTAACAGTTTATTTTATAGTTAATAAACACTTGATATTTTCAACATCGTTCGCGTGGGTCGTAATCCTGTGTAAATAGCAAATCGTACTTCAATAATTTGCCATTACTAAAGATTTACAGTATCTGCCTAAGTACAGGTAAATGTTCTTGGCGCTTGTTCTGGAGTTATTTTAAAAACACCAATGCTTTATATTCTTGATAGTAAATATTGGTTTAACAAGTTGGCTGAGAGGGTGTGGGCTGGTCATTACCGAAGGAATGACAGTGGAACAGTGTTTTAGTCAGACGGGTCTTATATTAGCCTTATTTAGACTGCTTTAGTTGTGTATTATGAGGGTAAGAGAAAACTCTGAGCTGTTATGACCCAAGGAGGGTTTTGGTTTAAGCCTGCTAGAAATTGTGTTATTTTAGGTTGATTGTTCATCTTATACTGTGTTTAACCTATCTTATGATAAAGAGAGTGCTACAAGATGTGGGTCGATCTTTCTCGCAAATATTTTCTGATGGCCTGAAGGAGAAAAGTATATTCGAGCCTTGAGCTTTTGACCCCGTGGCCCGTACTTCATTCTTATAAATAAAATGTCTATATACATTCTAATTGTCTCAACATGTAAAGTAATATCCTATTGTTTAATATAACACGAAGCAAAAGCTCATAGCAAAAAATTGGCTCCATGCGGAGATGTAAGAAGCTATCTTAGTTTTACAGTTTTTATATTTAATGGTTTGCGGAGGCCGTCAGCAGAATTAAGTATCGATTGATTGAACTATGAACACACAAAACGTAAATCACTTAACGATTATAAAACAATGTTAATAACTTCACTCTCGCTCGTAAGGATTGGTGTACACTGCGGGTACTAACTATTCAAGTTTTTGACGAGGGTATATGATTTTTGCGTGATTATTCTAAATATATAAAATATATCAGTCTCTTAGTTTTTGCCTCTCCAGTCCCATAATCGGTATGGTTTCTGACTGAAGCACCATGAACCTTAGAATATTAGTGGTGGGGGCAGTGCCGCCAGGATCATTCTAAGGTAAAAACGTATTTTACTACGAAGCAATAAACTATTGACACTCAGAAAAACCTGACCTCAGCCTTTACTATTCTTGAAATTCATAACCATACTTTTATCGACCTGTGATTTGAAAATTTAAAAATTATCAGACAGCGCCCTAAGACAATAACTATTAATGACAACTGAACGGCGTGCACTGGCTGCATGCAAGTAATTATCAGTGTCGCAATCATCGGCCTCTATCAATACACTTCCTAATCATTAATCTTCATTAATTCCTCAGCATCGCCGCGCATCCCATCTGCTTTCACTGGCGCATGCCGCGTTCCTGCTTGCTTGTCATTTTAGTGTCGATTGTCTGAAAGCTTATGCGTCAATGTAGCGTCATGTGATGCTTCCCATAAAGAACTGGTAGTCTCTGTTATACTCGTATAAGAAACCATTGATTAATAAGAAAGCTGCGTAATGTATGTCGAAGGATATGCGGCAGAATGTCCCTACGCGATTGAATCTGAACTGTGGATATCTTTATATGAAGTCAACAATACCTATTTTAGCCATCAGAAGGCAGAGTTAGGATATAGAGCTGGAAAAGTCGGTGATCGGAGTTTATAAGCCACATAAATATTAGGTTGTACTTAATAGCATTAATACCGTTTATCACACATTGCTTCAAGATTGCACCGTTTCTTCGAATGAGCAATGTATGCTGCTGTTCTGACAATTATCAACAATGAAATCAAAACTAAACTAAAAGTCGTCTATTTTATTACACCTATAAATATCGTTTATAATATTTATTACATCTCGTCACGTAACCATATTATTAGTTCGGCGTGGACAAGGCAAATAATTGTTTTTTTTTTCAACCGTCTGCGTGCCGAGAAAGTCTATGATGTAATTTTATAGACTGGTAAATGGAATGTAGGCGGCCAGTCTCAAAGACCCGACGGAATTATGGTGAATTAATGATATTTAGTATGAGTGGTTGGACATTTGAATATTTATTAGTAATTTTAAGTTTGAGATTCGAAGAAATATGGTGGAACTAATGCATGAGATAGCTTTGCTGATTGTCTGAGTAGCGCACCGAAGTTGATGTCATATTGGTAAGAAAACGCGAACACTCTTTGGAGATATTTTAAGAAGTGAAGTTAATCTGCACAGATAGAGCAAAGGAATAAATCTATAAATTACCATTTAAATCTACAATTTGGTTTATCTACTCCAATAAATAACTCTAAATCGATAAAATGTACATACGTATATACAAAACCTTAATTTCGTCCCAATATACGATGGTGACGTAGCCTTAGTCTATATCGATAAAGATATAGGCAGAAAAAGAACGAACTAATGACTAATAACTACCTACAGACTCCACGTCCATAACGGGTTGTTAATCGTGATAATATGGATGTTGTGACGAGGAGCCGCGAGATCGATACAGTCTGGACACGCGCCAAGCTCAACAGCCTCTTGACGCGCACAATACTATTGATTCGTCACGCGTTTACAACGAGATGTGTTGAAGCCCAAGATTACATTTACATGGATGTTTTGTGTAATGATAACTAATTAGAGTAGGTCTTCCTTATTTTAAGGTGATCTTTGGAACGTATTACGTCTACTGCTATTTGGAAGAATTAAGACGATCAATTAAATTCTTTGGTGTATCAGATATTCCGAATCTCACGTACAATTTTTCGAGTATGATATTTTAGGGAAATTCGAATCAGGAAGAGTGGATAATAACGATGGAAAAATAAGGAAAGCCATTAATTATTATTTTCATTAATTGCTTTTATCACGAATACGATGTGTGATTGTTGAGGTTTTCACAACGGTTTCTAGAATTGCGTGTTATTGCGCGAAATATGAATAATTTCTATCCGTATCAGTGGGATTACTGTAATATCTGTTACATTATTGATGAGTGTGTTTTCCTCGCATGGTATTTGTGGGCTAAGAAAGAAATTTTGGAAGTGCTTTTTTGCGAGCTGGCATTTTTGGATTATGGTTTTAAAAAGATATGTTGGCAGAGAAAAGCTCCATACATATACCTGGAACGAGGCCCCAAGGTCGGATAAAAAAGCACTGGCTTTATGCACAAGAGCCAATGGGCCATACAGTATGAAATGCTAAAGACCGGGCTAAACGGTAAAGGTTGAATAGGAAGGCGGTTACTGGCAACGACGGGATGACGCAGAAAGAAAGTTTCGGTTGGCCTTACCATTTCATCGATCTACATAATACGTTGCGTAACTGATGTTTCATCAGGCCAACCCATCTTCTGTAGATGGTCAAATTAACAAAATAGACCAATTACGTGGTCATCGCATTCTTATTGTATAAGAAGATTACAGTGCGGTATGATAACAGAATCTTACGTCTGCGTTCCTCGCTTACTGAAAATGTAAACAACACATTATTGTTGCGATCGCTTTGAAACACTCCGACAAAAAATGAAACGTCTACGTCTTCGATCCAGGATCAATTGAACCCATAAGAGTTTAAAAATTTGCCTATATTGAAGTCAGTAAAGAACAAATATTTCTTGCGATAGTTGGTTTTAGACCGACGATGCTAAAGATCGGGCAGTATCGTGTAGTTGATGAAGAAAACGGACTTGTACATAAGCCGACATAAATAAAATAAAAGTTTAGTAGTGGTTCATTGGATCTTGCATAATAGTTCTTCCTCAACTCAAGTCTCCTGGCTGTAGAAAAATGCGCAGCGTTGATTACCCTTTTCCACAGACCGTTTAATTGGTCATCTATACTGTTAAGGAAATCACAAAAGCGCGTATCAACCAAACCATATACCGCTTAAAAGATAGCAGTCAGTAAATCAATTACCTGAGATTATTAAATAACCATAGCATGGACAAATCCCGCATCTGAGCGTGGGGCAAGCAGCCAAACAACGCGCATGCTCGCCCGCTTTTCAACACCACTGCAAATGCATCCTGAAAAATTGCTCATAATTTAGTCAAGACTCTTAGTTTCAGATTTCGTTGCCTCTTGATAAGACGATTCATATGTTTGCATATTTTGGCTTAGAAATGAAGACTTCAGCTTTGGAATATGTGTATGTTATGATTGTGTTGTTTGATTCTTGAATAAATAGCATATCCTCAGTTACGTCTTGTGGCATTAGTACTAGTAATTTTAAGAAACTTTTCAATTACACTAGACCCGTAGAAAAATATTTATTTATTTATAACTAGCGGCCCGTCCCAGCTTCGCCTGGGTGCATATATCTTTTGATTCCACTCCACATCAGATAGATGTTATTTTTTGTACAAACTCTTGTATACCTAAACCTTTTGAAACCTAAACTCGCCGTAGCTATTCTACTGTCCCTTTTTCTTCAAAGTATGACCTGTCCACCTCAATACCGTCCCGTCCCGTCTGTCAAGTCACTGATCCGTCCCGTTCTTTCTCTTCATTATCCATCCGGTCTCATCCCGTGCCTTTACATTTCGTCCTATCCCATCAAATGAAATCTGTCAACTATCCCAGTCCTATACCGTCCCTCTTACTCTATTCTATCCCATCTCTCTAATAATAGTGTGCCTTACGATTTTTTGACATTAAAAACTTCAGCGATTGCGGATTGGCAAAATCAGATCACTAATACGGGTGCTCCAGCAATTTTGGTTTCCATACAATATGTCATCCCTTATTTCACCTGCATAATGTTCTTTTCCAAAATTGTTGATCGCCATTATTTTTCGTTTGTAATAAAGAGCTGAAATATAATTTTTCATAGAACTAACTGAAGTGATTTCGATTTTCGGCACAACATTCAAACCCTTTTTTCAACCCCTTTGGAAAAAATATAGCCTATGACACTCAGGGATGTTATATACCTTTCTAACGGTGAAATAATATTTAAAATCGATTTAGTAGTTCCGGAGATTATGATAATGTGTGATTTTAAATGATACTCGCAGGTGAAGGATAGGACATTGTACAAAATTGTGATAAAATGACTTTCGATCTTAAAAAGAAGTTTAGTTTAAATTGTACATTTCTGAACTCACGCATAAATATTTAACAACCAATTTAAATGTCAATCCTTTTTCATTAGTGACATTATTCTACATATTTAAAATCAAAAATACGCCATTATCCGAATATTGTGGATATATAGGGTGGCCCAGAAGTCACTTTACATTTTGAAAATTAAATAACTTTTTTTCTATTAATATATTTCTTTTTCTCTTTTCAGAATTAAAAAATATAATATCTGGAAATTTTTGGCGTGGATAAGTTTACAACAGAACAACGAGTGAAGATAATTGAATTTTACTTTGAAAATGGACGGTCAATTGTTGCAACGCAAAGATCGTATAAGCGCCATTTTAATGTTCCACATCCCCCTAGTAGGCCTGCAATAAGGAACTTAGTGACACGTTTTCAACAGCATGGCTCTGTAAGTGATAGGACTAGAAGTGGACGAGGTCGTTCAGTACGTACACGCGAAAGTACTGAAGCTGTGAGCCGTAGCATTGAAGAGAACCCAACCACATCCACTCGAAGGCGTTGTCAAGAACTTGGCATCTCACGGAGTTCTCTGCAGCGCATTCAAAGAGACTTACACATGTACCCTTACAAGGTTCAATTAGTGCAATCTTTAAAACCAGCAGACTTTCAGAAACGAGTAAATTATGCTGTCAGGTTTCAGAGAACTGCAAGAAATGACAATGAGTTTATTCACAAGTTGATCATGGTTGATTATTACAAGTCTACTAGGGGGATGTGGAACATTAAAATGGCGCATATACGATCTTTGCGTTGCAACAATTGACCGTCCATTTTCAAAGTAAAATTCAATTATCTTCACTTGTTGTTCTGTTGTAAACTTATCCATGCCAAAAATTTCCAGGGTTTATATTTTTTAATTCTGAAAAGAGAAAAAGAAATATATTAATAGAAAAAAAGTTATTTAATTTTCAAAATGTAAAGTGACTTCTGGGCCACCCTGTATGTTGTCGATTCGAAAAATTTATTTAAATACGTTCTTTAATTTGAGGGAAGAGTTTACTGTATCGACAGGATGAACATTAAATGTTTGACAGTTACGAAACTTATGAACATTTTGTATGGGAAAATATTTTATTTTTATTTATTGTCACGTTCCTCGGGAACGGGATAAAAAGCATTCTATGTCCGTCTCCTGGCTCTAAGCTACCTCCTCACCAATTTTTAGCCATATCGGTAAAGCCGTTCTTGAGTTATAAATAGTGTAACTAATACGACTTTCTTTTATATATATAGATTTGCCTTGGTGTGGTATATCGTATGAAGGCCAGCTTTTCGTAAAAGTCTCTCGTAGTTCCTGATACCCACGACATAACACTCGATCTTAGTGTGGGGTCAGGACTATGTATGTGACTGTTGGGCGTATTTAATTTATTTAGTTTTATTTTAAATTGCTACCGTACTTAGTTATGTTTTATTGAACACGTGTTATGTGCATGTATCCACTATTGTTTTCGTCGGTGTCTATTCGATAATATAAACAGCATTACTGAAGGACACGTCAGTTTAAAGATAAAATTATCATTCCAACTTTCCCCAAATCTTATCACAAATGTATTAAAATCAAATTGATATGTCGATAATAACATTATCTAAACGTGTGAAAATATCTTAAGTATTTCAATTATCCCTGTTTGGATTTATCTAGTATAAACCCAGCAATTTGGTAATGCGCAGGGATTTTGTCTTTGAGGTTAGGCTAAGTATACAATATAAATGTCAATTTATTCTCAATTATATTAAAGTAATATTTCTTATCATTGAATTTGAAGTTAGTTATAAATAAGTAAATGCATTTCAACATTATTTTATCCAGTTAATTAAGTATTTTCCTATCTATTTTACATAAATATGGTGACAATAACAAATAATATAAAAACTTAGACGTCCACCCACAGCCTATGTTCAGCAGTGGACTTCCTTTGGCTGATGGATGAATGGATGGATGAACAACCGAACAATTCAGACATGCTTTGGATAGATGATGGCTACGCACTGATGGTGGTCCGCTCGTGCTCGGCTCTAGCGTAGATTCAGCTTAACGTTGCTTGTCTGAGCAACGACATATTGACATCACCGTCATGGCCGCCAGGCGCATTATAATCCGGCCGCTCAGAGAATGCGTTCCTGACACATGTCAGTTGATCATGAGTAGTGATGGGAAATAATTATCATTTTGCTAAACTTTTGAATTATTCCCAGTAAAAGTAGCAAGTTAGAATAAATGGATACTTGACTATTTTCTATAAAGTGTTTTAAAATCTAGGTATAATCATTCTTTAAATCTTCCAACCGTTAATATATTTTTAAAGAGATCTTTATAACGAATAAACATGTTTTTCTTTATTACTAAAAATATTGTCACCAAAACGGTTGGTAACGTGACTTTTTAAAATTTAAATTTAAATTTTTACTTTTTACGTTTATAATACCAGGAACGCTAGTTAGTGGAGATATAGCTTGGCAATAAAAAATAATAAGAAAAGGAGGCGCCACTGAACCGCTTAAATAGTATCACATTATAGATCGGATTTTAATTTTGATTCTTATTATTATTAAATCAATTATAAGTAAATAATATTAGTTAATATTAAATGTTCTTATTTAAAATATTTTAATAAAAACGTAAACTTCAATGCCAAATTTAAGTAAAATTCACAAATGTGAAAGATATTATATTGCTGCCAGGTGAAATAAAGAGTTAGATCCGTTTAATTATTACGTTATACATTATTAAAAACACAAATGTATTATTTTATATTATAACGGAAAATAACGTTATAATAATCTGCTATTTTTTGGCCACATCACTCCAGAAATGAACAGTTGACATAACCTTGTAACGGCGTGGTATGAACTTGTAAATATAATATTTTTATTTTTATTAACCGTCAAATTTAGTCCAAAGTGATAATATTTAACCTAAATTTACATATTATTTAATTTTTTATGATGTTTTATTTCGTAAGTAGGGTAAATAAATAAAATTGTTCGATAATGTATTTACATTTGCTGTCGTTGCATTTGCAACGACACTTCAAAGTTACGTCGTCCGTTCGATTACAACCTTTCAGGAACGCATTCTCTGAGCGGCCGGATTATAGCAATTTGCGGTGTTTATTTATAATTTCAGTAATCACTCACCATTTGTTTTATCTGTTCACGTGTTTTATTTTATCGTAAGTTATTTTTTTAAGAAAATTAATATCTTCTTGTATATCCGCACTTATTATGATTCTTTTGTAACCTTGGGAATCTATCGTCTTTGACAAAAGTTGGGTGCCAATTTTTTCGACCATTTTTTCGAAGTCTAGTACGTAAATAAATAGTTTATGAGCCAATAACATATTTATTTTAGTAAACAATATATTAAAATCTGCCGCTGTGATATGTGTCTACATCTATTACCAAAAAACAAACAATGACATGTAACTATGCAATCAACTGCATAGTTCAAATTAAACGGAGTGAAGAGACTGCGTTAAAATTAGCGCGTACTCAGTGAGTCACAAAGAAGATGTACGATAATCGCGGTGGATCTAAACATAGTGTCCTTCGTCTTTGTACTGAAATGCGACTGTTCCACGCGAATTTATATACCGGTGACGGATCAAGGCCTGCTGTTCAAGCTAAGTGATGCGAAATGGCACGATTGTTGTGTACGTGGTTATTTGGTGTTTAAAGTTGGACGGCCTTATAGACAAATTTAAAACCTGTATTAGTTGTCGATTGTTTTGTCTCCTTCGCTCAAACTGAATTCTAAAGTCGTTCGAAAGGGACAACACATGCGATAACTAAAATAATTTTTAAATATGTATATGAATAAGGCCGGCAATGTTTGGGGCCATGCTGTGTTGGGCGTGAAATGGTATCATAAAGGAGGAAATGATATCAAAATCGTTGAAGCGGAGTAGACGAGAACAAACAAACAAATGTTTGAACCAACAAATGTTATTTTCAGTTCTTGTTATTGTTCCTAAAATGTTCCTAAAACCCACAACCCAGTACTGAAGGTGTCTTGTATACGTCGTGTAGGACTTGGTACTATATCTGTTTCTGTTATTTGTTATTATTTATAGCTCAACCTTGGCCCACTCCATGGTGTTATTACGTAAAGTCTTTAAATCTTACACCAGCGAGCATCATACGCCAGTTTGCAACTAGTCTGCCAAGTTTAGCCTATGCCAAATGAATAATGCTCCTACTGACACACTCGGAGTGTTGATGACCTTACAGCCTTAATTACGTGTTTGTATTGAGATGAGATCGTTGAACCGTTTCGGTGCGTCGTGGATTATTTATATATTCAGGAAGCTGTTACTTTCGTCCGTCGGCGCGTCATTGCGTTCCGTATTTTTTTCTTCTTTGTCTCATTAAATTGCGACGCTTTTTGGATTTTAATTTTGACTAATAAAATTTTATGTGTGTCCATATGTCGTTGAATCATCGCTTGTTATTGTCACTAGATGTGTTTTAATTGAGTAAAGGATTAGAGCAAACAATCTGAACGATACAGCATTATTATTTTCCATGTATGGACAGATTAACGCGTATGGTTTAAAATGGCGGAATTATTTAGTTGTCCGGAGTATATGAATCTATGTGATCGTTGTTTCTACTATTGTTGTGGCCCATCAGTATTCGTAAACGTCGTCTTAATCCAAGGCATTTTCAAGGCAAAACTTAAAACATTGAATATAATTTAGTACGTGCATGCACAGCAAATTATTAAAAAACAACCATTGTTAGATATGAATCGCATGATTAAACAAAATATGTCTAATCCAAGCATGGAATATCAAATGCAACGTTATTGCTTACAAGTGAATAAATGTTTTTAAAGGAAGTATTTCGTATTCATTGAATTCTAAATGCTTGTAGATAAATAAATACACCCAACAGTCACATACATAGTCCTGACCCCACACTAAGATTGAGTCTTGTGTCGTGGGTATCAGAAGCTACGAGAGACTTTTCGGTCTCACAAACACCCTGACCCGAAACAAATACCTGTGGTTCACACAAATATTTATTTCGATGCGGGGATCGGACCCGTGGCTTCTCGTTTCGCAGCCGGCGTTCAACCAACTGCGCCACGGAGTCTGTCAAAGAGATAGATCGGTACATATAATATAATATTTATCGTAATCGTAATGCTTTCGAGTGTTGTTGCTTGTATGCACCTTGAAGAGATCCATATTCTTCATCCAAATTACACGATAGTTTGTCATCAACCATCAACTTTAATGTCTGCAGTCTTTTAATTGCATCAGATTTGACTTTCACTTTCATTTTCATTCTCAATGTGATTTTATTTGATAGATGCGAAATATGTATGTAACTTGCTTGAGACACAAAGAGATTTGATGTTCTTCATGTGTGGTTTTATTTTAATGTTGTTAGATTTGATTTTAATATCACTTGAACCGTGTTCGGTGATTGACGGCTCATCGTAATTAAAATCTTATTTCCTATTAATCGTTCGTCTGTAGTACTGAATAGATTAATAGGAATTCATTCAGTTCTTATTATTCCGTCCGTGTGTTTGTATGAACGCTCTTGGCTATGTAGCTTTCTATTACTGCACTGGGCAGTTATTAAGTGCATGCCACCGCATGCATTTAATTTGTCCAGTTTAAATCTACGGATTGTAGGTTTCGTCCCTTGATGAGGCTGTCAATTGTGTGTGGATTTAGATGTCCTCGTTAGTTGTGACAATGTCCGTTAGAAGAAGAATAGTTACAACTCCAGTTGAATTATTTAAATCTGTAAAAGGACCGAAACTTAATTTCCATATAATGATTACATAATATCTTTTAACTGGTCCACATTTTTTATGCTTTAGCATTTCATTAACTTCGCGTGCATTCTCGAATCTCGCGTTTAGTAAAATGGCATTAATTTCCGTAGCTTTGTCTAACCTTTACTTGATAACGATACAATACAACAATACAATACAACTTAATAACATAACCATAATGTAATGTCATCAATTCGATGTGAACTTTACTCAAACAATACTTCATAATGTATTCTAATACTAAATCTCGCAACAGCTGAACGAATTTACCAAAATTAGCCTTTGAAATTCACCGTGTCTTGTGCTTGATTTAAACCTAATAATCTATTGTGCAATGTTAATGAGAAGGTAATATTTTGCTTTTATATAAAACTTTCACTTTCGAGTAATTTTTGTTCTAATAATTAACTGTAATTTGTTGATCAGCATTAGAAACCCAGATGAAGTTCTCACGCTATATTATATCCTGACGCCTGCGCTTAGCCGAAAGACGAGTATGACAGATATAGGATATTCGGTGACTCAGTGAGTACGACACAGATTTAGACTAGAACGGGAGGTGTGTCGGACCTGGTAACGTTAATTATCTTGTTCCAATTATATTTGCGCATATCGATTATGCGTTAAATCTTCTTCTATGTCCTGTCCTTATTGCAAACTTACATCCGGGCAGAGCAACATGGTCGTTTAAACATTTGTGGTATGATTTCAGGCGTGATTACTTTAATTTCATCTCTCTGTGTTTTCTTGTCCTTTTCGTTTTGTAGCTTATCTGTATGTTTGAGATATCATTCTAGTTACCTAGGGCTGATCTTATCAAAATCCCATCAATGACGTTAACCTTCCTTCACACGAGACCTGCAATAAAGTCAGGTTGATTGTGTAAGTAATCCGATGTAATTAGATCAATGTCCACGTGTCCGCCTCGTGTTACAGAACGTGGTGCTTGCACTGATACGCAGATTACACCTCGAGAGCTTCGGGATTACTGAGGACGTCTGTAATAATGCAGTTATAGACGATTGGCAGGAGTAGTGTTGGGACTTTAGAATGTTGTCGATTCGATTTCCGTATTTTGTCGGCCTCAGGCATTAAGTCCACCTATTAATCATTTGTATAACGTGTAAATAAATAAATAAATAATGGTTAGGAAATGACAAAAAGGTTTCTTGAAGTTATACTTCTTTTGTGTGTATGTGTTTTAAATTATATACGGGTATGGTGGTGAAGGATAGGCTATTGAAAAAATCGTGATGAAAGTGACCATTATCTTTAAAAAAGGTATAACTTCTTACGTGTGTACATAAGTGTAACACATGAATTTTTTAAGTTTTGCATCTTTACTTTCGAAGAGAAAGGTTATATTCAATAAGCTGAGTAGTCTAGACTCTAGCTTAACATCAATACTTCATTTTACAAAAACAAAACAACTAGCATTGAGTACATGCGCTTCATTCTCGGTTTAATAGATATATTCAGTTGAATAGATTCGTTTCTCTTCGACTATAGAAGTACTAAAACGTCGCCATTCTAACATTGTTGCATTTTGATTCGGATGTCGCAATGCAAGACTGACGCATCAATAGAAATACTGAAAGGTACGACGTAAATAACGGTATGTGAATAATAAATTCAGCCATTTGGACGTTCATTCGGCTGTCGGGAAGTAGGAAATGTTCGTTTCCGAAACAATTTCCGATTTATACGAGACGCAGTCCATTTTGGCGTGATTGTGTTTCGATTGTAATGAAAAATTGGATAGCTCGTATTGCCAAGACAGAAATTCAATAATCAACTCGTAGATATAACATTGACATTCTGTATTTTTCCTTGAGAATATCTAATTGTAGCAGGTTTGTTGTTATAGAGAAAGCCGCGTTTTTACCGCATATAGCCCGCAAACGAGTAAGCTGCTCAATCATTGGTAATCGATCATTGAACACCTGCAATGCAGTAACGATTGTAAGGGCATTGCCAAGGTTGAGATGAGAATAAAGAATATAAGAAAAATCTTGATCGCTCGCATGATGTTAGATTTGCGTGTAAGGCTAATTTGGCCATTTGGGACGCCAAATGCCAAATTTCTTAATAAAAGAAGAAAGAAAAGCAAATTATAAAAAGTAGATTATACCCCATTGCTGGACTGAGGCCTCCCCTTTTTCTTTTCACTGGTGTTAGCCGCAAACAGCAGTGTAAAGGCACTATTGTAAAAATTGTAGTCAAAGTAACTACTGGACATAATGAGGCTTGACATTTTATGCCTAAGTATAGCGAGCGCAGTGGAATGCCAAGCATTGCCTTGTAATTCATGGTGTTCTTTGGTTTTGCTACGGCCCATGAGCGGTCGTATCGCTTACCATCAGGCGAATGGCATGCTCGTCTCGCCATTAATCGCAATAAAAAAACAAAGAACTTATCTTCGCATGCTGCAAGCTTTTGAAATTTCGGCTCAAAAGCGTCCAGCTCATCTTTCCAAGCAAAAATAAACTGGTCTATCAATTCCTCCTTGATTCCGTTTTCTCGCTTCTCTATAAACAAGGAAAATGCCTAGCAAATACTAATCTGAGTAAAATGAAGGTATGAGGATTTGATTTAAGTGAAAGCTGGCGGCACCCGCGGCTCGAGTCACGTACGCAACCCCTGTCTTTGCTGTTGACTGATGGTACCGATGTTGCCCACCTCGGCTGATTGATGGCTCTTGTTTTTGATACGAAGAGTATATACATTCCTTTTTAGGTATTTTAAAGGCTTTTTGGGAGTTTGACAGGATGGTTGTTTTATGTAATGTCACGTGTTACCTGGTCGTGTGCTGTGTGGCCTAAAATTAATGCCGTATTCTAAAAACAGCATATTTTCTATTCTACGTGAAACTAGCCGAAATTTTAGTTGAGATAGCGTTAAGAACAAATCATAAAAACTGAACTGGTGTTGTGATCCATTTTTGCAATTAATGCATGTTATTCTTTTGGGTTGTAGGTTTATTTTTCTTATAGAATACTTTATCATGATTGTATTTTGAGACAAATAATTATAATATGTTCAATGCTGTCATCCATAACAAGTCACCCAAAAACTAAGAAAACATAATACTACTCGTTACATTTTTATGAAAAAAAGGGCACTCAAGTTGTAGCTAATTTAATGAACCCGACCGGAATAAATATTTAAAAAATAAATAAGTCCAAAGCAAGACCTTTTCCCGTCTTTCATAATTCATCCGCAGCTTATATTTTCACGTGGAAATGTTGAAAAAATACACCGTATATAAAACCGCAAAGATCTCGCCATATCCTGACAGCTCTTCAGTTGACAGAAATAAATTATGCAATAGAATTTGCGTTTCTTTTCGTATAAATATTTCTTGTATGATGATGTCTTACGTGAGGCGTTCTCTTAGGGATTTTTCTGGCAGCCGTTAGAGGGAAAAATTTATGAGTACAATAATTCTGCAATGGATATAGCTCCGAACTAGTGTAAGTGTAGGTTAAGATATCAGATAGAAGAAGGTGAAGTCAGCTATCCATATGAGGTGTATCGTGTAACGTAAAAAATCAATAATGTTTCTTTATGAGGCCGGCAAAAAATATTGGTATTAAAGTGATAAGGAATTTTGGAGTAGATAAATATTTAGGAAATAGATGCTTAAAATTTCAAAAGAAGTAAATCATTTCAAATTTGACAGCCTCCGTGGCGCAGTTGGTTAGACGCCGGCTGTGAAACGAGAGGCCGCGGGTTCGATCCCCGCACCAAGAGAAATGTTTGTGCGGCCCACAACTATATCTTTCGGGTCTGGGTGTTTGTGAGACCGAAAAGTCTCTTATAGTTCTGATACCTGCGACACAAGACTTAATTGATCTTAGTGTGGGGTCAGGAGTATGTATGTGACTGTTGGGTGTATTTATTTATTTAATTAGTAGTAGGCACGTCCTTGGGGGAGACCAATATTCAGCAGTACACTTCCTATGGCTGAATAGAAACATATATTGCAGGTACATCGCATCGATATCACTTGGCCTTACAACCAACTCATCTATAAATACAATATTAATTCATTATTGCCATCAACAACAACGAATATAGATCTTCATCAAAGAAATCCGTAGGGATCTGTCCGAAGCGTTCTACATTTAACGGCTCTTGCCACCTTCACCAATTACCATTTAGATTTATGGAGGTACAATCGCTAATTAAACAAGTAACATTTAATTAGATTTCATAGGACATAAACCTCGTAATAATTATCTTAATTGTGTTAATTAATACCATCGTCCTTTAATGTTTTAATGCTAAATCTATTATTATAATTTAAACGTAATTATTGTATCTAGACTTTATGTAAAATATAATTTGAAACAATTTCGGTGTAGTTGTAGAATTTCTCTGTGTAGATTGCGACCAGTCGTGAAATTGCCAGCAATTTGTTACAATTTATACTCGTAATTGTAGCCAGAGTAACTACTGGACATAATGAGACTTAACATCTTATGTCTCAGGTTGGCAAGTGGAATGCCAAGCATTGCTTTGTAATTCATGGTGTTGTTTGGTTTTGCTACTGTCCTACTGTGAGCGCCGGCCGATTCACTTACCATAAGGCGAATGGCAGGCTCATCTCGCCAGGCTCTGCAATTAAAAAATAGCTTTGCGTATACAATAGAGCGTGACAGATTCAGGCTTAGATTGTGTGCCACTTACCTTAAAGACAATGCTGATGTAGTAAGTTTAAGCAGCATCATAAGGAATTGAATTACTTGAATATTTTGACGCTGAACTGATCACTGAGCTGATAAATTCGTAAGTCAAGCCTCACTGGGTTGACATGATGTTCCTTCGCCATCTGAAGTACGTGTAGTGGAAGAGAAAAGATGGGCATTACATTGTAGTTACATTTCTCCAATGCTTTCATACAATTAGGTAGAAGCATGTTAATAGTTCTTAAATAAATTAGTAAACAACACACCAGAAACTCATTAACTGATTTACGAGTTAAAATTGGTGCATTTCCCATATGGTAATGCATAACAGCTCGTTACGAAACATCATGCGAGCGAACTCAGAGGTGAAAGTTAGTATAAGTTAAGTGTCTAACAAGCTGCCGATCAGTATAATGGCATGCGATTACCTCCTACGAACAATTACCACAGTTCATTGCAACGAGGCTGTAATCTTATCCACGCGAACCGTTCTGTTATCGACGCAAAGTGTATTCTGTTTGATGCACGGTTACTGTGACTTTGATAAAATTAATTTGTACATTTATTTGCTGAATGATCTAGTTTAAAGGAGTTCTTGTATTGATGTGTATTTGAGTCAATAGTAATGGTACAGAAGTTCCTTCATATTATGAATGAGACTGTTGGAATGCTGACTAATATTGATTGCATATTAACAAGAATTGTGTTTATCTACTCCAGAATTAATTACGAAAAGGTTTACTTCTTTTAAAGACGTAAATCACTCAAATTAGTATCACAAATGAGTTTTTAATCCTTTACATCATTTCGTCCAATTAGCATATCTAAAATATTTTTAACTCCACTGCACACATGTGAATGATATGCAAAAAGTAAGAAAATATTTGAATACGCGATTTGAAGAGTGAGGTGCAATAATAATGAATTAATTATGTGCGCTTATTTTGGTCATATTTGATTACTGGTCACTAAATTATTTTCACTCCTATACGATAAGTATTTTCATCCACCATTTGAGCTACTACTTTAGCAAACCAAACCTTCGGCATATTTGATCATCCCACATGCTTCGACAATACATTCAACTTACTCGAAATCGAACTACTGATACAAAGTCACGTACGGCATGTTGAAATATGCACAAGTTACGTGACGTCGATACACTCGTGCCCGGGCCGGCCGGTGCGGTCGGCGTGGTCGGCTAGCCTAGTTACTTGCCGGCCCGTGGAATAAGGCCGGGACGTGTGACGTCACTCCTTAGTAATGCTATGTGGCTAGAACGTGAGGCTATTTTGAGTTGAAATTACAGTGATGAGCTGTCATTGGAAGTGGCTGACGAAGAAGCTAGAGCAGAAGAGGGAGTTGCAGTTAGGGATTTTGGCAGTGAATTAATGTAATCAATAATATAATAGGTGGATAGGCAGATATGGAAGGTTTTGAGGAAGAACTGCTAAGTAATGTGATGATAGATAAAAAAGCACAATTGACTGTGAAGGTACCTATTGATGTAACTCGAAAACAATGGCTTTGGTCGACAGGAATAGAACTATTATCTGAAATTGGCATAGAACTACAACCCACAAATCACTATTCGATTCACACGATGTAGATCGCTATCTAGTCAAGTGTAAACAATTAATCTATGTACCATTTGTCAGAATTTAGATGGATAAATTATCGAGACAAATTGATGATGCAAAGGTGAATAACCTTATTATCGTATCACTGAAATTAAATTTACACATGCACAATCCTCTGAAATGAGCTTCGGAAAACGTGTTGCAACTTAAGATGAAAATACTTATAAGAATAAAAAGAAAGAAAACTTAAAAAGATAAGAGAAGGATGATGCACTGATCGAAAATTTGTCTTGTCTACCTGTGAAAAAAAAGATTAGTGGTAATAATTTGATACGAGCGTTCGTCAGCTCCGGCGCTCGGTAGTCTACAGCGATAAAACAAATAAACAGTTTATAACCTCATGATCAGGCGAGCAGCGCGGGTGAAAGTTATCATCCGTTTACAAAATAATCTATCTGTAATCATAAATTGTGTGGAGTGTAATCTTAGCGCGAGTCTGTGTGCGCTGAAAAGCTGGATTGATTATGATGTGGTTTTCGTAGTCGTGTCGGGAGCATTTGAAGATGTTTTCAGTGAAGCTTTTGCGTTGTAAACCTGAGACGGGAGACAAAAAATAAGTTTCAAGTTTCGGATTAGAATTAACTGTATGCAATACAATTGATTGTTGTTATAACATGACAGTTCAAAAAATATAAAATATTAATGCATTACCAAACAGTTATAAAGCATCGGTAGATAATGTTAGTTTTTATTATCTCGTACAACTGCCTCAACCAGAAAGGAAATTTTCAAGTGGACCGTCGGCGTATCGCTAGTTAAATATAAATCGAAAGTGCAATCATTTTGAAGCTAATGTTGCATTAGCCCGGGGTCACGACGCGACCGCGCCTTACGTAAACCATTGTTTCGCGGTAATTAAGCTGGTTCCGCTGCAGCCGCGCGGGCCCTCCGTCCGTATAAAGGAGTGCACGTCCTCCTCCAGACGGGACGTATGATTCATAATTAAGTTTACATTTAGGTGGCATTTGTTCGCTCTGAGACGTGTAATCGGAGTGGGCACTTGCGTGAGTCACGACAGATATTCTCCTGGGAGCGGCTGAACTGTTAACCTCGGATGGTGCAATGGGAAGCATTTGTGTACTTTCTCGGCAGAACATGCACGTAACATTAGGACGAAACCGTTGAACTGAAATCTAGCCTTGTTTATGTTTGTTCCCAGCTATAAAGTGTTGAGTGGATTGTTTGGGAACTAGTTCGCTTGTCGTGGTGTGTGTTTGACATCGGAGGTCGTTGTGAACGTCCACAAAGATTTTATTATGAGCTTAGAAAATCTGGATGGTTTCTTGGCATCAGAGCGCGAGTTAAGTCAACTGCCCTTTAAATTAACCATACTATAAGTAGGCGTCAAGTTAGCATAACGGACGTCAGACTCCTTACCATACGAGCTTGTCTCATAACAATAATATTCTACACTTGTATAAGGTTGATAAACTAACTATCCTCAGCTGCGTCTTCGTCCAGCGCGGTTGCAATAAAGCTCAAGCCATAGAATTCACTTCTATTGATTTAAAAATACCCGTAAAAATGCGTGCCACCACTCCACAGCATATAAATAGAGGAGCCACATCCGGCGTAACTGCATGTCCGGCCGGATGCAACGCATAATATCTAACACCACATATAGAAACGCCATTATGAGCTAATAGGTGTTTGTTTAAATAATTCGCTTCCTGGTTGTCTTGGACGAGGATATTTAGGTCCATTTTCGGCTCATCTATTTTTGTAACAACTTATGGGTTTGGCTTCAAGAGGAATGACTGCTAAACTACTTAGGATGAAGTTAATAGGGATTTTTTTATTGCTGTGAATAAATTTGTAATTGTTGGTGTACCAAATATAATATTTAATAAAGCTATTTCTGTTTTTGGAGTCTCGTTTTTTTTTGTTGCAAACTCGACTGAAGGATAATAATTGTTTGTACTTGAAATGCGTAAGTCTAAGATGTTCTTAGTAACACTTGTAATTCTGTTTCGCACCATAAAGCTTTATAGTCACTTTCCTTCCATTTAACCGTCGAATATGACTCAACTACCGAAGCATACATATTTTTTTCAGGCACCATTTTTTCTTGCAAACCAATAAACCATATACTCGTATTAACTATAATATGTATATTGTCTACTTTTTGTTGTATATCCGGTGTGCAATAAAGCTTTAAATAAATAAATAAAACCATGGTTAAAACAAAAAAAATATTACAAATTACTTTTTCATATGAAACAGTGCTTTTATTTATTTATTTACACTTTATAGGAATCATGTACTCGTATAAGTGGACTTAATGCCTGAGGGAATATCTACCAGTAATTCTGCTTTTGATGTCTGTTTTCAAAAAGATGCATAGAAATGCTAATTTCTATTTCTTGAAATTATTGCAAGAAATTAAATACAGTGCTTTCAGCTATTGCTGTGGATTAATTAAATAAGCAAATGAATGAATTCATTATTTGTGTGTGTAACTTTTGTATAAATAACGTAATAAAGAGTTATTGAAAATAACCTTATCTTCACTATGAAATAATATTAATATATCGCATTTACTATAGCGGAAATATGAATTGTCGTCAGCTCTGACGTCATTGTTGCTATCTGATGTCAAACAATAACAATACACTCCATTCGTCGCAGTATTTTACTTGCTTTTATGTATACCTATGTTGTTCATATACAAATGTGATTATAATGGATATTGTAAATTCTATGGTTCGTAAATACACCTCAAAAGGCTTTTGTTTAAAGTTTAATTTATTTTGTGTAAAATTGTCTAGTGCTAAAAACACGTTGGCTGAATTTCAAAATGTAATATAATACCAAGCTCCCCTTTCGGTAACTCGGAGGAGGTCGGAGGGGTGTGTTAGTGTCACTGGCTTTCCAGCCCAGCACGCTGCGGATAATGCGGCCGATAATGCAGAGGTCTAACAATCGCCTGTATGATGTTGTCTACATTTCATATCAGACTAATTTGTTTAGTGAAGCCGCTGGTCGGCCTTAAATTCTAAGCCTAAAGCTGTCGGGAGTATTCTGATTTGAATTGTATACAGGGTGATATTGACATAGGTATTATATTTAAACCACATTTTCCTAAACACCAAATTTGAAAGAAATTTGCCTGGTAGTTTTGTCAAAAATCACAATTTTAGTTTTCAAGGCTTTTGATCAATCCGTATAGGTACGAGCCTTTTTTGCGGCTATGGTAAGTTCCCGAGCCGAACTGAAGTTCAGCTAATCGGTTAAAATACTCGTATCTATACGGAGTGTCCAAAAATCGTGAAAACTAAAATCACGAGCTTTTACAAAAAATCATCTCGGATTTTTTGTTCAAATTTTGTACAATGTCCCCTGGGGTGATGAGAAATATGTGGTGTAAATTAAATACCACATGTCAATATCATCCTGTATATGTGTTAGAAAGGCAGATGGGTAAAGATAAAGTGGTGTATTTCGAATATCGTTCTATATCAACACAAATACATATACGGGCTTTCCCCCGCGATAATATAACAATTATCATTATCTGTGATGATTATTATCGGTGTTATAATGTATTGGAATCAGGTACAATAGTATTTTATAACGCAGTACAATTTAAACCTTGGTCCAACATGCAAGTCCAAAATCTCGAGATATAATTATCCAAAACAGTTATATCATGTAAACATTTTCTTATGCGACATTTTATTTTAATAATGTTTTTGAATGAGAATTTCACTTGATTAGAATTATTTTTGTGATTGTGGGTTTGAACCCAAAGCCTACTGTTTTAAATCTTGCTTCTCATCTATTGCGTCATGAAGGAGGCTCTTGTTTGGATATTACAATGATTTATCATAATCTTTTATTTTACAATATTGCAACTAACACACGTTGCACAAAACAAAACATAATAATTAAATATTTTGTAATAATCTACCAAGCTAAAAACATATTTATTTAAAGATTTTAACATTTTCATGATGACAATAGAATATCATAAGTACTGTTTCTTCTACTATGTTACTGTAAGTCGTGTAAGTTTTATTGTGATTCAAAGTATGTACCTACATTATTTTTATTTTTGTTTTCGTTAAAACAACGCGCTCTTCATATACATTTTCAATGCTACCGATCACTATTTATAAAGTAGAAATTATCCTCCTAACACAATATGTTTATATACCAACGATGACATTCGTAAAAACGTGTAGTGCAATCAATTTGTGTTCGTGGATTTGCGGACCATATTTGCCTTAGTGATACAAATTCAAATGTCACACAAAGCTGGGGTGACCAACCATATCATAATACACGGTAGTGTACAGTATTGATTTTCCTAACTATACCTAGATTTTTTTATTGTAACGAATGGCGAGACGAGTATGCCATTCGCCTGATAGTAAGCGATACGACCGCTCATTGACAGTAGCAAAACAATGTTTGGCTTTCCACTGCGCTCGCCATCCTGAGACATGAGATGTAAAGCCTCATTATGTCCAGTAGTTACTCTGACAACAATGTCCCTCAAACCGGAACACAACAGTACATTTACACTGCCGTTTAGCGGGAGAAATAGACATTGGGGTGGTATCTACCCAGGCGGGCTCTAACATATGAGAAACCTAGCACCAGTAAATTAGTCGATGTTTAGGTTAGGCTATGAAATTACTTTCTTCAAATAATATCCAGTTACGTAATTACAATCAGATTGGTCGCGAGCTAATCACCATTTCGCGGTGTATAGTTAAATACTGGTAAAATATAAAACTTTATTGCAGACACAAAACCTCTATCACAACAAAGAAAAAATATTTCGTCAATGTGTCTGGTTTTTTGCAAACTGAAACGTAACAAACAAATTCCTCTGATCGTAAAATTTGCATATAGAAATGATCTTGCGAATGTAATATTTACTAATGCTTTTATTTTATATCTTTAGTCTGGAAAATAAAACGTTGGCGGCCCCGGACACCACTTGTCAAAATTTACACGTGCATGCAAATTAATGATGTGTATTGTGTACGCGTGTGTAAATATTTTGCTAGTTCGTTTTTAGACATTGTTGTTCACGAAATACAAGTGTATTTTAAATATTAGTTTAATGTTTGGTCGATTTTGATTTGAAGCAATTTACTTAAATTATTTATATTTTGAAGTACGCTATGTTATTGTTATCTGCAGTGTTAGATAAATATGACTTGCTTTTCGAATTATTTGTAAATAACATTGTTGCCTTAATCCACCATCGTTAAGATCCTAAGCATTAAAAATCTAATTGCTCATAAAAGGGTTTACTAGCACAGTCACTCTACTTGCTTTAGTTAAAATGATATACTAATACACCTCCTCGACCGAGGGGTAGAACAAAAAAGCGTTGGCTAGATATCGTCAAGAAAGATATGAGAGTCAATGGCCTTACTGACGATGCCGAAGATCGGGCGAAATGGAGGAGAATTAGCCGGAAAGCGGACCCTGGCACCGGTCGGGGTAACGCCAGGTAGAAGCAGAAAAAGATTTAATATACTAATACAATATTAAACTTTGTCTTACGTAACTAAAATCTGAGCAATAAGAGCCAATCTCTTGTAGTTTCCAATCAAGCCATTAGAACACATGTATGAATAATTAAAACTAACATTAATGCGACGATATCAGTAATTATCGCAGTTAAAAGTGCATTTATACATTATACGATTACTCCTCGATAAGTAAAGAACGAATGTGTTGTATTATCTTTAGAATTAGTGAGGCTATGACAATTTTCACTGCATCTTTATGGGTTATTTTAATCTTTCTATCATTAAACCATAGGGATTCAATGTTAAGTAACAGTTTTACTATGTCGTTGGATATCAGTTTAAAATGTAGCTAACGATTCCATCCCATACCTCTCGCACTTTCCACCTTTTTTCAAAGGTTTACGCATCTACTATTATTTCTATGTTATTATTGATGTTGATAGGGGAATATACTCCGGGATATTAACTATTATATCTACAATAATACATATCTAAGAATTAATCATGCCAAATTCTCCGTCGTAGAAACTAGACGGCATTTGAAGTGACTTCCCAAGTCATGCGAGTCAAGTAGTTAGTCGAGTGACTGCTGTCGCCCTAGATCAATTAGTGCTTGTATGATTACGATAAACAATATATGCTTACATAACACCTTGGATTTTACGACTAACAACTCGTCATAATTTCGAAGAATTACTCCCATCTCGAAGTAGTTAGTTATGTTCTGCGAACGAAATCCAATATCGTACTTATCATTGGTCTCTACATGTTGGGTTTCTATCTTTAAAGCGGGTTTCTTAATATCACCAAGCGAACCTTATCTGTATTTATACAGATCTTTCGGATTTATAGTATAGTTAAATATAATTATTTAATTACCTTGAAAATTAAGTTTCGTTAACAGCAACAGTGGTTTAAGGCTGCGTCTGACGTACGGTAGTAAAAACCTTTTAGAAAAAAGTACATTATGTTGAAATGCCTTTCTTTTACGGTATATTTTGAAAACATGCTTGCAAGAATTTGTTGCATCTATTTGAGATTAGGATATTTCAACCAAGGTAAGCAAACATGAGTCGTGCTTCACGATGACTTATTTCTTAAAAGCGCATCAAAAATTTACGCAGTTTTTAATTTTTAGTGTTTTGTACAAAATCTTTTTCGAAAGCGAATAAAAGTCAGTAACATACACAAAGTATTGCTCGGAGCCTGTAGGGACTACATGCGTCTGCTTATGTATAGGTGTTCTGTATTTGTTTCTATGCGCACCTATTACTTACCGCACTTAATTTCAAAACAATTTCAATTTTTATAACACGGGATAAAGTAGATTGTAGATTTTCTAAAACAAGAATTCCCAGAGAATCACAAAGACTAAGACTGAATTTGTTGCTCAATAAGTACTGTTGATCCTGACAGGACCCGCATAATGTAGGTAGGCGGGATAATCTCTAATCGAGACATATGGTTGTACACGATCCTCGCCGAGAGCGCAATATGTAAAGAAAGTGACGAGAAACTGCTCGCATAAAAACGTTATTAAACAGTTCAGATTGCATCGATTATTAAATTATAGCCGAGAACTGTTTTAGCATCAATCATGGAGGTGGGCGTTAGTAATCTACTTTTACTTTTCCTTTCGTTTAAACCAAGTAATTACCTTTTTAATACATCTTATTAGACGCTGGGTGGTATGAACGTCTGAAGTTTATGTTTATGATGTTGATAGCGAGGAATCTGTTGTTTATGATAATTTTAATAAAGCCTTTTGGTGTTTTAAAAATAAAATTAGTCTATTTTGCAGAAAGATAATTTATTGTTAATATTGAGATATTCTACTATGCAAATTATGGCTTTGTTTTCAATGGTTCCTTTCAACCGTCAGGTGGCACTGACAAGCGAGTATTTCCAAGGAAAATCAGTGTCTAGCGCCTGACAGGTCAACAGGAACAACAAGACAAAATGCAAGTGTCATATTATACCTACAAGCGACCCTCAAATAGCAGGGCAAGGCTGCGAAGACGACAGTATAGTTAGCCTTATTAGAAACTGCTCTCCAATAATGGACACTAGCCAAATGTCCCGTTATAATCTGAGAGCATATTTGAACTTTGTCTTGTAATATCCACAAACTTTATAAATATCGATAAACCAAAGTCCGCGCTATGCGAGATTTACGACTTGCAGAAAGATAAATACAAAACAGTTTGAAAGATGCTACAAACTCCGCAATGCGTTTTTTCTGCTGCATAGCGTCAAATATTTATTTTCATTGGCGGAAAGAAAAGCTTGAACTCACGTGCTATCCGTCAAAATGATTAAACTTCATGTGTCAATTTCCTGGCAGACTGCGAATTTCTCGTGCTTAACCTGTTTGCAAGGCTAGAAGAAAAAACACAACCTTCACATCCTAATGCCAACTTTAAGTTGGAGTGTTAAAGTTTATTTTCCAAAGTAGTCGAGTCGGAAAACCAATTTCGCTCTCGACAGCCGACGTAGTTGCCTCAGTAATAATTCAGTACGGCGCGTGACCGCGTGGCGGATGGACGTGTGTCGATATACGAAACCGAACACGATTCGCGCGATCGAGTAGATCATAAGTTCTTATTTTTCGAAATTCAAAACTCCAACGTTGTCTATGATATATCAAATGTGCCTATGGTGTTAGACTTCAGTATAAAATATTTTTGGAAGTGTGCTAGCACTGTTGAATCGTGAGTTTTTCTTGCGTCGTGGAAATATCCTTTTGCGTGTGTTTGGAAAACTTATATTGTGTGTTGACGTATGGAAATTCATTTTCCTTGGCTTATTTCTTTTCTATTTGGTTTACTATTATGCATACTTTCAATGGCCGCTATTGTTAATTTATGCGCCAGTTTTTCAGCCGTTAATATTATTCGCTTTGAATTTTCACGAACTTGGGACTATGCGAAATATAATGTGGTTTATCTCTCGAAATAGCGGGTAACCTTTTTCACTTTTTCTATATGTTTTTATTATTTATAATGATACTAGCTTTATTTAAAATTATATGCTTTTTTCATATAATATATAAAAAAATATATATGGAAATTGGTGATGTCTGGCGCGAAACCATCTGTTTTAAATATCAACGCAAATTCATATTTTGTAAATGTGTCCGCGGATATTTTTTCCAGAATGATACTAATGTTGTATTTAATTGTTATCAAATATTACTTTTTTTAATTACAACATATTGGTTTCATTAATAAACATCACGTACTTTTTCAATTACTGATAAAATTATAATTATTATTTCTCCAAGTCATAATTTGTTATGAAAATTCATTACTTCAAAAACTGTCATAATCTAATGTTTCATTACTAGGTAAATCTTAAAAGGCATATTCTTTAACTAGGTTTTTAAATCCACTCCTATTATCTTGATGGAACATATCGAATCGAGTATAGGTAAGTAAGTGTCCTATATCTATAAAACTATTCCAAAAATTGGGAAAATGACATAGGCAATACCTCATTTAAAGTCTATATTACATTATTTTCTTTATACTTAATATCTCTATATGTAACACATTTTATAACATCATTTTTCTTTTGTAAATATATATTTATATACCCATATATGTTCCTATGTGGATACTTGGAAGAAGTTGACTAGGCTCAAAGCTGTGATTACGATTTGTCGCTAGTCGATACTATCAAGGGAATACCCTTCGCCGCATTAAATTAATAAATAAACCCGAAAGTCACACATATAGTCCTGACCCCATGATAAGATGCTAAATCTTGTATGATAAGTAACCGAGTCTTATGCCGCGCCGTGGGTATCGGAAGCTACGAGAATCTTTTTCAAAAAAAAATTTTGTGTTATCACGGCGCGCCCTGTCAAATAAATCAATCAATATTTTAATAAATTAATTAGGAACGAATTTTAAAACATCCCCAGCTTTATCGGCTATTAACCCCTCCGGTGTCCATGTATAGAAAATAGACTTTTGGACAGATCTACACAATAGTCTACATAATAGAGAATAATGGAAACCTGTCACATAAATCTTGTCAGGGAGCCTAGTATGAGCTCCATGGACACCGGAGGGGTTAATCACTAGTACGACATATCACCGATTGTTATTATTAATAATATGTTTTCATCGATAACCTGTCGATTACGTGGTGCGGTATGATTCGCGTGTTGAATTTTTTATAGCGTTCGAGTTGTATTAATTTGCATAAATATTTATAGTGCATGGTTATAACAATAACAATGTACAGTTAAGCCGTATTATACTGATCTGTAGGACTTATTACTTACAGATCTTTATGTTAATGCTCTTTTCTACTATTTATTAATATTTATCATACTGCATACAGTTACGTCATTTTAACCGGCTCTTGCCATACATCAACCATAAATAAATAAATACACCCAACAGTCACATACATAGTCCTGACCCCACACTAAGATCTAATCCTGTGTCGTGGGTATCAGAAACTACGAGAGACTTGTCCGTCTCAACACCAAGACTCGAAACAAATACCTGTGGATCACACAAATATTTGTTTCGGTGCGGGGATCGAACCCGCGGCCTCCCGTTTCACAGGCGGCGTCTAATCAACTGCGCCATGGAGGCTCTCAAAAACAGAAATATTGAGATTTATGCTGTTTAAAATGCTAGTATAAAATCAAATATCCGCATTTATCGGCACACAATATTTTAGAACATTTTCTGTATTCAAATTGAGACCCCCTACCGCATCAGCATACAAAGTTATTAAGACTGATAATTTTATCGGTTTAGTGATAGTGAGAAATTGTATATCGCATTAATATTGTTGTGTTGTTAAACAATACTTTTTATGCCGGCGTTGCGATTGCAGATTTTCTAACTTGACAAATAAGGGGATAAATTTATAAGTAGGAAATACAATTGTATTTGGTATATGTACACTGGCGGTAACATCTACGTAATCAACAGCTACTAATGTTAATACACCAATGCTATCTATTTATACATCTAAATATATGCACACAATCAAGATAGACAGTCTTTATTTATAGCCTGAGATTGTTTTTCCTAGATTTAATCTAGTATATGTATTTTCGATTCATATAACATTTCCGCCGTATCGATAAGCGATTTGGCAAAATTATTCCAGTGAAGTGCTGATTGCCAAGATTTACATTTTATTAAATATTGCAAGAACCCCATGCAAATATGGGAAAATTTTCCTTTATTTAAGTAGTTATAAGGTGCAGCTTAGGGTCTTGATGTAACATGATGAGCGGTCGTATCGCTTACCATCAGGCGAATGGCATGCTCGTCTCCCCATTCATTGCAATAAAAAAAAAACATTGTAAAGGCCTACACACATTTTTGTGCCAAGGATTTAAGCATGACATGCGTTGTGAATTATTCATGGGACCATCGGTTCGGCACAAGTTTCTTAGCACACGATCGGCAAATAAGAAATCTAGATGAAAAGGAAGTGATTACAGACTTAAAACATCCATATGTACTAGGGAATTGCGAAAGTTTTAGAAGATTAGTAAGAGCTGGGAGAATTGTTTGGTTTCTGCAATCTCACTGACAAATCAGCTGTTATATTATTTTTGTAATACAATGGTACCATAACGGTCTAGCTCACACATTCGTTATGTCTTCTATATTAGATATTCCTTCGTAAACCAAAACGATAAGGGTACATTATACCTGATATCAATTTTAGTGCATTTAAAATCCATCGAGACACAATTAGCTATTCTTATAACTGATTATACGCAGGCTGAACCCAAAGCGCGATATCCACAGAAATATATCGAATACCCTTGCTTTGCTCACTATGGCAAGTTATCCACCATTGTGTAAGGTGGTTACTAATAATGCGGGTACAAATATCACCACATCGGCTCTGCATACATTGATATTAAAATTCAAATAAAATAATAAATGAATCTAGAATAGTCCGTTCAAAAAAAAATCTAAATATAATATAATATAGCACAACTTAGCGAACTCTGTGTGTCCTCATGATAATTCTAGTTGGTCGCGATGTATGAATTCTAGATTTTTATTATGTTTATTTAAAAACAATATGTTTTTGGAGTTTTGAAATATTTGTGAATTTATTGCGTATTATTTTCCGCTAAAAGCTACGTTTATGCATTACTACGTTTTCTCTCATTTAGCGACAGAAATTTTCACGTGTATAGTATTGGTATGATTTTTTTTAATGCCATATTTCTGCTAATATTTTACCCTGGAAATACGTTTATCTAAATTCCTCCATTAGTGTACTGTGTCAGCTCATATACGTCCCACTGCAGGGCACGTGCCTACTCTACAATCGAGAGAATCGATTGAGAGTGGTAAGGCCATATAGTCCACCATGCTGGCCTAGTGCGGGTTCGCCTCAATTACTACTCTCATGTTAATGTCTCATTATAGCTACACTTTGTTTTATCGTAGTTTTAGTACTTGCAAATTTATATTTTATACTGGCACGGAAGTTTTGATTTAAGTGCCCCTGATGATACGTTTAACGCATGCAAGATGGAGTATCCAACAATAACATATGAAAATTCTCGACGCAGGCATCGAACAGACTGTCTTTGGTTTTATAGCCGCTTTCACCCTCACTGAACCACGTAGATCTCTATAAATCAAAACTGTCGAGGTCAATCAACACAAATTATAAAACATAATAACATAATTTAAAAAATATTTCTATGTCTCCCATTGAGTGTAGTTTAGATGCACCGCCGCGCGTTGTTCCGCGTTCAATTCAATTAGCTTATATCTCGAGTGGCCTTACCGTAATGGGATACGATGCTTGATTCTTAATCTCGCCAGTTGCGATCGCTCTTCCTTGTATGACAACCTTGATTGCATTGTTATTTGCATTGATGTCAGGTCGTTCATTTCATAAGTCCAAATTTAGTCTCAGCTTCTGCTACTGGATTCATTTCTTGGCATAAGTCTCCTCTTACGCAGCGTCCTGTTGTAAGCGACCTGCACTCTGATCTGCTGCTTCATCATCATCATTATCAGCCCGTTGCAGTCCACTGCTGGACATAAGCCTCACCCAAGGTACGCCACAGAGCCCGGTCTGCTGCTTTACGCATCCAGTCGCTGCCGGCCCTCTTGTGCAAGTCGTCCCGCCATCTTGCCAGAGGACGTCACACGCTACGTTTGCGAACGCGGTCTCCAGTCCAGAACACGCTTACTCCAGCGTTTATCTGTTCTGCGACATATGTGGCCAGCAAATGGCCACTTCAACCTACTAACTTTGCTTACAAAAGAAAATTTATTCATCCATTTGCATATAAGAATCAGGTATACATATACATAGATTTCTCCTCTTTGCTATCTACTGTTCGCTGCACCCAAAACTCATCCTCTACAATTTAGATGTAATAAAACCACGATATTTCCAAAACATACTCTACATTATACTGCGCCCTGGTTTTATAAATAGATCGTGTAAGGATATGTAAACATGTTATACGATTTAACTCGTGTCTACTACGGTAAACATAACGATGCTAAATTAGATACAACTGCAAGCTAAACTAGACGACCTAGGACGTTGTTAGTGCAACTCATATACGAGTACAAATACAATGATAGTGAAAAAAAGGGAAGCACTTTATGGGCTATACCAAAGGTGTTATTATAATTTTGGTCATGCTGTTAGTGGACTCTTACATGCGTTGTAAGATGATTAAGACTATTAAATTAAGCGACAGAATTTACGTCCTTTCAACTGATTTGCAGTTATCCTTCCTGAAAAAAAAATGCCCTTGATAAAACCCTGCAGTTCAACAACACTTCAAATACTCCCTACATGCAGTAAAAACAATGTTTTGCTTTCACGCAAAGCTTATCTGCAGTTTATATTCTGTAAATGTAAACTTTAAACGAAGTTACGTGTACTCTGTGGGACTCACGGCATTATTCATGGACAGATTTAAAACCTATTTTAGCTGTCGAATGTTTTGTCTTCTTCGCTCAAACTGAATTCTAAAATCTTTAGAAAGGGACAAAACATCAAATATCTAAATTAGGTTTTAAATCTGTCTATGAATAAAGCCGTCAGTGTTTTGGTCATGTAGTCAGTGTAATCGATTTGCCACGTTACATTTGACAGTTATTTCCATGCTAATATAATGCAGATATTGTTTTTTGGCAAGCGATTGATGCAGTAGTTTTTGCGGATCTCATATCTGCGTCAGAAGTTGGTAGGAACGAGTTAGCTGAGGTTGGTTGTTCATGCAAGAAGAATTTGAGTACAAAACTCACTCACCGTACAGAAGTATTTATAACGTGGGGTCAAGTTTAAAAAAAAATGTAAATTATTTATTTTTGAGACAATTTGCAGTGGAAAGAACGAAGTTGACATTGCCAATGGCGAAAAAGTCTCAAAAGTAGCAAGTCTCTATAATTATTTTTCTTCAACCACGACAACGATACCCAAATGTTGTGAAACGGTGATCGTTAGAAAATATTTTCAAAGTATTACCTAATGAGGTGTTTGCCTTTAAAGCCATGTGACACTTAACGACACCCGTAATTAATCGCCATGGTAATGTATGTAGGTACTTGCATATTTACGAAATAAAACTTAACATATTTTGTTTATTATAATTTATATTGTTTTTATAGGTCTTAAATATTTACCCAGTACAACGGAAGAGCGAGGCAGAAAGTCTGCGATTGACATGATTTTCCAGTATTACCTTAAAGATTAGGTTGGTTTTGGAAAAAGAATCAGAACTTTTATTTATCTTACAGTAACACACAAATATGTGTGTAAAAAATCTACCACAATATTTTGCTTTCTCGTACAAGGAAATCTTCTTAAAAAACTGCAGTTTTACAATTAGATTTTCCATTACCATTTTTCGCGCAATATCTATTCTCATAGTACCGACATCCTGCAATATTTGCATATCAAAACACTTATCGTTTTTTAACCGAGTCTACATCTTGTGTCGAACGGGAAGTATTGAATTTTTTATTTATCTCTACCGCACTTTCACCTTCAGCAACTCGGGAAATGCAGATTTTTCACCCCGTATTCGAAGAAAAATCATTTTTTTTATATAATCACTGAACTCCAGATAATCAAAGTTCATATTGTTTAAGATTAACCTTCTAAAAGATCGATTTGAATCGGGTATCTGAAAACTAAAAGATAGTCATAAGATTGGTTTAGTAAAAGCATGGTTGGTAAGGTTAAAACTTGGTAAGGTTAAGGTTGGGTAATCCATGTGTGTACGTTTTAGGGACATCGCCTCAGGGATAGGCACGAATGGGCAGCCGTTCGTAAAATTGCTAGCTAAGAGGATAATAAATCTTTTCTTCTACATGCGCAATTACCTAATGATATTGTGTGTGACTTTATACGTTTGTGGGTTAGGGCAGAGAGAAAAAATAAAGTTTGTTGCATATTTATTAGGAATATATCTCACCATGTCGTAAATAAACTAGTAAATATATTTATCTCTAAATTGCTGAATGTGTCTCATTTGTCAAACCCTCAATTTATCATTGTAATCCGACCGGTCTGAAACCTGAAATCAAATCTACCGCAGATATTATGAAACGTAAAACAGGCACAGCGCTCATTTGTCAGTAACACAAAAGAAAATTGCGTAGACGTCGGACAGTAGCTAGCCAGTTGAATTCATTGCGACCAGTTAGTTTTAATTGATTGGACGTATATAAATTATCGATTTGAAATTCACGCTCAAGCGTAAACGGCTCTAGCGCTTATTAAGCTCAAATTGACGTTAGCGGCGTGCTGCAAATCTGGATTTTCACTTAGAAAAGCACTGATAACCAGTACAAGTGGCCCCGTTTGGTATACGCTGCGCCGATTTGAGTACGACGCGCGTTCACACGATGCGCGGCCGTGACGACGTCGTGACGTGATAGAGGCCCCACGACTGTGGAAGACGTGTGTATATTTTTTTATAGCATAGTACAGGAAAACGAGCAAGCAAGAAATAATTCTGGCAAAATAATAGGTACGTTGATGATAATTAATAGAGGGGAGGGGATTACGAAAAGAGGAAAATAACAAACAGGGCTCTAGCAGTAATTGAGTGATACAAAACGCAACAGAAAACCTTTACTTCACATCAACTGTAAGTACAATGGCACAAACCTGATCGAATCGTCACAATACTATTATCAAAAGAAGCTGTAATACCAATTGCACAATTTAAACCCCATTTGTTATAGACTAGTTCTTAAGAATGATTTTATCAATCAAGCTCAACAGTGATTGAGAACAAGTGCAGATTGCAGTGACATTTGCATTGAAAGAATAAATCAGTGTTACAATACAAGGTGTGTGCGATTGCATCAGAATTGCATGAGTTAAAAGTAACGCCTATTGATAAAACTTATTTTGCAATCACACTTACACGAGTAAGCCTTCCGTTATCTGACACTTGAAACAATCATATCATCTTTCATAAATTATCTCAATTATAGCACGATAGTTTAATGTCAGTTGGTGGACTGCGTATATTATAGAAAAAACATGAAAAATGCAATGTAGCATTCTTTAAGATATTGTTAGCAATGAGTTACTTTGAATAAATATTTCCAAAATTCAAAGTTTTGTCGCCAGAGATCTTAATTAAATCTGTAATCCGGACAATTCATATTAGTCTAATCCAGGATATCTATCACGGAGCTGTGATTGTTTTGGTTATGCCAATTCGGAGATCATTTTCATTGCGTTATAGTCTCGACTGGTAAGATAGCTGTCTCGCGTCGATTAAACTTCATCTGGATTGCACTGCTCTTATCTTCAAACACAATGTAGCCATCTTTGTCGTGCTAATATAAAAAAACAAAAGACTGTAAGTAATCGTTTCCGTGAAGTGTGAATCTACCTTCATCGCAGGAGCGCGCGCTTCTCGCATGCAGGGGCGGGGCGTTTATTTAACACATCAAAATTGTTTGCTATCGCCACTCACGAGTGATGGAATGTTTATCGCCTGTTAGAGGCGTCTGTATGGCTAATGATCATTTTCAAGGCTCTACGTTCCGAGAAATATTGAAAGTAGATGCGCGGTTCTTATTTCTTCGTACGAGTATATGAAAGAATTAATGTAGTTATATGACAAGATTATGAAGTGATACACAAATTGTTTTTAGTATGAAGTAACATCGTTCTGTAATGTAAAAATACTTACAAGCTTACGCATTAACACTATGGGTTGCCAGAGGCACAACCAATTCGTTAAATATATATATTTGCCATCCTATTGTACACACATTTATTTAGGCTCAATATTGAAATTATAGAAGAAAATAAGGATTTCTCTATCTAAGTAAAAAAACATAAATCACGACTTAACCAGTCTCAAAAACTAAAAACAATTATCAAAAGGTTGTCTTAAAGAACTGCGTTTAAAAGGAATATGGCATCTTCCTGTCAAAACTCAAGGAAACTTTTTGTCTACCACATGCATCATGCAGAGCCCCGGTATTAACTAATAAGTGCATATTTTCACAGACGTTTTCGTTTGTCATTATTTCCGTATCGGCCGATGTGTGAAGCGAATGTGTTAAACAAATCTATGCGGCTTTTAACACGCAGCGGCAAATTGATTCGCTCGCGTATAAGCGACATATGCCATAATATCGCTAAGCTGTCAATAAAACGGAAATTACATTTGCATAGATTGAAAGAGATGTCAAAACACTCTCTCTTGTGTAACATCTTTATATTTACAGATTATAATTTACAGGTAAATAATATTAGTTGTGTATTGAAGGTGTCTAATGCTAGAATAGAAGATTAGAAAATTAGATCTTAAACGACTATGCTAGTCCGATGCAGGTAGATCGGACATATCTTTGAATTTCTTTTAAAGAATTTCAAAGCAGGTACATATATTTTACTTCGACACTAAGTAGGAGTTACTGTGACACTAGTAAAGTGTTAATTTACTTCAAATATACACGTAATTTCAAAATATTACATGGATTTTCCAATAACTTGTCTACTCCATTTTAGTAATCCTATTCTATCTGTCCTGGGTTTTCACTTATGTTAAACATACTACAAATATTTCCATGAATTCGCACTCAGTACCGAAAAACCAAAGATGTTTCGCCAAAGAACAAATTCATCACTACATTCTAAGCACTCCATATTTACCTCAATTAGACTATAGCTAACTTAGTATGCAATATTTGTTTATACGAAGCTTTTATTATTATAACAACTTTATAAGGACTGAATATAAAGCTGTGACTACTCGAGTGGATCAAACTAAAGCCCACAATGCAAAGACGTGCAACAAAGCGGAGTTATTAATACCAATGCACTGGGAACGAGCTATCATTGTTCGACTCAATAGCACTGCGCTTCCAAGGCATCGTTTTATTGTTTCAAGTGCCCATTGCTGGGATTTATCTATTTTAAGAGGTATTTTCTACTTACATCTTCTTTTTTGGCCAATGGCAAGTTACGCATGTTGTTAGGATCTATGTTTTCTTCAATATTGAAAAAATAAAATTACGAGTAAATGACAAGAAATATTTGTCTCTCGCTTGCTCATTAATTTAACGAACTTTATCTTAAATTCAAACTTAAATTGTAAAAAATAATAGTATTTTCATCTGTAACATTTGTATTAACATAAACTATTTTGCAGAGTCGCGTCGTCTTGGTCCTAAAAAAGTCGTATTGTTTCTGTTCCTTCTCTGTGTTTTTCTGCCAAGGTATGAATGTTTCACTGTCCGCAGTAGTGTCTTAAATATTAACGGCATTATTCATAGACAGTTCTAAAACGTATTTTAGCTATCGACATTATAGTATTGTCCCCTTTCGAACGACTTTTGAGTTCAGTTTGTGCGTAAAAGACAAAACATTTGATAAGTAAAATTGGCTTTAAATCTGTCTATGAATAAGGCCTATAGTATACAGGTAAAGCAAATATATTACTAACAATTTATCTCACTACAGCTGTTAGAATGTGGAATTTTAATATTTGCATTAATTTCCTTCGCAGCTAGCAACCCTATTTAGAACACGTCTCAACGAGCTTATCTCGCCGTTTCTTCTGACGGCCGTGCTTATTGTCCTGTTGGAATTAAATGATATTGTTCTTGGTTATTTCAATAGATAAACTGCTATGTAAATGCAGGTTGCATTGGCAAAAATGTGTGTGGCACAGAATAAAATTAAGAATTTGATAAGATATTAATTTTTTGTTCTACTAGCCCTAATAATAATTTTTCCCTTTAAATTTTCACAACTATTTAACACCACTTCAACACCTTACACTCAATTTCTACTTCTAGAGAATGCGTCAGCCAGTCTGTATTTATTTTTTTAATCTTTCTTATAGATTAACATAACGCCCTATGTATTTACACACTAATCATTGAAGTCCTTATATCCAACTACACAACTTTATCTGCTGCAGATGTTAATCTACTACTTCTACTTGAGGCATAGAAAAATATTCAAATTCTACGTATTTTATATAGTTTTTAAACCAACCTAGGAATGGAAGCCTAGTCTGGTAAAGCTATACATATTCAAGTTTGTTCTACTATAATGTTTATCGCCCGACGACAATCGTATTTTACCGCTCCGCGTCTATATTTCGCGGTCCAGTCAAAGTTGTCAAGATAAAATTAATGCATTCATGTTCTTATTTTTTTACTATTGGCGTTTGCTATACTAACATGTCACGAGTTCACAATTTATTGAACACACCATGGTCATTGAGAATTAATTTATATCAACGTATGAACCACTGCTAAGGACAAATCCCTTTTTATAACCAAGAAAACGTTGTGATAGAGTTTACGTATTATTTGTATTTATACCTGTACTCTTTAAATTGTGTGCATTGTAGGTATAAATGAAATTCTCAAAGAGGACTTTTTTTTTTTTTTTTTTTTTTTTAAACTGGCACGGCATAGTGACTGCATTGCACCTGATGGTAAGTGCTAATGCCGTCCAGATAGAGTATCGAATGGTATCAGACGGTAGTCTCATACCATTCGACACAATCATGCCGGCCCGCTGAGATGCCTCTTCACGCTACGGCGGAAGGACCCAGGATTATAGGAAGGAGGGAACACGTGCGGTGGCAAACCGTTCCACAGCTTGACTGTACGGCAGAAAAAAGAATTAGAGAACCTTTTGGTTCGCGCCGAAATGGATTGAACAGTCAAGCTATGGCTCCGCAAGCCAGCACGCGTGGTTCTGTTAAGGAAAGGAGAGGAAGGGATTAAATTGAACAATTCCTCAGAGCATTCGCCATGATACAGACGGTAGAACACGCTTAGAGAGGCGACATCCCTCCGTAACTGTAGCGACTCTAAGTTGCCCGTAATGTCTGCATCATTCACAATGCGGATGGCCCGCCGCTGCAATCCATCCAAGGCATCGAGCAAGTACTGGGCGGATCCATCCCAGAGGTGCGAACAGTATTCCATACCCGGCCGAACCTGCGCTTTATACAAGCGGTAGAGTTGACCGGGCGCGAAAAACCGACGCACCTTGTTCAGGACCCCAACCCTGCGGGAAGTGGCAGATATTACGCCCTCGATGTGATTCCTTGGATTAAGATCACAACGGATATCCACACCAAGGATACTCAGGTCATTCCGCATTGAGAGGGGAATACCCTGAAGAATGGGGAGGGGAGAGAACGGGGATTTTTTGCACGTGAACGCACACACCTGGGTTTTCCTGGCATTGAACTCAACCATATTCCTGGAGCCCCATGTAGAAATGAGATCCAAGGACCGATTGAGCTCAATGACAAGATCCTCGCGCCCACTCACAGTGTCGACCCGGCAACCTGGGGACCCATGGCAGTATCGCCCATGAACCGTGCTGTCATCTGCATAGCAATGAATGTTGCCAAGTGACAACATATCATTGATATGCAGAATAAACAGGGTGGGCGACAGCACCGAGCCCTGCGGAACTCCGGCATTTACCGACATGAGCGCCGAAGCGTGTCCGTCAACGACGACACGCATTCTACGCCCATGCAGAAAGCCAGAAATCCACGAACACAAGTTGTCGGGCAGACCGTATGCCGGAAGCTTGGATAGAAGACCACGGTGCCAGACCCTATCAAACGCCTTGGCTATGTCGAGGCTCACAGCAAGAGCCTCGCCACGCCGGTCTATCGCCTCACCCCAGCGATGCAGGACAAACGCCAGAAGATCACCCGTTGATCGGTTGTGACGGAATCCGTACTGTCTGTCACTGATCAACGAGTGATCCTCCAGGTAGCGGACCAATTGAGCGTTTATGATCCGCTCCATGACCTTACACATCACTGAGGTGATAGCGATAGGGCGATAATTGGTAGGGTCTGACCGATCACCCTTTTTGGGGATCGGTTGCACATTGGCCTCCCTCCAAGATTCCGGCACAACACCTGTGCGGTAGGACACTCGGTAGAGGCGTGTCAGTGCAGGAGACAACTCCGCTGCGCAACTCCTTAAAACCACCGCCGGTATTCCATCCGGACCACTGGCTTTCCGCACATCGAGAGACCGTAGTTCACGCCGCACATCACACTGCCTGATGCGAATATCCGCCATTGAGGATCCGCAATCAGGCAGCACCGGCGGGGGCCGGGAACCACAGTCCTCGAGGCGGGAATTAGCCGCAAAGAGATTTGCCAGTAAGGCGGCTTTCTCTTGCGGCTTGTGGGCCAGCGAACCTTCCGGGTACCTCAGCGGTGGCAATGCTGGACGGCAGAAGTTAGACTGGACGGCCCTGGCCAAACTCCAATAAGCACGACTGCTAGTTGGGTGATTGGCCAACGCACGCCCAATCCTGCAAACGCGCTGGGCATCTGCTCTAACGTAGGCCTTCTTGCAGGCCTTGGCGGCTCGATTATAGGCTTCCTTGAGGGAACTGATATTAGGATCCTTGTTAGCGCGACCCCTGATCCAAGCGCGATACGCCGCCTGTTTGTCACCGACAGCATCGGCGCATGCCCGATTGAACCAGGAGCGTCCACGGCCCTTACTGGCGATCTCAGAGGAAGGAATATAATATTCCATTCCTAGTCTGATTTCGTCAGCAATAGCGTTGGCACTCGCAGAAGGATCTTTTCCCTCAAAGCAGCGCTGCCGCCAAGGGATAGATGCGAAATATTCCCGCATGCCATCCCAATCCGCCGACGAGTAATGCCAGACCCTTCGCTTAACCTGCACGGGACGTGGAGGAGAAGCGAACGGTACCGACGACCGAACCAGGCAGTGATCGGAAGTGCCCAGAGGAGCACTAACGGTCACACTATACCCGGCCGGGTGACTCGCCAGCAGAAGGTCCAGCAGAGAAGGCGCATGACTCGCCACATCCGGGATCCTGGTGGGCTGGTTCACCAGTTGTGACAAGTCATGTGTCAGAGCGAATGCATGGGCAGCTCTGCCAGCATGATCGGTCTTGGAGGAGCCCAACCACAACTCATGATGTGCATTAAAATCCCCCAAGACCACCATTTCCGCTGACGGGAACTGCACCTGCGCGTCATCTGCCGCCTGGCTAAGGTACCTGAACAGCCGAGTCGTCTCATCGTCCCCGTTGTGTGACCTGTAGAGGCACACGTAGATGCGGCTCAGAGAACCAAGATCCACGTGCACCCACAGTGCGGAGAAGGAGGGGTCCTCCATGCAGCGCAGACGGCGACAGCAGACGTCCGACCGAACATACAAGCATACCCCGGCTTTTGGCTTGAAGTTTCCTTCAAGCGAATAACCGGGGTACATCAGGTAAGAACTGTCGGCCGGACAACGAATCTGCGTCTCCGTCAAGAAGAGCAAAGCAGGCCGGGCCGTCTCAAGATGGTGGTGGACGGCATTAATGTTTGTATGGAGTCCGCGGATGTTGGCGAACTCCATAGTGAACGCGGTGGTGGGGTTATACACCGCTGAAGGACCTGCTTTCTTTTTGTGCACTGTCATGAAGGTAAGGGTTGGGTTCGGTGAAGAGGCATCGAGGAGCCTGTATCAGGGCACTAAGAAGGCCGAACGGGTACAGGGACAAGGGAGTTGGCAGGAGGAGAATTGATCCGCCGGACGGAAGGGCCCCCGTACCCTCCCGGGATGGGCCGCCGGGACCCCACATCCGGTCACCAACCGGCACGACGGACCCACCCAAGATTATGCGCGGCATGGTGAGGCAGCCTCTCGTAGTGGTTAGCTACGATTGGGCCCCTGTACTGTACCGCGGGCGGCCAGCGGACAACCGTTTCTACGGGTCTCCCTGGCCGGCGGGTCAACACCCCTCCCACCGACAGCGTACCGCAAATACCCACACGGCACAACCTCATACCCAGATACAGGCCCCTCGAGAAACCGGGGGAAAACGGGCTGATCCCGGAACGCGACCCCCTTGCGGGGATCACTATGGCGGTCTTTACGCCGCGTTAACGGTGGTCGCTACCCGGGCGGATGCAGGCATCCTACCACCACGAACTGTGTCACTCATTTGGCACTACCCAGGGGTCACGTGTAGGGAAACTAGAGTCAAAGCCTACGGACGCGAGTGACGTTAACCCCCAAATACTGTCATATACTCAAGTTTTCTTAGTTCTTACTATACTTTGCTTCACCGTAAACCTGAGCGATAATAAATTTAGTTGTTTTTAAATAAACTAAGTACTTAAATACACAATGATGATCACACTTTGTCTTTCTAAATAAATTAACAAAATATATATTAGATATCTAATTACAACGAAAGCTATCCTTGTGTTTGTAAGTACCCCGTTGTCTCGAGTAACTTCACTCGAATCTTCATTTGTTAACGGCAATTTCCTGTCTGTAAAAGCTTTGGTCTGCTCTTATTACGAGAGGGAGCAATTTAAACAGTATTGCGTCCTTCAAGCGAACCGTGAAGAAGAAATTGAGCAGCCAGGTATAGTTCTACCTGTTATAGTGGTAGCATATCGTCTCATGACACTCGATACTCCATCTGAACGGAACTTCACTTACTGTTTAGTTACGTGACGTGTGGCCACTTGGATGAGCTATAAAAAAAATATATATTTGAGGAATGTCTTAAGTTTGCCATGGTATGTTTCTTAAGTCGATGATAACGTTAAAGATATATCTACATAATCGTATCAGTGTTATCATAATTTGAGGATTACCGATAGCAACATATTAGCTTCAAACACAGACATACGCTCTGGGTGTTCACAGAAGACGTTGATATTCTGACATTATTAAACACCGCTACCTTGTTCGTCTATTCAAAGCTTTAAACAGCGATTAAATATAGCAAACGATTCGCACACTCCGCTACAAATCCTAGTCCAATTTAGGAATCATTTAATCTATATCGATGATAGTCACCGCAGCTGCGGCGAGCGTGCGAACGAAACCCCGCGATACCTACCCAGTACCCACCACTGCTCAGTTATAATTTCAAAGTGAAAATCCACGCGCTCCGCACCGCCCACGGACTCGGCATACCCGGCCGCCAGTATTCAGGCCACTAGAAAACCTTGATTGTCAGACTGTGGCCATTTTAGGTCCTCGTTGGTACCGTTTATTTATAGATATCGTTTACCGCGGCAAGCATTTGTTTATCTGAGACAGTTACGCCGCGCCGCAACTGTGGGAATTCAACGCCTATAAGGCTGTAAGCCTGCTTAGTTTCACAAATTCCTGTGATGAATGTTGGGCGAGTTGCTGATGAAATATGTGAGTCAGATTGTGATTATGTCCGCAAATAGGAATTATTTAGTTGAGGAATGTTTGTGAAATAATTCAAATGTTTGCAGGCAATTTAGGTGTATTGGAACAGCGTTGCTAAGCGGAGTTTGCATTCCTTGAAGGATTACAGAAATTGATTTCCAGATATGCACGCCTACTCCGAAATGACGTGTCGCAGGAAATTCGATCTATCAATTTTGGACGCTCATATCGTAATCCATTATGCGAACATTTTCAATCTATACTATCACCAGTGACTGTACATCATTTCTTGATCTGATAACTTTTAGAATAGACTAAAAATCAGACACAAATCGTTGAATAATCTTAAAATGACTATTTAGAAGCTAAGGATACGAAAATTGCGAGGTGTAAAGATAATATGCATGTGATATAGAATTATTTTGATTTAACCATGAATGTGGTGTGAAGTATTGATATTTAGCTGCAGACGTGTAGCCGCAATGCAATTGCAATGTCTAAGGATAACGAAGATGACGTAAATAAACCCATAGTTAGCTCCACATATTAAGATTTACTCCAGAAGAAATTATATAAACAGCAATATGAAGTCTAGGATGTAAGTGGGTAGCCTGGCGTCATTTAGGTCAATGTTCGGTACGTGATAGCTATGTGCCACTGGAACCAGGCCGAGTTTATCGAATTATCTTGTTTTACACAATTTCATGCCAACGTGGATGTTTTTCTCGCCGTCGCGTCGTTAATTCTTTTTATCGTTCTTTGGAAAACCATTACGTGTTTGGAGGTCGTATGAAATGTGGTTTACTCAGTTTTTGCTGTGGTTTAGCTCATCTTTTTAATGCAATATCTAAGTCTGCTCCCGTAAAATTGTCTACCAAGTTTTGGTTTGTTACATCCTTTGAATTCCAGATTTAATTGCGCAGATTTATTAATTTATTACACAAAGGAAAATATATAAATTACAAAAATACAAATATTTGAATTAACAACATTTGGCATATCTATGTTAAACATTTAAAAATTATCAGGGGTCCCCAAACTAGTTCAAGCCTGTATCTTGGGGTACCTAATTAAGAGAATTGTACATAAGTAGCCGAAAATTCTTAAAAATATACTACATGATGCTAGGTTACCGTTTACCCGCACTGGACCAGTGCGGCAGGCTATATCGCCTAACCCTTCTCACTTGTACTCGCGATTGTAGAGGAGGCCCGTGCCCTGCAGTGGGACGTATATGGGCTGATACAGTACCGTGCAGTTTTGAAATACATTAAATATACGCAGATAAATCTAGAATAGACTTGATTTATAATAAACAGAACGCAATGATATAAATTTCTGAAACAGAAACTAACGACCCTTTCTCGGTAAGGAGGTTGGTGGACACCGTAAAGTTGTAAATGTTGCCTCGAGTCATTAATAATGGTACTCGATATTATGGTGCGTGACAATATCTATATTTAATTCTAGACTATAAATAGTCATAACTGTTGTAAATCTGATCGAGTCATAATATAAATTATCCACAAATGGCTGGCAACCTTGAAGTTAAAGTAATTAAGTGTAAGGCTGTATACTTAATGTTTTCTAATTGTGTGGTCGGCGTGCTAATGGTTTATTTGCGGAGGAACAAATGCTTAAAAACAATGCCATAAGTTCTAAATTTGTAATTGGGTTTAATAATGAGTTAACTAAGTTTTTGAAATATATTACATCACAGTTCAAAAAAGGTATGTAGACGAGGCAAGTCGAAGAAGTCCTGTAGCTTGATATTTTGTGGCAATTACAAGGTTAATTGTATTATAATCTACTCATATTTAATAATATGGATTAAGCTATGAAATCGCGTGTTGTTGAGGGAGTTTCCTAGCTACTTGTTCTGAAGCGATGCTGAAGGACGACTCAAAAATGCCATGAAAAAGTACTAAAATAAATATTTAATTTCTGATGGAACTAATTCGTCATCAGCGAAATATTTTAGTAATTTATTTCAAGGGTAATTTATTGTTTTGGTAATTAGATGCGATTGAGATCAAGGCTATTCTGTATCGTTCAAACAAAACAATATTTACGAACCAGCCATGAGCATTTTCGACTACTCAAACTTTGGATTGAGACTTTAGGCACTTGAAGGGTTTAGAATAGAATATTGTTCAGCAATTGCGGAATAAGATCACACAGAAACCAACAACAGAATATGTGTATAATAGGAATGTTGTATCAAACATTTTTGAGTAGTTTTTTTTTACGAATTTTACGAGTAGTTGGATGAACAAGTAAGGCCCCTAGCCCTGTCTGGGAAGACTAGGTAAAAAAGAAACAAGGTGCAAGATAAATTGGTGCCTAAACATGTATTGTCAAAAATTTCAGTCAATTAGTATATCTTTCGAACAAACATAATTCTTGTTTATTTCCACGGTTTTTCAAGTGAAAATACATAATGTGGAAAGTGTGCAATGTCACTGCAATAGTGTTGATATCTCAGTGATGACAGATGCTGCACTTAACCCCTACCGTTCGTTCTGTCACCATCTCACACTCGCCACTTATCATCAGGTGACCTCTTAGCATTGCAGGTGATGACAGATATTACGCATCGATCACAGGAAGATTTCTCCATATCATTGCACTAAAATTTTGAAAATTATCTTGTGTATACATTATGTCATGTGACATTTCGTATGTTTTCCCTATTTGTTTTATTGCTGTCTGCTCTCAATACGTCGTTGCAAATGTCACACCGATAGGTGTTTGACGTTTTGTAATTGTTCAAACATTTGTGAATGTGTTCAGGTTGATCCAACAACCAATACTCATTGGCATAATCAATTTAAGATAATATTTTTTCTGATACTCTTTCGCAAGACATTTTGAGTCCTCGCTTCATCTGTCAACAAGAAACAGCACAAGAAATTCCTTCAGCATCATAAACTGATACTTAAGGAATTGGGATAACACCTCAACTTAAGATTCTTGGAAAAATCCTGATTTTCTTACAAGAGTAAGACAACGTCAATTACTCTGATACACCAGCTTCCTTATTTCCAAATCTTCGTTGCATCAACCTGCTACCATGCGGCGGGTTTAGGGGCCGCCCGCAGATAGGAGTGGGTAGATAAATAAGAATACAGGGTAATTACGTTCAAATATAGAGGCGTTACGCAAATTTTATTTGAACATGCAACCGCCAATTTCAGTCATTCTATATTGGTTCTACCAGGTCGAATTAGGGATATTTCGCAATCGATATTTTTTGCAACTCCTGTTGACATTTTCCTATATTTGCTCTCGTGTGCAATTTCGGCAACGAAATGAAAATAGGAAGCTTTAATTCAGCTTCTCATTTTAGATCAACATCTGCTTTTGCTCCATGCGGCGTCGGTGCATTTGCCAAACCATCGCCAACATCTAATATTAGTTATTACGGGAATAATGAATTGGCCTGTATGTTGGGCAACATTCGAGCCGGTGCACTCGCTAGTGCAACGACACAATGTTCGAACGGTGGTGCAGTGTTGCGATGTTGCTGTGTTGCACTGCCTCTGTGTGAATGTTGTGTTGTTTCATTATATCGTCGCCCACGGTGCCGGTGTCGTGGGCGGGTGTACTACCTGATTTAGCCGACTTTGTAGGGTTGGCGATAGTGCGTTTTGATAATGCTGTTACTGTGTTGATATTGAGCCTTTTATTATTCATAGTACGAGATAATATGAAAGTGCATGAAACAATTATAACTTTGCTGTTATATTAAGCTGACAGGCTCACGCAGAGTCGGAAAGAAATTATGACTAATATACGCAAGCTATTCGATTTAAATTCGATTAGAGCAGAATATTTTACGAAATGATGTTTTTTTTGCATTCCAGTTTTTTGCCTCTTCCATAACGCATAGAACTACTCTTTACTATCAAGCAGCAGCCCTACCCGTGACCTACTTCAGTGAGTTTCCACTTTGTCCCAAGCGGCGGTCGTTCGAGGCGTTCAATTATTTCCAGATTGATATACAGGCCGAAAGGCAGCCGTTTTTGATTTACAAACGGTGCGAGTACAAATTCTTGCCTGTATTGATTAATTGCTAAACTGCCGGCTATCGGAGCCTGATTTATTATCTTAATTGATTGAATTTCTACGTTTGTCGGCATGGTTTATGCGTTGCGCCGCGCTGCTTGATTACCGCTGTCAGTTGACAACTTTATGGAGAGCGGGTGAAATGTTTTACAATGTTTTTCGCGCTGTTATTTGCCGGAGAAAGGCTAAACGAGTACTCGAAAGACTCAATAGAATTTTCCAGGTTTAAAATGTATTTGATTATGGCTGTATCAATGATGGATAGTTACAGTAATAGACCTATTTCAAAAGAGATGGTAGGCTTGTACTATTTACCTACCCTCATACTTAATAGGGTCAATATAAATTTAATGCATATTGGAGAATAATTTGACTTTAATGTTAACCTTCTGAAGTTACCTTATGTGGGTTAGCCCTTAGAATCCAAACCGGAATTACAGTTGTCACGATACTAATGAGGTTTTAGCTTCTCGTTATTGGGATTGTGTTGTAAATCGAAATTAATTAATACCCCAGTATCGGCGCGGTACATCTGCGTATATGCGCCGAGATTGTCCTGTTGGGAGTGGACAGAGATACAAATCTATTGAGATCAGCCGCTGTTGCCGTTTGTGAACACTATTCATTCCTGTTCTCCTGGTACTTAACTATTTAAAATCTTGTTCCCAGTCCATTCCTAGCTAGTTCTATCTAGCATAATATGGAATTAATTTAAATATTCTATGGGGTATAGAATTTCAATGTTTAATTTCTTTGCAATCTTACGTATGTCCCATCTCGAAAGCGTTTGTTGGGAAATCTCATTGGTTAGGTTAAGTTAATGACAGCTTAAATTGTCTGTGGAATGAGAGTGTGTCAGTGCGTTTAACTAATAATTGTCTCTGGTCTGGTTATGGTACAGAACAATCCGTTCCAGTCTCCGATTTATACAATATAATTGCCTTATTGCTTACTCCAAAGTATGTATGAATATTAAAATAAAAGTAATTTACTGGGATACTGGTTCAATTTTATTTTTTACTTACCGACGTTTTAACAATTAACAGCGTTTACACTTTCGAACACGAATTGCCAGAAACCTCAAAACCAAAATCGCGATATAATCTAAAAATACTAGATTAACATCAACGGTAACATTCGCATAAACATTAGAAATCATTATGTAAGAGTATTAGATATAAATACTTTACTAATAGAAGCGTCTATACCTAAAGTTGAATGATTCTAGAATCGTCTACAGAACCGGTGTAGCAGTAGGGCGTGATTTTGCATTTTTTCGCGACATTCCCGAGTATACGGGTCGCGCGATGCACGACTGAGCCGAGTAATGGCTTGGTAACCGAGCTTCGTAAGCGAGTGACGATGGATAGTGTAGTTGTATTTTTACATACATACATACATAAACTCACGCCTTTTTCCCGGAAGGGGTAGGCAAAGGTTCCCCTAGTAGCAATCAGAGCATCCACGTTTCCCTTGTATTTTACGTCCCACGATGTGATAGGGGGCGAGCCTATCGCCATATCGGGCACAAATTCCTAACTCCGGGCTGATACTGAATAGAAAAATCCAATATCACTTTTCCAACCCGGGATTCGAACCCGAGACCTCAGCTTTGCAATCATACCGTAGTACAACTGCGCCACCGAGGTATTTTTATAGTAAATATGATATCATTTCCTTTAACTTGTTGATGAGTGTGAGATTTGAATACGGTCCTTCATTTATTGAAGGCAAATCTACGTAACATTAAAAAAATCCTCCTCGAACAAAAACCTTCGTAATAACAGTTTGATTCTTTAGGGGCATACAGATCGACACGTTAAACTTATACTCATAATACTTATATTGTTGTCAGGGTTTCAAAATATAATGAGTTTGGCTGCGAATACTTTGCAAGGAATATAATAATTTTAACTTATTATGCTTAGTCACCGCTAATTGACGATCGATATAAGCTATTGATTGGTTCACAATAACATAATAAGAGTAATAGGGCCCGTATGACCCGTGGCCTTGTCGCCCGTCTGCCGCACCCGCCTTAATTCCCTTTGAGGGTTGATAAATGACATCATACGAGGAGACCTTCGAAAAACTAATATCCTAAATACCATTTATAAATTGACTTTTACAGGTACTGGTGGTAGGTCTCTCATATGTGAGAGGCCGCCTGGATATGTACCACCGCAATGTCTATTTCTCCCGCCAAACAGCCGTGTAAATGCACTGTTGTGTTCCGGTTTGAAGGACATTGTAGCCAGAGTGAATACTGGACATATTAAGACTTAACATCTTATGTCTCAAGATGGCCAGCGCTGTGGAATGCCAAGCATTGCTTTATAGTTCATGGTGTTTGGTTTTGCTATAGTCCAGGAGTAGTTGTATCACCTACCATCGGGCGAATGGCATGCTCGTCTCGCCATTCATAGCAATAAAAACATGGTGTTTACTATGGTGCAGTTTAAGAACAGTTTAAGAAATCAAATATAAAATAAGAGGGTGTGGGTTGTATCCACACACCACGATAAATTATTGTGCGATTTAACTTTGCAATATTTGTTTCGGATCTGGGAATTGGGAAACCAAAAGTCTCTCCGTAATTTCTGACACCCACGATACAAAACTAGGTAGTATCTCATTGTGGGGTCATACTTTATGTGGCTGTTGGGTGTATTTATTATTACACCGAAAGATTGAAAGCATTTCAGTTCAATAAAATAGCATTGCGGAGTTAGCAATAGAAATATCTATGGAATATTGGCATACATATCAAGTTAAGCTCTGAATGTGAATTACGCTTGTAAAATTTGATGCAACTTTTAAAAAATTGTAATTTCGGATCTGCTTTTGGCTTCAGACAGTTTTAAGGTCAAAATGTAAGCTTTTCTAGAAAATATTTTTTACGTAGAAATACATCGATAAAGGGTGGGTAGAACATATATTGATTGAAAAGTGTCGACCTTTATAAATGTTACGGTAGGTCGTTGCCGAAGGACGTCTTTCAGTTGCACCTGGCTAGTATTGAATTTAAAACTGTGTTTATACAAATGTACGTTTATTTACATTACGTGAACGTTAATAAAATATGTTATTTTCATGTTTCTATATGAATGAATATATGTTTAGATGCAAAATAAATTTTGTGTTGCTGTTTTGCGTAATTGCGTCTGTTTTATTGCAAAAATAAATACCAGAATCTTTAAATTCTAAAGTAAATAAACATAAAATCAAATTAGCAATTTAAAATAGTGTAGAAATTGTCTAAACTCATATATAAAGACGATATCTGCTAGACAGCTTTCGTTGGACATTATCGGGAAATTACTTATTATGTTTCTTTTTTTCCAAAGCCATTCATTATTATATTCCGCGCAAACCAAACACAATATTTAATTTGATATCTCATCAGGAAGCTTACATTTAAAAATCTTCCAATACACCACAGATACCGGCGTCCCACAACCATTGTTATTTACTGCCGATCCCTCGAAGCGGCCGCGACTGGCTCGGCCGTTGATCCCACGCAGGGAAAGCTGGCCCTCATTGGCACTTGCCGTTTATTACACAAGTGCCAGATGTAGGATTCGGCCTAAGTGTGCCGAATGGTGCCTATAAATCCCCACTACACAGATCTTAGGTCTTAGGTATCTTTAAGCTGAGGTCTAGCTTGCTAACCTATCTTGTTTGCAGTCGATGCTTGGCCAGGTAATATTGTCTGCCTAATGGTTATTTTACCTCTTATATTTGGTTGTAAATAGGGTTTTAGTTGTTCGTATTGGAGTTAATGTTCCTTACTTGAATGTTATTTGATCCTCTTTGCTATGTTTATTGCTGTGGAATTAATGGTGGTGTAAATATGGTTTTATTGACAATTTTATGGGTTGTTTGTTTTCGTTGAGAATTAAATTATGACAGATATGGAAAAACAAAAATAAAATTACAATAAACATGTAGTATTTATAGGAAACCATAACATAATTGTATGACAATAGGACATAAATTTTTCATACAAATACATATTAAATTATGTAATTTTTGAAGCAACCGGGCTTAGTTGCATGCAATATTAGCTTAAAACCAGACCTTAAATTTCATTAAAATTCAATACTAAAAGGATTTTATTTATTTTATTGGCTCCAACATTGTATTCCTATAATACGGCATTTTAATACAAATTTGGCTTCTAATAAATAAAAAAAAAAAAGCTAACGAGACTTTTGACCTCGCTGAATCATTTTTTCATTTTAGGCGTAATGTTTCGGAAAGGCTGACCCGAAAACGAGTAGCGCTTGACACCTTTTTGCCCCAGTTTTTCACTCGTCAAAGTTTTGTAGGTGAAGTCTTACATTGCTGTTGAATATACACCATCATCCCGTCCTGTCTTAGTAAAGTGGACTATGTGTGACGTGTGTAAATGATGAATGTATGTATTCATCGTAAAAATCTTAGGTTATTTTTCATAATTCTTTACTGTACACAAAACATAGGAATAACAGATAAGGAACTTAAATCTAAATATGAGTACAAGCGGCGGTCTTACGTTACGTATTACGTTTATTTATTTATATATTCTTTATTGTATACCAGGGAAAAAGACAGAAATTATAACAAAATTTTACAATGAGAACAATCGGCGGCCTTATTGCACAAGGCAATCTCTTTCAGGCAACCTTAGGATGGACATAGAAGAAAGGAGAGAGAAAGGGCAGTCTAAAGTGTATAGTGACATAAATATAAATAGATAAACAACAATATTACAAATGGATAAAGAAAAAATAAAATAAAACAAATATAAACTCATACAACAAACATACATATTACTTTATACTTTTCTTTCGAATATCTCGTATGATTTGACCGGGATTGGTCATTGGAGTTCTCGATTGACATGGCTATAGGCTCACCCTATATCAAATCTAGGGGCAGAAGTAAGTTCGTCAAATTGTCGGCTTCTTTGGCAAGTCCTTAAGAGGTACAGATGAACTGACATATTTATTTCTTTTGAAAATTTATTTAAAAAATAATTTTATTATTTATCATTCATATTTAATTTTATATATACAGTGACTATTTTATAATTGCGACCAAAACCGCACTCAAAATGATACTATCTCCTTCAACCCCTCGGAAATAATTCATCCCATACCGATATAAATAGCGCCATACTCGGGATGAAATGGAAAGTGTGTTTTGATTGACGCGGCCCGCGGCTCGCGCTCTTTGCGTTATCGAGGTCTGTCTGTACTCTACACTCGGTCATGTTCCCTCGCTTCTGTTTTTGTACGGGTTGCTTACGGTTTCTGAAGTGGTCAATTAGACAATCGACATTGGTACATTACTTGTTTAACAAGAGCCGATTGAGTAAGTTGAAGATTTGGTCAATTATTTTGGGGATGTATGCTATGAGAATGAGTAATATATGTAGGTAACTTATTTAAATATATTTAGGAAGAATAAAAACGCAGATTTTCAAAACTGATTAATTTAAGGTAATAATTGTATGGATGCGCATGATTGAATTATTAGAAGTCTAGTTGTAGTATCAATAAAATCACGATAAATAAAAATATGTTTGTAATGAAAATAAATACCCAAAATTAGATACTAATTCCATAATATAAGTTTTATTCCTATTTTTAATATGAAACCGGGTCGCGAGGATAAGCGCAGGTCATAATTTATATGCGCATACTTAGTGCGACCGGTTTCATTGTCTGCAGTGACATACCCACATTGATAATTTCTTGTAGCTTTCTAGAGGTTTCTATATTCACTAGTCTATCACTATATGGAAATTTAATACTTTTGAGCAACTATTGTTTACTTAACACTTGTTGGTGACAATAGAATGCTGTTGGTCACACTATGGGCGACAGTAAAATTTTAATTCAATAGTATACCGGGTATATCAAGACTGCGACCGAAAATAACGCCAGGTGGTAGTTTTAGTGGTTACAGACACGATGCAAATAAAAATTTCACCAAAACAGCGACAGAATTTTTTTTAGAAGTTTTTAAAAATCATCTAGTTTGGGAGGTAAATACCTAGTTTTTGCGAAAATAATAATTTAAGCCCTTACGTACCATTGAGTGTTTAAAAATAAAGAGGTCCACATCACATTATTTGAAGAAAACTAAGTATTTATCACCCAAATACGACGATAAGTAAAAAATGACAAAAAAAATTGACCATTTTTTTTTGCGACATTTTTACTTGCATTGTGTCTGAAGTCACTAATACTACCACCTGGCTTCGTTTTCGGTCGCAGTCTTGATATACCCTGTATATTGTTTTTTTTTTTAATAATTTTATGGAGAGGTCAAGATATTCATTGAAGCTATTTCAAGGCATCGTGTCTGCAGTAGTCAGACAAATAAACATCAATTAATATTGAACGGTGTAGCTATTTTTGTCACTAAATTGGTTGTTTTTTGATATGCTATACATTATTTTGGCTTTTAGTTTTTTTTGAAAATATTGAATTAGAAGTTTTTTTTTAAAGATATAAACAATTAAGTGATGTGAGGGGTGAACAACCTATTGGCTGCGCGTGCGCCGCCTTTAATGAATGCTGTATCTGTGTGGTATGGTCGAATTTGCTATATCTAGTGCATTCTAAATGGATATCGATTTTGATAACATAATTAATTCTAAAAATACTACTAAAACTACATAGTTCTGAAAAACAATTGATTTTCATAGTGTAAACAAATGCGGTTGGATGATACAATAACTGCAAACGTACTACGAACTTAACTGTACTACTGTTAGTTGCTCATTGGCAGCGTTAATTACGATGCAAGGCTGACTGCTAGGGTTGCCACACGTAACAAAAATAAACGTTTCAATTGTGTAATGTTTTGCTAATGTTATAATAAAAACTAGTCACTTAAATATATCCAAAATTAGGAATATTTGTTTTGGAGAGAAACTACAGATTGTCCCGCAATAGAACTCTACGAGTATAAACAAACTATAATCTAGAATCAATAGTGGCATGCTTTTTGATAACAATAAGCATTGGAACTCGGTGAGTCTCTATATATGTCCCACTGGAGGCACGGGCCTCCTCCACAATTGAGAATGCGATTGCGAGATGTTAGGCCATATATTCCACCACGCTGGCCTTATGCGAGTTGGCCTAATTATGTCTTACTTTTCTTTAACCCTTAATGAATTAATCAAATATTATAACGTCCACATCTTACCCTAACAAAGCGAGAGAGACTAAACTAACTAAATTTGACCAGTTACTGCAGATGTAATAACCCCAGATAATACTCGTAGGTACAACATATTAACAGTCCACAGTAGATATTGTTAAAATAAACAGACAGTTAAAGAGCAGCCCTACACGATATAATACGATACTGCAGGCCATTACCCAACAGTAACGTGACTTGGACGTGTGCAATGATGCGTCTCACTTTTGGGAATACATTTAACTTTTGTATGATAATGTGTTTGTTTTAAAACACGTTTTAAAACTAACTGGAATTTTTATATTTGTTTTGTTCAAGCTCATATGTTGTTCAAATTAGTTCAACAAATAATTTTCATGTGCGTTCTTATAGGAGAATTTATAATAATATAAACGACTTATTGTCGTACGGTGTTGATAAGGTAAAATTATAAGGTGGCATTTGGGATCGGTAATAATAATGCTAAGGGGACATAAGAGGCTATGTTAGGAATATGTTGAATATACAAGCATGGGCATTTTGACTGTCTGTCGACTGTCTTGAAAGACGAAAGTAGAGTGTCAAAAGCAGCTGCTTTAATGAGCTTATAGACAGAAAAAAGATTCAACATAGACTCGCCTTTCGAACGTAGATCGATGAGGAAGTAGAATACAAAGCATTACGTGCAATGTCAGAGTTATAGCATATAAAAATAGCGCTCTCATAAAATACGTAGATAATTAATCACACAATCTGAGTACCGTAAGCCAAAAAGATTTACAAAGCTTAAAATACAGAAAGACTGAAACAAACAAAACATTTCACAAGTTCCGCGTAATCGCCGTCATACAAACGTGGATTCAAAGTTAAACAGTTATCTGCAATGCAAATAGAATCAGAGCATTTACACTTGAATCATGTGTACGTGTCGTAAACGTGAATTACGTGTCGTACGGTGTTTGCGCTACAAATACTATTAATATGTTTGTTAACCTGACTGATAAGGGGGGAGAATGGGCGTCAAATGTACAAGCGGTAAAATGAGATTCAAATTAATTGATATGAAGTATTGCGCAAGTAACAGCAAGCGGAGAGTCACGTGTCTGCTCCCAAAGTGGATAGACAATTTGATAAAGATTACAGGAAGTCGCTTGATGAAGGCCGCTCCCAACAAGCCATCTGACTTAATTACAAAGAAAATGTAATTTGGTCCTACTGAATGTTGAAGAATATCTTTGTCAGTTCTTCAGTCTTGTGTCTTAGTTACCTTAAACTACGAGTGACTTTTCGAATTAACAACGGAAACAAGTACTCATAGATCACATCATTTACATTTGTCGTTGTCAATTAACCACACCACGGAAACTCCAAAGTAATAGTTTAATAAACCCACTACCGACAATCCCCATTCTCCCCACACTTTACATGATACATAAACGCGTGCACTGCTGGCGTAACGTGCGGAGCGCGCGTCATTCAGCACAAGTTATGCGCCACACTCGCAAACACTTGCACATGTTGCCCAACTCATACACAACATTATTTTAACACTACATACATAAACTCACGCCTTTTACCTAAAGGAGTAGGCAGAGGAACTACCAGGACACCCACATTTCGCCGTGCATGTTCCGTCCCACGATGTGATAGGGGGCAAGCCTATCGCCATATCGAGCACAAATTCGTGACTCTGGGCTGATAATAAATAGAAAAATCCAATTTAACACTAGGTTTTAGAATATTAAAGTCGTGAGGCAGAATGATTGAGTACTCTGGTTATAGATAAATGTGGAGACGAGAAATTGAATGGAGAGGCCTATTCACATGGGCTTACCAGGTGGGTAGAAGTAAAAAAATTGATGACTATGGGAAATCTAAATAAGGTTTTAATTCATTGAATCTTCCCTTCCGCGTTACAATGACCTGATAGGTTTTTGTATTTTTTAAACAAAAACTGAAACACACGGGCCGTAAGCTTGCTTGCCAAGTCAGTGGTATAATTGCATTGCACTCATAAATATAAAGATCCACAGTATCAGCTGTGCCCCTTGCATCTTGCATAATAGATAACCGGAGTACCCGTGTAACGTACACGAGCGTCGGTCCGCACGAGTATGCACTCGCAAACACATGCCACAGTATAACCAACTAAGTAATTCAGGTCTGGGTGTTTGTGAGACCGATAAGTCTCTCGTAGTTTCTGATACCTACGACACAAGATTCCATCTTAGTGGGGTCTAGGTTGGGTGAATTCATTATTTTTATTTTTAAATCGTCTTCACGTATTATCTTTATCACCACGCCTCGTTGACATAATTATTTATTAAAAGGTAAAATTGGTGTATAAGATATTCATAACTGAGTCTACAAGCCCTTTACATAACTGCTTCGCTTATAATGTTCAATGAACCGTTGTGACCTTTATAAGATCATACATATATTCTTGTGAGACTGCCCACGTAGTATTATGATCCGTAAACATTTCTATTTACATAATGATTTAATAATAATTTTATTAATCTTGTCGCCTACCAGTTTTGTGCAAGATTCTGAATCAGTAAGCAGATTACTGTCATACTTATTTTATGAAGTCAGTCTGGTCTTTTGGTACGGGAGCTAGCAACGTTTGGAAAGTAAGAATTTTAGGTCAGCTGATTTTGTGATATGTCGTCCTTCTTGCACTTTCGGTTAGAGTCTGGGCTATCTGGCTGGCGGTAGCGGTTGCGTTCTTTAGTGCGCATCCTACCTGTCCAGGTAATAATCCTGGATTTTAAAAACATTTTAGAAGGCGTAATTTTTAATTTTTTGTTTTTAAATAAGTCTACCTGACATACTTTTTTTATTGCCAGACATTTTTGACAATGCTAACTATGTGCCATACGCGATTTTATATTTTTTTTTTATAAAAATTTCAAAGTATTTTATAATGTCTGTAATTTTAATATTATGTTATTTAAAGATAAGAAAAACTTAAAATAAATTTGCCAGACATTAATTCGATTGTTAAGTCTTGAATTAAAATGAAAAAGTCATGAAAAGTATTGCAGTATAATGCTAGTATTCCGAGAGTCAGTTGCAGAATAAGTCGAGAATGATACAGAGAACCATTACGACAGTAAATGACTTTTCATTGTCCATATAATAAAAAATAATAATAATAATAATAATTCTAAATTTATCAGACTATTCAAATCATACATTTAATAGACTTACACCCCCAGATAAAGAAAAGATAGATCGTTGGAAAGCTAAAACACTACATGGTCGACACCCCCATGATCTTGAGCAAGCTCACATTGACGCAGAAGCTTCGAATAAGTGGTTAATTAATGCCAATCTGTTCCCTGAAACCGAAGGTTTTATAATAGCTATCCAAGATCAGATTATCAATACCCGAAACTTTAGGAAATATATAATTAAAGACCCCAACGCTACAGACGATAAATGCCGTAAATGCCATAGAGACCCAGAAACAATTCAGCACATCACAGGAGCTTGCCCTACACTCACTCAAACAGATTACACTCACCGACATAATCAAGTTGTTAATATAATTCATCAGAAATTGGCCACAAAATATAACTTAATCCCAGATAATAACACGTACACACCATATTATAAATACACACCAAACCCAGTATTAGAGAATAATAATTATAAAATGTACTATGACCGCGCAATACTTACCGATAAAACTATACATTACAATAGGCCGGATATAACGCTGCAGGATAAACATAATAAAATAGCATATATTGTAGATATAGCGATCCCAAATACCCATAATCTTTTGAAAACTATAACCGAAAAAATTACTAAATACACTGAACTCAAGGAGGAAATAGCTAGGATATGGCGAATGGAAAAAGTATACATAGTCCCTATTGTAATATCTTCCACAGGAGTCATCCCTAATTACTTACACCATAGCCTGAAATTACTTAACCTACCCCCACATACCTATAACCTCCTACAAAAGGCGGCAATACTAAATACCTGCCGGATAGTCAGGAAGTTTATGCAATGTGACAACCTGGAACCTGACGTCACATTACAAGGCCGGTCTTAAGTTATGGTTACTTGGCTATGGCTCGTAACCATTACTAACAACCAGTTAAAACTGAGTTAGCCTAAGGTTAAAAAATAATAATAATAATAAGCCCCCCAAAATCCTACCTTACGTCCGTGTCGAACACCAGACCACGTGGGGGGCGGGCAACGTGTATAACTTAAACCTACACGGCAAACAAGGCAAAGGTAACCCATTAATATGGAGACTCGTAAAAGAAATGTACGTATAGGGTCGCTACCCGAGGGTGATCGTCGGGGCACGTCTGTGGGCCACGGGCGTGACAGCATGCTAGCCAGTGACTCCCGGCTGGACGGCTGGGCGGGAGTCGGGGACGCGGGGGGTAGGGGAATGTCCTCAAGGACTACAGCCGATATTGTAGATGTACAAGATAGTAGGAGTAGCTGTGATGGTGCAGCTACACCAGCCGAGAGTGTTTCGCAGGAGGCTCAAGCTATTCAACCTACGACCACCAAGGCTGGTAAGCCAAGAGTGCGCATGAAATGGAGTGATGATATTAATGTTTTTATCATGCACACATACTTTTATGTTACCAACTTAGAAACAGATAAAACCATGTACTGCAAGAAACTACACGATCAGTTTATTTTAAAATATCCACAGTTAAATGTATCCGCTCAAAGAATCGCAGATCAAAGAAGAGTCATTATTCGTAATAAACTATTGTCTGACGAAGTCATAAACAGAATAAAAAAGGAAGTTTCGGAAAAACTAAAAGAAGAAATGAGAGACAACCAGCCCCCACTAATAGTTAACAATTGTACTTCTGAGTCATTAATATCTTCTAATGTTGATAGCACCGAACCCATAAACACCGATACGGAAAATATTGGATCAGGCCAAATCCTGAAAAATAATATGTTAACCGCGCAGGGGTCCACTCATGCGTCAACACAAACAACCACACTACCTAGCATAAACTCAATAACACAACAAATAGAACAAGATCAAATCACTGATGATGCTAATACTTTCATGACTTTTTCATTTTAATTCAAGACTTAACAATCGAATTAATGTCTGGCAAATTTATTTTAAGTTTTTCTTATCTTTAAATAACATAATATTAAAATTACAGACATTATAAAATACTTTGAAATTTTTATAAAAAAAAATAAAAAATCGCGTATGGCACATAGTTAGCATTGTCAAAAATGTCTGGCAATAAAAAAAGTATGTCAGGTAGACTTATTTAAAAACAAAAAATTAAAAATTACGCCTTCTAAAATGTTTTTAAAATCCAGGATTATTACCTGGACAGGTAGGATGCGCACTAAAGAACGCAACCGCTACCGCCAGCCAGATAGCCCAGATTCTAACCGAAAGTGCAAGAAAGACAACATATCACAAAATCAGCTGACCTAAAATTCTTTCTCGAAAACGTTGCTAGCTCCTATACTATTTGATAGAGTTGGGCCGCACCTAAAGCTTTTACAATTCTCACCGCAGTGACTGACTGCCTAAACTTAATAGCATCACGCCTGTTTTTCGAAGGTATAGGCAAAGATAACACTTGTGCCTCCCGAAATTCATAGACACTTTGACATCACAAATGGGATTTTAGTCGAGCATGTCACCATGCCGATAATATAAGATGCCGACGACATAAGATTTTTATGCGGTATAGTTACCACACAAGCTTAAAGTAATACATATGTCCCCCGTCGAATTACAATGGTACCATTCTTACCCTCGAAATAAGTAACAGCTGTTGTCGCCACAGACTTGTTCCTATAGCGTCTGTACTTCTTTATCCGTATGTTAGAGAGAGAAAGAAACGAAACGTTTTTCGGTGAAGATTAAGTTTTAAATAGAATTTATGTGGCCAAGTGTAAGGAGATTTATTTTGAATGCCCGTCGTAAATATTATAAAGTGCGCTGCTGACCTGCGAAACGATAAGTTTTAGATTCAATTTATGAATAAATCCATATTAATATTATAAATGCGCAAGTGTGTTACCTCTTTATAATCTAAATTTATGATCTTAAATAGCTATATATTCACCCTTTCAATGGAGTTATAAGTGGCAATATTTGTAATATTAATAATATGTTTTTAATCAGCTTTGAATATTGTTGTTTATTACATATTATAGTTTAAACATTTACACTCGGGCGATGCAAATAATAACAAAAAGCAATAGTCCGTGAGCCAGGTGCAAATTTGGTCAATTATTTCCTCTCAAGAGATAATTCGTGAGACGCATCAGAGTATAGTATTATAAAGCCTCGTGAACGTCAGCTGGCGCTCGGTTGGGGGGATGAGCGGTTGTAGCCTCCCACGCACGAAGAAAAAAAAAATACATTCACTCATTTCCTCTCAGCTAAAAATTTGTCAAATTGTAGCTTGTCTAATATCTCAACAAAAAAAAATAATCAGCTGGTTCCAACATAGTGTATTCTACGTCAGCTGGTGTCTCGAACATGAAATTTTTTTTATTATTTTCAGTGATTTCCTCTCAAACAAAAATTTACCTGATGATAGCTTATATGTAACTGTGGATAAATATATAGGTCAGCTGGCTGTATCTTGGTGGAAAAACCGTCAGCTGATACTTTGAAAGTTATTACATAGGAGTTAGGCAGGAGCATCTACTGTCAATTTAAATGCATCAGCTGACTAGCTTTTCCTCGACTTATTGCTAGCTGTTTTTTTTTTATTTATCGCATCAGTATATTAACAATCAGCTCACAAATTTTCATCTGGGAGGAAATGACGCATCTTTAATTATTCGACATAGCGCTGCTTCAATATGAGATTTGAGTTGAAATAAATATTCCGTATCAATGTTTTTGAAACGAATAAGTATGTAATCAAATGATATTAGATATATTTAAATAATTAAATAAACAATTAGCTTAGTATAAATTAACGAGTTACTCGATAAATAATATTTATTATATAAACGTGATAAAAAATGACAATGAGAATAACAATGTGATTTATTCATTTTCGTTTTCGCTCTGGCTTGAGTCACTTTCCTCTCTTTCCGATTCATCGTCAGAGTCGCTGTCAGAGCTGTCTGCTGTTATATCTTCATTGTCATCATCAGTACAAAAATTAAAAAAAATATTAGGATGCGTATTTTAGCATAATATAATCAAAATGATAAAAAAATGTTACCTTTTTCAGGCTGAATAGTGATTTCATTAATCGATGATGGTAACTGACTTCCAGAAAACCAGATGAATTCATACTTGTTGTCGATTTCTGCCCAACCATAATCTACAGGATCATCAGAAGTTGGAACCTTCAGGTGTGCATGTGATCAAATTTGAGCAATGTAACATGCTCTTAAAATTACTGATATAGCTCTGATCTGCATGGTGGTAAAGAAGAGCCATCAATACCTTTTTTAGGTAACTTGAAAGTTTCAGTATCCAAAAATTTATATGTTTTTTCAAACGACGCTACTCTTGCCTCATTGATCTTTTTTAGACGATTAAATCCATACATATGGCAAACAAACTCTTCTGTCTTGTCAAAAATATTTTCTCTATTCTCTGATGGTTTTGATTTTTTCTCGCCTTTTTTACAGACTTTTAAAAATTATCAACGAAAGTAAAATTAAGTGCAATCTATGTGATAGAGATTTTCTCTTATCTATGGAGTGTAGCTAAAAAGTACTTGCCAATAGTTGCAACTTCTGAACCCTGCGAACGGTTATTTTCATATGCAGGTCTAATTGCAAACCAGTTGAAAAGTTGGTTATGGTCTCTGCATTTAAATGAGCTTATATTCTTACGATCGATCGATGAAAAAATATGGTTTTCTTAATTATTTGATTTTATTTTTTAGATAAAAATGCAATTTTATTATTCAATGCATTTATATTGACAGTAGATGCTCCTGCCTAACTCCTATGTAATAACTTTCAAAGTATCAGCTGACGGTTTTTCCACCAAGATACAGCCAGCTGACCTATATATTTATCCACAGTTACATATAAGCTATCATCAGGTAAATTTTTGTTTGAGAGGAAACCACTGAAATTAAAATAAAAAATTTCATGTTCGAGACACCAGCTGACGTACAATACACTATGTTGGAACCAGCTGATTATTTTTTTTCGTTGAGATATTAGATAAGCTACAATTTGACAAATTTTTAGCTGAGAGGAAATGAGTGAATGTATTTTTTTTTTCTTCGTGCGTGGGAGGCTACAACCGCTCATCCCCCCAACCGAGTGCCAGCTGACGTTCACGAGGCTTCATAATACTATACTCTGATGCATTTTACTAATTACCGCTTGAGAGGAACTTGGTCATGAAAATCTGTCGCTGGCTCCCGGACTACAACTCGGTCATTGAGATTATATTTTTGTTCGTCAAATAAACATTAATTATGTAGAAGTGTTTAACGTGATTCAGACGTATAAGTTACTAGCCGCGACACTCAATACACTTCCAAACCGCAAACTACGCGAGATTCCGATTCCTATACTTATTACCCGGTGTAATGAATATCATTAATTTCGTAGAGCTATTTATAGCCATTTTTCAAGTATACAAGTACTTGGTTCCGGGTTATACAAAACAAATATTAATATTCCCACCTTAAAGGCGGGAAACGCAGCTTTATAGTGTTGCAGATGGGCTGCGGTGATCATTTACCATCAGGTGGACCGTATGCTCGTTTGCCACCTATATCATTAAACAGCTAACCGACAATAGGATACCGTAGTTAAAGTTTTAATACTCATAATCCAAGTCTCGATTGTTGAGGAGACCCTTTCTTAGTATTATGGATTGAAAACACTGGCTTAGCAAAGTGAATCTATTCCATCTTACAGTGAGTGCATCACTGTATACAATAATATCTTCCCATTCGATAAAATTACGCCTTTCAAGTGCCGTATGTCCAATTGCACTTTCTTCTTCCCATCCACTTTCTTTCTCGCTCCCCTCCCAATTTGATGGTCTGGCAACACATCCATGATTCAAGCGTTGTGGATGGTCATGGACGGCGTGATCCATACCGTGAGCTGTTTGCTCGGTTGCCGGACATATTGTATATAAGGAAAAAAATCTAGACAACTGTTTCTGTTGTTTGATTCGTGGCAAATGTGTCGCAATCGTATAATTGTAATCGCTTTGCAACCGGAAAAGCCGTGTGACATAATCCGCACCGACTCGAACCCGCGACCTTTACACAATCTGGCCGATCTATTGGGGTCGCAGGAAGTATAATCTATTTTTTTTATTTAAATCTGATTTTTTATTTAAATATTGTATGGAGAGTCATACAAGCTCAATACGGATTTACGGATGGATTTTATTAGTGTGGCGTGCAGTGAAAAAAAAAAAACATTGAAGATTTCTAACGCTACTGCTGAGGATCTGCAGCATTTTCTTACCAGACATTTGTTCTCAATCATACATTATAACCCTGAAACCTCAAGAGCTCTCAATATTATTCGAACACTCATAAAATTAGGTTATCAAACACTCTAAATTCATAGCAACAATATCCAATTTCAATACCTTATTGCGGCTTAAATCATTTCTGGTACAGACGAAACGGGTCGACAGGCGCATAAATATTTAGCCCCGCGGGGAGGGGAGGTGGGGGGGGTCAGTTCTATTTTCTGCACCGTTGGCTCATTATTGTCTATTGAATGGAACTGTGCCTGCTTTAAATAAGGATTTATAGATATTTGATGGCATTACGGTATTGCAGCCGCGGGCGAGTCGGTGCTAGGTTAGGGTGGAAACACACTGTTGTGTAGTGGCGGTACTTCCATACAAGCCCAAAAGCCCGGCTTGCCCTACTTAATACGTATATACTAAATTCTAAACGAAACAATTACATTCAATACAAAACAGTAATTACGAAACATCTACCATTTTTGAATTTACCGCGTTCCGTCGCGGCATGGCGCTCTTCAATGAAGCGCCTGCGACGGCGAGCCGAAGCGCCGCCCGCGCTGCGCAACGATTGTAATAAATTCATTCAATAATTTTACCTCTCACGTAGAATGTAGCTCCACGCATTTTTTAAAAGACGGTACGCGCAAAACATATATCTGCCTTCTTCTCTCTCGTGTGCTTTTACGAGGCTTTTGGCAACGCATGCTATCTCTTTCACATTTACGGGTGAAATGCTATACTCCGGCACTACGAATGTATAGCTACAGATATTTATATATAGCAATAATGTACTAAACCAAAAGCCCAGCTTTTGACCACAGATTACAGAATTGTTTTGACTGAACATCGTACGTTTGAAGGTCGTCATGTGTAACATTATTTGTTATCTAAATTATATTTATTGTTATTAAATTATATTGGTTCTATTTTAAAATTATTTAATCATTTTTGTAATACAAATAATGATGTTTTTATATTTCTTTCATAAATTATAATTGCATGTTGTAATGTTTATTTTTTCGTTTACTAGCAATACTGTACGAATTGCTACTAACTTCATAAGTATTTTGACATTGTGCAATTGTAAATAATTCGGTTATAGGTTAATTATTCGTTTTTTTAATGTTATTTAAACTTTTTAATACGAAAATGATTTGTATTGTTTCCTGTGATGGTTTTAGTGTGATTGTGAAAGTGTTCATTGCCGTTATAAAGGTAATTTAATTCAATTTTATTGAAACTGGCGCGAAAACTACGCCGAGTTTGTGAATTTCTTAAATTCGTGGTAAATCACAAGAGGCATTTTATCGGTTCAGTTTACTAAACTACGTAATTCGATTTCTAAATGCTCCCCTTCATATAGCTTATTAAACAGTCGTGTTATATATGTTTTTCAAGGGACAATTGTGTATTAGAATGTTTGGATTAATTCTAATGATTTCAATGAGTTTGTGGTCCTTTCAAAAGGCATGCTATTACTTATAATTAAAACTACTTGTAAAAACTTAATCTTAATGTATTTATAAAAATTTCTGTCCGTAATTTTGATTTTTGGTTATCTTTGCAGTCAAACACGGGACCATAGTACCTATCGTTGTGCTAGTGTAATGCCGGGTATTAAAAGTGCTCAGTAGTTAGTGCAGTAAAAAGTTACGGTTGCATGACCACAACTCACAAGCTATCTATATTTGTATTACCTAATCTTAATATTGTATAGATTGTGTGATAGATTGTCTGCCGTCGCGCCGTAAATTCGATTTCGTCGTTCTTAGTCTTTTTTTTCTTCTAAATAAATATGTATTAAACCTAAAATAATATTGGGCTTGCCCTACTCCAAAACCCTAGGCACGCCACTGCTGTTGTGTCCTGTTTTATCGCAGACTGCTCGGCTCTGATAATGCGAGCAGTATTTTAAACCGTGCTCGGGAAGTGACTACACCGAAAATATGTTAATTGATATTCATTCAAAAATTGCCGATTAGCAACTGATAATAATTTCCTGCTAATCTACAAAGCATGGTCACCTACTTATGTGTGGTGGTTGTAATGCATTACAAGTTACACACAAATGTGTTTTTATAGTTTTATACATGATTAGCTAACTAACTAATTGTCGAAAATGATTATGCATAAGTTATAACACAGTAGGTATTTTAGCAGCAAAAACTGAAACTTTAAAAAATGAAACCTTAAGTCCCAAATGAGGTGTTTTCTTAAATTACGGTCTACATCCTTTATGTAAAACTAATTTAAAATCAGTTTTACATAAATTACAAAAGGGAAGCCAACAAGAATCGGGCTGTACAAACGCTCCAGTGTATTTGTACCTTTATTCCGCAACACGCGAACGGTTTTAATATTCTGAAATGTGAATGAGATATGTAGCGAGTGGTTTTATTGTGTTTATTGCGTCTGCGAGTGATATATCGACGGTTTTAGATGTACGGTTTACTGTCTGTGTACAGTTTTCGTTCATAAAATGGTTTATAAACTGTCGCGTGGGTAGTTTCTATCCCAAGTGTTTTGTGTTCTTTAGGAATTTTTACTTACCGTATTCAGACTTAACATAAAATTAGATGACCACAGAAATATTTGATTCAATGCGAATATTGCAATAATTAAATTCTGTGTGTTTGATGCATATAAATCGAATTCTTAATTCGAGGAGCTACGCCTTACGTGTCAACTAATGTAGCCCAAAAAACACTTACATATTAAAATCTAAATTAAAAATAACAATTAGTGTATCTAACTTGCTGCGTTCATAAATAACCACCACATAATTTTTACATCAAAATGTTTGTGCGGCCCACAAATATTTCTTTCGGGTCTGGGTGTTTGTGAGACCGAAAAGTCTCTCGAAGTTCTGATACCTGCGACACAACACTTAATTGAAATTAATGTGGGTTCAGGAGTATGTAAGTGACTGTTGGGTTTATTTATTTATTTGTTTATCAGCTAGAAAGCAGTGCCAATATAGGAACAACAAAAGGCCGACAAACAGCGGCGACCCGCGACCCGTTCGCACATAAATTAATATATTCAATTATACACTATACAGCACAGATGCCGCGCCCATTCAACTGAAGCTTATGTAACGCCTTGTTGCACTGTGGCGTGGATCTGATATATCTGGGTGTAGGTTGTGTAAATGAGAAATTATTGAACATTTTTGACAGTCTCCATGGCGCAGTTGGTTAGAAGCCAGCTGTGAAACGTAAGGCCGTGGTTACGATCCCCGCACCGAGACAAATATTGATGTAATCCACCGGTATTTAAGGGTCTGGGTGTTTGTGAGAAAAGCTTCTCGTAGTTTCTGATACCCACGACACAAGACTCGATCTTAGTGTGCGGTCAGTAGGCTAATTCACGTAATTTCTTGACGCGCCGATCAAGTTACGATGCAGTTGCGATTAGGTTTACGTCTTAATCGTACGTAGGTACGTCAAAACGGTATTCTTGTAATTGTTTAGCTGCGCGTAAGATATGCTTAAACTGCGCATGTGCTGCACGTTGGTGGGACTAAACTGTCATTGGAGACGTCAAATGAATAGGTAAATATCAATCAGGTTGCGATCTGAATCACGCATGTATAAAACGCGCAGCAGTAGAATACCCTGAAACGCTCGCGTCACGCGAACTTGACGCGAGCGTATCTGATAGCGGTTGTCTAAATTACGAGAATACGAAAAGGGCCGTTTTGATCGAAACTTAACTGCAACTGCACTGCAACTGAACTTATTTAATTACGTGAATAAGCCTTCTGGGCTATGTATGTGACTGTGGGTGTATTTATTTATTTTATTTGATATTTATAAGATAATAAGTAGCATACAAAGAGAGAGGTTATTCCCTGCAGTGGGACGGAACAGGCTGTGAATGAATGAACGAATTAATGCATTTATCAAAATGTCATTTTTAGCAGCTAATATTGCAGGTAGTTGCTGGATGTACTTCCAGCAATGGATACTGTGGCCATGGAGATCCTTTGGGGAAGCCTATGATCAGTACTGGACTTGGTATGATAAGAGAGAGACGATATTCCATCAGCCCGTATGCTCCATTACAGGACAATTAATAAGATTACGCTATTAAATGTTAATCTAGAAAGATTTGTACATAGCCTCATAGGCTAGATACGTGGGTGGGTTAGTAAGTGCAATACTGGAGTGCTTTCGCTACTGGCGCCGCAGCCCACCTCTCAAACCATTTATTTATCGGTCTAGTTGCCTACGGAATGCATATAACGTTTGATTTAGTCTGGATTTCCCGTATACTGGGTGAATTTTTCAAATGGGCGAGGATAGCCAAATCCGAAACTATGAGGAATATCGAAAAATGCTGAAAGGAGTTACGAGCCCGATTTTGATGAAAACTAAAACAGCTTACTTAGATTTTTGATAAATGAATATGGCTCACTAGGAATCGAACTAGATGATTTTGAAAAAAAAAACATGCTGTATTATAACACCATTCGATAATGTTGCTAATAAGAACCAAGTTCTGGGAAATAATGTCATATGGCAAACTAAAGGAAAGCGGTCTTTTTATGCAAAATAATATTGTCGATAAGATGCGATACCTCTTCAATTGCTGCCTGCATCGACTCTACCATTGATTTCCTATAATCTATTTCTTTAAACCTGCCTCTTTACGCCTTCTATATCTGTATGATTGATGATTAATTAAAAATAATACATTAGATACGTACTAAATATTTTTTAATGCATTAGTACAAACGCATTTCCCTATTACGCCCAACTCGATCCGATGGCCTACAGAGATCATTGTCCAAGCACCGCTGGCGGTTTTCCAACAATGGCACGGTGTAACGTGTTGTTGATTAATTGGCTCGATACGACACCGCGTCTGATCACAGTGTGACACAATTATGCCAGTGTCGAAGTTTCGGGTGAACGTTGTCGCCGGCGACTAATTGGTGGGCGCTGCGTCCGCACTGTGTGGGTTTCCTTCAGTTAATTCATTTGTCTAGACAATTTAGATTTCCAAACACACGCAATTTGGGAAGGGATTGAGAACGGCTGTTGTTATTGCGAAATGGTTGGACTATGAGCAGACAACAGCGCGAATTATAGTTGCCTTTTTGTAAATAACCTGTGTTACAAGCAGGAAAGGAATAGTTGTTTCAATTTAAAAAATGTGTTGATACCTACTATTTAAACAAAAAACTTATTCGATCGGTGTCGGATAAAAATAACATACTTTTCCGTGTACAATCAAGTTTTGTAACATTACTATCAATAATAGTGTTTTTGTTATTATTACCTGACATTTGTCGCTATCACAAAAACCGTATCTCAATTAAATACCTTCCCAATCTATACGAATATTTAACCAAAATTATCATGACAGGATACAAGCCCCGAATGAATTTGTGATAAAGTGAATTTTAAAGTAAAAGTTCACCGACCTAAAAATCGCTTCCAATTTACATACACGAAAATATTTTCGGTGAAATACGCAGTGTCGTGGATATGTGACGTAGTGACGAGTGATTAACAACAGACAACAGAGTGTCGTGATTGGGTGTCGTCTGTCGTTGCGGGGCGGAGTTTGTCGTGTCGCTGACACGTGACTGTCGTGTCGTGATAGGTGCATCGGTGCGTCGCCAATGCGCCGGCGGCGGGTGCAGGATGTCTCCGCCGCGGGCGCTGCTTGCGGCGCTGCTGATATGTCAACTGCTGTCGTACGGTGGCCACCAAGGACTCACCAAGATATTTTACACGTAAGAATATCTATGGAAATTTAACTCTTGTACTTGACAACCTTGCCAAAGGATTAAGCGGAACCGAAAAAAAATGTTATGTACACAAGTATTTCTTTCGGTTATGGGTGTTTGTGAGGCTGAAATGTTTGTCATAGTTTATGATGCCCCAGACATAAGACTTGAGTGGGTCAATATGCCGGGCTATACATCTGAGTACATTGGTCGCCAAGCGGGCGAATACGAATGATCATCACCAGCTTCACTTATACATATTAAGGTTCAGTTCTATCGAGTAATTTGACCATAACTTTAACTATGTTTTTGTCATAAAGAGATGCCAGATGCATGGTGTTCATATCGGTAAAGTTAAAGTTTTGATCAAAGTTACATACCTAATAAGTGTAATAATATATTATATTGATTGTCGCAGATGTACTAATTAGAATACTTGTATTCACCATGAAAATATATTCTCTTTATAGTAATGATAACATGCATTGTTCAAGTATTCATTATGACATTGTGTAATCAGAATACTTGTATTCACCACAAAAATACTCTCCTTTCATAGTTATAATAAACATAAATATGCATTGTTTAAGTATTTATTATGACTGTGACTCATTTCATTCTGCTAATGATTATGAGAAATATTAGTAAGGGGTACAGTCCTCAACTATGACGAGTTGTACTACGTAAACTTTAATCTCAAGCGAAAATGCATGCAAAATGCATATTATACATAAATATTATATGTCATATTAAACAATGCAAAAAAGAGAGCTGACCTCTTGGAAATCATCGCAATGTTTATATTATAATAATTACTTACTCTAAGTACGTTAGGAATATAATATATACTTGTAACCTCAAAGCTCAGTGTCAAACTACATTGCTACTAGGTCAACGACCCGATAAATTTACATCTTCACCTAATCTGTATCAAAAAAACCATTAAGAATTACAACTAGGTGTTAAGCAATAACAAAATCAGCTCCAAACAATAATGGGTCCTTATGCCTAGCCAATAGTCCAGCACAAATGTTTGGATATTGGCGCAAACGGCTTTCACCGTGTGTATACGCAGAATGTAAATTGGTAAGTGCCAGAGAGATTTTGTAGCGAATCTATGTTAACACTGCTAAGTTTCGCAGATCTTCCAGTTTCACCAGACCACACTAGGAGATAACGCTTGATCGATATTGTAGAAAGTTAATTTATTTTAGTGTTGATGAATTTTGAGATTTGTTTTTGTCAAATGTTTGTGTCGGAGCGGGGATCGAACTGCCAGCATTGGATTTCTATTCATCCCGTTGATACCCCATAGTTTTTAATCTACTGCAATATTATTCAGAAATTTATCGGTACCAAAAATATGCTTTCTTAATCACGAGGGCAAAATAAATTACATAAACATGTACTTTTCAGCAACATCAAATCTATTTGTATAACAATAATGAATTTTCTGGAATAATTACATACAAATAAACTACGAAAAAGCAATTTTGCTTTAAATTATTTGTATAAAGGTATTGATATTTTATCTCTTATTAAGTATACAAATTGAATTTCAATTTCCAATGAACCAAATGAAATTGTTCTACCCTCATTTTACTTACACGATTCAGTGCACAAAAGGATCGGGCGGTATTTATTGCATTTATATTATCTTATAAAGGGCTTTTCGAACTGTTCATACACATTTTATCGATCCAAAAGAATCCATTGAGTATGTAGAGGTCGTTTTAATATTAATTATCAATATCTGCGGTGGACGGTAAAGGAAAATCGTAAGGATATCGGCATTCCTGGAAGTTTATAATGCATTAATTGTGAAGTGTAATAACCTAGGTGGATTAAATCAGGTCAGGCAGGCGATATAAACTAAATATTCTGGATTGTATGTACATTAGTATTAATATGTACATACATCAATTATGTAATATGGAATAGGATAAAGGCAAGTATTATCCGTCGGAAATAACTGTGCACCTGGCTAATTGAAGTCATTGGAACATAGGGTCAGCAAATTCAAAATATAGAGGTTAAAAAAACTGAATTAAATAGGAAAAATATTGAAACCAAAAATATGTTTCGCATCCATCTCAAAATTGTTTTAGTGTAAAGAACATAGTGGATATATATTCCAGCTAGGTCCACAGATATTTCCGACAGTTATATTGTACTATAAGTTTAGCAAGAACGTTCCTCTTCATTGACTATGGTTTCAGGTAGTTGATTTCGCAAAATGTAATAATAGAGCAGTCAGGATGAGACGCGACCTATAAGCGAGCCAATGGGCTGGTACACAATCCTTTAAACCTATCATAGTTACATGTTTATCTGTAGATCATGATGGTTTACAAAAACATCGTGAGGTAATCTTTATGTTTATGAAATTGTCACAAGGATATTAAAAATATCTGACGTTTTTTTTTTTTTTTTTTTTTTTATTGCCTTCGTAGGCAGACGAGCATGCGGCTCGCCTGATGGTAAGCGATCACCGCCGCTCATGGACCTTCGCAATGCCAGGGGTCCAGCAGAACAAAGTCGCTGCCTACCGTGAGGAGAGTACTCTCTTTAAGCCTCGCTTAAAGAAGGACAGGTCATAGCGCTCAGGAAACACCGAAGCAGGGAGTTCATTCCAGAGCTTGCACGTGCGTGGTAAAAAAGAACGCTGAAAACGTACCGTTCGGGAACGGATACTTTCCAGGTGGTAGGAATGAACTCTACTGCGGTGACGGGTGGTGCGATGGTAGAATGGCGACGATGGTACCATCCTAAACAATTCCTCGGAGCACTCCCCGTGGAAGAGTCGATAGAACACGCAGAGGGACCCGAAGTCTCTCCGCAGTCCCAACGGCTCCACCTTCTCCGTGAGATCGGGATTATCGACGATCCGAAGAGCGCGGCGCTGTAAGGAGTCAAATGGGTCGAGCTGGTATTTTGGGGCTCCTGCCCAGAGGTGGGAGCAGTACTCCACGTGGGGCCGGATTTGCGCTTTGTAGAGCAATAAACGATGGCCCGACGTGAAGTACCGCTTGGCTCTGTTGAGGATCCCCAACTTTTTGCTAGCCAATTTGGCCTTGTCCTCCAAATGACTCCGAAACTGCACTTTGCTCGATATTTCGACGCCGAGAATCCCAATACTCTCAGATGTTTGGAGAGTGACTCCTCGGAATTGTGGCGCCATGACAAAAGGGTCCTTCTTGGCAGTGAACGCGCAAACTTGTGTCTTCGTGGGGTTAAATTGAACCAAGTTCAATTCACCCCATTCGGAGGCCCGCCCCAGAGAGCTCTCGACTTCCGACACAAGTTGAGACCGTCTTTCCTCAATGGAACCCCGAGGGAGATTCTGTTGGCCAATGTATCGCGCGTCACTTGTACTATCATCCGCATAACAATGCATGCTGTCTATAGACAACATGTCATTGATATGCAGGATGAAGAGTGTCGGCGATAGCACCGATCCTTGTGGAACACCAGCGTTAATGGTCTTGGTCTCGGAGCAACAGCCGTCCACCACGACTTTTATGCTCCGACCATCCAAAAAGCTGGCGATCCACTTGCAGAGTCCCTCAGGGAGTCCATACGCGGGTAGCTTCGCCAGAAGGGCGCCATGCCACACTCGATCGAACGCCTTCGCAATGTCAATGCCGACCGCAATAGCCTCACCCCCACCCTCCAAGGCCTCCGCCCAACGGTGCGTGAGGTACACGAGAAGATCACCAGCCGAACGACCGTGACGGAAACCGTACTGACGGTCGCTAATCAGTTGGCGGTCCTCAAGATACCTCAGGAGCTGAGTGTTTATGACTCGCTCCAAGACCTTGGAGAGTAGGGATGTGACAGCAATCGGCCTGTAACTCGAAGGGTCCGACCGGTCACCCTTTTTGGGGATTGGGTGTACATTGGCGACCTTCCAGGAACCCGGGACTCGGGTAGTTTTATAGGAAAGACGATAGAGGCGCGTGAGTACGGGGGTCAACTCAGGGGCGCACGTCTTAAGAACCACTGCGGGGATACAGTCCGGCCCACTCGACTTATGGATGTCGAGAAGCTTGAGCTCCCGTCTGACAGCTCGCTGGCTGATTTTGATTTCAGACAGGAGACTCTCACACCGCGGGATGTTCGGCGGTGTAGCTCCTCCATCATCCAACGTCGAGTTTGAGGCAAAGAGTTGGGCCAAGAGATCAGCCTTCTCCTTTGCACTATGGGCTAAACTGTTATCAAGTTTACGCAGTGGTGGGAGACTGGACAGGCAGAAATTGCCCTCCACAGCCTTGGCGAGCGACCAAAAAGCACGGCTCCCCGAGGGATAACTCTGGAGTCGCTCGCCAATTCTGCGGATATGTTCTGCCTTGGCCCTAGCTAAAGCTCTCTTGTTGGATCTAGAGGCGGCGTTGAACTTCCGTTTCTCCTCTTTTGAATTTGGATCCCGACGTCTCCTGGCGTCTTGCCACGCTGCGTATGCGGACTGCTTTAGGCGCGCAGCAACGGCACAGGCACGATTGTACCACGGCCGGCTGCGATTTCCTGCGGGTATTTTCGAGCTGGGTATGAATAACTCCATACCCAAGCGAATTGTGTCCGCGACGCAGTCCGCACAGACGTCAGGATCATCAGAGGAGAAACAGAGCCGCCCCCATGGGTAGGACGCGAAGAATTCTCGAAGTCCATCCCAATCTGCTGACATATACCGCCATACTGTGCGAGTTCCAGTTGTTGAAGAACGACTGGGACTCGCCGCAGGGGCCCACGAACGGACCAGGCAGTGGTCAGATGAACCTAGAGGAGCATCAACCACTAACCTGTATCCATCCGGGTGTGTTGTCAGCAGAAGATCCAAAATAGAGGGCTCATGGCTCTCAACATCTGGAACACGGGTGGGCTGTGTTACCAGCTGCGAGAAACCATAAGCCGAGGCCATCTCGTAAACAGCCCGACCGGGGAGATCAGTGGTCCTGGATCCCAACCATTCTTTGTGGTGAGCGTTGAAATCACCGAGGACCACCACCTCCGCGGAAGGGTACTGCCGTCCACCAACCCTCACTAGACCAGCGTCCTATCTCTCAATCATAGAGAAGGCCCGTGCCTACTCAGCCGTATATGGGTCGATATTAAAATCAGTGCAATTATTTACATGGTTAATCTGTGATTTTGTAACACGCGGCTTCGCTACGGACAATGCGATAGATAAGGGCTACGGCGACTTGTTGCCCTTTGAAAAGTTACAAAGTTGCTCTATTTCTATGAAAATCATTAGCATATCTTCATCTACCCGCATATTTAATAGCTATTGCAAGCTGTATGTCTCAATGCATTGTCGGTCGGCACTAGAACGGCCGGTTTGGCGGTATTAGAAAACCGTATTTTTTGTCGGTTTTGCTTCAATTAATAAATTACTTGATATATTATGATTGGTTAATTGTTGCAATAAAATTATCGCCAAATCAGTATAATCACATCCGAGCTGTTTTTTTCTTGGAATATTGGTTTTTGTGAAAATTATGGACTTCATCTTGACCCTATAAGAGATTGTAAATTGTTTCATAAATATGTGGAGCGATACGGTTAATTGTTTCACATCAATTACATTTTTTGTTGTAGTTACTTCCGACTTAATCTACTCTAGAATAGGTTATTAATTTTGGAATACAGAAACGATTCTTAGAAATGTTAGCGTTTAGGTGAAAAATTGTATCCGTTAGCTTAAAGTTTAGAATCCATGGTGTTCAAAATCTAGCGAGCATAAATGACTAGTAATATTGATCAATTGTAATCATTTTTAGCCCTAAAAAATGAAAAAAGTAGGTCTCCTCCGAAAGAATTAACTAACAAATAAAACCTCACTACATATTATAATTTATAACTTATTATTTTCCTATTTATTTACATACATACATAAACTCACGCCTTTTGTCTCAGAAGTGGTAGGCAGAGGCGCCACCAGAACACCCACATTTCACCTTGTATGTTCCGTCCCATGATGTAATAGGGGATGAATCTTAACAACTAAACAAATATTTAATATAAAAGTACAAATGGCGGTCGTTTCGCTCGAGGCAACTCTTGTTCCTCGTAAATCTTAATAGTATTGTATTTATAACCGCTTGTGCAAGTGACGCGGCGCATCGGATAAGGTCCAGATGATTGTTTCAATTGCTCTCAGCGCGGTCAATGAACATAAATTTGTTTAGAATCGTACAATGCGTTATTGTTGTATTTTTATTGCTTGTACTGTTGTGATAAAGAGTTCGTTTACTGTTGCCAACTTGTTTGATGTAATATCTGCATTTGTTTGCAGTGTACTAAAGTTTATTATGTACGTGGGTGGGCGACATTTTCATATTACGTTTTACAAAGTATCGTAATTATATACGAGTATATTTTGAATTTTAAACAGTTTCGTTGACCCGAGAAACATAGTAAGTTATAATAACATTGATTTACTTAGTTCTGTGAGAACACATTTTTTAATCCGGTAATGTGAAACTCCTTAAAATATTTTTTCTAGCAATTAAAATATACATATTAGATAACAATAATTTAAATTCATAATATAGTGATAAAACTGATGCAACTGAATTTAATTAATACAAATATATCCTTGTTACCGAACCCGCATTGTTTTATCTTTAATGCGCACTTTGTGTGTGTGCACATACCTGTCTGTGCTCTCATGTGTGTATTTGTGTGTGTGTTATGAAATATCTGGTTCAAGGCATCCTACTTGGAGGACCTGTGTAGCCTTAGTGACTAAATGTTGCAGTATTTGTAACTAGTCCTGTCTTGTATGTTTTGTAATAGGTTTGTCGCCTTTCGATATAATATAATAGTTAATTTATTGTACAATGTGCTAAGTATTAGGCAAGTAGGGTCTAAAAATGGCAGGATGTCGATGTGGGGATATTTTGAAATATTAATGTAGAATAGACGGGAAGTCAAATATAATATGCCTGGTCTATGATTCGTTTTTAACATTTGAATGAATAAATAATTTTGAAAAATATTATATCATTGTGTAATGGCACACATCATGTTTATTATTACCTACTAAACATCTATGTTGGAAGAATGTAATAAAATCTGTATCAATTCTAATGAAATCGTATTTATTTGGATGCTGTGGCCATTATTTATACGTAGCTAATTAACTTGTTATTTAGCTGTTTAATTGTTAAACGACTCGTGGCTCGTTAAGCTCGAATTACAAGCAAAATTACCGATGATGTTTTAATTGTAGTTAAATTGCTTTGGGTGATTTTATGTGCATTATGTACTGGGAAATAACCGTTTAATTTGTATTTAATATGTTTATTTAAAGACAGATTTATCATTAATAGGCAATAATAATGATAAATCTGTCTTTAAATAAACATATTAAAATTTAAATACACAACAATCATGCAATAGATTCAATTTCCATTTGAGGCCATTGCAATAAACTGAAATTATTGAAGTGCATAATATTAGTAAATTGCAATATTATATTGTTTATTTTCTCTAATTCCAGGTTACCTGACACCGGCCAGCCTCCTGTGCTCATATCGCTAGCAGATAACGCCAAACTGGAACTTAGTAACCCGGACGAGCTGCTGTTCGTCAACGAATCTGACGAACACAATGACACCAAGACTTACTCCGTCATCGACGATGAGCCTGAAGAAGACCAGGAGAAACCAGACGAGGAAGAGAAGGAGAGCACAGAACCTAGGCTCATCGTCAAAGCGAAACCTCTCCACGAAACCAGACTTACAGAAGATGCATTTGTATCGACCACTGCCGAGCCAGAGGTCGCAGAATCTCAGCCCGACGAACTGAAGGAAATAGAAACAGAGAACATTCCAGTGAAACCGGAGACACCGCAGGAGGACATACCCTCGTTCTCAGAGTGGGCACAGAAACAACTCGCCGAAGCCGAGAAAAAAGACACAGTACTGAATCACTCGAGTCAACCTAGTCATAGTAATACGAATTTTAGTAGTAAAAGCACAAAATTACGCTCCAAGAATTATGCGTCTCTAGCGTGCGGCGCCAAGATCGTGGCCGTTAACCCCGAGGCGGGCTCAGCCAGCTCCATCCTGTCGCCTAATAGAGACGAGTACATGCTCAACACCTGCAACAGCCGCATATGGTTCGTCGTAGAACTGTGCGAGGCTGTCCAGGCCCAGAAAATAGAAATAGCCAACTTCGAGTTGTTTTCTTCCACGCCAAAAGACATAGCGGTATACTTCAGTGACCGGTTTCCGACCCGAGAATGGGCCAGCGTCGGCCAGTTCACTGCTCAAGATATGAGAGATGTTCAAAGTTTCGATTTGTTTCCACATTTGTTTGGAAAATTTATCAAAGTTGAAATGCTTTCACATCACGGTTCGGAGCATTATTGCCCTATCTCCTTGTTCAAAGTGTACGGCACGTCAGAATTTGAAGTGTTGGAAAAGGAGAATTCCCAACACACTGCTCATATAGATGAAGACGAGGATGATGAAATTATCGACGTGCCCGACGTCCCGGCAGCTGAAACGGAGCCGTCGAAGAATCTGTTCGGCTCCGCACGAGACGCCGTCATGTCCATCATGAAGAAAGCGGCGCAAGCGTTAGTCAAAACGGAAGTTCCTAAGAACGTGTCGTGTGAACACAACGACACGTCTATAGACAAAGTGTACAAACGGTGTTGCTCTCCCAGCCATATTATTGTATGTGATAACTGCAGTGAGACGCTTTACAATGAAGTGTACGAACTCATTAGCTGTAGCTCTGACAAGTTAGTTAGTTTAGTGCGACAAGTGTTCCTCCGCGAGACTCTCAAGTGTACCGGCATATGCCAACAGTTCGGTTTAGATTTTAAAAGTACAAAGACAATAGAGTTTAGTGAAGAGCGCGTCGCTTACATGAACGCGTTGTTCCCGCAAAAGTATTTAGCCGCCTTGTGTAATATTTTAGCTATTAAAGAAAAAAAGGTCGTATTAAACACAAGTTTCGAAACCGAAACCAATGTTACCACAAACATCACTATCGATGAATCACCGCAGACGGTTAGCGGCGAGACTAATGCCGAACAAGAAATAAAACTTGTGCCCGATAAGCACAACGGATCCGATGAAAAAATTAATGATACTGTTCAATCGGAGGAAAAGCCAAAAACGATTCCTGAAGCAATTAGTGAGACGAGTACTATTACTATAGAGGAGCAGAAAGAAGAAGGGGAGGGTACTGATGACAAAAAAGAAGAAATACCCATACCAGATGAAAAACTAATTCAGGAACAACCAGAGATCACACCCGACGCAGGGAAACCTGCTGAAACCAACATTGAACAAGAAAAAGATGTAGCTTCAAAGGCAGATATCAAAAACGGAAAGGCAGACGCTGCGGAGAGACCTAAAGAAGTAGGCGGTGACGAGGTGACCGACCAGATAATAATAGACAACGACAGCTTCATTTCGGACCTGGACCAGATAGCGGTGGATCCCACCCCGCCGGGCGTCGCGGGGGCGCACTCCTCGCAGAACCAGAACCAACAGCAGAGCACATTGCAGAAGGAGTCCGTGTTCCTACGGCTATCTAACAGAGTAAAGGTGAGTGGAATTCTATTTGTAGTCAATTAAACTCATAACACTGGGTAGCAAAAAAACTTTTTTAACAGTGCTGTGCTTTCTATCAGGCTTAGTGTAGTCACTTTGATTATAAGCACACTGATGGCCATACAAATATATAGTAATAAATAAAAATGTGCATCTATACATATAGCTGTATGAAAATATGATGACTAAACGTGATTGTCATGAGCGAATTAAGCAGTAATCACGGCATTAGAGATAAAATCTTTAATGATATTTTTTGTTGATCTTAATTCAGATGTAGAAAAAGATTATGTGAAATATGTATAAGCGACACTAATAGAATTATTATCGTTTACAAAGAAATTACTCAAAACATACTATGATGTTCATACAACGTACAATTAGCATGTGGATAAATCAATAACGCGTAACGTAAGATAAAGTTATATATTGGATATATTGTACGTGCATGGAAATATATTAATGAAATTGGAATCGCAAAACAACTATCTGAAGTTGACACTCGAATATGGGGTACCGTTGACATCCATGTTCATAGCGTTGCAATAAATTGAGTGATGGCCTGTTGGAAACGGATCTGATGCCGCAACCAAGGTCGGTCGTCGCAGATTCGAACCCCAGGGCACACCTTTGACTTTTGGGATGCTTGTGTATATTGATAGTCAATCACGCACTTTAACGGTGAAGGCAAACATCGTGAGGAAACCTGCATACAATAGGGATCTTAAAAATATATTCAACGGTATGTAAAGTCCGCACAACCGCACTAGCGGTGTGGACTATGGCCTAACACCTGTAAATTGAATTCTCCATTTTAGAGAAGTCCGTTTCTCGGCAGTGGGTTATAGGCTCATACAGTACAGAACAACAGCCATACGTCAAAATTCCCACCGGACAAGTTATTTTGCGTTGCGTACTATGTTCCAAATACAACGATGTACAGAATCGGATAAGAGTCGCAATCTAAGGCGACACTTCTGCTTTATCATCGGAAGTACATTTATTGCGTAATGATATGTAATATTTATACAATAGTTATAATATCCGTTCACTGCATTTCATATTTGACATGGTATTATATTCAAGGTCATTAGATGAAACGTTCAAATTGGCTGTATACACATTTAATACCATAATATCCAAGTTAAATCATATTCACGTGATGATGGGTGATAAGTGAAATCAAAAGTTGTTAAAGTCCATTCCAAGTTTCGTACATTCCTTAATTTTATTTGATATTCAAAATGTTGATATTTTCTACGCAAATAAATTCTTTAAACATACTAATTGTAATTTGTTTCTCAATTCCAGACACTAGAACGAAACATGTCTCTGTCGGGACAGTACCTGGAGGAGCTGAGCAGGCGGTACAAGAAGCAGGTGGAGGAAATGCAGAAGACATTCGAGAAGACCGTGCAGCAGATGTCGGAGGAGAGGAAAAAGAGCAACGAGCGAGAACAAAAGTACTTGGAACAAATGAGTACGCTACAGGAGCAGATGGGACAAATGGCGGCGGCCATACAGACGCTCATGGAGGAGAGAGACAGCTGGTTTGGAAATATGAATTTCTTCAAATTCATCGTGTTTCAAACAATCATTGTTGCAGCAATATTTTACTATGTATCCAAACGACGGAGAATGGAACCGGTGATCATACCCGTTCCAAAGAAAACTAGAAAAAAACAAGATAAGTTCAGAAGAAAATCGGTTGAAGGTGTGAGTGGTCACGCGACACCTTCAGCTAAGAAAAGGAGGCCTAGTGAGGAGGCCTTGGTGATAGAGAGACAATTAGCAGAAGAAAGTAGAGAAGAGGATGAAGGCGAATGGCAAGTAGCGAGGAAGAACAGAAGAAGAAAGACTTCAGTAATACACAGAGCGGCGGAATCGGAACATAAAGACTGGTCGCGACAAGACAGTATTGTGAAATTACACGATAATCCCATACCTTTAGACGAGGAAGAGTTCATAGCTCCTGTGTCTGAGCCCAAGGAGTTTATAGAAGCGGAAATTATAGACCCGCCCAGAGTAGAAGTGCCGAAAACAAACGGTTCGTTCTTCAACAATTTGAAGACGAAAACCATGAAAACGAGAAGGTTATCTTCTCCAGCATTCTTGAGGACTTTAAGCAGACAGAGTAGTAGAAGCACGCCGAGTCCTGTGGTGCGGAACATCGAGCCTCTGTTCAACGGCAAGTTGGGCAAGAAGGCGGCCTCCGAGTCCCCCACGGGCAGTCTCTGGTCCGAGTCCACGGAGCTTTCGCAGAACGGACAGCAAGACAGCGACAGCGGCGGCGGCAAGAAGAAAAAAAGTCTGAAGAATATATTGAAGAAAGTGTTTTGAGGACAATTATCTAGTTTTTAAACGATTCCTTATCGCTTAACTGTTTAAGCGCGTTGCTATTGTAATTTATTTCATGCGAATATTAATTTTACTGTTTAAATTATTGTATAAATGGTATTGTTGTTTATGTGTAGACCTCATAGGTGCCAATTGTGATAAATTAGGGAGCCTAATGTTTGTTGCGGTATGATTTGATTTTGTAAAGTTTGCTTGTATGTTAGTGTGCATGTATCGAGGACGACAATAATGGGAACTCAAGGCGGCATCGAGTACTAGTCTCGACGAGTGTTTGGTAACAAAGAAACGGCATTAAATGCATTCTTAACTACTGTGATCGTTTCATTTTATATTCCCTGTGTTAATTCATGCTGCCACGTTAAAGATCCACGTAAAATATCAAAAGAAGGCAGTAATACTAGGCACTAGTCAGGATCGCCACACTCCTCAAACAAATAGAAAAAAAAATCTAAATATTGTAGGTACATGGAATAAAATACAAAGTAAACAAACAGGCAATCTCCTTTCATTTTCTGTTCTAGTACTTTCAAGTGATTCACTAACCTAATACAATCGCTCAATAAAAAATTGTGTATTGTGGGGTAGATGCAGACAAAATGTGCCTTTTGTCACATTAACTCTTTGCAAAACTTGAAAAGTACTAGGAGACCATAAGACGGCAGGAGGTATTCTTATCTTTGTTTATCAACAAATGATTAATATAAAAATATCTTAAAATTGCGGGTACACACAATATAATACAAAGTAAACAAGGAATCTCCTATAACTTTATGTTCTCCTAGTACTTTCAAGTCATTTACAAGCCTACAGTCGCTTAATAAAAATTAGTGTATTGTGGGGTAGATGCAGAGTGTTCGTAAAGTCGCATTAAAATCGTGAAAAAGTACTAGGAGAGCAGAAGACAGCAGGAGGTATGCTTATCTCTGTTTATCAACAAACAATTTTGATGCGATGGTGGGGTAAAATGTTCCCTCTACCCTCAAATTACTACCTTCAAATGATTGGTAAAAATGTTTGAAACTTGACAAATAGCGACTTGACAAAAAATGACTTTGTAGCATATTATCATGTAATTTAATTTTAGCTATATCCAATATCGTGACAAGGATCACGAAATTGATATAATGACAGGTGGATATAATAAAAAACAAGGAAACATGTTTCGTTATAATTGTAATATATCTCAGCTTACAAAATACAATCAAAACATTGATATCACATTGCACAATTGTTTTATCACGCAAATATTTATCGTTTCTACTTTATATCAGCCAAACACGTACACAAATATGTAGAAAACCAAACATTGTCACACCAAACAATTTAATCATACAAATATATACAAAGTTCGCTTAACTGACAATATCGCGAAAATTAAATCAATATATTATTTAAAACTTGACTTTTCTGCATCGAGAATGCTTATTATGTGACTGAGAAAAGTAAATTTCCAGTTAATTGATATAAACGAGATTGTGTGCCAATAAATGTAGATTTTGCCGAAATCCATACAAGACGTCGACGTAAATCCTGGCATAAAGCTAAGCTACTGCCTGACCATAACATTGTTCACACTTCATTTGAAGAAAGGACAGTCTTTTTCAGGATCTGAACTTAATTCTAAAGGCCATGTTGATACGCGATGACAAATTTCTACATAACGATTTCTTAGATTTACGCGAATGTTACACACATTTAAATAAAACTAATTTGTATCGTGGGATTTGTCACATCCGTAAACATTCGTTTTATTTTAACATTTATTCATTTTACTATATTCATTAAATTTAATAAACTTACTAAATAGTCTATTTTCATTTTAAATTACTAAGAGCCAAGGAAACAACCAATTTGACTTCAATGTCACAACAACGGCAAGTGAACCAGTAAAAGAAAGTAATGAAAATGAATAACCGTTGCTTATTAATCGACAAAACCTTGGTAATCGTAAGTATAATGCCGGCCTTTGAACATAAGGGGTAACAATAATCACGGTATCGTCAGCTAAACCACGAACAGTCACTTAAATAAACTCCACTTCTTTCATTACATTAAAAATATATATAGACTAGGATAATAGCAAACTGGTTTTGATGTACATTTAATTAAATTTCACATTTTCAACAAGTTTAGCCACTTTGAGATATAATTTTAAATCAATAACTTAGGTTTAGACTATATCTTGAAAAAACAATCCGTAACATTTTGCATTTAAAGATTTGATATAAAAAAAAAAAAAAAAAAAATAAGTTATTTTCCTTGTATTTTCATCATAATTCAGAAAAAAATCTATAGAAAGAATATAATTAATATTTAATAGACTTTTGCCATTCTGTTATTGCTTTATTTTGAAGAACATTTATACTTCCTACCATATTTCTTTCTAGTACAGGAGATAACTAATAACTTAGAATATATTTTATGTGATAGTTAATATCCAAGTCTTGAGAAGTCCTGGGTTTGAAGCAGTTGGTTGAAGAAGCATTACTTCTACTAAAATGCTCTCTGATGCTTATGAGATCTAATCTATCTCTTTTAATTAATTTTCCTATGAGTGTAAAACCTCTCGATGGTGGCAGATGGCCTATTTACCCTAGGGGTAGCTACGGAGATATTCTTACTTGTGTGTTTATGGAATCATTGTAAGAACAGGGCACTAAACTTTTACGGCTTTACACATAGAAAGTTTTAAAACCTGTCTTAGTTATCAAACGTTTTGTCTTCTTCGCTCGCTTTGATAACTAAAACATACGTACATACATACATAAACTCACGCCTTTATCCCAGAAGGGGTAGGCAGAGGCGCCACCAGGACACTCACATTTCGCCTTGTATGTTCCGTCCCATGATGTGACAGGGCGCGAGCCTATCGCCATATCGTGCACAAATTCGTGACTCCAGGCTGATAATGAATAGATGATGATGATAACTAAAATAGGTTTTAAAATTGTCGGTGAATAAGGCCATTAAGGTTGAGTGGCAAATTAAGCAATATCATAGTCTATGACCATAGACATGAATTTAAACAGATGATGCGATTTCCTTCACATGTATGAAAACAAAGAGCATCAGTTACTTGCTAACTACTGTAGTATTACAAGTTGTGAATTCGCTGTTGGAGACAAACTGATTTAAAATTTATCTATATATTGAAGAAACTTATAATCGCTATTACATAAGAATGTACCATGAAGGGCAGAAAAATTAACCAAACATCTTTATGGTAAGTAAACCAAACTGCCTTTGGACAAGAAAAGCTTATATAAACGCATCATCTTTCTAGCTTCCTGTCTGTACCCAAAACACCTGCACTTAAAACTTAAATGACTATCTTAAGAAATAATAGTAATAGACTGCAGGAAATCCTTCAAATCCACGCATTTTACATCAACCAGTCCTTTCTGCCTCGCCGCAGCGTTGAGGTCCTTCACACAAGTCTCCAAAACGTCCACATTGTATGGATCCCTGCTGTTTGTCGCTAAGACTGCCTCGTTCACTTCATCAAACAGTTTGATTGTGATTAAATGCTTGAAGTGACGTTTGAGCGTGTCGATAATGGACGCCTGGAGCTCTGTGTCTCGACATACCAAGTTCAGGATGAAATGACCTGGAAATAGCAGTTTTTAGAATATTACATTTGCCTCGGTGGCGTAGTTGTATTACGGTACGACTACAAAGCTGAGGTCTCGGGTTCGAATCCCGGGTCGGGCAAAGTGATATTGAGTTTTTCTATTCATTATCAGCCCGGAGTCAGGAATTTGTGCCCGATATGGCGATAGGCTCGCCCCCTATCACATGGGACGGAACATGCGAAATGTGGGTGTCCTGGTGGCGCCTCTGCCTACCCCTTCTGGGATAAAGGCGTGAGTTTATGTATGTATGTATGTAGAATATTACAAACCTTCGTCCGTGATTATGTGGGTAGTTAATTACTCGAGGGTGAAAGAAAACATGATATATTGTCATAAATGGCGCGTATGTCACATAATCTTGAACTCAGTGTCTTGTGTCGCTCGTGGGTATTGGAAATTAAGGATATTTTTAGTTTCGTAAAGGTTTCCTCACGAAATTTTCCTTCACCGTTATAGTGCGTGGTAATTACTATCAATACAAACAACTCCGAAAAACTAAAAGTGGGCTTTGGGATTTGAAATCAAGTCTCATGGTCCATTACTAAAGGACCATCACGCACTAAAATCAATGTTTTTTTTCTTCCACATTATATAGAATTCCCTCACCTGTATTCTGGAGTAAGGTCTTCACATCATCCAGTACTTCATCATGCAGGAACTGCTTGGGCGGGCAGGAGAGGCCGAGCGTGCGGTCTTTGCTGTCCATGTCGAACATCACCGCCGAGTACTTATTGCCTGGAAAATACATGAGTTATCAGAAAATAATTGTTGTTTATTGTGGTGTCGCTAGATGGCGTTATGTCAATGTTTAACAACTCAAACCTAGATTTTTATTTCTGATCATTTTAAATTCAATAATTTTAATATACTGAAACTTGCAAGAACACGATTATATTTAAATCATATCCATAGTAGTAAAATCTGTTTTAATATTACATACATAACATACATAAACTCACGCCTTTATCCCAGGAGGGGTAGGCAGAGGCGCCACCAGGACACCCACATTTCGTCTTGTATGTTCCGTCCCACGATGTGACAGGGGGCGAGCCTATCGCCATATCGGGCACAAATTCCTGACTCCGGGCTGATAATGAATAGAAAAACCCAATATCACTTTACCCGACCCGGGATTCGAACCCGAGACCTCTGCTTTGTAGTCGTACCGTAGTACAACTACACCACCGAGGCAGTGAGTATTCTATATGAATGTAAATAATTTAAAAACGTATTCTATAGTATTTCAATTCCGAACCGTTAGCAGTCCATTATCGGACTTAGGTCTAAATCACAAGCTACGGAATACGCCCGATCCATCCAAAAACATTAAAGCATGGTACAATAATTTCTATCTTACCAGCCTTAGCCTCATCCCTCAAGAAATCCAATCCATCTTTAATCTGCACCTCCAGCCTATCATCAGTCTTCAGCTCAAAGTAACCCTTAGCGACCTCCAACATAGCGGGGTCAAGGTCAACAGCAGTGACCTTGAGGTCATCGTAGCACTTCCTGAGGAACATGCAGAGGCTGCCGCCGCCGAGGCCAAGCACGGCCACGTTGGCCTCGCTCGAGCCCCGGCACAGGTGGACGCCCACGCACATGAACGAATGGTAGAGAGATATGTGGCCGAAGTCCACCACTTGTTTGGTTTTGTTCTTCCTTTTTACTAGAAAGAGGATAAAAATAATATGTAATATGTGACTGCGTTAGTAAAACATCGCACTAGTTAGCAGTGCGTCGAAAAACCACGTGTGGGAGTCGCGGGTAATGTCACACTTCACATGCAAACAAAATCAAGAATCGGAAAACCCACATTGATTTGGTCAGATTTTTTTCTGAAATAACATTGGTCACTTGAAATAGATTTTGTATATATTGATTACGGTATAAACATAATAACTTTTTGCTTTCAAATAAATAAATTCACATGGCAGCCACACACATCCTCGAGAGCACAATAAAATATTGGTCTCGTAGTATGGGCATTCAAGACTAATAGATATGTTACTAATTTTCAACAATACCACAACACCCAGATTATCTTCAACATGAGAATCAAATCACCAGAATCTTCTCTTCACAGGAAGATGACTTTTTGCATTAATTACCACCAATCAAACATCACATAGACCATCAACCCAAGAGCCAACACCAAAAACCAATCATCATCAAAAGTCCATGACTCACCAGTCTTAAGCTTGGCTTCCGACTGCACGAGGAACTGGTTGTCGAGGAACACGAGGCGGCGGTGCGTGGCGCCCTCTACATCCACGTCCTCCACCACAAAGTCTCCGGAGACCTTGGACGAGCCCTCGTGCACCTTCACCCGCCGCCCCACGTCGCTGCCCAGCGAGAGGAACGGGATCTGAAGGATACGAAATTACATACATACATACATTAACTCACGCCTTTATCCCAGTAGGGGTAGGCAGAGGCGCCACCAGGACACCCACATTTCGCCTTGTATGTTCCGTCCAATGATGTGATAGGGGGCGAGCCTATCGCCATATTGGGCACAAATTCCTGACTCCGGGCTGATAATGAATAGAAAAAGCCAATATCACTTTACCCGACCCGGGATTCGAACCCGAGACCTCTGCTTTTTAGTCGTACCGTAGTACGACTACGCCACCGAGGCAGTCAGGATACGAAATTAATAGAAGTTTAATGTGATGTATAAACTAGTGTGATTAAACTGGCACGACAAAGTCACTATGATGCCCCTGATTATTGGTATGGTGCAAAATATAGCACAGCACAGGGAAGAGATGGTTGGTTCTTTCTTGTCAGTCGACGCACGAGCTGAATCCGAAACGCGACTTCTGTAACTTGCAAAGATGGGTTTTCCGCCATCCTGGTGAGGATATGAAAATTCTAGCATTACCTAAAGTACCGAATCTAGGGCGGTACGAACGGTGCCCAAGCACAAGGCGCAGAAATAAACTTGCAGCGACCGTATTAAAGGCTACTTTCGGTACTGAATTCACCTTGATAATCTCCGACAATCTTCGTTGCTATTTCGTTAGTCTACTTGATTCACAACAATAAGCTCATTTTTGACTGGATATTTTTATCGTGTGAAACTCAATATATCAATATTGTAATCAATCGAAAACCCCGAACGTTACCCGAACAATCTGTTCGCTTGCACGAACTCATAATTTAGGGGACTGACAGGGACTAATGACGTAATAATTTATTTTCGTGTAACAAAAATATTTGCGACAAAAGCAAAGAAGAGCGATAAAATGAGTGATGCGCGTCCATAATATCTTTTATGATTAGACTATTAAAATTTTAATGAAACTGAAATGAAATCCCACGCGTGTATATTTTTGTACCAAAACTACTTTAAAAAAAGTAATTTAGGAAATTATTAGATAACATCTCACTTACACACATTTATCTAAGAGACATATCAAATGTAATCTTGCAGAAACTTAGTATTCTAGGAAAGAGTAATTGGCACACCGTTCAATGGTTTGATTCAAAGTGACAAAGATGTGGGTTCGTAAGTTAGCTTTAGTTCTATTGTGGAAATGAGAGTATGAGACAAGGCTGAACAATTCTCCAGATCATGATACAGGCGTTACATCACATACAAACAATCTGGAAGGGTTATTTTTTACCCAACAATAGCAAAGCTTATAGAAAGGCTCATTTCATTTCATTTCAACAGATTTAGAAGAATTGTATCTATTGATTCATCACTACATAAAGAGAAAATTAACTCTAAGCATTAAAAATGAGAACAATAACACAAATACCATAAATTACTCACCTGACCACTAAATCCATAAGGAATCAGCATCTTCGCTGAATGAGCGAGTTCCTCCTTCACAGCGTCGAGACTGTCGAAGTGGTGGCCACGTCTCAGCACCGCCACCACCAGCCTGCCGAAACGAGCTGAGTCTTGGAGCTGTCGCCGGCCTGCTGGACTGCCGAATAGCCACTCTGACTCCCTGCAAATGACGTCACATGACTTAGTAGCCTCATTCTTGAGGAATATATCAAAAGCCTTACATTTTACAAAGGGCTTCATAACTGATTGCGCATCGGAAGCTGTTGAATGATGTCTACGTCTATTATTCAGGATCTACCCTCTATTTTATTAAGTCCTCTCTAATGTAAGGTTCACGGTTCAACGAGCAATTTGCTTGGACTTAGTTCAAAATATCTAATAAATTTTATATCAAACATTCTAATTTACCATTTAAGGAGTCCGCATTATCCCAGTAGTGTTTACGATGCGTCATACGATACGTTATTTTCCCTTAACCCTTTCAAATTGCGGGTATTTTTAGTCAGTGTAAAGAGGGAATAAATGTGGTAAACATGTGTGAAACGTAAAGGTAAGCGTCCACTACATACGACTACGCAATGCTTTCATAAGAAAAGCTTTGCTTCATTCATGGGGAATATTTCTAAAAATATTTCTATTCTACAAATTTCCTTGGTAACAAAATAATGAAAATGCTCCTGTAGGAATATGCTGGAGACGAATTTCTTTACATTAAAGTTCTATTCAAACAGCAGGCGCGAGGAGACGGCGACGCGGCCCTCACGGGACGTGAGCGGTCGTGATGTACCGTCTCAATACAACATAACATGGCGCTATAACATTAATAATTCATAATAAACAAAAGTCTTAAATTTTTTGAATCTGCTTTGCTCGTGCTCGTAATTGCTTTGCTCGTCTTCGTTTCAGTAGGGAGAGCCTAAAAAGGGACAAAAAATGACAAAAAGAAGACAGTTAATATTGCTGAAGGATTTTTTACTTGTTTTTCGTTTTAACTAACACTTGAAGTGGCTGTAGTTGCAATTTCAAAGACCATAAAAATTTAGATTTAATTAGCCCTATAAACGCCTAGTGGGTGCCTATCATCAAGTTTATTGCGACGTGTCACCCGTGATGGACGAGATAGGCGTGTTTTATGACAGACTTAAATAAATCCACACGTTACTGTTGAGAATACGCGCTCCAGATATTCTGGTAACAACTTATTTACGGTTCAAATGACGAACATAGGTAAAATGGTAACTACTGGACATGTTGAGACTTAACGTCTTATGTCTCAGGATGGCGAGCGCAGTGGATTGCCAAGCAATGCTTTGTAATTCATGGTGTTTGGTATTCTACTGTCCTTGAGCGGTCGTATCGCTTAACATCAAGCGGATGACATGTTTGTCTCGCCATTCAACGTAATAAAAAAAAAGGTTTAACTGCAAAATGAGCGACGAGATGGTTTCGAAACAAGAGACTGCATATTCGATTCCCGCTGCGAGATAGATATTTGTGTTTTACTCATAATAAGATATAAGAAATCCAATGCTGAACATAGGTGGTATGAAGGATATTTCTGTGATAAATAAATTTACTTATTTCACGTGTTGTGAGATCGCAAAATCACTTGTTGTTTCTAGTAGCCATATCGTAACACTTAATGTATGTATGCGAGAACTTGACGAGTTTATTTATAAAATAAATAGTATAATATCAGCCCGAATACATTTATTGCTAGGCACGTGACTCATCTACAGTAGAAAGTTCAAGCGAAAGGGCTTAGGCCATTGTCCACCACGCTGGCCTATCGCGGTTAGGCAGACTTCGCATGTCAATTGGCTAAAATTAATATCATAAACAATTTAAGAGTATTAATAATTACGTTAATGCATGTATTTATTATTTTCAAACTAATATCTTTATATAAGCGTATAAGTGGTTTTAGTGCATAGGTATAAGAAACTACGAGAAGTTTTTGGTTTCCGCTACTTCCACCCAAGAAACTAATATTATAATTTGCATCGGCGCGAGCATCGAGTCAGAGATCTCTTGTGTCTTGGCTACTCATTCTCTGCACTACTTCGAATTTTTATACGAATTTTTTACTTACAATTTTTTTATTAAATACATTTTCATGCGGGTTGCGAAGAAGTTCCTAATAAATCTAGCTATGCTTTGGTATTGGGTATCAATCGGCAATCATTTTTATTTGCTCTAGCTAGGAGTCAACCCCGTCTGAGTTGCAGGATATAGAATATATTACGGTCTCTAGAATATATAATTTATCCATATATTGAAAAGTAAGCTGAGAACCGAAACTGAATAATAAAAAAAAACTTGATGAACAACCTTAAAATAACAGAAAGCGTCGTTTGTTTTACACAACTGGAATTTTACATACCTACGTAAACTTCACGCCTTTATCCCAGAAGGGGTAGACACAGTTGCAACCAGGACACCCACGTTTCGCCTTGTATTTTCCGTCCCATGATGTGATAGGGGGCGAGCCTATCGCCATATCGGGCACAAATTCCTAACTTCTGAATATTACTTTGCCCAACCCGGAAGCGGGACTCCAACCCGAGACCTCAGCTTTAGCAATTATACCTTAGTAAAACTGCGCCACCGAGGCAGTCTGGAATTTTAGACATTAAACAAAACTCACTGCTATACAGAAACGCAATATCTCTTTATTTTAAAGTGTAGTAAAATTTAATTTTGGTATTATGATTACCAAGTGTTAAAAAGAAAATAAAAAAGTAATTTGAATTTTTCACTGACCTCAAACAAAAAATATTAGGTAGATATTCAATTATTTGTCAAGTGGTATATTTCACGGTTGTTTCAAAGCGAGCACCTCAAACACGGACTACTGCACTTCTGGAAAACGTTTTCGAATGTTTTCCGGCGGGAAAAGTGGGCGTGGCCGACACCACGTGATGTCACAACGGGCAGTAATCCAAAACGCACGCGAAAATAATACGTCATGCGTTAAAAAAGGCAATTAATGTCAAAAATACACGGCGAAAAATCTAAAAATACCCTTAACCTTACCGAATTTCTAAAAATTTTCAAGACAATTTATTTTTTAGGTACGTACTAAAAATATGTTCATTTGAAAGCTCCTTTGTGAAGGTGAAAATGCCAGCAGGAAAACCAAACGTCACGGATTCGTAAAAAATAACAAAATTAGTTATTTTAGAAACGCGTGGTGGCCTGTTGGTAAACAGACTAGACGCGATTGCCTACATATTCACGGTGGTTGCAAATACATACATAAACTCACGCCTTTATCCCCGAAGGGGTAGGCAGAGGCGCCACCAGGACACCCACATTTCACCTTATATGTTCCGTCCCACGATATGATAGGGGGCGAGCCTATCGCCATATCGGGCACAAATTCCTGACTCTGGGCTGATAATGAATAGAAAAATCCAATATCACTTTGCCCGACCCGGGATTCGAACCCGAGACCTCAGCTTTGTACCGTAATGCAACTACGCCACCGAGGCAGTGGTTGCAAATATCAAGTTCAAATACCAGGGCACACCTCTGAGTCTTCGGAGTTATGTGTGTATCAATCGGTCAATACTCAATCACCACGCACTATAACGGTAAAGGAAAACATCGTGAGAAAACATGCATTACAGAAACTTGGAGAGACTTTTCGGCCTCCCTAACACCCAGATCCGAAACAAATACCCGCGGTTCCCAGAAACATTTGTCTCGATGCGGAGATCGAACCCACGGCCTTTCGTTACACAGCCGGCACGGCGTCTAACCAACTGCGCTAGGCTGTCACCTTGTCCAGTATAACACAACACCAACAACATCACTGTGGATTGGAATAACTCCGACAAATCTCTTTAAAAAGTGACCCTTTAATAGCCTTAACTATGAAGCCTTTCTTAAAAAAGCGGCTTATAAATAAATAATAAATAAATAAATACACCCAACAGTCACATACATAGTCCTGACCCCACATTAAGATCAATTAAATCTTGTGTCGTGGGTATCGGAATCTACGAGAGACTACATACACCCAGACCCGAAACAAATATCTGTGGGCCTCACAAGCATTTGTCTCGGTGCAGGTATCGAATCCGCGGCCTCTCGTTGCCGGCGTCTAACTGCGCCACGGAGGCTGTCAAATTATTTACAAAACGTTAACATGCTATTTAAAGACTAAAGCAGTAAACAGTATACATCCAATGTGGCAATATATTCGATACTGCGCAGTTTACGTCGAATTCGTTTGAAAACAAACAGATACGTCTAGAAATAAGAGGCGCGAAAACAAGTGTGAGTGTAGCAACACGACGCAATCGTCCTTATTTTACAAACGGTATCGAAATAAATCCCGCCTTCGCTTTTATTAAACACTGAAATTTGTATTACTCATTTTTATTTCACAAAATAAACTTCCAGAAGGCAAAACAAAAACGTACACCCGGAAAAACAAAATACAAAACAAGAACCGCATAGCTCGCGCCACCTAGCGGCAAAATCTTCTATTATGTAGCCAGTGTCAATAGTGACAGCAGACAAGTTCGCCGAACACCGCCGAGCTCCACCGAACATCGCCGACACTCGGTGTACTAGTCAAGCAGCACGTAACATCGGCCATCCTGAAAAGTGAATACCAGTATGGTATTCACAAGCAGTCGTTAGAAAACATAGCTTATTCACTAAAGTACAACTGAATTAACTCAACCAATAAACTATTAACAAATTCAGACAGCTTCACTCTCTAACAAATCTATTAAATATTGTGTGTCCACAACATCTTAATCACTATCAGCAGAATCCGTATCATAGTTAATAGAACTTTTTATACAGCGGTAATGCATCAGCAGGTACAGTTGCAACAAAATTCTTATATCCTTTCATACCTTTTATACTACGGATTTTATAACGATCATTAATACAGACTTGTATTATTTTATACAGTCCAGCATACAACTTGTTAATTTTACAATTCATTCCAGATTCAGCATTTGTTACAAAAGCATTGTTCCATAATATCAAATCTCACTTTTGATATTTCCTTACTTCTTTTCTGTTTTCATGAGTATTTTCCGGTTTTCCTAACAACCCATTTCTGGTCCTTTACAAGTTATTTCTGGAACCAAACTCTTCTTATGAACAAACATTACCTCATACGTGCTGAATTTTGTGGTATCGTGTATTGTGTGATTAATCACGATAACTATTTCAAGTATCACCTCATCCCAGGCAGATTGTTCTTGGTTACTCGTCCGCAGCGTGTTTAATAACGTCCGATTGATACGTTCTACCTGCCCGTTAACTCGCAGTGCAGCAATAGCATTCAGAGTGTGATGAATTTTATGTTTTGTACAACATTCCTCAAAATATCGACTTGGAAAGAGAGTCCTCTGTCAGAAATAATCCGATTAGGGTATCCAAGCACAGAAAAAACTTCCCGTAACAGAAAAACTGTTTCCGTAGAGCGGTAGTAAACTAAATTCGTAGTAGGTTTGAAGACCACAAATTTCGTGAAGGAGTCTATTAACACCAACACATATTGACTGCCTTTTCTAGACTTAGGAAACGGTCTCATGTGATCAAAATGCACCGTATGCATAGGCTGATCTGGTTTACTTATGGAATAAATCTTGTTAGCTGTTCTACCATAATTTCCCTTCTTAAACAAACATTCCAAACAGCCTTTGACATATTTGCTTATAAAACGTGCAAACGCCATCGAGCAGCTTTAGGTACCACAAAACGGTTCTCCATTAAGAATTTTCCGATAAATCCGATGATTGCTAATGCAAAAATTGTTTCTGATGTCATTACTAGGAATTCCACCGTTTACACAGAAGTTTACTGAAGTTGTACAGTTAGAAACCAACTATCCACATCTACAACATTTAATATCAGAAATTGGATTTCGGCTTAATGCATCCACATGACACATGTTTGACCCAGGTCGATACACAACTTCCATGTCGTAACCTTGAATTTGTAGCCACCAACGAGCAATCCGCGGTATCAATTTTTCGTAAATGTACTTCTTACGATTGAACAGTCAGTTACAACTTTAAAATGTATTCCAATAACAAATCCGAAAACGCTTTAAAGACTCAACTAAAGCCAATGTTTCCCAATTAATAACTATGGTAGTTAATTTCCTCTCTAGTTGTTACTCGACTGAAGTACAAAACAGGTTTCAATTCACTATTGTGCTGTTTTTGAGGCATCTGTGTGAATTTCTGTCTCATATTCACGATTACATAATGCTAATACTGGCTTATTAACAAGCAAAGATTTTAATTTTGTAAAAGCTTCCCGCTCATTTTTTTTTTGCCATCTCTAAAGCGCATTCTTTTTCGTCAGTACTGTCATTTAAACACTTCCTCATAACGCAAAGAACCAAGCAGTTTATAAATAGTCCTCTAAAACACTGCAGGTGCGTTAGCAAGTCCAAAAGGAAATCGTGTGTATTCCCATTGCCCGTCAGGGGTAATAAATGCTGTGTATTTTGTAGAATTTGCTGAAAGAGGTATTTGGTGGTAACCCTGTGCTAAATCCAAACTGGTGTAAAGGCATTTACCAGCTAATTTATTCAACTGGCAGGGAAAATCTAATTCCTTTGGCGCAAGACTGTATGGTTTATGAAAACAGGATTATTTGAAGTTAACTGTATCTCTATTTAGCCAAAGTTGTCGCTCCCAAATCTTTTTACATCAGCAGCAAAACAATTTCGATACTTAAATAATAACTCGAATAATCTTCGTTTGTCATAATTTGATAGGTCTTCAGCATCTTTATCCGATAATGACACATTGTTAATTTTACAGGTACCCAAATATTTAAAATTATGATGCGGCACAGGTTCTAAAATGCTGTTTATACAGATTAATCTGTTTCTTTGCTCATCATTCTCAATTGAATCAGTTAGCTGTGAAAACACAAAACAAAATTAATTTTAAACATCCCCTGTCAGACACATAAGCAACCCTAATAAAATTTATTCAGCTGTACAGTATATCAGTAACGTTCAACAGATGTTTACAATTAATAATACTTCTTAGCATGTATTAGATTAATTCATTAGTAAAAATATCCGACAATATAAACTTTAAATATACCACTTATAATCAATGCAACAGATTTTAACTATCTAATATGTTTATCAGAGCCAGCTCAGTTTAATTAATTAATGTTACCATAACATAATTATAACTTCAGTACCTACCAAAACAGCAGCAGCATCAGCAAAATAACAATACAGAACAATACGGAACAATACGGAACAATACGGAACAATACGGAACAATACGGAACAATACGGAACAATACGGAACAATACGGAACAATACGGAACAATACGGAACAATACGGAACAATACGGAACAATACGGAACAATACGAAACAATACGAAACAATACAGAACAATACGGAACAATACGGAACAATACGGAACAATACGGAACAATACGGAACAATACGGAACAATACGGAACAATACGGAACACTACGGAACAATACGGAACAATACGGAACAATACGGAACAGTACGGAACAATACGGAACAATACGGAACAATACGGAACAATACGGAACAATACGGAACAATACGGAACAATACGGAACAATACGGAACAATACGGAACAATACGGAACAATACGGAACAATACGGAACAATACGGAACAATACGGAACAATACGGAACAATACGGAACAATACGGAACAATACGGAACAGTACGGAACAGTACAGAACAGTACAGAACAGCACAGTACAGCACAGACCAGCACAGACCAGCACAGAACAGCTCAGAACAATACAGAACAGTACAGAACAATACCGCACAATACAGAACAATAAGAACAATACAGAACAATACACAACAATACTGAACAATACACAACAATACAGAACAATACAGAACAATACAGAACAATACAGAACAATACAGAACAATACAGAACAAAACAGAACAATACAGAACAATACACAACAATACAGAACAATACAGAACAACACAGCACAACACAGAACAATACAGAACAATACACAACAATACAGAACAATACACAACAATACAGAACAACACAGAACAATACAGAACAATACAGAACAATACAGAACAATACACAACAATACACAACAATACACACCAATACAGAACAATACAGAACAATACAGAACAATACAGTACAATACAGTACAATACAGTACAATACAGTACAATACAGTACAATACAGTACAATACAGTACAATTCAGAACAATACAGAACGGCACAGAACGGCACAGAATTGCACAGAATGGCACAGAACGGCACAGAACAGTACAGAACAGTACAGCACAGCACGGTACAGAACAGCACAGTACAGAACAGAACAGACAGACAGACAGACAGACGGACGGACAGACAGACAGACAGACAGACAGATAGTCAGACAGATAGTCAGACAGACAGACAGATTAAGTACTCAAACAGTTACGCACCTTCATATTTTCAGCCTAAAGCATTTTATCATCATGTTTACCATTACAAGTCTCCAAAGTTTTGGTGTTCATCATCTCACATGGTATGGCATGAGTTATTACACCACCCTTCTTTCAGGACAACTGATCTTGACTCATATTATAAATACAAGCAGCCTTTGAGCAGAGCAGCAGCAGACACAGCAAAGTTTTTCCCATTTCAATTCTTGTAAATCTGTTGGTAATACCTTTATCCAATATGACAGTGAACCAGCATCATCAAGTCGGCAGCGGCGACACATAGCAAACTTATCATGATAATAATGAGTTGTCGTTTGGGTGACTATTTTCCGAGACACCAACTCCTCCAGCATATCAGCATATTCAAAATTCCTCGAAAAAGCGTTAATAAGTAACGACTTCCATTGTTCCGATGTATAGTCATATTCATCCAAACGACTGAACCATATATTAAACACTGAAATTTGTATTACTCATTTTTATTTCACAAAAGAAACTTCCAGAAGGCAAAACAAAAACGTACACCCGGAAAAACAAAATACAAAACAAGAACCGCATAGCTCGCGCCACCTAGCGGCAAAATCTTCTATTATGTAGCCAGTGTCAATAGTGACAGCAGACAAGTTCGCCGAACACCGCCGAGCTCCACCGAACATCGCCGACACTCGGTGTACTAGTCAAGCAGCACGTAACATCGGCCATCCTGAAAAGTGAATACCAGTATGGTATTCACAAGCAGTCGTTAGAAAACATAGCTTATTCACTAAAGTACAACTGAATTAACTCAACCAATAAACTATTAACAAATTCAGACAGCTTCACTCTCTAACAAATCTATTAAATATTGTGTGTCCACAACATCTTAATCACTATCAGCAGAATCCGTATCATAGTTAATAGAACTTTTTATACTACGGATTTTATAACGATCATTAATACAGACTTGTATTATTTTATACAGTCCAGCATACAACTTGTTAATTTTACAATTCATTCCAGATTCAGCATTTGTTGCAAAAGCATTGTTCCATAATATCAAATCTCACTTTTGATATTTCCTTACTTCTTTTCTGTTTTCATGAGTATTTTCCGGTTTTCCTAACAACCCATTTCTGGTCCTTTACCAGTTATTTCTGGAACCAAACTCTTCTTATGAGCAAACATTACCTCATACGTGCTGAATTTTGTGGTATCGTATATTGTGTGATTAATCACGATAACTATTTCAAGTATCACCTCACCCCAGGCAGATTGTTCTTGGTTACTCGTCCGCAGCGCGTTTAACAACGTCCGATTGATACGTTCTACCTGCCCGTTAACTCGCAGTGCAGCAATAGCATTCAGAGTGTGATGAATTTTATGTTTTGTACAACATTCCTCAAAATATCGACTTGGAAAGAGAGTCCTCTGTCAGAAATAATCCGATTAGGGTATCCAAGCACAGAAAAAACTTCCCGTAACAGAAAAACTGTTTCCGTAGAGCGGTAGTAAACTAAATTCGTAGTAGGTTTGAAAACCACAAATTTCGTGAAGGAGTCTATTAACACCAACACATATTGACTGCCTTTTCTAGACTTAGGAAACGGTCTCATGTGATCAAAATGCACCGTATGCATAGGCTGATCTGGTTTACTTATGGAATAAATCTTGTTAGCTGTTCTACCATAATTTCCCTTCTTAAACAAACATTCCAAACAGCCTTTGACATATTTGCTTATAAAACGTGCAAACGCCATCGAGCAGCTTTAGGTACCACAAAACGTTCTCCATTAAGAATTTTCCGATAAATCCGATGACTTCTAATGCAAAAATTGTTTCTGATGTCATTACTAGGAATTCCACCGTTTACACAGAAGTTTACTGAAGTTGTACAGTTAGAAACCAACTATCCACATCTACAACATTTAATATCAGAAATTGGATTTCGGCTTAATGCATCCACATGACACATGTTTGACCCAGGTCGATACACAACTTCCATGTCGTAATCTTGAATTTGTAGCCACCAACGAGCAATCCGCGGTATCAATTTTTCGTAAATGTACTTCTTACGATTGAACAGTCAGTTACAACTTTAAAATGTATTCCAATAACAAATCCGAAAACGCTTTAAAGACTCAACTACAGCCAATGTTTCCCAATTAATAACTATGGTAGTTAATTTCCTCTCTAGTTGTTACTCGACTGAAGTACAAAACAGGTTTCAATTCACTATTGTGCTGTTTTTGAGGCATCTGTGTGAATTTCTGTCTCATATTCACGATTACATAATGCTAATACTGGCTTATTAACAAGCAAAGATTTTAATTTTGTAAAAGCTTCCCGCTCATTTTTTTTTTTGCCATCTAAAGCGCATTCTTTTTCGTCAGTACTGTCATTTAAACACTTCCTCATAACGCAAAGAACCAAGCAGTTTATAAATAGTCCTCTGAAACACTGCAGGTGCGTTAGCAAGTCCAAAAGGAAATCGTGTGTATTCCCATTGCCCGTCAGGGGTAATAAATGCTGTGTATTTTGTAGAATTTGCTGAAAGAGGTATTTGGTGGTAACCCTGTGCTAAATCCAAACTGGTGTAAAGGCATTTACCAGCTAATTTATTCAACTGGTCATCAATATGAGGCAGGGAAAATCTAATTCCTTTGGCGCAAGACTGTATGGTTTATGAAAACAGGATTATTTGAAGTTAACTGTATCTCTATTTAGCCAAAGTTGTCGCTCCCAAATCTTTTTACATCAGCAGCAAAACAATTTCGGTACTTAAATAATAACTCGAATAATCTTCGTTTGTCATAATTTGATAGGTCTTCAGCATCTTTATCCGATAATGACACATTGTTAATTTTACAGGTACCCAAATATTTAAAATTATGATGCGGCACAGGTTCTAAAATGCTGTTTATACAGATTGATCTGTTTCTTTGCTCATCATTCTCAATTGAATCAGTTAGCTGTGAAAACACAAAACAAAATTAATTTTAAAGACACATAAGCAACCCTAATAAAATTTATTCAGCTGTACAGTATATCAGTAACGTTCAACAGATGTTTACAATTAATAATACTTCTTAGCATGTATTAGATTAATTCATTAGTAAAAATATCAGACAATATAAACTTTAAATATACCACTTATAATCAATGCAACAGATTTTAACTATCTAATATGTTTATCAGAGCCAGCTCAGTTTAATTAATTAATGTTACCATAACATAATTATAACTTCAGTACCTTCCAAAACAGCAGCAGCATCAGCAAAATAACAATACAGAACAATACGGAACAATACGGAACAATACGGAACAATACGGAACAATACGGAACAATACGGAACAATACGGAACAATAAGGAACAATACGGAACAATACGGAACAATACGGAACAATACGGAACAATACGGAACAATACGGAACAATACGGAACAATACGGAACAATACGGAACAATACGGAACAACGCGGAACAATACGGAACAATACGGAACAATACGGAACAATACGGACCAATACGGAACAGTACAGAACAGTACAGAACAGCACAGTACAGCACAGAACAGCACAGACCAGCTCAGAACAATACAGAACAATACAGAACAATACAGAACAATACAGCACAATACAGAACAATACAGAACAATACAGAACAATACAGAACAATACAGAACAATACAGAACAATACAGAACAATACAGAACAATACAGAACAATACAGAACAATACAGAACAATACACAACAATACAGAACAAAACAGAACAATACAGAACAATACAGAACAATACAGAACAATACAGAACAATACACAACAATACACAACAATACACAACAATACAGAACAATACAGAACAATACAGAACAATACAGCACAATACAGAACAATACAGAACAATACAGAACAATACAGAACAATACACAACAATACAGAACAATACAGAACAATACAGAACTATACAGAACAATACAGAACAATACAGAACAATACAGAACTATACAGAACAATACAGAACAATACAGAACAATACACAACAATACAGAACAAAACAGAACAATACAGAACAATACAGAACAATACAGAACAATACAGAACAATACAGAACAATACACAACAATACACAACAATACACAACAATACAGAACAATACAGAACTATACAGAACAATACAGAACAAAACAGAACAATACAGAACAATACAGAACAATACAGAACAATACAGAACAATACAGAACAATACACAACAATACACAATAATACAGAACAATACACAACAATACAGAACAATACAGAACAATACAGTACAATACAGAACAATACAGTACAATACAGTACAATACAGTACAATACAGTACAATACAGTACAATTCAGAACAATACAGAACAGCACAGAACGGCACAGAACGGCACATAACGGCACAGAACTGCACAGAATGGCACAGAACGGCACATAACTGCACAGAACGGCACAGAACGGCACAGAACAGTACAGAACAGTACAGCACAGCACACTACAGAACAGCACAGTACAGAACAGAACAGAACAGACAGACGGACAGACTGACGGACAGACAGACAGACAGACAGACAGACAGATAGTCAGACAGATAGTCAGACAGACAGACAGAACAGACAGATTAAGTACTCAAACAGTTACGCACCTTCATATTTTCAGCCTAAAGCATTTTATCATCATGTTTACCATTACAAGTCTCCAAAGTTTTGGTGTTCATCATCTCACATGGTATGGCATGAGTTATTACACCACCCTTCTTCCAGGACAACTGATCTTGACTCATATTATAAATACAAGCAGCCTTTGAGCAGAGCAGCAGCAGACACAGCAAAGTTTTTCCCATTTCAATTCTTGTAAATCTGTTGGTAATACCTTTATCCAATATGACAGTGAACCAGCATCATCTAGTCGGCAGCGGCGACACATAGCAAACTTATCATGATAATAATGAGTTGTCGTTTGGGTGACTATTTTCCGAGACACCAACTCCTCCAGCATATCAGCATATTCAAAATTCCTCGAAAAAGCGTTAATAAGTAACGACTTCCATTGTTCCGATGTATAGTCATATTCATCCAAACGACTGAACTATACCTGTGCCTGTCCAACTAGGCGAGTTTGCATTATAATTATTTTCGAATAATCGTCCCACTTATGTTACAATCCCAGTTCATCAATTTTGATTAACCATTTTTTACGTTCATCTCACCATCATCAGAATCAAAAGTAGGTATTATCTTCTCCCCAGAAACATTCCGAAGTCTTCCTGATTGAGCGCAAATTTTCTCTACCATTTTCTCTAATTTAGAGCTTAACAATTCTTCAAGCAGCGTATTTGGATGAACATCATCCCCTTGTAATACCTCCAAATCATATCCATTGGAACATGTAAGCGAATCCACCAAAAGCTTTCCTGTACTCGTGTGGAATTTCGTAGATAGCCTCAATTTTTTAAAGAGCCGCCACTTCCACCTGGCATCATTCTCTTCATGTCTGGGATTTGGGTCCCTTTACAATAATTATGCTTTTTTTCCACTTCTGAATATTAAACACTGAAATTTGTATTACTCATTTTTATTTCACAAAAGAAACTTCCAGAAGGCAAAACAAAAACGTACACCCGGAAAAACAAAATACAAAACAAGAACCGCATAGCTCGCGCCACCTAGCGGCAAAATCTTCTATTATGTAGCCAGTGTCAATAGTGACAGCAGACAAGTTCGCCGAACACCGCCGAGCTCCACCGAACATCGCCGACACTCGGTGTACTAGTCAAGCAGCACGTAACACATACCTGTGCCTGTCCAACTAGGCGAGTTTGCATTATAATTATTTTCGAATAATCGTCCCACTTATGTTACAATCCCAGTTCATCAATTTTGATTAACCATTTTTTACGTTCATCTCACCATCATCAGAATCAAAAGTAGGTATTATCTTCTCCCCAGAAACATTCCGAGGTCTTCCTGATTGAGCGCAAATTTTCTCTACCATTTTCTCTAATTTAGAGCTTAACAATTCTTCAAGCAGCGTATTTGGATGAACATCATCCCCTTGTAATACCTCCAAATCATATCCATTGTAAGCGAATCCACCAAAAGCTTTCCTGTACTCGTGTGGAATTTCGTAGATAGCCTCAATTTTTTAAAGAGCCGCCACTTCCACCTGGCATAATTCTCTTCATGTCTGGGATTTGGGTCCCTTTACAATAATTATGCTTTTATCCCACTTCTGAATATTAAACACTGAAATTTGTATTACTCATTTTTATTTCACAAAATAAACTTCCAGAAGGCAAAACAAAAACGTACACCCGGAAAAACAAAATACAAAACAAGAACCGCATAGCTCGCGCCACCTAGCGGCAAAATCTTCTATTATGTAGCCAGTGTCAATAGTGACAGCAGACAAGTTCGCCGAACACCGCCGAGCTCCACCGAACATCGCCGACACTCGGTGTACTAGTCAAGCAGCACGTAACACTTTGTTTACGCTACTACGGAGGCGTGGTTGCAGGGACACCATGCGTTGTGTTAAAATGTGGATAAAATTAAAAAATAAATATACACAACAGGTGTTTTAGGTTTTAGTGTTTTTATATGGCTTATAGCTCCCTTAAAAGTTATTTTTATTATATTGTTGAACTTATTATACTAAAATTAAATTTTAGTTTGTTAATATTCTTTTTAAATTCTGTCTAATTTAACATGAACCAACGCAGCAGAGGGCCGTATCCACCAATGTAACGTTCACATTGGCTTTCGAAGGTGTAGTTTAAATATACGTTATACCGGGTATCTCAAGACCGCGACCGAAAACGAAGCCAGGTGGTAGTTTTAGTGGTTACAGACACGATGCAAATAAAAATTTCACCAAAACAGCGACATATTTTTTTTTAGAATTTATTTAAAAATCATCCTGTTTGGGTGGTAAAAGCCTATTTTTTGCGAAAATAATAATTTAAACCCTTACGTACCATTGAGTGTTGAAAAATAAAGAGATCTGCATCATTATTTTAGGAAAACTATGTATTTATCACTGGCTTCGTTTTCGGTCACAGTCTCGATATACCCTGTATAAAAGTTATTATAGATATTCTTTCGACTTTTCGAAACGGGACTCGTCCGCGAAAGATCGAGCGTTTGGGCACTTTTCACTGTGTATTTATAGCGAGCATTCAAGATGCCTCGCATACGTGCTTTCTTCAAGGTCTGAGATGCTTTCAACCCCACACGAAGTATGCATGTATCTACCATATAGAATTTATCTAGGTATCAGATGAAATGTCTAGAACTACATGCCGATGTAGGGATGAATCATGAGTGAATCTAAGGGTGTTTTTACTTCAAGTTAGGGTCAAAGCGGCCTACCGATTGGAAGAGATTTAAGAATGTCTCTATGGCATCCTGCTCTAAAAGGCGATTAGTGGGGCCACCGATGTCAGATGCCACCGGATGATGCTGTAGTAGCGTATTTTACATTATGCGATCACGAGATCGGCGGCAGTTTAGGTGCTTAGCTTTAAGCAGCTACATATTTGTTTAATCTTGGATCAGAAGCCCATAAACATACGGACATAGGCTGCACAGCGCCCAGAGCAGCCCCGAAGTAACCCGGCACGAGAAACGAAACATTTTTGTCGGGTGACTTCATCTCCTTTTCATTTAAGAATAGCTTCCCCGTAACATCGGAGATTTTGCCAATGTCTTTAACCTTAAATCATTCGTAGTAATAACACCGACCTCCCTAGAGACAGCAACAACTCATTTTTCAGCGAACAAATAAAAAGTCAAAGCGACAGCTTATTCTCTAGAAACAACTAACTCCTATATGTCATATTCTCTTCCTAAGTCTTATTTTTAAAGCATCAGGACTATTTGGGAAGTCAAGTTATTGGTTCTACTGTACTGTATCAGCCTATCTTACGTCTCACTGCATCACGAGCCGCTGCACAAGCCTGCTCAACAATCGGAAATACGTTTGAGAGTGGTTACGTTATGACGTAACGTCTCTCAAACTCACCACGCTGGCCTAGTGCGGGTTGGCGGACTTTACATTTAATTTAATCACCCAACGGTCACATACATAGTCCTGACCCCACACTAAGATCGAGTCTTGTGTCATGGGTATCAGAAACTACGAGAGACTATGCCTCACAGAACCCAGACCCGAAACAAATACTTGTTTACACAAACATTTGTCTCGGTGCGGGGATCGAACCCGCGGCCTCTCGTTTCACAGCCGGCGTCTAACCAACTGCGCCACGGAGGCTGTCAATAGAACATACCATTGATTTTTTTACAAATCCCTATGGCATACAGGTTTCCTTCACCTTTATAGTGTGTGGTGATTGACTTATGACACACATAACTCAGAAAATTCAAAGGTGTGCCTTAGGATGTGAAACCGCGACCACCGTGAACATCTTGGCAGGTGTGTCTGGTCCGTTACCAACAAGCCACCACGCACTTTGGTTGGTCCTACTATCAACACATATTCAGGACGTAATACAAAATTTATTTCTCATATTAGTCAACGTTTCATTCGTGGGATAAATAGCTCGTGTTAATTTATGACTACGCGACAGCGCTGACGTGTGGGCGTAGCTTTACTGAAGCGCAGTGAGGCAACGCGTTCCTCAGATCGCTCTGTTATTCTAATTTGACAACTTGTTTGGCGTAGTGGTTTCTGTGTTTGAAACGAACGCGGGTTCGATTCCCGCATCGATAATTTTCTATACTGCCACAATAATATAGCTAAAATGCTCCTGCTTATTGTAATGCAAAATAAATATTATCCATTGGCAGAAAAATATGAACCAACGACGGTATGCACAATTTTGCCTGCTTGGAATGATGAACCTAGGCGGACCTAAAACGAGACATTTGCGTGGACCTCTATGACGAGTTTTTACCATTGTGTATACTTTATAGTGATCACTTCGCGAGCTGAACCGAATACCCTACCACAAAGTATAAATAAATAAATAAATACATCCAACAGTCCTGACCCCACATTAAGATCAATTAAGTCTTGTGTCGCAGGTATCAGAACTACGAGAGACTTTTCGGCCTCACAAACACCCAGACCCGAAAGAAATATTTGTGGGCCGCACAAACATTTCTTTCGGTGCGGGGATCGAACCCGCGGCCTCTCGTTTCACAGAGAATACATGAAATTAACTAAATTTACCCACCTGCCTTGAGGTACAATGAACACGGCATATTTATTTATGGTCTGCGAGTGTTTCTTGTCGACAACATACAGCGTGTATCGCGGGGATTCCTCACCAGGCCGAATCAGGTCTAGAGATACCTGAGAATAGGAAAAATACACCAATTAAATGGAAAATGGGGTGGGAAATCTATTAGTTTTGGTGTAAAGTCAAGTAGGAGAAATTGGTTCAATAAAATAAAATAGATTAAAATCTATGTTCTTTGGTCCTCTATAGTGCATGGTAGACCAAGCGACGGTCTAAACTCTGAATGAATTAATCCATGAAGTTGCTGAATGTGGGCCATACCTAACAGGCCACTGTGTGTGTCCAGAACTCCTTAGATGATCCAAATGACCAGTAGTGGATTTCTTGTGACTAAGGATAATTGTGTAAAGGAGAATGCCCTTTCATGGTATCGGTAAAAAATATTGTTGACTCCGATACCAATACTGCTTGAATTGTCCTTAAACATTTTCCTGTTTTATATGGGCATTCTCCTTTTAAACTAAATTTCATAGAATAGTTGGAAACCAATTGGACTATTGTCAGTATTTGGTGAACTTATTAGATTTAGCAAAGAGTTTATTATTTGCAACAATGTTATACGAGCTTTTTAATTTATGGTTTCTTAGATTTATGCGAATGATACACATTGAAATAAAACTACTTTTTACGGATTTTATCGCGATTTGGTTTAATTTTTACATTTTTTAACTTTCGTGGTCACGGGGCAGTCAGTCCACCCCGTGACCACGAAACCGGTAAAGCAATCGAAACGTCGGGAAGTTAAAAAATGTAAAAATTAAACCAAATCGCGATAAAATCCATAAAATTGTTTTATTCTAATCTTTTTAAATTATATTAGAATTTTGAAACCATAAATTAATTTCAAAAAATTAAATCCATATAATTATTACCATTTCTAATTTCATCCTTCAAGTTAATAATATACTTTATTTTAAAAATTCACCTCATTCTCTTCATCCAGATTAGTCCTGGCAAGTCCGTTGGTGATGAAAGCTGCATCCTGAGCAGATTTCACATGATTCTGTAGCTCTAGAGGGGTTTGCAGCCTCAACATCTTCTCTCCAGCCATGCACACTTCAATTATCTGTAGCAAAGAAAATTATTTCAATAAATAAAGAAAAAGAAAACAATAAACTGCCTTGTTTTTATTTACTTTTGTTACTTTTAAACAAGTTGTTTCTTATAAAATTGTCAAGTGATGAAATGGTTCAGAAAACCATAAAAACAGAGAGTTAAATAGTTAATAACAAAATAAAAATGATCTAGTCTAGATTTTTTAGGATTTGGAACTTGTCTCTCTCAAATTAAGTACTTAGAACTCTTTAAATGTTAAATGGGGTTGTAATTTATACAGACCGCTTGCTAAAAAAATATAAGAGGCTGAAAATTATACTCAAGTCTGAATACCAATTTTATATCCATCCATCTGTCCATCAGGCAAAGGAAGTCCTATGCTGAGCATAGGCCTCTCCCAATGATTTCCACAGTGACCTGCTTAAGGCAGCCTGCACCCAGTGACGTCCCGCATACTCATTTATATACATCTCCGATTTTATATACATCATCTTTATTCCAGTATATTGGTTATAAAAGAAAATGTTATCTATGACAGACCAATAATAAAGAAATATAGCTAACATAATTTACAGGCGGATTAAGGAAATTAGTAAACAAAGAAGAATAAGAAAATATTTTAACTAAAACATTTGTCATATGGGCAAAAAAAGATTATTCTCATCTATGCCTGTAGGCTTTAATAACAAATGTATATTAGATACATAAACTAATAAACGTATTATTAATAATTGTATAAACCTACCAATTGCGGCATCACTTTAAACTTTGTAGCAACAACAACAAACACAGGTAGAGTGGCTCCATCTCCGTCCTCAGCATTTTTCTCCTCAGCTTCATGGCATCTCACAACCCGGAACATCCAAGACTTATCACAGAAATTGGCCAGCAACTTCGCAAGAATATGGCTTTGTAGTAAAGATATACAAATAAATCGACCTCCAAGCTTCAAAACTCTTTTAATTTCAGAAAAATACTTGTCTATGATTGCATTTGTTTTCTCCGTATCATCCGGCATCAGGGCGTCCAATGTTCCTTTATCAAGAACCACATTAAATTCTTCATCTTCAAACGTCATTTTAGTTGCATCCATAAAAAGGAACTTCATATTAGTCCTTTGAGAGTTTATAGACTTCATCTGCTTGATTACGATCTCAGAAACGTCTATGTTTGTGATATTTTGATATCCTACATCGTACAAATCTGCACTAAGGCTTGAGTTACCACAACCAGTAACAAGGACTTTGTCATTAGGTTTTATATATTTGTGGAGCTGTCCGCATAGTTCTAAGTACTCACCATACCTAAAAAGCAATGGAAATCATAAAGAAGTAACATTAATTCAAATATTGCGAAGAGTTCAATTTTAATTGATCAAAACATAACCTACCATTCGAATGCTTTGTTGCCGCGTTTCTTGAAAAATTTATTCCAGTAATCTTTTTCGCTGAACTCCTTGTGGCTTTTAGGTAAAAGATTCATTGCAATAATCGCGTAACTTCAATAATAAATGTATGATTTACGCACATGTATTAGGTACTATTGTTTATGTATCAAATTGACAATTTTATCACAGGTTTTAAGTTCAACGCAAGTTCAATGTCAAATCTTTCTCAAATAAATACTGATTAATTTTGTTTCTTCTGTATTGTGGGTTGTGATTTATTTATTTTCATCACTCTTATTTGCAGCAGTTAATTAGTACTCATAAATTAGTCATAATTTTTAAATTATCTTTGATTATAGTGGCGAGTTGCGAATGGACTATGTTTATAATTTCAAATGGTTAGATTTTAGAATTCAAATAACAAGTTCTTGTCTCTTAGCAAAGCCACGAATTTTTATATTTAAAATTATTATTTAACAGGATAACAAAACATTAGATTTTTTTTAATGAAACAGTGTGGCTTTTTGTTACGGTTTCCTTTGCCTGGCAGAAGTAAACTGTCGGAAAAAAAACACAATGGTGGATCGTGTTGTGATGTGACTGCCGAGATTTTGTTTATTTTTTGTGTGTTGCATTTGCTGTGATTGTGTTTCTCCATCCACATCTGTACTTAACATAACAAAAGAACAATGTCCCAACTTTAAAATGGGTTTTAGAGACTTCCGCGAGTTAAAGTCGTGGATTCAATGCCATAAGTAAAAACTGTGTGACAAAAAGGGGAAAACAATGAATAAACACAACCAGGAGAAGTGGAAGGCGTTGGCTACGATAAAATCCTTTGATTACGGTAATTATTAGTCATCAACCAAATTTGTTCGTTATAATTTGCCCATTACCTAATAGTTCGTTTATTTCTATAACCTTGGTTTAACGTTACGAGACATAACGTTCCCTTAAAAATTGCTTTAGAGATCATTTTTACTTACTAAAAATAGTAGCCCTAGGTATATAACTATAAGAATTCTCTTAGTACTTTTATTATTTATATTAAAAGAATCTGTAACCTAATCTTTTGCCATATTCAAGTGTTGTTAGTAAAAGTATGACGAAATCTTCATACTTGTTGGGTTGTACCTGCTTAGTGCTTGCGTAAAAACCACTGTACCTATCTTGCACGTGTTATTTATCTAAATACGCAGTAAAAGGCACACAGTAAATGAATTTTTAAATTGTTTACTTTTACTTTTTCGTATCTTTGAGTTCTGTGATAATGATTATTATAAAAAATAACAATTGGTAATTCAGAAACTTAGGGTTCTATAAATACAACTGAGTTTGTGGTTTGTAAATGGTTGTTAACCCAGTAGTCGCTACAGTATCCAGAAACATTCAGTGACCTATCACAACATTTTTACAAGCCCGAGAACAAAATTGTATGAAAATTTACTTTATTTTTGTTAGCCATAATACTTTGTTGTCCTTAATCATTTTTCTTTCCAAATAAATGTCTTGTAGTGTTTTAGATATGATGCAGTTTTCAACATAAATTAAAATATGTAAAGAATTTATCTATAGAAATACTAAAATAAAACCAAAATTTGTGCAAGCTTTGCATATTTCATTAAATACATAGATCCATATAATGCAAAATGCTGTGTTTATAATGCAAATTGTTAGAGCTGCAACTTAATGATACTGATGCCCAGTGGAATCAGTTTATATTAAGCTTCTGATTGATGCTTAATATTGTAATTTAATAATATTTCATTTATATGAACAATAAATTAATAAGGAATTTTGACAACTTATACAATGCCATGGTGTGATAAACATGGCAACCAGTTACCACACATACCAGAATGTTCTCCCATGTTTTACAAAGAAATATAGTTTGTATTGTGTTGACATAAAGTTTACTTTTGTGTAGCAAGTTTTGAATGAGGCATGTTTTCAAAACCACACTGTTGGAACAATGTGAGAAATGTTGTTTAAAAAATATTAGAAAGGAATCCTTTGTAGGCTTGCTTTTATGTGAAATTTTATCTTCATGTAGGCTTGAATAGTATGATAAAATGTCTTGGATTAGTTTTAAATAGCTTATTCATCTAAATATAATTGTTTTACTAGTATAATACGTTTGCAATATTTTGAATTCCTTAACTTATCTGTAAGACGCAAACTCACGGATATACATCAGCTTTATAAGATTGCTAGAGGATGCTTTGGAGAAGAATTGCTCTCACATTTGAATTTTATCATTCCTAAGCGAAATTTTCGTAACCCACGGCTATTTGGTATTCCGCATTCTAATAACAATACTTCATATAATAATCCTCTTCACCGAATGTGTCGAATTTATAATTATGTTGGCAACACGGAGCTCGATATCTTTCATCACAATTTTAATAGTTTTAAGAAGATTCTTTTTGATGACTGTGTAAAAATTATAGAATGCGTCGATTGATTATATTATTAGGAACTATTAATAACTTGTTTATGTAAATAACTTTGTTTATAAATGTTGTGTACAATACTTTGTTTAACAAATTAATTTTACATTTATCACTGTATTAATTTTACTTTTTAGTTGTCTAAGTTGTAATTTGTTAAATGCTTTTGTACCAAATTCAAATAAAATAAAATAAAATAAAATAATATTAATGGTAAAAAAAAATTTCCTTATAGAATTTTTCTGTATTACGTAACTGTGGATGCATATTACACATTTCATCTTGTCACTGAGCTACCTATTTATTATTAAATGTCTTTTTAACATATAACTTATAATCTGGATTAAGAATTTCATGAATTTCTTCTAAAATTTTGCTAAGGTTGTATAAAGATCCAAATTCTATCTTCACATCACGCAAGACAATTTTTATACATTTCCTCCTGCATGCACACATTACTTATTAGCATTCAATTATATGCATATATAGATTAGTTTATTTATAGTGTAAAGAAACAAACTTGACAGAAAATCAATAATTTTCTAAAGCCAAACAAGTCTAATACATCTAATCTAATTATCTTAATCTGTCATACAATTTTGTATTGTTCATTAACAAACTGACTTATTAAAGCTTTATTGCGTCGGTATATTAAATGTGAATATGGTATCTTTTTCAGGACCACCTATTACCAGCCACCATGAGTCAATCATCCAACAGAGCATGCAGCCAATTGACATCATCAATGGCGCCACCACCACGCCAATAAGCCTCCTAGTCCAGTCCCTAGTTAAACAACTCTGCACACTCCTAGAAAAAGACAGTTTGAAGGCCAACCAACTATACAACACAATATGTGAAAAGCTACACAGTATGAAGTTGATAGACAATTCATATGCTATGGGAGAATTTGAAGCGATGAGGAGTCAGTACCAAAGAGCCTTGTACCAACTAGTTACCGTCGCTAGTGGCTCCGAAATACCCATCACTTTACCAGCTACTTGGCCTATACTGGCAACTCCAGGCTTAGAATGGTCAAGATACCACCGAGAATTTGAAGAGCTGGCATTTATCGCTGGCGGTGGGTTTGGTAGTGTATTTAAAGCAAGACACAGGCTAGATGGGGTCGAATATGCAGTCAAAAAAGTTTTCATCAAATCATCTAATGTTAATTCCATTATGAACCATTTAGCAGAAGTAAAAACTATAGCAAGTCTGAATCACCCTAATATAGTTAATTATAAAGCAGCATGGCTGGAACCTATGATAGAATCTACAACAGTAAAGAAAAACAAGCTCCAAATGGAAACAGATAGTGATGAATTTACATTTAACTCCAAACTGACATCGTCAGCACTTCCAAACACAATAACGTCTTTTAAAACGCACAATTCTAAAGAGCTCACGAAGCAGAAAAGTGTATCTGATTTTATAATATCTTTCCAAAATTCTAACAGTTTCGAAAATGTTAATAACTCCACAGATGACTTTGAAGACACAGAGAGTGAAGAGGATTCTGCTTCATGCGAAGACAATGCTGTTTGCAATCTTTTGAGTGACGAATTTGAGAATTGCTCTCGTATAAATCTAAAATGGGCCACACTGTACATACAAATGACTTTCTGTCAGCAAACCTTGAAGCAATGGCTTGACGAGCGCAACAACCACATGGCATCGAATAGAAAGAACTCTGATGACTTGTCTCTACATTGCGATTCTCCCTTAGAGCACCATGATATGAACTACCCAGTTGCATTTACCCATATAGACTTGCTGATAGAAATGTTTACTCAGCTAGTGAAGGGTTTGCACTACATACACTCCCGAGGGATCATCCACCACGACATCAAGCCAAGCAATGTGTTTGTGGCTCAGAACGAGGGTGGTTTACTGGTACAACTGGGTGACTTTGGCCTAGCGTGTCCATTGCAGAAATCTCATAGTGGACTAGTGGTTGGAACGGAGTTGTATGCAGCGCCTGAGCAGTTGGAAGGCCAATGTAACCCTAAGGTTATAAATATATAATAATATATAATAATTTAGAATAATGGGTGATACTTTTGTCGGTTACATCTGTAGAATGAAATGAATGTTTTTTGTTCAATCCCATGAACGTTTTTGAAGTAGCCAAATTTCGCTTAAATTAACTATGCAGAAAAGCATATATCTGAGATTTCGATAGTATGTGAAATTGCCAGCCTGTAGCCTATGTCAGATTCGTCGTGTAAGACGTAATCCTGTATGTCAAAAAGAACAGTTGGAATTAGGATAATTTAATTACGATACTATTATTTAATTATTTAATATTTGATATTATTTAACATTACTAATTTAACTCATTTGAATTTTCAGAGCGACATGTACAGCCTCGGAATAATCCTTCTGGAAATGGTGGAGCCCTTCGGAACCAACATGGAACGAGTCAAAACCATCACAGACCTTCGGAAAGGCCAGATACCAGCTCATCTCACTGCCAACTACCCCAAAATAGCACACATCATCGGAAAACTGGTCCAGCGTCGGCCTGCCAAGAGACTAGACACTACAAAACTTCTAGAAGAATTGAAAAACTTAACAGATAATAAAGATGAGACCATAAAATCTTTAAAAGAAGAATTGGCGGCAAAAGACGACGAAATAGCCAAGTTGAAGATGATGCTCGCTAAATTAAACTATGATTCCTAATGTGTGATTGTGTGAGAGATTGTGAATAATTTATTTAGTTTGCTAAATTTATCTTATTTTGTAATTGTAAAAAGGCGTGAGGACAAAAATTAATGTACTCATGCAGAAATAAATTAAGTAATTCATATTTATGTTTTTTTATTCTGTACCTGATAGTTGAAAAGCTTATAGTTATTCGTTATCGACTATAGTTTCAACCTAAGCCTGTTCCAAAATATGTAATCCGGTGTCTCAATGATTTTTAACAGACAATCATTTAAGAACATATAAGTAATGAATTATATTATATTTCTTTTTACAGATTTTATTGCGGGCTAGGTTTAATTTTAAATGTTGACTTCCCTATGTTTCGGCTTACGTAGTCACAGTGCGGACCCCGTATCCCGTTAAAAGTAGTTTTATTTCATGCATATTCCATGACTTTATTATATGAATTGTTTACACTGCTTAGTATTTGATTACTCACGGGACATGATGTATTGTAAATCGTAGGAAATAAATCGTCGCATAACCACTCAGCACCACTTTATTAATTATTGTTTGAACATAGTAACGTTCTAATCGGCGTGTGACTTATAACTATTCCATTCAGTCATTACACACCACTTTTAAACAATCAATTACTTGGGGTTGTGGGTAGTTGTAACTGTTGAATGTAATGTAATACTATAATAATTTTGTGTGGGTTACAAGGAATTTAAATGCCACATTGTAAAGATATAAAGTTTATTTACAAAAATACAAACACGCATTCATAAATTATTATTTTATCCTAATTTATATTTACAGTCTTAAAAATAATCATAAATGAACGCAACAACACGCAGCCGCTGGTCACGTACAAAAGAGTATTGGATTGATTCGTTTAGTTGAAAGTTATGAACACCGTAAATACATATGTAAACAGGAACTATTTCAATTCTTAGGCTCGTGAGAATAACTAACCTGTTTTAAGTCCGCAACATCTAAACTATTTCTTTATTTTTATATTTTAAATAGTTTATAAATTTCGAAAAAAAGGTACAGATTCCAAAAAAAAAATTTGTATTAAATATGTTTTGTTACACTTTATAGGGCTAAAGGTCATGGAAAACATACAGCCTAGATTCATATCACGTCCAATCATTTCTGGGTTTAATACATCACCTATATTTACATCTATATTCTCGAATACCTACGTTAAACTCTCCCGTTCTAATTGTAATTATTGATTGATTTTAGAACCTGTTTACATATCACCGGTGTGAGCTTCACTGAAGCTATAAAGCTGTTGGTTTAGATAATGTTGTCGATTGCATGAATTACTCCGTTGGTGGCCGGAATGTTGTGCGTTATCACTTGAGCATTGTTCACTTTGATGCGACCTGAAATAAAACACATTATGAGTAGATTTCTTCAATTAAAGGTTGAGGTGGCTTGATGGTAATACACTAGACGTGGCTGCAGTAAAGAGTTTAAATCCAAGATCACATCTTTGCCATTTTGGAAGTCATGTGTAATATTGATTGTCAATCACATTTTACAGTGAGGGAAAACTTCCTGTTCCTACACCATAGAAATTTCCAACAATAAATCATCCATATGACTTTCGCCAACCCGTACTAGGCCAGTTAGGGGGGCTTGGTCTGAAACCCTTTCAATCGAACTCTAGATTATTCAGGATTCCCGTGCCATGAAGTAGGACGTATGTGTGCGCTTTATTATTATAGATAAAATGCTTGGACAAGTCGAAATTTTTATAGTCACAGACAAAGTAATACAACAATTTAGTAAACACCTAAAGGTATTTAGGTGTATTGCTTTTATTTTGTAAACTTTGAGTTGTGTACAGCCTGTACTGTACTGTATCAGCCCATATACGTCCCACTGCAGGGCGCGCGCCAACTCTACAATCGAAAGTACGATTGATAGGGATTGGGCCATTTAGCTAATAGTTACGAAATATGTTTCCAAGAGTAATTTAGCTTACCAGAATTCTTTTGCAGTGTCAAAGGCTTGGCGTCCTCCATGGAGTTCCTAAGCTGGTAATACCTCATCCCCGCACTGTACAGGGTGCCAGTGAGCACATGTCGCGCCACCAGTGCTTTCGCAGCCGATTTATCAGCTAACTTAGTCAGTTCAGCTGGAGACATACGGGCGAACGCCGCGTCGGTTGGAGCGAATACTGTGTAGGTTTTGCTGTCTGGAAGATTGGATAGAAAATATTAGCATGAGTATAGGAAGTGCTAAGTAGATAGTAGGTAAAATAGCTTGTCAAGTAGAACAGTACATATTTTTATTCATATCAATTTCAGTTAGGTATATGATGCCAACAGAATTGTCCAATACCGATTTTCATTTTTTAAAGGAACCAGTGATTGTAGTAAACACTGATTTATTTTTTCATCTCAATGTATTGCTACTTCCGGAGGTCAAAAGATACCATTGCAAAAGTTACAGCTATCTACAATCTGTTCTATAATAGATTTAACAATATTTATAAGTTAATATATCTCTATACCTGCAAGCGTCTCCGCGAAGCCGCTGGCTTGGATTGCTTTGAGGAAGATGGTGAACCTGCGATCTCTATCCGCCTGCAGTGTCTGGACGAGGTCTCCGACGGGCAGCGGGAACATCACCCGGTCCACTGCGTGCGCTATTCCCTGGAAGAGAAACGGAATGACTGAGGGCTTCATATGCTCCAATTGCAACATCTGTCTTCGTTCTAAAACATGTTCTATAACTTGTTTAGGACTTCGGTAACGCTGACAAAAATTATACCTAGCATGGTATGCTAAACATATGCCATCTAGATGTCAACAAATATTAGATAGATTATTTTTACAAAACTAACCTGAGGTATATGGATGTCTTTCTTATCATCCAGCACCCTGGCTCCGTTGATGGTGGTGACGCGGACCTCGTTCCACTCCACGTCGTGCATGTCGTACTGATTGACTCTTAGCTGTGTGCCGGCTAGAGAGACGCCAGTCATCTCGTCTTGCAGAGAGCCAATATCGAATGCACCTGGGATCACGTGGTGGAGCAGTAGCTGGAAGGATACGAGATAAGTGAGGATGAATTCTCCAGATCCAGATGGAATACTTTTAAACTATACTATAGATAGATCTTTTACCATTATTGCACTATAATTGATTTCAGTGGTGTATGATTTAACCAATTTGACTAGATTGCGGTGGCATTTAATGGAACTACCTAAATTAAATTGATTGTGACGAGAGGGCCACCTGATAAGGATTAAGGCCACTAATTGTTTATTGTCATGGAATAGAATAAGTGTAGTATTTTATGGCAAAAATATCTCTTATATTTCCTTCTGAGTTCTGTACAATCTGGAATTTGCTGAATTTTTATCACCTTGTATTTTGATTTCCGTCTGCCTTTTAAACTTTTTAAGCCATAAGAGTTTTTAACAAGAACGAGCTGCTGTCTGATACATACAATATGTTGGCATAATGAACAAGGTTAATCCTATGCTAACATATTTGGATAAAACAAAAAGTAGGTATTTGCTACCGGTATTCTTTCCGTGGAATGTACCCACTATAATGAAAATTCTCACGGTTTTTGTTGAAAAAGTTATTGACCGTATCCGATGCGCTGTAATCGCAGTGACATAGATATTTTACTTCTTGTGTTTTATTAAAATTATACAGATTTCTATGGGATGTATTTTTAAGAGGTTGATGTTAATCCTGATTATTATAATTAAAACTTTCTAGATTGCGAATGTCACGTTTATGAATATTAATATTAGACAGACTCGAAAGTTAATAAAATAAAATGAACATGATTAAAATCGAAATACTAAAACATAACTCACCCCGCTCAGTAATCTAGGGTTGTCACGGAACTTCTCCTCAGCTCTATCAGGTCCTCCAAGCTGAACCAACAAGGTTCTGAACGCCTTGTCGGTGGGAGCGAAGATAGTGTACGGGCCAGTCTCATTCAGTATCGCGTCCAAGCCTGACTGCTTCAAGTATTTGGCCGTCGCAAATAATCCATTTTCCTTCAGGATTTCTACAAGACCTGGATTCGCTTGGCTCGACGAACTTAAGCGAGGGCTGGTTTCTTCAAACGTTGGGAGGGAAGGAGGTATCGTACTTGAGCCTATTACTACTAAATCTTTCGGTGGAGGACGATATGATGGCGTCGTGTTAATAGTAGTTGAGTATGTTGAGCTGGAGTAGGTATTTCTTGGCGTTTGGCTGATGCTATTCCTGCCAGATGGTCTTTCAAAGATCGGCGTGCTAGACTTGCTAATGTATCTCTCAGTGCTCGTGACTGCCACTGTTGAAGGCACGAATGTCTGTGTCTGGGGAATTGTGGCATGCGACGATTGTACGATTGGGCTATAGACAGGAGTTGGCGTTGTTTGGATAATAGGACTCGTGTGACCACTGGTTCCATGATGGGTCGTGGTTATGAAGTTTGAATAGCTTGATGGTGGGTGCGAAGATGCTGTTACGTAGTCTGTAGTCTCAGTCGAAGGACTGACCGTGGTTGTCGTGAAGATGCTGTTTGATATCTTTGTAGGTCCTGGCAATTGTATTTCACCCTTCTTTATTTTGTTCAGGATATTCTCAACTTCTGGACCTTCTTCAGTCTGTTGGCCATTAGCTTTAACTCCTTTAACTTTGTAAGAACCATCTTCCTGCTCTTCTAGGAACACGAAAGTTACCTTCTTTTTGTTCTGCAAGTCACTGTGTATATTTGACACTTCTTCTAGTTTACCGTTGTCAGCCTGCTTGACTAGTTCGAAGTTAGCGCCTGGAGGCAGTACTCCTTTGGTTAGCTCTTCAAATGAAACGTGACTCTCCTTCTGAGCTTCTTTTGCAGCTGCTACAATATGCGCCAAATTAGGACTTTGTGCTGTTATCGCTCCTTTGGGTATAAGGTTGGGATTCGTTGTTCTAATTACTTCGAATTTTTGTCCATTCAAACTGATTTCCCGAGACGTAAAGTTTTTACTGTTAAAATCTTCTGGGTTCTCCGCCAAAGCCACCTTGAGTTGTTTAAGGATGTCAGGTTTCTGCAATAATTCTGCACTCTTCGCTCTCAAGTTGTCATCAAAACCATTGGTTTCACTTTCTTCCAAAAGGTTTTTGATTTCATTGTAGAGTTTTTGCTTGTTTCTATCTTGAGGTGGGTGTCTAGTTTTCGGTTTTGGTCGAGGGGTGTATCTACGGGTGGTTGGTGGCGGGGGTGGGGGTGGCGGTGGAGCTGGCGTCGTTGTCGTGGTAGTGGTTGTAGTGGTAGTCGTCGTGGTGCTCGTGGGGTGCTCTCTCTCGTACAGTTCGACAGCTTTCCTGAATAAATCTGTCTCATGTGGTAAGATCGGGCGGCGCTTCTCCTGATTTATATTCCCGTAATAATCATAGGTCGGTGTCGTAGTATAAGTAGGTAAGGATTTCGTTGCTTGTTTACTTATAAACTCCTCGTGCAGTTTTTGTACTTTTTCCTGTTGTTTTTGTTGTTGCTTCTCGACAAACTCCTGGTGTTTTTGGATTATACGAGCTCTTTCCTGTAGTTCCTTCAATTTCTCCAAATTTTCTTGCGACTGCTGTTCGAAAAGACTTTGGATGTGAGCAGCCTGGTCATTTGAAAACACTGGTTGTTGCCCCAGAGTTGGTTGGAAGGGAAGTTGAGCATTGTTTAAGTTTAAATTTTGAGGAGGCAAGTTTTGAGGTGCAAGATTTTGCTGGGCAAGATTTTGAGGGGCAAGATTAGGCGCTTGCTGTATGGTTATTGGGTTTGGTTGGCTGAATATCTGTTGGTTTTGAGATGTAGCCACCGTTGGTAGGAAAGCTCCCGAGGTTGGTCTATTGGTCTGTTGGCCAATGTTCACAGTGGGCTGTGGGTTTTGGTTGAAATTTTGCGCATTTTGTGAAGCAGGCAGGTTTTGGTACGTCGGTAACGTTGGCTGCGGTAAAATGTTCTGGGGCTGTGGAGGCAGCTGCCTTATGTTTTGTTGCTGGTAATTGTTTGGTATAGGGTTGACGTTCTGCTGGCTATACTGGAAATTGTTGTTTTGCAATGGCAGATTATTTTGTAGACCAACATTGTTGCTTTGTGTTGGTATCGCCTGCGCGGGGAGAATGTTGCTGAACTGAGGCACGTATGACTGCTGGACTTGAGGTTGCTGGTAGACCGATTGCTGGTACTGTACGGGTGGTGGAGAGCTCGTTAGCAAGGTCTGTTGTTGTTGGAAGTTTTGGAGTGGAGAGTTTAGGCCAAATCTTGTTTGGTGTTCGTTAAAGCCAGGATGTTGAATGGGTGCTGGTCTTCTTACTTCAAAATCATTTTCTATCTGTAAAGAGAAAGAAAAACTTGTTATTATAGGTTCTAGTTTATCGATCTACACGCTTTTAAACGATGTAGCGAAAAATGTGGTGTTATTTCCTTTCATTAAAATATCATGAACATTTAATAACAAATGAATTTTGATACGGTATCATTAATTGTGTATACTTTATGAGTAATTTTAGTTTGCAGTTTAATATAGTGAAATATTTCATTATAGTTCAAGGTTCAGTTCTCATTATAGTTTCAATAGTAGATCTAATGTTACGGCTTAAAAGAATAATCAAACATCTGTGGAAACATAGTTTAATGTGGCTTTAGCTACAGTATTTGTAATAGAATGAGCAAATTTAATTGAAGATCTAGCGACAGTTTCAAACTATTCGTTTGGACTAATGAATAGTCATAGCTACTGATGCAATATTCTGTGTTTCTGTATTTCTAATGGATATCAAGCTTTAGTATTATACTATAGTAATGTTAAATAAAATTAACATTTTCTTTACGAAAACATGTACTTAATTATAGTTATTGCCCAAAACAAATGAGAATAGAAGTCATTTTTCTAAATCCAATGAGTATTCGTTGGTAAAGTTCCAAATTATTACTTTTATACAGGACTAATCTTACATCTTTGTAATAACATTTGAGTAGGCATATTTTCTTACTAATAGTATTAAACGCGTTACCTAGGCTTTTTTCACTACATACTAAGCAATATAACGTTCAACCATCTTATATAGATGTGAAAAGATCACATTACCTACATCTATTTTAACATAAAAAACTTGTAAAAGGTCCTCAGGAGATATATCAGTCAATGTTCCAATAAGGGCAAGGTCGCGGTAGTCACGTAACTTTATTCCAATACGCCTGTATCAATTTCAAAATGGCGGTTTTACTTTTGAAAATGTAGAGTTACATTGAAGAGTAATGATAATTAAAATGAAAGCAAGAAATCGAGAAAGTTCATCGTTGTAAATTTTATGTTTATGTGAAAATATAGCTAATAGAAGCGAAATGAATTTTGATTCGATTTATGAACGAATTTTTTCAAATTTCTAATCCAATTCTAGAAGAATTTTTGATCAGTTTTATTGCATTAATGTATTAGCAAATAACAAAAGTTATCAAATGCCGGGAAGATGTCATCTATAATTACTCCTTGAAACACGTTACACTGATTTTAAAAAAATCGGCATTAGGGTACTACATGAGGGCCATCGCCAAATGATCAATATAGATTTATATCTGTAGCCTATCAAAACTAGATCAGAAAACTTACAGTTTCGCTAGAGTCTAGAGGTTAAACCTTAAAGCAATGGAGTTTCAGCACAGTTAAAAATTACAATATTAAAGATTATTTCTCGTAGCCGTCGCATCTTTTCAATTCCCTCCACCACAGATTATATTTTAGATAAACGTTACAACATTTCAGTTTATGAACCGTAAATATTGCAACAGGTTATGAATTATTAATAATCTCTTTGACTGCAAAATAAAACAATATTATCGGAAAAGTAAGGCTTAAGAAATATATACAAAATTTCATAACAATAACTCTGCAACCGATAGGGTTGTTTACGTAATTGAATATCAATTGACTCAATGGTTACATAATATGATTATACCTACTGTAGATTTTTATAAAAGGTTTTACGGCTGATCCTTGCAGTTATTTTTTTAATTTACTTTTTTTGTATTGTTACTTTTACCGGGTTTGCCTGTGTAAATAATCTTAACGTTTTAAAAGCAACCATGTCATAATAATAATTTAATACTAGTGGCCCGACACGGCGTCGCTCGGTTGCAAATACTTTTAGAGTCCATTCCTCATCAGACATATTATTTCGCCTACTATTTTATATTTTAACTCAACGTGACTTCCCTCCTTTTATATAGCTTTTACCGTCGCAATCCGTTACATCCCGTCCTGTCCCATCTCTTTCAGTTCCACACCTCAACGCATGCAACCCTGTCCTCTTATATATCCGCCCTCTATTCTATCTCATCCCATCCCATTGAGTTTGAAAGAGTAGCATATTTGAATTCCTTGCTCAACCCACGCGAACGATACGTATTTCGGGATAAAAAGTAGCCTTACTCACGAAATACAATTGCATTCATTCATTGACAGCCTCCGTGGCGCAGTTGGTTAGACGCCGGCTGTGAAACGAGAGGCCGCGGGTTCGATCTCCGCACCGCAACAAATATTTGTGTGATTCACAGGTATTTGTTTCGGGTCTAGGTGTTTGTGAGACCGAAAGTCTCTCGTAGTTTCTGATACCCACGACACAAGATTCGATCTAAGTGTGGGGTCAGGACTATGTATGTGACTGTTGGGTGTACCTATTTATTTATTATTTATTCCACTAGCTTCTGGGATGAACTTTAACGTGCCTAAGTAATAATAATATTTTCTATCGTAAGCACTCCACCAACTCTGGCATTTAAAACATCAATTATGTCAATAGGTAAATAATTGCCTGGGCAGTGTATAATAATTAGTGACATTGCGAAATTCTCTGTCTACGGCGTTATGAATCCCAATATTGCCTAAAAAGATTATGTGACATGACATCAAAACTATTAAAATGATACATACTCATCAAAATTTTCATAAACTTCAACAAAAAAGTGTAATCAGTCATTTCCGATGAATTCTCCGCAATAACTCATAGTTTAGAAACTTGAGAGCAATGTATCCGAGATGCACGACACATTACAGCGTGTAGTATACGTAACTGGTCCGTCATCGTGCCGCATCAGTGACATGAAAGCGCATTCCAGCAGACGCGCGCGCTGTTTCGCAACATCTTGCTGTCACTGCGATATATGTTTGAGTTTCTTTTTATCGCTCATCTGTCATGTTTTTTAGGAGTTTGTCAAAGCAGTGATGTAAGGGTTTCGTGTTGCAAAATCGGGGGTGATGTCCCAAACGCTAGTTAACACGGGCGTTCTTGGTGATTGAAAATTTCCCAGGGAAGTGACAGTTCAGTCAAGTCTATAGATGTGAGGAAGAAATACCCATAGGAAATGAAATGAAATTCGTTTATGAAATGAAATGAAATTCGTTTATACCTATAATGCTACTACTTTTCTTTCTTATCATAATTAAGCCACCTATGGACGCAGGGGCAAGTTGACTTTCAATACTAATTGTAGGCGTGATCTGTTTATAAATGCGAATATACATTCAAAACTGATGCCAACATAACAACCCAAAATGCAACAAACTATTACATCACTGTTTCCTTATGACATTTCAATTCGCCGAAACAAGTACAATAATTACCATCAATACGTGAAATTCACAAGACAATGCGAGACGGTAACTGTCTTCACATCAGACATAACAGTCTATCGACCCAGAACGTGAGGTGTGAACTAGTCATTTACAAGTGGAAGCTATACGCATTCTCCATTACCGATAATTTACATTGCTAATTCTTTTTAAACTGCAAAAATGGAGGAAGCTACTCAATTCACTTTTATTCTATTATGTATGTTCATTGTTCACCCTTTTCTTAACAGTTTCAGTTTTAAGCTCTTATACCTACAGTTACTTAGGTCTAACTTAACATTATTATGAGTGTTGTACAAATATTTCCGTTACAATCTTAACACAAATCGTCTGATAATAAAGTCACATAAATTGATCTTACGAATTGAGATTCGGACCGAAGGCCAAATGATTCATATTCCTCATCCCTTACATTCTCCTTTAAGAAACCAAAGATGCCACAAATTGTACCTACTCTTTATATTAATGTATTTGTGATAAATCCATATCAACATCATAAGAAAAAAGTTGTTACTTTAAACAAGATTATATATCTTTTCCCTTACGTGGATTCGATCATGTAACATTACCTAAAACCACATAAAACTTCACCCACTTCCTATAAAGTATAAACACGTAATCTGGCACAAAGGACCTTGCGAAATGATGTGCCAACACTAACCTAGTTTATAATGACATGCATTTTAGTTCCACCGTATCTGGCATCGTGGGAAGTGATGTTGCAGTCGAGCTCTCCCCGTGAGAATTTCAGAATACGTACGATTAGTTTCATGAGAATATGCGGCCAGAACGCGGAAGTGCTCTATCATTTACTCTCACAAATGAGTTTATAATAGACTGTTATGTGCGATATGGCTCAACGCATGCAAATGTATGTTTGTAATTGTGTTATCACGCTGACTGTGGGATCAATTTGGTAAAGGTGGTAGTTGTACTACGGTACGATTACATAACTGAGGACTCGAGTTCGAATCCCGGGTCGGACATAGTGATATTGGCTTTTTATCAGCCCGGAGTGAGGAATTTGTGCCCGATATGGCGATAGGATCGCCCCCTATCACATCGTGGGACGGAACATACAAGGCGAAATGTGGGTGTCCTAGTAGCACCTCTGCCTACCGCATCTGGGAAAAAGGCGTGAGTTTATGTTTGTATGTATGTTAAGAAACTTCTCACAGATTTATACTTATTGAAATACCGTACCGTACCTTTTCTTCTGTTGTACATAATATTTTTCTTTTATTTCACTTTTTTCCTTATGATGTTTTAAGTAGTATTTATAGTAGTGGTTTCCATACGATGATTTCTTTGCCGTAATATTTTCGATCGTATAAGCACGTAGGTAAATACTAGATGGACCACAGAAATGTGAGATGGACATTGTAATGCAAAACGTCTGCATATTTTATACTTGACCTCAACAATTGGACTCACATGAAAGTTCATTTGATTTCGAATAGAAATAATATAGTAGTGAAAGTAGGTATAAACTACTTGTCTAGAATAATACAAAATTCATATTTAAGATGAAAATATCTTTTTTTATTGCAATGAATGGCGAGACGAGCATGACGGTAAGCTGTACGACCGCTCATGGACAGCAGCAAAATCAAATAACACCAACAACAAAGCCATGCTTGGCATTCCACAGCGCTCGACATCCTGAGACATAAGATATTAAATCTCAATATGTCCAGTAGTTACTCTGGCTACAATCTCCTTCAAACGGGAACACAACAGTGCAATTACACTGCTATTTAGCGGGAGAAATAAACATTGCGGTGGTACTTACTCAGACGGCCTCTCACATGTGAGACCTACCAGTAACACCAATAACTTCTTTTGGTAATGATCTAATTTTTTTTTAAATTACAAGTATTTAGAACCTAAAGTAAGATTATTTAGGTCTTATTACTGTTTCCTCTCTTCAACATACAATAGGTACCTATATATAACGAAAACCCCATCCAAATCGACAAGCACCTTTTGGGTAAATCGCGGGCAAACAAACGATTGGAATACAGTCTCCCTTTTCGAAGTCTATTAAAATTCACGATAAAATTGTAAAGAAAAAACCAAGAATAGACACTTCACACTAGTCACGTTAATTATCACCTGAGCAAACGGTGCGTTTGCTAACAGTTTGTATGATTGTTGTAACTTTCACCGTCACCGAGACAGGGTGCAACCGGTTCTGTGTGGAACTTTCGGTTTCATTATATCTTCCTTTTCAAAGGTCATCGAACGAACGGCATTGAAACGCGGCAAATCTTATGTAATTTAAATAAAATCTGTGGGTTTTATTTGTTGGTAATGATTTTGGGGGGAAATAAGCGATTTTGATGTATATCTAAGAATAATTAACATAAGTAAAATGCGCTTTGATAAAATTTTGGCCTGATAATTCCATTTTTATCTAGTTTGTTTATTAATTTCGGCTGTTGACTGACCTAATTTACGTTTATAAAGTGTTTTGGACTACAAACATTATTACCTAACTACCCATTCCGATATTTTTAATGGATACTTGTAAATACATATTATCAATATATTTGCGCTATCAGAGCTTTTGTATTTCACAGCTTCAAGGTAAAACAGCGTTCCTACTGCCTACATACAAATAAAAATAACACTTGCGATTCAATTTGCACACAGCGAAGTCTTCCTGTTGCTAAAATGCTATCTTACATCACAACTAAAAGAATGTATAAATATTTTGAGTGCATTATACAATCGTACTTTCACAGGGACCAATTAACATCAATTTTCACCTTGTCAATGCATTTTCTAAAGGATCGCACGAGTCAGGCTCGCCAGTTGAATGACAATACCTATATGTGTTTCCACAAAACTATGAAAGTTCGCTTTCATTCGGATGGTAGCTTGCATTATTCATTATGTACTGTTATGGGTGGCAGTGTTAATTTATTGCAATTTATGCGCTGTTTTGCGGTTCACAATGCTTGAAGGTCGGTTATAGGTGCATATATTATGAATGCTCAACGGATGTAGTTCAATATATACCTTTGCGTAAATTGAGGGAAGTCCGTGGTTGGAACAAACCTTACAGCTGGTGCTTAATAGTATGTTAAAGTTTGAATATAGCTTAGAAATTCATGTGTACAGAATAATGTAATGGTTGTTATCCTTTGATTGATCGATATTGATCATTCTTTAAGCTGTACATTAATGTCAAATGTTCTGTATCAGAAGTCTATAGTGTTTACAAGGAAATGAAGCAAGTATTTAGTCGTAGGCAGTAGCCTAAGTGCCTATTAAAGAGATTGTACATATATACATACATAAATTCACGCCTTTCCCAGAAGGGGTAGGTAGAGGTGCTAACCAGGACACCCATATTTCCACTTGTATGTCCCGTCCTACGATGTGATAAGGGACGAACCCATCGCCATATTCGGCACAAATTAAGGGCTGATAATGAATACAAAAATCCGATATCACTTTGCCTGACCCGGGATGCAAGCCCGAGACCTCAGCTTTATATTCGTACCGTAGTAGAACTACGCCACCGAGGCAGTAAGGAGGTTGTTACATCTATTATCCATGGCATAACTTCATAGCCCATTCAAGCAAGACTAATCAAGCTACGTCCACACGTAACAGGTTGCAAAATCCGGAAAATCGACCGAAACCCTAGACATATGTGCATTTGCACATCAACATATCGAATTGTCAAAACCGATATTCGGTTACTGCATTTCATAAGACGTTGCATTGTGCATGCTGCAATGCAATGTGTGTTCGAAATTATATCATTCTTGTGCAAAAAATATTGTCAATTTTAATAAACAAGGTTGTTGGGTAGGTATTTGTTTTTGTTGTAGAAATGGGGATAAGATCACAGAATATAAGATATTATTTATACTATTCAGTTTAATTACTTAACATGCTTCTGGGATATTAGGACAGACACTAGTTGTTATTATGCAAATTAAACTTGTTCTACCAATAATTTCATTTCCAGATTGCGTAGGTAATTTGTATAGTCGTCGAAAAAAGCAGAAAAAATAACTTGGTAACGCCAACCTCGGATCCCATTTATTTTGGCCGATTCATAGCAATTCATTCAATGAATTACCTTTATTGCAACAAAATTGACTAATGCCCTGATCAACCGTCCATTTTATTTCACCTTACATTTTACAGCATTTCGTTGCTCAATGTTTACCTTTAACCATGCAACGCAGTGGATCTTATTAATAAAATGCCACTCCAATAGGCAATTTAAATATGTATCTTATTTCTCAACCTCAATAAAAACTGCGAGTAGGGAATTTAATGCAGTCAATTTGAGCGACTCAAACTGCTTATGAAATATCTTAGTTGCGAAATTTATGCGGCTGGATGTATATGGCGGGAAGTACTCTAGACTTGTTTTAAATGCAGTTTCGCTTTACATGGACGTCGGAAATGGTCGTGGAAACGTTGGTGTAATGTAGGTACGTTGGGCAGCAGACTGCGTAATGTCCCAACTTCCACGGCATCCTGGGCCAATGTTTGCCGAAGGAATAGATATAAGAATATAATCTGTGGTTTATAATAACGAGATAAAATACACTGCTTCTTTAGTCCTAAATTTATTGGAGATTTTCTCATGAGTAACATTAAATATATTTGTTTAGGTAAACATAACAAACTTCAACACGAACTTTAACTTTACATTTGCAGCAAACTTTAACACATTATACACTCCAATTAATATCTTCAATCAATGGTTAATTTATGTGTTGAACATGAATTAATAATACATAAATTCACGCCGTTTTCCCAGAAGGGGTAGGCAGAGGTGCAACCAGGAAACCCGCGTTTCGCCTAGTATATTCCGTCCCACGATGTGATGCGAGCCTATGGCCATAACTTTATAAACATATAACAGGAGAAAAAAAATAAAACACCACATAAACACTAGCTAATCACATAACAAAGGCCAGCAACCGCAACGAGCCTCTTCGGCCAAAGGTTGCGAGAGAAATTTAAATAAGTATCCGAACGTTGCGCAGAACGGGTGAAAGTCGGCTCACACACGCGAGAGTCACGCCTTTAATTACTTAACGCAATAGATACCTATTTACTATTTAAGTAGTCATCAAACATTACGTGGTAAAATGTGGGAGACAGTTACTTAACGTGTGAAAGATCCTAGGTTAGTAATTTCAAATTGTTTTAGGATATGTCTATTATTTTTGTTTAATGACAGATCAGGATTTTACAGGATTTTGTACAGTAAGCATTTATATCATAGAAAATTGCGTCTTGTAACGGACCGGACAAGAATTGCTCAGAAGGTCGGGTCTCTAAATTCCAGGACACACCCCTAAGTACCTAAGTATTCAGATTATGATGGCGATGGAAAACAGCCTGGGGGAATCTGCATACCACAGGTATCTTTACAAGAATATCTATAGTGTATGAATTCCGCAAAGCCACAATAGGCCAGTAATCAATATGGTAGTTCAGCATAGAGCTGGAGTGGCACGTATAAGGGCTAATTTGGGTCATTTCTTTATTTATTTTCTCAGAAATGGCTAAATTAATTTATAAAATGTCTATATTTGTGATATTGTTAATTTACATATATACATACATAAACTCACGCCTTTATCCCCGAAGGGGTAGGCAGAGGCGCCACCAGGACACCCACATTTCGCCTTGTATGTTCCGTCCCACGATGTGATAGGGGGCGAGCCTATCGCCATATCGGGCACAAATTCCTGACTCCAGGCTGATAATGAATAGAAAAATCCAATATCACTTTGCCCGACCCGGGACTCGATCCCGAGACCTCAGCTTTGTAACCGTACCATAAAACAACTACGCCACCGAAGCATAATCAATTAGACAATTGATTATGTCCGATATTGTTAATGTCCTGGGAAAAAATACTGTCCATAACCTGTATTTAAAACGCGTTACATATTGTGGTTTATAAATAAATAGAGTGACATATTGACACATTTATAGTCATCGTCACGCCAACTAAAATTATTTCTAGATTAATTTACAGCAAAATCAAGGAAATGTACGATGTAGTTAATTAGTAAATTTTAAAGATACCGGAATGTAGGTACGGAAACACGCACTAACAATTTTACTATGACATGTGCATGCTAATGTTATTAATGATAGTGAATGATGCCTAAGTATCCAACTAAGTGTTAAATGAGCACTAACGACGCATTATAGCTTTACATTGGTCAGGAAAGTAATGAGGTCGAATGAAATTTACATAATAAGTTACATTTTTGAAATAACGACAACTATGCAAATGTTGAGCATACCGGACGAAGATAACCCGGGAAACGAGGACTATTTTTGCATTTCCAGGAAGGCAAAAGTCCCGCAAAAACACATCCATCGGAATAAAAGATTTGCATTTTTTTGTTTAGAATTAATGAAATCCGTTTGTTTTGATCAGTGCGTTTTCCGTTTCTTCCATATTGCCTTGAAGTCTTGCAACACTGCTTAACCGTTTTAGGTGAGATCAATAAAACATCATAATTATCCGGCACCACTTTGTATAAAACAGAAAAGGAAGATAAAAAAAATCCTAAATTACAGTTACACCACCAGATGTCTCCAAAGATCTCCCTTCTAAAACATTTTCACATTAATGTAGTATTACGACCTCTGCGCACGACACATGTATTTTAATGAAGACATAGACCGTGAATTAGCTGCAAGTTATGAAGGTTTATGCAACAGTTCATCGACTACCACTCAGGGGTATTTATTAAGCTGTTTGTATGCTTATTGGAGCTCGAAGAAATAATAAGGAAGGGTTTTAGTAGGTTAAATATTGACGGCGTTATTCATACAGACTTAAAATCTATTTTCTATATATCTATATCAGCCCATATACGTCCCACTGCAGGGCACGGGCCTACTCTTCAATCGAGAGAATCGATTGAGAGTGGTTAGGCCATATAGTCCACCACGCTGGCCTAGTGCGGGTTGGCGGACTTACATACCGTATTTTGAAAATCTATTTTAGTTTTAGAATATTTCGTCCCTTTCGAACGACTTTAGAATTCAATTTGAACGAAGAAATCAATTTGTAAATTCGAAAAGAGCACCTCAAAATCTATAAAGTAACCCATTTCCAAAAACTTTCCAGGTAACCCCGTTTTTTTTGAACCTAATAGTTTACATTTAATAATTATTTTAATTATTTAATTTACTTATTACAAAATTCTTAGGCTTTTACCGAACAAAGAGTTTGATTCAGGATGGAAAGAATAATTATGGTCGAACTTGCATCTTTTTATATTCCACAGCCAGAATATCAGTAAGTCTTAATTATTTCAACAAGATATAAATCAGGATACTTAAGTAAATATATTAATGTATAGTATTGTTTATGTGTTGCGTTCGGATGTGCCAGCACATCTCTCTTCTAGGTACTATTTTTAATGTTCTATATCTTTTTTTGCCTATAAATGAATAATGGCCCATAAAAAAGAAACAATCTTTGAATATTTCAACTGACAAAATAAAAAGCGTATAATTCTATGCAGAACAAGAGGCAATAAGCACCCCTAATTTAAGTACATTTGTGATACGATTATGAGCCAAATTGTTTATCAACAAGGCCTAATGTCCACAATAAAGGTATTAACGCCTTGTTCCGTATCATTATCTTACTAATTACAAGTAATTCTTCCCATACCTCAGTCATACCAAGGACTAACGCATTTCAAATGATCACAACCATGCAATTGTTTTGCCTGTTATCATAATTTATACAGAAAATCTCAGTTATTTGAATGAATAATAAATACGCATTGTTCTAGTGTGTACGATGTTTTTACAAGTTTCGTAATTAAGATTACCTACTTAAATGACATAATTGCAATTTTTCTTTGAGGTGAGAATATAAACATGTTTCCTGATTTAAGTAATTCAGGTTTCTAGCACGTATGTCTTAATAAATGATGCCTAGTTATTCCGGCGTATTAATGAAAATAAGAAATGTGATGTCTAATAATAATTTTATTTTTTGTTATTTCAGGTCTACATCAAAATATCCCGTGCTTTCAAATTTTCGTAATTTACGTTTAGGGACTGTAAAGAAAGTAAAAATTAAAATTGGTTTGTCCAAAATCGCATACGTAGCGATTTAAATTGTATTGCGAGATTTGTACATCTATGCAACAATGTTTTGAAATAAATAATCGTTTTGATAATGCGATAAGGATTATCTTCTTTGGACATTGATTGATAACCTTATCAATGCATATTATGTTTAATATTAAATAAACAAAAAAAATTGCTGGTGTTGCCACCCTAAAAACTCACCCTCGGGCCGGTGATGGCGCTCACCGCATGCGCCAGTAGCACAATCTTCCACACGCCGCCTCTCATGCTGCACTCAGACAAGGCAGAATACCATCACAACACAACCACTGTCCAGCGCAAATCGGCGCCCACTACCTATTTTCTATTTTTACCACTGGCAACACTCGCGGCACTTCGAAATTTGAAAATGACAGTTGCGGAATGGCGGTTGTAAAATGGCGGACGCGCGCGGCGACGACTCTGTGGACAGTAGCGCGAGAGACGAGATGCGTTCGGTTTTACCACCCCTACTCCGTTCGCCCCTACTCGGGTTTCGAAAGGATTTTAAACAGATGAAAATCAGTGTTTGGAGTTCCGCACGCTGTGTAACATCATTGAGATGTGATCTTCACATTACCTTTACATTAAATCGAGAATCTATTTTAAACATTATATTTTATTTGGAGAAAATGTTTGATTGAATGTCTTAAAAAATAAATTAAACAATGTATGATTACTGTATCTAATTATTATGTAAGTAATTTAATTTCCTTAAAATTAAGCGGTTCAATGTTTTATTAAAGTTTCATTTCGATATGATTCTCTGACTTCGTATATTTGATTCATTTGTCCAAAGAAGTATAAATATTTTGCAGATTACTTCTATTAGAAATCATTTACTTCAAAACGAACGTAATTATCTACTCAATTCTTTTCCCGATATAAGATCAATGTCAAATACCGTCATTATTAATTCTGCTCACTTTCTATTAACTTTATTTTTTCTCGCTAAACTGAATATATCACTCGTGAAAATCGTCAACAAAAACATACAGAACCATCCCATTCTGCAAATAACTTACCGACAGATATACAACATATTTAACGTAAATTGTCGGACGAATTATTCGTACATTGCTGAAACAAGGTACCTCAGGTCATTACGGAAAGATTCTGCAGACGATCTTTAATAACAATTAAGTAATTAATATCGCATAACGCATATTTTAATGTCGTGTATGTTTCGTCATGGCGCGGCGGCGAGTCGCGGCGTAATGATTCGATACTTCAAAATTATTGTTAATTATGCGGTAATCGAATGAGAAGGCCTATATATCTTTGTGATCTTGTTTGTTGTAGGTTTCGTAATAAGAAGGACTTTTTACTTTTAACTAAATCCTTTGTGATTTTATTTAAATTATATGATATGTCGCTGAAAAAGCTTTGATGTTGTAATTTCATAAAGATGTTTATTTTCAAATTTTTATTTATGAACGGGGCACAGTTTAATTGGTAGTACCTATTATTAGGATTTTACGGCTTAGAAGTCGCACCACGTTTCCTTTCAAACAAATTGCAGAAATGTTGACTTATTACGTTTTCTCAAGAAGAAGATTGAAAAAGATTATCACCCGACTTTGCGCAATTGAGGATTATAGGTATTGGTTACAGCAATGTATAATACAACAATTTTTCTGCGACTGGCTTCATAAAGCATAAAATATGTAAATTTGCGATACGCGCCCTAAATACTAAGTAAAGTTTGAAACATTTCATGTCAAGAAACAAAACTTAAGCATTTTATCAAACACGTTCCGTGGCACGCAGAAAAATCTGCAATAAATTGCAGCAACCGAACCCTTTGCAATCCGATCCGTTTGTAGGAAATCTTATGGTAAAATCATTAATCAGGCGAGATATCTGCATTTTGTAAGCACGTTAACGTACCATGAACACAATGGCCGGTGGGGCTGTTCGCAAAATGTGCTAACCAGTGACGGATTTGGCGGGAAAACGCCATTTTGAAATACGTAGAATCTAAACTACATTTTTTAAATACACAATTAATAATGGTTTCTTAGATTTAAGCGAATGTTACACATTGAAATAAAACGGAAAGTCCGCCCCGTGAGCACGAAAGCTGGAAAGCAATCGAAACGTCGGGAAGTTAAAAAATGTAAAAATTAAACCAAATCACGATAAAATCCGTAAAAATTAGTTTTATTTCAAATATACACAATTAATTCAGAGATTTATTGTTATAATTATGCTGTTTCAAGTAAATAATAGAATACACTCGATGATAGTTACAGTGCAGTCTAAACAGACAAGGCGTACACAAGTGATAATAATTTCTTGCTGGTCATTACAAATATGTCGGCTGGCTCGAAACTAAAACGACACAAGCTCGGATCGCGAAACACATACATGATTTTCTATAGCGGGTTTTTAAGGTATTCAGGTTTCTAGCACGTATGTCTTAATAAATGATGCCTAGTTATTCCGGTGTATTAATGAAAATAAAAAAAATAATGTCTAATAATAATTTTATTTTTTGTTATTTTAGGTCTACATCAAAATATCCCTTGCTTTCAAATTTTCGTAATTTACGTTTAGGGACTGTAAAGAAAGTAAAAATTAAAATTGGTTTGTCCAAAATCGCATACGTAGCGATTTAAATTGTATTGCGAGATTTGTACATCTATGCAACAATGTTTTGAAATAAATAATGTTTTGAAACGTCGGGAAGTTAAAAAATGTAAAAATTAAACCAAATCACGATAAAATCCGTAAAAATTAGTTTTATTTCAAATATACACAATTAATTCAGAGATTTATTGTTATAATTATGCTGTTTCAAGTAAATAATAGAATACACTCGATGATAGTTACAGTGCAGTCTAAACAGACAAGGCGTACACAAGTGATAATAATTTCTTGCTGGTCATTACAAATATGTCGGCTGGCTCGAAACTAAAACGACACAAGCTCGGATCGCGAAACACATACATGATTTTCTATAGCGGGTTTTACAACATCCCACCATCCCCGAAGTATGAATCATTTCGGTTACACCAAACAAACAATGAAAGTTCTGGTTTTTGCAACATTTTGTAATACCTGAATTGAATCATACATCGAAGTGACTGTACTGTATCAGACCATATGCGTCCCACTGCAGGTCACGAGCCTCCTCTACTATCCAGAGTAAGATTGAGAGAGATTAGGCCATATAGTCCACCGCGCTGGACTAGTGCGGGTTGGCGGACTTTACATACCATAGAAATTCTTACAAATCGTTACGGTATGCTGGTTTCCTGACGATGTTTTCCTTCACTGTTACAGTGCGTGGTGATTGACTATCAATACACATGACTCCGAAAAGTCAAAGGTGTGCCCTGGGATTTGAATCCGCGACCACCGTAAACATGTTGGCAGCCGCGTCTGGTCCGTTTACCAACAGGCCACCACGCACTGACTACATCGAAGTGACTAATACAGTAGAATTCATTGTCCAATCTCTGTTTCAAAATTAGAAACATACTATATGTTGGGTTAATTTTATCCGGCAATTATATCGACCCCGAGACACTGTAATGCTTACAAATAATTATTGGACTGCCTCTGTCTATAAGCTAGTTGTGAAACGAGAGTTCGCGAGTTTGATTCCGCACTGAGACGAATGTTTGTGCCCACAATTATTTTTTCGCATCTGGGTGTTGTGAGACCGAAGTCTTTCGCAGGTGCTGATACTTACAACACGATTTGTTTTCTTAACCCTTTTCTTGACAATGTATCTCGTCAGATACAGTCAACTTTAAAAATTCCTAGTTTGGAAAAAATAGTGAATGAAACGAAACATCACATAACAATTTATATTTTATGTGTTTCCGAACTATTTTTTATTTAGCAAGATAATGTTGGTAGTGCCGTTACATTTTAAAATCGAAAATTGTTCGTCGAATCGACACGATCCAACGCAAGAAGGTAAGAATATTGTATTTTTTTTAATTCTGCGTGGATATATTTTATAGAGTTTGATTGTTTTTATATTCCTTACGAAGTAAACATGTGTATAAATTGTATTTTCAAACCAAATGTTAACTATTGTATGAAAAAACGAATCTTGTTTGTGTATGTATCTCAAGGTGCACACTGCCAAGTTATTACAGAATTAGGTACTGCGTGCTATGTATCCCTGAGTGCACACCGCCAAGTTACAACAGAATTAGGTATTACCTGTTATGTATCTCATGGTGCATATTGCCATATTAGGGGAATGTTATGAAATAGTTTTTGCATTTGTCTCTGCTTGCACGGGTGACGATTTATTGCTGTAAATACGTCGTTTATGATCTTGCTCATTGTGCAAAAGTTTTGCTCAGTGGGTGGCTTTAATTAAATTTATGAGAATGCTAGAAATGTAACTAACGGGCCTCTATTTTCTATTTTCGCAAAGAATATTATTATAACAAGTCTGTGTGTATGTTTGGTATTGGTGGTGAATGCTTAATTTCTTTGCAGAATACCATGGAACGAACGCTAAGCCGTGGATATCGAGCGAAAATTTTTTTAGCCTAAGTACCTAAGCCCGGCTGAAAATCTGATTTTAGTGAGACTTCAGATTCAGATAGCGAAATACACTCCGTATCTATAGCAAGGTTGGAGAGCTATTCATCGTCTAGTCCGCCTTCATTACTGTCGTTGTTTGAAAACCTTAATTTATTGTCCGATGAAGAAATTACGCCCGTTCAAGCAGCAGTAACCGATTCTCCACTTTTGGCATCGCCAATTATTCAACAGCCATCACCAATTGTTAAACAGCCATTGACATCCGTTTTGTTAACAAATGTAGCCTCTCCATGTACACCAAACTTATCATCACCTGTAGCGTTGTCGTCCTGATCTAAACGACCAAGGCTTGTAATTACACGCCCAAAGCCTATAGGCCAAAAGCTCTTACAATTCAAGTATATTGATGCACAAAAAGGAGACTTCATTAGAGCGATTAGTTTCTAGACTTCATTAGCTCCTGTTATGCCAAAACCCACACCTTGTGTCAGGTACGATCAGGTTGGACATTTCCCAATAATCAGTGCCAAGGGGAGGTGCAAACTATGCATTAAAGAACAAACTACTGTTATGTGCTCAAAATGCGGCCTGAGACTTTGTCTTCTTGAAATAAAACTATTTTTACGGATTCCATCGCGATTTGGTATAATTTTTACATTTTTAACTTCCCAACGTTTCGATTGCTTTTCAGCTTTCGTGGTCACGGGGCGGACTGATTAATTTTTAAATTTTTTAACTTCCTGACGTATTGATTGCTTTTCTGCTTTCGTGGTCACGGGGCGGACAGACACAGTCAAAAAGCAATCGAAACGTCGGGAAGTTAAAAAATGTAAAAATTAAACCAAATCGCGATAAAATCCGTACAAATAGTTTTATTTCAATGTGTAACATTCGCGTAAATCTAAGAAACCATTATGCAAACTTTGTCTTCTGCCTAATAGAAATTGTTTTTTAATTTTTCATAGCTGACCTCAATAGTTTTTTTAATGGTAGTTATATTATTTTTAAGGTTTTAATGTTTATTTTATAATTTCATATCCATAACTCCGATTATAATTTTTATTTTAGTAATTTGTTGAGTTTTATTTTGAGCATTGTATCCTCTCAGATACATTGGCTTATGTGGGAGAAAGTACAGATACTTGGCAATGTATCTCGTGAGATACATTGTATACCTCCAAAACTGAATACCCAGGATTTTTTTTTTCATTTTTAATATCACCTATACTTGTATTCAAAACAGAATTAAACAAAAAAGAACTAATCTCGTACTTATTTTTTTCTGCCAAGAAGAGGGTTAAGGTACGTTTGTGACTGTTGGGTGCATTTATTTAAAAATTAAGACCTTAGGGTTTGGTAGAAATTGGTCTACTTCAATATGAAAAGAAATTCAGGGTAATACTTTTTAAATGTAAATCAAATGTAAAGAAAAGTTAAAATGTAAATATGCATCGGTTGATTTGCATGCTCCGCACACTCGCGGCACGATGATACTCTGTCACGACATTCAGAACCATTTTATTCCGTTTTACAGTTGATTTTGATAGTTTAGTAAGCTGATAATTATGACTAGCTGGTAGTAGGTATCCGCCCGGATGGCCACGGTAATTTGTTTTGAGTTTGTGTACCTACATAGGTACATATATCTCGTGTCAATCACCGGCCATAATGTTGTCGGCGAGAGATTATTTCACGGAGAATACCTAATCTTATCATCATCGATTATTTCCGTCACTTGCAATTAGTAGACTGTTTGCAAATAAAAATTAATTAAAATTACTGTGAACTTTACTGTACACTTATTGTTTTTGTTTTGTACAGAAATGGCAAAATCACAATATCAATAAAGTCTAACTACTAAATTAAATAAAAAATAAAACGTGTCCCCAACTACAACCCTGGCATCTCTAGAAAAGAATAGAAACATATCTCAAATCATCTAATTGATGTGGTTCAGTTTTACACCATTTAAACGCATTACGTGTTGCAACATGTGATATGTGGCCCGTCACATTTCAACTGATGAATTACTCGCATCCACGGAGTCCAATTAAACATAGACAATCTTAACGTTTCGTGTCTACTGGCTGGCGAAAGATATTGTCTATGATGGAGATAAAAAATATTAATTATTTGCAATTAATTCTTTGTTTGGTGTAGCGTAAAATATGAATTTATTGTTGAAGTACGTTAAAAAAACAATGCAGTATGTCTCTTGAGTCTTGACCTTTGCCAGTTCTATATTTAAAACGTAACTTAAAGTAAGTCAATGGCGGCAAAACTATGCAAGTTAAACATCTAATTACAGTGAAAATATTTGTGAACCATTTATTAAGAAATGCGAGGGCAACAAAATAATATATTTAGATGCTCCGTCGATTAAAATAGGTATGTTGTAATATAAAAAATACTTGAAAGGAACAAGAAACCTAGAAATGAGGATATTATGAAATTAGTTTAATTTTAGATTTGTCTGTTTGATTATATAAATATATAACAATATTATAATCAAGGTTTGAATAGCGGCAGGAATTTGGAGCATATTTTTTCTCTTATTTTATTTAATCGCTGTATATACTTGACATCTTTGTCTTATATAAACCTTTTTTCAAAGGGTTTCTGTTTTGTAAAGGGGTTATTATAAATACGGCTAAGGATCATTAATCGCATGGCGTAATGATCACCATAATAATTAAATTTATAACTTGCTAAAACACACCATATGTTATTTAAAAACATTAAAGTGTGCAATATAGAATACGCAAAGGTAACTTGACCGTAATGCAAAGTAAAAAAATTGCATAAATAATTCTTATGCGAGAAAAAGTACGCGCCATTTAAATTCACACTTGACCGGTTTAACGGACCTTTGACCTAGTTTTGAAACGATTTTACATAGTTTATAGTAATTAAAGCAATATTTACGAAGGCAACTTACTAGTTATATTACAGTTATTAGCAATTTTTATTTTATTGGAATCGGTACGCTTGATGAGACAGACGCACGACTGCCGCTTTTGTTGGAAAAACTAAAAATGTAGCAGTGCACGAGCCTCCTCTTCAATCGAGAGTACGATTGAGAGTACAGTCCACCACGCTGGCCTAGTGCGGATTGGCGGACATTCTTACAAATCGTTATAGTATAAGTTTTCCTCACCGGTATAGTGAAAGAAAGAAAACACATTTATTTGCCACACAATGGTGATGAGTTTTTTTTTATTTATTCTAGCTCGGCACTGTGCCTGCACTGCACCTGATGGTAAACGAGTGAGAGCGTGGTGATTGCCTATCAATACACACATGACTCCGAAAAGTCAGAGGTGTGCCCTGGGTTTTGAACCCGCGATCACCGTGAACATGTTGGCAGCTGCGTCTGGTCCGATTACCTACAGGCACGATACACTCCAAATACGAATCCACATTGGTAATTAATTTATTTACTTATGTTACCCGACATCATTAATAAATTTAACCTCTTTACCTGTAATCAAAATAATGATCACAACCAAAAAAATAACAACAGCTTTGACATTGGCAAAATCTCCGATTCTACGGGGGAGCCATCCTTTAAAGAGAAGAAGAAGCAATGCTTGGCACTGCACTGTGCTCGTCTCTATAAAACAAGACGCATTGAGTCCCCTAACACCCAGTGATCTTCACTCCAAACTATCAATTCATGACATCTATCTATGAGCAACTCTTCAGATGTAATTCTCTGCTCGCTCACGTCATAAGAAAGCCCGCGTGAATGTATTAGCATACGAGGCGGATACGTTTCGTCACCGCTGGCGTAACAACATTAACACAAATAACACATCTCTGTATAGAAATTGTTTTATTATACATGGCTATTGTTTTACTTGGCTAATCTGTTGAGCTTACCTATATTGGTTTTGTATTAGACGGAGAATCGAGGGTCAGAAATTGATATATTGGCGATGTAATAGGTTATTATTTAAATTACCATAATGGGTCTAAAATGATTATGACAACGCTAATCTGTGTTAAAAACCTTTTTAACGTTACAAATGTTTAAGTGGTCCCAAAGATGCTTTTAATTATTTTATTTTTTATTTTTATTTATAATTTTTTATTGTAAACAAAACATAAGAATAACATAGAAATGTAACTTAAATCTAAATATGAGTACAAACGGCGGTCATTAATAATTACTAATTAGTTTGAACTAGTCTTTGAAGACTTAATTTCTACTAAATATAATTCTGCTAGACTTGAAGAAGAAAGGATTGTAAGGCTTTAAACAATACATAAAAGACAAAAGGCTATAAATAGGACATGGGTATCATTTTTTAATGTTTATTTATCACCCATAATCATCTACATATTATAGTATATCGTGTTACGATAACATTGAAAGAGAACGAGAATTTGACAGCCTCCGTGGCGCAGTTGGTTAGACGTCGGCTGTGAAACGAGATGCCGCGGGTTCGATCCACCGAAACAAATATTTGTGTGATCCACAGGTATTTGTTTCGGGTCTGGGTGCTTGTGAGACCGAAAAGTCTCTCGTAGTTTCTGATACCCACGACACAAAACTCGATTTTATTGTGGGATCAGAGCTATGTATGTGACTGCTGGGTGTATTTATTATTTACTTATTTTCTATATCGAATAAACGAATAAAACATTTCCTAAAGATATTGCATGAAACCTTCACAATTCTATAACATTTGCACCGTAAATATCAATCCACATTTCGTGAAGCCTAAAATGCGATAAGGCTGATTCACACGGCGCTTTCGACACGAGCGCCGATGTAGTCATCTTATGTAACCGATGTCAACTGACTTAGCACGGATCCCATAAGTGGGACAGTGACGTGGCTTTTATGGGATTTAGGAATTTATCAATGTGGAGAATCGAGTTGGTGCAAATGTTGATGGTGGTCCTTGAGTAAGGCCTATATTCAACAGGCTTGTTGTAATTGTAGATGATGATATTTATATGGGACATAAATAAGATATTTGTAAGCGTTAAGAATATGAACAGCTAAAAAATAGGAAACTCGTGGGACGTCGAAATAATTTACACGCTTACCGGCTTTTACTGTTTTCTTTCTAATTAATTTCGTTGCGCGGTCAAAATAAGCTATATGGTATCTCTAACAGAGTCACCAAGCTTCAATGCTCGGTGGCAATTCGTGCCGCCTCCATGTTGATACTGGCTGACAAGAGCCTTATTGATTGCCGAAAAATCCTAATTAATAAAATTACCTAAACAATTTTTAACAAACTCCTTCTTTCAGGGATTAGCATCACTGCTCTCAAACAATACAGCCATATCGATTAACAATTTACTATAGTTACGTATGTCAATATGCAGTGCATGTGTATTCAGTACTGACATACCGGTAGTAGCGAAAACCGGTGTCGCAAGTTAAATTGTGCTTGTGTAAGAGCACGCGTGCTAAATCGTTGAGATTGACAGGACCAATGCACATATCATGACGGAAGTGTTCAACCTTCACTTTAATTTTAATGATATTTTAAACCGATAAAATAGAACACAAAAGTTGTCGATGACATAAAGTTTTTCGGAACAAGGCATTTACACAAAGTGGTTTTACATACTTACGATTCATACTCAGGACTTCGCGATTCACAACCCATACACGCTGCACTACTATATGCATAAACGCGATAATATTGTTGATTATGGTTTTACATATTTTCTAAGTAATGTCCAGCATTGGATCGACGTGCGCTAATGATTAAAATTGAAATATTATTCAAATCATTAAATGCCTCCTAGGACCCAACACACCGCGTGTTATATAATAGCTGTCTTCTCTGGCTGTAAATGTCTTTATGCGAGGTTATTAACCTCTTTAGTTCATTATTTTTTCACCCGCTTTATTAGGGAGGGAAGTGGACAATAATTTATTTCCAAATACTCTTATTAATTTAACTTTTTGATTGATTACGTTGCGGGTTAAAGACAAGTTAAACATCCCAGGAGACTCGCTGAGCTTCAATGCTCAGTGTCATTATAATGCGTGCCACTGTTGATCCTGGCTTACAGGAGTTGCAGTGGCGGGTGTGAGCGCGGGACAGTCTCCAAAAAAGCTGTCTTCTCATCGTATTCAGGCTATTTTAATATCAATTTATAACCTTTCTTAAAAAATAAATAAACAAATCATGCAACCAAAATTACATACACATATATGTCGGTCAACGCGAATGCATAAACAGTAAAAATACAGTCAACTTGTGCCCTTACAAGTCTTAAAATAATGTAGTTAATTTAGTTCAGTAAATCAGGAAATAATATTACGTAAACACATGTTTCGTTCAATCTGAATTATTTTTAAACCAATAAGCCATTTCCTTTCGGCCTACAATTTCGTAATTCGGCACAAACCATTTACCGAAAAGACAATATTTAACGACCGCTTGTTGTTATTACTGTATACTTAACTGGTATAACGTAATATTTAATAACTGCTTTTCAAAGATGGTTCTTTGAAGCACAAAGACATAATGGTAGTTTATGGTATTGTTCTGCTAACCCAAACTTTAAGGAGTGATGGTTGTGCCAATTATGAAATATCTTGCGACTTACGAAAATTAATTGTTTACTTACTTGACAGCCACTGTAGCGCAGGTGGTTGAGAGCAGACTATGATACGGAAAACAGCAAGTTCGATCCCCGAAGACAAATGTCTGAAAAACTCACTAATATTAACTTAATATTCGTTACGGGTGTGGGTGTTGTGAAATTAAAAAGAGCTTTATAGTTCCAAATACCCGCGACACAAGACTAGATAGATAGATCTTTCTGTGGGATCAGACCTAAGTGTTATTTTGGGTGTTATCTATTTGATATATTAAATGATAGATTGACGAGTTAAATGTGGAATAATGACTAACGGCCTTATTCATAGACAGATTTAAAACCTATTTTTGTTATAGAATGTTTTGTCCCTTTCGAACGACTTTTGAATTAAAATTTGAGCGAAGGACACAAAAAATTCGATAACAAAAATAGATTTTATAACTGTCTATGAATAAGACCGTTCTAAGTTAGTTAAAATTGACTATAAAATCTCCGTAAAAAAATATATTTAAGTAATAAAGAAAAATCTAATAGCACTGTTTCTAAAACAACTCCAACCAAGGTTTTAAATAAACTAATTTCAGGAAATAAGCTCTATTATCAATCGAATAAAATATATTTCGTTTACTCCACGTTGACGTGAAATATTCATTTGATTCTCCATCAAATCGGATCCGCTACCCAGAAACTGCTGCCCTCTGTTTATCGTAACACCGCATTGGTTCTATAATGAGGAATAAATTGATTTCCATGATGGTTTTCGTCACGAACGTTTCATTGCAGATGGAAAAATTTGCAGAACTATTGACAAATAGGCTTACAAAAAGGCTTTAGCGCAAGAATTCATTAACAACTGTGCCTTTTGGAGCAATGTTCGATGTACACGTTTATATGGGACAATTTTATTCTGATAGCGTGGGAAATATTGTATATCGCAGGAAACAGCTATAGAAATACATTAAATACACACGCAAAAGTCACATACATAGTCCTGAGTCCACGCTAAGATCGAGTCTAGTGTCGTGGGTATCACGAACTACGAGAGACTTTTCGGTCTCACAAACACCCGGACCAAACAAATACCTGTGGTTCACACAAACATTAGTCTAGGTGCGGGAATCTAAGAGGCCTCTTGTGTCACAATGGCGTGTAACCAACTGCGCCACGGAGGCTGTCGACATGTACATTATATTCAGCTGGTGCTCTAACATTCGTGTCCATTCGGATAGTGGACGCCGTAAACCATGGTGATAGTCAAATATTCCCGCCAAACAGCAGTGTAAATGCACTGTTGTGTTCCGATTTGAAGGACATTGTAGCCAGAGCAACTACTCGACATAATGAGACTTAACATCTTATGTCTCAGGATGCTCAAGCTTTGCTTTGTAATTCATGGTGTTGTTTGGTTTTGCTGTCCATGAGCGGTCGTATCGCTTACCATCAGGCGAATGGGATGCTCGTTATTTAAAGCAATATATACTGCCTCGGTAGCGTACTTGTATTACGGTACGGTTACAAAGCAGAGGTCTCGGGTTCGAATCCCGGGTCGGGCAAAGTAATATTGGATTTTTCTATTCATTATCAGCCCGGAGTCAGGAATTTGTGCCCGATATGGCGATAGGCTCGCCCCCTATCACATCGTGGGACGGAACATGCAAGGCGAAATGTGGGTGTCCTGGTGGCGCCTCTGCCTACCCCTTCGGGGATAAAGGCGTGAGTTTATATATGTATGTATGTATACGCAACTGTAACGTGTTCCGGGTTCAATGTCTATAGAGTAATATAGAGTATGTATGTCTGTGTATAGAGTTTCAGTAGGTCGACATAATTACATGGGAGAGATAATCATTTAGTCTATTTCGATCGCATTGTACTTGCCTTCGGATTTGGTTCCAGTATAAATACTTCACACCTCTAGAGTTAGACCGTTTAAACCCAAAACGCGTGTGTCACAATCAATTTTCCACCATACGGAATTAACAATCTAGGCGTAAAGAAATTTCCTACCAGGGAGCATCGGCAAGGTTCCCTAGACTCGAGGTGCGGCCTCACCTGGCCTCAGCCAAGCATCTTCGAAGCGTGGTAAGAAATCACGTTATTCAGCTTTCTCGCAGTTTTGACAAGGTCGTTGTGAAAGTGCGGCGGTCAGCGATGACCCCGACATCTGCAACACAAATAGAAGAGATGAAATAAACTAATATGTTTAATGTTGGTACATCTGTTGCAAATTTAATTTTATGTGAAATTTAGTACCAATTTTGTATTTTGATTTGCAATTATTTTATGTTGTAAAAATTGGTAGTTAATTCTGATTATTGCGCACATTATAATTTATTTAGAAGACGGTCTACCAAACCGCTCCGGACTATTTATTGTGATGATCGGTGGACAACGATCTCTAAGTCATACAGGAGGCTCGGGTCTAACACTGGTAGGTACCAAGCCAATTCCTATAGGTATATAAACTGGTATAGTAGGACGTATGATAGTAACATACTGCGATAAAGTGAATTGTAATCCAAAATACTGATAAAGTAGATTTTTTGACCTGGGAAACAAACCTAGGTCTGGTACGTAGCCCACTCTAACAACTGTTACATCAATGAGGCAATGTTGGGATATCATATATTTTATAACATCCTAAAACTCGTAAATATTAAAGACGGCTTAAAAACAACTGGCACAGTGAAAGGGATCCGATGAAAAAGAAACAAATCCATACATGGAATTAAGCTGTCATATCCTGATGCATTCTTCGAGAAGCTTCTACACATATCTAGGCCAGGTCATAGCAAGCCATGTTTGTGTAATGTAAAGTGATTACAACAACTTAATATTGATAAAATGTATTATAATACGTGTTTATATTATTTTAATGTCCCATAAAATGTTTAGGTTAACTATCAAATTAATTTATATGTTTAACAATAAATTGGTGAAGAAATTCCCTGTTTATGTTGCACATATTTTTGTTTGAATACGCAACAATGGTTTTCTCGATTTGGCAAATATTAATATTTAAAAGATTAAGGGCCTTGTTCACCATCTTCAAGTAAATCGTTGATTAGGCTAATCATCAGTAAAAGTCATGCGTAACATCATGTGTCGATTTCACCATGCTCCAGTAATACTAATCCTATGATTACATTAATAAGTAACTTACTGGCTGCATCGTCTGCCGATTAACGTATTTACTTAATGGTTATAATAAGGATAAAATCTCAACCTCCTTTTTTATTTTTTAAGAAAAAAACACGTTGGCACTTTAGCGGGAGGCAGGGCTAGGAACATTTGACACAATATTGAACGAATGATTCGTTCAATTTCTTATGTCATTCACTTAACCAGCACTTTACTTTATTTTCACTTGTGAAATCGACGGAAGATACTCTGCACATTTTCTTGTCAAATAACGTCAATCAAAAAGTAAGTAATCAACGGTTTACTTGAAGATGGTGAACGAGGCCCTAAGAATACAACCGCTTTATGTATAATGTATTGTCCAATGTCTGTTTTAAAAATATTATTTAATTTTTTTAACATCTGCCTATGATTTTGTCGGTTTCCCAAATATATTTTGTCACTTTACTGAATAAATGATATAGCATAATAAGTGACAAAGACGCAACCACAGGAAAATTTCGCAAAACGCGTTTTAATGGGGTATTTTACTATAAGAAAGAAAAAATCTAAAAACTATAATCTATATATATAAAAGAGGAACCTGATTGACTGACCTATCAACGCACAGCCGAAACTACTGGACCTAGGAACTTGAAATTTTACACAGGGATTTCTATTGTGACGGAGGGTAGCACTAAGAAGGGATTTTGGGAAATTCTACCCCTAAGGGGGTGAAAAGGGTTAAAAACTGTTGTATGGAAAATCTAAACCATTGAAGTTACAATTCTCAAACTTGGTAGTTTAATAACTCATTTAATAAAATACATAATTGCATACTTTATTTGTCTTAAAATTAACATTAAAGGGGTTAAAATAAGGGTTGAAATGTTTAGAAACTGGATGATTTCCTTCCTACCCGATCAACGCACAGCCGAATCTACTGGAGCTATAAACGTGAAATTTTACATAGAGGTTTCTATTGTGACGTAGGGTAGCACTAAGGAAGGATTTTTGGAAATTCGACCCCTAAGGGGGTGAAAAGGGTAAAATACTGGTGTATGGAAAACCGAAACCCTTGAAGTTGCAGATATCAATCTTGACTTTTTAGTTACTCATCTAGAAATAAGAAGAACTGCATACTCTTTTTTCTTATAATTAACCCTAAAGGGGTGAAAATAAGGGTTGAAGTATTGTAAAACCGAACTGCTGGATCAACGCACAGCCGAAACTACTGAAGCTAAGAACTTGAAATTTTACACATGGGTTTCGATTGTGACGTAGGGTGGCACTAAGGATGGATTTTTGGATATTCATCCCCTAAAGGCGTGTAAAGGGTTAAAAACTGATATAGGGAAAATTTAAACCGTTAAAGTTACAATTGTCAAACTTGGCACTTAAGTTATTCATTCTAAGACAAAAATAATTGCATATATTGTTTATGTAAAATTAACCCTAAAGGGACGTAAATAAGGGTTGAAGTTTTGTAGAACCGAACTGCCGGATCAACGCACAGCCGAAACTACTTAAGCTAGGAACTTGAAATTTTACACAGGGATTTCTTTTATAACGTAGGGTAGCACTAAGGAAGGATTTTTGGAAATTCAATCCCTAAGGGGATGAAAAGGGTAAAATAAATTTGTATGGAAAACCGCAACCGTTGAAGTTGGAGATTTCAAACTTGACACTATAATTACACATCTAAAATCAAAAATAAGTGCGTACTCTGTTTACTTAAATTTAACCCTAAAGGAGTAAAAATAAGGTTGAAAAATTTGTATAGAAAATAAAACTGCTGAAGTTATTCTTATGAATATTTAACTTTTGTCCCTTTCGAACGACATTTCAATTCAGTTTGAGCGAGAAAACAAACATTCGATACCTAAAATAGGTTTTAAGACTGTATATGATTAAGGGTGTTTATGTATTGATCCGATTGGTCTCAAAATCGATCTGAGTTCCGATAATCTAAATTTGTATTCAGAATTGAAAATGGCCAACATTTTCATTTTGAACTTTTTATTTATTGTTCCGATGAGTCTCTGAATCAATAACTGACGGACCCATTGATCCGATAATCTAAATTCAGAGTCAGAATTGGAAATAGAAATGCTGCACGTTGACTTTAGTTAAAAGTTTACGTAGAGGTTACAATGCAATAGTTTTATCGATATATCGTCTATTTTATCTTAAACACGCAGACGAAGTTGCGGGCAAATGCTAGTTTTACTATAAGAAAGAAAAAATCTAAAAACTATAAATGTATATAGTGGAGCATTAAGCAATAAGTATATGTTAATTTCAGTTTTTATTTCCAAGGAATACATTTTATAATTCGTTTTGAAAATTTCCATTTTTTTATCTGTCCTAAAAAAATGTGAAACGGCTGCCGCCATGATGGATAACGATTCTACGTCATTCCGCGAGTAGAATACCCTCCGGTGTCCAAGAGCTCATATTAACACAGGTTGTTTACTGGTTGAGTGACGTATCATTTTAAAGGAACATGGCGCCTAGCGTTTTCACATATTTGCGCGCATAAATTTAAAATTCAAATTTTAAATGGATTTTTATTGGACTTACCGAGCGAATAAATATTTGATATTTTTTTAAATAGTTTGTCTTATTCTTAGGAGCAACTTAAAAGACTTTTTGAAAATGGGTAGAATACCCCATTGCCAAATATCCACTACATAAGATTTTTACAAATGGCTTCGTTTTTTCAAAGCCTACGTGAGACCTCGTGTCTCTGATTTCAGTTGATACTACTGTAGTAATAGAACTAATAAAGGTTTAAGACATTTATTTCTCCATAAGAATTACATTCACTTAACTAGAGAAATACAATATATCTACTTACTGTTAGGAACAACATAAATGTTTTAAAAGGTAATACACAATTTGTACGTTTTTAGAAAACGGTGTGACGTTCTGTAGAACTAATAATTTAGAAGGGAAGTTCATAAAGATGTAGAAATTTTTATATACACACATAAACTCACGCCTTTATCCCAGAAGGGGTAGGCAGGGGTAGGGTAGGCAGAGGCGCCACCAGGACACCCACATTTCGCCTTGTATGTTCCTTCCCATGATGTGATAGGGGGCGAGTCTATCGCTATATCGGGCACAGATTCCTGACTCCGGGTTGATAATGAATAGAAAAACCCAATATCACTTTACCCGACCCGACTTCGAACCCGAGACCTCAGCTATGTAGTCGTACCGTTGTTCAACTAAGCCACCGAGGTAGTCAAATTTTTTTACAATATGTGAATTATACCCAGGGATATCGAAACCACGTCAATTTAAGCTAAATCAAGTCCTGTGAAACAACCGTGCGACATCCTTTTTGGATTTGTTTGATACAGGCTCAAACAAATCCAAAATTAACTATTAAGAGGAAAAGTCCAAATAAGGCTGTAAAAGTTTCAAAGTTGTCTTTATTTTGCTTTCTCAACAAATTGATACATTGTAGTATCATCAATCAATTTGGTAACAACGCAGCGGTTAGAGCAATTGCCCCAAAAAATTGGCAGTAAATTGCGAATATAAATTGACAGCCTCCGTGGCGCAGTTGGTTAGACGCCGGCTGTGAAACGAGAGGCCGCGGGTTCGATCCCCGCACCGAGACCAATGTTTGTGTGATCCAATGGTATTTGTTTCGGGTCTGGGTGTTTGTGAGACCGAAAAGTCTCTCGTAGTTCCTGATACCCACGACATAAGACTCGATCTTAGTGTGAGGTCAGGACAATGTATGTGACTGCTGGGTGTGTTTATTATTGTTATTTAATATGAATAATAATGTTCTTCGATTACCCATGATAAATTTTACCTGTAAGATCAAAACAAATTGATCATCCACTTATATCAATGTCCACAAAGTTGCTTAGATAGTTGTGGAAACTTATACCAAGTATATTTTTCTTTTTCATTAACTAGTTTGCTGAGACCAGCAGACGACGTGGAATGCCACTCACAGCTATTATTAATCACAGCATGACTGCAACGCGATCGTCACATCCAGACATTGCATCTTGGCTCACTCATTATCAGCCACAGCCTACAATATCGTTCAAACTGGACACAACAGTGCAGTACCTACATACTGCTGCTTGGCGGCAGAAATAGACAAAGTGGTGACATGAGACATCTTCGATAACTGCTCCAATACGAAAAACGAGTAGATATACTCTATAGTGGAGAAACCTTAAAATTCACTAACTTGAGAAATCTTATACTGGAGAAAACGGGAACGTACTTTAGGCGTTTTGTTTCCTTTGATCAGCCATTTCATTGTAAACAACATTGTCATATTTTCGGACAATGTGATTGATTGATTGTAAATCGTTTGAACCAAGTAAATAAACGGGCAGAATAAAACTAAGACGTCGCAAATCGAATGGAACTAATGGATTTTCACGCTGTTTCGTTTATTTTGGGTACAACTTTGCTAGATGTCATATTGTTGTAATGTTGCGTTTTTAGGTCGCTGGTAATGATTGTTAGAATACTTTATCATTCACTGCTGAACAGTGAAAATAGGCCTGCCCGAAGTACTCTTACATCGACATGTTGGAAGCAGCCTACATACAGCACTTTCCTGAATCTTGCAACGTTTGTTCGTGCAGTTATAAACATGCATTTATTTTTCGCCACCTTTGCGATAGTTTAATCTATCTTCAATATATAATAGTATATATTATATTCATTTCGCAATATCCTTTGGATTTTCTTTATTGTACACCGCCACCTACTTCTGATACTATCCATACAAAGGTTGTCTGGAAGAGATCGCTTTAAGCGATAAGACCGCCCATTGTAATACCATAAGTTGTTGTATTTTGTGTGATTTTGTATACATATATTATATTTGGTTTACAATAAAATATTGTATTGTATTGTATTGTATTGTATTGTATTGTATTCGTACGTCCTTTTTTCTATAAATAAAACTAGAAGGAACAGTTTAATTAACACGTTTTTTATACGGACCACACGATTAAGTCTCGTAGAATATTTCACACATTAATTAAAACATCAATTTACATGACAATATAATCGGTTTCTTTAATCGATGGTGTGCCAAGTCTTACATATTTTAACACGATACTGTAGAGAAATATTCAGTGCAGCGTGATTATTGAGCAAGACTGCGGTGAGACTTGCGACAGCACATCAGCATTCTCTTTATTAACAAATCATATTAGAAAGTGTTATAATGGATAGCATTAAAATATTAATTTTAATAACGCCACACGAGGCGATTAGGATCGATTGTGAAGGAGGTTACTCGATTGCAGATTACGATCATCGATTTCATTGAGCATTTATCGCGGTCGATTATCTTTGTTTGCGTTGGAATTATTTGCAATTGATTTTTCATAACTGACTAATGATAGAGCTTGTACCTACAAACACTCATAAGACCAGACACTTCGTAATATTACTTTTGCGATTGATATTTTTGCAAGCGCGAAGTCCATTACTATATTTTTGGAAAGGTTTTAAATTAAAAGACAAATTTTAAATTAGTTACACATTGAAACTGCGGATCAACAGTCACAACGAAAAATATTGAAGAGAAAATATTTTGAATAAGGCGTTATATTCTAATTGTATTGACTTGGTGAAATTCGTAGCGAAAGCGAACCCTGTTTTGTTGCCAGTTTAAAATTATTCGCATAAATGCAATCCTTGCGTTAGACATGCGACGACGGTAGAATTTCTAACATCAATTAACTTTTACCCTATTTGGGTGCATAGGAAAGGCGTAAGAACTATACGTATAGGTATTGAAAAGCAGCCTCCGTGGCGCAGTTGGTTAGACGCCGACTGTGAAACGAGAGGCCGCGGGTTCGAACCCAGTACCGAGACAAATGTTTGTGAAGCCACAAGTATTTGTGCAAGGTGGGTGTTTGCGAGACCGAAAATTCTCTCGTAGTTTCTGATACCCACTACACAACATTTAATTGATCTTACTGTGGGGTGAGGACTATGTATGTGAATGTTGGGTGTACTTATTTATTTATCCACTAGCACATCCCCAAAAAAAAAACACAAGCCAAGAACGATGTAACTTTAGCAGTGATTTTTAATAAAACAAAAATGTTGACTAGTTTAGACATCATGAAAATCAAAAAAAACTATACATTATATGGTAGTTCCAAAATTTCATAATCAGATGTCAGCTACACCGCGTAATACGTAAAACGTAAATGATATTATGAAAATCTTCATTTAAGGACACAGAATAAATAGTTATAATTTGATATTGTTTGTCGAGGTAGACAGTGTATGCCTTGACAAAGGATATCAAATCAGCTCATCACTGTATGCTAGATATTAAAAGGACGTGACACTGAGGCCAGAGTAGATAAATAAATATACAAAACATTCACAAACATAGTCCTGACCCCACACTAAGATCGAGCCTTGTGTCGTGGGTATCAGAAACTACGAGAGACTTTGCGGTCTCACAAACACACACACACCCAAACAAATACTTCTGGTTTACACAAACATTTGTCTTGGTGCGGGGATCGAAACCGCAGCCTCTTGTTTTACAGCCAGCGTTTAACCTACTGAGCTACGGAGGCTGTCGAAGGCAGCGAGGAGAGTGACAACAGTCTGAAGAGAGTGTCGATAACAGAAGGGTGGAGTGTAAAGAATATTAACCCCTCAGACAAGTTACCAACGAAATAAAATTCGACAGCAAAAAAATCACTTTCGGGCAATTGGATTGATATTCGTTTTGGCATGAACTAACAAACTGGCTTAGTCACATAGTTCTATTACATACAATATCCGTTTTATCACAAGAAAAATCCTTAAAAAAAACAGCGTACTGTGCTTACGGAAAAATCAAACTTGTATGCAAATTATTATTTTAAAATATCGTTTACGGCACCTGTTCGTGCTGTAGGCAATATTAAAAATAAACATATCGATGCATGAAAAGCAAATTAAACCGTGACCACGCAATAAACAAACATTTATAACGCTTTCTTTATAGTTATACGGGTAGTAGCTGTGTCATGGTGTTGCTGTGAGAGCATTCTTAAAGTAGGGTTATTACTTGTGAGTTCAACATTTTTATTGTATAGCCCAGTGAAATAAGGCTTTCGGACTTCCGAATGAATGATAATAAACTAGAAAATGGTATAAATTTTTATTTTGGTATTCTAAACAGTGTTTCAAAAATCTCATAAAATCTCAGCGCCGCGTCGCGAGATATCAAAGGTTCCAAAAATCTGTTTGTTGTAAATGCGAGATATTGTTTTCATGCTATTTGCATCTATTACAAAATTGTAGATTAACCGTTTTTGAGAGAGAGCGCGTAGAGCGCGGGGCGCTCAGGCATACATAGCACAATACAAGGTGAACCGAGAGTCTCGATAAGAATATGAAGTTATTAAAAACAATATTATTGGTGGTTTGCGAAACTTTATTATCTGAGGGCAGTGTTAAAATCCCTTGGATGTAATGGGTAGTGGATAATAATCGTCATCAAATGATCCGTTCGCTCCTATATCATGTAATGCAACACACTTAGGACTGACTAAGCATATATTCCACCTGTCATCATCTTAGTAATTATTGTTAGATTGCTTTATTCTCCAGACGTAGTAATAGTAAATAAAATAATGTTTCGTAACGTGGCAACCTTGGTTACAGCACTTGTATTAAAAGTGAAGAGAGGTGGATTGAGCGCTCATACGAGCAACACTTATCCAGCGGACATTCGCACCGTATTTTATCCTATTGTTCGCGTTTCTTTTATAGAAATGTTAGCATGCAAATGTCGTTTCGACGTGTCAATATCCAATTGTTTGTATATCACATAATTTGCATTTGAATAGTCACACCATTATAATGAACTACTTACTTTCTTAGTAACAATTGCTCCAGCTCCGATTTTAAAAAAGGTTAATAAAAAGTTTGCACTACGTTGCAAATAATCGCGTGCAGTGTGAAACTTAATTTGTCTGGTCATTTCAGTTTATTCAAGCTTATTAAGATGGTTTTTGATAATGGTTTCTTTGATTTACGCAAATGTTACACATTGAAATAAACCAATATTTACGGATTTTATCGCGATTTGGTTAGTTTTTTACATTTTTTACGTTTCGATTGCTTTACACCTTTCGTGGTCACGGGGCGGACTGAGGTATTAGTCATCCGCTCAGTGACATCACTGTTAATAACAGTTTATAACAAATCGCGATAAAATCCGTAAAAATTAGTTTTATTTCAATGGTTTTTGATACTTACTCTGTTGTAGCTTAGAGAGTGTCGATCAGATAATTTTAATTAGACACAATTTTGTCTTCTGCGGATTGAAATTGGCAATAATCCTTGCTGTCTGCAAGAACTCAGAACATCTGAAGACTGGTATTTCTGTAGCTAACCTGTTAATATAAAATACAAGGGAGAAGGTAACCGAAAGCATTTAACCTTCGGAAAAATATGTCAACTTGAACCATCAGATTCAGAATTAACAAACGCAAGATCGAAATCTATCAGCGTATAAAATGGAATGTCAGTTGAATTTCAATGAGTTAGGCAACGAACTGGTCTAGAAATTCCTCTATTATTACCTGTTAAAGTTTAATACTATTTTAGTACCTAGGCGTGCCACGGCCAGTAACTGTATGGGCGTAACTGTAATTCATTAATTGGTATTGCTGATCAAGGGAACGTTATACAAATTCTGATATAAATATTGTAGTACAAAGTTTTCGTATAAGATCTGCAGGTTGTAGAAATTGTTCATTGACTACGCCTCCAAGGGCACTCTAAGGGTTGCAGACTGATTATACTATTTTAACTTGAAATTTACTCTATACAATTGACAAAATTTTTGACAGCCTCCGTGGCGCAGTTGGTTAGCAGCCGGCTGTGAATCGTGAGGCCGCGGGTTCGATCCCCGCACCGTGACCAATGTTTGTGTGAACTATATGAATTTGTTTCGGGTCTGGGTGTTTGTGAGACCGAAAAGTCTCTCGTAGTTTCTGATACCCACAACACAAGTGTGGGGTCAGGACTATGTATGTGACTGTTGGGTGTATTTATTTTAGTAATTAATTTATTTATTATCTTTACGGATTTTTGCGTCGTTTGGGATACTTTACACCTAATCCACTTTATATCAGACATATTGTATCGATTTCATCTAGTCGATACTTATTGACTACTTTAAAATCGCCTTGCGTATCTATTTCATTGATCTTCTAAAAAAAATATAATTTTAACATGTTTTAGGTAATCGGTACAAAGATCATCTTATAAAAACAACATTAAAATGGCGAACTTTATAGTCGATTATTGCGTAAAGGTGAATGCCATAATATACGGCCAATTCATAGCGCACATTAAAAGGTCTAGTTAATAATTTATTTAACTTTTACCTATTATGTCATAGGGAAACTTGTTTTGTATTAAAATATAATATGCATATTAATCATCAGTTTTATTACGATTACCTGGTATCTTAATTTTGATTTATGTAAATATTATTCACAGGTTGTTTAGCGGTGTCTTAGAAAAATTTCCTGAGCCTATAACCGATGGATTTGTTTTGATTTATATTAGAAATTCATATACCTCTATATTACTTCCTGTTCGCAAAGGCACCGTATACCCAGGCTCCTTTACCTGAGATCAACAAAAGGGTACTTAAATGTATAGCAACATTGGAGCTATATTACAACTAATTCTATTGCATCTAAGGGGCAAGAAAATCAAAACTTAAGAGAAATCTCAACCCAAATTAATAAATAAAATACAAACGGCCCTATACAAAACAGTTATAAACCTATTTTATTTATTGAATGTTTTGTCTTCTTTACAAAAGACTGAATTCAAAAGTCGTTCGAATAGGACAAAACATTCAATAACTAAAATCGGTTGTAAATCTATCTATAAATATTAAATAAGGACGTAAATATTTCTCTGGTATATACAATGTTGAAGGTAGTTGAAAAAATAAAATAAAATTGAAATTGAGGATATTTTCGTTTCTTCACGTAAAACAGTTAAAATTTACTATACAACACAGCAACAATATGCCTTAAGCAAATGTATAGCATCATTCCTATCATTTGGATTTCGTTTAAGTCCATTACTTGCCGACATCGAGTCATTAGCCATGTAATTGCTACGGGTTTATGTAATGAGTTATCACATCCTCCATGTTGGTCTTTATTACGTGGAAAGTACTTAAATAGACACGGCCCTAGAATGCGTTGACTTCTTAGAGATGCTACTGTGGTATGTCGAATTACGATTGGTTTTTAAGATTTCATGAAGTAATACACGTATCTAATTTAATTAGGCCATAGGAATTTGAAGAAGTATGATACAGTATCCAACAATAATTTATTTTTACAATACGATATGAATATTAACGACACAGCTAAACAAGATGTAGTGGAATTATAAAAATATGTAACCACGTTATATGTTAAATCATATGACTGTAATAAAAATAATGTGGAATTTACTTACTTTGTCATTTTTGTATGCAAATGTAGCATCCACTTGCCACTTATCAGTGATCACACACCGAAGCTTACTAAATGATTACTTATTATCAATGTAATAATTTACTTATAAATAGCACTAATGTTGAGTTTCTCCCGTACGGCCATCCATGTATTACCGAAATTACCTATTTCTACTTACAGACTACTGCTAGATGGTATTATAAAATGACAAATCGGCGGTACCTACCTGTCAGTCCCTTGTTTTGCGACCTACCACCAATAAAATTGCCCATAAGTATTTACTAATGCCTTCATAACGCAACAAGCGGAGCCTACAAGTTGAATAACATTAGATAGGATCGCGTCATGCTATTGTGGTAACGTAATTCCATGGGGTTTTGTTCGCTTTATCAAACATCGATTCAATTTGACAAGAAATATTCTCTCAGCATTTTTGTATACAGGCTTTCGATTGTATTTGTTTGTATGCAGAATATCAGTTTTATAATACACGTGTAAGTGGGAGGCTTAACAATACTTGTCTGTCCACGACCTGCGCTACGCTAGCGTAGTGGACTAAGGGACCGAGGGGGAGGAGTAGATCTTTTGTAGGTTTAAAAAAAGAGATTTATGGCCACATGGGTTCTACCAAGTCAGGTCTTACAGAAAGCAGATAAGGTAAAGATCTAAAACCAGCGGTAATTAACAGCCTATCTAGTATTTTATGCTTTATTGGTCAGTAAACGTAAACGCAATCAACTTATATAAAAAATACAACTATACATATATTCACCCTTCAGGTGTCCCGGTGTTGCCAGCTAACTTTTGACAGTGGAGAACAATTGGAGAACAATGGGCAACGTCATCAAATTTTTGACAGCGAGCCCGAAATGAGCTCTTGGACACCTGAAGTAATAACAAACCTTTCTGTCGCGGCTGCTGACGCTGTTTGACCATGATGACAACTGTAATATTAGATGATTACAAGGCCGGCCATGAATTAGGACATAAAACAACACAACATTTGGAAGAACTTTAATAATTCAGTTTGAACAAATATTACCCATAGATACACAGATACATGTAACAAACGTTACTCTAACATCTAGTTTTATGAAAATCACAAACACATGTTTTTTCTAAATTAACTAATTCACGTAAAGGATCCTTATTCAATTCACTGTTTGGCTTCGCCTAGACTACTCGAGTATATACAATGAATTAACAAATTTACAATTACTAATGATAATTACGCCTTACCGTTCGGTATTTATCGCCTCCTAGTCTTCAAAATAATAACATTCGATGTATTAATTAGCCCTAAGCGATAACCAAACAAATCAAAACATACTTGAAATAAGTTGTAGTTGTCATGGCACCAGTGATGGACAGTGCTTTTGTTTTTTAAGATATTTTTTAAAACGCCTTAATCCGTGTGCTTTTAAATATGTTTTTTTTTAATTTTCCTTGAGATGTTTGAACTACTAACGGAGTGACCTCCTTGGTCCTTTACTATAGCACGAAATGGGTGCGGAGAAACGCAGGCGACACACTGAAGTGGCATTTAGTCCACTCCCAGCGACGTTTTCAATTTTGAATTAATTTATAATTTTACTTTAATTTCTTCATTCAAATAGCTGGTGACTTCTATAAGAATATTTGTACCGATCGACCATAAAAACCAACGAAACATTTACCTTAAAAACTACTTATAAAAAAATCATTTTTGGAATAACACAAGTCTTTACAATTAATTTGAGATTTCACTTACATTAACGAGAATTTTAGGAACTAAACACAGTTAATGACTGGGGACGCGTAATACCCAAACCCTAGATTACCTAACACAGAATCCAATTACCTAGATACATAGATATAACGATAGAAGATCTAACTACAGCGTTTTATCGACAACCAACGAGAAACGCCGTGTATGATTGTACCCTAAGTTACATAAAAATTATGTATTAAATATTTTGATAAATCCTTTTGCAATCATTCCTTTATACAAATGAATGCAAAAAGTTCGACGCCTAAACATTTAATGTTTTACAAAATTCTACAATAATGACTAGAACATTTAGATTAGATACCCGATTTTCTATACAGACACTAGCTAAAAGCTCCTATGCTCACGCTTTACGCTGCGTTTAAAAACACGCTGCGTGTAAATTCGTGTATGGAGCTGAATGAAAAGTTTGATGTTAAGTTGGAATGTGAAGAATTATTATTAAGTGCTTTTAACATAAGAAATGGACTTTTTAATGAACAATGCAAATTAAGAGTCACATTTTATAAGACACATTCTTATTTTCCTATGAAAATTCTAAGACGGTATTTAAATAAGTAAAGAATAGCATTTGCATATTGTTAAATAAAAATACAAAATGACACGAAAAGCGAGCACAACTGTAATGCTATTATTTTAATGGGATGAATGTATAAATGATTTGAAAATAGTCGACGGCTTGCAAAAGAATTAAAAATATTTTTCTAGAAACGTTTACAATTTTAATAATATTTTTCTAATCCGTATAATTATTTTGTGATATGAAGATAGACGTATACCATCTTGTACTATGTTTCAGTCGATATCATGATTTCTTATTACAAATTATCGTGAAATTAACTAACCTATTAAAAAGAAATACATTTTTGTGAAATATAATTAAAAACTAATTAGACATGACTGTACTTTGCATGGCAAATTGCTGAACGAATTTTAATGCAGTTTTTCACTATTGACACAGATAATTAAGATTACACGTTATAGTCTAAATAAAAATAATAATTTGGCATAGGAAATAAATTTGATCCTTGTTTAAATTTTAAATAAGTTTCGCTAATTATTCAAGTTCCATTGCCTAGAAAATCATAGAGGTAAAATATCCAGTCAAACAAAGATCTAATAAATTATTACATTTTGGCACCGTCTTAAAGCATTATTGACCCGTTGTTAACTATGCATATTTTTTAAAATACAACATAAGATAAAAAATAATATTGTTTTCAATGAATAACTAAAAAATATTTAAAAATAAATATGCATTCTTTGGTCAAGTCCTACCGCACCCTAAGACTAAGGTGGTGGTCGGTAGAAGATTACAAAATAGTTATTTAGTAAAGCCATAATTACAATTAATTCTTTAAAATTAATTTGTCAATAGTCATATATATTTGACAAAATTATTAATGGCGTTAAGTAAGTGCGTAAGGTTTTGAAAATAGAAAGGGTATAAACGCAGCAGTATTTGTAGTCCCTCATTTGATATTTTATGAAATATTATAAACAATAGTTTGACAGAATACATCGACAGGATACTCACATAGTAGACCACGCGAATATCAATCGAATCATCTAAGGGTGTTTAAATTCCCGCTGCGTTTTATTCCACCATTCAATTTAATTCAACCTCAGACAAAAAAATTGGCGTGTTTCGCAAAACAACATCTGTGTTTCGCATGGAAAGTAAATAGCACTGTTTATTTCTATGTATTATTAATCTATTTGGAAATTAGAAAGGGATGAGATACGTGCATTGCGTCAGGCACGTGTTGAAATAAGAGCGCCATTTCATGAAACGACTTTGCCGATTGTGGACTTAAGTAATAGGTAGAAGAGAACGGAATTTGAGTTATGCGACTATGGCTCTGGTGATTTCTTAGATTCAAAAGCTCAAAGTTTACTTAGAGCTATATGGCAAATCTTCAATGATTGGTGGTGTTATCTTTGCATGATCATTTATAAATTTTAGTTCAGAATTAATTGTGTTGGTTTTAATTTTTTAAGTTATTGTTTGGTATACGTTGCTGACCAAACTTTGAATTTTATTTAAATCTTTTTCCCACTTTTGTAGGTAGTAAATAACATTTCTTTAAATCAAAATTAAATTAAATTATCTTTCCACTTTTAACAGCCACACTCAGAGACGTTTAATGTCAATTAAATTGTTCCTTAGTGTAGATACTGTTTGAAAAATCTACACTAAGTAATGATTTAATTGACATAAAAAGTCTCTGAGAACGGCAGTTACTCATTGAAGTACCTAAACATGAACATTGCGTGCAACTTTTCTTCAAAGTTTAATAATGTTAACGATGTTATTTACCGCCCATTTTCTAAACAACAATTTACATTCAATGTAATACAATTTAACATTTAAATACAAACATTTGACATCACATTCACATTATTGATATTTAATTGCATTGAACGGCGTAATACATTTGGCAACGAAAACCAAGTAATCATTATGGATTTAATATTCGATACATTATTTCATCGGTTGTATAATCCATCAATTGAATAGCAAATAGGCCTTCTATAGAGAACTGAACTCTTCACCTGAAATTATATGTTTTCTTGATTGAAGTATTACAAGTTAATAAGGTTCACGTTTGCAAAATGTTCCTTGATTATATAACTGATGCAAGAAATTGTATGGATCATATATCTTGGGTTATTTATGAGACTCCGACTAGTTAGTACTTACAGAGAAGATATTACGAAATGTGTTTGTATAAATTAATGTAAACAATATGTTATGTATTTTCATAGCCTTAGAACCAATGATGGACATCTTTCACCATAATGAACACAAAAGGAAACGAGACATTTCAAATGCGTAATTATCGAAATGAACTAAAATATGGTGATTTTATTACAGATGCTGTAATGATAAATTAAACGGTTGCATTATATTACGTTATTTATTGGCAACAATAACTGCCATAGAAACTGTGAGTGATGAAAGGCCAGAGATGTGTTGATGAGTGGTTTTATTTCTTCTGATGGCCCAAGGTGTCATAATCTGAGGTAAGTAAGTTAAAGACGTGGTAGGCGGGGTAGCCACGCGCGGTACTATGAAACTATGTGTCAAGTAAGACCATTTGCTTCCCAAATGAGGTCATTATTAACAAAGAAATACAGTAAAAATAATGAAATGTGCAGAAACCTCATAAGCTAAGGTGTCATTTAATACCATTGACTGCCTCGGTGGCGTAGTTGTATTACGGTACGGTTATAAAGCTGAGGTCTCGGGTTCGAGTCCCGGGTCGGGCAAAGTGATATTGGATTTTTCTATTCATTATCAGCCCGGAGTCAGGAATTTGTGCCCGATATGGCGATAGGCTCGCCCCCTATCACATCGTGGGAAGGAGCATACAAGGCGAAATGTGGGTGTCCTGGTGGCGCCTCTGCCTACCCCTTCGGGGATAAAGGCGCCAGTTTATGTATGTATGTATGTCATTAATACCATCCACAGTTCACCGAACTTATTTTCTTGATATAATAGCTGTTGATCCTATCATCACGCTAGGCTCAGTCTATTCCGTACATTGCCCACAAAATTTAAACTTTATGGTGCTATTTCGAGCAAGCGCAGCGGCAGTTGCTCTTATTCTCTTAAGAATTTCCGTGGAATTATTCTTGAATACCATTCACATTCGGTAGCACTCTGAAAAGACAGCTGCTGCTCTTGCATCTTAATGATAAACCAATGAATTTACCTATCCACTGAAGTCGTTTCACAAGACAGCACTCTATTCACAGGTAGAAACAAACACGTAAAGTCAGGTAGCGGAGCCGGGCCTGCCTCACATGCGAGGTCACGCGCGGCCGAGCATGGCAGCGACGTCGCCAGCCGACTGCGAGTGCAGCAGGGCGCCGCGGGTGGGCCGCGCCGTCATCCGCGGCAGCGCCAGCGCCGGCGCCGCGCCCAGCGGGCAGCCGGTTACAAACTCATGCCGCGTGGCCTCTGTCGGGGTGATGCGGCGTTTTGGATCCCATCTGTAAGAAAACATTTGGTGAAATAATGCTAAATTTTCCACTTCCCACCCTTTTTCCTTCCCGCACTACTCCCCCAATTTGATGGGCCGGCAACACATCCATGATACAGCGTTATGGATGTTCATAGGCGGTATTGCCACTTACAATCAGGTGACCCGTTTGCTCGTTTGCCGGACCTATGCAATAAAAAAAAATCTTTAGCTAGTGCGTGGTAGCTTGATAACGAATTGGATAAACTGAACACATCGTTGCTTCTCAATGTATAGTGGAAAATATCAGAGGGAGTCGGCATGGAGATCTTTAAAAGAATGTAAATTAAATCTGCCATCCGGCAGTAGGTCAGAGTGGACTATGGAATAAGCCTTTTCAATAGAAATCTTGAGCGTAGAGTGGCCCGGCCTCGGCAGTACGCGTGTAAGAGCTATATTATATAGAATATATTATCTAACAATCTTTAAGCAGACAAGTATCCCTTGAGTTAATGGTAAAAAAACACGATTCATGAAGCAATTAATATATTAGCGGACAGTTCGAGAAGATTTTAAAAAGTATGTAAACATAATGGTTTCTCAGATTTACGCGAATGTTACACATTGAAGTAAAACTCTATTAACTGCGTCGGGCCAGTGAAGTTGATTAAATGATTGGTTATCAACAAAATTGAAGACAAGCAAGTCTCTGTTAAAGATTTTGTAATTAATAGAATATTGACGTGGTCAAGTAAGATCTTGTTATTGGCGGAGCATTTAATAAATTACGAAAGAATCACGTTTGTTAGTAAGAATCTCGGTATAGTAGTCATTTGTTAAGTAGGTGAGCTCGGTGCCTTCTACCAGGCAATCGAAAATCCGCATGGAGAGCCTTTGAAACTAGACCAAACTTGAATGTTCTCACACCAGAATGGCTATTTGTCCAATAAAATACTAAAGCACGATTACATAATGGAGGCGTAGGCAACTATCTATTCATGCAGCGCATACGGCATAGTTGATATAGATATTAGATACAGATCAATATTTTTGCAACATAGATCTAGACTTTTAGTACTCATTCGCGTTGCGCTCAGAATCTAGGGCGTTCACCTATAACGTAACAATTACTAAACTTGTTATGTCAGGTATGGCTTGAAAAGAAATAAATAAATCTAACATTAGATCTCCAAACAGGTCTGTAATTCGGGATTTTTTTTGCCAATGTCCGCATAACACGTTGGTTTGAAATTAAAAAGTTTCTTTACGTTCTCTATACACGACGAAGGTGTCGTAAGCAAACAACTTTGGCATTTAATTAAATTACCATATCTATTATAAATTCCAATTAAAATGTAACAATAAAAAAGTTGTTACAATAGCGTATTTGTAGATTGCTGTGCTTGTTTTCCAGAATTTAGAATTTCTTTTGTTTTACGGTATGATTGCAATGTTGAGGTCTCGGGTTCGAGTCACGGGTCGGACAGTGCATTATCAGCCCGGAGTCAGGAATTTGTGCCCGATATGGCGCTAGGCTCGCCCCCTATCACATCATGGGACGGAAAAAACAAGGCGAAGTGTGGGTGTCCTGGTTGCACGCCTGCCTACCCCTTCTGGGAAAAAGGCGTAAGTTTATGTATTTATGTTCGTTTTAATCTCATTACTTTTTTGTTTTATAGTCTCCATGTAATCAACTTAATGTACGGTGTAACAGCACTTAATATAATGTCATTATAACTTAATTTGTAACACACGGTAAATGGGTCGCTAATTGTATGTCAACACGTTTTATTAACATTCCTCGACAACTTACTACCAGAAAATATCAAGCCACCAAATCTTTGAACGAAATATTTCTTGAATTATAAATACTTTTAAACCGCAAATTAGATACAAGGTCCGGGACCCTGAATGAAAACAAGTTTGTTAAATTACTATATTTGAATTGAAATAAATGAAGAGTTTGTGAAGGTATTGGTCAACGAATCAGCTACTGACTAATGTGGATGGCTGAGAATTAAATATCTACATATAACATAAGGAAATATTTTGGCCACTGTCTAGCACTGGCATGTAAATATAATAAAATATGGGTTATTCACAGATTACAAAGTACAGAGAAGTAAACAGGGTACTGATATAGAGGATTAAGGCCCAATTGCGCAAACTAATTTTGCTTCTGTGCTTTGCCCATTCAATACCTTATAATAGAAATGCCAAACACGTCTTAAATGTATGACGATGAAATTGTCAAAATTATAGTTATCGTTAAAGTTAGTTTATGCAACTGGGCCTAAGTTTCAAACAATTTAACTGAATGAAATGTCAGTAAATAAGACAAAAGTAAATTTAATTTGATTTAAATTAAATTTAAATGCAGTATGATTCAGAAATTCGATAAGCATTCCGCCACAGAGCCTTTGTTTGGAAGCATCGCCGCCGATAGTATCGTTGAGTCACAATAATTTCCGGGTAATAGCTAACAATAAACAGTTAAGTAACTTATTGCCCTATTATGAAATAGTCTGGATTAGCGAAGAATTCTGTGAAAGTGCGACCGGTCACCAGATGTTAAACACGGTTTCTGGCCGACTTCAGGGGAATCACACCTCCCATAGAAAAGAATTTTGGACTAAATTAATAAAAGGCCTTCATAATTTTTTTAATGAAATGCCTGACTATTTACCTTCTTGATTTTAATATTAAATTTAGATAAACGATACAAAGATGCTGTTATCAAAAATGGAATTCGTATTGGTGAGTGGTAAATAGTCATTATATAGTCATGCATTTGTCTGCCATCGTTGCAGAATTGCTATGAGACTAAAGAAGAAAATAATTGCTCGAATATATTTACATAATAACCTAAATTTTTGCCTTCTTAATCTCCTAATTTAATGTGACAACTACTTCTCGCTTACACAAAGAGCATAACAACCCTTGTAGATATGTACGACGCGGATCGGCCAATGTAATTAAAAATATAGTTAATATAAGACTTAGAATTGTTCTGGATGCAGCCCAGTGCGTTACACATAGAAGCAGGCGAGCACCGCAGGCATGCCATCTACTGCATCTGGTTTGGTAACTCGACGACTTGCAATTGCCCAACATCGCATTTATTATACGTTAGCAGTTAGACACCGACGGAATGTACCTCTACCTAGCCTGTTTATTTACTCTGAGAACGTTTGAGCATGACTAATTTTATGAATGGAGATTTTAGCTCTAAGATTAATTGGAAATTTAGACAGCCTCCGTGGCGCAGTTGGTTAGACGCCGCCTGTGAAACGAGAGGCCGCGAGTTCGATCCCCGCACCGAAACAAATATTTGTGTGATCCACAGTGGTATTTGTTTCTGGTCTGGGTGTTTGTGAGACCGAAAAGTCTCTTGTAGTTTGTGATGCCCACGACACAAGACTCGATCTTAGTGTGGGGTCAGGACTATGTATGTGACTGTTGGGTGTATTTATTTATTTAAAATGTGCGTCTACAGATTTCTATCAAGGGTTGAGATCAAATCTTCAACACTGATAAGTTAAATTCAATTAGTCATAAATAAAAATTGTTTATCGTTTCTAAAACAACAATTCTGAGTTTATTTACTGCGATATGGTTTTTCATATTGGTGTACCGGTTAAAACACAATGATGTTCAGGTCCTTCCCGCAAATTAAATACATCGGAATATCCAATGGAGCACACCAAAGTCCCTTCATTGTGTTTCTAATTTGCCATCATACGGTATTATATGGAGTCGATAATTATGGCAATATCTTATATCTAGATAGTACATACAAACATGCCTAGCGAGAAGATTATTTACCGCAAAATCTGATTTGACTCAAGATTGAGGTAGGCCAGCATTATTTACTGCTCTTACATTTTTAACGGCTGACATTACACATCGGATTCTACGGGCATAATAACTATTTACTGGCGGTAAATTGCCTCGGTGGCGTAGTCGTACTACGGTACGACTACAAAGCTGAGGTCTCGGGTTCGAATCCCGGGTCGGGCAAAGTGATATTAGGTTTTTCTATTCATTATCAGCCCGGAGTCAGGAATGTGTGTTAGATACAATGTTAGATATGGCGATAGGCTCGCCCCCTATCACATCATGGCACGGAACATACAAGGCGAAATGTGGGTGTCCTGGTGGCACCTCTGCCTACCCCTTCTGGGATAAAGGCGTGAGTTTATGTATGTATGTATGTACTGGCGGTAAAGCACATTTAGAATTAAGTCACCTCTTTTCCCTTTTATATTTTCTATTTTACCAAATAAAACAATCACAATATTACTGAAGAAATGAGCCCAAATAGTAGATACCTACAACCGTATGTAAACCTATTGAAAACCACATCACTCAACGTACGATAACAATTATAAAAGCATTTGCTCGACTTACAGAAATATCTTGGAGTCGGTACAATAACTCTTATTTAGCACAGCCGGAGACCATGAAAGGGCCAACCACATCCTGCGATAATCTACACATGCTGTCCTTAATGTGTCACATGTTTTGTGGTAAAGGGCTTTGTAATCGGCACCAATGTATTTTTTTTAATGAGACTATTTTGCAGAAAAATGTACCATCTTCTTTCAGCTTTATCATCTCATGTTTTTGTGAAAATCCATTTGCAGCTTTTGCCGGATGCCCATCCTCTTCCCATCCTTTTTTCTTTCCCACATCTCTGCTAATTTAATGGTCCGGCGAAACATCCATGATCCAAGCGTTGTGATCATGAGCGGCAGTGATAACTTGCCATCAAGTGACCTGTTTGCTCGTTTGCTGGACAGAGTGCATACAAAAAAACCTATGACACATGGCTCTTACGGAGACCAGACTTTGTATGAGACTGTTGGTTGTATGATGGTGATGCTTTCTTTTGTTAGATAAGTAAAAGGTATGAGCATCACAGCAAAAACCATTTTGAAGAAACAAACAACACACCCCTCACCATAATATTAAGATGAGCAACCTTTCAAACTAACACAGCCGTTAATAGGTTCATTTACCTCACGCGTTAGAACGTACCACTGTCCGATGGTGGCTGAAACTGGTCCAAGGCGGCTGCCAGGCTGTAGGCTTACCACTATCACTTTTGCCAAGTCTAGAACATTCGACATGGCTTTCATAAATAACCATTAACCGACGACCTCCGATCCAAAGGGCCTAGAGCGGGTAAACGGTTCGTGAAAGGGATAGGACTTGGCTACAGATCTTGGGATGATTTTAGAAAGGAACGGTGTTGGCTAATAGCTTGGGCAAATAGTACATTATAATGATTAAAATAAATCAGTATACATAAACCGGTATAATCGTTAGTAGTTTATTAAGCGTTTTGAGTATGTAATAAAATTTACTCAGGCAGCATTGTCTTCACTCTTTAGGGAAGTTAAGATCTAGCAGGCTGCATTAACGCTCGAAATTCTTTCATACCTCTAAAGTTTTCTCACGAGGTTTTTATAATTTGTTTGTTTCCCCGATTTTTTCTGTATCCTACATTGTGTCCCACTGCTGGCAAAAGGTCTCTCTTTTGTTACTCCACTTGAACTTGTCCTTGGCAATCTCTTGCCATTTGGCTCGATGCATCCATATCGTCTTTCCACCGCATCTTCAGTCTTCCGCATTTTCTTCAGCCATTCGCGGGAATCCAGTTTGTGGCCAGCCTAGCCCAAAGGTTTGGATGCATTCGAGTCACTTGTCCAGGCCAATTCCATTTTAATGAAGCCACCTTGCGTCCTACATCCACAATGCGAGTTTTAGAGCGCAGTTCAGTGTTGCGGATGCAGTCGGTCAGCCTAACACTGAGTAAACTGCTCCATTTGCTCGCTGGCAAACCTTGAGTTTAATGTTCTGGGACGCAGTTTATGCCCACGTTCACGCTATTGGTTACAACGGGCACCCAATGGTTAATCATTAATGCTCAAAATCATCAAAAAAGTATGGATGTGTATTCCAGAACAGACATTATTTTCTATCAACTAGGTAATCCTTCTTAAAAGTCATTTATCATCAGAATCAACTACATCGCCATGCTCTTCGACAGCCACTAAAAGTAATGCTTCTTTAGGTAAGACCTTTGGATCTCTTACATCCAATTTCCATGAGTCACAAAAATTAAAATGGAGTTTGAAATAACATACAAATAAAATTATTTAAGTTATCTGGGACTGTAAAATTACTCACTCTAAATACGCAATGACGGTAATTCTTAAAATCTTGCTGACATCCGACAAACGTTGTAATTAAACATTTATTTACATCCTGTAGTGAATACTTTAAGAATTCTAATAAAAATATTTTATGAGTAACCTAGTTTACATTACATTACACATTACATTTAACAAATTAAATAAATAATTGCATTTGAAGACATTTCTGTGATAACCATCTCCTTAGCTGGACTCACAACTTGATTACATTTTGTAAAGATGTATGTTTTATACATAAAAGTACAATCGACTTGTATATTTATATTTTTTAGAGAATACCGAAAGCAATCGAGATGAGTGATAATCATTCTATTACTACTTTAAACATAGAAAGTCCACTGTTGAAGTCCCGCATCATGATTACCGAGGGAAGGGACAAAAATTTATTTCCAACTCTTCCTATTAATTTAACTTTGTGATTGATTTCGTTGTAGGATAAAGACAAGTTAGACATTCCCGGAGACTCGCTGAGCTTCAATGCTCAGTATCATTAAAATGCATGTGCACTGTTGATCCTGACTTACAAGATTTGCAGTGGCGGGTGTGAGGGCGGGACGGTCTCCAGCAAGTCCACTGTTGAACATAGATGTCCCTTAAAAATGTACATAATAGACGTTTTGGAAACGGTCTGCAACATGTATCAGTCATAACTCATAAAACTTCAAGTTATTTAAATAATCGTAGCTGCGCCTAAGGTTTTTGAGAATGAAGAATGATTGATACTGAATACTGTTGTGAGGAAAATTGTTTACACTCGGATGGTGATCATTGTATACAAAGTAGGACTAATTTATTACTAAGTAATGCAGCACAAGTCGCTGAAACAAAATGGCAATACGAATGCAGAAGATCACCATCACAAACAAAGCACAAGATGTACCAGGAGTACATGACGCCATGAGTGGTCCTTACTATTGGGTCGTGTCTATTTAAGTCCATTCCACGTAATGAAGACCTGCATGGAGGATGCGATAACTCATTACATAAACCCGTAGCGGTAATTACATGGCTAATGACTAGATGTCAGCGAGCAATGAACATTAACTAAATGCAAATGTTTTGAACGATTCTAAGTATGGGACCGGCGATTAATATGTAGAACAGTTCGTAAGTACTCGTGTGAGCACGTACCAAGATAAATGTACGTATAGATTCGCACCCTGTATCTCTCGAGGGACAGGCAGAGAAGCTGTTGCCGTTAACATTTGGCCGAGATTATTTCGGTTTTATAATTTAGTTAGGGTTGAACCTATCGCAATACCTGGGCATAACTTTCAGCTCCAAGAATGTTATAAAATTATTCAATCGGAAATTTTCAAACAAAATTTACGGCTCGCCTTTTGAATCGAACATAAGTCCTCAGTCAGTATACGCTGTCACTAGTCTAGAATAATGGGATGACTCATGAGTAATGACTGTGGTTATTGGATTTATGAGCGATGCTGTGTGTTACGAAGTGGCCTGCATTTGCAAATGCTTTGATTTATGAAGTCACCAATTACCACAATTCTGATACAAAGAGCAACATAGATGTAGTATAACATAGATCGGCAATGTATCATTTTGAGTGAAACCAAAACGAGAATATGATAGTGTGCGTGAAGTTTGCATGTGTGCGTGACAGATAATGCTGCGCCATGCACTGTCGATACTATCATATCGATATACCTAACGGCCCAACCAATAAAATTAAATTTTATAGATATATATGAGACATTTCATGGTATTTTAACAGAAAAATAATGATTGTGTTCATTTCAACACAGATACGTAAACACAAGTAAATAAAGATAAATCGTTATATTTGAGAATAATTTTATTTGACAAGTTTTGTAAAGCATTCCTTATAATAATATCTAATGTTCTATTGTTTTATTAGAATGACAGCCTCACGCCCAAATACTGGAACGCAACTTAAATATAACTTGCGCTTAACTACGTTAATCCCGATTAAATGTACTGGCTAAGTGAGCCGTGCGCTGTTAAGAGCAACTTATTATTTGAATGTCGTTCCAGTATTCGGGCGTCAGTGACACAGTTAATTTGAAACCGGCTCAGAAATGGTAAATTACGCACATGAAATATTAATTAATATTTTAGCAAATATCAATAGTGAATAAATAAAGTGAAGTAATAACTGTTATTATAGAATTGATGTTATACTACGAGATTATAAAATGAAGTGAAACCTCTATGGTCATTGACTATTTTTATCGACATAATATTATTGATCGAAACTGGCAATCAATCTCTAGCAAATGTTGGTTGAAATTATTATAAATTCACGTATTTGATATCATTTTTTATAGGCAATGGATGCTTTCTACGCATTTAAATAATGAATAAGGACATTCTGTTCTACCGATATACATACAAGGTTTGTCTTACAATTCTACAATATTGTCACTAAACAACATTGAAAAAAGTGATACGATCTTATGAAAAACTATGATTATTCGGGTTTTTACACTAAAATCAATCACATCCAGGCACTGGACAACTCACCATAATAAATTACATTTAATAAAAGTAGCTCAGTACTGAAATATTAAATAAATCAAGAAAATAAGCGAAATTTGTCGTTCGCTTAAATGACATATTTTCACACAAATCGCTAAAGTTAGCTCTCCGTGTAAACGCATGGTCGCATCATGCATCTCGCTTTAATGTATGATATAAATCATTCTATCTCTTTCACATTGCCGATCTATGTTATACTACATCTATGAAGAGCAACGTGAATGTCTCCTCTTAAAGAACAATGCAGAATAGAGACTAAAATTTTATTTCCGGAGGATTCTTTTAAAACAATCACAACAAATATGAAATTAAGATGACTCATAAATTACAATACAATATACCGATCAAAATAAATGTATGTCATTTTTAAAGATATTATACACAAACAATAGCCCATTTTCCTTCCCTTAATATTCTCAGAAGCTAAGACCTAAAACAGCTTTATTTTGCATAAAATTGCAAGTCGTTTTCGTGTTTCTTTATGAATACTTTTAATCATGGCTAACAATAATTGATTAATGTCATCACATTACAAGAGACAGTCAAAATATAAAAATATTTCTCTTCTTCTAGTTCTACTACAGTCGTTGATTTCCTTATGTACACCGATGTAAAAGTTTATTTAACACATCTGTGCAAACATTCTGCGAGAAACTTATTGCATCATTGGAGTAATCTTTCACCCGCCGAGACGGTAGCTAATCGTTGCGGTTGTGCGCGTAATACAATACGCACTAAGAATGGGGTTAAAGAAATTAATGGCAAATAAATACGCATTATTTATGTAATAAGACGTATTTGTTTCCAGATGGCGTTGGATGCAGGTCGCTTCTTCGGAAACGTATGGGAAGCGTTTGAGAAGCTAGGTCACCTTGGATATCCTTGCCTTTGACAATGAATTTTGTGTAGCTGAGAATAACGATAATTACTTACATCAATTTAGTCTAATTTTAGGAAATTGATTATGTCAGATGAGATTTAAATACCTTTTTATTCAGGATGGATAATGATTATACCATTGATTTTCAAAATAACACCTAATGTAATTCAAATCGTACTAGGGGCTACGTTTTATTTAAATAAAAATACCTTAAATGTATTCCACACTTGCTTTTTGATACGAATGTAACATAGAACAAGTTTTAGACCGGCAGATTGCTGTCTTCAAAGCGGGTCACGCACTTTCACCGCGTGCACTCTCGCCTTACAGAACTATGCGGAACGTCGCCGTGATAAGCCTCTCGTGAGACGACAGTACTGAGCAGATCCTTACCGTGTGAAAATATGTAGCATTCTTTTTTCGACTATCTAGTGTTGTAATATATACAGGAACGGTGCAATAACTATGATTTTGATGTATCTATATTGTAAAAAAAATGAACTTTAATTAACTGCCTGTTAGACTCCAACTCTTATGGATCAATTTCTGGGTAGTTTCGGCATGGCAAATGGTAGGCATAAAATGATGTCTATTCTCCAGCAATGTTATTCTTCCCCTACATTGGATGTTCTCCCGCTAGGCATTTCTCTCGATATGCTAAAAAATAAGTGAATTTACGGGAAGTTAATGTGACATTGAATCCCTCTCCCTCGCTTTCCGAACCGGGTGGTAGTTCAAAAAATGACTGAATCTAAACAATGTCGAACATTTTAATGGATTCAATAAATTATTTTCATTTCATTTCATTTCATCTCTGTTGCATACGACAAAGTTTAAAGCAAAATATCATAGGTAAAGTACTTATACTAAATAGACTTTGTCGTAATAATAAAAATAAAACTTAATTGCTGGAACGCACCATTCTTCGTCGACAATGGCGGCTTCCCATTCCGGGTCGCGCACTTGACTGGTACAAAAATGTGTGAACTTGGAGTGAAAGTCATTACTAAATTTCTCACTTCACATAAAGTTTTTTAACTATCCGCGCTAATAGAGAAAATTGTGATGGACTTGGGAAGCGATTAGGCTGTCAAAATTGGCGGGAAGGATTTACATTCGTGCTATTGGTCTTTTTATCTTATCGTTTTGTCTTTGTTTATTTTGTATCCATCGTATTATATCGATTATATACCCGCAAACCATTGTATTATGACATTTTCAATCACAAAGTATCAGTCTAGAGCGAAGACTGCATAACATTTAATTATGTTAAAAGGCACTTTACAATGAAAATAAATACAATGTATAAAAGACGGATAAAAAAAAATAATTTCTAAAACGTTTGATGACACTGTAGTTAAAAACAATAGAAAATGCAATTTAAACTCAGAATTTATAGTCAACATTAGTTTTAAAAGGAGGTCCAGCCCCCAACAATCTTCAGATTCATCCACCTTAATTTATTCATATCATAAAACTACACAAAAACTGACAAACCGCAATCTCCATTGTGACGAGGCTTGCAGAATATTATGCGCTATTACATGATCGTAATTTCTTGGTACGATTATTTAATAGCGAGCATAAAAGTTGATATTACTTCGGAACAATTATTCATTAATTTCGAGACCATTCTCATGACTAAAACCTCCATAATTAGATTAAGTTTCTACCTTCTTGTAAATAAGCATGACTCATTTGATGGAAGGTAACTTTAATTCATTTATGTATATCTTGTCTCGATATACATCATATTTTATTGTTCTATATCTTACTTTTTGTCTATCATCGTATTTCTATTTCTAGACACACTACACTAGAGGAAATTACTGACCGCTATAAAACTAATGATTATAATATGTGCCATATGATAGGTTCAAGGATTGTCAGTGTACATTTATATTTGTGACTTCATATAATATGAGTGGATTTCCAAAAGGAAAATTCCTTATATCCAAGATATTGAAAATTTAGAAAAGTGTCTATTTCTGTAAAATAATCACCGATCCAAAACTTCTTCAAAACTACCAAGCAGCCAGACGAGACCGGGCCGGGCGTCTAGTATACAAACAAATCGAAGTGACATACATAAGCTCACGCTCTGCCCCCACAGCGGTAGGCAGAACTTACAAAAGGGAAAACCTACATGAATGAGTGACGTAACAAAAATGTACAGAATTCTATAAATCCACATCCGTTGGCCATGTAGTTTTCTACATTACATAACTTCTAGTATAGAAAGCGCAACCTGTTATCGGCAGAAACCGCTCGTGGATTTGTATATTCGTTTATTAATAGTTGAATGGAATTCATTAATGTCGCCCGATACATTTTCTAATACGTAATGCCTATTTGTAATGTGTTTATTTGTACAGAAAATTGAATTTAGTATAATAGTTTTATTTTATTTTTCGCCTAGAAAATTATGTATGTATTTTCTACATAAACTCATGCCTTTATCCCAGAACGGGTAGGTAGAGGCGCCACCAGGACACCCACATTTCGCCTTGTATGTTCCGTCCCACGATGTGATAGGGGGCGAGCCCATCGCCATATCGGACACAATTCCTGACTCCGGGCTGATAATGAATAGAAAAATCTAATATCACTCTACCCGCCCTGGGATTCAAACCTGAGACCTCAGCTTTGTTTTCGTGCCTTAGTACAACTGCGGCACCGACGGAATCCTTTTTAAGGGTTGATAATTGTGTTTTAATTGTCTCTCCCCGTGTAATGTGCTTAAGCGTGAAAAAGCTTACTCACTCAAGACATCGGTGTAGGAAGTGCAGGAAGGCGGGGTCGTCTGTCCTGACGGCGGAAGCGAGCGTCCGCGACCCCGGCCGCCGCTTCCGGCCCTTGGAGTTCGTCACTGTGCGGGGTGAACCCTTCGAATCTGGCGAAATAAAAAAAAATACCAATATACATTTAATGTAAACAAATATGTTCTTTAGTGCTAGTTACAATTCGCAGAGGTCCTGTTAAAAAACTATTATATGTTATTAAGGGTCATTTTCCACATTATAGCGATGTGTTGACTCATTAAATTTTCAAATAATGACTGTCCACATAAATAGGGAAAACAGTAAAGATGTTTCTATCATTTTATTGGAATATAATAGTCATACTACAAGTTCGTTTCTAAGCATTAAACAACGCGACATTTAAACCCTTCCTAGAAAGCATTTGCTTGTTTATTGGGTTCCAAGACCTTTATCGGTAAAAGTCGGAAGTAAAGCCTTTATATTTCCGCTCGAAGACATCGACTCACGGTTCTAACAACAAAGTTATCATCAATTTATCAGAATAAGCACCTTTCCCACGACGTTTTCTTCAGTAAAATATAAATAACATTGAATGGAAGCTTCAAGATGCATGCTGCATCGACTTTAATATATTTTAATTATTTTATATCTAATAGTTTTTCATTATCATTATCTTAAGCCTCAGGAAGTCCATTGTTGAATACAGGCCTAGTTTGATTTATCTACTAGCTGTACCTTCTGGGATATCAAATGATTCGAATCCAGATAGTGTCATGAAAGCATTTCGGGCCTATGTTTCGAAGTATTGGGATCAATTGCAATATACGTATTTAAACGATTAGAAAAATCTCATATAAATTACCCAAGAATAGAAGTTGCGTCAGGCATGGCGAGAGGCTCTTTTGTTATCAAATCTTAGGACGAAAATAAGCTCGTCGAAGTAAAGTCGTTACTGCCACTTTTGCTTCCAACCGCATTTTTATAGATATTTATTGATATTATGGCAATTAATTAAGTCCGCTAGCCCGCACTAGACCAGCGTGGATAATTGGATATAGCCTAATCTTAATCGACAGTTTGTAAAGGCCTCCTTTGCTCAGCAATAAGCTTATGGGTTGATACAGTCCAGTATCTAAATCCGGTTACGATACGATCTAAACACCGGTGTAAACCAGTTAATTACCGAAGAACAGCCTCTTCCTGGTGGCGTGTATGAGGAGGTCGGGCGGCGGCGGCCCCAGCAGCTCCATGATGCACGCGAGCTGCTCCGACTCGTTCTCCCCCGGGAACAGCGGGTAGCCCGTGTGAAGCTCCGCCAGGATGCACCCTGGGGATAGATACTTACTTAAATACACCAGTCACATACATAACTTGACCCCACACTAAGTTCACTGGACTTATACTCGATAAATACATACATACATACATAAACTCACGCCTTTATCCCCGAAGGGGTAGGCAGAGGTGCCACTAGGACACCCACATTTCGCCTTGTATACATTCCGTGCCACGATGTGATAGGGGGCGAGCCTATCGCCATATCGGGCACAAATTCCTGACTCAGGACTGATAATGAATACAAAAATCCAATATCTCTTTGCCCGACCCGGGACTTGAACCCGAGACCTCAGCTTTGTAACCGTACCGTAATACAACTACGCCACCGAAGCAGTCTCGATAAATAATTATTAAATAATTGTTGTAAACAGCATATACTGAGCTGGTATCCTTTCTACCCGCATATTACGGGAAATAGGTATTAATGTAGACCTTTTCCCTGTATTATATTATTATTTAGTTGTATTGTGTGTGTGGAAGAAATAAATGGTTTAAAAGGTTTAATTAATTCCAAATAGGGATATTTGAAATACCTAAGATATTCTCACTCATTTAGATGATGTTATTATCAACACGTTAGTTAAATTTTAATACATTTCTGATAACCGACGAAAACAATGAAACATAACTAAGTAAAGTAGCAATTTAAAATAGAACTAAATAAAATTTATACACTCAGCAGTCACAACCATAGTGACTCCACACTAAGATCGAGTCCAGTGTCGTGGGTATCAGAAACTATGAGAGAATTTTTGGTGTTACAAACACCCAGACCAGAAACAAATATCTGTGGATCACATAAATATTTGTCTCAGTGCGGAGATCAAACCAGCGACCTCTTGTGTCACAGCCGGCGTCCAACCAACTGCGCCACGGAGGCTGTCATTATTTTGTCAGTTGTGTTAATAAACAAGATTCTCATGATATTAACCATCTCTCGTGGGATGCTTTGATTTAATTTTACTTAACTTTTTATCAAGTGTATAGCTACTCTGTTCTGCCAGTAGGCATCAAATCAAATAAGTAACCTATTTTTTAGCTGGGAATGGATCCGGTCAGCGAATTGAAGGTAGCTTGCCCCAGTTTAGGGGTGTGTTATGAGTTTTTAGCTAACTTCAAAAGAGTAGTGTACGCAAGCCGTCCGTGTACGTTATTTCCAATGTAGATACATTCTCGCAGAACATCAATTACATTTTGATGATTCTTTCTCTATTTTAATTATAAAATATGAAAATAATTGTTAAACATCGGTCTCACAATTTTTTTTATGAGTACAGGCAGAATAAATCTTTAGAATTTAAGAGATAGGTAACAATGTTACATTCAAAAACCCTCTCACCCATCGGGGACGCCGGGGCGCAGCAGCTCATAAATATAGGTTACTATAATATACATATAAATCTCGGTGAGGCATTTCAATCTGTCAGTTGATTCGCCGGTTACGTTATGGTTGTCACAGAGTTGCGCAACACCTGATGTGCAGGTTTGCCACATGTCGGCCGGTGCCTTTCCCCTGCTTTCTACCGCTTTACGCAATCACACATCCCATTGATCGGCCAATTCTTACGCCTCACAGATGTACGCTTTTACGTTCATTGACCGTGGGTTAGTATTCATTATAATAGAATTTGGCTGTGACCTCTGCGTTTTGAATAAATGATGGAGAGGGATAAAGTTTGATAGCGAAATTGATATTTTAAATGATAGTCTGAATGCCACGAAGTGTAGTAAGGACGAAAGTTACGAATTTAGTTTTAACAATTCAGTGACTTTATTGGTTGTAACCAAAATTTGTAGCACATTATAGTAACAAATCCACGTTACACGTAATAATCAGACATAGCTGACTTAAGTTCATGTAATGAAGGAATCAGTAAAGAATAAAATTACTTTGAAAGCGATATAAAAATAAAAGCTGGAACAAGAAATAGTATCACCTACAGCCTAATCATAGTCTTACATTACAATTATTTTCTATTAAACCGGAAGATTTTCAGACATTACTCGAACAAAGCCTGGTTAATGTCGCGTGCATGTCAAAGTATTTATTTATAGCATGCAAAGGTTAGAAGACGAAAAACTCTGAGATGGTCGTCACGAAATAATATGATTAGCAGCCCAGCCGTACAATCTCCAAAATTATATAATGCTGGGTCACGCATTTCGATATTTTATGGTTTATTAATCGTATTCAATATTTTTGATCCCACGACATAATTTCCGTGGCATTTATGAATATTTTAACACTTTCTTCTATCGATTTTATTGCTTCTTGAAGAATGAAAGATAGAATTGATATTGTAATTGATTCACCATTGTTGTTTTGCAACAGACAAAATAATACTATGTGATTTAAGTATAATTGACAGCCTCCGTGGCGCAGTTGGTTCGACGCTGGCTGTGAAATGAGAAGGCGCGGGGTCGATCCCCGCACCGAAACAAACATTTGTGTGAACCACAGGTATTTGTATCGGGTCTGGGTGTTTGTGAGACCGAAAAGACTCTCGTACTTTCTGATACCCACGACATAAGACTCTATCTTAGTGTGGGGTCAGGACTATGTATGTAACTGTTTTGTGTATAATTTTTATTCTGGTTGTACCTATTTTGAAATTGTCTCCTGTGCCACGTCTTACGCTTTAGTATGGATGTGGTCATTGTATGCTTAATTTATTTTTATTCTAATGATTATCGATGATGACTTAATAGAAATTATGAAGAAATAAATCTGTGACATCTACAAAACTAGAGAACGCTCAATTCTTTGCTACTGTTAATTAATGGTGTACAGAAATTACTCTGATGGGTATTGCTATTCTATAGGAATATTATTCAAATGCCTCGGTGGCGTAGTTGTACTACGGTACGACTACAAAGCTGAGGTTTCGGGTTCGAATCCCAGGTCGGGCAAAGTGATATTGGATTTTTCTATTCATTATCAGCCCGGAGTCAGAAATTTATGCCCGATATGGTGATAGGCTCGCCCCCATCATATCATGGGACGGAACATACAAGGCGAAATGTGGGTGTCCTGGTAGCACCTCTGCCTATCCCTTCTGGGCAAAAGGCGTGAGTTTATATATGTATTCTTCGAATAAAACCACTCACCCATACTCCACATGTCAATCGGCGTACCGTACTGCAAGCCCAAGATGACTTCAGGGCTGCGGTAGAACCGCGACTGGATGTATGTATAGACGCGCGCGTCGGTGTAGCACGAGCTGCCGAAGTCTATCACCTTGATCGACGAGCTGCCCCGAGCCTTTAGAAGGATGTTCTCCTGGTAACGTGAGAATGATAATAAATAAATAAATAAATACACCCAACAGTCACATACATAGTCCTGACCCCACACTAAGATCGAGTCTTGTGTCGTGGGTATCAGGAACTACGAGAGACTTTTCGGTCTCACAAACACCCAGACCCGAAACAAATACTTGTGGTTCTCACAAACATTTGTCTCGGTGCGGGGATCGAACCCGCGGCCTCTCTTTTCACAGGCGGCGTCTAACCAACTGCGCCACGTAGGCTGTCAGGCTGAAGATCGAATAATTGGGAAGCTGAAGTTTATATCTAAGATGGAATAAGCAGAGTCTCATATTTCTTATTAACGTGTAGAGAGACAGGTAGACTGATTTGGTGATTGCAAAAGCAGAATTAATTAGTTGCTGTATAACCATCTTAAGTGCATAATATTCAACCTTTAGTTTATAAACTAAGCGTATCAATGATATAGGGAAAAGTCCAGAAACACTGTTTAAACGGTTCGAAATTTTGAAACATTTCCATCACAACAAGAGCTTCGATCATCAGTGCTATGGCATTGTATTTTTTAGAATGTTTCTAAGAAGATATCTAATAAGACTTATTGTAACCTGAATCTAGGGACTTCCCAGGACTTTTATCAGTTCTCATACTGTAATGTAAGTCACTGTACCAACCGGCTTCAAGTCGCAGTGTATGATGTTCTCCCCCTCGAGTAGCCGCAGACAACGCAGCAGCGAACTCGCGAACCTCCTGATCAGACTTAGACTGAAACCCTGGTAGTTGTTCTTCTTTATCAACTCGTACAAGTTGATGCTGTGAATTAAAAATAATATAATTATTGAAATATTTTCGCCTAGTGTTAAATAAAATAATGCGCCAACCGTATTGATTTGGAGATAAGGACAAGTAGAATGTAATTTAGATACGAGAAGAGCCAGGTACTAATGAATCTAGATGTCCAGATTTGAATTTCACGCAACACAAATCATGGCGTTCGAGCTAATAAAATCTCAGAAGCAATGTTAACTGTAAAATTCAGAACTTTATTTTTTAAATTGGTTGCAAATTGAGAATATAAAAAATAATTCTTCGAACTGGGCAGCTGCTACAAATCATTGAATATCAATATTGTAACATAAAAACCGATAACTAACCTCATAAGCTCGAAACTGATGCACAAATGATTCCTAAAGTAGAAGTAGTCAAGCATGTGGATCACGTTGTGCGATTGGTCCTTGTCCTTCAGCCGCAGGTGGTCCAGCACCCTCACCTCCACTAGCGCCTGATGGTGGAAGCGCTTCTTGTTCCTGATGATCTTGATTGCTACCTGCTCGCCGTTCCGGTGGTCGTACGCCCTGATCACTTGCCCGAAGGAGCCCTTCCCGATGACTTCGAGGATCTCGTATCTGTATGCTATGTGGTCGTGGATTTGCTGAAAGTGAAAGGTGGTAGATTGGTAATATAATATTATATAAGTAAAAGATTTCCTAGTTGATAGCTTGAAGGAACAACAACTAAGTATTGTCAAATGACAAACGAAAAATAGTGGAATTTTTTCAAGAAATTTCGCAGACTGTAATAAATTATATAGATGGGTGCATCGATGGTGGATACAAATAACTTACCACCAGTAGAAAAGGTAAAAAATGATAAAGTATATCCATAGTGATATTAAAAAACAAGACAAAATAACTTCAGATGACATAACTAGTAACCAAAGTTTGCGGGCTCGAACTTCGCAAGACTACGAATAAGAGTATTGTTCATTCACAAAATATGTTTGTTTTACATCAAGAAGTGACAAAGAAAAGTTTTTTATTTTCTAACAGGTCCACAGGGCAAGGGGACTGTTAGATATTTTTATAAATTAAATTTACAAACGCACATACAAGAAACTATATACTATATGGCCTAACCCCTCGCAATCGTACTTTCGATTTTGAGGAGGCTCGTGTCCTGCAGGGGACGTATATGGGCTGATACCGATACAGACTCAAGAAACTTCCGAAACCCTATTCTAAGAAGAGTAAAGTTCCTCAAACAATTTAGAGAAAACATAATATTTTTCCTTGTAAAAGCCTGTGATAAACGTTAAAAGCAAATTATCTTTGCCCTCTTCATAACGTCGTAGACGAGATTGAATTACTGGTGGCTCTGTTTATGCTCGCACGACACGTTAGGTAAATCACAAAATTATTAACGGTAAGTAGATTTTCAAAGAACGTGTTTTATCTTTGCTAATGTATTATGAAGGGCACATACTTTGATTCATAATGTAGTACGGAGTTATGTGAGCTCTTTGGTATGAATCTTAAGATATACCTACAGAGTACAGTGCATATTTAAAGCATTCAAAAGATTTAAGAATCGTTTAATATGGACACGATAGTCTGTAGACAATTGAAGCAAATCTTTAAAAAAAAGTAATGAATGTAGAAAATAGAGGCCAACAGAAAAAGAAAACCTGAAGTGACTATAAATACATATTATAAATAAATAATATTAAAGGCACATGCATCTTATAGTAAGAGCTACTAATATTAGTTCCAATAATAAGAACGACTACCGACAAATCCTGGATTATTCAAATGTTTAAAAACGCCGTGTAGCATACAACACCAGTTTTATCTAACAAGTTAATAACAACAACTTCATATCTCATACACTAAATAGGTGCAAGAACATGTTAAAAGTACCTACTAGATTTGAGACTAGTATATGTTGTAGGCAGTGCCTGTGTTTGAATCTCCTACCTTATTGTAGCTGCCGTTCTCGTCATCAAACCCGCAGTTGTTGGGCAGGTTGGACCTGGCCTGCACTTTGATGGCGTCCAAGCCCAGGAACCACACCTGCGGGTACTTGCGTATCTCGTTCCTCTCCCACTCCGTCAGACGCTCTCCGTACAGTTTCAAAGCTTCTAGAACAAAAATACTCCACATAATTTCTTAAACTCTTTATACGGCTAATTCTGGAGGAGTCCTTATCGCACTTCGTTTGAAAAATAAAGGTATGATTTTTTTTTTTATTAAAGAAACCAACGGCGTTTACAATTTGTATCTTATTATACAAGCTATTACAATAAATAAGGCTAATAAAAGGTTTCCAACTAGAACTTGTTAGTATGTTGATATGCGCAGACAGAGAATTAATTAATAAGTAACTTAAATCCTTCCATCCTCAAATCTAAACAAAAGCTACTATAGTAAATGTGGGAAATCAGTGTCAGTAATAAGCATTTTGGTAAGGAAAATTTGAAATAACAGCAAACGTATATTCATAAAATTTCAGAACTAATAAAAGAAAAAAACTGCGGGAATTGACGTGATAGTAAGTACTACAGCAATGTTAAATAAGTATTAGAACCAATATTTAGAATAAACGGTTATTTAGGTTTATCTTGAGCAACCGTGAGTAAAATACAAAACATCCTCAACATGAAATCCATTATTAGCGATGAATCAACATCTGGCATCAAATCACATAGTTCATATTTCCGAAATAAGTCGGAAATTGCCAAACACAAGACGATCTCCCAGTGGAATAATAAAAGGACCGGACTCGGCCGGTGTCACTTTAAATGTGTCTAAGCTTACCTAAACAACCCCTATTTACTCAGTAATTTAATTCAATGTAAAGTTCCATTGAGAAAAAGGTCGGCCATTAGCACGACAATCTGTGTGCCTTTATGTAAAGGATTACGTAGAACGAGAGGCTGCGGGCTAAATATACGTCTAGTTGTTTTATTTTAGGCGCGTGACGTCACAGCACCCTGGATAACAGGAGCGCACCTGGGATTGAGAATTGACAACACATTTTTAAAAACCCCGAATGAATTCAAGCAAGGATTGAATATTGCAAATAGAAGTCATAAAACTTAAATTAAACAAGGTAGGGACCCTTTAAATTTAATTATTTAATAGAAGAACTATCGCAAACATCTAGAATTACCTAATATTACGAACATTTGACAGAAAGATTATGGCCGCTTCCCACAGGTCGTTTTTGAAATACTCGGAAAAGACCTATTCTCAATATTGAATTTGTGACTAAGGATGAAGATGACAATCATTCTTACACAGCTGCTTTGCAGCAGAAGTAGACAAATCAGGGGTACATCTATCCAGTCGGCCTTTTACTAAGTGGGTTTTGTCTACGTATTATTTGGGTATTATCCACGTGTTTTCCCCTGGATTCCTGCCTGAGTTGCGAAAGGTCGGATCGGATTGGGTGCCTATTTATATTTTAGCGGAAAGCGGCGGCGGTCGGGCACAATACGTGCCCTTTGGGAAATAAATGTTGATATTTGTTCCCCAATTAACGTGGGAATGTCGAGCACCCTTTTTAAGGATTTCTTTATTGGGTAAATATTCATTTATTCAACTCAGCTCTCATAAATCACAGTCTTAAATGTATGTTTTTAATTTATGGGTATAGGTGAAGTATAAAGTAATAAACCTTTTTGCCGTTAAAGATATCTATTCTGTGACTTTTAATCCAAGTCTAATCCAAGATTTATTCATTATCAGCCCGGAGTCAGAAATGTATGCCCGACATGGCGATAGGCTCACCCGCTATCACATCGTGGGATGGAACATTCAAGGCGAAATTTGGGTGTCCTGTGGTAGCACCTCTGCCTACTCCTTTTGGAATAAAGGCGTGAGTTCATGTATGTATGTTTAGTCCAAGAAATTCCTAACTGTCCCAAAATAGTACCTATATTAAAATGTCACAATAACTTAAATTTTGTAAGATTTTTATGATATGATTTCGTGGAGTTCCTTAGCGTGTTTTTAAAAACAAGTCCCTCTTTCCTCTTTCCAAGACCATCTACAACTTGTACTCAAGCAGGAGCAAAAAGAATCATCAATATTGATCCATGAACAAAGAAGTTACGACCGAACCTCCTTGACTCAAAACACTAAGCGAAGTTAAAACGTAATAAAAAATAGGTATCCACTTGTCCCGGCCATCAATCTTTTCATATTCCGAGAGTAAGTGGCTCTTATCTCGGTAAGTAGCCGACATTTCCCGGATCTTCCATCCGAGAGGTTTCGCGGAGAATCTTTTGTGGATCTGTACTCGGCCGTGCCGCGCTTTGTTCATATATATCCACTAGCATTTATCTTGCGCAAGTCAGTTATGACTTAATAAGTTCATAGCACTGCTGAAACTGACTTTTGAATAAATACATACATAAACTCACGCCTTTATCCCAGAAGGGGTAGGCAGAGGCGCCACCAAGACACCCACATTTCGGCTTGTATGTTCCGTCCCATGTTGTGATAGGGGGCGAGCCTATCGCCATATCGGGCACAAATTCCTTACTCCGGGCTGATAATGAATAGAAAAACCCAATATTACTTTGCCCGGCCCGGGATTTGAACCCCAGACCTCAGCTTTGTAGTCGTACCGCAGTACAATTTCGCCACCGAGGCAGGCAGACGTTTGAATATTTTTACTAATAAAAGACAATTTATTTAGAGGTAAGTTAATGCTGAAGAAAATATATTGTACTTCCCACAAACACTAGATGGTTGTCTCTAGACGGTAGTAATTATGCTTTCCTATACATTCCTATACACCGGATATACACCATGCGAGCGTGAAATGAGAGTTCGCGAGTTCGATCCCGGCACCGTGACAAATGTTGGGCTACAAGTATTTACCACGGATTTAGACATTAGTATATTTGGTTTGTGAATTTTTTGTTGCATTGTGTCTGTAGCCAATAAAACTACCACCTGGCTTTGTTTTCAAGGCCAATGCCCAGCAGTGGGACGTATAAGAGATTGATATGTGCTGTTATAATAATTAAACTCGGTGGCGTAGTTGTATTACGGTACGGTTACCAAGCTGAGGTTTCAGGTTCGAATCCCGGGTCGGGCAAAGTGATATTGGTTTTTTCAATTCATTATCAGCCCGGAGTCAGGAATTTGTGCCCGATATGGTGATAGGCTCGCCACCTGTCACATTGTGGGACGGAACATGCAAGGCGAATTGTCCTAGTGGCGCCTTTGCCTACCCCTTCGGGGATAAAGGCGTGAGTTTATGTATGTATGTATGTATGTATAATTAATTGAACTCCAAAGTCCAACGTATGATGCACTATCAATAGAGAGCGTCATACTGCTCACGAGTCGCACGTCGCTCAAATTAATTCCGAAATGGCACTCTATTCCATTAACGGTGATGGAACATTCGAAATTATATTAAACAACTGGTTATTGCACAGTGAAGTGTGCAGGTTTCCTTGTATTCATTTTTAAGCAAGCGATAATTATATAAGTATAACAACATTGATTTATAAAATAAGGATAGTGCTAAAGGTATTTTGGGAGTATCAATAAAATAGCCGTGATAATCGCGCCATCTATTAGATATTTTTGTAACTACTTGGAAAATAAATGCAAATATAAATATAATGTTACTATGTCAATGCCCAACAGTCATATACATAGCGACTCCATACTACGATGCACTTATTATCTCGTGGGTACTACCTGCGAGAGACATTTCTGTATCATAACCCGCAACAAATGCTTGTGGGTTGCACAGACATTTGTCTCGGTGCGGAGTTCAAACTTTAAAAACGCGGTCTCTCGTTTCACAGCCGGCGTCTAGCCGACTGCGCCACGAAGGTTGTTAAATAATGACGAACACATACGCACTTTTAATGTTCAAAAATGTCTTGCAAATGTTATTAATAGGTGTTCCTATGCCATACAATACCATCAGCATAATGTCAATCTTCAAATACCCAGCTGTCCAATCATGAATTCGTCCAGATTGTGACAATTGGTCGCAGTCGATCTGTCGACCGGCGCAGCGTCGCAATCCGCTTAGCTACACAATGACTGTGCCCATTGTGACACTGAATCGCTAATGCTATTATATTTTACTACCGACCTGCAGCTATACTGAGCAATGACTTTTAAAAGTAATTTTATAGCATATACCGAAGTCCAACAGAGAAATAATTTGTGTATAAATACTTTATTTTGTGTGTATACTTTGGTGTCAAAGTGCCGGCAAACTTTTTTCAACAGGTGATAAATATGTTTAGTTTTCAGTGATTACTAACGTAAGAATTTAATACCAATAACTTTACAAAGATTGGCCAATTTGAGATTTGAAATTAGGACTTCACGGTTTATAGCTTGTGACCTAACCCCTCTCAATACTCTTGATTGTAGAGGAGGCCCGTGTCCTATTTAGGACGTATAAAGGCTGATAAAGATACAGATTCAGAAGCGCCTGTCGGTAGTCTTATAGCAATGTTGTTTATCCTCACAACCACCATCGCACAATTTAATTGGGCTATAACTTTAGCACCAGTTTTAAGGACAGGACAAAACCCTGTAATTTTCCAAGTCATTTTGGTATACCCTACAGTCACACATGAAGTCTTGAACATTAAAGTCAATTAAGTCTTACAATTAAAAAACTATTCATTGATATTAAATGTACTCTGTGATATAAGCTAAAGGCCCAACCGCTTCAAACTGAATATGCCAATGTAGTTTGGGAATACACTCGACGATCGCATTTACTCGGCACATATATCTTTAATTTTTTAAGAAAATGGAATGTTTATTTATTTAATTCTTTTTTGTTCTATAGGTAGATATACCAATACGAAATTACACAATAAAAATAATAGTATAAGTGGCGTCCTTATCATACTAGGTAATTTCTTACAATGTTAATATCGATGCAATATTAAGACATCTCAAACTACCGCTCACAGCGGGGAGATTATTTTCTCTGGGCCTAATTAAGTGGGGCTGCCCCATTGACCTAGTTTCGAGGGCCCAGCGAGAACCTTAAAATAAATCGTAGTGTTCAGATATTTTATTAAAAACTTATTCCATTCTTGATCGCTTAGAAAAAGGCTTGGAAATGAATATTCATTTCAGACTTCAGTGAGGCAAAATAGATTTATTGATTTAGTTATTTAATCCTTTTTACACTATACAGAGATACAATAATTAAAAAATTACACAGTAAAAATAATAGTACAAGTGGCGACCGTATCACACTAGGTAATTTCAAACAGGCAACCATGGGATGGGTATATAAATAACAGAAAGAAACTAAAAAGGGCAGTCTGAGGCGTAAACGAAATAATAATAATCTGTATCTGTAATCTGTATAATCTTTATTGTACATAAAAGAACATAACAACACAGAGAAATAAAATAATACAAAAGTACAAAAGGCGGTCTTATCGCTCTGAGCGATCTCTGCCAGACAACCTTTGGATGGATATAAGGGAAGGAGAGAGAGAGAGGGGGCAGTGTAAAAATAAAGAATAAATGCTCAAAAAAATCTACATTGAATAACTAAATATAAATTATAAACATACGAAACATATTATATACCTATTCTAACAGTCACCAAAAGATGCGAATGACCAAAAATTCTTCTCAGTTACATTCTTGTTCAGAGAGGAAATGATCTTTGATAATTTTTATAAACATATTCGGAAGATTTCCTGTTACAGCTCGTTACAAAAATAACAAAACACTAAACTTACTACATACTTTAATAAGCTGTAGTAAGTTTAGTATTTTCCCGAAGGTAAGTAAGTTTGAGCTTTTCTTGATTATTTGGCGCCTCCCCTGGGTTCCTCCGCCTTCCAATGCGCCGCCGTCCTGTAGGTCTCACCGGCGCGACGCCCCCGGCGAGGGCGCCGGGCGCGGCGGACACAGGCCGGCGGCCGGCACGCACGCTGCGCGCCACCACGGCTCGCGACACAACAACCTCCCGACGACGGTCGATCGCTGAGCGCCACGGACGCTGAACTGTTTACCCACGAGGAGTGGTATTCGTGCTATTCGTCATAATATATTTGTTCTACCGCAGTAGAACAGGCGCCCGTGACCTCAGGATCTGCCGCCGCGAAAAGTTTCACGAAGCGGGGTCGGTCGATGGAGTAACCCAGAGGAGACACTTTACATATTGTCCGTTCTGTATATATACTAACTGCCAGGAACATTTCTATACCGCGATTCAGAACATTAGCGTCATCAATGACGTGGCACTTGCGTATTGGCTGATCAACGTGTGACGATTTGTCCTCGTAATGCGGCGTATGTCGCTGGGACTTCCCCGACAAGTCATGTTTCACCCATGCCATTGCGAACTGTACGTAAGTCTTGATACAATAGAGTACTAATTGAAATGTATCAACTCGATTGTGTAAAGACTGGTTAGCTCTGATGAATGCTGTATTATAAAATATAGCTGATACCTTTGTCTGCGCAATTTAATTCAGTAAATATGTACGTTATGTATTTCGAGCAAGTTTAACCAAAAAATCACCCTTGTCGTCTCGGCTTGTGTAAATGAACATATCACAGAATGTTTTATACAAGGACCCCATGTATAAGGAATTCAAAATAACTTGATGTCCGTCTAGTAGTTTTGCGTTGTGACTTATTGCATGCACCGACGGGTTTTGTTGACGTATTTTCCGACAGAGGGCGTAACAGGCAGCAAGTTTAAATAGTATTACTCGTAGTATCGAAGACTTGTCATACTAATTTGGTATTACATCTACGACTAATACCTTGGTTATATGATTGTACTCTACTTGACCGCATTGGAATTTGAAACTAAATGAAATCGAGTGGGAGCGCCTGTAGATTGTATGAGGCTCAATTAATAATTCATATTCAGTCGACTAGATCTAAAAATATACCTGACCGAAACGGAGAGTTCGAAAATAGCGTTTAATTTCCCGAGGTGGCCGTACCATATTTAGCTGCGTTATTTTACATAACAATCTTGTTATGCCGCGCAAAGACCGAAATGACAAAGACCGAATGTTTTGTTCCGACACAACAGAGCAACACTAAAGTTTCCTGTCCGTTCTTCTCTAGTGAAAACCGCTTCCGAAACGGGAGGTAGTTAAAAAAATGACTGAGTCTAAATAATGTTGAACATTTAATGGACTCAATAAATTATTTTCATTTCATTTTATTGTTCTGGGTTTGTTTAGTTTCGGGTTCTCTCTCCGTTTATCTCTCTATTTCTTTCTCTACAGCCACTGGGAATCCAATTAACATACTCCTAATTCCAGGTTATCTATAGTGACCGGGCTGCATCCAGCGACTTCGGGAGTTGTCTCTGACTGAGAACGCTCTAAATGTTTGAATTATATTCAATTTTAGCTTACGATTTATTACAAGCTAAAACTCGAGCGCATGTCGTCACTGCCGCGATAAAAATTATGATAATTTTGTGGTTCAATTTGTTATCTCATTACTCATTAGTCATTACAGCTTTTAACTGTGTTTATACAAAACAGACAAAACATATTTCATTATGTACCAGCGAGGCATAACGGCAAGATATAACATTGCGTCGGTGAATTCTCTATCTGCACTGCTCTTGCCGTCAAAATACCAATTACCAATTTATAAAGGAGCAGACCGGGCTTTGTGGCGTACCTTTGGAGAGGCCAATGTCCAGCAGTGGACTGTAACGGGCTGATGATGATTATGATGAATGGTACCTATATTTGTTTCTTCTGTGATTGTAGAAACCGTGCTTGAATAGGTGGAAAGCCAGTTCTAAAGCCGTAGAATTCAATAGGCAATGTGAACCAAAAAGGCCTTTTTGCTTTCTGATTCTCTCAAAAAAGATACGTATATTCAATGTGGTCACTATATATAACTGTTGAGTTTATTTAGTATTTAAATTCCCACGAACCGAAACAGAACGAGACATTGCTTATGAATTTTAATACTGCTACAATTTTAAGCAGATAAAACGCGGTCGGCTTGAAAATCCCAGTTTTCTCAATATTTTGCTTGAAAATAAACTTTATGTTCCATAAATACGGTGTGAATTAGCTTGGCAGGTGTTGCTGGGCTAACGAACTGATGTCCCAGTAACCCTTCGGCCTACCCTTGACTGGAAACTCCGCACGAAGCCATATTAAAATATAAAATGTTGGCATGAACTATATATTTAATTTTATATTTTAACACGTTTATTAGAACCACTCAAAGCAAATGGTAAAGACATAAACCTGCCTGGGGTTGGTAACTTAGATACTTTGTGTCTGTAACTTTAATATTTATTTTGTTTTATCTCAGTAAATATATTTAAGGTCAGTAAAGATACTTTTAGTCGGCAACTTTATCTCAAGTGTATCAATTACAAAGAGACTATTCAATTAAGGTACGCAAAATAATTTCTGGTACAAGTATATTATAGGGTCTTACAAACGTTGCTCTTGGAACCTGCAGTTTCTTATTTTTTTTTTAGGAGTTGTCTTATCTTACTGCGTTATGGAGGCTATGAATAACAAGTTAAATTTTAGTGTAACAAATTCCCCTTGGAAAAGTCTTTTGAAACCAAAGAATCATGAAACGCAATGATGGCGCAACGCCTATTTAAATATTATTTTTTTGGAACCTCTGCCTAGTGCTTACACCTTACGGGATACTAATGTACACCTATATAAAAGAAGGAAAAATAAGTGAGCAATACATTCACGAATCAATAATAACCAACAAAAAAATTGATATAATGGTTTCTTAGATTTACGCGAATGGTACACATTGAAATAAAACTATTTTTACGGATTTTATCGCGATTGGGTTTAATTTTTACATTTATTAACTTTCCTGACGCGACGTTTCGATTGCTTTTGCTTTCTTTTAAATTAACTTTTTTAATTTAATAACTGAAAATTAAGGGTAGTTTAATTGTAAAAGTCACTGAGCGAATGACTAATACCTCAGTCCGCCCCGTGACCACGAAAGCTGAAAAGCAATCGAAACGCCGGGAAGTTAAAAAATGTAAAAATTAAACCAAATTGTGATAAAATCCGTAAAAATAGTTTTATCTCAATAAAAATTGATATCAATTTTGTAGAACATGTACCTACTGCCGAAGAACGGGGGCACTCGAGAGTTCTATCCGTGACTTTCGACGGTAGAAAAAATGAAGCTACCACAACAGGCTACCGTTCGACTAAATACACTACTTCCGAAAGGTGTCTATCAAGCAGGCAGCCGATCGCTAATTATAAGTCTAATAATTCTGCAACATACAGACGATAAAATGAAAATGAAAAAGTCTTTATTTGAAAATAATAATTACATAAGCAGAATATTGCAAGGGTTCTCAAATTAGGCGTTGCCTGTGTCTTGAGAAACCAGTTAGTATCAGAAACCATATATGCAGTTTCTAAGATTTCCGAACTCGCTAAGCCCAAGAGCTTAAGATTCTCCTGTAAGGATAAAAAACACCAAAATCCCTTACAAACTTTTGAAAATCATAATTCCTTTTTATTACAAACCAAGTTGGTGGTCGAAGTTTGTCCAAGGTGTTTGTGAACCGCGTCCGAAGTTTGCGAACAATTTGCCGCCGAACGGGAGCACTCCGCAAATTGATGTCGTGAGTTCGACCTCACTGTAACTCGGTTTGCTGATGGTAAAGTGCTATCTTTGTTTTATAAGAGCCAGTACAACTATTAATTTAACTTTTTGATTCATTTCGTTGCTGGTTAAAGACAAGTTAGACATTCCCGGAGAATCGCTGAGCTTCAATGCTCGGTGTCATTAAAATGCGTGCCACTGTTTATCCTGGCTTACAGGAGCTGCAGTGGCGGGTGTGAGGTCGGGACAGTCTCCTGGCTTGCTGGCTAGGAAGCCAGTACAACTAACAAGTCGTGTCCCTGATGGGTGATAGTTAATAAGTGTGCTAACTAGCCCATAAACATGTGCAGCACTACTCAGATCCTTTTATTATCAATAATATTTTTAACCGCTCCGATGGTGACCACCTTCTCATTCCTTCAATTCCTATATCCCCTAGGGCCTAGATGGAGCAGAGGGCATTCACAGTAACTCTCCATCATTCACGGTCTTGAGCTGCCAGCTTGATATGACTCCAGGTCTTCCATTTACGCAGGTATAAAACAAATGTATCAACCTGTGTAACTATATTGGATTTGACATAGGCCAGTATAAAGATACCTACCCGTAACACATACATACATAAACTCACGCCTTTTTCCCGGAAGGGGTAGGCAGAGGTTTTCCTGATAGCACCTACGTTTCGACTCATATTTTCCGTCCCACGATGTGATAGGGGGCGATCCTATCGCCATATCGGGCACAAATTTCTGACTCCGAGCTAATAATGAACATTAAAATCCAATATCGCTTTGCCCGGCCCGGGATTCGAACCCGACACCTCAGCTTTGCAATCATGCCGTAGTACAACTGCGCCACTGAGGCACTCAGCTTTGCAATCTTAACTGTGAGAGTTAGTCATAATCTTTATCGCCGGTCGATAGTTTCCTGTCCGTACTAGTTTTAAGAAGTTGCTGTGGTTTATGTATAATTTTGTACCCAGTCGTGTAAATTATTGTGTGGTACGGAACCCCTTCGGAACGAAACGTCCGATCGGTTCTTTTTATTCCATCATGAAGTGAATACTATGCATTATAATATATAGGTTCTCCAAGTGCAACTGGTATAAAGTGCACATCAGCTAGAAACGATTATCGCGCCGCTCGCCATAATTATAACTAGTAATCTCAAAATGAGTCTATGAATTAATTAGGGACTGATAAAGATTTCAGTATAAAACTTTGTCGACTATTTTTTATCGTAATATAATTGAAATTGAGTTGACCGAAAGGGCACACAAAGGAGTAACATAGAAGCAATTACAATGATTACAAGCGGGATATCTTTAATTCTTAAATTACATCACGCAATTAATTCTGTTAAGACAAAGTTAATTGGACGGACCTTTGCAAGACTTTAGAAATTAACTAGAAAGTAATTGTATGGAAATTGGCAAGTTCTTTTGGAACGTTGTAATTATTAGTTGGTGTAGACTGGCACAGTCCTTGGTAATTAAAAGGTGTATTACTTGTGTTACCTACAGCCAAAGTTTGTTTAGCTGTGGATGTTTATTCATAGACAGATTTAAAACCTATTTTAATTATCGAATGTTTTGTCCCTTTCGATAGACTTTAAAATTCAGTTTGAGCGAAGAAGATAAAACATTCGGTAACTTAAATTGGTTTTAAATCTGTCTATGAGTAAGTCTGTAGAACTCTAATTTTAGCTATAGTTTAACTGACCCGCTTCCAAGGTACTACAAACTCGTGAATATTTAAACTCACACCTGTATCCGAAGGGGTGGACAGAGACAATGTCACCAGTAGTTCGCCGAGCTAGCGTCAATACCTAATTACAAGGCTTCTTCTAAGCTCCTCGAAGGTACGTGGAGTTGACTAATGACACTAACATGTGACTTGGGACTAAGACTTAATCCCGTCTCATTTGTAAAAGGAGGCCAGTGTCCTGCAATTTAATCAGTTCTATGTGTGTGACTAATGGAAGAAGCGATGAACAGAAACCGGTGGAGACAAATAATCCACTCTAAATGCGGTACATCCAATGATGACCACGGTCCTCAGTCATGAGGGACCGACTGCAGAGAGAGATGTGTGTGACTGTAGCTGGTATTTATATTTTTCGCCTATAGGCACTCTTTCTGTACAGCAGTGCAGTAGCCACCAGATGTTGTAGCCACTTTTTCTAGCATACTGAGTCTCCCGCTTTACTATAGAGGAAAGTAAATAAGAACATTTTCAAATCCTCCTGTTAATTTTATGTGATTATTTTCGTTAGGGATTAAAGACAAGTAAGACATTCCAGGAGACTCGCTGAGCTACATTACTCGGTATTATAATCGTGGGTGCCTGTTGATCCTGGCTTACAGGTGTTGCTGTGGCGGGTGTGAAGGCGGGACAGTCTCCAGCCAGTATTATTGAATAGTGAACAGGAGTCTGACCTGCAGGCGTGAGCGGCGTGGGTCTCGGCGAGGCCGGCTGCTGTGGGGGGTTGTGGTTGTCGTCGCGCGGGGGGCTAGCCGCCGCGCCCTCCGCGTTGTTGTTCACCGGGGGGCCGGGGCCCGCGCCCGCGCCGCCCTCTATCTGCAGCTATGGACAAGGATCTTTATTTAATACTGCATGTTGTTATCATACCTAGGTTTATTTTCTCCCGCCAAACAGCAGTGTAAATGCACTGTTGTGTTCCGGTTTGGAGGACATTGTATCCAGAGTAACTGCTGGATATAATGAAATTTAATATGTTATGTTTCAGGGTGGCGAGCATTGGAATGCCAAGCATGTATGGTTTTACTATTTAGCATGCTCGTCTCGCCATTGATCGCAATAAAAAAGAAGCTGCCATTGTCGCATAAGTGTGCAGGGTCTCCATATATACCCCGAGACTGGTTCATATATCAACCACCATACACGATGGTGAAAGACTCGTAATAGGGACACATTTGTCGCGATTCCCGATATTCCCCGAGACTCGCCGAGCTCAATTGCTCGGTGTCATCATCATGCCATTGTTGATGGTTCACAGGATTCGTAATAGCGAATGTAAGGGCGGGATAGTGCCTAAAATTAAAGTTACAATAAAGTCAACTTTATTCCACCGCTATAAGGTAATGTAATATTGTCTTTAAATACATTTCGCCTACAAACGAGCTATTCTTTAGTCCCACGCAACACTCTTATTATGTTATGTTTATTTATAAGAGTAAATTAAAAGTTAATTCTTTAAATATTTGTTCAAAAGTTTTTGATATTGTAGTAGCATCTAAGAACTAGTATTAAGATTTACATAAATAAGTATTGTAAACAGGTTTCAGGCAAATAAAGGCTATTTTTATTTTATTATTTATTTAACACTCTTATTTCTGGCATGGTAGGCGTGAATAATATACAGGGTATATCAAGACTGCGACCGAAAATGTAGCCAGGTGGTAGTATTAGTGACTTTAGACACAATGCAAGTAAAATGTTTAAACACGCAACGGTACGTAAACGTTTAAATTAGTATTTTCGCAAAAACTAGTTATTTACCACCCAAACACAATGATTTTAAATAAAATTCTAAAAAAAATATCTTTCACTGTTCTGGCGAAATTTTTATTTGCATAGTGTTTCTTACCACTAAAACTACCACCTGGCTTCGTTTTCGGTCGCAGTCTTGATATACCCGGTATAAAAACCGTAAATCTGAAGGATTACACATGTTATTAATTTTTTTGCCATTTCTATTTATGGTTGTATTTGATAGACAATATAAAAAAAAACCATGTATAAATAAATAAAGAAAAAAAATAAGAAATGTTAACATACACCAAGTTACACCATGGATGTTGTTTGCTATTAGTTTTCTACTGGTGGTTGGTTTTTCATATGTTAGAGGCCGCCTGGGTAGGTGCCACCGCAATGTCTATTTCTCCCGACAAACAGCAGCGTAAATGCACTGTTCTGTTCCGGTTTGGAGGACATTGTAGGCGGACTAACTACTGGATATAACGAGACTTTCTTATATCTCGGGATGGCGAGCGCAGTAGAAATTGAAGCATTGTTTTAAATCATGGCATTGTTTGATTTTGCTACTGTCCATGAGCGGTCGTACCATCAAACGAATGGCATGCTCATCTCGCCATTCATTGCAATAAAAAAAAGTTACGGAGCCCTGAAAAATATATGAATTTACAAGTATTGTCAAGATATATTGACGCCAGGTTGGCGCCGAGCCAAGACGTGCTGCATCATGAATTTACGTATCTTTCAAGGAATCTAAAGCTTCGAAAAAAGTATATTTTTGTAATGTCACGGTTATGTGACTGCACTGCACGTAAATGCTGTACTGTTTTGATGGTTCATACATATACACACATACATAAAGTCACGCCTTTTTTTCCAGAACGGGTAAGCAGCAGACTTTTCGGTCTCTCAAACACCCAGACCTGAAACAAATACCTGTGGTTCACCCAAATATTTGTTTCGGTGCGGAGATCGAACCCTCGGCCTCTCGGTTCACAGCCGACGACTAACCAACTGCGCCACGGAGGCTGTCAAATTCTAGGCTGTCTGCCTATTGTTATCATTTTGACAACAGCGGATTTTACGACAGAAGATCTTAGACGACCTGTAAAGGCACTGCATTTACCATCAGTTGTACTTCGTCGTAAGAGTATAAAGGCAATGTCATAAAGCGGGATCTCTTGCGGCCATTTTACATTGCCTCAATTAGCCCCGTTTCTGTAATAACTCAGCAAATGAGCAAAGCAGGTGTTAATGAATAGAAATGAGCGAGCGATGTAATCCCGGGAGACTTACATTGGTGCAATGTTTATTTATTTATTTATTTAAATCTTTATTGTACACAGTTAACAACAAAAATACACAATATAGACACAATAAAAAAAAAAGTACAAATGGCGGTCTTATCGCTCTACAGCAATATCTTACAGACAACCATGGGATGGATTTAAAAGAAGGAGAGAGAGAGGGCAGTGTAAAAAAATAAAGAATTAATGTGTTGCTAATTTTATTCCTTTTGTCGTGTATTTAAGTTTACATGCATAACTCATGTACCTTGAAAGCCTACGTGGCGCAGTTGGTTAGACGCCGACTGTGATAAGAGAGGCCGTAGGTTCGATTCCCGTACCGAAAAAAATGTTTGTGTGAACTATAGGTACTTGTTACGGGTCTAGGTGTTTGTGAGACTGAAGTCTCTCGTAGTTTTTGATAGCCACCACACAAGACAAGACTGTTAGGCATATTTATCCGTTTATTTATGATCAAACTTTGCCCGCAACTTTATTTGAAATCACTTACTTTATTATCAACAATTTTCCTTCTTATACCCACTTAAAACTCTACTAAAAGATGCATAAATATTATAATAATTTCAAACCATATTTTTAGAACAAAAGTTAGCTTCTGCCCGCAAACTTCGTCTGCGTGGTTAACTTTATTTGAAATCTCCCATCCCGTCCCGTTATAGCCCGCCCGCCCCGTCTCATTCTTACTAATGTAATGTAATCCAGTCCCACCCCATCCTTTTGAGGATAAAAAAGTAGCAAATATATCGGAATTCCTTCTTCATCCCACGGGAACACTAAACTTTTCAGGATAAAATGTAGCCTATGTTACTTCTCATACCTCCAAGAATATATGTATAAGTTTCATAATGATCGCTTGAGTAGTTTTCGCGTGAAAGCGTAACAAAAAAACTTACATTCACATTTATAATATTAGTAGGGATTGCTGGAAACAGTAAAAAGTAATATATAAACAACAACGCACTTCTTATGGATGACGATGATGTATCAAATTGCTGCCAATATCAAAAGCTTTATCCCCAATCTATGCAATAACTGAAATACGGTATCCGTCGGTCTCGGTTTCTCAAAGGCTATTTATAGCATATTAAATTCCTCGACGTGCCTAACTGACTTATTGCGTCGGGAAACCTTAAGAGTAGCGCATAATGTGTTTCTCGTCTGTTTTATATGAGTTAGAAGGTCGTTTTGAGGAAATTTTATACCGCGTATATCAAGACTGCGACCGAAAACGAAGTCAGGTGTTAGTTTTAGTGGTTACAGACACAATGCAATTAAAAATTTCGCAGAAATATCGATAGTTTTTTTTTTTTAATTTTTTCAAATATTATCGTGTAAGGGTGGTAAATGCCTAGTTTTTGCGAATATAGTAATTAAAAACCTTGAGTACCATTGCGCCATTTAAAAAAAGGTGTACATTATTATTTTAGGAAAACTTACATTTATCACATAAATACGAATCATCATCAGCCCGTTGCAGTCCACTGCTGGACATAGGCGTCTGCCAAGGTACGCCACAGAGCCCGGTCTGCTGCTTTATGCATCCAGTCGCTGCCGGCCCTTTTATGCAAGTCGTCCCGCCATCTGGCCAGAGGACGTCCCACGCTACGTTTTCCAAGACGCGGTCTCCACTCCAAAACACGCTTACTCCAGCAGTTATCTGTTCTGCGACATATGTGGCCAGCCCATTGCCACTTCAACCTACTAAATTTCAGATCTATGTCGGTCACCATGGTTCTCTGGCGGATCTCCTCGTTCCGAATATTGTCCTTCAGAGAAACTCCGAGCATAGCTCTTTCCATAGCACGTTGAGCGACTTTAAGCTTATGGATTAGCCCCACAGTCAGTGTCCACGTCTCGGCTCCTTACGTCATTACAGGGAGGACGCACTGGTTAAACAAATAAATACGAATACGATCAGTAAAAAATTACAAAAAAGAAATTGTCTTTTTTTTGCAAAATTTTTAGTTGCTTTGTGTCTGAAGTCACTAAGATCACCTGGCTTCGTTTTCAGTCGCAGACTTTATATACCCTGTATAGCAGTAGAGTAGCAGGCCCTTAGGATTAGCAAGTTGACGTGGCAGTGGGTCGAGCACATAGCGCGAATATTGATGGCCGTTGGGACCGAAAGGTTCTGGAGTGGAGGCCACGGACAGGCAAGCGAAGTGTCGGACGCTCGCCTACAGGTTGACGGACGACCTGGACAAGTTTGCAGTCGCTGGATGCAGGCTGCTTCCAATTCGATGTGGAGAACCTCGGGGAGGCCTATGTTCAGCTGTGGATTTCTTTTAGCTGAATAGATAGATAGAGAAGTAGAATCGTCATATTGGCCTCCTATTTGTAAGGAAAAAGGTCATGGCTGCGGGACATCCATGGCAGGTATTTCGAGCGGAATTATTTCGCCTGGCAAGAGACACGGGAGACTATTCCGAGCTGACTGCCAACCTTCACTAGCTGGATAGGCTGTACACGAAGAAGAATTATAAGGCATGAGATCCTGAATTTCACTCTAAGGTAAGATAGCCCAATATTAGAAAGATATTTTCAGTTGTATTGTTGCTACAGATTGTCTTTTGTGCCATTCAATAAAGATAGAATTTCTAGTGTTGAAAAATGATTATAATTAAAAAGTACATAAATATCAGCCGATACGTAAATTAACATTAATGGTTTACCGTTCAGTATAGAGATGTCAATGTATTTCGCGTGGAGTTGATCGGTGCCTGCCGTGCCTTATTACACGCGATACCGCATTACTCAAATAGTTAAATATTAACTTAAAGCTATCCCGGGAATAATTAACATGTATTTTTTGTTTGACTGCCTTGGTGGCGCAGTTGTAAGCGGTACGATTACATCGCTGAATTCTTGGGTTCAAATCATGGGTCGAGCAAAGTGATATTGAATATTTCTATCAAACCAAATTTGTGTCCGATATGGCGAAAGGCTCGCGCCCTATCACATCGTGAGACGGAACACACAAGGCGAAACGTGGGTGTCCTGGTAGCACCTCTGCCTACCACTTGGAAAAGGCGAGATATGTGTTTTTGTTTATTTTATGAATTTGGGCCCGGTGTAGCGATAAGCTTGTGACTCACCTCCTATAACATTTGACCGTAATGATCAACATCTTCAGCCATAATAATTGCTGAACCTAATATGTATTGGTATCATCACAGCCTACCCCTTTGGGCATATAAGAAGAAAACTTTGTAGTACACGATTCACACTTTGTGTAATAAAGATTATTATAGTTATTTAGCTTTGATTTTAGACGGATAAAATTCTTTAATTTATATTATAGTTAGTCAACATATAATTGTTGAATCGGAGTTGTACCTCAACTCAGACGACATTACGCTCAGCGAGTGAGTTTTCTAAATTGAAATAAATCTAATTTTTGAGGAGTTTATCGCAGATTTTGTTTAATTTAACAATATTTTTTTTGCTTCCCGACGTTTCCAATACTTTCAGCTTCCGTGGTCACGGGGCAGATTGAAGTATTTATAAGTCATTCGTTCAATGACTGTTACAATTTTATCCCGTTAATTTACAATTATCAAATAAAAAAAATTATTTAAAATTGTTAGTCACCTTTTGCGGTTCGATCCGATTTATAAAAATTGTAAAAAATTTACCGAAATCGCGATGAAATCCGTAAAAAATTGTTTTATATCAATGTGTAACATTCGCGTAAAAGTAGAAAACATAATGAGTTTTCTAAATGTCAAAGTCAATACCATTGAAGCATCGTGGTGTTCCACAAAGATATGCCCTGCATGTTGTCAGGTCTCGCATTATGCCATTGTGGAACAATGGATAATGACAATAAAGTCTTGTAAAATTTCCCATTCCTATTAATAATTCGATAAACGCGAACCTTGCAAAGAAAAACTAAATGACTTTGATAAATAGCATTAATTTCGGAACGCACGCTTAATTGCTTGCAAGTTTGTTTGGAGCATCGCCTATGCCGATGACGTCAGAGCTAAACTGTTTGCCAAAATTATCCAATTTTATATCTGTGTATTTTAGAAATTTAGCTTGACGTTGCACGGAAGTTTTACAACCGATTTTTATTTGGTACCATTAAAGCCATTCTCTAAAAGTGTTAGAACCACGCTGTTGTCAGCCATGACTGCATGAATGGGCAGGCTAGTCCAGGGCGGTACCACTGTCTCAGAGGAGATACCATTGGCAGACATCAAAACTTTAGTAAGCTATTATTATTATTCGACAGCCACCGTGGCGCATTTGGTTAGACGCCGGCTGTGAAACAAGAGGCCGCGGGTTCGATTCCCGCACCGAAACAAAATATTTGTGTGAACCACAGGTATTTGTTTCGGGTCTGGGTGTTTGTGAAACCGAAAAAGTCTCTCGTAGTTCCTGATACCCACGACACAAGACTCGATCTTAGTGTGGGGTCAGGACTATGTATGTTTCTGTGGGTGTATTTATTTATTATTTTGGCCCGGGAAAATGATGTCATTTGATTTACAAAAGCATACAAAAGAGATTGCTTGATTTAAAATTTGCACCTTTAGACTTTAGAGTTCACTGCTCATACACATTACCGCTAGAAAATATAAACTCATAAATTGCAACCTTGATAAAATGTCGCCGGGACAAAGGACATTGTAAATGTTTTTAGTAAGCGTTGCTCGGTGAAATTTTGCAACGTCACAACTTTCAACCCTAATGCTAGTCACACACCATTAAACTAAACTTTATAACGATCTCGGTTGGCTGGAGGGTATAATATACCGAGCAAATATAATTCAACTTGTTTGTAATTCAATATAAACAACCATAACTGAAACGAGGGATGAAACTGCAAATGGGCAAGGGAGCCGTAAAAAACTTTCTCTTCGAATAAAGATTAGATCATTTTTATTTGTAATAATACCACATTTTTTATGCTGCCACTGCAAAGTGACCACGCTGTATGGTATGAAATACAGTATTTACAGTCCACAAAGGGCACCAAAATGAGAAGAGAAAATTATACATTGCCATTTAACAGTCTGCATTTAACTGAGCAAATAATCACCAGAAAAAAACCGCCAAATATTTGATAATAATGACCGATGTTCCCTCATTTCTAGTTAAAGAACGGTTTCATTTCAATATTCATAATGAACAACCCTCCACTGGTCCGGGTGGGTACAATAGGCCCGCATATCTGGGACACGGACCACTCCAGCTTCATCGATACCTAGTTACACAACCGTTCAACGTAAAATTGAATTGGACCGATTCAACAAATTCCACGCAACTCTCAAAATATGCTCCGTTCATTTGATTCAAGAAAAGATATTTTATTTATACATTTCTAGGTTTTATTTCCTTTTGAGAGCCTCCGTGGCGCAGTTGGTTAGAGAAACTAGAGGCCGTGGGTTCGATCCCCGCATTACGGCAATTATTTGTGTATATTTTTCGGGTGCCTCGGTGGCGTAGTTGTATTTCGGTACGGTTACAAAGCTGAGGTCCTTGTTCTTACGAAATGTGGGTGTCCTAGTGGCACCTCTGCCTACCCCTTCGGGGATAAAGGCGTGAGTTTATGTATGTATTTTTCGGGTTTCCGATACTTTTACTACTCGTGTGTCTTTAGGCCTATGTATGTGACTGTTGATTGTATGTAATTATTTAATATTTATGATTTATTTTATTGCATGAATTTTAAACTTTCAATGCTAGTTACCAACTGTATTTTCTTATCCAACCATGGCAAATAATTTGATGGTAAGTACCGTCTCGAAAGAGCATCATCTGGCGACAGACAATAATTTCTTGCCATTCTACACAATTTTGCGGCCTATTCAATTTCTTCTTCACGCCCCGCTTAAGCGACCCCGGATTATAGTGATCAGTGAGCATGTGAGCCGGCAATCTATTCTACTGATTGATGGTGTGGCAGAAACTCAAACTAAGGAACAACTAACGGTGCTAAACACAAATTTAAGGTTTATAATTTGTTTCATATGTTGGATTAGAAATAATAACATACCAGGTATTGTATTTCTTGCCTCTTTTTAATCCAGTCCATCTTAAGGTTGTCTAGAAGACATCGCCGATAGCGCCGTCGATTATTACACTTATTTTGATCGCTTTTCATATTTTATTACCTATTGTTTTTGTATGTGTGGTTTACAATAAATAATTTATTAATAAATAAGTACTAGTTCTATGTTCATCCTATTCTATATCGATATAATATAGGGTCGTACGGTCGGATATGCACAAAATCATTGTATTTTCTTTTATATTCTCGCCGGCACAGATATAAATGTGTCCGCTGGCTCGGAAATATATTTACAATCCACTTCAAAGTCTTCTCTTGGCGTTTAAAATACTTTCTTAAGACCTTTTGTGAGGGAAAACAGAAAAAAAACATATTTTATGTCGAATGTTGGTTTCATTTTTTATAAGACTCACATATACATGGATATAGTTAAGTGGAAAAATGAATGTTCTTAATGCCAAAATACACATACAAAATTATTTGAGTTTTAAATCCACGATCATTACATAGGTGTTTGAGTGGACGCGGAAGGGCTGATGATGATAAAACATAGGTTATTTACTAGTTATATACACCCAAATACACCCAACAGTCACTTACATAGTCCTGACCTCACATTAAGATGGAATCTTGTTTCATAGGTATCAGTAACTACGAGAGACTTTTCGGTCTCACAAAAACCCAGACCCGAAACAAATACCTGTGGATCACACAAATATTTGTCTCGATGCGGGGATCGAACCCGCGGCCTCACGTTTCGCAGCCGGCGTTCAACCAGCTGCGCCACGGATGCTGGACATATTTTCAGTGACCTGTTGAAATAATCTACTATAGAACACAAACGGTTTTCCCTATACGTGATCATTTCCGGAAATCTTTTAACGTCAACAGTTTCTAATGTATGCGTAAAGAAAATTCCATTACATTACGGCATCGGTTATTGCCTAGAATATTGAATGGATTACTGTATGGTTTACGAGTAATAATATTTAGGCGTACTGTTGAATATGTGTTTGATGTCCTATAATAAACACTTATCTTATTGTATGAGTATTGCCTAGTTTCGTTGATTATTAATTATATCGAAAGGCTACTTTATGCATAATCGTAATAAGATTTTTTCAAACCATTTTGGTTATAAGCAAGTGATAAATATTTAAAAATCAGTGATAGAATAGAATAGAAAAGGATGCAACATGCACGATTTGACGTCATCTTCCATAAGGTGCAAGCGTGCGAAAGAGAAAACAAATGTACCCACTGCACTATCAAAAATATTAATATATCAGTTATTTTACAACCAATTTCCCCTATGTGAAGTAGTCTGAGTTCAACCAATATGCGATAATACTAGCCTAAGTATAATACCTCAAGTATTAAACAGTATATTGGGCACTAAAAGCTACAGCGTTCTGTCCATTAGAGGATATTATTTGACTGGCGACAATACAGACGAGTGTTAGACGGTAGACGGTAGTTAATGAGATTTACGACGAGTGTGAAGCACCCATTTATATACAATTCGACCGTGAAATTATGAAGTAACGAGTGTTATCCGATCATAATATTCACTTGACATCATCACTCCACGACATCTGCCAATACATTCCGAAAAATTGGGTCCTGTCGGTTTTTGATGCTATTTATTAAAAATCTAACGTTACTTAACAATTGCTCCATCGATCGAAGCCTAACCTAAATTGGAAAATACATTCTGTGAATAACTGCAATGCTATCCAGCTCGGACGCTTCTTGGAATTCAAGCCCGAATCAGTATGCAGTAGCGTTTTCTACTTCAATTGTATTTCATGGAATGAGTATAAAACCCATGACACATTTCATCATAATGACTTCCAGCTACAAGATATGCTCTACTCTATAGGCATACAAACCTTTGATATACTCGTAGTTTAATTTTTACAATACTCATCCTTAGTGTAGAGGTGGCTCTATAAGGGTGATCACCCATGGCTTTCCGGGCCAGAGGACCTCGAGCCTCAAAAATAACTTTGCAAATTTATTTCACCCACATATTTAGCCTCCACCACTACTAATGTTTATTTCTTCTGCCAAACAGCAGTGTAAATGCACACTTGTGTTCCTGTTTGAAGGACATTGTAGCCAGAGTACCTACTGGACATATTGAGACATCTTATGTCTCAGGATGGTGAGCGCAGTGGAATGCCAAGCATTGCTTTGTAATTCATGGTGTTGTTTGGTTTTGCTAATGTTCATGAGCGGTCTTATCGCTTACCATCAGGCGAATGGCATGTTCGTGTCGCCATTCACTGCAATAAAAAAAACTGTACTATGTCTACAGCTCCACAGTCAGCATCATGCAACTTTATAAAGTTACATTTACCGAGAATTAATAAACCTGTAAACGTCACAAAGACTGACGGAGTATAAATAAAAACATCAGTTCCGAGATTACTGACGAGTTAAAAATAAGAAATTCGCTGACAAGGCCTGTCGAAACATATCTCGTTCGGCTCGGATTCAATATTTATAACTTTTTTATTATATCGGATATTCGGATATTCGCATTGGGAATTCGTTTAATAATGGCATATGCTAAAGCTTGTCTCCTCGGAAGGGTAGACAGAAATGCCACTATTGTCATTACGCGTAAAGCATTTTGCTAAAAGTTATTTTTAAATCATTGTATTTGACCAAAACATTTTCTTACCAAAATCTTCATCGCTTCATCATCTTTCATAAGTCTCTTCATGCTTTTGCCTTCTCAGTGTGCTTTTCATACAATCCTTTTTAGGATGTCTCCGATTTGGATTGCACGGGTGTCGGGTACATTCGACCCCATATACAAACACATCCACAATAAATTGCATAGACAAAAACCTCTAAGCATCCACAATGAACCCTAAAATACCTCCATCTTAAAAACATAAAGCACCTGGCGACCGGGGCCAAAAATAAACCCGAGTGAATGTAGTTCAGAGGCATTCGCGCTATGTAGGTCACGCCGGTGACGTCACTCGTCCTGCGAGCTTGCAGGACGCGGCCTGAATCCGCCAGGAGTGGCCGGGAAGATGGTAAGGGATTTTGGACTTTAATTACATTTTCATTAAGAAGCTATGATTGTTGGGTAAAAATTAAAGTTTTTATGACTGAAAATCATTACGCTTTATTGGTATTTTGGAATGGTCCTTAATGACTTGAGTTTTTAATACTGGAAGCTAATTACAACTTTGTATGAGGTCATCTGTTAACGAGCGTGAATATCACGACCTTTGCGTGATAAAGAAGAATACAAGCAATGTAATTAATTTAAATACGCTCTTAAACATTTAGTTATATATTCCATGATTTAATAATTAGAAAAGACGGTACAGTAATGTTCAAATGCCGGTAATTAAGAATTTAAACGCACGAAGAAATGAAATCCTTGTAGGTATGTGAAATATTCCCAATAACGTTTAAATAAGTAGTTTGATGTTCAATGTTATTTTGGGATGAATCAATATTTCAGATTCCCGGACAATTGTTAACAAATAAACATCTGTTCTTTACTCAAATACAAATCGGAAACAACTAATCATATATTTTGCTATCTGACGAATTACATACTTTACAAGTAAAATAGATTACTAATAATAAGTGTTAATATTCTATGTTTATTTTAGAAACAATATAACCAATTACCATTAACCAGCGAGGTAGACTATATGGCCTAACCACTCTCAATCGTACCCTCGATTGTAGAGTAGGCCGGTGCCCTGCAGTGGGACGTATATGAGCTGATAGAATGTAATACAATAACTAACTACACACACAACTTTGCACACTACTACACAATTTTCTTCCAAATTACATTTATTTGCTCTCCAAGTCTCAGATGTTATCATTTACCTTTTGAGTTTCATCTCGAGGTCGAGGTGACTTCAGAATAGGGTTCAATGCATTTTGTAAATCTCTTTGTTCAATAAGTTAAACAATTTATTGAACAAAGGGAATGTATCAAAGCAGAGCTTGAAGTAATTTAATTAAAAGAGGGACTATAAACGGGTTGCTTGCTAAATGAAAAATCAAATGCACTTATGTTACATCTTACTTTCATGGAGTTCATAATATAAGTCTAATAATGCGGCAGAATATTTAGTAGCAAATCATTTTGGTGCCGGTCAAGATGAATAAACATAGCATGTATTGACGTATTGTAGAAAGTAAAGGATGTTAATTCAAAATATACACTTATACACGGTGGTAGGTCTCTCATATGTGAAAGGCTGCCAGGGTAGGTACCACTGCAATGTATATTTATCCTGCCAAAAAGCACTGTTGTGTTCCTGTTTGAAAGACATTGTAGTCAGAGTTACTACTGGACATATTGAGACTTAAATCTTATGTCTCAGGATGGCAAGCGCAGTGGGGTGCCAAGCAATGCCATGTAATATTTGGTTTTCTACTGTCCATGACCGATCGTATCGCTTACCGTCAGGCGACTGGCATGCTCGTCTTGCCATTCAACGCAATAATAAAAAAACATCACAACGATAGAGATAAATGTGGAAATAATTTGAAGACCGAGGAGGCTTATGATCAGCAAAAGAATTTTCTGTAGTTGACGGCGATGTTATGTAATAGGGAGTGATAGTGAGCGAATTCTCTCTTAATCCTAGAGGAGGCCTGTGCCATCCCAGTGTGACGTATATGGGCTGATACAAATACAGAAAGATTGTGAACGAATTGTGTAATACTTAAGTGGCTTCACTACCAATATTTATTTGGGGATACAGACCAGCTTAAGAGTGTTGTCATATGTTAAATGGATGATAAATTAAATAAATACATCCAACAGTCATAAACAAAGTCCTGACCCCACACTAAGATCGACTCTTGTGTCTTACGTATCAGAAACTACGAGAGAATTTTCGGTCTCACAAACACCCAAACCCGAAACAAATACCTTTGGATCACACAATAGTCTCGGTGCGGGGATCGAACCCGCGGCCTCTCATTTCACAGCCGGCGTCTAAATGATGATTGCCATAGAAACATTATAACATATTTTACTAACTGTCGAAAACTAACACATATTTAAATGGCATTTAAGATGGTATCAGAAACAGTTAGTTGGTAAATTGGCACTGAAGCTAAGTGAGCGGGTCTCGTGACTGAACACGCCAATTTCGTTAGAGAATAATTATTTTCAAGGTCAGAACTTCGAGTAAATGGCATTTTAATACTTGGATATGGTGTTGGCAAGGTATTTATTGCTGGTGAGTTATTACTTCGAGGCTGACGGATTATTATACATACATACATACATAAACTCACGCCTTTATCCCCGAAGGGGTAGGCAGAGGTGCCACTAGGACACCCACATTTTGCCTTGTATGTTCCGTCCCACAATGTGATAGGGGGCGAGCCTATCGCCATATCGGGCACAAATTCCTGACTCCGGACTGATAATGAATAGAAAAATCCAATATCACTTTGCCCGACCCGAGACCTCAGCTTTGTAACCGTACCGTAATACAACTACGCCACCGAGGCAGATTATTATGCTCTTGGAAAATTAGGAAAATCAAGATTTTTGGCACCAATATTCATCGTCCCGCTTCTGGATGTAATACCACGTAAGCAAGCTTCGTATATCTCACTAACAAGCAACTTTTACGTAATGTACGGGGCTATCCAATCCACCATAGCCCACCCTAGTTTTAGTACTTTTATGCCTTACACAACACCCGAAAATTATATGCAAAATGTATTTCCGAACCACAAATTAAACCCGAAACATCAAGTGCATATAATATCGCTTATGCAATAGCTCTAATTAAGGGCTGAGGCGATATTGTTTAAAATCGATAAACCGAACGAATTTTTAAACTTTGTTACATTAACGCCCGAAATAATACTATAAAGTTTTTTTTACGCCAATCAATAGAGATGATATTTATTTTCAGAGGCTCTGCTAGATTGGAAGATGGAATTAGCTATTTATAGCGAGTATTTGAGCATGACTCCGGGCATGACGATCCCTAGCAGTAAGCGGTGCGAGCAGCTTGGGAGTAAGGGATCATCGCACATGTGTTCTTATTGCGTCCCAGTTATTGCCAATTTAATTGTCTCTCAAATCCATTATTATTGTTGGGACAATTCAACTTCACAAATATAATATGATATTAGCAACGAGAAGGCATGAAGAGATTTATCAACGTGGACGAAACGAAAGTGGTATGTAAGGATCAAGTAAAGTGGAGATCCATGTTATCTACCAACCCCTAAGCACGCATGCATCCCTATGTGATGCACGCGTGGCACTTATGTTCGCATTTGAAACTAAACATTCCTTCGCAGATGAACAGAGACAATTAATTTCCCAGAAGTTCAGACAGATTAGATGATGGGATTTGTTATTTATAGCGGGTATTTGAGCATGACTCCGGGCATGACGATCGCCAGCAGTAAGCGGTGCGTGGGAGAATGAGATTATATCCAGGTGTCCTTATTGCATCCCGAATAGTCCCCGTTATTATCAATTTAATTGCCTGTAGAATCTGGGGTAGATTCTATTATTATTGTTGATGACATTTCAATCTCACGGAATGTATACTCGTATTAATCGATATTGAAAATAACATATATGTATGTATGTATGTTTAGATTTAAAAACGGGTCACCGTGTATTTTTCTTACTTTTATCAATGCGTGATGAAACTAAAGGGCATTTTTATTTTAATTCTCATTAAAAAAAAACTAAAAACAAATCCTTTTAGATTTAATTAAAAAATATATTTTAAGACGCAAAGCACAAGATTTATATTTTTCTCCCAAGACTCCTAAACAAACCGTTACAACTATCCACAAACATTTGCCCCAGAAAGCAACTTACTGAACAACCTAGAGCAGCCATCAATATTCAATATCTTAGTTTATTGTTATATTTAGGGGCCACAAATGAAACGGGCGAGCAACAAGTGACTTCCATTAAGGGAATTGGTTCTTCGGCTAGCCAACATCCAATCTTGATAGGAACGCCGATGTTGAATCAATCTGAACGGCGCGGGAATAAGATTCCGATGGGTCGGCTGCACTCGCAAACTTAACGCAAATTGTGTGATGGAATTATATTAAATTGTTAGTATTTTACAACCTGGATCTATGCGGGATACATTGAAGAAGTGAATTTATTAAGGTGGATAAATTGGACCCCTGGCGAAGGTCCATAAGCAGCGGTGACCGCTTACCATCAGGCGGCCGCATGCTCGTCTGCCTACGAACGCTATAAAATTCTGGCATGTCATTTGAGATACTTTAGTCTTGTATGACAACAACCACAGGACATGGTAAACATGCCTGGGCCTCAATATATTTTGGCGCTGGCTGGATGAGGTCAAGAAAGATACGGAAGTCAATTGTCTCATAAACGAGGATGCTAAAGACTGGATGCATAGGATACTAAAAAGTTGTGAAAGTGGTCTTAGATAGCGGTGGTATGATGCTAGGTAGAAATATTTTTTTTAAGAGTATAATTTTTTCATCAAGTATAATTTGGGTAGATTATTGCTATAAGAAATAATAAACGTAAGAAATCTTGGGTATGTAAGAGTTTTACATAAGAATTATGGAGCTTGTTATATGAAGTCTACCAAACCGGATCAGGTCAACGAGTTCTGCAACATGAATACATATGTACCTACATTACTTATGAGATGAGGACTGGACAGAAAAAAACTGCGTAAATAAAACGTCATAAGAGAAAATAGTGTTAAATGGTCAACTTTTATTATTATTTCTTTCCTCCTCTTTCATCAAAAAAACTGGAAGAATAATGTTGTTTGGCCCGGTATCTCAAATTGTGATCTTGCCGTCAAGCAACGCGAGAACAATTCATTAGCAAGTCATGATCATGTCAAGTAGAGACAAATAACTGTCTGTTGGCTATCGATTCTCTATATAAACAGCCCTGCACTTCAGATGCATTGCAGTATGAAAAATATTCTTTACAAAACTTAATTAATGTTTTCTAAGTCCATTTCAAAATGGCACGAGAAACCCGCTACTCAAGTCAATATTAACTTATCAATGTTTGTTTACGAGCAAAACTTTTCATCGCAGCTAATAAAATATAGCTGGGTTTCATTAAAATTCCTTTTACAAAACTAACTCTGCTTCGCTTTGATAAAAAGCAAAATATTTGAGAAACCTTGTCATTATTTTTGTTTAAATTAATTATAAAATACTGCGACCTGAAAAATGTTTTATATTCAATCATTGCTTCAGTGAACATGGCATTGCACTATTAATTTATTGTGTAATTGAATAGGCGAGACGACAGTATCAAAAAATTAAAGATTTTATGTTTTTAAGGGAAAATACGTATTACAAGGATTTCAAATGATAATTCAGTTTTAATCTATACTTGGAGATTAATAAGATTTTAAATAAAATCAAAGTACAAAATATAGCAATCGGCCATTTTGACAAAAACGCTCTTCACAACGCATGATGTCACGCCTATGTAAACATGACGCATTCGCTGCGCATAGACCACAGATTTAGTAGTACACAATGACATGTTTACCTAGTAGTGACATCAAAGCGGACGCCATGACACCTACTAGCGTTTTTTGTGCACTATTGAAAAAATATTAGAAAAATGGCTTAAAACTGTGTTAAGCCTTTGTTAATTCTTGAAATATAGATTTTTTCGTATATAATAAATGTGTGCCCATATTTTTGAATATAATTTGAAAATCATTCGTCTCGCCTATTATATTCACGTATAACTCACACAACTAACTAGCTATTTAGTTCAGAGGGTAGTATATCGATAATCGTTAGTAATATGTCCGAAAACTATCTGGATTTCCTATGGGTATACGACCTCGGACTGCTCTAGTTACTCGTGTCTTCCTTCCGTGACTGTTTTCCTAAACCATTGTCCGTTCCTTTTGTTTTAACATTCCGATTCCGGGGAATGTTCTTCCCTAACCTCTTATGGAACCATAGACCAGATCTACATAGTGTAGTAGATTATACATAATTCTGAAGAGTATAATCGGCCCCTGTGTCTAGTATTTGTGGACCAAAGTTGTAGCACATAGGATTAACAAGCTGAAGTGGCAGCGGGCTGGCCACATCTGTCGAAGAACCGATAACCGCTGGGGTAAACGTGTTCTTGGGTGGTGACCGCGTCTTGGCAAGCGTAGTGTAGGACACCTTCCAGCTAGGTGGAGTGACGATTTGCGAAAGGTTGCAAACAAACGGGCTGAAATGGCGCAATTTGGAGTAGGCCCATTTCTAGCAGTGGACAATAAGAGGCTGGTGATTATGATGATCATGACTCACACAAAGCTCTAACCCCACATTAAGATTCAAGTCTTGTTATGAGTGTCAGGAATTGCGAGAGAATTTTCGCATAATACCCGGACCCGAAACAAATACTTGTGGATCTCAAACATTTGTCTCTGTACAAGGATCGTACCTATCGTACGAGTAAATGAGCCTTTCACTACATAAAATGGACAGATTAAATAATACAACTTCTTTTTACTTTTTGCCAGGGCTGTCGTGTTTCGCAATTTTACAATATTCTTTAGTTTCATCCTGTGCAATATTGATAAAAAGCCTTTTATAAAAGAATATTGTTATTTATAGGCCATGTGCACAGAGCCTGAAATTAATAAATAAATCTAAATGCCAATAGATTTGACGGCCCGGGTCGCGCGACCTTTGCCGGCCGGCACCCCCGCTATTAAACGTGCCCACGCAACAACCTTTAACCGCTTTGATGTGGCCTCAGGAACAAGGGGCTTCGTGAACCATACGTGTTACAGAAAATAATACACACAACAGTCACATAAATAGTCCTGCGTAGAAAAAATGCTAGTTCGATAATGTTAGTAATAAGTATATAAAGGAGAAAAACGCTAGGATATGTGTAGTGGGGGAGATATTAAACTAATTATAACACGAGAGCTACGAATCTGTCAAACTTTTTTAAAGGTATTTAAATATTAATGTCATCAAATTTTTAAAATAACATTTTAGCCAAATAAATAACCTAATCCAGAATTTAAAAAATCTAGTGGCTGGACCACACATACAAATTAATTATTTTAATTGTATAACTAACGCGAGAACTATTCCCAATTAACTGACTACCACGCGGCATATAAAATCTATGCGAAATTGCGCTGCCTATTCTGAATGCCACTGTACCTACACACGACGAATACTGAGCTTTGAAATCAAATCTCCAACACGTTTGATCTATTAATGGTCAGGTCACTTGTATAGATGGATGCTACGTGTAGATCCGAGTTATCTAGATATTCTAGAAGCATTGATGACGTAATGTAGGTGAGTGGTAGAGGTCGCATGCAATTGTCACAGGAATATTTGAGGCTAACCTGTGTTTAGCACTTTCGGGAATTGACTTTCTACCAGATATATCAAGACTGCGACCGAAAACGAAGCCAGGTGGTAGTTTTACTGGTTACAGACACGATGCAACTAAACATTTCGCAAAAAAGCGACAGATTTTTTTTGCAATTTTAAATACTATGTAGATTTTAAATATTATCGTATATGGGTGGTAAATACCTAGTTTTTGCGAAAATAGTTGTTTAAACCCTTACGTACCATTGCATCTTTAAAAATAAAAAGGTGTACATTATTATTTTAGGAAAACTATGTATTTATCGAGAAATATCACGATAAGTAAAAATGAAAAAAGAAGTATTGACGATTTTATGATACACCCTGTATAGCTAATGACTACGCAATTATAATTTAGCTAATCTGTATCTGTATAAGCCCATATACGCCCACTGCAGGGCACGGGCCTCTTCTACAATCGAGAGGACGATTGAGAGGGGTTAGGCCTTATAGTCCACCACGCTGGCCCATTGAGGGTTGGTAAATAATGTAGCTAAGCGCGGAAAAAATACAAATTAACTCGGGTTACCCAAACAAAAACGGTACAACAAATAAACGTTTACAATGGCATTAATTAAACAGGAGTATTCGAAATCTGTGAGTTATTGAAACGACCGAATGAAAGGTACGAATGGAATTTCAAATGGTTCACGCTGTGTGAATGGTGGCGAGTTTTTCATTCGGGAATGGTTTTTTAGATTAACCAACATTTTCAACAATGCGTATCGGGGTTTTTGACGGCTGCGCGCTTTATACAGCTTTTAGATTTCCACGCAAGCCGACTTTGCGGTTCTGAGAAATAAAACCCAAGTATGTGTTTTACATGGAATATTATTTCTAAGTACTAACTTGAGCCACCTTTGCCACGATAACAGCAGTTGTTATGACTAGGTGCGTTCCTACCTGTTCATTATTTTTTGTTTTCTTTTAAATATCAATGTATCGTCAAAATATAAGCATTGCAGGTTTGTATCTTTTTTTCAGTGAAACGTAGAGAATTGGCATCCAAGTTCTTATTAATGACAGATATCCTTTTACTATGTATATAAAAATGTTACAAAAATGGCTTTAAATTAGCCGTAAATTTATTAAAAAAGATTATTCAAGGATAGCTTGTATTTTTTGCGCGGTTTAATTTTCACCCATCGTTAAATTTTTATGGTTGAATTCAGCAAAATTATTTTTTTCGTGGTAATAAGGAACCAGAAATTTAATTATAATTTTACTATCGGCTCGTTGGTTTAACGCCGTTCATTAGCAGAGAAGTTTAAGTCCCGACTTAACCATCGTAGATGTGTTACCAGCTTATAAAAATCTATACATATAATAAATTTGTAACCGACCGATGCCTGTACATGGAAGATAAACGAGAAAAACTTTACGCCTATGCAATAACTTCCACTTCTCACCTGCCTATTTACCTTTAAAATGATTAGTGAAGTATGAAGATTAAGGCTTTTTATTGTTATCTACGTCATAACATAGCACAAACGGGCGTCGCACCGCATTAAGAGCTACAATAAAAGATACGCCCTTCGCATACTATGTCAATGACACTACGTTCGGTAGAGCGTGCTACGGCGCGTAGTATGTCTACGGCGTAACAGCGTAGCATTGTCGTAGCGAAACAATTATTTTTTATTGTCACAATTCCTTTGTATTGTCTGCTAGCGACTGCAGTTAGGGATTTTTCTCACAGTTATAAAGAAGGTATTAAATGTTTACAACATGTCAGACAAAATGGTATGAATGCATGACTTCGTTCTACGAAATCTTTTAAAGTAAAATTACAAAACTTATATTCATCTGACAGCCTCCGTGGCGCAGTTGGTTAGATGCTGCCTGTGAAACGAGAGGCCGCGGGTTCGATCCCCGCACCAAAACAAATATTTGTGTGATCCACAGGTATTTGTTTCGGGTCTGGGTGTTTGTGAGACCGAAAAGTCTCTCGTAGTTTCTGATACTCACGACACAAGACTCGATCTTAGTGTGGGGTCAGGACTACGTATGTGACTGTTGGGTGTATTTATTTATTATTTATTATCTAATATCAAGACTTTTAAAAAGGATAAGAATAACCTAAAAGGAAAAATAGACGCTTAAATTCTTGAATAATGTACAATCAGATTTGTTTATGGCGGTTTCAGGTGCATTATAGCATACGTATAAAAACCTGGTTACGTATAACATTTTATCTCGCCGATGCCACAGTTTAAGTAAGTACAGCATGCTAACTCTTAATAAATAATCAGTGACTGTAAGCTGTATGAGCCCAAAATGTTCCACTGCTAAGCAGGGATTTCCTCAATAACCTAATAATCGATTGAGAGGGCTTAATCTATAGTAGCATGCTGTAATAGTGCGGGCTGATGGTATCCACATGCCACAGAAAATCTTGTTAAAATCTGTTCATAAATCGTATTTTTATTAAGATATGGTATGCAGGTTTCCGCACATTCTTTTCATCTTTAAAGTGAGTAATATTGACTATCAATGCAAAATATATAGATTGAAGTATTACGAAGTGTACGTGTGTTGTATACCCGCTCCACGAGCCGCTCTCAGTTGTTGACTCAGCGGAATTCAATTCAGACGCCCAGACCGCCTGATGAGTTTATTTCACAAGGGCTTTGTTGTTTGTACCCTCCTTATATTAAATTTGAGCCAAACTGATAGCTCTGTTGTTGAATTAACTTTTGATATTATCGTGAGACGATAAACTGATTACCAAGCGCCGTAAAGGCAGAGATTAAAAAAAGAGAAATCTTGAGAAATAAGCATTTGTTGCCAGTCGATACATATATGCCGATATCCTCGATACACACAGCCTGAACACAATATTCGCCGCATTTACATAGATCAATAGATGTCAAATTTGCGAGCCACGAGGATCTCCACATAATTTAAATAAAATAATAATTTTATCCGTGGTGCTTTACAGATGGCTTTTCTGGCTGTAAAAGTCTTTCGAGGTTATTTACCTGTTTAGTTCATTGTTTTGTCACCCGCTTTATTACGGAGGGAAGTGTACAAAATATTTCCAACTCTTTCTATTGATTTATCTTAAAAATTGATTTTGTTGCGGGTTAAAGGCAAGTTAGACATTCCCGGAGTCTCGCTGAGCTTCAATACTCGGTGTCATAATAATGCGTGCCACTGTTGATCCTGGCTTACAGGAGTTGCAGTGGCGTGTATGAGGGCGGGACAGTCTCAAGGATCTCAACATTCTACCACTAGTTTTTACTTCCGTTTACGTGGACGCCCTCAGGCGAAGTCGAACGACTATCCTCATGGAATGGCCGGCCTAAAACGACCAAGGATGATCGATGATATCAGAAACTACAAGATTTAGTGTTCCACATATTTTATGCACAATATCAGTTGCTCACGAAGCATTCATTGTCTCGCTTAGGCAGCTTAAGTTGTCAAACATTAATTGTCTCGCTATGAGATTATAAACCATTGCATGTCCTTTCATCGCTTCTCGTCTGCTGGGCTGCAGTGATAAGCGATGTCTACTCTTATTTAAGGGCAGTTGTTACTCGGTTATCACACTGGACATAACTTAACCTACTAACAGCGTGTAAACTATGTAGATTAAACGCTTTATTACTGCGCTAGTCGCAAAGGTTGGCGCACATAAAATCGCATGGTAAAACCGCTGTGCGCATTTTTTTTTCGCCGTATATTTTTTTTATAAAAAATGAATTTGGCTGTATAAATGCAATAATTAAAAGAATTGCCATATACCACCTAACTTTATTGTACATACGAACGATTAGCATAATGTGCGCTTAATTATTTTATTGTGATGTCCCAAAAAATATCGTAAATTGTTTACAATGGTTTACTAGCGAAAACATGGTAAACCTGACACCGTAACACACTGACTTCTTAGAATAAAAATGTAATGTACATCCTATATTGTAATGTTGCTGAAACTTTACATCTTACAAAGGGTAGCATCACTTCTACTTCTCTCCATATTCTTGACTTCTTATGAGACAGTGGTATGCTATAAAACAGTTTACTGTGCGCCAACCTGAATTCCGCGGTGTTTCAGCATTCGAGCCAAGTTGTACAAGGCCACATGTAAAATTATTGCACAGTGACGCGGCACCGCCAAACGTCTAAACACGAAGCTAATCGGATTCGAAACCACAACAGTAATGTGAATTGTTGTTAACTGTAATGCTTAGTATTGAAACTTTGTTTTTATTTTTTGGTTGGAGGAAGGTTGGATGCAAGAAGATTCCAATAGATCTTATGTATATTCTCTAAGCAATTTCAGAAATAAAATAAAAAAACATGGACCTTGGAAATCCTGGGAAGCCTGTATTGAACAGTGGCCTTCGAGTGACTGACAAGAAGAATCCTTGGTTCCAGTGGAAATACGCCTCGCCTAGATTGTTGTGATCGTATTTTAAAATGTAATACAGTCCGTTCATCCCAATAAAAGAGACTACTGCTAACAGCCGACTCTTATACGATAATATCTATACTGTCCATTCATTTTAAATTAATTGTTTACGCACCTACCTCTTCTCATCTCTGTATCACCTTAGGTTCGACTGTTAGAGAATGCCTCAGGCATTAAGTCCACCTATACAATGTATGTATGAAGTGTAAATAAATATCTAGTAATGAAATTCGGCGCTACATGATATTTATCGGTGTCGCAAAGGATTATGACTTGAGGTTTTACGATCAGAAGTCCACGCGTTCGACTTATCACCTCATGCCGGCCTTTAATACAGGTTAACAGACTTTACTGTACATCTTATCAATATATACTTGGGAATCGTATGAATAACTCTCAGATTTGAAAGCTACCGCAGCATGTTTTCCTATCACTTCAAACAATTCAGGTTGTAACTCTCTAGGATCAAAATTTCAAACTTCGTTGCGGCAATCCCGTCAACCGTCTCTGAAGCCATCGATCTCCCAAAAACATATTATTAACAATAATAATATCTTCTTTTTTAACCACAGTAAGTCTGGAGGATTCCCACAGGGAGGAGCGACCTGTTGTAAGCGGTATTAATCCAACAACTAACATGACCAACTCAAACACAAAGGGATTTGTACCCATCCCATATTAATAATAATACTTAGGTACGACGCGTCGTGTGATTAATCTGTTTGCTCCACTATCAGCCAACGGGTAATCTCCGATTTGCCGGATAAACTTGTATCGATCAGCGCGAAGACGGATATTACTAACGTATTAGTGACGTTATGGCGCGGGCGATCGCTAAATTAATATCTGCTGTCACAGCTTGTACATTTTATTATTAGCATGGAAATGAGAATTTTTTCTTCGTAATTTACATTTTTGGCAGGCTGTAATGTTCGATGTTCAGTTGAACTGGATGTTGAGAACTGGGTAATAGTAACCAGTGAACACATAAGGAAATCTTGCACTATAATCTTCTTTAAGACGAATTGCTTTACGAGTCTATAAGACGATATGAGAGAAAAATACTGGATTTAAATAAATGTTGTTTAACAGCGTTTCGAATTCAACTTCGTACAGATCACCTAAAATCTATTGACGTGTGGCGAAATTTGGAACTACAAATAAAATTAAAAAGACATATATTTGACGAAATGTTTGACATTTATTATCATAATGTTATAAACAACAAGCATTCACACACATAATCTAATAGTATTAACATATCCAATGTAATTAAATAAAGTAAGGTAAACTATTCTTATAATTTTGACAACAGCGCTTTCGGCGACAAAAGATCTTGGACGACCTTTACATATAGCTTCTAACGGGCCAATGAAAAATGATTTTGCGCATGTAGATATCAATCTAGACAACACCAGGAGCATTAAATTACTTTACCTAGCATAAAGTATACCTGGTGATCCGCTTGTAGAAGACGTATAACATCCACAGCGGAGTAGAATACAAAGAAGGAGATGAGATTCGCCACAGCGGGAGTTAATTAACGTACAAATGAGTCCTTTTGTTCACCGCAGGCCGTTGCCAAAGCCTTTGTAGTTTGTACCTTCCACCGTTTCTCACACTAATTACATCATGTAGTTTATCTATTTTGAAATAATTAGCGGAGAATTTACCATTTGTTTTAACACTACGAGAAATTAATTCAACTTTTTTTTTAGACTGCCTCGGAGGCGTAGTTGTACCACAGTACGGTTACAAATCTGAGGTCTCTGGTTCCAATCCCGGGTTGGGCAAAGTGATTTTGGATTTTTCTATTCATTATCAGCCCGGATTCAGGAATTTGTGCCCGATATGGCGATAGGCTCAAGCACAAGGCACAAGGCAAAACGTGGGTGTCCTGGTTGTTACCAATGGAACCTCTGCCTACCCCTTCTGGGGAAAACGCGTGACTTTATGTGTGTAGTTCAATTTTGTTCTGTTTAAATTCATTGAATTGCAAGGCTGTAAATGTGTTGTGAATCATTAAGTCGTGATTAGATTTCTAGGTAGGACGTTTAACTTTGTATAAATTTATAGGTCAGCGTGGTATGCTATGATGTAATTTGTAAATTCTATCAATCAAAGCGTTCATTGTAAATGAGTCCCGTTTCAGCGCGGTGGGCAATTTAGGCTTAAAATATCAGTTATTAAAACGCAATAAATTCGTAGATATACCAGACACATAAAATCTATAGGTATAAAGATACATATATACATAAACTCACGCCTTTTTCCCTGAAGGGGTAGCAGACGTGCTACTAGGACACCCACATTTCGCCTTGTATGTTCCGTCCCATGATGTGATAGGGCGCGAGCCTATCGCCATTCTGGGCACAAATTCCTGACTCCGGGCTAATAATGAACAGAAAAATCCAATATCACTTTGCCCGACCCGGGATTCGAACTCGAGACCCGAGCTTTGTGGTCGAACCGTAGTACAACTACGCCACCGACGCTATATAAAGATTATTAAAATTAAATATTATACAGCTCAGTATAATTACTATCTATAGAAAATAAACTTAATGTGAATTAAACAGCCGGCCTCCGATTTCACCGGCATGTGGATGAAATACTGTACGCTTCGTACCGTGTAAATGACAGGTGTTTATTACCGTCATGTACGTTTTGCGATCTAGTGTAATGAGTTCGATGCCCGGAGGCACTATTTTACAACTTCGTTTTAACTATGGTAATATTGCCAGAATAATTTATCTACTAAACCTAGTATGAGTTGATATTAAATTTATACCGCCTCGGTGGCGCAGTTGTACTACGGTACGATTACCAAGCTGAGGTCTCGGGTTCGAATCCCGGGTCAGGTAAGGTCATATTTACTATTCATTATCAGCCCGGAGTCAGGAATTTGTGCCCGATATGGCGATGGGGTCGCCCCCTATCACATTGTGGACGGAACAAACAAGGTGAAACGGGTGTCCTGGTAGCACCTCTGCCTACCCCTTCTAGGAAAAAGGCACGAGTTTATATAAGTGTTAAATTGATATTGATGCAGGGCTCTTCAGATACAATATTGACTTGCAAGAGATAATTGTCTCTCACCAGTTGACATTATTGTGCCGGCTTGCTAAACGTGTATTCAAAAATATCTGGATACCAACGTTCTTGTGAAGTTCACTACCCCAGGCTTAACAACTTTGTGCACGGTGGCATCCGACGGACATTTAGATCCTACTAGTAGCGAAAATCACACTATCAGTTGACTGTTGTCATTTGCATATTAACAGTGTTAGTAATAGTAATAGTTAACAACAATCCAAGTTTAAAACTCTCGCTCTAGGAGAATACGTAAATTTAGTAGTAATTGGTTTTGAACCAAGCCTCACTTTTAACACTTCTTTTTATTAAAGTATACCATTAAGTATGCCAGTAGTGCATATTTGTTATAGATTTTTAATAATAAAAATTGAATTTATTTATTAAGTTAATTGTCAATTATTTGTTGATTGAAACAATAATGAAAATACATTATGCCGTGTTTAAATAAATAAACTGTTATTCAAACACCAAAAAAAGCATTGGAAGCATTCCATACGGCCTTACAAGTTTTAAAAGGTCGCGCCGGCCATTATAAAATGTATTTATGGCCACGCTGTATTCACATACATTCTTAAACTAATGAACAGTACAATTAAACACAAAAAAATATATTTATGGATATTGCAATAAATTAGGAACACAATAAATATTTTGTGCATTTCCTGATTCTGAAACGACACTGAAATAAAACCGCACGTCACCACTACCTTTGCCTAAAAATGTAAAATAAAAAAGCACGCCGTATGGAAATGTAGTCACATAAAAAAAACACTGCATCACGTCCATTGTGGCATTAAGTTACAACTGATGTACTTACGCTGTTTCGCTGCTGCGGTGTACTGTCCACTCCCATCTTGAAAGGGCACTATTTACATATTATTACGTATATTTTCTGTCACTAGGCGTTTTTCCGTTTTATTTTTATAATTCAGCCGCTGAATTGCGGCTGTACGTATGCGTCCATTTTAGCGAGGGAGGGAACTGAACACTTTAGAGACGGTACGAGGTTATGTCGATTTCACACCTAGTTTTTTTCCATAATTATTAACTTGTACTATAGTAGTTTGGCTTTAAAATAAAGTGATCTATAAAAAACAACGAATGGTTGAGTTCCTTTTGAAATTGTGTTTTGTATCTTACAAATTAAATTTTAACAAACAATACTACTTATTAAAAATAATTATACAGTGTTATTTGTCTCTGCTGGTATATTCTTAAAGTCATTTTTTTAGCAGAAACTATTTAAAATCACAATCATCGACAAAACTTTCACCGTTGTCGCATCTCTAAGGCTCTTGATGCTGCGCGCGCCGTCCAGTCGCGTTCCACCTCACACCTTCATCTCGCGCTGCTGTTGTAAATCCAACTCTTTGCCATACACAACAAGGTGTATATTCGCCGAAACCGGTATGTCCTTCGTATTTGCGGCCCAGCACAAGTGACGGACGATGATTGGCAAGTGACGGCGGGCAGCGTAGCCCAAGCAAATTATTAACCTAGGGCAAATGATGCTGAATATCACAGAGCCAAGCGTGTGGAAGCATTTCGTGAGGCTATGTATCGAATGACGAAAATTGTTCGTTGGTAGTTGGTACTCTATCGACAGCTCTGTATTTAACCTTAGGTATTAAAACTTTTCAGCTACATTTCAATTTAATAATGTAGTACTAGTAACACATTTTGTGAAAAGCTTACTAGTTATGAGAGTTATCTAATGTATTTCTTACGTATATATGTGAAGTAAACCAACCCAGACAAGGCTGGAGTGGTGGGTTGAAGCAGACCCTTATCAATAAAAGCCAGACATCGGCAATAGGACGTAATAAACTGTAATCATTGGCTGAATCTGATTGATCGCTACAAAACTAACAAAAATACTGAATTATCTAGTATTTTGTCCGAAAAACCATATATATTTATTTTCTGTTTTGTAAGAATCGCTTTTTCTCCGGGTGAAATTAAACCCACAACCTACAGTTTCTCACCCACAAACCATTGTCAATATGACGTCAAGGGTAGATTTATGAACAAGAATGAACATTTCGTCGACCTATAAAATTTCCTGGCAGCCGTACCTCTTAACACTGGCTGCTTTCCAGTTATTGCTATGTGTATATTCGAATATATTCTATATCAACTTTGAATATCCCTCTTCATATGTATTGACGAATTATGTCTTCCCTTTCATTACTTGTTATATCCTGTGCCCTAGTTATACCAACATTTACAGTATTTCGAGGTAGACGTTGAGATTGTATTTGAAGGAGTTTAATAAATATTGGAGTATTCTAGAAGATTTTTATGAGCTATGTTGACCTATAACAAGACGAGCCAGTCGCACGTCTAAGGTTAAGTGTTACGCCATCGCAACAGCAATACAGCATATCACTGCTGAAGACATTGGACCCACAATAGGCCAACAATATAAAAAAATGGAAGGCTAAATGTGTTTTCGATGTTAGTCCCATTCTGTATTCGACACCACATCCAACCGTCGCAATAATCATACAGCCTAATTCATAGACAGTTTTAAACCCTATTTTAGCTATCGAATGTTTTGTCCCTTACGAACGACTTGTGAATTCAGTTTGAGCGAAGAAGACAAAACATTTTATAACTAAAATAGGTTTTAAAACTGTGTATAAATAAGGCCGTTACAATAAATCTTTTAACTACTTCAACTCGGTACCAATATTCACAAAGTAATAAACACATAAAATCCTAACGCCTAGAGTAAGTCAAAATTAAAAAAAAAACACATTTTAATTATTTTAATCATTCAGGTACAGACTAATGTCACTTATTATTAGAATATATTAACTAAAAATAAATTTCGATCTTAACAACACCCGGGTGGAGTAAAGTGGGATCGACAGGTCACAGTAACCTTCATAGGAATTATATCGATTTTATTAACAAAACACAATGGCTTCTATTTTGGAATTAAAACGTTTGTAATTCCATCACAATAGGTCTACAACTTTTATACAACTATCTAAGTTTCTTGTTTAGAATTCAGTTTGTCTATGAATAAACTGAAAGGTTTGGCGCGAACAAAGCCTTAATACCTGATGTTAACAATATATCTTCTATCTATAGTTACAAAAATAAATTTGTAACCGATCGATGTCTGTACATGGAAGATAAATGAGAAAAAGTAATATGAGGGGGGGGGGGGGTCTGTATTAACGTAATAGAATACAAAACAATGATTTTTAGAATTATTGTCTCTTTGTCTGTTTGTATGTGCGGTTGTGCGCGATGAGCTCGGAAACAGCTTAACGTATTACGATGAAAATTGGTAATAGTGAGTATGAGACGGGACGGGCGGGATATAACGGAACGGGACGTGACGGGATGGGAAATTCCAAATAAAGTTAATCTGATATACATATGAATAGTACAAACAAACCTAAATTGTTTATGACTCTAATTTTCAGCTTTTCACACAGCCAAGCTCAGGCCACGGTGCGTCCTACTCACTATGAGAACAGACTTAAGTGGTTCACCAAATGGCATTGATTATTGAAGCAGCGTGGTGGCTAATGGCCCTGAACTTATGACAACACTCGGGGATGAAACTAAGTAAAACATAGTTTTAAGTTGTAATAGGGCAATCACGCAAAAGCTTTGTTAATACATAAATCGTTTGTAACTACACACTTCGTCTCTAAAAGCTATTGATATCCTCGGCATATATTACCATTGTATTCATATTTCCTAGACTAAATTACTCCCGGTCGCCACTCGCTCAGGTTTTTTTTTTTGTGAATGGCAAGACGAGCATGCCGTCCGCCTGATGGTAAACGATACGACCGCTCATGGACAGTAGCAAAACTAAACAACACCATGATTGACAAACCAATGCTTACCATTGCCCTGCGCTCGCCATCCTGAGACAAAAGATGTTAAGTCTCAATATGTCCAGTAGTTACTCTGGCTACAATGTCCTTCAAACCGGAACACAACAGCGCATATACACTGCTATTTGGCGGGAGAAATAGACATTGCGGTGGTACCTAACCAGGCGGCCTCTTACATATGAGAGATCTACCACCAAGTAAATTGCGAAACTGATATTGGTGAGGTCATAACTCATAGCATTTGTTTAGCGCTTTATAAATGCGTCTGTGATCACCGGGGTCCAAATTTAAATATTTTATCTCGGTGCAGGATCGAACCCGCAGCTCATGATTTGTAATCCTACATCAACTACGCCACATTGGCTGTCACAAAAAAAGTTTGACGCTTACAAAGTGTTTTGTAGGTGTTGAACCGATCCCTACGTGAATAGACTCATATCAATGTATGGGCCCGTGTCGTGTGTACACATTGCCCAAAGCGAACACGTCAAGAAGATTGATACACGCCGCCCTTTCACACAAGATAGATTTATTAAAAGGCGTGTCCGACATGGATACCCATCGTGAATCGAATATAGAATCATCCAAACATTGTTTTCGGTTCAAGAGATATTTTTATATTTTATACCGTCATGGCAAAGTGGTTAAAATACCCCTGATAGTAACTGCAATGTAATCCGAAAACGCTGCAATTATGACCACGTGGCCAAACCTTAGTGTCCTTATTCTTGGAGCGTTTTAAAACCTATTTTAGTTATCGAATGTTTTGTCCTCTTCGCTCAAATTGAAAAGTTGTTCGAAAGGAATTAAACATTCGATAAGTAAAATAGATTTTAAAACTGTCTCTGAGTAAGGCCGTAAGACTTTATTTGGAATGTTAACAAAGTGTAATTTAAAATTGTTTATTGAATAGAGGGCAAAGGGGCAGACAGAGCACCTGATGATAAGCTGTAACTACCACCAATGAACAGCAGAAGAATTATCCCATCTTAGGCCGTTTCTAAGGAAAGAGAAGGCTCTTTTCTAGCTATAGATTCTATTATTCTAGAAAGAGCGCAGAAGAGAAGATTTCACAGAGATGTACAGAGAAGAATCGAAAACTAAATCATCAAAATTCCTATTGCTTATGTATGATGCACACACGAAATTATCTTACACTTTAAACAAAAGAAAGAAATTAGACGAGGTTAAAACCAACGGTTTGATGGAAGTTGGAAAAAATAATAAATAAAGAACCCTCGTGCATAGACGTGCCAGTTCTCAATTGTCAGCATTCGTTCAGACGAGACACAAAGGCTTCAATACTCGTATCACATGCTGACACGGTTTTCGAGAGAGAGATTCGTCTTTCACAATTTTTACCGAAAATTTTGTGCTAAGTAGGAAGGTTTTATTTTGTTTTGTTCATTTTAGCATGGTTTAATGTCATTAATTTCTGAGATACATTAAGTAGGTATTTGCTTTCTGCACCGTTATACATTTTGATAGTTTGTTTTTCATGCTTTAAATCATTTGAACAACATTCCGGGTATATCAAAACTGCGACCGAAAACGAAGCCGGGTGGTAGTTTTAGTAGTTACAGACACAATGCAAATAAAAATTTCGCAAAATAAGCGACAGATTTTTTTTTGCTGTTTTTTAAAAATCATTATTTTTGCGTAGTAAATACATAGTTATTTCGAAAATAGTAATTTGAACTATAACTTACCATCGGGTCTTAAAAAATAAAAAGGTGTACATCATTATATTTGGAAAACTATGTATACAGGGTATATCAAGACTGCGACCGAAAACGAAGCCAGATGGTAGTATTAGTGACTTCAGACACAATGCAACCAAAAATTCCGCAAAATAAATCCTAATTTTTTTTTGGTATTTTTTTTTACTTTTATCGTATTTGGGTGATAAATACATATTTTTTCTAAAATAATGATGTACACCTTTTTATTTTTAAACACGCAATGATACGTAAGGGTTTAAATAACTATTTTCACAAAAACTAAGGATTTACCCATCGATCAATTATACACTAGATACACAGTTCCCTGTAAATGTTCTTTTAAAAAGTGGCACCGGTGCATTGAAACAAAAAACTGAACAAAAAGATCACAAATTAACACAAATTTCATCTTATTCCTGGGGCTTAAAGTCCCTTTTTGAATGAGACGTCCTCGAAAGTAATAAAATTTTATGACTTTAGTTGGACAGCGGAATAAAGGCGGAATGGAGTCGAATTGTTGCATATTTTTTCTATGAATTAACATGAATATAATAATCTACAATATAATAGGTAAAGTTATTACCTATTATATTGTAATAATGAAATATGATATGTAAAATGTGATTATTTTGTAACAATGATAATTAAAAATAATAATATTTGTTTTGGTTTTCTGTTTCTGTATGTTATTTTTCTGTGTACAATAAAGATTTAAATAAATAAATTTTTCTTTTACATTATGTTAAATTTTGTACGAACACGGCAAAATCATGAACAAATGAAACAAAAATCGTAGACACACAACTATTTTTTTTTATATTTGCTTCACAATGTCTCCTTCGAATATATTTTAACATAGTCTGTACATAATATAATCAATTCTGTAATCTGTAAAAAATATTTCTGATGTTAATTTTTAATATATAATAAGTTTAAATTATTTAATATTACTAACTAAAAAATACAAAATAAAACTACTCCATGTATATTCTGTTCCAAATCATGACGCTACTCATCCTTGTCTATTTAAGCGTGTCGAAAGAGACAACTGCGAAGCAGCGCTTGTTGATTTTAGGTTGCTAAATTAATTTATATTTAATTATTGGTACTCAATTTCACATATTGATTAAAGTAGGAAGCAAGTAAATGAATTTTACTTATCGATAATACGAAATCCCATGAGTTTTAAGCTTTGTAAGCGTGTTGTTTTTGCACTTTTTTACGGAGCATTTAGGCATTGACACAAGCAACGGTCGGCGCGCGACTGAAGGCGAAAGAGTGCTTACTCGTGATTTAAGCACTCTTTTTCGGTGCCATTTTTCAAGCGCTCATGTTGTATCTAGTGTATAATTGATCGATGGATTTACCACCTAAAAACTATGATTTTTAAAAAATTGCAAAAAATAATCTATCGCTTATTTTGCGAAATTTTTAGTTGGATTGTGTTTATAGCCGCTAAAACTACCACCCGGCTTCGTTTTCAGTCGCGGTCTTGATATACCCGGTATAATACCACCCAAATACGACGATAAGTAAAAAATTACCAAAAAACAGTTGACGATATTTTTTGCGAAATTTTTGGTTGCGTCGTGTCTGAAGTCACTAATACTATCACCTGGCTTCGTTTTCGGTCGCAGTCTTGATATACCCTGTATAACGTAACCCAAATACCTTCTTCTCTCTCTATCTCTTCAGCCACCCACATACTTTCATACCGCATAAATCAGTTTATCCACACCTAAAAATGTTTGCATTAAGTGCAGTCAGGTAAGCAAGAATTAAAATTTTCATAGAACAAGACTTAATTAAGTATTTCAACATGGAGTACATAATTACATGGTAGGTACACTGTCTCGTAATAATGTAACGGTGTCTGGTATACTCCTTTCATACCATCGATATCAATGTTACACTAGATAAGACATTCAGTACAAAAAATGTATCCCACCTACTTGCGGTGCATGCACCACACATGAATCAGTTTGCTTCGTGACAGTGACAGTGCAGTACGCCTTATCGCATACGTTTATATAAAAGTAATAAATGAATGTTTCGCCGTCAAACCGAAAGCAAATCGTCTGAAGTTACAATATTTTAATAAAATACCAGGTAAGTGATGTAATATTGCAGTGTGCTTTTAAAATACGGGGGCACTTTATTTCTTTGACGTGTCTCGTCTATCGGTAGAATATAAGTCAATGTTTCATACATATTAATATTCTAAGCGTCCATTTCGAAAAGGTATCAAGGGATCCCGATTACTAAGCCCACGCCACGCCGTCTGTACCTCTGTGCCTTTAAAGGGCTGTCTTTTGAACCGTAATAAACAGCCGATTGAAACTTTCGCAGAATGTGTTTTATTAAGGTGGGTAACCTAACAAATATTGAAAAGGGGTTTTTTAAGAAACATTTAATATTCACTTGTTTGTTTTATCTATGTTTTTTTTAAATATTATTTCAATTAATGGCGAGCCGAGCATGCTATTCGCCTGATGGTAAGCGATACGACCGATCATTGGACAGTAGCAAAACCTAACAACACGATGAATTACAAAGCAATGCTTGGCACTCCATCCTGAGACATAAGATGTTAAGTCATATTATGTCCAGTAGTTACTCTGGCTACAATGTCTTTCAAACCGGAACAGAACTGTACACTGCTGTTTGGTGGGAGAAATAGACATTGCGGTGGTACCTACCCAGGCGGCCTCTCATATATAAGAGACCTACCACCAGTATCCTGTATGTAGCTACAATGGTAGGTATGTGTAAACTGCCAACATTAAGCCAGCATGGTAGACTATAAGACATGGTAGACTAACCTAACCCATCTCAATCGAACTCTTAGATGTAGAAAAGTTACTGAACTTTTTACATCTAAGATATGGCACTATCTACTGGGCACTGGCCCAGCAGTGGGCAAATTTGGGCTAATAAGTACATACGCTCTATGGATATCAACTTTAAAGAGTTAACATGGTTATGTTCTCAAGTAAAACAAGAAATCAAGTCTTGGCATGAGTCGGTGTGTAATGGTATGGAACCCTCCGTGTTCGAAATCAGTTTCGCGCTTGGCCATACATTTACAAGCTTTATTATTTCTCGTTGCTACTTGCTAGTAATAAAAGTGATTAGGTAAGCTGATCTATCTGCTGTCTATCAGAGAAACTAAATATATCAAGATGTATTAATATATAACTCGACGCTCACACATTTCTGCATAAGACTATGCAAGTTGCAATAAATTTAAGACCCTTAGGTTTTGATCTTCATCAACATCATCAAGCAAGAACACCATAGGTTAACATATTTATTAACCATAGAATTTTTAAAGGCATCCGATATTTTTTGTTGCTTTAAAAAATAAAAAAATATTACATATTACTAGGTATAATAATACATGTATTATGTACATAAAAATATAATGCTGAAGGCAGTAATAAATTAAAATGATAATTCCTTAACAAGCATACATTTAATAAAAGTTTTAATTAATTGAGCATGATAATCCCACTATTGTAAGTCACGTGTAGCTCAAACACGACTGCCAGGGCCACACATAAGCCCTCGTGTCTCTGACGTCAACTACCATTGTGAAGTATTAATGTTAGAAAATATACTTTTTCATGTATTAGTTACTTATATTCACTCAAAGATGTAGAAATCGGGATATGAACTATTTTATCTGAAAATAATAGTGCAAATAACAGAATAAATCTTTAATTTAAAATTTAAGTATGATCTATAGGTTGATTTTACCGCAGCGTTTTAAATACAATATAAATAAAACGAGATAAAACTTAATAAACATAACACAATATGTACAGGCGCACTCACCTCATACAAAATCATGTCAAGAGTCGTGTCGGTCACTTGTTGCACAATTTTTAAAAGTTCTTATATCTTTACTGCAATTCCGTTATTTTCTGCAATATTAAACGTCTGTATTGCTTCGTTTTTTAGATACGCATGCACAGCACAAGCCACTGCAGATGTATTGTCTCAAAAAAAAGGCTGTATGACAACCAACCAGACCTTTTGGAAAGATTTAAAAATAGAACGGGGCTGTCAACACTTCTAAATTCTGAATTTAAACTGTTTGCTTATTTTCCTTTGCGTTTTATTTTAATAATGTGGTGAGAGAGATTATTTTTGTGAGCGTTCAGTCCGCACGCAGCCGTGCGTGGGTAAGGTTACGTCGGTACTGAGGCGGCTGGCGAGCCTCCCTGCGTCGCCACCTCGTGCAGGGCGGGCGGAGACGAACATTTTAATCCACTTACAATTTTCAATAACGTTTTCTATTTGTAATTTTATTCCGAAATTTAATTACGCTGTTTTGTCTATTTGAAACGTCTAAGAACATTTTAAGATCTTTTGTTAATTAATATTCAATTAGGAAGCTTGAAATAAGCTTGTTGATGTATATGTTTGATATGTAATAAATAGAGTCAATTTTCCTAAAATCCTAGCTTTTACCTCTGTTCAATATATGAGGATTGGGACTTGGGAGGTGAGTGACCCGACTCAAACGTCTCGTTCTTTGAAAGCTGCGTACTGTCGGCAACTAACCTGGGCGAGCTTTACAACTAAGGACCCAAATCGCACACATTTACCTACGTCAGCACTCCGTAGTTTTCCAACTATTCACGTTAATATGTTAGGGGTATTTTATCAGACTATTGAATATATTTTTTTATAAGTGTATAAACTTTTTAGTAATATCTATAAATAGTAGTTGTAAAAAACAATATACATTTGATAATTTACACCAAGCTTAGGTACACAATCTTTGCGTGGGCAGCATCCCATTGTAATTTATACGGGGACTATTTTATTTATTTATATCCTTTATTATACATCAAATAAAACCTAATAAGAAAAGTAATTTAATGAATAGCAGTACAAAAGGCGGGCGTATCGCTGGAGGCAATATCTTACCGACTATGTTGGGGTGGGCATAAGAAAAGAATAAAGAATTTTTATAGAATATACACTCATAGCTCAATCATGGTATGCTATGTTGTTTTTTTAACTGGGACGACAAAGCGACTAAAATGCACCTAATGGGAAAAGAAGTGATACAGCATCCATCGCCGTCAGATGTCTATCTCTCGCCGGTCCACTCAATTATGCTGGCATGATAGTAGCCCCCTAAAGCTACAAAACACGATATCCGATGTATACTGCGATTCTTCGTATTAAAATCTACTCCTAGTGACTTCGTTTTTACTACGATGCCAATAAAAATATTTATGCGACACTTGTAAACAGTGTTCAATCGTGAAACAGGCGATTTCAGTGAAAACGAAGGCACTAGAATTAGATTCTAGAGGTAGGTTTACCCGAAAATCGACACACCTACGTAGTACGTACGTCACTATGACCATTGCTTAAACGCTGTGTAAGACCGTTGCTATTTCTATTACTACACATAGTAGATAGACAAAGAACAAACTATCTATCTATATCAGCCCATATACGTCCCACTGCAGGGCACGGGCCTACTCTACAATCGAGAAAGAACAAACTATTATAATTAAATTTTCAACCATAAAGTGGAGGTCCGACCTGGTTCAGGTCGCAGGAAGTGGCTGGATGCAGGCCGCTTCCAACAGGTGTATGTGGAGATCCAAGGGGGAGGCCTATGTTCACCAGTGGACTTCCTTCGGCTGGAGAGAGAGAGAGATAGATTTTCAACGACTGTAGACTTGAATATTTTACATTATCATATTTCTTTAATTGTTCTCATTCATTGTAGGGTTGTCTACATGTAATTTGCTATAACGAGCTCGCCTATTACGTTTTAAGTACTCAAGTCAGCCGCCAGCCTGAGATTACCTCAGACTTTCTACGTCTTAACTGAGCGTAATAGTTTGTTTACCTACTGTTACAAACATACATTACAGTTACAGTACATTCAGTTTAATTTTCCTCTAATAAAGGCAAGGATGTTTCAAGTTTAACGTTATCAAAGCATCTGTGGCGCAGTTAGTAATGGTAAGTGTAAAATAAAAGGTCGCGAGTTTGATTCCCGCACCGAGACAAATGTCTTCGTCATCCACAAAGTGTTTCGGGTGGGGTTGTTGTGAGAAGTCTCTCATAGCCTCGTATAACTACGACACAAGACATGTATCTCAAAATGTTCACATAACATAATGCGGATATTACGCACACAAAGCCATGACCTGCCTCAACAGTCACTGCCGTGGATTGCATTTATTATTGTTCTGTGATTGATTTATCAAATATTTTTATCGACTTATCGAATCTGAGAATTGATTACTATGTCATCAAAAGTTATTACGAATACATTTTATTTACTTCAATCTAAACGTTTAACAATGTGTAATCATAATTCGTAAATGGAATTACAACTACTGCACTTAATTTGCCCCAAAAAGTACGGCGACATCGCAAGTCACATGTTGCGGTACTTCAACTGACACGTATGATGTAATTTCACAGCACGGACTAGTTACGAGTCATGAAGCACACGATATCTTGTGAACAGGAAAATTAACAATCGGTGTTATTTCATGGTTAAACCGGAGCTGCGTTGCGTGAGGATTAGATTTAACGTTTTTGGGCCTTTAAGGCGTCGAATGACCTGGTTATAGTTACCAGAAGTTGCTGGATGGAGGCTGCTTTCAATAGTTCGGTGTAGATCCTTGGGGGAGCCTTATGTTCAGCTGTGGAGAGAGTACTTTCTGTGCCTGAAGAGAGAATTCTTTAGCTGTTCCAACGCCCTGGACGAGATTGATGGACCTTTTAAGATTTTGCGAGATTTCTATTTTATTCCTTATCTAACATTCAAACCTATGCGAAAGACAGGTTAATTTGCCATGCGGCTTGCCTCGCTTGTTCGTTACTGCCACCTTGTGTGATTGCCCAACTGCATATCTTTAAGTGCCTACCATAAGATTATTAAAAACGGGAAAGTCGAACGAAACAACAAGAACAACAGATTGCCTCGCGCCCAATACCCCCTTCCCCTTCCAATCCTTATTCCTCCCCGCTCCCCCCTGATTTGATGGGCCGGCAACACATCTAAGCTAGATATATTTCAGTGCATCTAAGCGTCGTGGATGTTCATGGACGACATTGGTCACTTTTCATCAGATGATCTGTTTGCTCGTTTGCCGGACCTATGGAATAAAAAAGCATCTAAAAACTGGTGCATCTGTGCTCATAGCACGAGGTGACCTTGTGATGTCACGCACACCGCACACGGCACACTGCATTATCGCGATGAGTGTGCCGCGTTAGGGATTCTGTTGACTACGGGGATGATCGCATTACCACCTGGCTTTACTATCCATGGCTTAATTCAATCTGTGATTGATATCATCCCACATACTATTAACAACACATACTATGAACACGTGCGTCTTCTGCTGTTCAAATCGATTTAGGCATTATTCCACACCTTGTACGTGTTAACAAACATCACACACCTTTACAAATCTCAATGAAGAACAGTCTGGTATACAGGTTTCCTAGAAATATTTTCTTTCCGGTGTTAACTACAATTCCACACGTAAATTAAAAAAAAAAACAGAGGCGTAGATTCAAAGTAACGACCTCTGAAATCTGAATTATCAGTCCAGATAACAAAATATCCTATCGTATCTATTAGAGCTATGGATTTAAAAAATATTGAAGATTATAATTATTTATCGCTTTCATCCTTATTCACAAACGCCCTACAATGCCTCTCACATGATGTTACCTTTATTGATATCTACAAAAAAAGCTTAAGAAGAGGGCAATTATTTGTTTACTATTTGGTTTCCCTCCAATATAATAAGATATTAACTACCTATCTTAGGCTAGGGTACGCTAAAATATAAAAAATATCAAAGCACATTTTAATTTTTATTTATTGACTTTTATATTTCACACAGTAAGTACATCATACCTATTTATAATTCCCATTTCCCATTTTGATAAACCATTGAATTGATATAAACAGCGTAACGTTACAATAAAGGCGAGTTACATCGGCGGCGGGCGTGTAATCTGGCCATGCCAAAGGTCTCGTGCCAGCGAAGCCGCGGCCACGAGTCCTTCAAATCCAATTATTTCACAAAACGTGCTCCACGACAAACGGATTATGCCATATGCGCAGTTTCCGTGATTTCACTCAACGCGCCCTGACATTTGTTAATGGTGTGCTATTTAAATGAATTAAAATACGATTTTAACGAGTTGATAATTTTATAAAGCTTTAAAAATGATTATATAATGTTCCGTACCTGTATTTTATACGAGCCTAGATATTTTTTTTAAGCCAATATACCAAAAAGCGCCTGTATAATAATAGGTAATGTAATGAGGCTATACGAAGACGAAACAAAAGGTATGAAATATGATATTAGCTGCTTAAGTGGCTACTAAACGTGCTATAATTAGTACTTTGTTATAAGTAGTAAGTATTATACAAATACACATAAGTAATTTATTGTTGTTTTGTATAAAAAGATGATCCAATTAATAAAATATCAAACAGTCAACTTATGGTAATTAAAAACTTGGTGATATTATGTGAGTGCCTCTGTGGCTCAGTTGGCTCAAAAGGTAACTGTAAAATAGGGGGCTACGGGTTCGTCCACCGAATTTATAAAATCTCGTATTGCGGTAGTAAGTATCTGATAACCATGGCGCAAGATTTGTCTTAAGTGTGGATCAGAATTATGTTGGTGGTATATACAGGGTATATCAAGACCGCGACCGAAAACGATGCCAGGTGGTAGTATTAGTGACTTCAGACACAAAGCAAGTACAATTTCGCAAAAAAATACGACAACTTTTTATTTTGTAATTTTTTACTTATCGTCGTGTTTGGATGATAAATACATAGTTTTCCTAAAATAATGATGTGGATTTATTTTTAAACTTTCAATGGTACGTAAGGGTTTAAATTAGTATTTTCGCAAAAACTACGTATTTAGCACCCAATCACGATGATTTTTAAAAAAATGTAAAAAAATATCTGTCACTGTATTGGCGAAATTTTTATTTGCATCGTGTTTGTAACCACTAAAACTACCACCTGGCTTCGTTTTCGGTCGCATTCTTGATATACCCGGTATTTATTGATTTCGCTGAACGTGCTCCTTTTTTCTGCCTTAATGGTAAGATTAGAACGTATCTTACTATTGCTATTTTTAAACTTGTTTTGTTAATACTAAACTTCATGAAATTATGTACCTAGAAACCATTGCTGATAACTAATTGGAACCAGTTAATCTGAATATATGAATAACTTTTACTTCCTACTTTCGAAGTCGGTTAAATATTTTGAGAGTCTGTGTAGCATTGGTTTTCCAATTAAATGTTTAGTATTAAAATCCTACACCACAAAGTCCAAAACAATCATAAAAACATTTTTAAGGGCATTATTTAAAAATAATAAGGCAAATTCACAGAGGCAAATTGGATGGGTGGGCTTTTGTAAAATTGAAGAACAAAGTTACCACAACTGACTGTGGTTACTTATTGAACTATAATACACACCAAAATAGTTTTTACGCTTGGCAGCACCTGAACTATCCGTCAAGTCTGTTCTTGTTAATCTGTGAGTCTGTCAAAGCAGTAAACAAGAGGAACAGTATTATTTGTTTTTCAACGAATATTTGTGAGATAATAATCAATAAATATAGTAAGAACATAACACAAGCTTCTTAACACCACATTAGATGACACTTGGACGTAAATACCAGCAATCTTTCGGGTAAATGGTTCGCCCTTGTAATCGCTGCCCAGTGGAAGTTAACGATGCATGTTGAGTGCCTGTGAAGGGTATAAATACTGCAAAATTGATTTTTACCTATTTATAGGAATGCTGGGGACTCACGTAAGGTGTATTCTAACCAGTCGAAGGTCGGCACTCTATCTGGTTGCTCGTCTTCTGTAAGTTGTCGTTGCATGCTCCATGATTCATGAGTGTTAACTTTCCTTAAAAGTAATGCATGCTCCGAATTGTTTATTAAACAGGCTATCGTGGTTTTGTACTGTTAGATTTTTGTTCGTTATGTGATCTATTTTCGTTTGTATATTGAAATGTGAAGGGAGATTTTTGCATTAATTTTGTATGTTTCGTAATTTGTGTTGTATTGTAGCAAGTATGTTTATGAATCATGTAAATAGAGATGAAAACATAGCATGAAATAAATGGGTTGTTAGTGTATTTTTTTATATAATTCCCAATTGGAATAATATTGTTTATGTATATCAATACTAAAATTTAATACACATACATGCAAACTCCTTCATTATAGTTATTTTCTTCTTTTCTGAATGTTTTGCGAGTGTGTGCATTGTATTGTTTGGATAATAAATGTGTTTTTCTTTTCTTTCTTTTTCTTTCTTTACACATGTCCAAATTAAAGTCTATGATTAATTGGCAAAAATGGCCCTTAACTTTATAATCACTTTAATTGAAAAAGGGGTCAATAAGATTTCTAAGATAAATCTTTATGTTGCTTAGTTCTGTATTCATATTATGTCCTGCATAATATTTTAAATCTTATAATGCATTATAATACACAGCACATAATGAGATAATTATGAATGTCATTCCTCCCGGAGTCATGGTCTCATGGTTTTAATACAAATAGGGAGTCACTGGATTGTGAATGTGTTAAATTGTTTAGTATTTTATATTTGTGCATGGTTTGTAAAAGTTGGTAGAATGGTTAAAAGCTTTATTTTGTGTTATAATAATATGTTCTGCAAATGTGATTCTCTTAGGTGACTAAAAATTGAAGTGCAAATATATTAAAAATCTTTTAACTGACTATATTCTGAAAGGAGAATGCCCATTTTACATAGTGTCTTGGATTAGGGATGGACAGTTACAGTAGGGTTATTTAACACGTTAAACGCCGAGCAAAAAATGGCAGTTAGTCATTTGGGCCACGGGGGACACCGGTGGGTCACACTGTATTGAACTGTTCGGGCCACGGAGGACACCCGTGACCGATTACATTTTTCCTTAAGAAAATATCACGAAAAATTGTTTAAATCAAATTAAATATGCAAATTCAGTAATTTTTTATTGTTTTGTGTTGATATTAACTTTAGCGAAAAATGATGGAATTGATGATTTCCACTAAGCCCGAACGGGTTTGCTTGAATCGCCCACCGGTGAGCCGCGTGGCGTTCAACGTGTTAAGAATATGCTTTGCAATTACTATCAGAAAAGACATTAAAAATGATGCCTTTTCAAGGAAAGAAAAAATAATACTTTTTTACTGTAAATTGTCTTCTTTTTGTTGTATATCTGGTGTACAATTTATAAATAAATAAATAAAAACATGTGTGTAGCTATAGCGATTAGCTTTTTCTACACAAACATTTCGCACAAAAATATGTGCACAGCATAGTTTTTGTATGCTGTTGCTTGTTTTCCTCGCAGTCCTGGACAACTAAAAAGACTAATCTTTGCATTGTAAATAATAAAATTATTTAAATAACTCAAACTGTTCTTGACAACCTCATTGTTGGTTAAAATGCTGACTGTGGAACGTTAGGAGCAGGGTTTGATTCCCGCGCACAAAAATATTTCTGTTATCCAAATGCTTGTACTTGTATTTGCACTTGTATGCCCGAAAAGGCTTTCTTATTTTCCGATGCCTATGATACAAGATTCTTCTATCTTACTGAGGTCAGGATTATATGTGTCTATTTACTTATTTATATATCCCTCCAGATATCTCTGTGCGACATGATCGAGCCGCCGGACTACGAGGAGGTGTGCGACCGGCTGATGGGGCCCCGCGACCCCCTCGCCTACCCCCCGGTCGATATAGAGCTCAACTGCGTGCCACGCCGTATAAGGACCCTGGCACATATTCTGCCTGATGAGGACCTGTGAGTTTTAGATATGTTTTATAATAATGTTGAAGTATTGATCGAGTAAATTATCGTGTGTGGAGCGTAAACATTCTGGAGGCTGAGACCAAAGTTAATATTGAATTTGATTTCATATTCGAGGTAGACCAACTGCACTTGGAAATTTCGTCGCCGATGATTTAAGAGATATCTATTAAAAATTGAAATTGTGAATAAAAATTTCGTTTAATCGAAATGTCTTTTACTAAATATTTATCTGTTCTAAAGATAATTTAATCCTGATTTCGCTGTATTGAAAATGACTAAATATTCCACTAAGATATTGTTTTGACGTCACTCATTATCAGCTAAAACAGCTTAGCATTGCAGATTGGTTATTCTATCCCATAGCAATAACCTCTCTCATACTCTTCAGCCACAGGACATCCGCTGCTGAACATAGGCCTCCTCCACCCCTCCCTCCCTCTCCCGCTTCCAACAGGTCTATGTGGAGATCCATGGCTCGATGATTTGACAGCCTCCGTGGCGCAGTTGGTTAGACGCCGGCTGTGAAACGAGAGGCCGCGGGTTCGATCCCCGCACCGAAACAAATATTTGTGTGATCCACAGGTATTTGTTTTGGGTCTGGGTGTTTGTGAGACCGAGAAGTCTCTCGTAGCTTCTGATACCCACGACACAAGACTCGATCTTAATGTGAGGTCAGGACAATGTATGTGACTGTTGGGTGTATTTATTTATTTATGATGCCTATAACCTCTATATCAGCCCATATACGTCCTACTGCAGGGCACGGGCCTACTCTACAATCGAGAGAATCCATTGAGAGTGGTTAGGCCATATAGTCCATCACGCTGGCCTAGTGCGGGTTGGCGGACTTACATACCGTAGAAATTCTTTAAAATCGCTAAGGTATGCGGGTTTCCTCACGATGTTTTCCTTCACCGTTAAAGTGCGTGGTGATTGACTATCAATACACACATAACTCCGAAAAGTCAGAGGTGTGCCCTGGGATTTGAACCCGCGACCACCGTGAACATGTAGGCAGCCGCGTCTGGTCCGTTACCAACAGGCCTGCACGCACTTGCACTCGCAACCTCTATCATTGATTAATTATTATTTGTCTTATCCACCAGTACAAAAGCGCCTATGTTCGTGCGCGACTGCCTGCGGTGCTACACGTCAGACTACACCGTGGTGGAGTACAAGTACCGGCAGTACTCCGGGTCCTCGTGCGGCCGCGAGAGGCTGGCGGAGAGGCTGGAGAAGCTGCAGGCGGGGCCCCGCCATCAGTACGAGATCGATGCTGAGCCTTACTCCGCGTCTACTGAGGAGCTGGCTTCGCAGCAGGTAAGTTAGTTATTGGTGGTAAGAAAAAACTGTAATTGAAAAAAAAATTCAGTGTTGCCAATTTTAATTCTTAAGCTGTCTGTTTCTTGTTGATATTGTTACAAAAGTATATCTGTATATTATTCTTTTTTAGCTATAAATATTTACTCCAAATGTCCATATTGTACACTTATGATCCTTGTTGCAATACAGTAATATCAATAAACTGAACCCATTTTAAATTCTATAACATTTAAATCAATAGATTATATGCCCAAAAACAAATATAACGTATCCATTATCAAAATATGTCCAATGTCCGTCCAGTTCGAGTCCCAGTCTCAACCGTCAAGCGGTCGGCAGTCAGTAGCATCCATATCCTCGTCATCATCATGCAACGAGACGCTCACGCCGCGAGGCTCCTGGGCCAGCCTGGACCTGCGCAGCTCCTCGTCAGACCCGCTGCTGCCAGACCTCTTCGAACGGAAACCACCTGAGCAGATCGACGCTATTAACGAGGCTAGGAGGTGAGTAAATGTTTCTTAAGAATCGTGATCAGCAAATTAAGACAACATTACAATATTATTTTATTTATATGCAAATTTTTTGGCCACCAAAATTTAAGCTTGTGAAATTACGTTAAATAATTCCAAAGAGAAGTTAAAAAATGAATTGACAAGACCACATTAACGCTGAACACACTTAAATATTTAATTGTTGAATAGTAAAAAACGTGACAAGTAACAAGTCATTTAGTTATAATGTAAATGTGCTTACGTGGAGCTTTTCCACTTAGCAAAATCTTCAATTCTAAGGTTGTTGCGATATAAATCTTAAGGTTAATAACATAGGGTTTAAAATCAATTGTTTACTTATCCACACAGGTTAGAGAACCGCTACACAGACTTGATGGGTTTGTATACTCCTTACTTGGATGAAGAGGAGCCGGTGGAGAGACGCCTGGCTGCGGAGATGCCCTGCGAGATCATCGGACATAGGATTATGGTCATCTGCCATCAGTTGAAGTAAGACTGTTAATTTGCAATGGATATAAATTGATTTCTAATGTTACCTTAAACACCTTGTCAGCGTTTGGTAGTAAACAACTTCTCTTATAAATACATGGATAAATGTTAGCTTTTTTCTCTGTTTGATACAATTTTAAGTGATTCCCTCACTGAGCCACAAAATAAACTCAATGACACTCAGTTTTTCCATTTAATCAATGAATAATTTGTTACAAGTATTATTATTGTGAAGTCTACATTAAACTAACATTGTTATGGATCAAATGTAGTACATTATTATCCAAAGGAAGCACACTGTTAAGCATAAGCGTTTCTCAAAGATTTCCATACAAACCTATTTTGACATCCTCCGTGGCGCAGTTGGTTAGACGCCGCCTGTGAAACGAGAGGCTGCGGGTTCGATCACCGCACCGAAACAAATATTTGTGTGATCCACAGGTATTTGTCAAAAGTTGAGGAAAAGTCTCTCGTAGTTTCTGATACCCACGACACAAGACTCGATCTTAGTGTGGGGTCAGGACTATGTATGTGACTGTTGGGTGTATTTATTTATTATTATTTATTTATTGATATTTATTTTAGACTGGAACTAGACGTGGAACCGCTCTTCGCATCAATGGCTCTCTACGACGCTCGGGAAAAGAAGAAGCTTTCAGAAAATTTCTACTTCAACCTGAACTCAGAGTGCACTCGGCAGATGCTCTCCACTCACGTGAGCCATACGGACGTGTCCACGCTCAGTCGCAGCGCAGTGTTCGATGTTCAGAACCCTTCGCCTGATGTGTTCTTGGTCGTGAGGGTCGAGAAGGTGCTGCAGGGGGATGTTAATGAATGTGTGGAGCCGTATATTAGGGATGATAAGGTTGGTAAAGTTTTTGTTCGGTTCATAGTGTAAAATGTAATTTATTACTTGTCCAGTGATTTCATGTTATAGTAGTGATTTCATATGCTATAAAATACCCTTCATAAAATTCTTATGGCTAAATATTTCAAGAAAATAATTAAATATTTAAATTTTTTAGTCCTTCAAGCCAAGTCAAAAAAGAGAATGAATATGGTTTTGTTCGAAAAAGTTTGGCATACTGGTATACCACAGATTATACTCAGCATGATACCTAAGTCTACATTACTACTTACGGTTCTTTTATGACAATATTTTTTGGTAATAATTTTTGGTCCTTCGAGCCACAAGAAGCCAGTAACCATACCCTATCCCCTCAGAACCGCGAGAAGGTCCGTGCAGGAGCTCAAGCGGCATGCAGTCGCCTAGGAAAATACCGTATGCCATTAGCCTGGAGCGCTGTATCACTACTCCACATCCTCAGCGGCTCCAACAGCCTCGAGCGAGAGAGCAGCGACCGCGACCAGCTCACGACCGGCACCAACACTAACAGCCTCGGTCAGTAACTACATACTTAAGAAATATATTTCCAGACGCCCCATACACCTTTGCTCTCCCCCTCCTTTTCCCCTCTCGCTCCCCTCCTGGTCTGATGGGCCGGTAATACAGCTATGATCCAAGCGTTTTGGATGTTCGTGGGCGGCAGTGATTTCTTACCATCACGTCACAGGTGTTTGCTCGTTTACCAAACCTATTTAATAAATGAAAATGAAAATAATTTATTGAATCCATTAAAATGTTCAACATTGTTTAGATTCAGTAATTTTTTGAACTACCACCCGGTTTGGAAATCGGTTTTCACTAGAGAAGAACGGGCAAGAAACTCTAGTGTTGCTCTTTTCAAAACCAGTTTACAATGTGTAGTGATTATTACAAAAATTACAAGTTGGTTTAAATCAGAGCAGTTCATTAACTTAACTTGTTATGATGATAAAATATAAAAATCAACTTGTACCAAGACATCGCCTTATATCTGCTTCTGAAGAATGTCCCACCCTCAAACCCATCACTGCAACTCTTGTAAGCCAGGATCAATAGTGACTTATATCTGCTTGTTAGCAATGGCGGTAACAGTGACACTGTGACCTAGCCGAGATTATTTTAAGCTCTAATCTTGGTCTATCTCTGTGCTAGACCCAATATAGACGCAATTTTGCAGTGGCGTGGCGCACTGGGTTAGACGCCGGCTGTGAAACGAAAGGCCGCGGGTTCGATCTCCGCACCGAGACAAATATTTGTTTTGGGTCTGGGTGTTTGTGAGACCGAAAAGTCTCGTAGTTTCTGACACCCACGACACAAGACTCAAACTTAGTGTGGGGTCAGGACTATGTGACTGTTGGGTGTATTTATTTATTTGTTTTATTTAATTTTATTTTAAAAAAGATGTCTTGCCAAAGTTCCTTCTATGGTGCGTATTGTATAGCGTCATGTTAAGGGGATGCATTTTAATTTTTTTGCAGCCCTAACAGGTTAACGCTACATGAACGCTTTCCGACTTAAAACCGTGTTTGTAGTTAATCACTGTTTATTTAGGAAGGCTACAGTTTTTTTAACACGATATCGAGATTTTAAGATGGTGAAGATATTGAGTTATTGACCCTCGGTCTAAATATAGGAAAAGTTATATGTGTACAAAAAGCTGAAATTTTTAGCTAAATCACATCTTATTAAGGGCCAATGGGGTATTTTACTATAAGAAAGAAAAAATCTAAAAACTATAAATGTATATAGTAGAGCATTAAGCAATAAGTAAATGTTAATTTCAGTTTTTATTTCCAAGGAATAAATTTTATAATTCGTTTTGAAAATTTCAATTTTTTTATCTATCCTAAAAAGTTGTGAAACGGCTGCCGCCATGATGGATAACGATTCTACGTCATTCCGCGAGTAGAATACCCCCTCCGGTGTCCAAGAGCTTATACTAACACAGGTTGTTTACTGGTTGAGTGACGTATCATTTTAAAGGAACATGGCGCCTAGCGTTTTCACATATTTGCGCGCATAAATTTAAAATTTAAATTTTAGATGGATTTTTATTGGACTTGCCGAGCGAATAAAAATTTGATATTTTTTTAAATAGTTTGTCTTAATCTTAGGAACAACTTAAAAGACTTTTTGAAAATGGGTAGAATACCCCATTGCACAATCTAACTTGCCCATAATTTTGACTTTGAAACCGTAAATCCCAAACATTAGCAATTTCAAATACGTCACAAATGTATGGCGATGACATTGTGAAACTTAAAATTATCGTCAAAGTTAGTTTATGCAACTGAGCCTAAATGTACCTAATTAATGAACACAGATAAAATATAAATTTGTGTATAAAACTCATTGCATTTTTTGACTGCAGGATGTGTATCAATGTGTCAGTACAGATACACACGCGCAATAAGATGGCTAGCACAAAGATGTCTATTCGTTGTGACAATTTCTAATATTTGGTTTCAAATTTGTATGTATCTGTATCACCCCTTATATACGTCCCACTGCAGGGCACGGGCTTACTCTACAATCGAGAGAATGACTGTGAAGGGTTAGGATGACGTAATAGTTGTTTTTAATCACTGTCTTTTTATATAATTATGCTTTATATATTTTAATGACAGCCTCCGTGGCGCAGTTGGTTGGACTCGGGCTATGAAACGAGAGGCCGTGAGATCCCCGCACCGAAACAAATGTTTGTGTGAAACAGGTATTTGTTTCGGGTCTGGGTGTTGTGACTCAAGATGATAGTGCTTGTTCACGTTAACTCGCGGGCGCGGTCGCGAAATATCAAACATATGGATGTCAACCAAGTGTTCACGTAGGAAACGCACGTGCGATGTATGTAGCGGACGAGCCACGTCAATCGCGCCCGCGTGTTAACGTGAACAAGCACTTAGGGCCAATTGCACAAACTAACTTTGCCCATAACTTTGACTTTAACAATGTCATCGCCATACATTTGTGACGTATTTGACATTGCTAATGTATGGGATTGACGTTTGTATGGGTAAAGTTAGTTTGTGCAATTGGCCCTTAGTGTGGGGTCAGGAGTGTATGTGAGTGGATGTGGGTGGATGTGGACAGACCGCAAGGCGTCGTCGTCGAGCCTGGAGCAGCTGCGGCGGCGCGCGGGCGAGGTGGGCGGCTCGCTCACGCGCAAGGGCTCGGTGGAGCGCCGCGCGCCGCCGCCCCCGCACGCCGCGCACGCCGCCGCCGCGCCCGACGACCTCGCCGCCGCGCTCGACGCCTTCAAGCCCATCGTCATCACCGTCACTAGCTTCTTCAAACAGGTATTTGTCACTCTATTACTTCAGGTGTGAAAGAGCTCATTTTGGGCCCGCTGTCAAAAATTTTATGACGTTGCCCATTGTTTTCCAATTGTTCTCTACTGTCAAAAGTTAGCTGGCAACACCGGGACACCTGAAGGGCTATTTTAGCTGACAAATTTGAACTACTGTTATATTTTTTTTATGGGCAATATAGGCAAAAAACTAGTGAACTCCGGTATGATAGAAGGACACCACTGCTTTTTTTTTTCAATACCAATGGCAAAGTTATAACTGCTGCCAACTTACCACAAACACCTTTAAAATTGTGTAATTAACTATTATGAAATTTTAATTTAATTGGACAGATTATTTATCTTATTTAATTTGATTGTCTTACATTTGATTTTCATATATCAAATAATTTTAACAATAAAAAAATTTATTTCTTAATTAGCCCTTAATTTGGCTTTAATTATATTTATTGTATTCTTACTTATATTGGATATGAAAACTAAAACATATAATATGTTTACAGGAGACAGACAAACTCCGCGACGAGGACCTGTACAAGTTCCTGGCGGAGATCAAACGACCAAGTTCAGCCCCGAAGAAGCTCAAGTGCATCCCGGCCACGCTCAAGATCGAGGTGTCTCCGTGCCCTGATGATATCAAGAATGGACTCACTCCGGAGCTGGCTAAACTCAACCCTTATGGAGGTAAGAATTCAGATTTACTAGATTACTCATCATTGGTTAAAATTTTCAGTGTTGTCTTTCATTTTTGTAGCTGGAAACTTTAGTGTCATAATTAGGGTTCTTGAATTATCTTTATTTCTTACGAACCGTTGTATTGGCCAACATCTAACATTAATCAAACGAATAACAAACCTAATAATAATTAAGTAAAATAACAAACATTTGAGCCCCAATATTTCCAAGAAAAAAATACACAACACTAATACGTAGTTACACACTCTTATGGTGTGGGAATGCAAAACATATAAAATGACATTCACAGTATGCCCTTATTATAACCTTCACAACGCTAATAGCACCATAGTGCATCATTTTGTTTAGATTTTTAAAACCGTGATATTAAACCTCATAATATCTTTGTTTAATACCAGATGACAAAGCCCGCCCCTGCAAGGAGGTGCTACCGTTCCCTCTACACGCGCACGCCGCGCCGCACCACCAGTATAGGAACCTGCTATACCTCTTCGTGAAGGAGATTAACCTCCAAGCATATACTTCACGCACTGGATCAGCTAGGAATATCACTGTGAGTTGATTTATAATTTCTAACTTTATTTCTCAACGAAAAGTGTTATCAGAATTACAGAATATTTAACAGTCCCCGTGGCGCAGTTGGTTAGAGGCCGACGGTGAATGAGAGGCCAAGGTTCTGTCCTCGCACCGAGACAAATGTTTGTGTGAATCACAGGTTGTTTCGGGTCTGGGTGTGAGACCGAAAAGTCTCTCGTAGTTCCTGATACCCACAACACAAGAATCGATCTTAGTGTGGGGTATAGACTATGTATGTGGCTGTTAGGTTTATACATAAATTATTATTTATTTTTACTGTAACTTTAACAATTTAAAGCAATGCTCGGCCAATTAAAAAACTATATAAAGAAATGAAACACTATCGATATTTATTCCTGTAGGTGCGAATCCAACTGATGTCCGGCGAGAACGAAGAAGCCGCGCTGCCCGCGATATTCGGGCGCAGCTCGTGCCCAGAGTTCACCACGGAAGCTTACACCACTGTGTTGTATCACAACAAGTAAGTGGTGCTCTTAACTTAGTCCTAATATTATTAAAAAAAAATTACCGGCAAACATTGGGCCTTTAGGTGTAAGCTACTGATGAGAGAGGCGTCTAAAACGGATCATTATGCATCCCGACCACAAGAGCAAAGCTATAAAATGTAATCACACCGATATTCATTCCCCCAGAAACCCATCCCTCTACGACGAGATAAAGCTGAAGCTACCAGCGGATCTGGGCGACCAGCATCACTTACTCTTCACCTTCCTGCACATCTCGTGCCAGAGGAAACCCGTCGCGCCCGAGCAGGAGAAGAACGTCGAGACACCCATCGGGTATTCTGTAAGTTAAATGTGAAATAATGAGAACATGAATGTTGGTACCGAGTTATACAACACCCTGTAGTAGGTCACTGTTGGATGTAGGCATGTCCAAAAGCTGGATGTAATCCTTGGCTTCTCTTTTACATCCCCAACGAACCTCAATTGAACTTCTTGCAGCGCTTGCGTATTATGTTCAGAAAAACACGCTAGCCGGACGTCACACACGCGTCAAGGTCAAAAACAAAAAGTAAAAAAAATATTTGGAATTATTAATGTATCCTTGTTTTTACCAAGCCCATCGGATGCCATCTGAAGTCAATCAAGTGCATATAATTATTTCATCATCAGCCCTTCTGCGTCCACTGCTGGACATAGGCCTCTCCCATAGCACGGTACTGGGCTTGATCTTCAGCCCATCGTCGCCAACCGCTACCAGCCACATTTTATTTTTTTTGTCCACGCTCTGACAACGTGATACCACCCCACGAATATCGTCGCTCCACCTGGTTGGAGGGCGTCCTTCACTACGTTTGCCGAGGCGCGGTCTCCACTCGAGAACACGTCTACCCCAACGGTTGTCGGTCCTCCGACAAATGTGACCAGCCCACTGCCACTTCAACTTGCTAATTCGTTGGGCTATGTCGATAACCATGATTCTCTGTCGGATAAGCTCATTTCTGATTTTATCCCTCAGAGAAACACCGAGCATAGCCCGCTCCGTAGCTCGTTGAGCGACTTTGAATTATAATAAATATAATTATTGATATTTTTATAATTCCCAGTGGCTCCCTCTATGTCGGAACGGCAAGCTAACGTGCGGCGACTTCAACCTGCCCGTGATGCAAGAGGAGCCTCCTCCCAACTACTCGTACATCTTCCCCGACGTGCAGCTGCCCGGCACCAAGTGGATCGACAACCACAAGCCCATATTCAGCATCACTCTGGACCCGCACACTACTGTTCATCCGCTGGTAAGGTCTTCTCAAACTGTCTCAACAGTTTGACAGCCTCCGTGGCGCAGTTGGTTAAAACGCCGCCTGTGAAACGAGAGGCCGCGGGCTCGATCCCCGCACGAAACAAATGTTTGTGTGAACCACAGGTAACTGTTTCGGGTCTGGGTGTTTGTGAGACAGAAAAGTCTCGTAGTTCCTGATACCCACGACACAAGACTCGATCTTAGTGTGGGGTCAGGACTATGTATGTGACTGTTGGGTGTATTTATTGATTTAAGTTTACTGGAAAATAAGTAAATGTATCATTAATTTTCGTAAGAATCAAGAACTACGTAAGCCTACGGTGGCTGAAAAAATATGGTATTTATTTCATACATAAATATGGATAAATTTCATTTGCAGGATGGATACATTGAGAGATTTGCGATGGCGTGCGAAGCCGTTCAAGAAGGGAACATTCCGGCCAGGATCGGACTCACTAACATGGAATCAGAGCTACGTACCAGGTACAAATTACTATCGTATTTCATGTCATTTTTAGCGAACAGCAATCTAATAGATTTTTAAGTGTCAAGAATCGAAAATCTTATGATGACTATTTTGTATTATTTTTCGAAAGAATAATGTAATGAATAATGTCATGTGTTAATTTCAGTATATATTATAGCTGTTATATTTTTTAAATAGAAACCTAATTTATCAGAACTCTTCCGCATGTTATCTTTACATAAAACTATGATGAGTAATTAACATTTTTTTAATAGAAAATATACAGTATAACTTGTCGACAGTATCTCGGAGCTACCAACAGCGAGCGTGGAGACGCTGGCGCGGTACCTGCCCGTGCTGCTGGACAAGCTGCTGCAGCTGCTGGTGGCGCCGCCGCCGCTCGCGGGACAGACGCTCAACATCGCGCAGGACGTCTTCACCTGCCTCGCGCATGTCTTCACCGAGATCACTGTTAGTCATAACTCACAACAACTTGGTTGCAACAAACTATATCACGCAATAACCTGTCGATATTTTAAATCATGTCGCCTCTGAAAAAATGTTATGTGTTATTATCGATAATTTCGTTTATCGATACAAAAACATTCCATAAAATCTATCGATAGTGTATGGGGCATTTCACGTCAAGCGGACAACCAAAAAAAAATGAGGTCGTGAATTTTGTTTATACTCTGGTCAGTTCTACTTCTAGGGGACGTGAATGAGTACACACAATTTTTTTTATCGTATGATGCTTAATTGCTGAGTTATGAGCTTTTAAAAAATGACTAACAATGAAATCACGAATTTTTGGATATATATTATCTTTATTAATTAATTTGTAAAAAAAACTAAATAGTATTGTTTCTTATAGTTAAAAAGTTGAAGTTTTTATTTTTTTTATAGAATTCTAAATTTGAATTTTTTTGAGTATAGTTTACCGGAAGTGAACATTTCAAATCGATTTTTGAGTAACTTCGACACTTTTTTTTTAAATATTTTAACCTTGAATTGAAGCTTTAAATGTACTTATTCTTCACAAAAAAAAATAAAACGTGATCTCCAATAGTTTAGGAATTCGAGCATTTACAGTACATACACATAGCTATGACAACTTTCTAAGCAATCGGGTTTATGCGCTAACATGCTAAAATACTACGCTATTAGTGTTTTATTCCTTCATTCTAACATGGAAAAATATAAAAATAAACGATTTCTTTAATTCTTCACAAAAATATTAAAACATGATCGCCAATAGTTTAAGACTTAGAGCGGTTTTACTAATTGAGATTGAAATAGTATAAAATAAAATGGAGAGATTTATTTTGTAATTTTCACAGTTTTACTATTCGCACTAGCACTAATTTACACATAAGCCTTCGTTGGTTGGAATAAAAGCATACATTTGTTTAGTTCCTGGAACGGTGATAGCGGAAGCAAAACGGACTCGTAGGAAATCTCGCTTTTGTTGAATACTTTCCTTCGAGCAGCAATAAATAGAAGTATCAGTTAATTATGAATTGGGCCATTCATATAATCTTATAACTGTAGTGATAGCGCTATTCGTAGACTGTAAACTTTCACGGGTTGCCAAAAGTTTAAGGTTTCCCCCAAGACCATCACATGGCCCTTTTCTATGAGCAGTGGCATGGAGGTGTAAATGCGCTTCTTTCTTAAAATCTTCATGCTTTAAATCGTCTGATATCATTATGATGCTTCCATGTTTAATGTCATTTCCATCTTTACAATAATAAACAGATGTCAAAAGCGTGGCTTCATCATTATTCCAATGAAATAATTGGGCAGAATCTTGTACGACAAAACTATAATTTTCGGCAAAATCACATTGAACGAGAATTTCTCCTTTAGGAATGGATAATTTGTGATCCTAATTTACTTCAAACAAGATTTTAAGAAAGAAACGCAATTACACTTCCATGCCACCGCTCATGGAAAAGGGCCATGTGATGGTCTTGGTGGAAACCTTAAACATTTGGCAATTTTTTTGTGAAGAATTAAAGAAATCGTTTATTTTTATATTTATCCATGTTAGAATGAAGGAATAAAATACTAATTGCGTAGTAATTTAGCATGTTAGTGCATAAACCCGATTGCTTAGAAAGTTGTCATAGCTATGTGTATGTACTCTATATGCTCTAATTCTTAAACTATTGGAGATCACGTTTTAATTTTTTTTGTGAAGAATAAGTACATTTAAAGCTTTAATTCAAGGATAAAATATTAAAAAAAAAGTGTCGGAGTTACTCAAAAATCGATTTGAAATGTTCACTTCCGGTAAACTATACTCAAAAAAATTCAAATTTAGAATTCTATAAAAAAAATAAAAAATTCAACTTTTTAACTATAAGAAACAATACTTTTTAGTGTTTTTTACGAATTAATTGATAAACATAATATATATATTACTAGTAACTACTGGACATATTGAGACTTAACATCTTATGTCTCAGGATGGCGAGCGCAGTGGAATTCCAAGCAATGCCTTGTAATTCATGGTGTTGTTTGGTTTTGCTACTGTCCATGAGCGGTCGTATTGCTTACCATCAGGCGAAGGGCATGCTCGTCTCGCCATTCATTGCAATAAAAAAAAAAAAAAAAAAAAAAATATCCAAAAATTCGTGATTTCATTGTTAGTCATTTTTTAAAAGCTCATAACTCAGCAATTAAACATCATACAATAAAAAAATTGTGTGTACCCATTCACGTCCCCTAGAAGTAGAACTGACCAGAGTAGAAACAAAATTCACGACCTCATATTTTTTTGGTTGTCCGCTTGACGTGAAATGCCCCGTATATCTCTATGTATCTATTAAATTTTGTGCAAATACTGTGCTATAGCGTTTAAGTTGAACAATACACATTGTCCTTTTTATTAACATAAATTTACTACATTTATCTAGTGGTCAAATCAATAAATGGAAACTTATTACACATGGCTGTGATCAATGATTTGAATGTACCACTATTGCACTCTCCTGCAAACTCTTTCTACTTTAACAGAACATGAACGAGGGCGCCACGTGCGACGCGCACGGGCGCAGCAGCCTCATCTCCAGCTACATCCAGTTCCAGTGCACCATCCCGCGACCCTCGCTCTCCGATAGAGACATTGGACTGCCGCTGCCGCCCACTGGTATGTATCTTCCATACATCTCCCGATCTGAACATTAGTACACATAATAAAAGTACACATAAGAAAAGATCTACGTGATACAGCTTTGTACGGTGTTTATCGGATTGTCTTTCCACCTTTTCGACACACAAGGCTCCATCAATCAATTAAAAAAGTTTTTGAACTCTAATCATCTCAGTGTTTTGGCTTAAATAGTGTTTATGTTAAAGATTATAATAAAATGTGCTTTATTTTTCCTACTTTCACAAATTACACTGCTTTTGATGTATGATGACTAGATATTTAATTTATATTATTTCTTGCACAGTGCTCACAGATGGATCTTGTAAGATTCTGCACGAGGAGCTGGCTTTGCAGTGGGTAGTCGCCAGCGGAGCCACCAGGGACCTGGCTATGCAGAACTCTTGGTAACCACTTTATGTAATATGAATAATTTATTAATAATTACAATAATAAAATAGATTTTTAAAAACTTGGATCCACCCCTGCCTAAATCTTTATTCTTTCAAAATTACCTTGAAAAATACCATCACTGCATTCACTTTTGTAAACATCCATCGGTGGCTGTAACCACTTTTCATCATGCGACTCATCTGATACTTAACTGGCCCTGTCACATCAAACTTAAAAATGCCAATAACGACTGAGCCATATATATCAGAGAGGCAAGTAGACAGCCTCCGTGGCGCAGTTGGTTAGACGGCGCCTGTGAAACGAGAGGCCGCGAGTTCGACCCCCCACCGAAACAAATATTAGTGTGATCCACAGGTATTTGTTTCGGGTCTGGGTGTTTGTGAGACCGAAAAGTCTCTCGTAGCTTCTGATACCCACGACACAAGATTCGATCTTAGTGTGGGGTCAGGACTATGTATGTGACTGTTGGGTGTATTTATTTATTTATATTGCAGTGACCATCATATCAGTCAAGTATATCGACTATTACATTATGTTTCCCACAGGTCACTGTTCGAGTTGATGGTGAAATCAATGGTGGAGTACCTGTACTGGAGCGGCGCGCACGAGGCCCCGCGCAAGGCGCGTTTCCCGGAACAGTTCACCGATGACATCACCACGCTCGTCAACAACGTCACTTCCGAGATCATTTCCGGGTATGTAACACATATATTGATCAAATCAAAAATCTACCAATTAAAAATATTGCCCCGGATATTATCCTGCATGAATTTAAGCACTTATATCTTAATCAGCTATTTAAGTATATTAGATGTTAAATTATCGATAAAATTACTTGCAACTTTTATCGATTATTGTAATATCCGCCATAGCTTAAACAACTCTCATATCATGAATCTGAGAGCTTCTATAGTTCCTTTATTAACCCTTCTAACATTATGTTTTCTTATTCAACAGTTACGGTAAGAACAGCCGCCTGACTCAGAGCTTGAACAATAGCTTGGCGTTCTTCCTGTTTGATCTACTGAGTGTGATGGACCGCGGCTACGTGTTCAACCTGATAAGGAGCTACTACAAGCAGATGAGTGCTAAGATTGCCTCGCTGCCGGATGCTGCGCCACTCGTGCATTATAAGGTAAATTAAAATCATAATTATCTTATTTTGGTCGTTGTAATATTTTCTAAGGATTTAGGCATGCTTTGGAGCCGTTAGTTTACAGAAACATTTTATTATTAGGTTTTGATTTGAATATCGAAGTATCTGACCAAGTACGTCTAAAAGGTTTTATGAAAGGTTTATATCCACCAATACTAGATGGCATTGTATGTATTGTATTAAAACAAATTTTACGGAATTTATAGCGATTTTAGATTATTTATTTTTTTACCCCACTCTATTTTTTTTAAAACTGCGTGACTCAAATATAAACAACGATTAAATCGGTATTTGTTTGTTTTTTATGTGTAAAATTGTTTGAAATCGTTAGACAATTCTAGTAATTTAATCGACTTTAATATCTCATATAAGAGCTATTAAATTGCCTACATGACATGATGATTAGATATCTACCTCCCTTAGTTATCGTTCCTGCGTATAATCTGCTCGCACGAGCACTACGTGTCGCTGAACCTGCCGGGCGCGTGGGGCGGCGGCGCGGTGTCTCCGGCGCCGTCCGCGCAGTCCGTGGCCTCCGCCTCCAGCTCGGGCGCGCAGCACGGAGCCCTGTCACACGAGTTCCGGTCCCGGCACTATCTGGCGGGGCTGTTGCTGACTGAGCTCACTAATGCTTTGGAGATGCAGTGAGTATTAACTAGTAACTTGTTGGAAATTCAGTCGGTTTAATAGTAACGTGGCCTGCTCGTCTATTGCGGATCTTACGCTATGCATGACGGTCGTTGTATTAGTAAATGTCAATATATTACTATTAGCAAAGTAAATAGCAATTTACAATAATCATTATAAATATGATTTTCGGATATGATTTTTCCATATTGTATTAAAAATATGAAATAATATAAAATTGATGCAGTTAAGATATATTACATTTCGCATACGTCATTCTGCTTCTATTGGCAAAATTAGTAGATACTTGTTATAGTTAAGGATAAATTAAAAAATATACAGGGTATATCAAGACTGCGACCGGAAACGAAGCCAGGTGGTAGTATTAGTGACTTCAGACACAACGTAAGTAAAAATATCGCAAAAAAAATTGACAACTTTTTTTTTGTAATTTTTTACTTATCTTCGTATTTGGGTGATAAAAACATAGTTTTTCTAAAATAATGATGTAGACCTCTTTTTTTTAAACACTCAATCGTACGTAACGGTTTAAATAATTATTTTCGCAAAAACTAGGTATTTACCACCCAAACATGACGATTTTTAAAAATTTCTAAAAAAATATACGTCGCTGTTTTGGTGAAATTTTTATTTGCATCGTGTCTGTAACCACTCAAACTACCACCTGGCTTCGTTTTCGGTCGCAGTCTTGATATACCCGGTATATTACAATATATTCAGACACACTCATCTATTGCGGTTAGATGATATATCAGGGTCAAGCGAAGCAGTGTTAGCGTGTCAACGTTAGTGTATATTTAGTGAATAAGCATGCGTGTGCAGGTCCCCGGCGCTGCAGTCGGCGGCGGTGGGCGCGGTGTGCGCGCTGGCGGCGGCGCACGACGCGGACCCGCGCGTGTGCGCGCCCGAGCTGCGAGCACGCGTCGCCGCGCTCTACCTGCCGCTGCTGCCCGCCGCGCTCGACGCGCAGCCGCTGCTCTACCGGCCCAGCGCCACTAACGGTACCTGCCTAGTACCTACACCACCTTTCTGTCCACATCCTGGCCTTATCTGCTTAAAAACATTAATAGGGTGCGTTAGGGTAACCGCGTACGATGTTAACCCCTTAATGCCAACAACTTACGCCAAATAAAAATAGGAACTGTTAGTCGTACCTCAATCTGTTTTCTATCTTGGCATTATGCAAAAAAACCTCTAAAAAACCTAAAATTCAAGCCGTTATGTAAAACAATGATAAATAGGAAAAAACCTTGAAAAATGTCTATAAAACCAAATATTCTGTATATTCCGTACAGTGAAAAGTAAATAATATTTTTTTTTAGAAATACTGCCATTGGAAAGCGAAATGGGCAGCCAGTTCGGAAGTCTGTACACTTCACCAAGCCCGGAAGACTATAAACAGGTACACCACGATTTTTATAAGGAAAGATTTATTTGTCATCCGAATTGATTTTTCAAATGTGGTAATATCACTTAATTTTTTAAAATGATTATCAAATGCTTAATGGTTAACGACTCATTGATGGACAATGGACATATTGAAAATTGTCTACAACGTATCTACAATTTTAGTAAAATTATGAACAGCCGAACATACTCATACATTCATTGTGCGTTGTAGTATGAAGTAATGTTGCGTGGTACATGTTACACATCACGTTGCGCGTTGCAGAGCGGGCGCAGCGCCCTGAACAGCGAGACGAGCCGCAACCTGGTGATGTGCGCGGTGTGGGTGTCGCGCTGGAGCGAGCGCGGAGCCCTGGCGCACCTGGCCGCCGACCTGCCGCCCGCGCGCCGCGCCGCGCTGCTGGCGCTGCTCGACCTGGCCTTCAGGAGCCTCGAGTACAAGGTCACTGGCTTTACCAACTGTATCTATACACTTTCTGTATCTATCAGCCTCCTCTATAATCAAGAGTACAATTGAGTGGGGTTAGGCTATATAGTCCCCCACGCTGACCTAGTGCGGATTATACTTTACATTCCATACATACATACATACATAAACTCACGCCTTTATCCCAGGAGGGGTAGGCAGAGACGCCACCAAGACACACACATTTCGCCTTGTATATTCCGTCCTACGATATGATTGGGGGCGAGCGTATCGCCATATCGGGCACAAATTTCAGACTCCGGGCTGATAATGAATAGAAAAATCCAATATCACTTTGCTCGACTCGGGATTCGAACCCGAGACCTCAGTTTTGTAACCGTACCATAGTACAACTACGCCACCGAAACAGTCTTTACATTCCATTGAAAAAAGTACAAATCGCTATGGTATACAGGTTTTCTCGCGATGTTTTCCTTCACCGTTGTAGTGCATGGTGATTGACTATTAATACACACATGATTGAAAAGTCAGAAATGTGCCTTGGGATTTGAACCCGCGACCACCGTGAACATGCTGGCAGCCGCGTCTTCACTGTATATATTAAAATCTAAAATAAGAAACAAACAAAAATGAATATAGACTATAATAAGCTATGAAACCACATACTTACGAAAACTGAATATTATGTGAATGTCATTGCAGGGTCGCAAGGAGATCATGAAGTGCGCGCAGCAGAACGTGCGCAAAACCACCGACATCAAGGCCAAGCTGGAAGACGTCATACTGGGCCAGGGATCCGCGCGATCTGACTTCATCATGCGACGTAAAGGTACGCAAATTATATCACTAACGATACTACATAATATGTCATACTCGGGAGTGTATTTGAACTGTTTTAAAAACTGTGACTACACTGTAGTTACTGTTGGGTTACAAATCATAACTATCCTGAATATATCTTTTATTTTATGATGATGATAAGCAATGATAAGATGACATACCCCACAAAACTGCATTATTTCATAAAAGTGTGTTCCATCTAGTTCCTGAAATATATAACAAACTACCAAAAACGATTAGAGAATTGAATGATCTCAATAATTATAAATGTACATTGTTTAAATTTCTAAATAATTTGAATGATTTTCTTAATGATAATTGAAATGTAATAATACTCTTAGTTTTGTTTTCTATAGTATCTATATAGTATAAAGTTAGATTTTTATAAGATTTAAGTCCCATTATTGTATGCCAACACGGCGGGTCATAGTTATAACACCATCCTATGTACCACAATAAAAAATATTTGAATTTGAATTTATCCTCAATCTATATTTTAACCTAACAATATTTTTAATTTCCTCACGTGTTACAAACGCTGTCATGTCCAACAATGATCATTCCCAATTAAAAATGACAATGGAAATGACGGGCAGTTCCTGGTAACCCACCCCGTATTGACGGTCCGTGCGTCCGCAGGCGGCTCGTCGTCCGCGGGCGGGTGCAAGCGCGAGCGCTGGCGCAAGGAGTGGGTGCGCGGGGGAGGCCGCGACCACCCCGCCTCCCCCGCACACCCCCTGCCAGACCTGTCCGCCGCGCTGGCTGCTGAGGTGTCGCTCACCCTGCTGCACACGTTGGAGACTATTGTGCAGGTAAATCTTCATATTACTATTCTCAAAAGACCGGTTGTGAGATAAAACGTAGTAAAATACACAGGATGCGGGCCCATACTGGGTAAGCTGATAAAAAAATCAATTTATTGTCATCGAAAGAGTCGCCCAGGTTCCTTGCTTGATGTCAACTCAATTATATTGTATGCGAAGCGCCAAAATAGTTTCAGTGTCTAAATAGACTTCTATCTAAATCTCAAACTATTGTCATAAGACAGAATGATTTACATACATACATAAACTCACGCTTTTTTTTTTCGGGAAAAAAGGGAGGGTAGGCAGAGGTACTACCAGGACACACATATTTCGCCTAGTATGTTCCATCGCACGATGTAATAAAGGTTGAGTCTATTGCCATTTTGGACACAAATTCCTGACTCCGGGCTGATAATGAATAGAAAACTCCAATATCACTTTGCCCGACCTGGGATTCGAGCCCGAGGCCTCAGCTATATAATCGTACCGTCATACGACTACGTCACCGAGACAGTCAAGATTGATTTACCAATTATCAAATTCCACCTAAATATAAATTCTTTGTTTTTATATTCTATAACGCATATAACAGTTATAAATGTGCTTTTATTCTAGTCGTGCAGTAACCTAGAATGCGGACAGAGCGTGTGCAGCGGCGCGTTGCAGGTGGTGTTGCGCGCGCTGCAACGCAACCAGAGCGTCGCCGTGCTACAGCACATGTTCGCGACCGTGCGCGCGCTCATACTCAAGGTATAGTTGCACGGTGTTAGCAATGATTTGAAAGATTGTTAATAAACTTAAAAACTGTGGGAATCCTTAGATCACATTTGATTAGATTGATTAGAGCGGACATTTGTAAATACAGTCTGCACTGCGCTTATAGCTACCTACCACGCGTGAATCAAGTGTAGCCAGAGCAAAGATAGTGTGACTGTAGTGTGACAGAAAAGGAAACAGAAAAGGACTCTTATTAGTTTTACGTTTAGTATGTCTCATTGGTAGCAGTAAGCGTCCTTTTTTATACAATAAGTCGAGCAAACAGGTCAGCTGATGGTAAGTAATCATGCCGTCCATTAACATCCACAACGCTGGGATTATAAATGTATTACTGGTCCATCAAATAGAGGTAGCGGGAAGGAAAAAGACCGGTAGTCCTATAGCTGATGATGATATTTGTATGTGTCGGTGCAGCTGGGCTGGTCGTGCTGCGGCGAGGAGTCGGGCACGTGCCGCGTGCTGCTGCGCCACTGCGCCGCGCTGGCCGCGCCGCCGCGCGCGCACGCCGCCGCCGCGCTCTACGCACTCATGCGCCACCACTACACGCTCGGCAACGTACGCACCGACATATCAACATTCATTCATTCATTCATTCATTCATTCATTCCGGCCTCCGTGGCGCAGTTGGTTACACGCCGGCTGTGATACGAGAGGGTTCGATCCGCACCGTGACAATTTTTTTGGGACGCCCACAAATTCATGTCTCGGGTCTGGGTGTTTGTGAGCCCGAAAATTTTTCGTAGTTTCTGATACCCACAAGACTCGATCTTAGTTTGGGGTCAGGACTATGTTTGTGCCTGTTGGGTTTATTTATTTATTTGACCCGCGTGTATCTAATCACCCAACATATTACAACATTTTAAAAAATCTTTTGGAACAGTGATCACAGAAAAAGCGAACAAACCTTGCTCATTATCTCCTCTCAAAGCATGTGCAACTCTTAATTGAGTCAGATTACACAAATATATTTAATAAAAACCGAGAATTACACCTAACATCTTAGTGAAACAGTAAACTAAACAATTTCCTAACAATTTTTTTCTACGGACACAGAACTTCAGCCGCGTAAAGATGCAAGTGACGATGTCCCTATCATCCCTGGTTGGCACGTCCACCACCTTCAGCGAAGAGTCTCTGCGTCGCGCGCTCAAGACCATCTTAGTATACGCGGAACATGACACCGACCTGCAAGATACTAACTTCCCGGAACAGGTGAGACGGGGGATTTATCTTAGTGCTTGTTCACGTTAACTCGCGGGCGCGGTCGCGAAATATCAAACATATGGATGTCAACCAAGTGTTCACGTTGGAAACGCACGTGCGATGTATGTAGCGGACGAGCCACGTCAATCGCGCCCGCGTGTCAATGTGAACAAGCACTTAAAGTATATTGTAGTGCTGTTGTTGACCTTTTGAAAAGATAAATAATATAAAAAGGTTTTTGTATTATTATTTTTTTAATCCAAGAGATAGTTTGTGGAAGATCCGGCTCGAAGGACCAGATAAAATAAATACTACAAAGCCATTAAATATGTGTACTTTTACAGGATTTATAATATGTAAAGCCCTTATGCCATACACTCTAATATTTTGCAGTATGATTTTTAAGACCAATATGACAGCAATAAATAAATATCTAAAAATGCACTTTATGTAAAACGTTTTTACTTTTTTTTCCGAATCGAATAAAAAAATTAACTAAGTTCTTAATATATTTTGTTTCAGGTGAAAGACCTGGTGTTCAACCTGCACATGATCCTCTCGGACACGGTGAAGATGAAGGAGTTCCAGGAGGACCCGGAGATGCTGCTAGACCTGATGCACCGCATCGCGCGCGGCTACCAGCACAGCCCCGACCTGCGGCTCACGTGGCTGAACAACATGGCTCAGAAGCATATGGAGGTAACCTAAAGCCTAGAATAATTGTGGGTTATTGACAAAATATAGTTCTGCTTAAAGTATATGATATAGAATTCGTTCCTACGGGGTTAATTTGATCTGTAGTTTATAATTCTAATCTATGATTTCTTCTGTCAGTTGAATACAAATAGGTTATCCAGCTCGAAGGATCAAATATAATGTAACTCAGTTATATGTAGGTTTTTAGAGTAATTACAAAACCTCTCGATCCATCTGAGGTTGTGGAGTGGAAGTAAGGGGCACTCGCTCATTTAAATTAGGTTAATACCTTAAATGTTCACATTGGATAAGTTATTTTGCAGTTGAACATCTGGCTCGAAGGACCAAAGGTGACGTAACTTGTTATACGACATTTCCCGTGATGTAGCAGGTGCGTGTTGAGTATTGATATTGATGTGTGCGTGCGCAGCGCTCCAACCACACGGAGGCGGGCATGTGCCTGGTGCACGGCGCGGCGCTGGCGGCGGAGCAGGTGGCGGCGCGCGGGCGCGGCGCGGCGCTGCTGCAGCGCGTCACGCACAACGCGCTCGACGAGAGCTGCGCCGACGCGCTGCACCACCACCTCACGCACCACGAGCTGCAGGTACACCACCACACCCCACCCTCTCTTACTCTCTGTCTCACTTCAGCCATAGATCCATTGAATACAGGCCTCCCTCAGATTTCCTTAATACTTCAGGTGTCCAAGAGCTCATTTCGGGCTCGCTGTCAAAAATTTGATGACGTTGCGCATTGTTCTCCAATTGTTCTTCACTGTCAAAAATATCTGTCAACACATAGACACCTAAAGGGAGACATGGAAGTGGCCTGCGTCCAGTGCCTTTTTGTTACCATGGCAAGTTCGTCTGTCCAACTATTAGGTTGATGCCCGAGTTTTATGTTAATAAGTTGAGAATATATTTGTGTTTAGGCGCTGTTAGAACACGCTGCGAGCGAGTTGATGACAGCGGGCATGTACGAGACGGTCAACGAGGTGTACAAAGTGCTCATACCAATCGCTGAGGAGAATAGGGATTATAAGAAACTCGCCAACATACACAGGTATTATTTAATTATACTTTTATAATTAAAGAACCTCTTAATTTGTCTAATAGCTTTTATTTAGTTTTTGCAAAATAAAAATCAAAATTTACTCCAGAAGCCCAAAAATCGCCCACTGCTGAGCATGGTATTCCCGTACAATCACTTCGATTGAAGAGGGGGGTACACTACACTTTCAATTATGAGGGTCATAACATCAATTGAAGAGAGGGCTAATACGCTACACTAGTAATAATTTAAAACGTAATGATTAATGTATGCAATTGTATTCCAGTAAGCTGAACGAAGCGTTCACTCGCATCGAGCAGCTGCACGGCAAGCGCGTGTTCGGCACGTACTTCCGCGTGTCGTTCTACGGCGCGCGCTTCGGCGACCTGGACGGCGAGCAGTTCATCTACAAGGAGCACGCGCTCACCAAGCTGCCCGAGATATTCAGCAGGCTCGAGGTATACTACACTACACTTTATACTACACTCTACAGTATTCACTACACTACAGTCAGCTTTTGACAACATTAAAGAGTAAGGTTAGGTAATTAATTTGTACAAACCATTCTCAGTTCTCCTGTGTTTTATAAACCCTGGCGTATTTTTAAAGCTACCAGTTTAGACTGTATGTCTGACTATTCTGTTTTTCTTTTTCAGAACTTCTACGGTCAGCGTTTCGGCGCGGACAACGTGGTGATCATCAAGGACTCGAACTCGGTGGACACGAGCACGCTGGACCCCGACAAGGCCTACATCCAGATCACCTACGTGGAGCCCTACTTCGAGCCGCACGAGCTGCGCAAGCGAGTCACGCACTACGAGCGCAACTATAACATCAGTGAGTATTGGAATGTTCTAGACTCTCGGCCATACCGGTCTAAATCTCTCCGGAGCCTTCAGCGCCAGAAGACTCGCCATGCCGCCCAGCGCACTGCCAAAATATAGCTCATCACAAATTTGAGAATTAGCAAATGGATTTTTTAACTATCTTTGATGTCGCTGCCTTACATAAAATACATACATACATACAAACATAAACTCACGCCTTTATCCAAGAAGAGGTAGGCAGTGACGCCACCAGGACACCTACATTTCGCCTTGTATGTTCCGTCCCATGATGTGATAGGGGGCGAGCCCATCGCAATATCGGGCACAAATTCCTGACTCAGGGCTGACAATGAATAGAAAAACCCAATATCACTTTGCCCGACCCGGAATTCGAACCCGAGACCACAGCTTTGTAGTCGTACCGTAATACAACTACGCCACCGAGGCAGTCATACATAAAATGTAGCAGTTTTGCCATCGCTTGACACTGAGTGGTACTAACGTGTCCGTTACAGAGCGGTTCATGTTCGCGACTCCGTTCACGGCGGACGGGCGCGCGCACGGCGAGATCGGCGAGCAGTGCAAGCGCAAGACCATCCTCACCACCGCGCACCACTTCCCCTACGTCAAGACCAGGATACAGGTACCATGCACACCACCCTACCTTTACTATCTGCTCATTTAGGGCGATTAATAGCTTTATTCATGGACAGTTTTAAAACCTATTTTACTTATCGAATGTTTTGTCCCTTTCGAACGACTTTTGAATTCAGTTTAAGTGAAGAAGACAAAACATTCGATAACTAAAATGGGTGTTAAAACTGTCGATGAATAAGGCCAGAAAAGAGTTCAATCACTATACCATCCTAATTATAAACTCAATGTGGATGCATTAAGGAAGAAATTATAAAGATTGTGCATTTAATATTTTGAATATCAGTATGTATTGATAAATTGAGTCGGGTCCTGATGTGTTGAAAGTGACTAATGTATGTTTGTAGGTGGTCCAGAAAACGCAAATAATTCTCTCACCAATTGAAGTCGCCATAGAAGATATACAAAAGAAGGTAAACCACATTAAACTTTTAAATAAATACATAAAAATATTATTTTCAAACAGTTTTAAAAAATAACTGAAAATAAGTAATTTTCGTAATACTAAATATGAAGAAAATGGTATTCAGATAAACGAGTTGGCGGCGGCGACGAGTCAGGAGCCGGCGGATCCGAAGATGTTGCAGATGGTGGTGCAGGGATGCATCGGCACCACCGTCAACCAGGGACCGCTCGAGCTGGCGCAAGTGAGAACCTGTTGTAGCGTTGTTTACATGCTTGCAGTGCATTGTTTTTATTGACATGGCAAAGGAGCTAGCAAATTTGTCAACCTCTTTGTAAGTAATCACCGTCTATGAAGATGTAGAGGAGTTGTGAGAGCGTTGTCGTCCTTTAAAAGATTTATAAATCCACATCGTCAGCGTATAGTAATCCAACGCTGATTCCCCTCTAACAGCACGAAAATGTGTGACCTTCTGCTGGTAATCTACCTTGAACCAGATACTGCAAAGATTGTCACTTCAAATAATCTAAACACTTCGTAGAATATTATGAATATTATTTTGTATTATTAATTTCAGGTATTCTTAGCTCCTGTCGCAGAAGGCACACAACCGCCCACGAGACTGACGAACAAGCTACGGCTTGCGTTCAAAGATTTCTCAAAGAAGTAAGCAATACATTTACATATAAATTTGTCCTCAGTGTTAGAATTCGTTTGGTAGTAACGATAGATATTAGCTTTTATCTCAGGGAACTCATTAACCAGACGATGCTGTTTTTTGCCATTTGACAATGACAGCGTTCGACAAGCGCTATCGGACATCTGAGAGAGCTTTTTACCAACCAGGCCGGCGTGATAAACTAAAATTTGGGAACAATTCCTTCTACCTGTATCAGCCCATGTAGCAGGGCACGAGCCTCTTCTGCAATGCCTTCAGCCTTCTATAATTGGTTGGAATCAAATATTTTTATTGAGGATAGAATTTAATACATCATCTTGCCTTCAGATGCCAGGACGCACTGAAGAAGAACAAGAACCTGATCGGCAGCGACCAGCGCGAGTACCAGCGCGAGCTGGAGCGCAACCTGCAGCGCTTCTCCGACAGACTCGCGCCGCTCATACACCACACGCCCTCGCACGTCGCGCAGCTCAGGTACAGCGCAACGAACACAAGCAAACGCACACGCATGCACGCACATACGTACGCACACTCATATGCACGTATGTACGCACACACACATGCACCTACGTACGCACGTACTAAAATGCGGTTTTTGTGTCGAATTAAAAAAAATACTAATATAATCTTAAGACAGTCGCCTAGCGTGATAGATAAGAGGGGACTAATATGGGTAAACGACAGGAAAGTGCAAGGAAGACAAGAGAAAGCAGTTTGTAACCATAACAGTAACAACCCATCCGCACACATGCACGTACGCACAAATACTGTGCAACAACTCTTTAAAAAATGAATTAATCTGCGCCAGTTATAATCACAAATATCTGTATATCTCGCAAGACGAGTCAATCAAACGAACTGACTATTGCAACAATTACACTTGAGGTTAATTGATCATCGCACTACACACCAGCCAGACTATAAGCCTAGACTACATTTCTCTCTACACTTACTAATAACCATTTTGTTTATTTCCAGCAATGGTCTGAGCAAGCACGACTACAAGTACCAGGCGTGAAATGACCTATGAAGGTCCGTGACTACTGTACCACCGTCTACCACTTCTGCGATACACGAACGCGACTACGATCAATACATGTATAGAATATTTTATTTCCTTTAAGTACAATATACAATATAACGTGGAACTGCCTTACTGCTCTCTAATAATACCAATGGATGTAAAATGCAATTTAAAAATAATTATGGATAGTGTGAAACCCATCTGCCTACCCCTTCTGGGAAAAAGGCGTGAGCTTATGTATGTATCTATCACCCATCATCATGCTAATATTGTTTTAGTACTGATAGATTTTATATATTAACTAAATCCAAATTACCATACATATGATGAAAGGTCACGAATGAATGACAGACTTCTTAATAGTCGACATGAAACTCTTAGGGTATCTAAGACTATTATTAGGCTTTACTTTAGTGTATAATATCGACGCTGTATTTGAATAGCATTGACAATAGATAATATGCTGATCGGTATCTGTATGCTAATAGTGGCAGACATTTATTAATATCAATTGAGTAATGTCTACTATATTGATAGAATTTATTCTACACGAGAAGTGTAAAACATAGCGCCAAAGAAATTTTTAACAATTAAACAGTCCTATTTTTCTCATGCCTGAATACTGAAACGCTGCTTAGCCAGCGGACTCACTCATTCGAGAAGCACTTGTTTTAAGGTTTTGATAATAGGATGGAATACACAAACTCCATAAAACTCATTTAAGGACTACTTGCTGAGATCTTATACATATATCCAGAAATAAAAAAAAATTGGGACAATTTTTACTGTATAAATATAAAAGCTCCATTTGACGCAATATTCTACATACACAAAAAAAACTATTTTAGTCTTTAAAACTGATTATAAATAATTTTAAACACAACTGTATTATTATTAAATAAAAACATCGTTAAATTCATGTGGAAGAAAAGGCTGCAGCTAAGCGTGTTGTTATTTTGACGTTTACTAAAACTTGCGGGTAGATAAAGCAGTCAGTAGATAATTACCTAGTATTTTTATCATTAAAACTTAAATGGTTGTGTATACGATTCACTTGATTGGAACACGGTTTAATACTTTCTTATATTGTTTTATCGTGATCAAATGTTAAGTAAAAAAGATTTAAGTGGGACTTGGCCAAGTGCAAATTAATATTGAAATGGCGTTACAGTATTCGGGCGTGAGTATAGTAAATGTTATTTTTTTATTCCTGACATTTTAATGGAGGACTTGGTATTTGTACGTAAGTACGATTAATTCCTTGAGTTTATAACATGTTAGTTCATTACTTTTTTCTCAAATAATCTCGATATGAATGAGATTTAAAATGGTTGCATTATTCACAAGCGAATTTGAGGATTGCTTGTTTGAGAATTTAATAATAATATCTCCGTTGCTTAAATAGTAAAATCTTCATAAAATATGTTTCTACCCCCTGTACGGAGAGTAAACGTACATTAGAAATACGCATAATATATTGCATTTAATACTTTTTTACTAATATACATTAGTATTAAAATAAGTATAAAAAGCAAATTTAGTGATGAAGTCACTTAATTAATTTTGTCGCCGTTTCATAAATGTGTAGATTTCATAGTGGAAACAAATTATTATCGAGTTTAATGGCGCATTTTAGCAATTTTTATAGGGACCACAAAATCCATAGGTTATATCTCTATTCCGATTTTATCGGCTGGGCCGATTTCCAAAATTGTTTTCATAATCTAGGAATAGAACATTTTGCAATACATAGCAATATGTTTGATCTTTGTAGAATAAAATATACGCTTACAAAATAGTAACTGTATTTAGTGCATTGAGTTATAATGTACTACGTACATTTAGTGATGTTTAATTTGTATCTAAAAACATACTGAAGTTTATTTAATTCGTATAATTAATTAAAATTTTCTATTATCTCGATATAATATTACCATTCCATGTTTCGAAACCTATGAGATTTTTAATATAACGCTATTTTCTATTGTAACTCAATATTTAATCAGTATTCTTATGGTTCATGAATGTTTTGATGTTAGTGTCGAGTGTTGATAGTATTTTTCAATTTTGACAAGAACAGTTCAGTTGTTCATTTTTTTCTATTCTATGCCGATTATGTTGTATTTAATTAGTATGAGGTGTATTATATTTTGGTAAAATAAATTGATTTGTTGAATGGCTACAACCACTCTGAAATCTTACAGAAATGGCATCATGGCTTTATAGGCATCGAACTAAGATTTTTTGACAAGATCTGGTTAGCCAACATAATGAACTCTATAACAAGTAGACTTCATTCTTAATGTTATTTTCAGTTTTGTTAGAATGTAAAACGATGCGAGATATAATTACGATGTAATCATTATTTAAATAAAACTTCCATACTATTTACGAAATCGTTTATTATTATTACACATAACATAAATCACGATACGTCGAATCTGAGACGTTCCGTTTGTTTTTCAAACAATAATGCTTTCGTACATTGCACAAGGCCGAAGCCGCCTTCGCGCAAAAACCCTCGTCCAAGTATAAAATATAGCCGAGATACTGATGTAAATGCAAACCGACGAGCCCCACAGCAAACGCGTAAAGAATCTTATTACAATATAAAAATATTTCCAACTACTCGAACAGCTTGTAAATTGATACAATTTACAGATGGTTAGAATTTTAAAATCTTAGACTAGTCGTGCAATATATTTTTACTTGGTCTATGCTATACTTGGCAGGCGTAGACATTAAATTCACCTTTTAATATATTATGCCATTACGAGATGTTCTCAACGCAACAAACGCAGTGGAGTGTCCTATTCAAGAAAGTTATGCTGTATTAATTCCCTTTTACCAATAAAATGCAATTCAAAAGTATATCTACAAATTTATTTATATATTTATTAAGCGTCATACACAAAAGTATACAAGGCGGACTTAATGCCAGTGGCATTATCTCTCACTCACCACAAATACCACGAACCACGCGGCGATTGTTGTCTAGTTTATATTAACATTCAAATACAAATATTAATCACTTAATCATACCAAAATATCCTTATTTTATTTTGTTGGAAGTAGATATTTATACAATTTCATTAATCTTGATTATTTCCTATCGCAAAAATATTTGACGCATACAAGTATGTTTCATTGTGCTATGATAATTACACGCGGTGAGAATTACACATACATGTGAAGAACTACTCAAAGACCCATCTATAGCAGAATGTTTGATATGTTCAGAACACATCAGATCTTAACATGCAATAAAACAAAAAAATGTAAACGCTAAGGGGGACAAAAACACATCCCAACACACCGGTGTGCATGTTGCTAAAAATATTTTTAAATTATAAAGTATATTTAAATGCTGAATTTTAGGAACCATTTAAGTAGCACGAAAGTAGTATACTGGGAATATATTCACTGAGCTATCGTAGTTAAGAAGCAGCAGGAGCGCAACGTCGCGCCCAGCGTAATATTTTGGCATCTTGAAATAATCACTTTATACCGTAATTGAAATTGTAAATTCGCCATGATAAAACAGATATGTTGTCTATTTAATATCAGCATAACTTTATTGAACTTACACATACTCGTCCAACACCCAACTGGAACGCAATAAAGACATCAGTTGTCTCGTAGAAATGTACTACCAATACATATAGCTCTGTTACTCTGTTACTTAACTAGCCTAGCTTACAGTTACTCCGCTTCCGCCGGCGTGTGCCACGTTAACCTCTCCTCGTAGAACGCGATCACCTGCAAATAAAATATAAATACACTTATTTCTGACCTAATAGTAAGATATAAAAGACTTTGGATTGTAGTTATCAGAACCCGTACAAAAGGTATGCCTCATAACAACCAAACCCTCAACCAACACCGGTTCCCAACCAATAGCGCCATAAATCCTTTCACTATAAATCATTATTATTTTTAGCCATTTAGTCTTTCCATGATACTAAATTTGGTGGGTATTAAAATGAGCTATAGTATATTTTTTTTATAAATTAACAAAAAATACAGAGTAAAATTATAAAGAACTAATGCGACTCCGGGCGAAAATAAGTTTTTACCCAAACATTATAATATGTGCTATTGTCCAATAAAGATTCATTGGTTTCTAAGGATTGCCATTGACCAATAGTTTAACTAATATAGTTTCATTGCCCCTGGATGTTCAGGACTATTGGAAACAATAGATTACAACAGAACCTTTTTAGCTAAAATTCACAATACATTACATAAAAATCCTTGCTTAAAAATCTAATTGGGTGAGTTGTTACCGCCACATAATCAATAATAACGAAATGAGTGTTATTTGAATAAAAATATATTCACCTGCTGTGGACACTTGACATTAGCCACCTTAGCAGGCACCAGCTCCGCCTCGTCCGAGTCCGTCCACTTCACCAAGAACATCAGCTCACCGGTCGCGTCCGACGCACCTGCAATTCAAAAATAACAATGACATATTATGCACATCGACATAGACTGTTAGGCCGTCTGTCTTGTTTGGGAAGGCTGTGGAAATGTGGATTATGTTTCATGTATTATTATGTTTGTAAATCAAGTCTGGATTGCAGTTTATAATTTTTTTGTAAGTCTTAACAAAAGAAAATTACAATATCTTGCATACAGATTAGCATAATTTAATAATAATATTAGATTAGTATTACTTTTGATCACCATTTTATAATTCACAACAAATTGCAAGGAATTGGATGGTAGACACAGGGTTTATAGTAATGGAGTTATATCTCACCAATAATTTTCTCAGCCTTGAGTCCCTTGTCGAAGCCGGTCTTGAACTTATCTTCCTTGCGGTCGCGCTTGGCGTCCTTGTTCTCGTCGGCGGAGGACACGCTGGCGCCGCGGCCCTTGCGCCCGGAGCTCGTCTCCTCACTCGACTCGCGCACGCGCTTCTTGCCCCGATCCTCGGGCTTCTTTGTCTTGGATTGCTAGAATACGTTACATGTGGGATATTTAACAACTGATGGAGGAAGTTACTATGTGAAATCGTTTTTACAGCTTTAAACATTATACCGAAAACGAAGCAAGGTGGTAGTTTTAGTGGTTACAGACACAATACATACATACATACATAAACTCACGCCTTTATCCCAGAAGGGGTAGGCAGAAGCGGTCACAGAACACACACATTTCGCCTTGTATGCTCCGTCCCATGATGTGATAGGGGGCGAGCCTATCGCAATATCGGGCCCAAATTCCTGACTCCGGGCTGATAATGAATAGAAAAACCCAATATCACTTTGCCCGACCCGGGATTGGAACACGAGACCTCAGCTTTGTAGTCGTACCGTACCACCGAGGCAGTCACGAGGCAGAGACACAATACAACTAAAAATTTCGCAAAAAGTAAAAGCAAAATATCAAATGTGCATGATCACTACATTTTAGGCAAATTATGCAATGTTCGCTGAAAATTGATTAAATATGCAATCGCATATGCAAATATGTATGTAATCCAGTCCCATTAATAACAATAAACATCCAACCTACATCCTTCTCTTTCCTGGCCTCTTCAAACGTCTTGATGAGTTCCTCACAATCAAGGTTCTCTACTGGCTCCCATGTGCTCTCTTCTTCCTTGTAGCCTTTCCACTTCAGTAGGTATTGAGTCTACAATTATTCATAAAGAAATCTTTTTATTATTTATTAAAGAAAATATAAATCCTACAACCTCATTATCAAGATGAATACTTAAAATTTCATACAATAATTGTAAAACGTATCGGTTCCGAAGTTGATTCTAATTCTAAAAGAGTAAAAATAATTAAACAGTACTAATCTTTAATAATGTATATCTTATTCGTTTTATTTACTATAATATTATAAACTCACGCCTTTATCCCAGAAGGGGTAGGCAGAGGCGCCACCAGGACACCCACATTTCGCTTTGTATGTTCCGCCCCACGATGAGATAGGGGGCGAGCCTATCGCCATATCGGGCACAAATTCCTGACTCCGGGCTTATCACTTTGCCCGACCCGGGATTCGAACCCGAGACCTTAGCTTTATAGTCGTACCGTAGCACAACTACGCCACCGAGCCACTTCAAATATGTATATTTAAACCCATGCTAGCCAAATCTAATTCTACTTACCTGTGTGAGATTAATACGTGACAATGTGATTTCCAATATAGACGAAATAAAAGCGATTTTTTTTTTAAATTAATATAAAACGTATACGGCGTTATTCATAGACAAATTAAAAATCTATTTTAGTTATCGAATGTTTTGTCTTCGTCGCTCAAAGTGAATTATAAAGTCATTCGAAAGGAAAAAAAAAACATTTGTTTGATAACTAAATAAAATCCGTCTATGAATAAGGCAGATAGACGATGACTGGGCGACCTAAGCGAACATCTGATACCACTACACTAACTCATCTATCTCCTAAACTTATAAAGTCTACATTCTACAATGTTTAATGTAAAATTAATATATTATTAGCTGTATTTTACAATAAGAATAATTAAACTTTTTACCGGCCAAGTTATTCAAATTCTGATTTGATACATTTACTTCCTGTTTAATATAACAAAAAAAAGTAAATTCTTATCTCGATAAGGAATAATAAAGAACTGTATTTAAACTACATAACCTGATATATGTATATAGTATTCTATTGTTAATTTCTTCAATTATAAAATTTGCCTACAAGAAACCCTTTCACTAACTGTTCCAATTGGCTATTTGACTAATTTCTGAAGTGTTTTAAAGTCTAGATATAATCACTCTATACCTCTTCAAACTATTAATTTATTTTTAAAGAGTTGTTTATAACGAATAAACATATTTTTCAGTTTTATCATCATACATGTCACCAAAACGGTAGGTCACGTGACTTTGAAAAAGTTACGTCACGCTTTATAAATGGTGAATGATCTTAGTGGCAGAGATGAGTGAAAATTGTAAATCGTGACATCACACGCTGCACAATGACAGCTTGTCGTGTTTTGTTACATTTAATCAACAGATAAAAAATGGCAAACTTATTTTAGACAATTTAAATATTTATAATTTAGATAAATGTAAATAAAAATACCTATAATTATTGTTTACCAAAAAGCTATCATATGCAACACATTTTATAATTTATTGCCACAACAGTCAAATACCCAATTCCTTCAACACCAATAACTCCAAAACTTTACCACATACGAAAAAACCATTTCGTGTTCATGTTCATACCCTCTAGGAGTACAGTTATGGCGAACATGAACGAATTTTCTGGAACCTCACTTAATTTTTGCTGTCTGCTTCACATGAAATGCTATAAAAGAGGAGCCTGATTGGCAAGACTGACGTATCAATGCACAGCCGAAACTATTGGAGCTGGGAACTTGAAATTTAACACAGGGATTCCTGTTGTGACATAGGGTAGCACTAAGAAAGAATTTTTGGAAATTCAGCCCCAAAGGGGGTGAAAAGGGTCAAATACTGTTGTATTCAAAACCAAAACTGTTGGAGTTGCAGATATAAAACTTGACACTTTAGTTACTCATTTAGAAACAAAAATAACTGCATACTTTTTTTTCTTATAATTAACCCTAAAGGGGTTACAATATTATATAAAAAAATGAAACAGCTGAACTTAATCATATGAACATTAATTGCAACCAAAAAATATTGGCAAGCATTATTTTATAGAAGTGGCACTAAGGGAATGAAATAAGGAACGGCAGGTGCTATAGAAAGTAAAAAACAACTGCTGAAGTTATTGATATTAAAATTTAAAAGCAACTAAAAGTGCAAAATCGAATTCAAATCTAGCTAGACACACAGGAAACAAGGAGTATGTGAAATCTTGTTTTTTGTAAAAACCTCACGAAGAGGTCACAATTTAACATCAACAAGGTTTCATGTTTATCATCATTTACCGAAGACGAAGTCGCGGGCAAAAGCTAGAATGTATATTATATTTTAGTATACAAGTAAAATATTGTAAGAATGGTTCTCCCCAAATCAAAATATTATTGTGAGAAAAAAAATACAGTATTTATTTATCAATCCTATTGTGCTGACGCATGATAACTTTTATGAATGCCACAGATTAAATAAAGGTAATGAGAACACCATAATGACTGAAACGAACGTTTTCATTATAAGTTATAATTTATAGCAAAATTATTGCTGATTTCTTGTAATACACAAATACTTGAACATAATTTTTTGTTTGTTTAATGACAATAACAGTGTGTTTATATATATTACTGTCACAATGCCTCCAAAATATACAGATAATCTTCTACATCACACCTCACCATGGCTCCCTGCAGCATAGCTTGATATCCTTAGGGGTAGGAAGGCAGTTGCTTTTCATTTGTAGTAATGAATTTAAAAACAGAGTTCTCATTATTGATCTCTATCAAACCAATAGTAAAATTATTGGCGGGAGTAAGCTACCATACTGCTAATACTTCGGGAATATCAAAACCATTCTTTGCTTCGTATACAAGAGGTTGCCGGTCGCTTGGTTTACAAATGCAATCAATCTCTATTTATTATACAAACATACTGTAACGACATGAAAAAATATTATACTAAATAAAAAATGAATTCAATTTCTGTGAGCTGTATACTATCAATGTCCAATGATTTTCAAATCATGTACAAACCTTGCCCTTGACGATGCGTTTGTCCAGAACCTTCTCCACAACGTACTCCTCCTCAGTGGAAGCATCGCTGGTTTCTGTTTTCTTATCTTTCTTGCCCATTTTTTTATTTATTACACCTCGCAAGATCACACGCGCAACGTAGCGTCACAGCGTCACTTCCAAAATCCTCCAAAATGGCGCGATACGCATAGTGCATACCGAAAAAAAATGGCGGTGGAATAATGTTGCCACTTCCCATTCAACTTTTAAAAAAATAGTAGTCAATATTAATTTACTGTTATAATTTAGATAAATGTTCTTAAAACCTATAAAATGTATTTTCTTATTTCAGGATATTTAAGATTTTTTAATACATTCGTTTATACCTTTTATATGGCATTCTGTCATAATCTACAAACAATTATTCAAACCTTCATTTTGATAAATTTTGAGAGCACTTACTAGCTTTATGTACGCTGTGTAAACGGTTAGTTACGCAACAAGCGTTACTCTTATAAAGTTCTAAAAACAGGTCGCGATGCAAATATCTATCTTTTTAGCTCCTGCACCCGAGCGAAGCTGGACCTAATATTGTATAATTAATTCTGAACAAAATATCAAATTACTGAGACTCGTTTAGGAGAAATCTTTTGTTATGAAATACAGTCATACCCCGACTTACGCTACCCCGTTTTACGCGAATTCGGAGATACGCGGTTTTTTATTTTGATTGCCGCGCGCATCGGCTCTCTCGCTCCTTCCTCTCAGTGTTCAGTTTGCGACAGGTTTAAACGTGTTCCACGTGGAATTGTTTTACGTGCGCAGTGCGTTTTACTTATAATCTCTAAATATGTCATTTGAGCCTAACGAGAAAAGAAAAACACTGTCTTTGGAGTGTAAACTGAATATAATTTAAGACTTTGAAGATCCGATTAAACATACTTATATGTATTTATATGCAAAGTTGAACCCCGACTTACGCGAATTCGACTTACACGGCAATCGCTCGGACCCACCTACCGCGTAAGTCCGGGGTATTACTGTATATTAGATCAGGGGAGTGACAACATAGATAAATACATAGGCTACTTTTTATCCCGAAATATGTAGTGTTCCCATGGGATGAGCCAGTGTCAAATATATTTGTTACTTTTTTAAACTTGAAACGGATGTGATAGGACAGGATTACATACCTTGAGTGAGAATTAGACGGGATAGAGCGGGATGTAACGGGACGGGATGGGACGAGACGAAACAGGAAAAAAAATACAGAGGATGGCATTGAATTTTGAAAACAGTACGGGAAATAATATGTTGCTGCAGATGTGGACTGGGCTCTGGATTATCTGCTCCAGGGCCGAGCCGGGCCGGCCCATAGTAACAAAATATTGATGTCCAATTAAGATTCATTCCAATAACCTGTTCTTAGACTAGTATAAAATAACAAATTCTCAAGGGAGTCACAGTACAAATAACTTTGGGAAGCCCTACATGAGATAGTTTATTTACCTTCATGATCATCTGCCATAGCATACTACACCCAGAGGTTTCACAAAATTGCCGGAGTGACTTGTTCATTGTTGTCGTTGATTTTATGCTAGAGGGATTTTTCATCAGCCTGTTATTTCATTGCTTTATGTTCTTATAAAGCAATGGAATGACAGGTTATTTATGTTCCATTACTGGACATAGGCTTCTACCAAGGTAACCAAAGAGTCCGTCGCTGTCGGGTCTTTTGTGCAAGTTGTCCCTCCATCTAGGAGGAGGAGGATGCCGAGGACAGGGTGAAATGGTGCAAATTGGAGTAGGCCTATGTCCAGCAGTGGACAATTATAGGCTGATGATGATGATACACGATGTTGTTGTGTCTATTTAAAATAAGAGTTCTTCTGCATAAAAATAACAATGTGATCTTAATTGTTATGAGGTTATATTAATGATTGTGTGATTTAACATCCGTTGAGTTTAACATTTCATAATAATATGATAATTGATAAGCGTCATTCGAGAAAAATGTTGATGTGGTAACTGGCAACACTTAGATTTACTGATAGCACAGGTACACCAACATTACAGTGGCACAATCTCTCCTTGTTGTGCAATGTTGTATAGATTACTGATTGGATTATTAAGTATCAACAAATATTTTATAAGTTCTATTATTAACTTTGTAAAATATTGACTAATTACGAATTCAAGTCGGAGAGACGTGCTCAATAGTTTTCAGGTGAAGGTAATAAATGTGCCTAAGTTCATTATTTTTATAGGATCGTGTAGAGTGAGTGAGATAGAGAATAGACGAACTTCACACTTGTTTCATTCATTTTTTCACGCATACCTACTTGACAGCCTGTATCAATCAAAACACGAAGTTTCTACTTCAGTCAGTCAACCAGCCTGTTGCGTTTGATGTGTGTGTTTCTTAAGTGACTTAGGTGAAAATATTTGTGCATTTCTATAAAATAATTCAACAAGTGCATCAACCGTGTTATGTGAACAGTTAACTACGTGTGCTAATTAGACTGATTTTAAGAAAAGTTTTATTTTAGTGTTGATTCGAGTGGTTTCAATCCAACTTTTGACGTCACGCGAGGCAGCCAATCGGTTGGCGCCAAAGAAAAATTAACTATAGTAGAAGAGTTGCGTGTTTTGATTTAATGGGACACTTTTTACACGTGAAATGTTTGTTAGAACGTAAATAGTGCCCGTATGTTGGAATAATGCTGTTAAAATGTACTGCGGATGGAAGGCCGATGAGGGTGAGCGGTGCGCCGGCAAATCACGGCAACGGTGCGAGAGGTAAGGTCTGGTAACTCACCATATTACATACACAAAATCACACTTTCATTTCGTAATTGGAACTACAAACCACTTAATGTTGCTTATACTTTGACATGTACTCTGGAACTCCAAAACTAACTTGCCTAATCAATTTTATTTACTCCGTCGTTGGAACTATGACTAGATACAAATAAATGAACAAATTTGATGTATATTGCTAATAAGAATCTGAGAAAAAGGTTAATATAAATATGCTTTTACCATAAGCTAACTATATCTGCAATGAATAATATTTAATACCTCTTTGGAGATAGGGTTTGTGATAATTTCATGTACCCTTTATCATTTTGTTTCTGTTTACACTAAGATAAGAGCATGTGTTAATCTATGAACATTCATAGACTATTGATAGCTTAGCAATTTCTGTTCTTAACTATTGTAATATTTATAAAATTATGTTGTAATGAGTGCATTCATATGAAATGTTACTAAACAAAAAGATATTAGGGCATGACTCAATTTTATATGAGCATTATAAAAGATTTAGTTACTTAACTCCTGGAGTAATGACCATAAATTACATGATGATATTGTAAGTGCTAGTTTACTTCATAGTTATTCAGAATATAGTTGATTTCACCTAATTACCATCATTTAATCTATACTGCATATATCAGCACTGTATAATTCACCACATAAAACCTCAACAAATACTAACATTTACAACAAAAACCATTCAAATTCACATTATAAAATGACTAAACTGCTTAAATCGAGTTACATAATAAAAATAAGCCAAATAAACAGTATGGAGGACTACACACATAATGCTTACAAGAAGTAATACATATTGTTATATAAATAATGAATAATGTATTGAGATGTAAATATTTTATAAATGTCTCACAACTGTGAATGATAGAATTGTTCCTGTACAGTCTGTTGTGGCCTAGAAACATATTTATAGAAATAAAAACTGCTTGTAAAAAATTGTGTCACATAACCAAGCGAAAATGAATGCACATAATTTTAAATTGGTCATATCTGAATGTTTAATATAGATGATGTAATGTTTCCTTATTGCTTACCAGTTGGTGTAGGGTGATACCTTTAATAATATAAGATAGGAATATATTAGAAAACTAGCTGCTCGGCTTGGCTTTGCCTGGGTGCAGATAGTTTTTGAGTCCAGTCCAAATTAACAACATATTTTAGTTTCTGCAGTGCATGTGATGTAAAGAATACTTTAGGTAATTTTTTTACACCTTTGGTTACAGTATTGGAGTTTAAGTAAGGATCCCAAATTTTTTTGAAAATATAATTTAGCCTATGTCACCTGTCTTACCAACAGTGGAAGAATTGTTCAAATCGGTTCAGTAGTTTGGAGCCTATTCTATGCAAACAAACAATCAAATCTTTCCTCTTTATAATATTAGTATAGATATGGTTTCTTATTTTAGCCATATTGTGACTACTTACTATTTGAAACATTTATCTAAATCAAGATTTTTATTTGAAATATGGTCATGTTTGTATCAGTAAAGTGGTAATTTAAGGTGCCAATACTGCCGCCTACTTTGCCCGGACTGTTTTTGTATCAAAATGTAAATGCTGCATCTATTAGGTCATCGGACATACACTCCCAGTTAAATAACATTTATTGTAATATCCATTATTAATGAAATCTCAACATAATACTATTAGTGTCATTGTTTTTGCAATGTAGTAATAGGATATTGAAATAGAATATTATAATATACAAAAATATATATTTTTTATATAAAAAAAATCTGCAGGCAGTGAATTGTCTGTGCCTCAGGCATTACCAAAGTATATACTGGCGATAAAGAAAAAATATATACTTCGAAGATATATTCAAAATTGAAATACAACTACGCGGACCGCCCCGTAACCACGAAAGCTGAAAAGCAATCGAAACGTCGGGAAGTTAAATAATCCTACTTGATTTTGTAGCATTCATGGCAACTTATGTAACAAAGTTTATAAAACAAGGAAAATAAACAGTAGCAGATTACTCATGAAAAATGCATCATTGAGGTAAAAACATAAGTAATGCATACAAGGACATCTGCCCAGTTTAGGCACAAATTAATCCTATTCTTACACACGATAAAGTGCCTATTGGTTAGATCTACATTTTACGTAAGCAAAATACATTATATGAGGCCCCCTGAAATGGCAAAAAAACGTGTTTATTAGAATCGTACGTAGTGCCGCCCTTAATGTTTTGTACCCTTTCAACAATTCTGTTTCGTATTTAATTTAAATAATTTCGTATTTAGTATATTATCTACGGGATCTAAAATAAATTGCCATTTTTTTAAATACACATCGAATCACAGAAAACAGTCACTTTAAATTTATAATGATATTCCCTCCATTTAACATTGGTGTAGTAAATGTTTATTACATCCAGTTCTATATTAAGAAACTTAATGGACCGTTTTATTCGGTGATAAGTAATTAAACAATGAATTGCTGATAGTGCTACATAACAATGGCTTCTGGCGAAATGTCTCCGAGCTATTTCGGTTTGTGATAAGACGACAGATTTTAACTCCAGCAACGGTAATTGCGTCATAATTTTATGCTTAATTTTTCATGTATTGTGTGCCGTTATAATTATACTACAGTATAATGGAGCGTTAAACTTGCAAATAAATTTTAGTGTAATTAGTAGTAGAATCCACTATATTGGGTAGTTCGATGATCAATTGATCCATTTTAAAGCACTGCATTTCCAGTCGGACGCGACTTGCCGCAGTAATGTGTCTATTTGTAGTAAATTGTCGCTCACTTTACGGTGTAGAGAAACAGCGCGTGAGGTGAGAAACCTCACATACCTGAGCTATTCAAAATAATTTTGAAGTTGTATGATTTCTGCTGGACCCCAACTGTGGTAGGCTAAGGCTTTTCCATTTGGCATTTGGCTGATATGATTATAAAGACAAACACTCAGATCCGAAACAAAGACTCTCACAAACACCCAAACACGAAACAAATACTTGTAGTTCACACATACATTTGTCTCGGTGCGGGGATCGAACCCGCGCCCTTTCATTTCACAGTCAGCGTCTAACCAATTGAGCCACGGAGGCTGTATAAAGTAGTCACTATTTGGCTGTTATTATGTTATGATACTTGGTGTAATTTATTAAAATTCTGCAACGTTTTAAGATTTTCTCCTGCATTTGATTCTTTCCATGAGGTGGGCGTTGGTAATTCGTTAATGGTTAGGCATACCACGTATATCTAATTCGAGAACTCTTATCATTTGACTGCGAGGATGTCCGAAATGAGGATAATATTTTTCGAAATGTATTTATCTTATGCACACAGAGTACCCTGTTGTTGTTCAGTTCTGTCCTTGTATCATTTTTATGGCTATGTGGCAAAATTACACCGCTATCAGGCTCTGTTAACTAAGTGTCACTGGCCGTCCAGCCCGGCACGCTGCGGATAATGCGGTCGAGTCTAACAAACCCTACACCAGTATACCAACTAAAGCCCCTCTGTGGCCGTCGCGCGCATTTTGGGCGGCGAATGTCAGGTCAACCTCTATCAGGCTGTAAATAAAAGTACTTGGAAACAGTTAAGGTCGTTGAGACAAAATCTGTGGTACAGAGGGTTACGGTATTGCACGACCTTTGCCTTCATGGATGACTGAGTTTTAGTAGTTAGAGGTATTGCCGTTTATACAGTAGCCTAGAAACATTACAATTATTAAAAACCAAATTTACCACACAATGTAGTTTGAATTTTCTGGTTACGATGTCACATGGACCACACCATATATACATAACTTAATTCATATTATGGCCAGCTTTCGTGTATCTACCTTGAAGTGTGACTTTTGCAGTCTCCTTAAGTAAGAAAGGATCTTTATTATAATATTCCATATAGCCAATATTCGGTTAAATAGACAAAAACTGTTTTGACTTGCAAACAAGTCATTATATAAATAAGCTGCTAAGTAAATTCTAGCAGTTCTCGTTCTTTAGAGGATTTTTTCTTTAGCTTGGCTCAAGGTTTGAAACAATTCCCAACCAGACTTACAGGAAACGCGAAACACCAGTAATCAGGAACGTTACGAAGTAGGAAGTATTGCAAAAAAAGATATCGCAAAACCCAATCTGAACCATTAAAGAATAGCTTTAAAGAAAAATCTAAAAAATGTGATGATATATTGAAGCTTAGGTTTGCACACATGATTTTATGCAGAGACGAGTCCTTGGAAATATAAGCATCATAACATCACCTTCCAAATTTACACTAAGGTCGAACCACCTCAGACATTCGAACCCACGATCCGCCAATTGATGCCGACACCGCACCATCCGGTCTAGATGATCGAATAAACAAACAGTTTAATTATAAATACAGACGTAATAACTTTGAAGTAATTTATTTATTTGACGGGTTTATATGAATCAATATTATTGGCGAACATCAAAGGGGCTTCCGTTGAGGATCGAGACGGAGACGCGTGCGCGGAATCCGGGTTCCGGTCTAGTATTTTAATTTTAGGCTGGACGCAAAGGATAAACATAATTTAATTATAATAGATAATTAACATCATCAGTCTATATATGATTGTCTCTTAGTAAACAGGATTCTTATAAACGTGTCAAATAAGTTATTAAAAATCTTGACAAACTATTTAATAGAATTAACATGTCAGAAGGCGCGGCTTAAAAATGGCGCCAGTAATTACTGTAAAATGTGAGGACCTTAAGTGCTTCCAAAAACCTCACATTTTTCTACCATGTTATATGATTGTCACCACCCTGAAAAAGCTACGTTATATACGAATAAGCAGTTCTGATAACGCTAAACCTTTCGTCAACAGTCAGCAGCGCAGAGGCAAAAATATCTCTTGGTCCTAAAAATAATTCGCATGAAATTCGCCATTTACATGTCTTATTACATAACAGTAACTGATTAGATAAATATTTTTAACGAGTCGACCTGCGAGCTGAGACAGATAAATCCCAAGGTTGCTGTCTTTATAAAAAAATCGCATATTGTTATATTATTTTGAGTTTTCCCTGTTTTAAGACGGATTTTGTTGAAGTTATTCATAGTCAGCGAGTATGACTTGTGTTGTTAGAAATATGAACATATTTATTTATTTATTAATAAAATGCAAGTTTACAGACTTAATCCAAAGTACTTACATTCTAAATATTCAATGACTAATTGCTAAGGAGAATAACAAAATATAAAATCATAAATAAAATCATAAATTTCTTATTAAACTAGTAACATTAATTTACATAATAAAAATATTGCCCAGTAAGAATACCCTGTTTTATTTTTCTTCATCATCTGCTCAAATATCACAATATTGAAGGAAGGGATGAACAGAGGGTTTGGAAATTGTTCTACAGCTTTAAAGGGTATAAATAGTTTTTTTCGGTTAGAACTGTGGCCCTAGCACGAACGGCTATCGAAAAAGTATTCGTATCCTAATCGAGAAATTTTGTATGAGATTTCTTCAGCGCCTCTATCGTGCGTAAAAGGAACTAATTTTGCGAGCACGAATGATTTTATCTTACTTTCGTACCGCAATCGAGAAGTAACGTAAACAAAACTCGAATTATATAAACGACGGAATGTGCTTCGTGCTACGGACTACCGTCGTACTCTGACCGAGTCCTCGATACGTTTAGGTTACGAATTCGATAGTTTTTCGTGCTAAGGCTACTGTTGCTTTGCTGATCACAAGGCGTTGTAATTCTGCAAAAAAATGCACGCGTGCGTGAAAAAGTGTATTTTTGTTTTCTTTCTTCACATTTGTAATGTGCTTAAAATTATTGAAAATAAAGTTAAGTGCGAGGCGGCCTCGCGTCCCTAGCTAGTGTCGCGTCTGTGATCTGTCGTATCTGTTTTCACTGCGCACTCACTACGCACCGGGCGAAAAGTTCTTTTATGTTATATCGCTTTACTTGCTATAATAACTTGCAGGATTCCTATCCAAGGGCAGGGCAGGACTGCAAAATATATTCTAAAAGTGTCTAGTGTACAGACGTATACCAATTTAAATTCACGTGCATTTCCACGAAATACTGCGCATGATGTTGACATTTGGACTTTGACACGTTAATTTTTATTTGCTTTTTATCTTGCTCGCTTAATTTCTATACAATGAAGCCTACGATTGCATCATCTTTCTGCGATGTTTTAGTCATTTTACACCTAATTAATTTTTGTATGTATTTTTTTGTTGTTGTGTCTGCTCGGCTCTAAGAGGTGAACTTTGAGATACTGTGTTTGAATCCATGTGGTATTGTAAATCTATTGAAATAAGATATATTTAAATAAATGCGATTAAATGTGCCAGACAGCGAGTAAATCTTCTGTCTTGTCAGTAGTGGGTATCAGAAGCGACATAGGTTTTTTAAATACCATAACATTCATCTGAAACAGATTTTGGATATGTATGAAGCGAATGCATTGCTTCTGTGTTCTACACTTTGATTAAGGGTTAAAGTAGCTACTATCGGCATTTTGTATTGCTGAGATGCTCGTGCCTTTTCTCTTAAATTACAACACGGCTGCGTAAATAATGTAATAAATAACGTTCGCAATTTTACGGGTAGCCAACGATTCTAATAAAGAATATTTTCATGTTAAGTTGAAAGGAAATCTTGGCTTTTCGGGTGTCGTTTGCCTAGCAACCCTGCTCTGAAAGGAGCGTCTATTTCTAGATCTCAATTTCATTAAATCGCATTCAGTGAACGTTTAATGTCTGTCAATTAAGTGTAGCGGCGCGGAGAAGCACATTGTTTTTATTTTTAGTAATGCTTTACGCTGTACTTGAAAACAAGATTTATTATTAAGTTTATTACATAATTCACGGACTTACGCTATCAAGTATGTTTGAAGATAATTGAGATATTAAGATAATTGAGATGTTAGGAGGATTGTTTCGGCACCTTTCAAGATATTTATAAAACTGATGAATGCTATTAGTGGAATAGTATCTGCGATAGTACGTGAGATTATAGAGATTGTCAATTTAACTTTTTTCTAAAACCTCTTTATACTTCTTGATGAATGAATGAATGTATGTTAATTATTCCAAACCACAATAATTCTGCTGTAGTTTCCCTGCTATGTCAGAAAACTTGACCTTTGGTATCATTTGCTTTGACATATCACACTCATTATTGTTTATATTCATTTTATAACACAACACATCTTCATGCCTATATTAGGTAGATAGATTTTACTACCAGAATTTTCATCGTTTGGTCAAAGCAATATGGTAGTAACAAGGAGCAATGTAGCAGTAGGATGAAACGTATAAATTCAAGATATTTTATTTACATAATATTCTCTGATATCTATATATAATAACGATTATAGAGTATATTATATAACTGCCTCGGTGGCGAAGTTGTATTACGGTACGGTTACAAAGCTGAGGTCTCGGGTTCGAGTCCCGGGTCGGGCAAAGTGATATTGGATTTTTCTATTCATTATCAGTCCGGAGTCAGGAATTTGTGCCCGATATGGCGATAGGCTCGCCCCCTATCACATCGTGGGACGGAACATACAAGGCGAAATGTGGGTGTCCTAGTGGCACCTCTGCCTACCCCTTCGGGGATAAAGGCGTGAGTTTATGTATGTATGAGTATATTATCCAAATAAGAAGAAGTTACTTTAAGAACGCTAATATAAATGTCCAAAATGAAAGTACGTGTTCATTACTTTTATTACCATAATAATAAAGCGTGATGGAGCATGTTCCACGAGCCTTGGTAAACAAAAATAAAGTACAATATGTAATATCATTAAACGTTGACCCTCGCGATGTGGGACGCGGAGATATAAATGTTATTAATACTTAATCCAAAAAGATAACTAATATGCTACAGCGCCACTTTATTATGATGCCTCAAGTAGGATGGTAAAGTCCAAGAAGTACGAATACGTATAGCGATGATCAGTACTATTATCTAAACACTAGTGAATATTATTATTTAGATATAATCGGGCTTGCTGGAGCGATGATTCTGGAAGACTGGTTAAGTAGGGATGAAAAAGACCGTCGCCGTCGTATTCAAATGGAGAATTCTATGTTCATCTTAGGACTTCTATAAGCTATTAACGATAAATCAGAGGCACAATTGGCTGATTTTCCGTAAGCAATGATTTGTATGTATGTGTGTTCACAGTCATGTCATTTTCTCGGAAGATCTATCCCTAAATAATATATGAGGCTCAATTCACAGCATTTAACTGTTCTCGCTTCACAAAGAGTCTTACTTTACTATCAAGACTGCATGTAACCGTTGGTTGTATCATGTATGTGTTTATTTATTTGTCTCCAGACCTCTCTAATTGATACTGTTCTGCCGAGATTTCTAAATCGAGCGACTTCTTCATATAACCCGGCTGTGATGAAGAGCTATGTTTTGCTCACAGTAGGTTTGGTTATAATGGTGTATTCGAATCGGTCGGGTGTTGTATTGGGTTGTGGTCATTATCGGGTGTTATCGGCGGCAGTCGGAGGTCAGGAGATATGCGCACGCGTCGGCCGTGTGCCACCCGCTCGCGGCGTGTCCAGCTGATCCATTTTGGTCATTGACTTGCTGTGTTTGTATCCGCATTTATTTGTGTTTTGGGTGGAAGTAGGGTTCCTGTTTATTTCTTAAACTTAGGAGTTTTTGTATGTTATAATAGAGGTGCATTGTATTGGAGAATCGTTATATTATGTACTTCAAAGATAAGGTATCAAATAAAGTGCTGTCAAAATATTCGAAAAAAGTTATTGCCAGAAGTTCGGAGAGAGTGCATTTGTAAAAGAATATAAATATGCACTACCTACCGTTTATGTTAACAAGTGCCTTACGGCCTGAATATTTACCGGAGAGCGACAGTTAAGTAATAATCATATAAATTACATGTTTCTATATTACGAAATTGTAACTCGTTGCCAGCAGTCGTATTTCTAGAGAAATCCGCGTCTAATCAATATGTATTTATCTCGCCTCTATTAGATGTTGTAGTAAAATGTAATTTCCCCTTACTGCATCATATTGTAACTTATCTATGTGTCAAGCTTTTTGTATGCCGCGTACTTGTTGATCAGCTGGTATCGCCTTAATTTGTCGAGCAACCAAAAATTCGACAGAGTTCTTGGCTCATATTATGCATACTCAAGTTAAATACGCAATCCGACCCCGTTTTGAAAGCGGCTGTGTGTTATTTAACTAATATAACATTACATAAGTATGCTGTTACTTGTGGCTACAGCGAAAGACTGGCTATTACACACAAAAAAAGTTTATCGCTAAGGGCCGGCAAGTAATTGGTAATTTCGCTGTGTAACAAAGAAATCTTAAATGGGTGGTTGGCATTTGAGAATTTGAGAAAAAGAAAAGAGGAAGCGAAATGTATGATTGGTAACTAATTTCTAAGACAGCAAACAAAGTCCTTTAGCTCTTTGGATTGTTCGGAGGATTCAAAAATCTTAACAAATAATTTACATTGGTCATTTAACCAAGCTTGATACAAACATAATCACACAATTGCTCCAAACTAATTTCTGATCTAATTTCTTTCCGATAAATCACTGAAAATAGATTTGTTTACAAAGCATAATACTGTGTCGCATTATAGTGAACTTGATAACCTATTTGCTTAATGTGTTGGCTGTGGGCAGGATATTGTTGGCGGGAACTGGTCTAATACTGGTGTTAGCGCGTGCCCCTATATGGCTAATTATAGTGACATCTAAACAAAGTTTGTACAACTTTGTAACTATCCACTGTCCATTGTGATAGTAATTTTATTAAAATGATGATTGGTATTGTTGGAACCAAACTTAAAAGCGCTGCAGACATCTAATACTTATTAAAATGAATAATTAAATGTAAATTAAATCACCAATAATGTCGACAAAGAAATGGGGAACATTTTTCGCCTTACAAAATATCTTTTGATAAAAGGAACGCAAGAATTATGAGTAAAAATGATTTTCTACATTTACCTTCCCAATTAAACTTCAAAGAGAGCACGGCTTTTGCAATCGGCTGTCGAAAGCTTTCGAATCTCGAGGAAAATTATCTTTTTAATGCGTAGTGCTTCACGTTTAATATAATATGTATCAAAATAATCTCGTATTTTTTATAAAGACGTTTATGATGGTTTGGAAAGGTGCAAGATATTTTGCCTTTTCCAAGCTTAAGTGACGCGTGGTTTTTGGTTCCCCTAATGTAGTGATTATAGCTGCTCAAAGGAACACCTGGGGGTACATATGTGCGTTGCCTGAAAAGAAGGAATATAACCGTTTGAACGAAATCCAACATCAAAAGTGTCTTCAAATGCGACTTTTATGTTCATTCATGTCAAGATTAGCATTATTTGAGCTCTTCAGCCAGAGATTAGTAAAGCCATGTGTTTGGTTTAAATTTAAGCATGGATGAAGAAATCAACAAAAACTTCCCCGAAATAATTCAATATACTATAGTTATTCCACCAAGCGAGTCTTATAGGTAAAAATTTATTGAGACTCAACGTACAACTGCAGGGTCCCAGGAAATATTACTTGCTCGGCCCATACATCCCTATATGATAGATATGCCAATTTTCATGGTCTCATAAACGGATGGCTGCTTGTCCCTATCAATTTAGTAAACGAAGAATGATTATGAATTTGTATCTTAAGCGATACATTATGAATCTTAACCGAAACAAGATGACTCCTTAAAAGTATCAATTATTAATTATGGCTTTAATTTAAATTCGTTTTTTCTTTACTTCTAGGTCTACTTTTTTAAGCGAACCTATTGCATTAAAACCCGATAATTGGTTACGAAATAAAAATCGAAAGATAAACTGATTATTAAGTCAAAACTAAGAGCGAGACAGCAATATTTTTATCAATCTCGCATAAAACAAATGGGAGCTGATTGCGTCACTGTGCAAGTACATGCTGGGTGTAATGAAAACACGCAGGGAAGCCAATGATAAGATAACCAATTTAGGTCCAGCGCTGCTGAATGAAGAGTCGATGACCGGCGCCGGCTGCGTCAACAGATAATTACATGTGCGGGTGTGCGGGGCCGTGCGATATGCAAAATTTATTTATATGCAAATATTCCAATCACAATGTATTAATTAATAGGGACGTGGAATTTGTCGGGGAAATGGCTTTTTTAAGTTGCAAGTGGAGAGGTTAAAGCCACGCTTTGATGGTCAATCGAGAATTCACTGGAGTTTGATGTTTATGTGTTGCCAGACTAAATGCCATTAAGATTAATCCCACCCACGTTAGTTATCCAAATACACGCATGTTATCCAAACTTTCAGTTATTGCTGAATCCTTTTTTTCTACCAGTGCACGTTTTAACGTTCTTAGTAGTTCCTAAAACTCTTTAATACAATATTTATAAAACCCTGATTTTCTGTAAAATTTTAAATAATTACTCAAGAAGATCTTAGCACAGCTATGAAACAACTTGTCTGGGTAGACTCGCGATTGAAAGAACTGCATGGTCAAAATCTGATACTAGTTTTATTAACTTTCGCTATACAAGACGAGCACATTGTACTCGTATTGTCGCTTGGTGATTAAATAACACATAAGAACGTTATGTTTCAATGTATTTTTCATTGATACATCAGTAGTATTATTATAAATACGGAATTTCACAATTCTAATAAATGCAATAACGTTAGGCCCACATCTACAATGAATACCAGAAATGTTTAAAATAACATTGAAATCCGGTTTACACTGTATAGTTTAAAACCATGGCAAAGTGCCCTGTTTTTACGATAACCAACCCGTTTTTGGTTTATTCTCAAGAGTGGTTAAATACATGTTTCTTGTTTCAAATACTTGCCTTGCTTCCGTTCTTACTACAGCTGCAAAGAAAGTGCTTATATAGTTGTGGCTACTTATTTTTACAAACGTTATGTGCCGTAACTGTACATTATACGATTGTTTTAATTCGAAGAGTTTGTTTTAAGATCTTTACGTGGGTTTCCTGTGCACACAAATGGCTTAAAATATTTTCATGAAACGTGACAGACCACGTACAAACATTAATGTTTTGATATGCAATGGTTGTTTCACCTCGTACGCGATAACAGCGCACCTACGTTGGATCGCGCGAGACTTGATAATGTCGATATAATTAGACTAGACACTTGCGCTGCCTGCGTTGTGCACGCTTTAATCTACAACCAGATATGTGACATGACTGGTGACGTCTTTAACATTTTGAAGCTTGCTCTTATCCATGGCTCTGTCCTTTTGAATAATTCTTGGTAGAATTTTTACGAGTATTTCAATGAAAACTATATTATTTTCATTTTCGAAAAAAGGTCTGCATATTTCGGATTGAGAATTTCACGAGGGCATTTCCCAGAGTGTGTAATTTAGGTATCAGCAGATGAATACGATTAGTTCTATCTTAGGCACGTTTCTGTCTATAAACTGATACGTAGTAAGCTAGATAACTGGTGAGATCGTAGGCCAAAGTGCCCACTTTAGGGGAACTGTGCAAACTCAAAGAAAGATTATAACTCTTGTGCCCTTTCGCTAACATTGTGCGAGTTAGTGGATTTTGGCATACACCTGACAATTTTCAGGAATACAGCCTCTCTCGTAATATTTTACTTCTCCAGTCACCACACACCTTCTGCGTGGTTTTCGTTCTCCAGACTTACAAATTTCTTTAATTTTCTGTAATTAGTCCTAACATTGAGCTCGGTTGACAAATGTAACGATTAATATAATTCATGGTAATAATCTTCTTTGTTATGATCACCTAGAAAACAATACAGACACATCCATTGTTCTCAAGTATTAGTTGCCTATATAAGCGTCCCAAAAACACTTCTGATATTACGCAATGTAGAACCGGACTGTTGCTAACTCGCTGCCCGCTTGCCAATTGGAAGGTTATCATTTATCTAACTTCCGATAGCGTTGTGCAACTGCTCCAAGCATGCAAATTATATAACTGGATTAAAGTTTATGCAAATCCTTACGATGATTTAAAAAACGATGTTGATGGAGTGGTTGGTAATTTTCAGGAAATTTAACAATATGAACAGCCTCCAACAGAGAAACAGAGAAATTTCGGAATTACCGAATGAGTAATCTCCAACTTGGTATTAATTTACATTCACTATGCGAAGTGAACATACGTATTATTGTATCAGCTATTTTGTAGAACCATAACTATTGTGAAAGATAGTGACATGGTTTCAAGGAAAACAACTATGTTATGATATTGTTAATGATGATGACTAAAATTTACCTTACAAAGATGTCGGATTCTACTCTCCTTTGGCCTACTCCTGGCTCGAAAGAATCTAGCATCTCAATAACATGGTCTATGCTCTCATAATACGCAACTAGAAGTATCGTGTCATACACCTCGCCATATTTCATAGTGTTAGCGAAGGTGACAGGTTCAACTAATAGTAATAGACTAGATTTACACGCTAAACCCAGCCGTGCCGGTATACACAATGAATAAGGTAAAACTTGTTTACATGTCGTCAATATAATCCATAGTTATATGGACATATTATGTATATTTTAACACGATTGAAATAGATTGCAGATTTTAATCCGTAAGATGATCTAATCTTTCTTATCTGTGGTTTGTAGTGATAGTAATATAAAAAAGGAAAATAATAGAGTAGAGATCACGAACTGGAAAGCGTTTCGTCCAATATCCAATCTCAATATTTGGAGAAAACCCGATAAGCAAGAAGAAATCCGAGAAAGTTTCTTTTTAGCTTTAAGTCTTTCTTTTTTTTTTTTCTAAATCTAAAAAAGTTACTTGATTATCAATATTACCAAAGCTGTTAGTTTAGTCATTTATGGCAAGTAAAACATTGTGACATCTCTAGAAGAGTATCTTGATGTCAATTACCAAGATTACCTTCGAACTCATCCATTATCTTAAAAGATTTTCAATTAGTAACTTTTGTTGGTTAAGCTTATTTGATCATCTAGAGATCTACATAATTACCTAAGTTATTAAGTAATTACACTTAACTTCACAATGTCGTCACGAAATGATGTATCACCGAGACAAAGTCTAATTTCGTTAATGATTTATTTTCAGCCGAGGAATGCGGACGCCTCTGAACATCTTGTGATGGATCTGTTGTTCGTTCATTGATTTTGCCGATCTCATTTTGACGTCGCGTTTTGTGCGTGAGTGAAAGAGACCGGTGTACTTCTGCCAGTGCCGTGCGCGTGCGCAAGCGCAGAGTTCTAATCAGCCTTGACCTTGTAGTGAATCGAGCTATCGCACTCTTAAGTAATTTGCAATATTGATACTGTCGATGAGTCCGCTGAAAACTACTAATCTGTTCTAAGAGATCAGCTTTATATATAGTGATGTTTGTGATGTAACGACTTACAATATAAACCTTTGTAATTACTTTGACTGGGTGGTTGTATAAAATTGGGAAGGGAAATGAACAATGATCAGAACCCCTAAAACTACATACTTTATTATTACTGTTACTGGCCGTATATTCAAGTTTAGGCGGACAGAAAATGGTTTAAAATATTTCAAACCTTTTATCTTTTAATTATTTGGTGCATCATCCTAATGAAATGAGGTGCGAACTGCGATGCCACTCAATCCGTGCAGTTCCATAAAGCTAGTTTTGTGATATTTTCATTTCATCAAACGAATATGAAATAGTATTGACATTTATCGTAAGCCTCTGTGGCGTAGTTGGTTAGACGCCGGCTGTGAAACGAGAGGCAGCGGGTTCGATCCCCGCACCGAGACAAATGTTTGTGTAAACCACAAATATTTGTCCCGTGTTGGGTGTTTGTGAGACCGAATAAGTCTCTCGTAATTCCTGATACCCACGACACAAGACTTAATTGATCTTAATGTGGGGTACTTATGTTTGAATTTTATAATTACACAATGTAGTGGCGATTTTTAACTATTTGGACATGGATAATCTAATTGAAGTGGTATTAATACATTCACATGTATGACATCACAGGCAAAAGAGTATTTCAAAACATTGGTTCGACTTGAAAAGATCGAAAAATAACGTAAACAATAAAGCATGTAATCTAATATTGAATGAAGTGACGTAAGCAACGGCCGTGTTGCCAATAATTTAATGTGTCGCGTCTTATTAGATGTTTATGCAGATACTGTAGGTATATTTTTGTTTCGGATAAGTTATTTCCAAATAATATAAAATGTATGATTTTTTTTCCTTAAGACTGTTTTTGAGCGATCTTTGATTGCTTTATCATGTTGTTCAGGTTTTTATTGTTTTGTAAAAATAATGTCGTTCGTTGACAATATTTGTTTACATTCATCACTTATAACATCAAGTTTTTGTATATTTATGCTGCACTGGTGACGGTTTCAAGATAACAAGATCTTTTATGCTCTTCAATATCTATAATATCAAAAGCTTTTAAATAAAGTATCAGTTTGATGCAAACTTATGTTGATTTATTTTCTTTGTTAGCTTTCTGTGTTAGATGAAGACGTAACTTATACCGTAGATACATTAATGTCGAATTTATAACTAAACATTCTTGGAGTCCTTGTAAAGATTTAACAAGTACAAAATAAAAACGCAAATGTCGCGTTTTGTATGTGCCACGTCGGTGTATACACACCTTAGTGTGAATTACTTATGTGTATAGATTTTGCCCAATGTATAATGAAAACAGTTCGATAACTTTGTTCAGTAACAAGGATCTGTCGACTTCCTATAGCAAACTGTTTCAATATTTCCTGGAACATTGTAACGGAAGTGCTTGTTCCCCGATTAGAAACATTGAGATTATTTGTCTTTATATTAAATGAATTACCATAATTTACAAAAGCGTCCTCGTCTTCAACTCGTTCTCTGAATACCTGTTTTATTTCTTGACACTTTAATTTCAACCTATATCCAGATCGCCTTTAAAATACAGCTGTTATAAAGATAAATTCTTGGCGTCGTTTCTTGTTAAGAAGAACTTATATGTTTTTTAGCGGTAGAAATATCATGGAAGATATCGTCTGTAGCTACTAAAATTGATAAATTACTTAAACACGCAATATTGTAACTTTCTTTATAACGTGATGTGAAACGAATATGACGATATTTAACTACAGTAGCCATACAATAGGTTGATTTTAATGACTTATTTAAACACCTGTATAGCAGTGATTAAAGCTTGACCTCGTTTTTAATATATAATGGTGAATTGTCTTACTTTATTGGCGACTGAATCAGTTATAGGTCAGTTTTGGTGGCTAGTCAGTGGAGTAAACATTCAATATGTACATTCGCATTGTTTGGACAATGAGTTTCCTTGTCATAGGTTCAATAGAGTGTATATGGGCTGAAAATATTATATTATTACTTTAAATGATTGAATAAAATAAAGGAAAACCTTAAATAGTAATGCGGAAGTATGTTCCTGAGATTTCTTTGCACGATTATTTCAAAGATATTTGATTTGCACATACTTGCACAACTAAAGACACCAGTGTTAAAATTAATGTACATGATGTGATACATAGCATATACGGAGGTAGTTAAATATATTATGAACAGTGAATAAATAAACAATAATTGTCAATCAATGTTGGCAGCTGGACTCTAAACATGTAAATCAATATCTGCACTCAGTAAGGAAGAATCGCTTATTTTTAATAGATCTGTCTTTGCCAGTACTTTCAACGTTACTCTTCAAAGTACTGCTCTTAGAGGTAATGAAGTTTCGGTATTATTTTTTGGATATGATACTAAATCTGAACTGACTTGTTGTTTTATAGCCAACATTTTGTCAGGGCAAAAACTACGATCAAATCATTTCATAAAGTGAGAAACAGGGGAATCTATGCACAGCAATAAAACAAATAGCCTGATGTAGAAAACAGGTATTATCGCCTCGTCACCGCAGTTTTATTTAGTATACAGACAAATCACAAAGCAAACATTAGATCCATTATGATTTTTTTTCATGAACTAATATTTGCTGAATAATTTATCTCATTTGTAATGAGATTGCGGTCGGCTCACAATGTATTGCTTCATTACATAAGCAATAGCTATTTTGTGATATTTTAATATGATTATAATGCCGTTGACCTTGCATACATATAACTATTGTGTTTAAACTTATAATACCGGTATTACTTTTAATTGAAAGATATTTAAATGTGTGAGACAATTTAATTCGTAGTGTTACGGACTGATAGCAAAGAACTTAGGGTTCGTTTTGAGTGCACAAGTAAGTTCTCCTTCAAAAATGGGTATTTATAGTAGACTAACTTCTAACCATAACAAAAAGCATTCTTACAAAACTTACATAGCTGAGAGCTTTGCACCAGAATTTTGCAGATATGTAAACACAATAAAGAGTAATGTGTGAAGGCTTAACACACAACTCTAGATTTGTCTGAATTTTAATAACACCCTACGTGGCTGACATTATTATACAAATTGAAATGAATATAAAGGCATTAGTTAATGAAACGATGTGACCTTCTGTTTGCATTCAGCTAAATATATATAATTGTTGATACTGTTTGTTTGGTATTTGTATAGGCCGTTGTTATCGGGTGTGGATGCGCCGACACAAACGTTGACTGATAACGCTATCTTGTAGATATTTATATAGATTGATATGGTAACTACGTCGATTCGCATTTTATATGAATTTACGTATATGCTTATGTTTTTGTGATATTACATTGCATTCGAAGTAATATTTCACTTGGTTTTGATGAAATACAATTCGTTAGCTTCTGCGGGTTTCGGTCTTCAAACGGTGATATATTTTAGTCAACTTTTAACCTATAGTTAATAAGTCAAGTGTAGTACTTAACTGAAATCAATTATTTTTTCTTATCCTCCAATTATTCCCTTCATCAGGCTCTGATACGTTTGTTAAACTATCTTTGATGTTAATTGTAAGGTCAACGGTAGATGTAAGTTTCGTAATCAGTTTTATGTGATCGGTCATAAGGTCATGTTCTTGCTCTTATGGCCTTACACCATCTACTGTCCCTAGTACCGTTTCATTAACATTTCTGTCTATCTCCAATTAATGTGACCACAAGGATTCATTGGTTTATAAATCATTTGTGCGATAATTTCTATCGGATTATTTTTATCAAGCTAAATATGAAAAGTCTAATGTAGAAAAACAATAATAAGTGCACCTGTATTTTTTCATAATAAGTGATATAACTATGAACACTATGTAACATGAAAATTGAGTATTTCTTTCGTAATCAGGTTGTTCATTAAAATATGTAGGTTAATATGTTTAAAAACTCGGTTGGTTATATTAAAATTGTTGTTACGGATCTCGAAGCAAAAATATTTAACGGGCATCGCATTATTTTACCGAACTTAAAAACTTGTATGTTTCATAAAAATGAACGTAAATGAATCAATGAAAATGTGAATACAAGTTTCGTCCTCGGGTAACTTCCTACAGTGATTGTTTTTTCATGTATAATCTTCAGTTCTCACGTTTGACGATATAAGTTATGTATCGAAAGAAAAGCAGCTAAGGACTTGTTGGTTTCACACATGCCGCAAGTTATGCCCAAGAGGTAGTAGCTTCGAAGAAACTAGATGGGATGCATAGTGAGGATATCAATTTAAAACGCAAAGAAATTTAAATGTCTCTCTAGTATCATGGTGGCCATTCAGTTGATTCCAACAAATATCTATGAACAATTCCCGCAAAACAATTCGTATCATGACCCCATAACAATGTTTGTTGTGAGCGATTAATGTTTTGAAGCCAAATAAAATTTATCTTGTAACCACTTGAACCAGTGGCTATCATTTCAAGGCCGCTGGATTCGACACGCGTGTACTGATAAATATTGGCGTAATCCGCAAATGGAAAGACCGCTTTGAATGATTTTGATACTGATAACTAGATACCAAGACCTTCTTACATTCCACGTGACTTGTGTTTGGTCAAGCGCTAAAGTCATTAAGCTGAGGTTTATTGCTATCTTAGATGCTGTTGGTATACGAAGTTACTAAGACTTTCAAACTGCAAAGAGCGTGTTGCCTACCTACGAATTAATATCTCTTACATCATACATACATATGCATCTGCTACGTTAGTGCATAAATCTCCAAACGTATTTCGCTGGTATTGTTTTTGTAACTGAAAAAGACATTTTACCTCTCAGTCAAGTATATCTCTGAATACATTAAGTAAATACCCAAGTTCATCATCACCACCATCATCCATAGCCACAGAAAGTCCACTGCTGGACATAGGCTGTATCCAAAGATTACCATAGCTACTTGTTGATCTCGCCGTCCCCCCTATTTTCAGCAACCCACATTATGATTTCCGAACTGGGCTTATCGTTACGTGCTCTTTATTTGGTCATATCTTGATTCTAAAAAAAAATTACAAAAGGCGAGCACCCAACGCCACCTACAATACATTTATTATACAGTCATCTCCCACTAGCATTTCATATTGGAAGGCATTCAATACACTGGCTACATTGCACCGCTTGTCACGGGGTCTCGGATCTCCGCTGACTTCTTTATCTAATCGTTGTATTATCGCCGGGCCTTGACGGGCGCAACGCGGCGAATCGTCGCACTTCGTCGGCGGATACGTGACATCGCTCCTGATTGTGCGTTTATTGGCCATTCAGTTAAAATTAAATAGCAAAAATATAAGATCTTGGCAACAGACATAAGTCTAAATAGATGCCCCGCGGTATACAGACTTTAAGTGTCCAAAAGAAGCTTATTTTACTGCTCTCAACGATGCTTCATTTAGTCGTACTCCACCGTTTTTCATCATTGTGAGTTTCAATACGATTTGATCCACTGATTTATATGTCCATCCCTGCCTATTCTTTCTGTTTCGAAACCTGGTAATGATTCTATGACAATTGTAAGAAAAGAAACTATCAGGTTTTTACCTGAGGCTAAATCAGGTAAGGTTTAGGCTAGGTTTATGACAAATCATGTTATTAATAATCATGTCTTGAAATGTTTGAACTGATAAGGTTTATCTGCAACTGTTATTTGTTATATTTTTGGGATGTTCGAAAACAGTTTGCCAATGCATCAAATAGATCAAAGTCGAATGTGACATTGAGCTTTTACCACCATTTAAAATCTTAAATGATCGATAGAAGGCCACGAATATAGTTTCATACCTAAGACAGTGTACACATTATCAAAATCTAATAAATTCTACTCGATACCTTGCCTTTCCAACTGTTGACAGTCCTAGCGAATGTCATACAAGAATAAAAAATCAGGAGTTATTAGGCGCCATAAAGTCAGATGTGACAAAATGTCTTAATACGTATTAGCACATAATTTGGTGACGCTACATAAATAGTGTATTAACACGTCTCGTGAATAAATAAGAAATGTAGGGTGTCTGCGCCAGGAGGAAATCGTTTCTACCAGTTTGTTTTTCTTTTTCATGTGAAATATTCATTTTCATGGTATCCATGAAATATATGCAGTATCGTGGGATGGAAACCATCTTGGAAACATGGAATCCCGCGTTCCTCTTATCTCTGAAAGTCTGGAAACATAGACCGTTACACCTCTACTGCTGATATAATTTTGGATATTGACTTATAAGTCCGTAATTGGTGCATTTACATTCCTTAAAAGTATAGCATCAACAATTTGCGCACCACGCAAACAAACAGTACGGATGCTGCGCAAAAATACTCAAAACTCGTGAAACATTATAGGCGGGAGTTATGACCCGACACCTCCAAATGCCTGATAAAACCTACAATTTTTTTGTCGTTTATAACATCTGGTGTGATTGTGTCTAGACTCTAGAGGTATAAACTAAAAAGAATTTTCTTGACTTCAATACTCTGACGTTCATCCTCTCCATCAGATTCAACGTAGATACTATCATGCACGCATTGAATACAATAAGGGGTTTGTGATGGTGATCATTTTTAATAATTCCAAATCTGTCATTTATTATGGCTATACGAGTACTTGGTAGTAAATAGTAAAATTCAGAATATTCACCGGTTAGTAGCTTCCGTAGGTTTACATAATTATGCCAATCTGCTCGACATGAAACTGCTTACATAAAATCCTAATGAAACCAGAAATCTAGTTTATAAGCTGCCACGATACAGAGGTGCGAATTCCGGACCTGATCTAGAACTCAATATGACACAACTGGCCATAACTGATGCAAATGAATGATTAACGTACAGACGCCAATAGGTGCTAACTTGTTGACTTTGTGGTGTATGCTACTTGTAATGATACAATCATGTGCTACTTGAACTTGGAATTAATATTAAAGTTATAGTAATCAGGCTTAAGATAATATACAGGAATAGATTGGAACGGTTGAGTCAGCCAATCAACAGTTAATAGCTAATCTTGATTTGAGCATAGATAGAGTCGCTTTAAAGACGGGGTGCTTTTACTACTAACAGTCTTGCTATCGCGTTTTGTTCTGTCAGTGATGGAGGTTCAGTAATTTTATTTCCTCTTCCCTTAATACTCCACTTTTATTCTCAAGCAAAGCATTTCGATATCGATGTCGATTTTTAGTCATTTCGTATATAGTATAAATATAAAAAATAGTATAAATTCCTTTAATCATTCATGTATTACTGGAGGTCAAAAAATATATGACGGATTAACATCATTTTCGTTCATGTTTAAAGTGTTAAACGATGCGCTAATATTTTTATTTTAGGTTATAAACCGTAGTTTCTCTTCTAATACTTTGACCTAAATCATAGTTTTCAAATTCTCTGTCTCGATATTCTCAGACCTGTAGGTTATTCAATAAAATTCAAAGCGTCATTTGGTGTATTCAGATGGGGAATAGCTTTGTCAGTTTATGGCGTTCTTAATGGAGCGAATGTTTATAGCACGAAGGACGTTATTGTTTATTACAATTAGGATTTTATAGTCACAATTTGACTACGTCTACTTTATTGCTGTTTTACTTGTACTTGTTCTAGATGTGCTCAGTCGCTTGACTGTTTGAAAATTTTCGTCAATTACCTATTGAATATTCGTTTTGGTTTTCATTATCACCATCAGCTATTAAATTTCCTCGTTTATTACCATAATGAACATTAGTGACCAAAGCTATCTTTTAAACATCTTCATCATGCGATTTTTATGAAGTAGTCGGTCTACCACGTGGATGGACGTCCAAGGTTATTCTCGTATGTATTGGCTCACCTACCTACACACAAAATCTTTTCGACCCGCGTCAAGCATCTCTTCTTTATATATTTAGGTACTTACTGGCAATTTTTGTTACATTACAGTGATATACATGGGTATACTCGTATAACACCAGAGAGCGCTGATAGTACATCTCTCGATGGTGAACACATTAACGTTGATTCTAATTGCTTCCTTACGCTTTTATAGAGGACGCAATATTATAGGAAACAGTTAAGCCAAACGTGACGATACGAGGCTGTAGATTTGATCTCCGCGCCAAAGAAAATGTTTGTGTGCTCAATGAATTTTCTTTTTTGCCAAGTGTTTTGTAGCCATAATAGTCTCTCACAGTCAGTGATCACCCCAAAATAAACCGTATTTCACGTGTATTTAAAGATAAACCACCAGATAAATGTGAGGTTAAAATTTATAAACGTAAAGCTAAATGTCTTGTTGTGTTTATAAAAGTGCAAAGCTGCTTCGCTATAGAAGTTCAAAGCATATAGTATATATTATAAAGCTGCTTAAAATATCATTGACAATAAACATTTTTTAACTTACCAATAAAAAAAATGTTAACATTGTTAAAATGTTTAAAAATAAACTGCTATTAACCTTTTAGAAAGTTCTTAAATAAAATGCTTTCGAGAAATAACCGGTTGAATATGGCCTTCTTGTTAACATGACCGAATTATAGTCATTTAAAAGTAAGTCTGGATAAAATTTGCTACATAAATATTACATACGAGTTCACGTCACGCTGTGATTCACGATATAGTCGGTTACGAAAGTTGCCAAAAGAAATGATAATTATTAAAGTACCGAAATAAGCTATATAACTAAAGTTCACGGTAATGAGAAAAATAAGCTGGCAAATTGGGTCTTGGGAGTATTTTAAGCGAAGTTATTGATAACACGAAGCAAATTCTTTCACAAATACCGCGATCGAGATACAACATTTAGATCTATTGATTACAGCGAAGATGGTAGTGACCGCAACGCTGTGATTTTTTTGTGTAATAGCGGGGATAAGGTTTAATAATTTGCAAAGCATACATGTGTGTAACGACACACAACCTTGTACTTACTGACAGAGGCTAATACTGAAATAGACGCCATGTTGTAAAAAATTGGCAGTATTAATTACGCTATTATACTGCTGCATTCCGAAATTCATCGACCCATCCCGTACCCGACATTCTCCACCGTGCGAGACTGGAAGTGACACCGTCATACACATATCGGGCACCTTTTGGACCTTGAAAAGACAGTTTCACAGTATTCCTTGTGTCTAAAACAAAGGCTAGCCTAATTCATTCGACCAACACAAGACAACCGTCTCAGTCGATACACAATATGAACAACACTGTAATATTAGATTTTATGGACTTATTTTTACAAAAAGTTAATAAGGTTATACAATATCTCGTCCCTCATAGAAGCAATGTAAACACGAATCGACGGCGCTTTGTTTACCATGTCGCGGTCGCGACGCATCTGCGTTGCATCGCTTGCATCGTACACGTGTATTTAACCACGGCCGCGTGTGCTGATCTGCTGATGAAGGTCGACGTGTTAAATCTACGGGAAACTGTATTGGACCAGTTCATTCTGTATTGAAGTGACAATTGATGTGATGATGTGGTGACGTGGCCCGATTAAGTGTCTTGCTTCTGAACTCAGTATGCTCGATAGAAAACGGTATGTCTATATGGCTTGATTGGTAGATGAAGTCCTGAATTAAATCATTTGCGGGTTATTAACTAATATGAACATATAGGGATCACTAGGAATTTCAACCAACCTGTTGGGGATGTAGAGATAACATGCTGGAAATTCATATATTTAATAATTTGGGTTCCCAATCCTCCTTTAATTTAATTGGCTTACTGACTGACTCATCTGATGAAACCTCTCCAAACTACAAAACTTTACAAACAGTCGAAATCACTGGTTCTCATTAACACATTTGTCATTGATCATAATTATAAGGATAATACAATAGGTCCAATGCTTTGTATCTCGCTACGTTGTGACACACGCCACACGGAAACAAGTATTTTTTCCAACTTTTCTTTTTAATTTATCCAATGTTTAGGGGTTGTTCTTTAATAATGTTATTAAGAAGTTATTGTTTATTTATTCATTTAAATCTTTATTGTACACAATTAAGAACAAAAATACACAATACAGAAACAATAATAAAAAAAGAGTACAAATGGCGGTCTTATCGCTCTACAGCAATGTTACAGCAAGTGAGTGCCTCCTAAAACACTTACGGCCTTATTCATAGACAGTTTGAAACCTGTATTAGTTATCGAATGTTTCGTCCCGAACGAACTTTCGAACGACTTTTGAATTTATTTTGAGCGAAGACAAAACATTCGATAATTAAAATATATATTATATTCATAACTGTCTATGAATAAGACCGTTACTTGCTGACAAACCTTGCAGGAGATCTATTACCTAGATCTACCGCAAGTTGTCTTGGTGTTATGCATATCTTGGATCTTTATTTAACTCAGTTGTCCAAGAATCGATCATCTTGAATCAAATAGGTCTACATATTCTAAATAATTATTTGTTTTTGTTGCAGGTAAAGATCTTCAAAGTATTTTCTATGAATAAGAGGAATTACCCAACTGGAGTACTGTGCCATTGCATCGTAACGTTAAGTACCTAATCTAAAATTTATTGTCTGTTTGGTGTTGGTTCAATTATATATATTTTTTTATTACATCTAAAAGAAAATCTGGTTATTACTTTCTTTTGTATGTCAGTAAAAGTGAGAGCAGTAGTATTGTTTAATGCATTCGTTAAATGCACTTCTAATAAAAACAGATATAATTAGAAATTCAAAACGTCATAATCGCGAAAGTTATTTTGTAAAATTTGTTTGAAAAATATATTTGCCAATGATTGGTATATTTTATTCATTCTTGGATCCGTCTTTTGTGGAGCCAAGGTTTCATTATATTTCTTTGCTTACCATTAATGTATTCAACATTATTATTTATATTCAACATTTTTGATTAAAAATATTTTATATTTCAGTATTGTTAATTCCATTCCGTTCTACGTCTTCGTAATCTCATATTTCAATGAGTATTTTATGAATTCACAAGAAACGAAAGCTCCTTGAAGTCACAAGCTTGGTCTGTTGATTAATTAATTTTTTTTCAGAAGAGAGAACGAAGATTGAGACGTGAACAAAGCCTTAAAATTTTACTTACACGGGCTGTAATATTCTTGATATTCAAGGTTTTGTGTCATAGCATCGCGTGATTTCAAAATTTCAATTTCATAATATTAGTAGTTATCGGGCCGTAATGAGTTTACACTACACCAAAAGACTCATCTGAGATACCAAAAGTATTCTAGAGAAAACAATCGTCCTTAAAAGCTTTGCTTTCGTTTGATTTGATTTCCAACTCCTCCTATTAATTTAACTTTTTGATTGATTTCGTTGCGGGTTAAAGACAAGTTAGACATTCCCGGAGACTCGCTGAGCTTCAATGCTCAGTGTCATTAAAATGCGTGCCACTGTTGATCCTGGCTTACAGGAGTTGCAGTGGCGGGTGTGAGGGCGGGCCAGTCTCCTTTCGTTTGATTGATCTACCTACAATCCCCTTATCTTGTAATTTTAACGTATTTATGCTCTCATCTCTTTCTCACTCTTTCCATCTATTTTGCAAAGACTTTAATGGACCTGCAACCTCATTGGTGTGTCCTGGTAATCATAAGTGATTACATGAGTTTGCTCCTTTGCCCATATTTCTTGCACCATCATTAGATTTCATGACGGCATGTAATTTGAACTAACGGAATTCGCAAAGAATGTGCGAGTTTCAATAAAGTGGTATTATTTTCTCACTCGTGCCGACAGTTAATCTAACGCCGAGGTTAAACACAGGCAATTAAACCGATTGATGTTTAGTTTACTCGCAGTTGTAACCGAGGTCTCTTGGAGTGCCTTTGAATTAATTGTTCCCGGTTTGATTCCACTAAGCATTAGTGATTTTATATCCTTGGATTTTATCGACTTGTAACAGAACATGAAAGCTGTTCGTAGGTTTGCTAGAATTGATGATCCATGATTAACCTTCAGATCATACGCGGTTGCAAAATTTGTTTTGGTATTATAAATAATACTCTTTATACGATGTTAATTTCTGTTGAGAAACCAGAATACACTCATGTCAGTGTCTATTGTATGTGTGTGAAAGAAGTTGTACTTTAAACATACCTCTTTTATGTTTTAACTATCTGAAATCTCACAAAATCATCGTCTATGAGTTCTCCTTTTTGGCGCCTTTCCAATATTGTTCCAATTTGAACATTGTAACGAGGCCTTGAACGTCCTTAGCCGAAATACAAAGAGTATTTCGGCTATATATCTATCGTGTTTAGGCTTCGATCAAATATATACTAGATACAGTGTCGGGAACAAAATCACTTGCCAAAAGTGGCCGAGGTTGCTTATACTTCAACATTTGTATTTCGAACTACGAGATGTAGAAAAATAGTCTTGAAATATAAACAACTTCAGGTAACAATAAACTTTCAAAGTTTGAAAAAAGTCTAATTATATCTTACAATATATTTGCATTCAAGATGTTATGCCATCTAAGAATAAATAAATTCATAAAACAAAAATGTCACTTAACAATAAAGTTTTTAACAAATGCGCACACATTTTCTAAAATAAAGCGGCATTGACAAACTATAAGGTTGAAAGTAATATGTTGACATTTAGTGTTCACGCTGTTTTGAAATTCTTCTCTTCTTTCTTTCCCAATAATTGACATCCACACTTCACAGTGAAATGGACCTAAGATTTATATAAATTAGGTGTACTTTACTCCATTCTTGTTCTAAAATAGCCAACTTTTGACATGTTAGCGCGTTGTTACAAACGTTGGAAACAATTAAAATATTATTTATGAATTGATTTATATTTCACGCCTGTTTAAATTTTTATATGGAAATAAATAGTTATAGACATTGATTTATCGAAAAAAGGATAATCCCTCCGAAATTGGTATTTCGGTGATTATTTATACAAATTTTAAAGGCTCCGTGCGGCATGTAAACGCCTTTACGTTGGCAATCATTGGAGCAAACTAAATTGAAATAGGGCCACACTTCTTTTTGCGGCCCTATTTTTCGAGCCGTTTTTGAAGTGCTCATCCTACATCTAGTATATATTTGATCGAAGTGTTTAGGCGTCCACCTATTATAATAAGTTTGCATTGCGGTTATGTCTACTCTGTGTGTCTACAGGAAGTAATTATACTTTAGGGTAATGATAAATATTTAACGATACAAAATTACCCGTATCTCATAATTCGGTGTGAAATCGCAGCATAACTGTAGGATCTGTAGAGACTAAAGAAAATGAAACTGGTACCATTAATGTCCTTGTTACAGATTGCACAGTTGGTATTACCGATTATAAGTATCAACACAAGCGCATTGTCTCCATACATCTATAGTCCATATTACAGTGAGTAAAGTGTTGTAAACAAACCGTACACACGGCGTGCGGCGCGCCGCTCCTCTCGCAGGGGTTGCCGACCTTGCAGCCGGCTCTCGATTTCCTTATTCTAGAACTGCACGTTCCACCAACGTGTCTGCGTCTACGACTCGAATGTTTGCTAATTGCATCTCAGCGCGTTCACATTCGTCAATTGCGCTTGGAAGGTGCGCATACTGTTTACCAGCCCCCATGTTGTTCACCTCTGATGACAGTCGATTGTCTTGAACCGTTCTTGTTTGCTGGTTGAAAGGTCTTGTGTATGTCACGTAGCTTTTGTATATTCTTGACCCTTGCTCGTTAGATAATAATTTCCTTGGATGTAATACCTACTCACTTCTGCATAGACTGAAATTACTTTTTTGTCATTCTCATTTGGGGTTGTTTTTTTGGAATGGGATATTGCAGTTTACTTTTGAAGTAATCTGTCAAATAAATAACAGATATTTAATCCATGTTTTCCTCATTTTATCAGCTTTCTTATAAAATGTATTTACGTAAACAATGATAATGTCTTGCATAACATAAACGCCGCCTACTATTTTATAGCGATTATAAACCATCACAGTGTGTTCTATGAACATTGCTTTTATAAAATCATGACTCTGGAATTCCTGCCACAACCATGCTAGATCAAGTAGACAAACAGATATATTCTTCAATCTCCGTTGCTCTGTACAATCTTCAACGTCCACAATAGCTTCTGTGTTATACTTTCCCTGGTAGCTTCAGCAGAATACTATGCAATATTCAATATACTCCGATTATATCTTATGTAATATCGTTACATATGAAAATATATTATTATCGCTCAAGAGTCCGGGTCTCTAAATACGTTGAATTCCCAGAAACGTCAACTTGCGGTCAGATTAATTGTTTTTAAACTCGATTATTCATCGACCATGACGCTTGGCATTGTAAATGTATAATGATATATGTCGACCACAAACTTAAAACACGAAAGATTATAACCTCAGGTAGATTACTGCCGAAAGCTGTGGCAAAAAACCCCTTGCGTGAATAGTCTGAGTGGTAAAACCTGGGTGTGACTAGTTAAAACTAGAACCTGAATTTAAAGGTTGCTCGTCCGGGTTGGCTTAAGTCGCTGGTTGGTAGCGATGGCAAAACCATCCCAAATTGTAATTTGTTATAATATTATTATTGTCTCTAGAAATCCGGCTTGTAGTAAGTTTTGCTTGAAGCTGGATTACTGTAACCTCTGCAATTCTTTCTTCTTTTCTTTCCTCCATTTTCATATCTATTTCTGGCCGGTGCTTCACTTGCAATCCTCAGTAATGAGTGGTTATATGATGAAACGTCAGCACCTTGTCGCCCATCTGCAATTGTATGATTAGATGATAGTGTTAAGTTGCTTGCACGTTTTCCTGACCTACGCCATAAAAAAAAACACAAGCTTTTTGAATCATCTCATGATTGCAGCAATAATTGGCCTAATAAATGACTAACTGCTGCGAGTGTTCTAGTTAATTGTAATGACTCCATGTCTTGAAAATACCTTCGGGAATTAGAACGGCAGTTTACAAAAAAAAAATCGTTTTCCTATTTGTACTTTGACCTAACTTATGTGTAGGAATAATGGTTTCTTAGATTTACGCGAATGTTACACATTGAAATAAAACTATTTTATACGGATTTTATCGCGATTTGGTTTAATTTCGGTTTGGTTTAATTTGGTTTTATTTTCGAAACGTCGGGAAGTTAAAAAATGTAAAAATTAAACCAAATCGCGCTAAAATCCGTATAAAATAGTTTTATTTCAATTATGTGTAGGAAATTTATTCATTTATACGTAGTATACGTAACCCAAAGGATAAGAATCCCTCGTGAATGTATGATAAGTTAAGCAGTTTAAAATCACTTCTCATGTAGCTTGTCATAAACTTGTAATTAATTAAGCCTTACATTTAAGTGCCTTTAATTTTGCAATACGAACAAGAACCGGGTCTGTAACTTTCGACTCGTTTTTTCCTAAAAAGCGATTTCAAGAGCTTTCTAGAAGGATATAATTGGGATTTATATGTAACTGTGGTTTAAGATATTTGAATATTGCTACCACATTTTTCATTTAAAGTCGACATTAATTATTTATTGCTATTTAGTTTTATAAACTGATAAAACGAACATAATTGATTTTAAATACTTGTTATATCAATAAAGAAAACAATACTTTATTATATGTGTTTCAATTAAAATACGTAATTGCCGAACAGTAAAGTTCAATGAATATAAACGCGCTCTAACAGCGGGCACTATCTAGCTCCCACAACAAACCCATTCACATCTATTCTTTAGTCTTATCTCAGTCCTTTAATCACAATCGATATTTCTCAGTTAAAAGCGCAAATGTATTCCAGAGTCTTAGGGAGTTACATTTATTCAGCTCCATTCGCGTTTTGCTGGACGATTTTTATTACACTAATGTGTATGCTTGGCGCTGAATGTGGCGAAACAGCGCCGAATACTGCTGTTAGAATGCGCAACAATAGCAAAGATAATAACACGCTTACCTATCCTAATATTGCGCGAAGGCCAAATAGACGGGAAAAGCTGAATGGAGGCATGCGCGGCACCATACAAAATAGTTATTTTCTATCGACGAAACCTCAATAAATGCGTTAAGACTCTTAGAAATGGAAGCGCTCGTCCTAAGCGTATTACAGTAATTGAAACGAATCGTCTGAAAGAGCCGAGCCCACACCGTCGACCCCCATTCTAGGAAAATCGTCGTATAATGCCCGATAATGTCGTGCCGGCGCGTCACACTTGCGGTTTTCGCGTAATTATCTCCAATTAAATTTATATAATGGTGTTTACCTCATTCCAAGTTTGTTGTTCAGTATAAGTTGCGACGTCGCGGAGAGTGGACTTGATCGCTCCAGCTGACCGGTTTTCGAGTGTCACGTGTGTGTTGTTATTCTGGATGTGTGCACCTGAGGGATCATTGTGATTGGTATGTTCATTCATATAAAGTTTATCACACATGTCATTCAGTTGTGAAATCGCAGTTGGAGGCACTAAATTAGATAAGTTTTCAATATTAATTGCGGCTACACCCGTATGTTATGTGATTTTTTTCCAACAGTTTTTTTCCTAGAAAAGCGGGACAGTGTTTACATTGGAATCCTCGTTTGCATGTTCTAGATTAATTAGCTGATTTAAATGCAACACTCGTGCAACTGTCGCTCTGCAAAAAGTTGTAACGTAAAATCATTAACAAGTCAGCAAGAATCATCTGGATTTTAATATACTCGTTTCTTTAAGATAACTATATGTTTCTCGGCGTTATATAATTTAATATAAATAAAAATAATAATAACATGCCCATGCAAAGGACAACATACTTCATCTATAAAGAAAAAGCTCATCTCAAAAATATTAAGTATCTAATGTGCACGATTTAGTATTTTCATAGGACTTCGGATACTTGTGTAGTATTTGTGTGTTGTTTTCCGGTAGTTCGGGCGCCATAATATAAATCCAGTATTTGTTGAAATGTTTATAATATGTTATCTGTGCGTGATGATACGTTGATAATACTATTTACGTTTTTGCGACGTCCGGTCGGTGTCGATTTCACGTGATGTGTTAGACACTCGAAATTCACCCCGAGGCTAATGTATAATATTGTTTATATTCCTTATTTTGTAAGATTTTTTTTTAAATAAATAGATTATTTGATGGCAAATGGTCGTCGTAGTTCTTAATAACTTAATAAAACAGTGAGCCCAGAAAGCGTTATATATTTCGTAAACACGCTTTGTTTGTAGAAAGTATTATGATATCAGTAATAATGTTTTTGTCCCAATACTAACCAGAAATATAATCCATTAGCGTCTATTCCCGATAATGTTCATTATTTTTTTCTGTGAAAGTAAACAAACATAATAATTGGTATTTACAAAGAGACCCGTCTTTTTCTTTCGTAAACATAATAAATACGAAGTTACCGACGCAAATAATAAATACACATTTTTATTGTTGACGAAAACATATCTATGAAACAAATCTCGCACAAAACAAAATATTAATGGATGCGAACATTTTTGTGACGTCAATAAGGATAACCGTATTACTAATTTTCATCTGAATTTTCAATACGTCAACATATTTTGATATGCTGCCGATCGGCCTTCAGGATAGGTTATTGCAAAATGTGTCTAATTACATAGTAATTCAGTGCATTTTTGATTGAACTGGCGTGGCATTGCGGTGAATCACGCAGACGCCCATTGGTCAGTATTTACGGGGTGCGACGATAAGCGGAGCGATTTTTGAGTCTATACTTTTGGTGGCGATTTAGTTTTATGGAAATACCAAATCCCCGGATTGGATTACGTGGAGACGGTTAGTCATGTGACAGATGTTAATACATTGCTGTTAAAATTTGAATATTAATGTTATGTTCTACGTTCTGAGTAAAAACGTCGCTGTGGTTTATGTAAGTCTATTCTTCGTCATCTTCAGCCATAGGACATTCACTACTAAATGTACGCCTATTTCACTGCATAGATCCAAATCCCAATAATAATGCAAGCAGTGTGCTTTATTTAACGTCATGTATACAAATGTTAGATATCTCTCAGTCGAAGCGAAGATGTAATAATATATTATAATTAATAAATTCGATCAGTAAATGTGATTAATATGACGATGGGTTTGGAAAGCTGTTTAGGTTTAGCTTTAGTTCAGCTATTTTAATTAAACTAAACTTGAATCACATTATTTTACTTTAGACTGTGTAAAACCTGTGTTTCACCTAAAAATAAAGCAGAATAAAGCCCAAAATTATAGATAGACGCCATCCATGCCATATTCTTTTAAATAAAAAAAAGTTCTCGGGAAGAGCTTACTATAGAAATGATCCTATAAAGTAAGGTCTTAATATTCTCCCCTCTACCATCTATTTCGTCTTGTTCACATCGTTGTATGGTTTTAGTTTTAGTACATGTAATCTACTTTATTTCAATTGGTTCTTTATTCTTTAGCAGCTTTTCGAGGTTATTGTCGCTTCACTAGCACCATTATACAAAATTCTCCTATTGCTCATATCGTAAACGGTCGTCTTTTAGAGACACTTTACTCTACAGTCTATAGTCATCACTGGGTAATAATGTGTATACCTACACATTGTTGGTAGAAATTAAGACTATAAATCTTAAAAAGGTGGATTTGTCTAGTAAATACATATTTTACGTGACCACGCCATTAGATAAATAACGTCTATTAGTCCATTGACCTTTATTTTTACAATAACAAAAACATTAAGACCATTTTTTATCTTGAATAAACTTTAATTCAAAAGAATTATATGTAAGTCTGTTGGCGTGTATTTTAAACATATTATGTATTACGTGACCTATATAAAATATTTTGTTTTCTTTCATGTATTTTCGTGTAATTTACATAAGAGCTATGTAATGACTACCCTTTGATTCAATTCCTTTTTTAAATGAAAGTTGTCTTTTCAATATTCTATTTATATCTCATTAGTATTAGTTTGTCGGTTTTACCAATACTTTAAGATTAACGTCATTATTATTTCTTTTATTTCACATTAAGCCTGTGTTGATTTCTCTAATTCTGTTGAATTAAATTATTGAATATAACATGACTTTTATGTGGTATTAGTGAGAATAGAAATTTGTTCAAGGTATATTTTCGATTAAATACTTTATATTAAGTCGCATATAACTTTGGTGTCATAGCTACGATCATAATAAAGTATATAAAATACTTAAATAATTTATACCTAAAATATTTATCTATATCAGCCCATATACGTCCCACTGCAGGGCACGGGCCTACTCTACAATCGAGGGAATCGATTGAGAGTGGTTAGGCCATAGGTATAGTCCACCAAAATATATACTTCATATTAAATGTCACTACTCTTAAGGCAAAACGTATTAGGACTAGACAATTGAATAAAGGTAGTACTTTGGTACGCATCAAAAATCAAAAGAGTATGCATGTATTTAGATCTCTGGTGTTAAAGCTGCGGGTCTGATTACTAATACATAAATGTTTATATAACCAATACTTGTCCATGTGAAAATATTCATGATTCAGAAGATATAATTGTAAGAGACATTTAAAAAGTATACGTATCAACAAAACCCAAGATTTGAATTTGTCTTACCCCTAATCGTGTCCTTTGTGTACGGTCGTTATGACACTGATTAGCGTGGTGTTATTAGGTCCCGCTAATGGCTAATTAATGTCACGGGGGAGGGGAGGGGGTGAGGTGGCTCGGTAGCCATCAGCAGCGGATACAAGGAGACTGCCACGCCTGCGGTAACGTGACACATGTAAGTAGACGCCCGCGCCGTGGACTGTGCTTGACCTTGTTTCCTAGCATCTACGTATTTATGAATTTTTATTATTTTGATATAAGTGTCGTGTTGGATCTTTATGTTGGTACTTGAATCAGTAGTGTTTTCTGTTTGAAGTGGTTATTCATTTGTGTCGAAATAACTATCCTCGTTAAGATATTGAAGTCTTATATTCTGAAATTTAACAGTTGTTTTTTTTTCGTGTTTAGCTATTTTCGTATGACACGTCTGGCTTCTCACCTAATCTACATTTTTTCATTATGCCTCGCCAATTCTGGCCTGTGAGAAAGATACGAAACCAGTTCCTTCCAGTACTAACTACACAAATATAAAAGTAGACAGAACGTTATCGCTAACAGTGTTGCCGCACGGGCGGAAGCTGCGCGCCATTATGTCACTTTATAGCTAAGTAATGTTTATTCTGATGTGCGCTCACCACAGTGCAGATAAAAGATTGAATGCGGCGGTGCACGCGTCATAATTGTCGCTCCGTGGAAACTATGCAAACGTGGATGTCACGTCCGTGTCGGATTCTGCTATAATCAAATGATTGAATGCTGGTAATTGTGAGGCCCTAGGTTCGAATCCCAGTTTTGAGAAATAAAAAATCATTAGCTCACACTAGACGTGTATTAAACAAGACTTGTGACATTGGTAGGAGAAATTGATTTAGTTAGCAATAGTTATACATGCTTTGAACACCTGCCTTATTCATAGACCGATTTAAAACCTATTTTAGTTATTCAATGTTTTGTCCCTTTCGAACTGAATTCAGTTTGAGCGAAGAAAACAAAACATTCGATAGCTAAAATGGGTTTTAAAACTGTTTAAGAATAGGGCCGTGTAGTTTTACATTTTTCGGCATCTAGAAACTCTTTGAAAATTTGTCTTCGACTCGTCATAAACTAAAACACCAGAATTAGTCATTTGCAAGATTTAGGTTTTGAACATTGAACTTAACATTCCTCAGTCTATAGTCCAAGTAGACTAGTAAACCAGTAATGACAGCGTATGGATTAATGATCCCTAATGATTTCACTACGCACGTCGCATTCTATGAATATGTGGTGTGTGGAGTTTTTATAACTGACAAGTAATGTAATTGATCTTAAATTATACACTCGCATGAAATTGTGGAACTTTTATATGGAATAATTATTCGTTTAGCGGTAGATTAAACTTCACTTCACAACTTATTTATCAATCAACTCTGTGTGGGAGTTTGTACTTACTCCTCGTTTAAGGCCCCTACACAATGGCCCAGCATCGACAACATAAGCGAAGACGGCGGGATCAAGTCTGGTGACGTCACAACAGGTTGAGCAGTGTTGCTAATGTCAAATTCCAACTTTTAATGTGACCACGTATTCCCAAATGTCAACAATCATACATACATACATACATATATACATACATAAACTCACGCCTTTATCCCAGAAGGGGTAGGTAGAAGCGCCACTAGGACACCCACATTTCGCCTGGTATGTTCCGTCCCATGATGTGATATCGGGCACAAATTCCTGACTCCGGGCTGATAATGAATAGAAAAACCCAATATCACTTTGCCCGACCTGGGATTCGAACCCGAGACCTCTGCTTTGTAGTCGTGCCGTAGTACAACTACGCCACCGAGGTAGTCAACAATGAAAATGTGATATAAAGGCTGTGTTGAATAAAATGCATCACAAAATGAACTGATAACTCGTTATCCAATTTAGATTTTGTTACATTTTCAAACATAAGGCATGTACAACGACAACTAGAGATTAGCTCTAATTAAATTGCGTTTTGAATTTAATCATTTTATGTAAAAACTGGTCATTGAATTTATCTGAGATTTATTGTCAGCTTTATTTTCCAATGCAAATTGAATTAATATGATAGATAAAAAAGGCTATGAAATATATGGTATAAAATATATTTTCTAGTCAATCTCGCCAAACATTACATTACCGAGTCGCATGTTTCTACCATGCCTCTGTAGTAAATAATGTTACGCAACACATAATGACATGAACAAAAACTGTGTTATTATTTTTTCTCTTTGTATAACGATGTAGTAAACATCTCTACATTTTTGTTCATTTTTTGTGCGCCATAACTGTTGCGGTTTCCTATTTATAGATTTAATAATACGGGTATTTTTTCACTTTTAAAGATTTTTGGTTGAAAACATTTGATGGCGATTGGCTCGCCCCTATCACATCATGGGACGGAATATACAAGGCGAAATGTGGGTGTCCTGGTGGCGCCTCTGCCTACCCCATCTGGGATAAAGGCGTCAGTTTATGTATGTATGTAAACATTTTATATAAGTCATTGATGAAGTGTTTCCGGCCATCGAGTACATTACTTAATGTCTGCGAGCATTCAGAATACTTATATCCTGCCACCAGCCAGCCATACAGATTGTGTGAAGCTAAAATGAAACGGATAAGATATAAAAATAACGTATAAGCTATATCACTCCCTAAGAAAGAAAATAATAATATGTAACCAAGTATTACTTAATTCCAATATCTAATTATCGGTCCGAAAGCAACACATCCCAAGAGAAGTAAACATTGCGATCGTCTCGATCGTGAGCGTCGATTCTAAAAATAAACGAAACTAATCAACAGATTGCTTTAGCCAAACCATAATATTGAGTTGTTATCGATTGGAGACTCATCATGACAATATTAGTTTATATGCCAGAATAAACATCACCGGTTTGAATATTAGCACATGTCTAATAGCCTTTTGCGCAAACGCGAGTTTGCACCAGTCTCGAATTGAAAATTGGAACAAAGTTTTCGCAGTTATTTGCCCACACGTACCAGTATGCTGGTGCAAACTCAGACTTGCACAGTTATATCGTTACGTGTGTGGCGACCATTACTTAATAGTTCTTAAAATCTCTCCATCGTAGAGGAGGCCTATGTTGAGGAATCGACTGAAAATAATTATGATACAAAGTATTATTTATTATTTTGACATTTCCATAAACGAAATATTTACTGGATTTCTATTATCATCGAACCTAGAGATTAGGATGTTAAAAATTATCCGATTTCTGCAATATGACTTTAAACAAACTGATGACTTAACGTTTAAAATCTAAAAGTATAATTATGTAATAAATAAACTCCAGACAGCAGTAGTTTTAATTATAACGTAAACTTTATTATAATATATTACGTCGAAATTATTTTCTTGGTTTTAAAATGAAGTAGGTATAATTTTTGGATGTTTCTTGTATTTATAACTTAGGTGCTTCATTGTTTTACAAAATAAATTTATATTTCTCCTTAAAGATCAATCATAGCCATGCAAATCTAGGCCCCACCATATAAGCATACAGTCAATTACCTTAACAGTCTCAATGTAGTATAATTATGAACGCAGCACATCTGTATAATATAATGATATACAGCATTCCGGTTGTAGTATGTCTGCATAACACAATTTTATTGAGTGCCAGTCTAGAACATTTTATTTGCCAGTAGACACCTCGATCCAGATGCGAACCAGATAAAAGTTCGATTTATGTAAGGCGATATTGACGCACTGTGTAGTGATGTACGTCATTTGCTTATCGGATATTTCGATAATCCTGAAAGATATATTTTTATGGCAGAGATGGGTTATGATTAAGTGGTTTTTGATACGTATGGATATAGCTTCCAAAGGAGTCAGGGTAGTACATGCCAGAGCATTAAATTATTTTTAGAATATTCAAATAACGTAATATATGTACATGTATAAATGTTTATTTCGACTAGGACAACTCAAATGCATTAGATAGATGTTTGCACTTGAAGCATTCGTATTATACTATTGAACATTTCAATGAACTTAATATTAGCCTCCAAAAATACAATATAATTTGGAGAAATCTTCTAAGGTATGTTTATAAGTAATGTCGACGTTTAAATAAGTAGCTGAATTTCAGAAATTTATGTAAAATTTGGTTCGCACTCTGTTACTAATTGTTTACCTTCAACTTCAGTGTTGTCGTAGTTATTTATCATGCAATAAATAAAATTAACAAATGTAGTTAGCATTAACTGTCTCCGCATCACTTAAACATTAACACTTAATATCACAATACCGGAGGCAAATATCGACATAATCACGACAATTTCCGGAACAACTAACTATACATAATCGCTGACAACTCTGTTTACACGGAAAGCATTAATAATTCAGGTCGATAAAAAAAATTCAATAGAAATATCGAGTCACCGGCAACACATCACTACGCTCTTAATTGACCAAAGGAATGGTCGGATTGATTGCTTTGGGATTTGGATTTAATAATGTATACAATAAGGCTGATTGTTGTGTGGCGTGAGGCTAGGTGGGTTTTCCTCAAGTCTCGAAGGTGATCGGGGACCGTGTGCGTCATTGCATAAAGACAATGATTTACCCTTCTATTTTATCATAATTTTATGGGTAAATACTGGTCGGTGGGCCTCCTGGATCACATTTCTAGCAGAGTGTGTCATAGGTGTTTGGACTTTGATCAGGCCCGAAGCTGTTTTTGCATGACCATCATATTGAAGACTCATTTTATTGGGAATTCATATTAACATTAAATAAACAATAAAATGTTTTGTTAATAGTCATTGCCATTTTATAATAGTGACCCCTAGCGGCACACTTATGAACTTCTCGTGAATCCCAAAATTGCATTATTTTGTGCGTAGTATTACTCATAGGAAAGGTGTCTGGGCCGAAGTCCAACACAATATTAATAGTCAAACGTTAGATAAAATTAGAATGCTTTAACAGGTTTACATTCGGATTTTCGTAGCTTAGGTGATGGCTTAGGTTTAATTGAAATGCGATAGACATCATTCTCGTCTGTTTCAATGATACAATTTTTCAGTGTATCAAAGAATATTGTGACTACAAATTACCGTGACGAAATCAGAGAAAATCGGCCAATAATTCTCATCGATAGATGATCGATCGACTTATCGATGATCGATTGATTGATCGACTTAGATATAAGTCGATACCATGCGTTCCCAAACATTTGCCTTTATGAGAGATCGGTCAATACAGCTGGATAGTAACACAAAAGTTATTTGTATTAAACACTGCAATTCAAGATAGAATTGACAATGCCACGCCACGCATTGGGACCTAGGGAGTTAGATGTTTATTGATTCTTTTTTTAGTAACTTGTTTCAAACTCACGATGTTTGAAATCGGTACAGAGAATTGGATAGCAATTCGGGTCAGAGAAGTAAACTAATGGCGAGATGAAAAATGCTTTTAACTATGCACTATTTTCCAAATAGATATCATAGTTACATCAATATTATAAATGCGAATGATGTTACTGAACAAGGTAATCAACATGTCTCGTTTTAGTGTCAGTTAACGTGCTATTCTCATCATTTTCGCGTGTTACACTTGTGTAAGCAGAAACTATCGAGTGGTAGTGTTTCTTGGCACGTGGACGCGCGTACTGGCTGCAGTGATCTAGAGAATGTGCGTTTAGCCTCATTAGACGTGATGGTGCCTGGTACGTGGAAATGCGGATTTTCACAGTTGGTTAGACGCCGGCTGTGAAAGACCGCGGGATCGATCCCCGCACCGAGATAAATGTTTGCGAGGCCCATAGATATTTTTTCGAAAAGTCTCTCGTAGTTTCTGATACCCACGATACAAGACTTAATTGATCTTAATGTGAGGTCAGGACTATGTATGTAACTGTTGTGTGTTTTTATTTAATTAAGTCTTTGAAGACTATTGTGGTCTTTTAATGAAATCTGATTGATGCTAAAATGAATACTGACTAATACAGAGTCTAAACTGATGGATGCACAAGGCTGATGTTTCTAATAATCACCCAAGGAAGTTAATTAGAAAATGGATATAGTTATATTAAATTATCTCCAAACAGAAGAAATAAATATGGAAAAGGATTTTGTTTTCTGAGTAGGTGTTGATATTAAATTCCATCGGACACAAAAGTAATAAGCAATTTTAAAGCCTGAATGACCTAAATTCTTAAAAAGTAGATCGCTGTACCTGAAAATTGTACTAGGATATATAAAAACCAGCTGCTTTTGTTCAAAGAAGTCAATTAGTAATGTTCTTGCACTTCGCAACTTCATCAATCCCCGTAATAGAAATTTCACATTTAATATTCCTAAAATTTATATGATCTTTGTTTGGTTATTTATAAGGTAAATGTTTTGTCGCTCTTCCAAACTTATATTATTGATTATCCTCAACCTCAGGTGACTAATTATTTTCAAGAAAGTTCATTCACTCTTACTTAATAAAATGCAGTCAGATTATTTTTAAATTCTCTAACGATGAGCTTTTATTGGAATCTCATTACTTATGTTATTTTTTATTGGTTTCATATCAATCTCTGCTTTAGATGCGTGTTAATTTTTTGTTAGAATTCCTTTGAATGTTTTATAAATATAATTCTGTTTGTGATACACGTTTATTAAATCTCCTTTTACTTCTTTATGTAATTTAACAGACTTAACTATAGCAGCAGGGAAAGCACCAATCAAAGTAAATTATCTTTATAATATCGTGTTTTCGTTACAAAATAATATCCATAACAACATTAATGCTTAACTAAATTTTTAATTCTATTTTATGCGTTACAAAGCAGAGCAGGGGCCCCAGATCTACCTAAAATGCTTTAATGTATTCATTTATGTATTTACTATTAATATGGCTTTGTTGTATAGTTAAATAAAATACGTATGCTTATAATACAATAAAACGAGGTTTATTTAGTAATTAATATTCCAACCATGTACCGATTTAAGCACTAACTGCATTTACAAGTATACTATAACCACTTGTTTTGAAATACTTGGAATTGAGTTGCCAATAACAGGCTGGCCGGTCTACTTTTCCCAGCGCCTCACCAGTCCAATCAACGCGAAAGCATGCAGAAATCCCGCCCAACAACACCTTTCTCTTGGAGTCCGCCAATCGGTTCACAAACCACACCAAACAACAAACACATCGGAACGCATGTCAAAGAACACATTCACATGGAAATCAGCGTAAGCGGAATCCGTTGGCGAGTATTAATTTTTGTGTTTTTATATGTAAATCGGCGTTGAAACTATTTTTATAACACCACGTTGTTTCTAATCTCGGATCGACTCGACGTACGTTGGAAAACACGCAAAGATATGCGAAGAGTTCACGATATTTCTTATGATCTGTATGGACAGCGGGGTATGGCATATTATGGTTCGTACGCGCCTTGCCGAGTATTTGGTCGTCGGACTTGCCAAAGTTATTTTTGGATTGTAAAAAAAGTAATTACTATCGCAAAACATGGTAGCTGGTTTGTGTCTGTAGTTGAATGTTTGTATTTATGTAGTGGAGTGCTATTTTATCGTTTTGATGGTGCAACAATCTATTTGTTGGTCTAAACTTTATTTGTTTCCTTATGTCAACTCTGAAATATCTAACTAGGAATTGGACTCGAGTATCTTTGTACATACATCACGTAACTCACAAGGCTCACGAGATCTCTCTGGTTGGTCAAATGACACGTTGATCTGGCCAATCACTAGCCTTGTTGGTTTATTTAGGTATTTAGCTCTGACCAAATTATTTTCATGATATACATTCTTTAGTATTCTATATATATATTCAGGTCACCAACAGCGACAAAATTTCAAGCTGCCTATAAAATACGTGCTTTCTTTATTAATATAATAATATCTCATGTAGACGTGCTCTCCGAGTTACTAAGGGTCTTCATTAATTTACTACGAACCATGGCTCCGTGGTAAAAATATCCTATTTATCATATTGAATAAGAAAGAAACAAGTTTAAAAATATTTATTACTTCGTAAATAACTAATTAAATAACTAATTCAAACGACAAAGACGTATTGGTTACCTCATAATGTCACAAAATATACAAGATATCGTCGCAAGGTATTTCATTATAATTATAGAAATGGCGAAACCCTAAACACTCCGTTCAATATTCGAGTTCAACTCTTGTTGGACTAACGGCTCGAACTTGATGGATATCTCCAATAGTTGAATTTTCTTCGATAAAGCTTTGTTAGCTTTCAATATGATTTCTGACCTATCGATTATATTCTTACGAGTTCAAACTTAGCTACACGGGATTTCCAATCTGACACCTTTCATAAACCAAAGAATCAACTTCTTCTTTCTTTCAAAAATTCAAGTGGTCATACCCTATTTAATTCGCTAAGAAATCGTTTTTTATTTTAAATCCTTTTATTCGTCCGTGTTGAATAGAGAAGTCACGCAATTTTTTATGTCTAACCTATCGAGATTTAGTAGTCTCGGTGGAGTCTTTCAGTTAATTGTTATTATTTATTAAAGCGTTTAATAATCTTTAAAAAAAATTTCATTAAAGCATTTGTGTTTCAACATTTTAAAGTATTTTATTACATAATGACCATCGAATGTCGTCGTCTGTGTTTGTCAGATGAAGTAGATAAATAAACATATTCGGTAATATCACCAACAGTCGAAAGTTGCAAGTACAATATTTTTAAGATAGTGATATCTTACATATCTATGACAAAGTTTTGTGTAACACTTGTTTATCGGTAATCCTTTTATCATAGCAAATAATTGGGTCCTAGTGTTGTTTTATTGATTGATAAGTTATATGCGTTAAATTATTATTTTTATTGTATATATTTTATTTGTTTATTAAATAAATGAGTATGTAGGGACACACATAAGCCTTTCAATTTAATTATGTCATATGTATGTATATTAACATTCTAAGAGAAAACCACGTTATCGACAATAAGGGTGCGCTTAAGGTGTAAATACAAATGTTATATTAAAGCTGCTTTCAACAGGTTGCTGTGTAAACCTTTACAGGAGGTTTATGTTTAACAGTGGATATTATTTAACTGATGATGACATAAAATACATTTTAAATTAATTAGTTAAAACTGAGTCATGTCCCAAAGTTTGAAATAAAACTACTTTTTTGCGGACTTAAGATATACGGCGTAATCAAGTCACTTTGCCGATAAGGCCTAAAAAAATACGTCGTATGTATCATCATCATCATCATCATCATCATCATCATCATCATCATCATCAGCCCGTTGTAGTCCACTGCTGGACATAGGCCTCTCCCAAGGTATGAGTATGTATAAGTAGTGTAATATAATATAGGTAGGTTTTATTTTTAGAAATTGAATTAGAGAGATGGTAGCTAATGTTTATTTAGTGGTTGCGTGCTAAGACATGCTATTAAGACGTTAGCTATCTTGGAAATAAGGAGGGCGCGCAGGTCACTGAAGGTTCGCGACGTGTAATTTAGTACTTGCGAAATTACTATATTATCTGTAACATGTATTACTTTAGTTAATTTTGTTGTTATTGCTGTCGTGGGCAGGCGAGAATATCCATACGTGTATGTTTCTAGTCTGTTCAAATCAGCGGCTCTAATTTCCCAATGGGTTTATCCGATCACACTAAAATACATTTATTCCTACCACTCAACGAATGTATACCCTCATTTCGATTCAATATAAAAATCAAAAACCGATCAAGTCCACCACAAGCGGTGACGTTGGCAAGTTTAAAAATATCATCGATTCCAAAACAAGATCATTAAATTGCGCATTATCGTTTTAATTTTCACCGATTGCTATTTACATCGTAAGGGGATAAACAGAGCTGGCCGCATTAACTTCGGGTGCAGAAAATAAAAAAAGAAGAGAAAAAAATATGGAGGTATCGTCAGGGTTTTCTGATGACGCAGTGAGAGGCCGCGCGGGTCGTTGCACTTGTCGCACAAACGCTCGTGCAATCGATTGGACAAACACGCCCGCGTGTCGCCTGCATCCACGTCCTTCTTGGTACATCGAGTCGGACCGATCCCCGCTATTGCAGATTGACGAGGCGGCTAGTTCGCGATTCTATTTGCGTGCTATCGATTTTCGTCCGGCTTTGACGTAGATTTTTGTACAGTGAATGTAGTAATTGTTAGTCAACTAACTGGATGTATAGTGAATGGTTTTTAAATGACGCAAAAATTAGGATCATATAAATAGTTTTTTAGGTCTGGTTCTCATCTTTTGTCCAACGACAACTTTTGACGTTCCGAAAATTATGCACCATAAATCTTTAAAAAGGCTCTAATTTAGCAGTGAGCGTGCTGGCGCTAGGTATAAAGATATTTATCTCACAAATATCTCGGCTTGCTTCTCATTCTCGATTCTATAGGAACCACGACAGTTTCGATTACGAAACTATGAAGCTTTATATTTTGTTAGTAACTTTTATAGTATGCGATACTTAACTACCGCTTGTAGCTGGACCGGTCAGATTCCAGTGTGTTGTACGCTCGCGTGAATCCGGTAAAAGTTACAGCAACCGGACCCGGCATTAAAAACGGAACAGGTTTTCTCAAGTATTTAATATTTATTACATTATTTTTATATTTTGTCGGAATTTACGTTGTTTACTCTGTATTTTTGATGACGCAGCTCAACTTTCATGACGTAAATGCCGCCGAAGTAGCATGATTCGTTCTAAACTAGTATTTTATAAATTTGTAGGTAAAGATTGGTAGGTTTAAAGTATTGATTGTCATTTGCCATTGTCAACAACAGCTTTTAAAGCTTTTGTGTAACAAAACAATACTAAGATTGAACAATACAATAAACTTAACAATGATTTCTAAAAACACAGCTGTTTATCTCCAAAAGAAAAAATAACTTTCCCAGGAAAAATTTTATAATAAGAGACGAAAACATACACATTTCAAGAGCGCTCGACTGTACTTAAGCCTGTTACAGAGTCCCAATATTCCAGAATATGTTTACAGTGGGTAACAATTCGGAGGATCCCTCGGGATACGTGCTCGGCAACAAGTGGGCGAGACGGCGCGTGGTTAGAAGAGGAGGGAGGGAGGGGGGGGGTAGGGTCTCACTGAAATACATCCCGTGTAAAATGGCGGGACGCCGTAGGAGATTTGTTCTTGGATAGCCTTCTTGTCAATGATTTGCTGACCAAACCGGCTTTCGTGTATGGTACACACTAATTAAAATAATAATTTCATTTTTTGCTGTGAAATATCTTATTAATTACTTTTCTATTATCATACTTAATAAAGCGTGTTACATGTGCCTTTCTTTTCCTTGGTTTTTATGCATGTGCCAAAAACGATTTGGTTGTTGGGTGTATTTAAGATTAGGTTCAAAATCTTATAGCATTCTACTCATAAAATACTGATTTCATACAAATTTATTTTGAAACTAATATTTCCTTAGTTTAATTTTCGTGTCCATCGTCTATAGTGCACGTGTACCGAATTAATAACACACACGTAGGTATTGCGACACGATTCCCGCAGGTGCGACAGCGTGCATAATAAGGAAACCGGTTTACAAATATGTTATCAGTTCCAACACTACTTTATACAAACTTGAAATGTAATTTATTTAAGATTCGGTGACATATTTACCCAAAATCTAGGTTTTTAAAATTGAAGCAATAAAATTGATCTTAATTGATTCAGAAGACCATATTATAACAATATAGTACTGATAGTTTATCACTGAGTTGTATCAAGTCCATGAATTATTATACTAATATACCAAGAGCCCGTGGCCGCCAGACTTTCGTCATTTTATAAAAGCTGAAAGTTTGTCCGCGCATGCCTCTGACTTAGGCATCTCACGATCAGCTATATTGAAGTTCCAATCAGGGTGGCTTTGGAAGTTATCGGCTTTAATATGTAAAAATTCAGATTTTATAATATGTTATAGTATAAAATCTGAATTTTATATATGTTGTTAAGGCAACTATCAAAAGATGTTACCTTGGCATCCGGACACTTTTGATGGTTCTTTCATCTTGTCAGACACATTAAAGCTGATAACTTTAAAAGCCACCCCGATCGGAACTTCATAATAGCTGATCGTGTGATCCCTATGCCAGAGGCATGCGCGGACAAACTTTCAGCTTTTATAAAATGACGAAAGTCTGGCGGCCACGGGCTCTTAGTCTATAATAAAACATTGACGCAGGCATGGTGGTAGCCCTCTTGAGTACTCGGGATAACAAACACTTCTCTCGCTTGTAAGTCAGAGTGTACTCGCACTTCGATACCGTCAGTCGATAGCCAATTGTTGCTAAAGCGCTTAGCTGAATATCGAACAACACTAGTAGCGTTTTTATACGCTTAGTAGTTATTTTATTCGATAATATGCTTGCAAGGAAACTCGTTGTTTTAATATTTGCGGTTTCTACTCAATCTAGATTTTGCTTTTAATATCTACGGAAGATATTAACAATATCTTATTTGACCTCCACTTAATTATGTAGACGATGCTAAACTTACACGTGTTCACGCTTTTTCTATGTGCGAATATTTTTCTATTACTATCCGTCCTTACACTTTTAATGTGTATTTTTGTTTTCGCATCTATCCCACGGGAACCTTCATTTTCCGAAACAATAGTAGCCTATAATATCACTTGTCGAAGCATTCAATATAAAGCCGATTACTCACTAGCTCGCCATGTATGTAATCCAAAAACACAGTGTGTACGTTCGTTGTGTGGTTCGCAAACCTGCTGCGAGCAGTACGCGTGCGGGTCACAGCGAGGCGACGATTTCAACGTACTCATTCTGTACCCGAAACTGTAACACGCGTACACATTAGAACCTCGTGACTGTAACATGCAAGTTACAGTTACAGCTCGTTATTGCGTACCCGGCTTATCTATATCAAAACATAATGTCGAAGTTCGTGAATGAATAATAAACCATCTAACACATCTTCACCGGAATAATATTAATATGATACTATTAGATTGTTAGCAGCCCTACATTACACTAGTCGTAACTCGTAAGTTGAGGCAATAACATTGAAAGGCGGACAATATTTACACAGTGGCATGTATGAATGCGTTCACCTCATCCCCGTTAGATCTCGCGTGGGTTGGCACTCGGCCCGCCAACTTACACTGTGCACATATCCTCGATAACACCAGGGTTGTCACACTACACATTTGTGACATTTCAAATATTGCTGCATTGATTCAATGAATTTTAATAAAAATTCTTAGCCTAGGCATGAGTTTATTTCATTAAACTATGTCACCCTACTGCTGGACTAAGGTCTCTGCTCCTTCCTTCAAAATTTCCGATACAAAGCAATATCAAACTTAATGTAAAAAATTAAATCTGATACAAATATTTACATATTTTGAATTAAATCTCCCTTTCAGATTCATTTCAAAAGTTGTCAGCCTAAAAGTGCTACAAATCGCACCAATTCCCACCGCCTAACTTTGTATGAGTCTATCTTCAGTTACCATCACTTGAGCCTCTTACTCCTGTATTGGCCCTGTGCCTTAAAAAGTAAATCTTGCTAGCATTATTTCTCAACACTTCGATCTAGTATAGCACACTGAATAGATTGTGTTTCCCGCATTGTCCTGTGGCTACATCTCTACCAACCCTGCTAATACTAGAGCACTATCGGACGCGATGAGACGTGATGCTGCGACCCACATTTGATTAAATGTTTCATCTGGCGCTCGCTACAGGGAAAGTTCCCGACGCATCGCGACTATCAACTCGATCTCAAAACGGAATTCTTGTGTATTTACAGTGGACGCTAAAATAGTTGCGTATTTTTAGCGTTCATTGAACCTCGCCGATATGTCTTTTGGAATTTTATACCAGGAAAGTGGGATACGTTGGAAAATTTGCAATGGATGTGTGGCGGTAATTTTGTCGTCGGCTACATGACGCCCACTGCTGAATATACATCTCCGTAAAGGTTTACAGAGTGAGCTGTTCAAAGTGGCCTGCACCCAGCTGTACAATTACCTATCATATACATTTCAGCAACCATACATACTGTACTGTCTAATAACCAGAAACGTGTTTTCTGATGTAGGCTATCATTCAATCATTTATTACACCTACAACTTCCTTTTGAAAAATTTTGATACCTATTCCACTGCCTCTAGGGTCGAATAAATGCGAATTCTTAATTAAAGTCCATAAAATCTAATCTAGGTGGGTACAAGTAAGTCGATGTACTCAAAATGTTCCAGTGATGCTACTGCGAACACGCAAATCCCTGGGGGATTCTTTTTCATTCCATACAGTTCCACGGGCAAGGCTACTACAGTTGGTTTTACATTGCGTATTTGGTACTATTTGAGATGTCTAGGACATAGCTACTGGTGTGAAATTTATATTCACTTTTCTACCAACGAGGAAGCCACTCATTTGATGAGAGTTCATCTCCGCCGCCCATAAACAGAAAATGAGACCTGGGTCCGATTGGTTGTTGCCTGCCTTTGGAAATGACTGGTCGGAAAATGGAAGAAGGTAAATTAAGGGTTGTCAGAGATATTTGCATTCACACAAACTAAACTTAACGCTATAGTGAAACTGTTAATGTCAATTTTCTGTTAGAAGAATAGAGGATCCAACATATTAAAATGCATTTCAAAGCACGGCGTGATTAAGAAAAATGCCATTAATCGCTTGCTGTTTTGGGCTCAAAGCTATGCTGTTGGAGCTCAGTAGACTTACTTGAATACCCTGTACCAATAGCTACGATTCTTTTACTCAAAACAATACTAAGCAAACCAATAAAATTCAAATGATGTAAAAAAAAACATGTTTTGCATTAATGCTTCAAGTATTTGTAATGAGGGTTTTTTTAATTAAGCTGTTTATTAAATTTTATGGCTCTATGCATTGAATAAATTAACCCGCAGTCCTGCATAAATGTAATGTTAAAGGAAGATATAAATTAATTAAATAGCTAAAGGTAATAATAATCTTGTGCATATTCACTAGCATTTGAAATGCGGACATTTTCTATTTGTAATGTTGTTAATTAATTATGATTCAATTTTAATTTTAACAAGTAAAAAGTATTTAAAATGTGCTGGTACACTAAAAGCTTGTAAATGACTTTGAAATTCCGCACACTAGTGTTGACTTTCTTGTTATTAAATCCATTGATCATCATGGTGGATTAAGATATGAGTCCATTCATAAATAATTGATGTTTGGGGATATTTTATATACTGGCGGTAAGAAATCATTTGGGCCCTTGCCTAGTGAAAAATATCTACAACAATACCATATTTTATGTACTTATACATACTAGTATTGAATAATAATTAGCTTTACTCCATTATAACACTAAAGATTGTTTAATTTGTTTATGTTACTGATTATCGTCTTTTGTTGTGTATAATGTGTGTTATCTTTAAATTACATAACTGGTTTTAACCGTTTAATTGGAGCAAAAAATATTTTTATTTTGTTCATGACCTCTATTAATTTTGACAACAAACGTTTAAACCATCATAGACAACCTCCGTGGCGCAGTTGGTTAGACGCCGCCTGTGAAACGAGAGGCCGCGGGTTCGATCCCCGCACCGAAACAAATATTTGTGTGATCCACAGGTATTTGTTTCGGGTCTGGGTGTTTGTGAGACCGAAAAGTCTCTCGTAGTTCCTGATACCCACGACACAAGACTCGATCTTAGTGTGGGGTCAGGACTATGTATGTGACTGTTGGGTGTATTTATTATTATCATCCCTGTTGGCTACTTTCAAACAAAAATATATTAGAGCCTTGCATGTTGGAAAAATAATAAGGTTCGAGAGAATAAAAAACATAATCCTGCCTAGAAAGATTCTTGTATTGTGTCGTGGATAGTGACAATTACAAGGAATTTTTCGAGCCCCAACGTCTAGATACTCTAGCAATCGTCTCAGTACGAAAAACCGACACCATAGTATTAAAATCATTAAAATTGTCATAAGCTCTTAAAATATTATAATTAATGTTACAATATTATCCTTCCTGGATGTAATCAAACCAATTCTAATATATGAGTGAAGGTCACCAATGAACTCATCGCATTCTAAAACCAGTTTTATCCTGTTTGTCATGCATTTGCACACAGTTTAATTTTTAGTTATTTAATAAATTCTAGGAACAATACGTGTTTGCACAACATATTCTATTTAATTAAAGGCCGTATCTCTAAACCACGAGTCAGGAAGTTGCGTGTAGATTAATTAATTCGGGTTGCGAATTATTTTGAACATAAACATAAAACAAATTAGTGTACTATATAATAAAGCATTAATTAGGTGTGAAATTTGTTGATAGTAATAATTAATCAATTTAAGTGACCTTACTGTAACAGTATAGACTACAAGTAAGATGGATATCCATATCCGCCCAGATTGTGACAACTCATTGCCACCTCAAAAACGACGATACACAACAGTTTGGCTACCGCGTTTCAATTGATCAGTGGAGTTGCAGATACTTCTATTATCAACTCCTTACACTGCACTACCTATATCTAACCAAATTCAGGCTAGAACTTTACAGTTCAAGAGAGTGGTTGAACTACTATAATTAGTCTCCATAATATACCAATGAATTTCTGTCTCATGTTATCGACTACCAATGTTTTAATAAGAGCCGGAGCCAGGTGGATTATAAAGCTGTAGCTACAAGCCCACTCGCCCACATGTCAAGTCAAGCAGAGGAAATTCTCCTTTCACCCATTCCGGCTAGGTCACTTGCATAGCGGTGCTAAGAATGTCACCACAGCAGAATATTTTCTACCATAGCCCCGTGCATTTAAATAACATTTTGCAGTGGCGTGATCAGGCCGTTAGTTTAATGCGAGACAAGTTTGGTGAGAAAATAACTGAAGTATGCACATTAGAAATTAAGATTTGAAGCAATTAAAATGAATTCTACGTTGGTTCGTAAACACGCGCAGTGGTAAACAAATTAAGTGAATATTGTATACATTCACACGGCAAGCCCGTAAAATACATGTCTTGTCGTGGGTATCAAGGCGAACAATAGAATTTTCGGTCCTTCCCACACTCGAAACAAATATTTATTGATCGCACAAACATTCAAAACAACTCTTTGTAGCTCGTTACGCAGACATCTTTTGGTACTGCGCAAATTTATGTAGTTAAATCAAATACTCTTACAAATAAGTTTCCATCTTCATCGGTTTTCAGTCTAATGGGTTATAACAAGCTTATTATAATAACTATTTATTCCATCTTTATCTGTCAAACAACATTATTCATCAAAGTCAAATTTGTTGGTTATTGATTCCTTCTTTTAGTTTACCATTTCCTTAGACCTTTGTATTTTCTGCCCACGAAAGGGAGTAACGTAATAGCTTGATCCTTTCTCGAGTATACTTTATTGTCATCGTCAACCAAAGATTGTCTATTAGTAGGAGTAGGAGACCCTCAAGGAGGCTCTTCACAGCGATTTATTGAAATCGACCTGCTTTGTTCCATCCACTTTGTGTGTGGATTTCCGACCGTGCTTTGAAATTGACCGGTATGTTTACATTATAAAAATAAAATTCAAGATACTATTACAACAATCTGTCGGGAATAATTTAATTACACTTGCACACAGATACAATTGATATCTGTTGGCCAGATACCCATTGATAAGGTTTATCACGAGTTCGAGATCAACGACCTGTTTAATCACATCGCGCGCCCAAGGCCCCCGCAGTCGCCGCTAGAATCTATTGACGTGTTTGCGTGTGTTTCAATTGATGTATGTTAATGTTTTCATGTTTTGATGATGCCAAAGAAAATATACATAGGAATGAAATTGATAACGAAGCTTTTTATGGATGCTTATTTTTAGCTCACCTTAAAGGGCAAAGTGTACACATGTTTTGAGAAAAGGAAATTGTGTAGTTAACATTAACAATTGTAAAATTAAGATGTTGAATATGGTCAAATAAAGGGTCTAAATAACTATTTACCATTTAGACGCAACATCGATTCAACTATGTGTATAAACAAAACCCTGGGATGTGCTACATGTATGTGTATGAAGCATTCCTTAGGCGCGCTTCTCTTAAACAAGATATTATCTGCCAGGTTTGGTATTAATTTGAAGAATTTTTTTTATCCCAACTGGCATTACTTCAGCTCAATAATATCTGAATTTCATCCAGCCATATTATATACAACTTCAAAAGCACTTGTGTTCATTGAAATGAAAACCTTGCTTACTAACGAATATCGACCCCAAACATCTAGTGCTCAATTGAAATGTATAAACAGTATACATCTTAGGTCCGTACCGCACCTACGCCTGTTTAGAGTAATGGGGAGGTCGAGAGGCAGTGGGAGGGAGGGGTGATGACAATAAAGCGAGTCCGAGTGCGTCACGAGACTAGCCTGATGTGGGGCGAGTGCAATTTGCCGTATGTGTTTGTTGAACTCTGAACTATTATTGAGCTGTGTGCCTAGTTACTAGCTGCCAGTTGACACGGGACAAATAGTCACTTCGTATTTAGAGGACATCGAGTACAGACGATTGAAGATCTAATGTTAAAGCTCAATAGAATTAGGGAATAATGATTGAAAGATATTCCAATATTGATGATGAAACAATAGATGAAATTTGTCTTTTGGGATTATGCCATGGGTTTACGTTCAATCAATATAATGATGATATTAACAGTAAAGAGCATAATATACGCACAATTACGCAAACGTTGTCGGACTTCCACCTAGGAGATTGATAGATAACCTAAGAAAGGTCAAATAAGGTCGCAAGAGCAGACCTCTTCCAACAGATCGCTGTAGATATCTTTAAAGGAGGCTAATGCTTTATAGCTGACCTCTTGTCCCCAGTCACCAGTGGTCAATCGTAATATCAATCGCATCCACCTTATTGTAATAAGATCTGGCGAAACTCTAAAAACCTTAGCTATCTGTTGGTATTACTGAGGGAGTTTTCATTTGGTTCCTTTTTCACAGTTCGACGCGTTTCGAAGCAGTAGTAGTAAATTTTATTAAAGAATTTTGCCATTGCTTTGAAATCTTTAACTGTCTGCAGTTAGAAATATAATCCCGCCCTTGTTCGTTCCACTACGGGGTACAGACTTTCACCACGAGAATCTCGAGAATTTCGAGAATCCGATTAAGAAGGGGTGGGCTATAACCTATAAGTCCTCCAGTTTGACCTAGTGCGGGTTGGCAACATACCAACCAATCAGAAGTAACAAGTAGCAGTATCGAACACGAGGTTCGGATCAAGTGAATGAATGCACAATAGGTGTCATAATAGTATGGTTATGTGCAGTTCCTTTGTCCGTCGATGCGTGTAGACTGTACAGTTTACATAAGCAATCAGCTGTTTGTGCTGCCCGGCTTATCAACGTTTTATTGTTTGTTACTTGTTTCTATGTAACGTGCTGTGGATTAAGTAAGATTACTGCATTTGACACATTTCGAGGGAGTTAAAATGTTGGCAGTTTGTGGTATACTTTTCGGGGATTTTGGAATGATATATAGCTGAAGAAATTCAAACAAAAGAGAACAATTTAATTTACTGTTTTCGTTTGCTGACTTTGAAATCTATTGTAAAACTCTGAAGAAAATTCAATGCAAAAAAGCTATAAGCATAAGGAAAACATATCAATAAAACTTCGAAATTCATAAATCAGTTATTATATTATTATAATATTCAAAGACATGAAATATGTTATAGCAATATATTTTTTCTTGAAATATACATAGATAATAACCTACACATAGTTAAAGCTATCAAACATTTCAAGTATTTTAAAACATCCCTCCAAGATTTTTTTAAAAATAAAAAAAATTCATCTACCACGCTCCACATTCAGTAGAATCTGACACGGTAACACAATCGCAACAGGCGGTTCGCAGTCACAACGTATCAATGGACACATTAATAATGACACCGTAATACTCGTAAAAAGGATCTCGTTAACATTTTACGAGGCGTTTTATTGCTTGAAGTCAGTATAGACAATCGTTAAAATCATTCGTCTGTTAACAGTGGCGCGGTGGCACGACCCTGGCAGGGACGTGCTATGCAAATTTTGATAGGACGGCGAAACTAATTTTAGTGTAGGACCGTGTTATAACTGAAGCTATGTTTTGTGAAAGATTGAAAACAATATCTCGGGTCCCATTTCCAGGACGAGAAATGGAAAAAGTAGCAAATGAATGTAGTTGTATTGTTGATCGTAGCTGTAGTCATAGGAACAGATCCTCACCTGGTTCACTATTAGTGAGTATAGGCTGAAATTAATGATGAGTTTTGTTGGCGAAATTCACCGCTCCCATACAATACTTTAGGCAAAGTAAAGCCATCATTGGCCTTTAACAACAGCGGATAGAAGTAAGGATAAGCTGAGACAAATTGTACCGATTATTTGATATATGAAAAAGTTTTGAGTTGAAAGGGACACAACATCCAAACTTTCAAAATTAATGTCGAGTTTTTGGGAGACAGTTATACCTTGGTTCAACAGTAAAGTGTGACTTATTTTTCACTTCTGGTTCCCACAACAGTTCTCTATTTCTTATCAAAAATCTACACTCCGATTAGCCGGTATGTGTACATCCCTAGTACATTAGTTTTCAGCACACGTAACGATGCGTATAACACCGAGCACCGAGTGAAACAATATGCAAATAATTACGGCTCTTATCAAGATGTGTGTGACTTGATTTTTGTTCATAATTCTAATGTTTCCTTGTAATTGTGACTGTTACTGCTTTCAAGGACGTTGCTTTATGTATAAATTCAACCTTGCCTCTAATGAATTTATAGACTACAGCTTTGAAGCTGACAGCTTAATAAAGATTTGTCTTCACTGATATAATCAAAAAACGAAATGTCATAGCTTTTACGAATTTTTGGTAGTATTAGGGTATCAAAAAATCCTCTTAGTTTCCGAAACAGAAGATGCCAAACATTGCGAAGTCTAGATTTTGATATTTTATTTAGTCTTGAGCGTGGGAAGTGTAGACACGTGCAAATTTTAAAACTATCGTTTTTTTAAATTATTAGTATTCCGATTCATGTGTGACATTTATAAAACTACAGGTTGCGCTGGTAGAAGATCTATATTCGTAAATTAGATAAGATCTTCACTGCCCGGCTAGCTCAGTCGGTAGAGCATGAGACTCTTAATCTCAGGGTCGTGGGTTCGAGCCCCACGTTGGGCGACACTCTTTTTGTACAATTTCATTTATTTCGTTATATTTCTACTCTCATTTCTTAATTTCTAACAAAACAATGAATACTTTATAAATGTTGTTTATCTGTTAGTTAAAGTTCATAATATAACTTATAAGAAGATACAATCTTAATTACCGAGTTGTGGTTTCTGTATTAATAAAACATCATTTTACTTAAATATTCAGTGAACATTTTTGCTCGGTTAATATTTTATTAGTCGAAAACAGAGCTATTCAATTAAATTTAATTCTCTCTTCGATTCTGCTTCTGAAAAATTTATAACTTTGCTTTGTCAGAGATTGAAGTTCATCATTTATTTAATTATTTTCACGAAATGGTGACGTCAAACCAGCACGTGAGCCGACTATACAATCACGAACAATATATTTCGTATGATATAATTTAGTATGTATTATAAATTGTTATTAGTAAAAAAATAACTTTTCATATTTGTGCAACGACAGAACCTTCATTCGTACCTGTATTTTTTTTTCTAAAAACCTGTCTATTTTATTACAAAAACCTTCTCCAGGCATTATAGCCGGTCTAAAGAGTCCAAACATCAAATAGATAATCATAATTAATTCAAATGTCAGACAAGGCTGTACGGATTCGGTTCCTATGCCTAATACGAATCAATAAAGAGATCACGCGCCATGTCGGTTGTCATTCGGCGCGCGGGCCACTGGCCAGGAGGGCGCGGGGAGCGGAGCGCTATCGGTCACTCGTAGATAAATTAATACACTTTTAATAGCGCATTGTTATCGGCCTGTGTAATGCCGGTGTAACGACCAACTAATCGCATAATAATCGCCTCGGGTTAACGATGGGCTACACCTGTGCACTGCGCCTCGAAACATTCTCAGTGATATTGTGGCGGACGGGGCTTTTAGTCTAAGTTGAGGTTAGCTATATTACTTAGGTAAATTTGCAACTGATACTATTAGGACTTAAGACTTTTCAGAAATTTGCATAGTTACACATTTGCATCACCACAGTCTTCAACAAACCCTGGTAAAAATCCTTTAATCCCTAAATTAAATAATCCAAACACCGTATAGAGATTTGTCGCCAAGCTGAAATGTCGCGAGCAACAACAATAAGCTCGCAGATTTTGTCGCCGACACTGGGCGGTGAAATGTGGGCGCAGACAGATTAGCGTTCGTGTTGCGCAACACGGTACACGTGGATTGATAAGCTTACTGCTAGTGCTACTTTATCGAAGTTGTGTTAACCCCCCCATTTCTTGGAGACGAACGTGAGCCCAGTTGGTTCATATCTTATTTTGTGGCTTTTAGGGGAGGTATTCCGTACTATACTTTCTTTTTACGTATAGGTATTTGTGGTTTTAACATTATGACTGCATACCGTGCCAAGTGCATGCAATAATCTCTATGGTATTGGGAAATTTGGGTGATATAATATCTCCATTATTTTTGACGCAACTTTCTGGTGACGTTCATCGTCTTCAAGAATTCTAACCAAGTATACAATAACTAAGTAAGACATCTTCATCGCCATTTACTATAAAACATGTAGCAATAAATTACTCCGGAAACACAATTAGTAGTAGTAAATATGCAACTCATTCAAGAGCTAATTTTCAGCGTAAATACGACCGCGCATCTATTCCGCGCAGCGCGGCGCCTTCGCCGCGACTGACACGCGGGCAGCGCGTGGTCCATAATATCAATTTGATTACAAACAACGCAGTTAGTTTTTTTATTTTGGTGCCACAGGTCTTTTGTGCTTGTTCCTTTTTCTCAACTTTTTTTATTCTAAAAAGGTTTTTATCTGAACGAATTTACGTTTTGGGGTTTTACGTTGCTCATGACGCAAAAAGCGTTCCATAAGTCGGGTTGTTTATTCGCTTTTTATGAGTTTATAAATAGAACGATTTAATTAAGAAGGTTGCATTCTTTCTATAAGTATCGCGTAAGAGACGATGTTAAGAAAAATTACACAATTTGATTGTAATCGAGTTTCTCGATCAATTTACTGCTATTATGGGACCTCAGAACACTGCCATAACTTCAAATTCACGTTGTACAGTGTATACCGCATAATAGTATTATTTTCGTATTCAATTATTTTGTTTATGGACAAAATAAAGGAAAACAATATAGAGGAAAATAAACAAATATGTTTTGATATTATTTACAAATATAACGCAATTTATTTCGGTCCTACCAATAAACCTAAATACGAGCCAGACAAAACAGACATTCGCAAATTTGTCTTTTATTACGTACTCAAGATTTGTGACACAAATAACAACCGGTTTTGCCGCTAGATTATAAGTGGTATCTTTATATTATTAATATATCATCAGTTTGGTTCTAGGAATCATTTAGTTTTACTCGTTTTCTAGTCCACCAGATAAACTTGTAGATGGTCAAAAGGTTGTTAACTCATAGTTTCCTCACGGCCTTCAACTAGACTATAGAAACACTCATGTGGGTGGAATATCTTCCTCATCAAGAACCAAAATATAGAGATTACCTGCGTGGTATTTAAATAAGAACAACATGTGTTGTAATTTGTACTTTAATAGCCGATGTTACAAAAAGTAATAGGAGGGCTGAAAGCCCAATGAGCCTAGCCTACCTACTGTATTCTGGTGCCAAGAATTTTTCGTATGTCTTCGTTCTTCTTACGTACTCCATCCTTAATGCCAGACAAAATAATTTTTCTGCAGATTTTCTAAATGGTCACGACTAGCGAAGACAAAATCACCACCAGGCGAGTCGCAATTTCTAATGCAGTTTCTTACTACCTGGCATTATGTCAACCTCTACCAGAATTCGCGTTTTCGCTCAACCTCCTACGCTTCCATTTTTATCACCCTCAACTGTAACTACAATAGCACCCATATCTCCCATAAAAACATCTACTTTCCCAAATGCAATAAAAATAATCGATCAGTGAAGCGAATCAATCGTCCGGTAGCAAGACAGGCCGAGTTTGTCCACGATTAAAGATAACAAAAGGTAAACAAACGATTTGTGACATTATCCGCTGGGGCCGCGCGGCGTGTAAACATTATTAGCTGTAACTAGGTCACGGAGATACCAAGGCCCGACTCGAGAGTCGAGCCACGGGCCACGGAACGACACGAGAAACGATCGCACCGGTGGTATTGTCTCCGTCGGTCGTCGGGACGATGTCTGGGGTTAAATTGATTAGTTACTGTATAAATTGGAATGAAAATAGTTAACCATGTGGTCCTGACCTTCAGTCGCCATGCTACCGTCTGGAATTGGGTTGATCCTATTTCTTGAAAAATTAGCCATGCGCATTTTATTTATGTGAATTGGTCCGCTATAAAGTCAAATAGAAACCTTGAGTTAAACTAGCCACAGGGGAGGTATTTATTTTAGTTTTTGTAAAATTCATTTGTCATTCGATTTCTCATACAATGCCGCAAATCAGTTTTTAATTACGAATAAGTACGGCATTTGGAAATTTTTGTACCGTGTCCTAACGAACATTTTACTCATCACACGCCTAATACCCTTTTCCGAAGTCCAAGCATTGTGGATGTTCCTGGGCGGCAGTGATCAGTTACCACCAGGTGACCTGTTCGCTCGTTTGCCGGAAGCATGGTTCAAAAGACATGACTCGGTAATTTCGTGATAGAACGCACTTGCGTGTTTTTATAATAAGAATTTTATTAGTGAGAGGTGTCGGGAGAAAGTCTTGTTATAATTAAGGTTCGACAGTAATCCAAAACGCCAAGTTCCGAGTGGTTATGTAAATATTCGAGCTCGATCTTTAAGGTTCTCGATCGTGAGCCCTTAAATTCCGATGCTTTTCTTTATGAAAATAAACGATTTTTTTAAGTCTACTTCCATGATTGAAAAGTGAATGGCAATCAATTACGAATGTTCAGGTAACCACGAAGTATCAAAAGTATATACTCGTAAGTAGATCCTCCAGAATCAGTCCCGCAATTTGCGCCAACCAAACCAATCTATTTTTAATGTCTTTGTTATGTTCTCAAAATATTTGGTAACAAAGATCTGAAAACGAAATTCCTGTTTCTATTACCACATAAAACTGAATGTCGGCGTGCCTATAAAGTAGACAATGTCTTATTTTTTCTACGTGTAATTATTTTTCTATAGGCGTTTGATCATGAATGGCATGGTAAAATGCTATCTATGGAAGGTGTGCAAATAAACCCGTGTAACTTTGAAATCGAGATCAAATTTAGCGAACATATTATAAAAATTGTGATCGATTAATTGATATTATTAAAAATGCTAAGATAACGGCTGGGTCTCTGTTTCAAGACTGAACGGGAAACCGGTCATAATGAAATTTAATAAAAAAAGGTAAAATGAGACCCGAAAACGTATACAAGGTAGACGTTGACGAAGTTTCAAGTCAAATTAACTTCAAAAATGATGTTAATGCACGTAGAGTGGAGAAATTCTGACGCCGCCGGACAGAATAATTAATCGCGGGATCGTTACATGCATTTTATTTATTAAGGAGATTACAAAGCGTTTTTATTTTATGTAATGGTCTCGGTCTTCCAGCTCATTATTACTGACATTATTGCTGCTTACCGTAACTTTATAATTGATTAAATGGCAGTACCAAGAATCTAAAGCATTGACGCGTCATCTAAGTTCTAGTAACAGTCCATAGTACACATAATCCGTACCTACGGAGGTATCCGTTACGTGAGGTATCCTTACAATTTGTATATTTATTTTCCTTATTGATAAACGTGCGCTATAATGCTTTGATAAAACAAAAGTAGCACTCTATATCGATGATGTACATTGTGTTTAGATAGCTTGTGTACTTCACGATGTACTGGCAACACCTGAGTGGTTTTATTTCTATGCTACAGTTACAGGAATAGTAAATATTAGGATGGTTTGGCAAATGTGCTTGGCTATGGTTTTGTCCAGCTGTTGGTGCAAAATAATTATGGTATAATAAGAAGTACATTGGATAACTTTAAGTAGAATAGCGGCTCTGGCTATGATAACGGAAGATAGAAAGAATCAATTTTGTCAATAAAAGGATCAGGAAATCGCTTCCAACAGATTGCTTTGGAAATCTTAGGAAGAGGAGTAGATTTTCTATTTTTCAGCAGTAGCTCTTAGCAGTAGTTCTTCCAACAGTAGGTTTTTTAAGGTTGAAATGACAATAATGACAGAATAGTTCCTCGGGAAAAACGAATATGTAAAAATAATTCTTCATTGTTCTTTTTTCACGTGTGTCGCTACTGGGATAGGGTGATAACAGAGAAACGATTCAGAACATTCGGACCTCGACTTAACCTCAATTTAAGTTCTCCTACAATGTCAACGGCCTTTGCATAACTTCCCGGTTGTGATTACATCTACTACATTACTATTTCTTGGAATTGTGTTGTTATTAACTATTATCAGACGTTTACTGAATGGGATTTCCCATCGGCGTAATCTCAAAACACTGAAAAACAATTTCTATATTCCTAATTTCAACAATTCCTTTCAAATTACAAGCCTATATTCAATTAACATAGTTATGTCTCTAACACTCTGCTATCATATTAAAATAATTTTTATTTTTCAAGCAATTAATGAAGCCATTCTTGAAAACGAATGATAACAAAAACAACATTACTTATTCCGAATCCTGTATGTTATTGTATATGTAACACATATATTATGTAACAAAATTATTCGTGAAAAACATCAAATATTTTGTCACTTCTGGTGATAAAAAAGTAAATATATACCGATTGTTTGCGTTTATGAAACAGCCGCAGCTTGGCCTGTAACCTCAAATTGTTTTGAGATTTTCATAAATAATTGCGTTCCAATCTTCTCCACTGGTATTATAATGTATAAAGATTTTTTGCCTGTCTTTCATATTTCTATTTTCGAGTCGCCATCAGGGTCGCCATCTTAGCTATCGTACCACTAGCAAGACACTTGCATTAGCTGTGGTTAGCAATTACCATCGGGGGACCTCTAAAACACGTTATAAAAACAAAATCATGAACTCAAATTCGTACAGAATAAATATCCAGCACTTGGTAACAGTCAACAATATTCCTAACGCCTTCGTGTGATGAGGATCAATTAATTTATTTGGGACAGTAGGAAATGACAATGTAACTATAGTTCAATAGAGACAATTAGGCAATGAGACAATGATTAACATAATTGTAAATATAACTATCAATAAAATAGTTGATGTACTGTTCAAATCCCTTACCTTTCTTGTGCGAATCAGGAATCTAAGCGTTTTAGATATTCGTACTTTCACTGTACAGCCATCCACGTTATTGAAATATTTTTTAATAATAGGCAAAGGCAATGGCACCCCTTTGTGCGGAATTTTATAATCAGATATCACCGCTTATTAACTCATATAATCCTATTTCGAAAAGATATACAAATTTTGAAAAGTCGGATATAGTTTTTGTATTGCGATCAATCTAAATTCTAGGAAATAAAGACATCACGAGTACATGAACAGTAAAGCCTCAAGATTCTTTATCAGTATACTTAGTTTCAATTGCTGACATACCTGTCTAGCATTGTTGTTATTAAATAATGATTATAATCTTACTTAATAATAACTGCCTCGGTGGCGCAGGTGTACTACGGTATGATTAAAACGCTGAAGTCTTGGGTTCGAATCCCGGGTTAGGCAAAGTGATATTTTTGATATAAATTGAGTTTTCTATTCAGTATCAGCCCAGAGTCAGGAATTTTTGACCCATATGGCGATAGGCTCGCTCCCTATCACATCGTGGGACGGAACACAAGGCGAATAGTGGGTGTCGTAGTAGCACCTCTGCCTTCCCCGCTGGGAAATAGGCGTGAGTTTATGTATGTAACTCATTATTAAACTCATTGTCTTTTGTAAAGGCAGCATCGCATCTAATATTGTTATTAATTAGTCACTGGCTTCTGCCCGCAAACTTCGTCCGCGTGATTATCTTTACTTGAAATTAACTTTATTTGGAATTTCCCATCCCGTCCCGTCCCGTTATATCCCGCCTGTCCCCACTCATTCTCACTCAAGGCATGTAATCCAGTACTATCCCTTTGAGTAAAAAAGTAACAAATATATCGAAATTTTTTCCTCATCCCACGGGAACACTAATTTTTTCTGGATAAAAGTGTTAATCCAGGGTGTCAGCTACCTCTATTCCAAATTTCATCGAAATCCGTTAAGCCGTGTCTGAGTTCATCGCGCACAACCGCACAGACAAACAGACAAACCGACAATCAGACAAAAATTCTAAAAATCATTGTTTTGAGTTCTATTACGTTAATACAGACCCCCAAATATTAGTTTTTCTCATTCATCTTCCATGTAAAGACATCGATCGGTTACAAATTTATTATATGTGTAGATAAGTGCATGAGTCCTGTTCGCCTAGGCAGACTCCAAATATATCAATCGCTTTTACAATTATGTAAAATCTAGTTTTAGATGTGCTTCTCTACCTTTCCTCCGCATCCAAAAATCCAGGAAAGTTTCCAATATTTGTATTAATTTCGTATCAAATGAAACTTATAGAGCGTCAACAAAGAGACGTTGTTTATCAGCCGGTCGGTCAGTAACCGAACCCTTATTAATATCGCCTCGATAATTTCACTGCGTACATTATGCGCCCTTTATTGTTGTGATTTAATTAATTAAGTAATTATGTATCGATGTCCGTAACTTCAGCGGTCAAAGTCTTAGAATAGCGTGAAGTACTTACTTGATGACATAGCTATAATGTAAGAATGCTCCCATAAGGATTTTGACATGTTTTTTCCATTTTGAAGTAGATCGGGTTTTTTTTATTGCGGTGAATGGCGATACGAACATGCCGTTCGCCTGATGGTAAGCGATACGACCGCTCATGGACAGTAGCATAACCAAACAACACCATGAATAACATTGCTTGGCATTCCACTGCGCTCGCTATCCTGAGAGAAAATGTTAAGTCTCATTATGGCCCGTAGTAGCTCTAGTTTTAAATGACTTTGCTGTTAGGTTGCTTTTGATTGATAAATGAGGTTGCAGGAGGCCTAGTGCCTCTTTTCTCTTCCCATCTGGTTTCTTCTTCTATTCAGAGAGATGAGCAACGTAACTATGTATATCAGATGCGCCGTTTGCTATTTGCCGCACTTATACAATAACAATTCTAGCTACAGCGTATAATATTGCATTTGCTATTACATTGAATAATAACTAAGTGGTTACTACTCCAGCTTTTTGACGTTTGAGTCACTAACCCGCAATGTATGCTAAAATTTTGATTACAATAATGTCGAGGCTCTGCGCCTATACAAATCGATTCTGTTTCACAAACTATTACATAATCCCCATGTAAATGTCTCGAGCTCCGACATGATACGACCAGAATATGTCACATTAAGTACATTAGATCCCAATACTCATCTATAATGCATTAGCGCTAACAAATGCACATATTTTATTGTATATTTTAATACATTTATAGGTTAGTTTGTGTGTATGTTGTGGTTCTGTTTACAATTGTATTCTTCATATTGTATTATATTTAAAAATTAGTGAAAAATAATATTTTAAACTGTTTTATTGAAAAAACAAATAATCATGATGCAGATAAAGTACTAAAAGCTAAGAAATATTTCGGAAGGTCCTAGGTAGCAATCATCACACCACTCTCCTCATTAATCTACGGCATTGATCAGACGAAAAATGAATACAGTCGGTGGGCGTTTAGACCTGGGTAAATACACACTACGATCAATCTGTTAACAGGAAGGGGGTAAAATTTCTATTACTAACTTTGACCCGAAGAAACAAACAATAAATAAACAGGGCAAGCTAAACAAAACCGTTTCAAAAATACGTAATATAAACCTAGTTGAGGTGGGTACAAGATTTATAAATCAAATTATTTATGCCACATAAATTAACTAAGTACCTCTAAATCATATCTCCGTAAATAAAAATTCAGTAATTTAAAACACGGACAAGTCTACAATGCTATTACATAAGAACAGACCCACTAGTAACTAAAAAACAAGCGGATTCGTGTCAAGAAACTAGAGCTGTGAAAGTCACGTGGATCGCCATGCCGCTATCAGTGTTTGATATTGGTGTGTGTTTTTAAATCACACGCTTCCAGTATGACCTACTGTTATCAAAATCAGTTGGTTGTTTATCCGGCTTAGGCCGACGATGATAAATACTTTATGTCACTGTATTTCCTCAATCATCAGTCAATGTACCTTTATTTTAAAGATAGATCGGGTTGGATTAGTGGAGTAAGGTTGTTAATTTAAGAATAATGAATTATAAATCGACACGCTGTAGATAAGAAGTCGGCTTTGATATGAAAAACTTCTGATTCGGTCCCCATATCGAAATAAATATTTTTCTGATCATTTTGAAATCCATGCCGATGAGATCCATTTAGGAAAATTTAAGCCGACGACACGAACTAGATCACAATTTTCCAGATACCAAACATTTCACTCACATATTGAGTGTAACGTCACTGGAAAACAAAAAAGCAGCCCACGCACTACCAGCTTTAGGTAAATCGCTGCCACAAAATAAAGAAAATGATTGACATTCAGGTGGGTGGGGTTTCGTCAATGCGACGGCGATGGGCGACCGATAGCCGGGGTCGCGGAGTCGCCCGGCTAACGAACCCTGGCTGCGCCCTGTATCTGTCAATTAAGCTTGACGCACACTGCACTGTGAACTGATAACATACTACGTAGTACACAGTACACACGTACTTCCTGTTACCACAGGCCTCCTTTCACATCCAGGAACAGGTTTGGCCAGTTCCGCGGTGGTGGTGATTTTTTACCGTCAATTGTTAGGTTGCTTCGGTAAGATGGGTGAATGATGATGTATGAAGTAAGTTATATCCCAGAATTCATAGTACATTAACTCAAAAAAAGAAAACTAAAATATTTTACGTGGTCCTAATGCAAAATACTGTATCAGCCAATATACGTCCCACTGCAGGGCACGGGCCTGCTCTAAACTCGAGAGAATCGATTGCGAGTGGTTAGGCAAAATGCTCTTTCTTAATTATCGTTGTATTTTCCAAACTTTTTTCGGCTCTCCACACAGGCTATATAGCTAGACATATGTAAGAGCTACACTATACTATATAGCCCTAGCATACATATGTACACATGTCTGGGCGTCGGCCTGCGATCTCCCTTGCTCTATCTACATGTTCGTTGTAAATTAATGCGCCTAATGGGCTGTCACTCGTGTTGGTCCGAGCTGTTTGCATTCCTTAAGACGAAAACGAAATTAGCCAAATTTTGCATGGATATTCATTTAATAGCTCAATGATTGTATTACATTTTAGAAACATGGTAACTATTTTTACGATTTCCAAGATTTCAATGTTGTATTTTTTTAATTTTCTGATTGAATTTACTTCCAGCTCATATCTAGTATCTGTTCGAAAAGGCAAGGCTTTTAGAACCCACATTTCTTTAAACAAACCCCTTATGATTTTATAACTGTCAGATTATTTCGTTATGCTTACCAAATCTTAGAAATAAACATTGCGGGGAAAGTGTTTTGTGTGTGTTGTTTTAAATCGACTGAAATACACTGAACCTCAAAATATATTCAACTCTGTTGTGGTCCTAAAACCTCTCTAGAAGATTGGTCGAGCGAGCTAATGTAGTAACCCATGTAACAATCCCAGTTTCTACGGCTTGACACCAATCTTCCTAGTTACTCCTGTATATGTAACTGTCCCAGTAGAAATTAGTGAATGATCGTATCAAATATTTATAACACAAACAGTCCTGTTAGGATGAGATTAATCACTGACGTCATCCAGTTAGACATATATAAAACATTTCAATATATAAGCTTTGCCTTATTTCGGCGCAAACCTATTATTTCGGTTGCAGTCACGGCTATCGGGGACGATACGAGTATTGTCAATGTTTACGTAAGCCTTTGAATTAAATCTGTTATTGCTTTTTCGTAATAGTACGTCATGTTTCGAATAGTGTTAGAATAAATTTGATTTGTAAAAGGAACTTGTATCGGGAATTTGTGATTCGTTTATAACTGTTTCGATTACTGTGATTCTGTGAGAGATTCAGTCTGCCTGTTTATGTATGCCCCCCTTACTATAACTATGTCTTTGGTCTACTGTAGTCCTTACTATAGCTCTTTAAACCTAAAATAAAGGACCAATTGATCAGGACAGTGGTAACAGATAGTCGTTATTGCTAGATTATTTTGGCTGTTTATGGCATGGTATATTTTAACTTTATTTTGAAGTATACGTTCTTACCTAGTCTATTCTTATCAATTCTACTCTTAACAATACAAAGCCCAGTATCCAGTAGGCAGTAGCCATCCAGTCTGTCAATCACACGGCCGATGTATTTACTGAGTGTGTGTCGACGGCACAATTTACAATAATTGAGACGGTTAGGCCCGGCCGCGGGCTGTGCGATCATTTGTATCGTTCGCACCGATGGAGCGCCGATGTCTTGTTAACCTTTAACAGAGTTCATATTGGCGACTGTTGGCTGTTTTTATTGTTGTATTATAATCGAGTGGTGTGTGTGACATTGGTTTCTTCTCCTTTATTGGTTCTTATTTCTACAATGTATAATTGCAGGCTCGAATATTAGTTGTCACCGCCACCACTGAACTTCTGCAGCGTTTGGAGAATAGTATATATTTTGTAGTTGTTTTTCTGCCTACGTAGGCATCAACACCGGATTAAACCAGAACGGGGCCAGTGCTTCATTTTTCGGTCTTTAAAAAAAAAGCCAAATAGACGGACATAATTTTACGTTTGTTCTTCATTTTATTATAAATAATTAATCGATCTACCTACTATTTTTTCTCTCTCCCTTCTTTCACTAATTTCACAACCATAAAATAGTTTGCAATTTTTTTTCATTCATCATCCAATTTCTTTCACCAAATACCAACCGCTACCCTTGAAGCGCATGGACGTTTAATTTTAGCATTTTCATGTACAGGTGAGAGTGTCGCCTTAATTAATATGTTAATTGCGGGTAATTTTTGTACCTGATAATACTTTAACGACGAACGTTTGAAAATTTGTTTGTGTGATTGTCATGAATATGGTTAATGTAGTGGAACTTATGTTCGTAATCGCGCTTGTAATATCTGTTGTCACACGATTTATAACTCCACAATATATTATGTCTGGTAACTCCACTTACCAGACATATATTTCTCTCTGATATATCGTTTTTTTTGTTTATAATCGTAAATCTTTTATCTTTGCCTTTAATTACAGAGTTTGTTACCAACATGTTTTTCTGGAATCCGGGTACGACAGTTTCACGTAAAGTAATTAATCAAAATAATAATCAATTACTTAATTTACAAATAGCGATATGTAAATGCGTAGGTGAAGTAGTAAACGACATGGAAATGGAGAACGGTCTAGTTGCCGGCTAGCGCACAATGTGTGTTGGCACCGACCACGACGTGTACCTACCTACTATATATTCAAAAGGAATATAAAGCGGCGTAGAGATCGGTCGCGCTGCAAGGTCAAACTTTAAAACTATGTTATAGTTTCCTGACAAACGGGGAAATAATTTTACCTAACGTATTTGGATATGGATCTAAGAAAATAATTGTGTGGTTTTCCTTCTTCCTCAAGACCAAACGGGGATGAAGAACTTCAAGTCCAAAATGGCCACGTATTGAAACCACAGCATTAACCAGATATGTAGCAGATACATATGCCTTTGAATGTCAGCGTGATCCCCTGTAGGCGGTCCCGTGGTCACATCAAACGACCATAGAAGGATATATCTTTTTATAAGATTTGTAGATATAGTTGTACTAACTGCGATTCATTGTTGGCCAAAATAGGCAGGGAAGCAATGGCACGATAGGTAATCGGCCACCGCATCTCACGTACTTTGGCAACATAAAGGGCACAGCCAATCCCCTGTAGGTACTTATTCAGTTTAGAGAATACTCTCATAAATGTCTTGCAGTAAAGGAATGTAGTTGAAGGGTAATAATACTGACAATTATGTTGATTTAATTTTCTTGTACATTTTTAGCGCCGAAAATGTGAACCAACACACTGCCAGTCAGAGCGCCGATTACTGCCAAAGTACATGAAATTAATATAATTCCGAGTTGTAAATTTGCTAGTATCGGTGATAAATTTAGTGTTAGTAGGCGTCGCTTTGTTTATGGATGATGGCTGCCCGAGGAACGCGTCCATTTGTTATGCTGCTTATTGCTGGCCGTCAGTCGCAGTCTACGGAAGCTTTGTTTGTTGATGCTTTGTCATCTCGAATCTGGTTATTTGGCAGTCTGCGAAACCCAATTTTGTATAGAGACTCTAGATTTCTTCCACTTATTCCATTTTTATATAGATCCAAAAGTTACACACAGATACCCCAAAGCAAGTTTGAGACGTACTTAGATATCACAAACTATTTGGACCCACGCTCGAAGCAGAAAAAAACTGTCGATCACACAATTATTGGTCTTGTTACTGGTGTCAAAAACCTCGGTTTCATATCTCGCTTTTCGCCAGTTCATATACACGTCACTATACATTATAAATTCCGCGAAGTGCATAAAACTCTAATTTTATCATTATGTCATTAACATTTGCTATATTTAGGGTGTGAGTCAAGGCCCGTAACCGATTTTTTTAATAGGCTCTTTGCCGCTTTAAATATCATCAATCAGGTTTTCAAACAAGTCCCACCGCATTCGCATAGGCTAGTTAACCTACATTGATAGCAATTACCGTACTGGATGACGAAAAACGAAGGACGGCATAATTTTGTCGATTTACCTGTGGATACTTTGCCTCATGATAATGTTTATTCTAAAAATATAACTTACATTGATATTACGGCAGCTGTGCGAATTATTCGGCGCAACACAAACTAACATTGTTTACGTAATTTCCAAAAAGCATTTTGGATTATGATTCAATAAACAGCTACCTGCTTGCTACATAAATTTCCGTGCAATTGTGTTTACTGTCTGTAATAGCTCAACACAAATCGATTTTCCCTACCTGCAAATCTTTATTTATCTTATCTCTTCATTTCGATTTAATAATATTCATCATTGTGAGAATTCGCAACCTTTCAACATTTCGAAATGCGTTGTCCCAAAAAATAATTATCTTAGATCTTAACATCAAAAAAGTAATCGAACTGCCCTGCAATTTTATAAGAGGTAGAGCCCCGCTGTTGTCAGTCATGACTCAGCATGAATGGGCAGGCTATCACTGTCTCACAGGAAATCGATGTGAAGTGACAGCTGCAGTGCTGTTTAAAGACAAGTTAGACATTCCCGGAGACTCGCTGAGCTTCAATGCTCAGTGTCATTAAAATGCGTGCCACTGTTGATCCTGGCTTACAGGAGTTGCAGTGGCCGGTGTGAGGGCGGGACAGTCTCCTATAAGCTGCAGTGCTGTATTTTGTTCGGTGAGTGAGACTGCCGGATGCCCAATAGCCCTTTCCTCTTCCCATACTTTTCCCTTCTCCCTCTCCTCTCAATTTGATGGACCGGTAACACATCCATGATCCAGTGTTGTGGATTTTCATGGGGCCCAGTGATCATCAGTTATCGTCAAGTGACCTGTTTGCTCGTTTGCCGGAAAAAATCGGTTATTCATGTAATATCGTGGTATAAAATTCATTCAGCAACCAATCTCATATATGAAGAAAGGTTTGTGCCATACAGTAATACATAATTATTGATACGTGAACGATTCAAGTATGTACGAATGAGTCTAGCCGCTCGTTATCTTATCGCTCTGAGAACCGTCGAGCCTACCTCTCTGTCTGCCTTGTTGAGTATGCTCGAGTCTCTAGGATGCATTTATTTATCGATATCGATAGACTCCGTGGCACACTCAGACGCCGGCTGTGAAACGAGAGGCCGTGGTGTCGATCCCTGCACCGAATCAAATGTTTGTGTGAAGCAAAAGTATTTGTGTCGGGAGTGGGAGTCGCGAGTCGAAAAAATCTCGTAGTTTCTGGTACGGGGGACACAAGACTTGAATCTTAGTGTGGGTTTAGAACTATGTGTGTGAGGTGTATGTATTACATACATATATACGTAAACTCACGCCTTTATCCCCGAAGAAGTAGGCAGAGGCGCCACCAGGACACCCACATTTCGCCTTGTATGTTCCGTCCCACGATGTGATAGGGGGCGCTATCGCCATATCGGACACAAATTCCTGACTCCGGGCTGATAATGAATAGAAAAATCTAATATCACTTTGCCCGACCCGGGACTCGAACCCGAGACCTCAGCTTTGTAACCGTACCGTTATACAACTACGCCACCGAGGCAGGCAGTGTATGTATTATTTATTTATTATACCAGAGCAATGACAACCTGTGGATCACACAAACATTTGTTTGCAACGTATTATGCACCAATATACATAGCATAAAGGTAATATGAATATCCGAGAAAGGAAACCGTATATCATTTCAGGCATTCTCAATTTTTATGACGATTCAATGTGCCGTAAATAATTTAGGACCTATGTTTTATGAGTATTCAAATTATTGTTTTATTACTTTTTTATGACTTAGGTTGTTTCAATTCGTACACATTGCAAACGCATCGCGAACAAGATGTTCGTGTGGAGATTAAAATTGATTGTGACTATTAACCTTGATCGATTACTGCAGCTGTATCACAAAAAGTATTTTTAACTTAAAAGAAATAAATGCATCAAAATCAATTATTTTTATTATCAGTATGTATAGCTATATACAATATAAGAAGCTAAGAAAAGCTTAGACAGTCAAGGATGGCAACACTCTGAAATCAAAACGAGGAGCTGTTTCCAGCGTAGTGCTACGAGTATATTATGTAACTTAAATGTTCGACTGCCTCAGTGGCGTAGTTGTATTACGGTACGGTTACAAAGCTGAGGTCTCGGGTTCGAGTCCCGGGTCGGGCAGAGTGATGTTGGATTTTTCTATTCATTATCAGTCCGGAGTCAGGAATTTGTGCCCGATATGGCGATAGGTTCACCCCCTTCAGGGATAAAGGCGTGAGTTTATGTATGTACGTAAATGTTCCCTACTACATCACAACGATAGCACGTGTATTTGCGTATTCGCGAAGGCGTATCATTTTACGAGCAAGACATGATGGGCTGTTAAACGCAGATAGTGATCTGTTACGCCGGCATCTGACTCAGCCCGTCGAATTACACCGGCTTCCTTAACAGTGTTGCGCAATACTTGTCACGTGATGTGACGAACTCTTCATTGCTCATATAACATACATATACAGTATACACGACTAGGGGTCATTCGTCGTTGTATTTACTATTGTTCTTATTTTTATAGCTTCGTTTCACTACAGGATTTCGTCTTGGTGTTTAGGGACGCAAATTCCGTATCTTCGATCATCTAGATTGGAAAAATAATGTCATCTTAAAAATGTAGTGTTTATCTGTGCTTGCAAGGAAAGCTCAGCCTTTGACGGATACTACGTATTTTTTGGACTTAGTCTTAATGGTACTTCATCAGCCTATACTCGGTTATTGCTGGACATAAATTGTAGGCATTAGGGTTCAAATATGAGCATTTCGCGGCATAAGTTATTAACGTGGTAATGATTTAACATGACAATATCACAATGAACCTTCGTTATTTCAAATTACAGGTAACTAACGTAGCCGCAATATTTATAAGCATTTGCATTTAATGTACAATATGAAATGATTGAACCGCAAATAATTTCAACACGAACTGACATGAAATCCATAATGAAATCATATTACGCTTTCGTTTAAGTTACCTATGACTTAAGTAAAATATTTTGTTAACTCATGAACCTCCAAACAGACCACAATAATAAACAATAATAAAGTTTATTTTCGTTTGTCTGCAGGCATGAAAATGACTATGTCCACGGCACCGACGATGACCGCGCGCGTTCACAGGAAAGTCATGCGGGCGCCGCATAAACGCGCGCACCCGGGCAAAACACAGTTCCCGGGGAAAATGGTACACGCGGGCAAGATGGCCCACCACCCGGGCAAACTGGCACACTTGGGCAAATTCGGCAAGTTGGCCCATTACGCGCACACGCACTCGCTGCGGCCGCCGGAGCCGTGCGAGAACAGTAACGACAGCGGCCTCGGCCCCGACGCTGTCAACAGGTAAAGCATGTGATTATACGCTTGTTACGGACCCTTTTGAGACCGCGCTGGACAGTGTTCAGCATCTGGCAGTAATATGTGCATTCCGAGAGGCCATCCATAAAATCTAGGATGTAGCCAAAGTGTTGTGAATTCAAGCTACGTAAAATATCATTAAAATTTGATAGAAACATCTTCACGAATCCTCCAAACGTTCACAAAATTATGGTCTCAAATGGGTCGAAAGGGTAATCGCACTCCAGTTCGCTTTCGCACACTATTAACTAACCAATGCACAGTATATAAAGGGGTAATAATCGCTTGTATCATTGCACGTGTTAACATAATGTGACGTCTCATAGATAACAAACCCATTAGAATGTTCCGGCAGCGGCGTTTATCCTAAATCTGATGTTTGTACAGCGACCAGTCTAGAAACGGTGGGTAATGTGTTGGCTAATATTTTAAACAAGTAATTTTATAGCAAAATACCGAATAATAAAAATAAAAATATAATTTAAAATGTATATGAGTTAATTTTTCTATCAAGTCAAGTCAATGAATTTAATAACAATTTTAAAGAGATTTCTTTTGGTTCATCATAAAGTAAATTAAATTTTTATAGTAGTTTTATTTTTATAGAAGTTTTATATTATACTTTTATACTACTAAAAGTCTGTTTCACAATGCCACGAATTTGATTGTAACGTGTTTATATTGCTGACTAAACGTTTCGTCGTTTTTTCTCTAAAACTATAAATATTTGAAATTGGTAAATTATATGACTAAAGATTTTTGACCTTATTCACAGTCAGATTTCAAAACCTATTTTAGTCATCGAATGTTTGGTTTTCTTTGCTCAAAGTTCAAACCACATTGATATCGATGGCTCAAACTAAATTCAAAAGTCATTCGAAAGGGACAAAGCATTCGATAAATAAAATATGTTTTAAATCTGACTATTAATAAGTCTGTTTTTAATATAAATAATGTTCTGAACTCATGGCCTTGTGATTAAACAACATCACTTTGATTCTAAAAACATAAATGGTCAAATTTGTTAATGGACAATTATTTGGTGAGGAAGTTAATAATTTGGCATGATGGAGCAGTTCAAATGGGAAATCGAATTAAAAGGCGTAATAAAAATAATGGTAGTACAAAATAATTACGTTGAAGTGCAAATATGGTATTATTGTTAGATTTTAGCATCTTCAGAAGGGTCTTAGTTGAGTGGTGAAAGTAAATTGCGCGGGAGTAATTTAGTTTCAAATCCATATGTGGACATGTTTAGATTCCTACCGAGTCTTGAAAATACTGATGCTTCAAATAGTAGCCATTTGACCATAACAATAGACGCTATGATGCGCCATAAATATAAATATTATGGTAGTATAAATATGTTATTAGACTGGCGTTTAATTTTGTAGTATCGATATTTCTACTAACATTTACTGGCGCGTCGTAGATGGCTGGTTAAGTCAAGCAAAGGGCGGTAAGTATGAGAAGTCTTATCAGAAGGATACATAAAAAAGAATAAAATACTTGACTAATACTTTACAAACTATAAGAAAAACAATATCCAGTATAATATATATTTTTTTAAATTTTAGTTTATTATTATATTTTAAAAAAAGCAGTAAGTTTAAAATTAGGCCCGCAAAACCAAGTACTTGGTTTGTCTGCGAGTTCTATTTTTTCTTTTTACAACATGTGTCTAATTATAATATAGTTGTTAAGAGGTACTTTACAATGTGTTTGATAGTGGATTTCTTTTTATTAATCTGAGGAACGGTCTCAGAAGGAAGACTGTTTACCAAGTACGGTATTCGCTTACGTAGTGTCATATCTCCGTAGTAGTTATGAACCCTTGGTACAACGTATTTTCCCGCCGAGGCCGCTCTGGTCGATTTATTGTGTTGCAGCGGTACCAACAGCTCCTCACAGCTATGATTATTCGTAATTAATAAAAGTTTGTGTTCTAACCTGGCTGGTAATATATTACATATTTTGAATAAGTTATAATAATTTCCTTAGCATTTATTTTTGGTTTTGTTGGTTACGAGTAATTTTAAAAATCTTATTTGTAAAGATTCTATTTTGTTAATGTATGATTTAAACGTTAATTAGTTTCCGCAAGTAAAACACCTGTAACAGTGCAAACATTGCGACCTTCACTTACGTTATTTGATATACAGCGGCCGACGTCGGGCACACGTCGCGGTTATCTCGCCTGCTCGCATCTCTGCACGCCTTATCTAGATCTTATCACTGCGCTGACGAGGCCTGCTCGTCTTACACCACTCAATAAAACACTAGTTTGTACAAGGTTACTCATAATAGTTATATTAAGCCGAAAGGAAATATGCAACACACATCACATTGAACAACTTTTACAATGGGACCAACCTTAAAATCGCGAAAAAAATGTTCCATACATTTTGCAGATTCAAACGATCATTTTTGTATAACAGCTGATATTTTCTCGATGTCATGGTTGGTTCCATAGTAAAAGTCGTTCAATAAGATGAGTATTCAGTATAGCATCCCCCTTTCAGCTTCGTATACCCTTATCACTAGCCTTGTATAGCGAAATGTACCGTGTAGCGACAATGAACCTCATTAATTAATTTGAATATACTGGGCGCCAATAGTTTTTACAGAAAAAATAATTTTCAATTTTATTCAACTGTAACGTCCACTCATAGAATGGACGGACGGCCTAATGAAGATAGGAAGTTGCTGGATACAAGCTGCTTCCAATGGAAACTGGAATAGTTTGCTTTGGAAGTCCCTGGGTTCAGCAGTAGAGTCCATGTAGCTCGTGGTTTCCTATTTTTTGTACTGGTTGAATTGTTATTGAATAAATTATTTACTTTGATATTAAATTTAAATATTTAATTTTAACAACATTAAATCAACGGTAGCCGGATTAGGAACTCATAATAAAGAATATTCTTAAACAACAACATATTACAATTTACATAAAATATGTATTATATTGTAAAGATTAAAATAGATAACCAAAATAGTTAAACGGTCGTCAGCCGGTGCGCCGCGTAAACAAGCTGTGTTTATATTTATAAACGGTTCGATACCTGTACGAGAGAAGTAAATTATGGCAATATATAATTTATACGTTTTATCATAAATAATCTAGCACGCATAGAAGTCCTGATTTCAGGAGCATAAATCCTAGGAAAAGCGTAAAGTAGGTACCAGTTAGAGCTTAAAGCTTAAACACTAATTTGCAAAACTTGCACCTAAATTTCCATAGTAGCTTTCATGCCGTTTGTCACCCTCTCATAGGTTCATAGCCCAAAAATACTTTCTAAGTGTAAACAATTAGAGCATTTAACCCCACTAAAATCCACAGAAGATAATACAATACAAAATTCCACAGTTTCTATTATCACCGGTTTAACCTCTAGTGTTTAGATAATCCGTTGTTTATATTATTGTTTTATTAACTAAATTCCTGATTAGATCACAATATATGAAAAAATATAAAGGATACTTACTATCTAATCAAGGCATTTGCGGTCATCATATATGTAGAAAAAATGCTGACAACATCTTTCTACTGACCACACTAGCGACTAGAAAAGAATATCAAATCACGTACTAGCTCATATCATGATAATCGTTAAAATATGTGGAACATATCGATTGACGTAGTACGCGTTTTGCTGAGTACACATTAGTACCGCTTGTAAACAAAACGCATTTGACGTTAGCTGGTCAAAGACCAACTCGTTACGTCACGATTCATAGGAATTGACGAGGCGAAAACGACTTATTTGCATCTACATTCATATAGTTGGATGTACTCTGTGAATGGAGCTGCAGATGAGTCAACGAAAGGTAGTTTAGAACTCTGTCTCAAAAATCAGTAAAATACTTATTGAAATGAAGACGTACTTTTTTAAAATATTCCTCCTCCTCTTTGCGTCGTGCTCCTCAATTTTGAGGGTCGTGACCTTCCTTAGGCATCGTTTTCATCCTAACGAGCTTTTTCCATCTTGTTCTGTCTACAACGGTTTGAAGGGCGCTATGGAGTGTAGAGTCAATAGTGGTGCGGATCTGGTCAGACCAACGCATATAAAATATTAGTATAATATAAATACCTAAGCAAATTTTAGCAAATCAAATATACTTTTACTGGTGGTAGGTCTCTCATATGTGAGAGGCCGCCTGGGTAGGTACCACCGCAATGTCTATTTCTCCCGCCAAACAGCAGTGTAAATGCGCTGTTGTGTTCCGGTTTGAAGGACATTGTAGCCAGAGTAACTACTGGACATATTGAGACTTAACATCTTATGTCTCAGGATGGCGAGCGCAGGGGAATTCCAAGCATTGCCTTGTAATTCATGGTGTTGTTTGGTTTCGTTACTGTCCATGAGCGGTCGTATCGCTTACCATCAGGCGAATGGCATGCTCGAATCGGTAGGCAGCGACTTTGTTGTGCTGGACCCCTGGCATTGCGAAGGTCCATGAGCGGCGGTGATCGCTTACCATCAGGCGAGCCGCATGCTCGTCTGCCTACGAAGGCAATAAAAAAAAAAAAAAAAAAAAAAAAACTTAGTAAAAGATGGCCTACATTAGTTTCATGCCGCCTATTATGTTACTATTTAAATACTACATAAAACAACCTTTAGATACATAGTTCTATTAATTCGACTGATAATTATTTCAGATTAATTTCGTCATGAGTAAAAGCCACGTTGCCTTATAATCTCCAGACATGTCGAGGCTTAATACTCAGTGTCGTATCATTGGATTTGCATCTTCATTAAAATAAATCTATTTTAATTCACGCATTTTTTATTTTCATTATATGCTTGAAATTCACGCACGTTGCTATTTTAAAATATATTTAAATATTTGCTCGCTAAAGAATCGTGTAAACACATCGGTCTAGTATGGCCAATGCGGATGCTCGAGCTTTTAGGATGGTTTCGCCAGCGTGGACCGCAATTAAATATGTTTTTAGTTTTTAGTTTTTACCACCAATGTTATTGTAGATAATTATGATAATAGTTTTATTTTATTTTTGTTATGAAATGAATGAGTGATTAAATCGGGAAATCCGTTTCATGCTGAGCGTGACGAACGTAGCATGTTTTATATGGGTTCATAACAATATTGTAAGTTGCCAAAGGCTAATAATCATAAATGGATTTGCAAAAAGTTACACGTGCATCGACAGCAGTTCAGATTTTGTATAATATACACATCTGCTCCGCACAGTTAGTCACTTCACACAAGCTGGTCAAGTTATAAATTTTCTCTCATTAAATATCGTTCGCTAATTAAATTAAATAGTGTAGTTGAAGCGAAGCACGCGCTGAGCACAGCCGCGACGCAATGCCATATGTGCAAATTTTTATTTTTGGCACTCCTCTCGCCCATACACGCGGCTCGTGCGTAAAGAGCCGATGAATGGACCGGCCGATGTGACATAACCAGCGCCGCTCCATCTCCCACATTCGCAATCTGTTTATATCTTATTCACTGCCATGTATTGTTGTGTGCATATTTGTCTATCAAATTATACAGGATCTTGTTCCAAATCACGCTTGCGACATCCGGTTTCACCGATATGTTTATGTATATATTCGCATTTTAATATGGTATTACTGGTTTTCAAGTGCAGTGAAAGTGTTTGGACATGCTTTTCTGTTTGTGGGTGATACAAAATGACTAACGAATGGACATACAATGATGTACAGATTGTCAGACACGTTGGAGGAGTGGGAACACCCGGAGTCGAAACGACAGCGCGGGGAGAGCGAGACGGCAGTAAAGATAGAGTGCGACAACGCGACAGATGCGTACGCGTTCGCGTCGCCGAGCGCGCCCGCGCATGCGCCCGCGCCGCCTGACGCGCTGCAAGCGGGCCACGCACCCGCGCCGCTGCTGCCCGTGCCTGTGTATGTCCACATTCACTTTACCAAATTGGAATAAATATCACTACATTAAACAAAATCACGGAAGTATGTTTTAATTTCCCCTACCCTTTGTATTAAGGCTGAAGAGGGTTTATCTGATAATAATCTTTGCTTAAGCATTCGCGCTTCAACAATTACTTTAAATTAACTACATAATTAATAGATATGTGTAAAAAATGTACACCAGCGGCGCAAAAAATTTACTACTAAAAGCCGACAAGAACTAATTAACTTGTTGTAAACTGCTTTTTGTAGTTTTTAATATGAAATACAATAAAATATATTTACTATAGTGAAAGAGTTTGACAAATTCTTTATCGACGTCTTATAGTTCTTAAAATATTTTCAAATAGTTTTATTCGATTATTAAATGGCCCATTACAAAGATTGTCTTTTTGTCGATTTAATCAACGTAATCATTCGTCATCGCTCATCAATCATCATAATTATATAATTCCGCACGATCATTGCACGTAATTGTCACCAATTTAACTTATTTAATCCTCGCTATCTTTTGTAATTGCTCGTGGCTTTCCTTTGTATCTTTGGAATCTTTGAAGTGTATAATTAAATAATTAATATGAGATTTGTAATGCTTTTTTAATATAGATTTTTTTACAATTCCTTAGAAATATATTCAAATTATTATCGAGAAAGATTTACTTTTGTAAAAATACAAAGGCAACAAAAATAATATAAAATGATGCAATTTCAAAGCCTTTTTAGTAATACTTATTTTATTAACTAGTCCCTTTATAAAACAAATAATGAATGTGTAGATATTCATATATTTCTACAAAACTTGTGGTAACATTACATAATATCGTGATAATATTTTACCCTATACAGAATGCTGGAACAACTCAATGTAAGCTCTAACAAGTTCATCAACCTCATCAAAACCGTATGTTTTCCACAATGTTATGTCATTCAAAAACTAAAGTATTCATTTATCTAATTACAGAATAAGAGCGGGCTGCAGTATATCTAGTCCAAACATCACAGAGTCGCCCGGCAAGAGGTTCCAAGACCCTTACAGATCTTGCGGCAAGCTGGGTAGCGGGGGGAAACTCGCCAACAAGTACCCGGGGGGCGGCAAGTTGCCCGGTGCGGGAGGCAAGCTGGGGGGCAAGCTGGCCGGCAAGTACGGCGGCAAGTTGGCGCAGGCGATGGCCAGGCGAAGGGCACTGGCTGCCATGACGCAGACAGGCGCGCCGGGACTGGCGGCGCCGTTGACGAGCAAGTCCAGGGATGGCACTGTTGAGTTGCAGATACTGTGCCAACCGGAGACGCAGCATAGAGCGAGGTGCGTTGTTCATTGTTAAGCTTAAGGTTTTTCTTTCTGACGAGTGTGTCCTCCGAAGGGTAGGCAAAGCAGCTACGAGGGCGACTGACAAATCACTGATTTTATTTTAATAACAAATTGGTCATATAAGTCTTAATTTCTGCATTCATATTTAAAGTGTAATGATTGTTATTGCAGATACCAGACTGAAGGTAGTCGAGGTGCAGTGAAAGACAACTCAGGGAATGGCTTCCCGATAGTCAAACTCATCGGCTACGACAAACCAGCCGTGTTACAGGTAGTTACATTTTAAAATTCCAGCATTAAATAATACACATCATCATGTTTTTCAGTAATACGGAAGAAAAGAGATTCATTCTTCTTAAAATTAGAACTGAACACTCAAAGGCAAGGTCTAAATGTGCGTTACTTCCACAGGTGTTTATAGGCACAGACACGGGGCGCGTGGCGCCGCACATGTTCTACCAGGCGTGCCGCGTGTCCGGCAAGAACTCCACGCCCTGCAAGGAGCGCAAGGAGGACGGCACCGTCATCATCGAGATCGACCTGGAGCCCGCCAAGAACTGGCAGGTCACGTGCGACTGCGTCGGCATACTCAAGGTCAGTCATGTATACTGACCCACACAAATGTTTTGGCAAATTGACTTGCTCCTGATGATACCATTCTAACTAGATAGCCTATTGACTGGCGATAGATTATTATCCCCAGCAATGCGATTATAATATCCAGAAATAAAACCCAGCGGGCCTAGTATTTTGATTATTACATTGACAACAATTTCAATAGAAACAATTTCAAAGGACGCCCTCCGGCCTCCATAGAACTAAATCCGACACTGTTATTAACTTATGTCCTTATCGTTTGCAGGAACGCAATGTTGACGTGGAGCACAGGTTCGGCGAAGCTCTAGGGGGCGGCGTGGGCGTGGGGGGCGTGGGCCCTGGCCACGTGTCGCGCGGCAAGAAAAAGTCCACGCGCTGCCGCATGGTGTTCCGCACCGACATCGTCAACGCTGCCGGGCATCGGGAGACGCTGCAGGTCTGCTCCACGCAGATTATATGCAGTGAGTATCCCTTACGAAACCTAAAATATCTATTAATGCTAACCAACGAACAAACTTGTATAAAAAACTATTCTGTTCGAAATTACTTGAATTTAAAAGTTACTAAAAATTTAAGAATCATGGCATTTTTTTGGTCGGAATATTTTAACTTATAAAGCTACATATTTTTGAATAAATAAATTCAATAGTTATTTAATTAAATAATTGAATTTTATAAAAAGATAATCATGTTTAAGGTTAACAAAATACATTGTGGGTGTACAAAAAAAATAAATCTTTCAAACATCAAATTTTAAACAATAAAATAAGACACAACGCATTTATGATTAAAACACTAAACTAAGCGTTATATCTCTTTTTCTCAGCCCAACCGCCCGGCGTGCCCGAAGTGTGTCGCAAGTCCCTAGTATCGTGTCCCGCCACGGGAGGATTGGAGCTGTATCTCCTGGGCAAGAACTTCCTCAAGGAGACCAAGGTGGTGTTCTGCCAGCGCCAGGACGGACGCACCACGTGGGAGGAAGAGGTGTCGCCCGACAAGGAATTTTTACAGCAGGTATGTTCTGTAATCTGTTAAATGATATTCTTTATTTATTTTTTTATGAATACTCTTTATATGTGTGTCTTTTGTTCCATAGCCATTAAATATAACAATTAAAAATGAAATAATGCAATGGATTTTTGCTATTTAATTCTGTCATTTGACTGTTGATTCTGTCTCTACTACATAACATAACCTATCAAGTACAGTCACGTCACTATACTCTCTAAAATTCACAAATGAATAACAGAAATATCCTCTACAGACGCACCTGGTTTGCTGTGTGCCGCCATACGGCTGCAGCGAGGTATCAGAGCCGGTAACGGTGCAGTTGTTCGTTCGTTCAGGCGGCAAGGCGTCCGAGCCGCACGCCTTCACGTACACGCCGCCCGCGCTCGACACCGGCCCGCTGCACTGCTCTCGACACCACTCGCAAGGTACTACTCGCACGCACACACACACACACGCACACCGCTTGGGCTATACAGATCAGACTGTAGTTTATATCGATAAATACTGGGTAATTAGCAGTTATCGTTAGATTTTATGGTTTAAATCCTTATTTTATTGTCGATATAATGGATGCAATTGTCGACAAATAATGTCGGAAATGGCGATATTTGTTTCAAATTTGTCGATAAAAAATATGGTCTGATAACGATATAATTACATCCTAAATACCATTCATGGAGTCGTCACTTAAAATCGACATCCATGAAATTGTTAAAAGCATAGATATTGTCTCAATTGTGACGATTTCTGAATCCCATTGAACATTCATTAGACTTAGAGGGCATGGAGTTGCACGTGTCTCGCTTATCCATGTATACGAATATGTACAAAATTGCTGTTGATATGTTGTACTAATCACGTTCGTCCACCTTGTGACGTCACACAACCATAGACAAAACCAACGATGATTTAAAAAGAGTCTACAATGCTGCAATGTTTATTTAATTTTAATCAACAAAAAAATATTTGAATTTGGGATTAACTATGCGTTTCTCGATTTTGTCTATGGATGAACTTGTATTATAATATCATTTCACATAATAGATAACATCATCAAATGTGAATGTATTAACATTTTATCGAATTTAGTAAATGAATGTATCAATAAATAAATGCTTGTCTGTAGTATCTATTGCTTACAGTAATTATATGCATTGTCGCCATCATTCTCATATTTATGAAATTCGATAAAAATACACCATATTAACATTATCTTTTATTTAGTATCTACAGAAATATTGTTAAACGAAGTTTGTAATCGATTTGTATCGATAATATATCACCATTGATTGCTCGACTATTGAAAATCATTGAAACACAATATGTACTATTAAAAAATAACGCACATTATTCCTTAAGAGAAGTACAAGTAGATTATATTATTTTTTCGATACTTTCATATCAAAAGTATGTAAAAAGCGAAGATGTTTAATACCAAAATATATTATATTGTAGTAATATTTGAAATACGTAAATATTACTAACTATTAACAACGGATATGGCTAGAATATAACGACATTTAAATCAACTAACATAACATTAGTTGCATAGCATGCACTCATCCGAATGTCACGCTTACGCGCTTTAAATTGAATTGTAGAGAACAAAATATTGCTTGTATGTGGTTACGGTATGGCACACGTAGCATAGTATAGGCAGTAAGATAGACATAGTTGTGTTAGAACAATGAAGATGTGACTGATGCGAACCGGCGTCTGTTTGTTTCCCTCTGTTCAAGCTAGGTCTGTCTAGGTCTGTCTAGCGAGCTGCCGAGGCCGCCGCCGCCCGCCGCGCCGCCGCCACGGTACTGACGCCGCACACACACGCACGCACACACATACGGACGCACAAACACACTCAAACATATACACGATACTTATGTACTATACATGAAAATGCCGCAATACTAATAAAATTATTTTAATTTTCGGTTTTGACATGGCCGGTTATTTTATTGACTGGTGAGAGAAAATCAACTCTCGTCGGCAGATAGTGTATACTTCATTTGAAGTTACCATTAGGTGCATTGTAGACTTTGATATCGACCTAAGACAAACATTTCAATCAAATAAGAGTATTCTAATTTTAAAATATAAATTTTAAAAATATATAAATATAGTATTTATATTTTAGCTTACTACTACTAAATTTAGTAAAAATAAGCATTTGTATTTAATACACGCCGCATATTTTTATTTGGCAATAATGTCCCATAAAAAGCATGTCCGTAATACTTTTTTTGATATGGTTCTGGTATACGCTTTATATTGTAGCTTGATACCACCTTTAGTGCAGTGCTTCTATCAAAATTATTGTCGATACTTGTATATCTTAGAGCAATCGATGTTTTTGTGGGAATTTTTTTTTTATATTTTGATTTTGTGCTACAAAGTAGTTATGAAATATTCTTCGTATGTTGATGCAAAATTGGGGGCATAAAACATGAGAGTTATAAAAATGTGGTTTCTAGTTCCTAAATGTGGTTTAATTTCGTTGATGTGTAAGATATTAAAAATAGCAATAAATCGGAAATATGTATTTGCGTAGCATTCTCGTTAGGCCAGTTTATCAGTCCTAAATAGCTTTTTGATAGATATTATATCAGCGTCGGCATATTGAAGTGCCAGAAAAAAAAACAAACATTTCTAAAAAAAAATCAATGCTGTTAAAAAAATGCAATTGGTAGCTTTGATCGTATAAAAATTGGCGGGGTTTTGAGGTTTATACATTGAACAGAGTATACTCCGCAGCGACACATGAGCACAGTTCCACACCCCCGTCCCATCACCTAGCTAGAGTACGTGCCCGACAGCATCATCTCGTCTGCCTTACCTATGCGTACCTCCATCTCACTTGTCTTACTGTACCGCTTCGAAATAACCCATCATGTACGACTGCTCTATCGAACAAATATCGACTGATATTTATCGATTATTTAGTCGATAATCAACTATGCGAAGAGAAGCATATCGTGCCTCGGATCGCACGATTACTTGTCTATGTCCTTGCCAATTGGCAGCAGCTTGAAATACGGGTGATTTGTACATTCTGACACAAGTTTTATACAACAAAAGAAAGGAATGAATGAATGAAAATATTTTAGCAATCAATGTATTCGGTGTTGTCTATTATCGTTACCAGATGGCGCTTAAATTTTATATTAACATTAGATTTACGTTAGTTCATAAGAGTTCATATAGTCGTAATACAAAAGCTTATAATGTGAGATGATTATAAAACCTGCATACAAATAGCTTTCTTATAATATCGATATAAATAAAGCTTCTCTCATGTGTACCGCCATTGATGCCACGAAACGCCGTCTCCAAAGCTATACCTTGCAGTCGGGTAGGTTTGTGTGAGAGCAGTGAGGTTATGTAGCGCGGGGTGAGTGGAGGCACGCATGGCGGCGGCAGGGCGCGTGCCGGCCGCGGCTGACGCTAGTTGTGTGCAGGTGCGGACGAGGCGCGGCCTGTGCTCATGTGGGGAGGCATGATGCCGCCGCCCGCGCTGCCCGTGCGCCGCCCCTCCATCATCGTGCCCGACCCGCACTCGCCGCTCGGACTTAAAAGCGAGGTAAGATCACTGATTCTCAACCTTATTGCGAAGTGTCTAATATCGAAAATCATTTGCGCAGCATAATTTTGTCGAATTATGAGAGATCGTATGCCGTCAACACATAATGTGGACGGTACAACATTTACTATTAGATAAAAACATTGAATTTTTATTAATCGAATGCCAATATTATTAGGGTAGTTGTTACTATGTTATATTGTTTTTTCATTTCTTATCGATTTAAAGAGTTATTACGAGTATTAATCGGCAGTCAAAGAGATTTTAAATATCAGCTGTTTTCGATATCTATAAATCTAACGGATGCTATATTAGTTTTGATAATTTACTAACAAATATCTATCATAAAAAAAAAAATACGATTATCAAGCTTTAATTAACTAAAAGACAAATTAATGAATAAAATTGTGGTATAGTGATCGATATATTTATATCGGTATGATGTAACAGCTGAAATGAATTCATTTATGATATGGAAAGCTTTTTCATATCAATAAAAATACTTTACAAGTGTTCGTGAGAAGGTCATTAATGAGGTTTCCATGGTTCGTTACAGGTGACGGACGACTCGAGCCAGCACTCGCTGGTGGACCACATGGACACGTCGTGCGGCCCCGACGGACCCGACAACAAGTCGCCGCTCTCCCAGACCATGATGGCCGACGAGCTCAGCGTCGTCGACCTCAGGCTCAAGTCGGAGACCATCACGCGCGACTCGCAGGGGCAGGTGCGTCACACTAGTCTTCTTGCTCTTCCCATATTCCTTGATAGCAGCGTCTGTATGTCAAGTTATAGGTAAGATATTTAAAGTTGAAAACGTTTAATCTATATTTTGTATTGCAACCAGGTCGGATTCGTAAGCAGCTACGACACTATGAAACTGTCTCCATCAACGCCTGCACAGGTGTCTTTCACACAACAACTGCAGGCCATACAGAACCAGGTGCAGACTGATAAAATGGTGGAGACAGTCACGGCGGCGATATTCAACTCCGAGGACAACGCCGGCCAAATATACCCACAAATCATGGACCCCATGAGACAACTCATCTCGGCCAAGAGCAACATGGACCCGTTGGAGACTGACATGAAGGTCATGAATCCAGAACTAATGATGACCGAGTCCTCCATGCAGGCGAGCGTACTGCAGGGCAGCAACGAGCAAAGACTGATGGTGTACAACCAGATGCCGCAGAGCAGGACCGACGACACCTACAACCCCTTCAGCACCATCACCAAGCTGGAGATGGGCACCGCGCAGATGGAGCAGCGCCTCGCCGAGCAGACCGCGCACATGGACGCGCTCGTCGAGGACGCCATGAAGGCCACCGCCGCCATCCTGCCCTCCGACGCCGCTAAGCTGGACGAGCTCGTCAACTCGCGCGTGGACGACCATCTGTCGGGCTCGGCCACCTCGCCCTCCACCGGCTCGCACGCGTCCGACGTACTCTTGAGTCCGAACGCCGCGCTGGTCAGTCGAAACTCCGCGACAGATTTGCTCACGCCGATGGCAACATCGGCCATATCTCCAGACGTGATCCTCAACCCCCAAGTGTCGCCGAGTTTGCTATGCGATAACAACCAGCGGATAGTGATGCCGCCCGGTCCCACGCAAGACGAGCTGATGATGCTGCCGGAGCAGGTGCAGATGACGTCGGTGAAAACGCCGCCGGCCGCCGTCAAGTCGATGATACTGAACGCGGCTGCCGAGATCCTCACGTCCGACACGACGATGAACGCGCTCGTGACGTCGGCCATCAACACGGCCAACATCCTGACGACGGAGAGCGCGAGCGCGTCGGGCGGCATGGTGGGGATGGGGGGCATGGGAGGCATGGGGGGCATGCAGGCCACGGACGCGCAGCCGCCCGCGGAGCCGGCGGGCGAGGCGCCGCTGGCGGCCATGTCGCAGGCCGTGTCGCAGGCCGTGACGCAGGCCGTGTCGCAGGCCGTGTCGCAGGCGGTGTCGCAGGCCGTGTCGCAGGAGATGACGGCGCCCGTGCAGGGCCTCACCGACATGAGCGACCAGGACCTGCTGTCCTACATCAACCCGAGCACCTTCGACCAGGGTGAGTACATGGACCTATACTACACCTAGCTGTAATGGCTTCGTTTGTTAATGAATCTTATAATAACTGCTTCGGACCGCAGCGGGTGGAGTGTGCGAGTGGCGCCGCCGAGTGAGCGCGACTAATGTGATGTGTTGTTTCTTGCAGTGTAAGGCGGGCCGGTCGTTGGTTTCTCGCGCGATTGTAATGTCCACAAGAGACTCGTTACGCCTGCATTGAATGCATTTCTAGATGATGTGTTGAGGGCTCAAAATGCAAATGAATTTTTAGTGGATGTCACTATAGTTACGTAGTTACGTGTTGTAGAACATTATAACCTCGATATAATGAGACGTTTGCACAAGTGCGCGCTGTGTTGAGTGTGAAGTGTGCTCCGACGTTGTACCATGATTCTCAACTTAATATAATGTATTTTTGTTTTTGTAATGGCGACTAAAGTGTTTGAAACGTCAATTACTCCATCATGTGACTCAGTATTACAGGGCTAATAACATTTTTGAAATATTTATATTGTACACTATGTGGGGAAATTACTGCACACTCGTAAAATCGAATTGAAACTATAAAAAATCCAACAGTTCAGTCGATTTTTTTTACAATTTATCGATTAAAGGATGCTGTCATCGATATCGATAATGTGTTACAGCATGCAGTACTTTCAGACACTGGGTGCATGTCAGATGTATGTATATTTAAATGATATAATGATACCAATACTAAAGAGAATGCGTGCGTTATGTGAACGGTTATTGATTTCGATTTTATTATTTTTGTAAATAGTCGATAGCTTTGTATTTATGTTAGATTTAGACGCGGTGCCGACAGAACAAAAAGGAATTTTATAAATTCAATTTATTGCCGAGAATTGACACATTGACTTGGACAAGATCTGATGTTGCTAAATATACATGAATTCGGTCAGTCTTTGCGCCGTTTTTGTGTCAGTTCTTGGCTAAACTACGAGACTTTTAGTACGGCGTAAACATGAAGTAACTCAGTATAAATTGCATCATATAGTTTTAAAGCTTTGATGAAATGTTTTGAACCCTTTATAGTATAAAATAATTGAATATTAAAATTTTACAAATATACACAATGTTATAGAAAAAATAAACGATAAGTAATCCACATAAGAATTTGACCATGCGGTCATAGAATATGTGTTTATGGCCGGACTAAGTCTTGATGTTTTGATAATTGTGTATAATAAAGTTTAAACGTAACAATATGGATTCAGTGTTACCACGTTATGACACTAGTTTTACTCAACGAGGGGAAAAACAACTTATTAGTTGTTGTTACACTGGGTTAAATCTGTCACTTCTCTAATGTGAGTTTCAGTATAAATACAATTAGAAAATTATATTTTATCGAATAAAATCTACAATCGATTCTCTCGATTATAAAGGAGGCCCGTGCCCAGCAGTGGGACGTATATGGGCTGATACAGATACAGATCGAATAAAAATATTTTGTGTCTCGGAGTGATTTCTGTCAGATCTAACAGCTGTCAATGTTAGCTCAGACCAACTGGCAGCAACTTGATTCCAAAAAAATACTGGATTCCTTCATATTAACTATTTTCTCATCAGTTTGAAACTGTTAAAACATTATCCACCGAATTTTGGTGAAATTCAGATTTTAAAAATTGTTATTATTTAGGAAATGAGCGACGTCAAATAACGTGGTGACATATTTACGTAAAGGCCTACTATTGTCTAATTAAGTTACGGTGCTGTGCTGCAATTATATTGTATCGACTTTTTAACTATTTGTATTAAGAGTTTCAAATCTACTCCTAAGTTGATGAATTTATAATATTTTCTGCAGGACAGAAGACACTATTCGATGAATTGACTATGGCATCGTAGACCAAGGTGTATTCAGACATTTTAATGTTTGTATTTCTGAGTTTTTGAATAAAATAAGCCACGAATTGATTTTAAGGCTACTTTACGCTTGAAAATTATTGAGTAACAGCACAACGCCGCGCCGTAACATTTGAGCGATACAATGTTGTGAAGCAGCGTTCTCGTTATCAACATTAGATAATTATGTTTTTATATGTGTACACATAAGAACTGTACTGATGTGATGATAGAGCAAATAATATAGAGCCTTTTCGGGAAGTACATCGTATCCGACAATTTACATTTACCCAAAAATATCCTATAAAAATATATTAATTTCTGAAAATTTTAAGCTTAAAATATACAACTATGTAAGTTCTAAGAATCTTCAGTGTGTACGTAATTTGGTAGAAAACAGACAGATTGAAAAATTACAATCAAACCACATTTTTTAGACTTGTCGTTTACGATGTTTTTCTTGAATAGGCTCGATACGTTAAATGTTTATACTAAATGTTTTTATAACAAGTGAAATGCTACATAACTGTGCCATTATATGTGTATCTTAAGCTTAGATTTCATGTGGAGAGCATTACCGGCGTGACAAATACGGGTTACTGGCAAATTGGGAATGTTTGCGACGGCACTCTTATACATAGTAATGTGGCGTAGTTTCTCATGCTAACCTACCTATTCATATATACAAGGTTATTTTTTGTAAAACAGAAATATGTGGTAAGCCAAAAATGTCCAAATACAAACTATTTAAATAAATCAATTTCGAATTTTATGCAAACTAAAAATAACGGATATCAACCATATTTTTATGCTGGTCACACTGATTTTTCCACGTATTATATTAAAATTGGTGTGTAAAATTAAGTAATTTAATGTTCAGGTAATGAATTCGATTCGTTAAAGTTTCTCTCCATACCAGTTAGCCCAAAACTTGAAGTATTGGCCGACAGACACAAACCTCTATTCGGCGAGCCAAATAACAAGTCTTAGTTCTTAAATTTTAAAAATAAGTACCTGCATAATTTCTACGTCAGTGTTTTAAAAGAAAAATATTTTTGTTTGTAAAGATTTCTCGCTTTTCCCTGAATTATGGCATACTGCAAATATAATTAAATACTATAAATAATATTTTTGCCTTACTATAGGCATTTCATATAAAAATACAGTAAATGGCACAACTTTTTTGATGTGTTATAATATCTGTCGTTGTTAATCGTTACAAAATTTCCTTGTGGATTGTCTCTACAAAATCGAATTCAAAGGTTATATTTTTAGAATTATTTAATTTTGCAGAAGTTTACTTGGCTTGTCATATCGGCACCTAAAAATTTCCTACGCTGTATTTCGATCTGGGGACCACAAGCAAAAAATAAAATTGTAGTTTTCATACAAATATACTTTATGACAAAGTGTGGAACAAGCTTACAGGTTTTAAAGATTTTTGATAATCAATTTACTAATTTTCCTTTTTGGAAAAAATACACAATGTGTCAAAAATTTTATCACACACAGTGAGCTTTTTAAAATATGACATAAGAAACCAAAACGTTAGTCAAATTACTCGAAGTAAAATGTCGACTTACAAAGTCGGTTTTAAAAATAAATGTATTTTAATAGTTTAAAATTATATGAATAACTGGGCTTAATCGCTGCTATTTTGATAAGGTATTGTTTATTAAAATATGTACCAAGTAGATTTAAAAACTCGCTGTGTATAGAGATATGTTATCCGGAACTCCTTGCGAGGCCTAACGCGGTGCATTTCCTAAACAGATCATTGTACTGAATCTCTTCAGTTAAGTCTTCCTTTTTATTGAAATTTCGATTTCTCTTCCGACGTTGAGTATGTGTTGGTTTTAAAGCATTTTGTATATTATGATAATGTTATGTAAATTTATAAAATTCATCACACTATCTTGTGTTAAAATTAATTTGTTGTCTTCCATTTTTTTTATTCTACCAGAATTTTTCTATACAGTGGAAGGGGTAGGTTCACTTGCGTATTTTTACAACTCGATAAAATTATGGAAATTAACAACCCTGGATGTTCGATCGATTTATTCCGATTTTGACAATCGATTATGTGTTCAATAACGATAGTTACAACGAATTTCCCTCTCTACTAATGTTAAAGCAGCACCTTCCTCTTCCACTGGTTTTATTTAAGTATGTATTATAAACCCTACTGTTAAATATAAACATAGTAGACATCTGGTTGTGTACATTCGGTTTGACATTCTGTCTCTAACTGACACTATAAGACCACAAACTATGGACTGCTTTATATTAATACTTTGGGTCTTAGTGTTTTTGTCCGGCCAAAATAAGAAGTTTATCTGTCCTCGAGAGTCTTTTGACGACTGCTCATGTAAAGGATCGAATGTACACAGCGAGAGGTGGTGAGATGTGGTGTAGATCTCTAGTCGGTCTAAATCATGGATGCAACTTGCCGATGTGTCGCGATGATCAATTGTATGTTATTTGTTTTGATGTAATTAATTAAATGTTATGAAAAACATATCACTCTCTTTTATTTCCAATGCCTATATTTTACATCCTTTTGTTACAGTCATATCTGATAACTTTGAAAATATAACTACTGGACGTATCGAGACTTAACATCTAATGTCTCAGGATGGCGAGCACAGTGGAATGCCAAGCATTGCCTTCTAACTCATGGTGTTGTTTGGTTTTGCTACTGTCCATGAGCGGTCGTATCGCTTACTATCAGGCGAATGGCAAACTCGTCTCGTCATTCATTGCAATAAAAAAAAATATATAAAAATAAATATAAAACGTCTATTGTCCTCATTATTTTACAGATTTTAATACATTTGGAAGATTCTCTTGTGACAAGAATTAAAAAGCTTTGTCGATGTTAATAAATTTAAATAATTCATCATTTCGTAAGTATAATACTGGTGTGCTTATAACATTTTTTTACACGATATTTAATGAAAAGTAAACTTAGAATGAAAATTAATTAGCTATATCATTTTCATTTTTGAAGTTCATGTGGAAAGCACAAACTATCAAATCCAGCTGAATCGAAATAACGAAAAGGAAGTCCTTCATTCATGTAATGAATATGAAAGTTTCAAAATAGTTTTCATATATTTTAAAATATATGGTAAAAGAGGGTAGTTCTAATTTTGTCGCCATTTGCCCATGCGCTGGTTCATACGGGACAGTCTCGTGTACGCTTTCGAGCGCGGTGCGCGTGCTCCGCTGCTGCTCGTGATTACTCACTCAATTCCGGTTGTTTCTTGAAAACTCTGGTACTAGTGGTGTTTAGTCGTTTAGTGCTACAATAAACTACCAGTTTCATCGATGCCGAATATCCAAGTTTGAGAGCAGAATCAGGTAAATTGGCTAGGACAAATTACCAATAAAGTAATCTACTGTGTTATCGCCAATAAAATCTATGTGCATTTTATACGCAATAAACTACTAAATACGCGGGAAATCAATGGAATGAAAGGGACGATAGTATGACTCTATAAGAAAGACAGAGACAAAAAGAAATAGCGAGGTTACTGCTCTTTTTGTTATAGACATTTTGTTCGTGGTTTTCTGGTATATTTCAATGATAATTACCCACTATGTGGCCTAACCCCTCTCAATCGTAGGTAATGCCTTGCAGAAGGACGTATATGGGCTGATAAATTTACCGACAGATACAATAATCCACTGGCACTAAAGTAGGACGCGGTTGTGCCATGGCTTGCGGTTGTGGCTTGGAAAATAGATAGGGGGCCCCATGATATAAACAAAAACTACTATAACTTAACGCTATATAACGGTGAGGATAAAGATCGTAAGGAAACCTGAATACCATAGCGATTTGCAAGAATTTCTATGGTATATAAAGTCTGCCGATCCGCACTAGGCCAGCGTGGTGGACTTTATGGCCTAACCCCTCTCGATTGTAGAGGAGGCCTGTGCCCTGCAGTGGTACTAATATGGGCCGATACAGAGTTCAATCGCTTAAAACATCACTGAAAAACCATCAACAATGTCCTCGAAATCAGTAATGTCGTTAATGCAGGGCCATTATCAAGCGATCGATATTTTATTTTTAGCATTGGTTTGGGAGGTATATATAAACACAATGACAGTATCGCCAAAGGTTTCTCAGTAATCAAACTCAGTGTAGTTACAATCTTGTTCCAAGGGTACTAACACCCATATTCTAAGACGTTCCTCGAAAATTTCTCGACTCCACTTGACGTTACTAGAGGAAATCCGTATTCTTAAGACTAGCACTCAGCACTGCTCGAAATAATCAAATAATACTTAGATACTGCCATGAATATGTCTTGTTAATTGTTAGTCTATATTTCATCCAGAACCGAAAGAACGGATCGGTGAGATTTTTTGGTAAAAGTTTGTTGACGGTTGGAAATTGACATGGGTTACATATTTTTTATTTCTTTTTCTGTAGAATAGAATCTGTAGAATTTAAAGAATCCGGGGGCGAAGCGGATAATTTCTAGTTTAAAATTGGGATAAAAAGTAAAACTACAAAAGTACGCTGCCACAAAATCGAAATATTTTCAATCAAACTCCAGTTTTATTGCACGAAATATAAACAAAAGTTATTAATTTTAAACAGAGTTGCGATAAATGAGGTAATTTAATTTCTTTTAATTGCACTTGCAAGGAGGCGGGTAATAAATAACATCGGAATGTTGCCACATTGCACTTCATTTAATCAATTGTATTTATACATACGCAATGTATATGAGCATGTCCAATATTGCCTATTAAAATAATATTAAACTAACATATCCCCGAAATTACTTACATAGGAAACTTTATTTATAATGTATACATAATTATTTAAAATTAAATAAATATACGAGCATTTAGATGCCCATATACGAACAAAAAGTGAAGGTACAAAATAGTACGAAAATTATGAGAACGATGGCAACCCAGACAGGTACGGAACCTGCGAACAAAAAATGCAAGAATTAGTTTTGTACACAATACACATACGTCGACTTTATAACGAAATAGGGCCGGCATATTCACATAACTAAGGCCCATAAAAATAAAGATAATAAAAAAAAACGAAATAATCGGAAAATAAAATCGATAATCGATTTAGCTCTGGTTTTGAATAGTCCGTTACTCGTGAATCGTGATATACCAGAAGCTACATGTTACCCGCCCGTAAAGCGAGGCCGTGCGTGCAATCCCAGTCTGAGCGTTTTCTTTTAGGTAAAAAGAACAGATATAATCGGCAGTAAAGTAGGGGAATGTGGAGTTAAAGCAGCGGCCTCACTGTCTTGGCCCCCCTCTCCTTATGGTGACCTATATAGTGTTCCTCCCTAGACTGGTGGTGTATAGTATATAATAATAATAATACACCCAACAGTCACATACATAGTCCTGACCCCACATTAAGATCAATTAAGTCTTGTACCGTGGGTATCAGGAACTACGAAAGACTTTTCGGTTTCACAAACACTCAGACCCGGGACAAATATTCGTGGGCCTCACAAACATTTGTCTCGGTGCGGGGATCGAACCCGCGGCCTCGTTTCACAGCCGGCGTCTAACCAACTGCGCCACGGAGGCTGTCAAAAGTTATTAAATAAGTCTAAATAACAGTTGTCACACCTATTGTGTTATTCCAATAGATGGGTGTTTTACGGCAATATTAGGAAATTTTGTTAGCTTTTGTAGCTAAGAAGATTGTATTGTATTGTATTTTATTTGTATAGCTATTTTGTAGGGTTGTTTCATATTTATATTAGGATATAATTAAGAATGGTCATCATTACGAGTAACAGTCGTTCAATAACATAATTATAGTATCAACCTGTGTCTCTAGAAGTCTTAAATTCAGTAGAGAAATTCTGTAAAATACTGAAAGTCTATATGTAAATTCGTCCATTTATAAATGAAATTCGTGTTAAAATTTCCTAGAACTTGCTGACGCATTGACGGTTGCGCTGTATTGGTGGTGTGAGTCTAAGAGCAGTAGGTACTTCGGTAGGGCAGGCTGTGGACGCAGAGCTTGTTGTCGACGGAGATGGAGAGCAGCGCGGCCTCGCTGCGGCTGGTGATGGGCGGCCCGTAGCCGCGCACCGGCAGGAACTCCAGCCCCGTCACGAACATCATGTGCGCGCTCTTCACGTGCAGCACCAACTGCAATATAACAAATATCTACAGACTGCGCGTACATACAAACATGTCCCAGGAAAACTTAAAATTTCCTTTCGGTAGAATGGGGTACGCAGGTGTCATCAGACATCCAACCCGGTATGCTGCGGACAATGCAGCCGAACCGGTTCCATAATAAATGCTAAGGCAGCATAACGATTAAAATCCCTCGTTGACACACGTAGTATAAAGTAATTTAACCTAGAAAGTAGCTGGTCTAGAATAGTGTTTAACCTGCAACACAACTGACCTGTAAGCTATAAGCGATGTATATGTCCACGGAGCCGCTGAACATGGTGCCGACGCCGACGAAGCGTCCGTCGTCGCGCACGGCCAGCGCCGACAGCGACTCGTTGATGAGCACGGAGCGGCGCAGGCCTCCGCCCGCGGGGTCCCACATCTGCAGCAACCCCTTCTGCTTGCCCGACCGCGTCAGGGGGTTGGCTATCGTGAACATGCGGTACGCGCCCTTCTCCTCCTCGATCAGACCGAATCTGGACAATTGAGAATTGTACTTCAGATATGTGTGAGATAATCAGATAGAAATTGTTGGATGTTACTGTTGCCAAAGGAAACGTGCGTTATAACATGAATTTTAAATATACTAAAACAAATATAAAATGTTTCAAATTCCATAAGTATAGTGTTGTTTTATAATTCAAATGCTACAAATAAGCTAATAGTTTGTTAGAAATTGATAACTTCGGCGATAAAACGTAACTAACATAGTTCTAATGCCACAACCTTTATTCTTAAAACGGAGATAACAATTTAAAAGTATGTTGTATTAACTCTAGTATCATCAATAACAATAATTCGGTTAGATAAAGTACCAAAAACTAATTAATTTAAATACAAATCGTTTAAAAAATCATACATTTAATTTAATCCATAATCAGAATGAAAAACCTCAATATTTCGATTCACCGATGATATCAAAACGATCGTATTTATATTCGTATGTATTACTTTCTACAATATAAACACAATTTTCCATACAACAATTTCCTTGTACCATTAACATAGAGGGTATGTGGCTTTCGCAAGACATTGTGTGATAACAAATGCACGCCTATACCCACGTGACTGGCGGAAGTATTGCCACACTCGCCGAGGGAATGCGCTTAATTTATGCAATCGTCTCGATCAACGCACATCATAAATATATTATAAACTCATACATGCTATTGTAATACAATAAAAATTAATTAGCTGTATGGGAGAGTGAAAATCCCCTTGCGTCAGCATGCGTCAGCAAGTTCTAGGAAATTTTAACACGAATCTCATTTACAAATGGACGAATACATACAATCTTTCAATATATTACAGAAATTCTCTACTGAATTTAAGACTTCTAGAGACACAGATTGGGACTATAAAAATGTTGTTGAATGACTGTTATTCCTAATGATGACCATTCTTTATTTTATCCTAATATAAGTATGAAACAATCCTGGCTTCTTAGCTACAAAAGCTAACAAAATTTCCTAAAATTGCCGTAAAACAACCATCTATTGGAATAACACAATAGCTGTGACAACTGTTATTTAGACTTATTTAATAACTCTATTAGAAAGTGAATATGGCACAACAATAGATACAATAGATCTTTCTTGATGCAGAAAATGTAATTTTAAACAATAACAGGCACTATGTCCAAATATTACGGGAACTAGACAAATGGAAACTAGAGCAAGATCACTGAAAAGTTGCATACTGACCTACAACGTTTGAACAGGTACTTGTTGCCGTTATCTGGCTGGCATGTGAGGGTGAGCAGCGGCACATGCTTGCTGGAGGGGCTGGTGCTCCACAGACACGCCAGCCCGTCCTTGCCTATACTCACTAGCTTGCTGTCGCACGGACTGAAGTCTAGGTCATCCAGCTGGAAATGAAATAACATTGGTTGTAGTTGTATGAAAAATTTAGACAGTTGTTATGTTATTTGAAGAATAATTTGGAACAAAAGCTTAGGTAAATGGAGTGTAATTGGAGTGTAAAATTATGGTTTCTTAGATTTACGCGAATGTTACACATTGAAATAAAACTGACCTCAGTCCGCCCCGTGACTACGAAAGTTGTAAAGCAATCGAAACGTTGGGAAGTTAAAAAATGTAAAAATTTAACCAAATCGCGATAAAATCCGTAAACATTAATAAAAAATAACATAATAGTGGTATAATTAAGAAAAAACGCATTGTTGGAAAACAGTGATAAACCCTGGAATAGCTATGCTATAGTTGGAACAAAAATTAGTCAACATTATTATTTATATAAATTAATATTAAGTCAAAACACAATTTGTAAATTTGGGTTACTATACAGGGTATATCAAGACTGCGACCGAAAACGTAGCCAGGTGGTAGTATTAGTGAGTTCAGACACAATGCAAGTAAAAATTTCGCAAAAAATCTTCAACTTTTTTTCAACAACTCAAAATTCTAAAAAAATATCTGTTGCTGTTTTGGTGAGTTTTTTTATTTGCAATGTGTCTGTAACCACTAAAACTACCACCTGCCTTCGGTTTCCGTCGCATATACCCGGTATTAAGTATGAACACAAAAATGAATGATTATAATTGATATCAAACATTATTAATTATGTATGTTTATATAGTAAAAGAATATGCCTACAAACTTTCACATTAACATTTGCAATAATAAAAATATAAGATAACAAACAATACAATTTGGTAAATACTAAAACAGTGTTACCATATTCTAATAATAGTTGAATACTACTACTATCCATGATTCAAATATAATAATTAATGAATTAACAAGAATTATGACTCATTCATCAGTGAAATAAATTATTTACCTCCTTTGTGTGTTTTTCTAAAACGTAAAGCAATTCCATTTTAGGGAAACTCCACACCCGCACTTTAGAGTCAAAGCCACCAGTTGCCATCAACTTTCCATTGTGGCTTATCACTACAACTCGTTGGAGGGGATCATTTCTGAAAATATATTAATTGTACTAAGGATATATCAGTTATCTCAATGGTCAGATGGCATTGTAAGTGTGTCAGGATGTCAATGAATATTACACCAGAAATAAGAGTTGATTTTTGTTCAGTTTTGTAGCATAACTTCTCGTCATAAGACAGATTATAGATCTGGCTTTGCATCATTAAGAAATCAAATAACCAAGCTAATCTGATTTGCAAGTAATCACATAGTAATGAAATCAACAAAAGTGTAGCAATAATCTTTGTTTGTATTGTCGTAATGTCATTGTCAAGTTTCATCATTAAATTTCAAACACATATGAAAAGATGTGAGCACAAAATAATATCTTCACACTCTGTGACCCCATAATTTGGCAAACAAATTGTTTAACTTGAAACAAATACACAAATAATTCTAAAGCTATTTATAAATAAAAATGTATTTACCCAAAATCAGTTTGTACACTATCACAAGGCCTTATTTCAAATGAAATTCGTTTCTCAGTAGTGTTGCTATTGTTGTCTTTCTTCGATATGTTGTCGTTCTCGGAGACGGTGCGACGTCGCCGCCTCACGAGCCCATTCTCTGCTCTGAAGCTGCCTCTGCGCATTTCTGCTGCGTCCACCATACGAATATTTACTTTGTACAGCTGGCAGTGGCTCTCCTGGCCCGCCGTCAGGTACGTACGGTTCTGTAGACTCCGCACGGAGCATGTCATCACCACATTAGGCCCAGTTTCATGACGCATCACCTCTTCAGCCACAAACCTACTGCCATTGTGTGACAACTCGAATATTTCCTACAAAAATAACATAACGCAACAATTACACGGTTATTTACCTAATTTTATGCTCAGTTATTAGTTACCCTTGAATTTCAAACAGCTGACGCGAACACCACTAATATTTTTTTCTAGGAAATATAATTCCAGTTAGTTAAAGTTGAAACTCACAAATCCATTGGCGACGCCCGTGTTGGAGCGACCGCCGCCCCCGGCCACGAGGACATGGCGGTTGGTGAGCGTCTGAAGCGTGTACAGTGGAAAATCCACCTTCGCCAGCAACCCATCGCACCTGTTCGGGGACATCTTGCACTATATCATAAATATTTCCTTGTTGTACACACATACACGTAACGAATAACACTATCTGGGTGCCAAAGAAAGCCACATGAGTCTGTTTTTGTGTCTAAAGTATACAAAATTTACGATAATATGGATAAAACATTAGATCTCTTTTACTAAACTTTGGAAATATTCGCGACTTCCAACATGACAAAAGTCAAAATTGACAGCTGGAGTTTACGAAACTGCTTTGCTGTAAATAAGTTCAATATATTAATGATTCATAAATTGACGAAGTCTTTTGAAAATCACTAATCACCTTACTAGAAATTATATTTAATTATAAACAACTCATTTAGCTTAATAGTTTTTGAGTGATTAATTAAATTCTCACTAGACAATATTTGTATGTAACAAACTTCGTACACGAAGTTATGAAACACGTATACTTTACCTTGTAAAATCATTTTTTATTTTGCAATTTTACGCTTTGTGATCTTGATGTAGCTATCCGCACATTATTGCCATAGATCATTAGTCATTACTCATATAAGGTATTTTTCCCATTTTTGAATCATATCCTTAATGGATATGATATACCTACTCACATTTATATTTTCTTAGAAACTAAAAGACATATCAAGTACCCATTTCAATGTTTTCATTTAGAAAAGTATATAAATCATCATATTTACATTCCGAAATCACAGTATCTTCATTCTTTTGTGCGTCATTACTCGGTTACGCGCACACATACCTATAGATTTAACTGTATTGACGCGGAAACAATCACGAAAGTGGGTCACCTCCACAAATGCCTCCGTATCTCTTCTTATGGGATAAAGATAAATAGTTATTATCTCTTTATGAATTTTCTACGCAACACAAATAGCTATCGAAAAAAAGTTTAATATCCTTGCTTTTAGACAATTATGATAGGTAGGTACTTTAGTTTCGTGTATTATTTTAGATAACTTGGTAATTCAATTTCTCCTAAAAGCATTGCTATAGGAATAGCCTAGACTGCCTCGGTGGCGTAATTGTATTACGGTACGGTTACAAAGCTGAGGTCTCGGGTTCGAGTCCCGAGTCGAGCGTGATATTGGATTTTTCTATTCATTATCAGCCCGGAGTCAGGAATTTGTGCCCGATGTGACGATAGGCCCGCTCCCTATCACATTATGGGACGGAACATACAAGGCGAAATGTGGGTGTCCTGGTGGCGCCTCTGCCTACCCCTTCGGGGATAAAGGCGTGAGTTTATGTATTTATGCAAGAAAATAAATAAGTTTGTTTAAACTAGACGGCCATCGAATTTCCACTACCTATACGTAATACGAGCAGGGCCGTATTTAGAAGACGTAGTTGGGTTTAATATTGGTCTATTCTCGTTTGGGTTTGACAACGCTGGTACTACAGTACAGGTACAAAATAAAACAAATGAAACATAATACTTAAATCTTTTTTATTCAACACATTTGTTCATAATAATATCGATCGCACACTATTAAACAAAATATTCAATACGCATAGATGATAAATAATAAAATCCTTGGCAGATTAATACGGAATATCTTTTGATCTTGACATTTAGTCACACTAAATGTGAATAACAATATATATTTTCTTTCAGATTATAATTAGTTTGTAGAGCTATCGTATTTTGTGGATTACAGATTTTCATACATTTATCTCGATTTTATAAATGCAGGACGCATTGGAACTTTCAGTTTTGGGGCCTTTCAACTTTGTTGACTACGACGTAATAAAACTTGTTTCAAACTTTATCCCATATATCTGTGATAACATTGTCGAGTCCATAACAACTCCATACAACGACTTGATGACTTCTAACTTTAATTTTAAAATACCATGAACCATCACACCGATATTGTTAGATATTGTGTAACGATTACACAGTATACGTGGCGCCAAAAGGATGAACATTGCGCGCCCAAATTAATTAGTGTAGATAAATTTTTAGATTAATAATAATAAATACACCCAACAGTCACATACATAGTCCTGACCCCTTTCTTAGATCGAGTCTTGTGTCGTGGGTATCAGGAACTACGAGAGACTTTTTGGTCTCACAAACACCCAATCCCGAAACAAATACCTGTGGGTCACACAAATATTTGTTTCGGTGCGGGGATCGAACCCGCAATCTCACGTTTCACAGCCGACATCTAACCGACTGCGCCACGGAGGCTGTCAATAAGTAAACACATTCCACGCATATTATTCGCATACTCGTGGCGCCCAAAATAAAACAAGATACGTGTGTCCGCAACAGCCAATGTGCTTATGGAACCAATTAGTATAAAAATCGAATAATTTTGTACTATACAAACAATAATTACCATTGAAAAAGAAAATGAGTAATCATGTGCCCCCTTCAGTTTTACTTAATACGGTACTGAACACAGCGTCTATATTTCTTAAAAAATATTATAAGTAACCCACTGCCTCAAATTAATCGCTAACATTATCTAAACAAATGACAGTCATAATAAATTCATTCAAATTTCATATTGTTTTTAATTCTCCATTGTAATCCTACTTGATGGTCGCCCGCGACACAGGTGCGCCTAGTGCGGGGGCCGTTGCAAAACAAAAATTTTCCTACTTAAATATTTTTGGAAATAAATATGCTTATGCTTAAATAATAAAGAAAACGCTGGCGTGTAATAATACTTCACACCGCCTAGCCTTATGTTACATTCTTCAAACATGATGATAATTACAATACGAGTAAGTCTTCAACAATTAAAATAAAAAAATAGTTTATTTATTATTACACTTAAAGATCAAAGCCTTCCATTGCCAATTAAGGTAAATTAAGTCATTACATCATCTTTAAGTATATAACGGAACCTCAGTACATGTAGGCAGTTTCACATAAATTATTATAATTAATTTATGTTTAAGATTCACAATAGGACCAAAAGTGAATCATTTCCCAATTATATTAAGAAAACCGGCAGTAGCTTTCTCAGTTAGCTATTCAAAAATAAGAGCCTTTTATTGATCCATTTTCGAAACTATTTTACCTATGGGGGCATGGTGCCCCTTCCATCTCCCAGTGAATACAAAAGCTATAGTTCCATAATTCATGTTAAATTGTTTTTTACATTCTACACAAAGTTTAACAAAATATACACCGGTATCACACAACGGTAATTCGAAGAGAGCTGGCCGTTAAATAAATTACAAAAATCCCAAAAACATATTTGTTTTGTTTTTCTTTTTTTACAAATATTATAAATTTCTTTTTTAAAAAACTATGGCGATATGACCACCAATTTAATTATATTTGTTTTTATCAGCTTTGTTTTCTTTCAGCCTTAATCATAGACCGTTTTAAAACCTATTTTAGTTATCGAATGTTATGTCTTCTTCGCTCAAACTGAATTCAAAAGTCGTTCGAAAGAGACAAAACATTTGATAACTAAAGTTGGTTTAAAATTATCTATGAATAAGGCCATTATTGTTTTCTTAGGCTCAATTGCACAAACTAACTTTGCCCATAACTTTGCCTTTGTATACGTCAACCCCATACATTAGCAATGTCCAATAGTTAGTTTGTGCAACTGAGTCTTATATATACGCGAATGTTAAGCATTGAAGTAAAACTACTTTATCAAGGATTTCTTCGTTTTTTTTTTGTTTTTTTTTTACGGCTTTCCCCTACACGTGATACGACAAGCGGCGCGTGGGCGAACGTCAGTACGTGAATATGATGGAGCGAATGAGGCCGTCCCGCACGGAGTCGCTGCTCTGGCCGATGCCGAAGTTGAAGAACACGGACTCGGCGGCCACCTGCTGCGAGCACGAGCCCATGGGGTACCAGCCCACCTTGTTGAACACTATGCCTACTTTGTACACCTGGGGACAAACCAGTGTGAAGTTAGCTTATAAGGATAATTGCCGCGCTGTTTCCTTGACATAAAATTGTGATGCGTTAAATGAATAAAATGGCGTTAGTGCAGGTCTCCTTTTTAGGACTTTGCTTTTTGTCGTAACAATTATAATGCGAAATTCTGTTGGAATGGCGGATATACCTTTTTTTTTACAGAGGAGGAAGGGGTGATTTTTTTATTATAGCGAAATCCGCGCTAGCTTAATACGGCTCTGTCCGTATTGTAATAGTGTGGTAAGTGTGTTGCCACACCGACCGGTTTCTGAGAGACTTTCTCAATTTTGGCCCTAAATTAAATCTCCCCCACGAGACTTCTTGAAATACTCAAAACAAAATTAAATCCCGCTTTCTTTCTCTCTCTCTCTCTCCCTCTGTTGAGCCAAGGGAAGTCTACCGCTTGACAAAGGACTCCGTTAAGGATCTCGACAGCAACCTGTTGGAAGCAGCCTGCAAATAGAGACTCCCTGCAACCTTAACTAATTCATCCGTCCACAAACCTGCTGTGCTCATAAAAATTAGAAGCGATCTACCTAAAGTGGTACACTACATACCTTGTTCCGCTGTATAAACACAGGCCTGTTGAACATGATGTCGAGCAGATGTCGGTAGGGCACCCGGTTGGTGTAGTGCGTGTAGGTGAGGCGCGCGCCGTCCGCGTCCAGCAGGTGCGCGTACAGCAGCTCCGAGTAGCCCCCCGCGCCGCCCGCGCCCCCCGCGCCGCCCCCCGGCACGCCCCCCATGCCCCCCAGCCCCGACATGCCGGGGAGCGACGACATCGCGCTCTCCTCGCTCGGGGCTTGCGTCGGCACCTGATGCACAGGCAAATATCTTACCATCAGTTGTATGGTAATTTACTTTACCACTAGTCGCGACTATATCGAGTCGTCAAATATACGACATACTAAAATCTTCTAACAGTATTCAAAGAAAGTGAATTTATAGCATACGTAATAAATATCTCATTATTACTTTACTTTTTTAAGCCAAAAACGTGTCCAACAGATAACCTGGCATGCATTTAATTCTTTTCCTTTAGCATAAAAAATATCGAGGATTTATTTCGTCTACTTGAGCTATCTACACCCACAAATTAATCATGAACAATACCTGAACTCCAAGCAGACATATATTCTTATCCACCATGAAGGTAACGGAGCAGTCCAGCACACTAGTGTTGAGGCAGTCGGTGTGCTGGATGATGGGGCGCTGGCAGTACACCTTGTGGATGTCTGCCCCTTGCTGCTGGCGCTCCAGGTGCTCCACGCTTAGTCCTGAGAGGACAGGGTTCTGGACTAGCGATGACATGCGCAGACCTGGGGGAGCAAAGGTATTTTATAGTTCCATAGACAATGTCAAAAGTGGATGAAGATCTGTGAAGACCAGCGAAGACCTGGAAAAGCAAAGGTATCTTCAATATTATTTGTAGTTCCGTAGACAGTGTGAATGGTAGATGGGTCAGTGTTTTTGTGGAATCCGATTGGCAAATAAATATACGTTTATTCAGAATGCGACCAAAAACGACGCCAGGTCATAGTATTAGTGACTTCAGACAATATGCAACTAAAAATTTTGCAACAAAAAAAGCGACATTTTTTATTTTTTTATTTATCGTCGTATTTTGGTGTAAATACATAGTTTTTATATAGTTTTCCTATATTAATAATGTACACCTTTTTATTTTTAAAGATACAATGGTAAGCAAGGGTTTAAATAGTGATTTTAGCAAAGAAATTTCTCATGCTGGTTGTTACACCATCTGCACTGCACTATATGTATGACACTACGAACTGCCTCGGTGGCATAGTTGTACTACGGTACGACTACAAAGCTGAGGTCTCGGGTTCGAATCCCGGGTCGGGCCAAGTGATATTGGGTTTTTCTATTCATTATCAGCCCGGAGTCAGGAATTTGTGCTCCATATGGCGATAGGCTCGCCCCCTATCACATCATGGGACAGAACATACAAGGCGAAATGTGGGTGTCCTGGTAGCACCTCTGCCTACCCCTTCTGGGAAAAAGGCGTGAGTTTATGTATGTATGTACTACGGACTGTACGTGCTATGTAATATATCGGTATATATTTACCGTCGTTTCTGGGTGGTCGTCCGTACGGCAGCAGTATGGAGTTGTGCGGCTGCACCATGTGCCTGCCGCCCTCGCCGAACACCTGCTCCACCGTCACCGGGCTGGGCGTGTCCACCGTGAACGTGGGCATCTGAATGTATGTGGTGTATTAAATTAAATATCAATTGTTAATATCCTACTCTAAGATACAAGTCTTGAGTATGAGGGAGTAATATAAACTATGAGGGACTTTCTGTTCTTACATCACTCACACCCGCTTACACACAAATGCTTATGAATCTTATAAGCATATCATCATCATCATCATCGTCATCATCATCATCAACCCATTGCAGTCCACTGCTGGACACAGGTCTCTCTCTATAAGCATATATTGCGAAAGAATTTTAATATTTTGTTGTAAGCACTGTACCCATGTAAAATGAATGTTATTCACTCCACTATCTAATCTTAAACTTGTTACCAATTAGTTTCCACTTTTCAATTGGGTCTTTTACTAAAGCCTCGTTAGTTTTTTAAACTATTTTTTAAAATAACGCCGCTGTGAGCATTAAATAAAGAATATCCTTCAACTGACATTAGAGGAAGGTCCGCCTCCAATCAGCTGTTTCCGTGGCACCCGGCACGTGGAGAAGCCCCGCGGCATGGCGACGTCGGAGGTGCTGGACAGGATGTTCATGAGCACGGCGAAGGCCTCGGACTCCGTGAGCAGCGACGAGCGCGCCGGGCCCTCCGCGAACTGCTGCGGCGTGAGGGTCAGGAAGCGGATGTTCTCGATGGCGCTACGGATTGTCGGCTTGTTCTCTTTTATGTCTGGAATGTTAAATGTATTTTTGATGATATGGGCTGTGAAATTAAGTTTATTGACTGAGATTCTAATTTATGTTGGTGTAACAATTACACGGTATTTATAAATTTTTTAATAGTGTCTGTACACCGAATTTTCATTAGCGCTATTTAATTGCCATCATAAATAAGCGAATTTCATTTAATTATTTTGAAATATTCGGGCTCAGGCTTACTTCTTAGTTGTCAACAGAAATTAATTAATACATTCTCCTAATGTTAGAATTGTTGTATGATTTTCAAATACGCATTTCATATAATGGTGATAAAAATACCTTTATTCCGTCTACTGTCTCCTGGTGAAGGCGGTGATGGACCAGGTACTGTCTCCTCGGCTGCCTCCTCAGGTTTCTGCTGGTCCATTGCTGCTTCGGGACTGTTCTCTGCACTGCTCTCTACATTAACTACCTGGAAGTGAATATTTTACGATAAACCATAAATTTAGAGAATTAAGGAATTAAGCGGCCTCTCCGAAATGCAAATAATATATGTCTTATGAATGCCAGAACAAATAACGGGAAAAAAAATATAAAGTTTGAAGGTGCACAGATGTACAATAAACTACCGAAAGATATCAAATTACTAGAAAGTTATAACGTCTTTAAGAAAAAACTAAAAAAATACACTTTCGAAAATATCTGAGTACATCTCTGTTACGCTTGTCTATTGAACAAACAAAAAAAAATACCTACGCGTTCATTTGCTTCACTTTATTGTCAACTACTGTTTCTAACGTTCGATTTTATTTTTATTTTTTTTTTATAACACCAACCTATATCTTATTAAGATTGTAATTTTGTTTGCAATGTTTTAATATTTAGTAAGTATGTATTTAATAATAAGAAGTTAGATACGCTCTTCCAAAACTACTAAATGTGCATTTTCAAATGTGTAAATTTTCTCATTAAGTGAAATTTGTAAATTTCTTTTGGGAAATAAAGTTTCTATAACCTAAATCAACAGTATATGAAATGAAACATAATAATTATGGTGCTTTAGACAATTGTAGCGCGAAAACCGTGCGGCCTGAGCGTATTACGTAGGTAAGCACCACACCTGGCATATATCAGGAGCATTCAAAGAATGGGAAATCCGATCATACTGTCTCATCACAATATTATACAATTGTATACTTACTTTCTCCTTCGAAGTAGACGCCTCAGGGCTCTTAGACCTCTTTTCAGTTGGTGGCCCGTTGTCTGTGGGAGGGCTGACACTCCGCTCCGTAATCCTCTTATCCTGAGCCTTTGCATACCTCACTGCTGCCTCAAAGAGATCCAACTCACTATCCACATTCAGATGATCTAAAGAGAATACCGTTATGACTGTGTTGATTTCAACATCTTCGAAGCTGCTATCGTTTAGGACTTCCTTTGTGTTTGTGCTTATTATCTGTAATTTTATAAGATGTTTAAGTCACTATTACTACTTATATAATTGAATGAATTTTAATTCCTTTAGAAAACTGAGTAGTAAAAAATATTATCACTTTAACAATTGAATGGCATATAAACTAGGAAATTGGTGATTTTTGGAGTTAGATCACACACAGATAAATATTTGCATGGCCTCTAGATACTAGCCTGCATCTAGCTATGTGTGTGGGTAAAATTTATGTTTGTAAACCCACCAAAGATACAAGAGTAATCTTTGTGTTTTCTTGTTTTAAAATAAATACCTGTAAACATTTGTCCATCAAAACATTCTCTTCAAAGAGTCTTGCAAACTCATATGCTCTACATGCATTACGTGGGTACAGATCAGACCACAAATACTTAGTGCACTCTTTCACGAGGTGCGGTAGCATGTACTTCTTAGCACCGTAGCATAATTCACACGCCTTGTCAAATGAACTGATGTTTATATTGTCTGTATAAATGTACCTGAAACATAGAGATATTATAACTATAGTATAACTTATTTTGGTATGGACCTATGGAGTTCTGGCTACGAATAAGATGACCAATTAGTTCACTTTAATCCAAAATCCAAATTTGTAACTTCTAATATACCTTAATGTACTCTTTTCAGATTGCTTTTATGTACCCATCTGAAGAAGTCAAGTTTTATAGACTTGATAACATTTGCTTTTGTTCTTTCACACAAGAGTTTTACAAAAACCTTGAAGGTTTGAACACTTTTTGCTACATATTCGTAAAATTTACAGTAATACATTAATTATAAAGTAAGATAGTCAAGGCCAACAATGAATAACAAGCAAAACTGTGTATACATGGCCTCAGAATATAATGTAATACAATAAAATATTGTCAGAGTACAGTATCAAACTAATATAAATAGTGTGAAGTGGAATACTCACTCCAACAGCGCTTTAAATGCATCAGGCTGCACATCCAAGATAGGTATTGGTTCATTCCTCTCAGCCATTCCCCCGTAGAACATAGCCTCGAATACAGGCGATGCCATGGCCAGAATCAACTTGTGCCCCGCTATATCAACCTGGTTTGGCTCGGCACCCACCAGAAACCTGCAGTCTGACCATTGTCCCGACTGCAGGAGAAAAGCACCTCTTTGCTTCACTTTAACACATCCTAATTGCCAATCACTGGGCATCGCAGCCATATCTCCAAGATATTTAGAGACTGCACCTAATAAATTATCGTCTCAAATTAGTACTCCTTTCGCTTGACTTCAGTAAATTCGCAATAAAAACAAAACAGATTGCTTCACCAAAATAATCATTTGATTCATAAGTTTATGTTTACAAAGTAAGCTACGGCTACAAGTACTATATAATTTTAAGAATATATTTTAATTTTTAAGGATAATCAAAAGGATCATATCTGAGGTGAAGTCTTCAAATCAAATCGCAGTATCCTAATATTTTCTAGGACTTGGTAATTATCTTTAATGCAATTGAATTAGAAACAGCAGTCAATGACGATTTGTAACGATTTTTACAAACGTACGTAAACATAATTTCTGACGTAGCCATTACGTTCAGGACCGGTAATATTAATTGTTTTGTAATTTTCTTATTGCTATTATATTCTCGTATATAAAATATGATAATACAAATACAATTAGTTGTGAGATAGTTAATATAATAAAAATCTTATCGAATATAATCTGCGCTTATTATGCTTTGCTAGATTATTGTTTTTCAACGAGTCTCCCTCTCCACAACAATAAAAACTTGTCAAATTGACGGCGCTGTCAACGCCAGTCAACGCATACAAGAATTGATAAAATGTTGCGAATATACAGAGTGATCTAATTAGTAAAATATCTTCAAGTTTAACACAATGAATCAAGACGAAATAAAAGCCGTTGTGCAGGAAAAATTCCTGTCCAGCGAGCGCGTGACGGCGTTCCTGTGTGATGCAAAAGTGCTGTATCCAGAACGTATTCTTAAAGATCGCTTATTGGCGATCGTTGAATTTGGAGATGAAAAGGCTGTGTTTTGTTTGTTCTCGTCATGCTACCCACCTAAGTCCTTCACGGATCTGTCCATAGAAATAGTGCTGCCTATCGACAACTCGTTTAAATGCGAAATCGATAACAAGCCATCGGACCCGGAGGCGGTTTTGTACCTGAACCTGCAATCTCGTAACAGTAAGTTTAAATTCGAAATTCAAATGACTCCAAGAGTGGACAACTTCGTCGACGACTTGTTTAGAGGCATTGACGCAGTGAACAAAGTGCCTACACAACCAGAGTTTGTGTGGCTGAAAAAGTACAATGGTAAAACTGAAGATGATATTATAACACAAAGCATGGTGGTTCCGAGGAGTGGGGTGGCCCACACGCAGAACGCCGCGCCTGTTGCCATCAGAGAGAGTCTCATCAAACATAAAATGTCTGATAAAGAGCTTGAGTATACTTTTAAGAAGAGATTTACAATTTTCTGTGGCACTTGGAATGTCAATGACAAATCTCCCACTATTCCTCTCAAAGGCTGGCTGAATATTGAAAAGGAACCACCTGACATATATGCTATAGGATTCCAAGAGCTTGATTTATCCAAGGAGACATTCCTCTTTGATCAAACATTTAGGGAAGATGAATGGTACAATGCAGTATTGAACTATATAGACCCAAGGGCCAAGTATGTTAAAGTAGAGAAAGTGAGACTGGTTGGCATGATGCTGATAGTACTTATAAAAGCTAAACACAAGTCACATGTACGTAATGTTATTTGTGATACTGTGGGGACAGGAATCATGGGGAAAATGGGTAACAAAGGTGGTGTTTCCATAAGGTTCGACCTTCACAGCACTTCTCTATGTTTTGTCAACTCACATTTGGCAGCACATGTTGAGGAGTATGAGAGGCGTAATCAAGACTTTAGAGACATATGTAACAGGACTAGGTTTGTTCAACCAAACCAGCTGCCTAAGGGTATTAATGACCATGACCACGTCTACTGGTTGGGAGACCTGAACTACAGGATCACAGAAATGGATCCAACAACTGTAAAGAAAATGGTTGCTGACAATAACTTTCAATATGTCTTGGAATGGGATCAATTGAGGCAGCAACACAAGATGCACAATGTATTTTCTGGATACATGGAGGGTACAATCATGTTTCAACCCACATACAAATATGATCCTGGCACAGATAACTGGGATTCCAGTGAAAAAAACCGTGCACCGGCATGGTGTGACAGAATATTTTGGAAAGGAGAAAGCATCACACATCTGGCTTACAGAAGCCATCCATCACTCAATATAAGTGATCATAAACCAGTATCAGCAATATTTAGTTCTTCCATTAAGATAATAGATGAAGAGAAATACAGAAAGGTGTATGAAGAAGTCATTAAACAGTTAGACAAACTAGAAAATGAACTGATACCACAGGTCAAAGTTGACAGGACTGAAATTGATTTTGGTACAGTTCGGTACCTAGAACTTCAAGTACAAACCATCACAATAAAGAACATTGGAAAACTACCAGTAGAATTTGAGTTTATAAAGAAATTGGATGAAACAAGCTTCTGTAAAGAGTGGTTGATAGTTGAACCATACAAGAAATGTATTTGTGCCGAGGAATCATGTGAAATACAACTCAAGGTGCTCATTAATAAAACATCAGCTTGCAAAATGAATGCAGGGGCTGACAAATTGTATGACATTCTTGTGTTACATTTGTATGGAGGCAAAGATATTTTCATCACAATCAATGGCACATATCAGAGGAGCTGTTTTGGATGTTCCATAGAGGTTTTAGTTAATTTAAATATGCCCATAAAAGAAGTAACTATGGGTAAACTGATTGAGCTTGAAAGCAAAAGGGACCAATGTGTTTCCAATCAATCAACTTATTCCATACCAAAGGAAATATGGTTTTTAGTTGACCACATCTATCTGCATGGATTGAAAGAGCCAAATTTGTTTGAACAGCCAGGTTTTCACTCAGAAATACTGCAGATAAGGGACTGGTTGGACAGTGGCTCCGTGGATCCCATACCAGGAAGTATTCATTCGGTTGCTGAAGCACTATTACTCTTATTGGAAAGTACTGCAGACCCAATCATTCCATACAACCTCCAATCTGTCTGTCTAAGGGCATCTGCAAACTATCTACAATGCAAGCAAATCATAATGGAACTACCAGAGTTTCGGAAAAACGTTTTTTTATATTTATGTGAGTTTTTGCAAGAAGCACTACAGCATAGTGCAGAAAATGGTCTTGATTCCAAGACATTATCTACTTTATTCGGCGCCATATTTTTGAGGGACAACCCAAACCAGATACAAGAACCGCAATCGCGCATAAATAAGCAAGTTATAGACAAGAAGAAAGCCCAATTTGTTTACCACTTCTTGGTAAATGATCACAGTGATTTGATATTCTCCAAATAAACGGAGTGTAGCCAGAAAATATGACTGCGTTATAGCAATGTACTTTTAAATAATAGCTGGACCAGAAATGTTGATATTACTCAGCGTTATTACTGTCCAAGGTACTAAATACAGTACCCTCATGAATGTACCATTAACTCTATGTCCAAGAGTAGACATTGCACACTTAGCATTAAAGTGACCAAAGCTTAATTAGTTTTAATTTAAAGTCAGCAGTGTCATTGTGTCTTCATAGGTTTCATTGAAAAGAAACACAAATAACAAAATAATCTTATGACATTGGTGTCCAAATGATTCCAAATTGCAAAATGTTCTTAGTGTTGTGCCAACAACACTTTTTTTATTCAGTCACTTAGTACTAAGTTTGCAACATGACCTTTGCAACTAAATGAAATAGAAACCATGCCGAAGTTTTTAACATTTGGTTTTTGTACCCAAAATACAAAGGGCGGGCCCCACATGCAAGTTGACTAAACCTGGGTTCAAAGCAACTGACCCCTGGATTTGTTTGTACATCCTTTTTACATGCCATATTATTAATTAGAAGTATGAAAGTAATAATATAAGTAAGTTGATAAATTATTTCTGGTCCAGATTAGAGAATAATGCATAAACCAAAAATGCCCCAAATGGTACTTCTTATTTGGTTGTCCACATAGTTAGTTTGACATTGTGTTGCGTCTATTTAAATACTCAATTTTTCCACTAGCGTATGTTAGCTTATAAAACATATAATTTAATTTATTAAAAAAAAACATGTATCATGTATATTTGCATTTACATATATTTTTAATTTCTATGAAGCTCTCTTCGCCTTCATATTATTTTCGATTGTTTTGCCTTTCCAACTTTTTCACCACCAGATTTTGTCAGTAATTTGGTAATCAAGATTTTAAAGTTTCCCAAAAAAAAATTGACATTCAATTGTATAATTTAACAGGTGACTATGTGACTGAATTTAATTAATTTCTGACTATTGAATTGAAGTTTGTTTTAAAAAGACAAAATTATCTGTTTTCGTATTTGTTTAAGATGTTATGTATTGCTGTAGTATTAATAGATAATTAATGGAACAAATATATTATGTGTAGTATTATTTAGAAAATCAATGCTTAAAATTCACATAAATTACACACTTATCAATGTTGTATCCATATTTATCCATCAATTTATAGTAGTATAACACTTTAAATTCTAAATTAATTTAATAAAATTTAACAAAAAATGTTACATACTTCAAGCATTCAAAATAATGCACTATTCCTAAATGGCTTTGTTAAACTATCACCTGTTTTACATTTTAGCACATTTTTTGGGATTTATCACCAATTTTGCATAACTTTTCGAGAGCTAAAGGTGTCATACGATTTTATATAATTTATAATATTCATCCATAAATAAAAAAATATACTATAGATTTTCCTTATGGGATCATTTTTAAATCTCATGCATTGTGTTATGTTTTATCCTTGTTAACTCTGGTCTGTATTATAATTTATTTATTCCTTTATGCAAATAGGATTATTTTATAAGTGAATGGTATGTGCATATTTGTAACTTCACTTAAGAATTTATACTGAGTGACCAATTTACCACATTGTTTTTATAAAAAAAAAAACCAATTTATTATAAGAAAATGGTTCATGACGATATAATGTGGGAATTGACCCTTATGAAATATTTTATCTTCGTCCCTACTTTGAACTACAAATTCAAATCTTTGCTTAATCTCATACATAGATTTAAATACATATGTTAAAGTCAATGAAACTGAATTAAGTTAGTAAAGGTGCGCAGTGTAATTTCCTAAGCGTAGTTATAGTCGCCAGTCCAACGAATAATTTTACAAAGCGGCCAATAATCGAAGTTAATCGTTATTTTAGAAAGTGTTATTTAGTTGTTGTTGATGCGGTGTCGCATTGTGACATTTTACATGAACTAACTACGAACGTAGTTGTACTAGATAAATGTTTGTAACCAGAGATTTGTAACATTCTATTAGAGAATTGTTTATTTATTAAATTATTCATAGTACTGTGTTATTATTTTTATGATTTTGTATAAGTACTAATTACTATACCTACTTCTCTTGTCAAATGCTGAGAAAATTGAAAATTCTTGAATTTTCATTTTTTTTATCACCCCATATATGTCTTACTGCTGGGCACGAGCCTGCTCTACAATCGAGAGAATCGGTTGAGAGTGGTTAGGCCATGTAGTCCACCACGCTGGCCTAGTGCGGGTTGGCGGACTTACATACCGTAGAAATTCTTTAAAATCGCTACGGTATGCAGGTTTCCTCACGGTGTTTTCCTTCACCGTTAAAGTGCGTGGTGATTGACTATCAAATATACACACATAACTCCGAAAAGTCAGAGGTGTGCCATGGGATTTGAACCCGCGAACACCGTGAACATGTAGACAGCCGCGTCTGGTCCGTTACCAACAGACCACCAAGCACTTAATTTTCATTGGCAACTGATAAATAATATCGTGTCTAGGTCTTATCCGTTTTTGGTGTAATTCAATGATAAAATCTATCTATCTATCTATTCAGTCACAGAAAGTCCACTGCTAAACATAAACTTGCCCCAATGATTACAGACATAAATACATATATTCGCACCTATATCGCCGAGGGAATAGGCAGAGGCAACACTAGTGCCCATTCATCGAACCCTAATCCCTAGATGTGATAGTATGAGTCTATCATCATTTATGTTCATGTATCATTTATGAAATTCTTCAATCTAAAAAATCACGCAATGTGAAATTGAACACAGGTCCCTGACAATTCTCACCCAATCCATGGTACCACAACACCAATGAGGTTACTAGTAATGCATCTATTTTTCTGAAATTATTCGAGCGGCAGTAATAAAAGAAACAATTTGACTAGCGGCATAAATGAGGCTGTACGAGACCTTGGCGGGAGGCATAAAATATCTTATAAGTTTTCATTAAATTATTACATGAAAATTACATTTGTAACAATAAAATGTTGCGTAGATGGCTTTGTATTGTTTCAATCTTTCTAACAAAGATGGCGCTATTTTCAATATTCTTTAACATTTGTATTGCAATACTTTCATTAGTAAGTTTATTTTATTTTTATTTTAATACGACTACAAAATCACCAGTCAATAACAATATCTCATCTACATGTTTTATAAATTTTTTTCTGAAACATATTTATGTTTTGTAATAGTATCCGAACGCAGCTTCCTAGATCTCTGGTCGAAGAATCGAACGCGAGAGCGGTAAGTTTGATTTCGACCAATCAGGTGAACGCATTCAACCGTTTTGTCAAACAAATTGTCTGGAGCACGTAAAGTTTGATCAGAAAGAAAACGTTCCTCATTTTCTCACATCCTGTTCTTCTTTGGTTCAAAAAATAACTGTTTCAACGGCGTAAACAAGGCGAAGTCTTTGTGGTGGACAAATCTTAGTTTACAATCGCTCAGTATTTCGCATTCGGCGGACGTCGGCCACCAGATTTTTGAGTCTCTTTGTTCGGGTGCTAGTGGAAAGAAGCCATGGAAGTTGAAAATAAATGTGAGTAGCCTTTGTTAAGACTTTAATCCTTTTTATACCTTCGGGATTATTTGAGGGGCGCATCGTGTTCTAGTATATTTCGGTTTTACACAGAAAAAGCGTGTAGACGTTTGTGCCGGAGAAAAAAATATTGGCAATTTTCTAAATATATAGAAATATTTCATTTTTTTTCGCAAAGGAATATATTTAAGTATATGATAATTATTTTTTTCTGGATTTCAAATAGACACAATTTATGATTTATTTATAAATGTTTTATACGTTATAAAACCGGTATGAAAAAGCCGACTTGCACTGTCGCTGTACCTACGACCTGCGTACTTAGCGACGTTCATGCGCTTTTGTTCGGGCAGCAAAGGCGACGTTATAAAATTATAAAATATCTTTCTTATTATTTAAAAAATATATTTTTAGGTTTTTTATAGTCTACCGTCTTATGTTAGTTTTATTTTTGTAAGCTCGCAATATTACAAAAAGGTGCGGAAAGAACATGCAGTTGTTTATATAGCCAAGGCTTTTTTAGGTTCAAATATTATCACGCGATTATTTACGTCGTCGGCAGATAACACCTATCAGGATTCTGGAGTAAATATTACAGAACCGGTTTCTGTGATGTTATCACTCTTACACACCAGTGGTCTTTTATAAACATCTTTAACTGATCCTATCAAAATATACGCTGAAACAAAAACGGTTATTTATCGTTAAGTCGCTGGATTTAGGATGGCTTAAATTTTTGTTTAGGTATTTATTTATTTGAGTAATTGTGTGGAATATAATTACCATTCAGTAGAGTTGTTCACGTAAGCAGGTAATGGGATTTAAAATTAGATAATCCGATTAGAATCTATTAAACTGGTGTACTATTTTGGGCGGTTTATGATAATAGCATATTAATAAATAAGTTTCCATAATCGCATCTCGCTTATTGTTTTCTTTTAAATTGTTTTATTATAGGCAGTCCGCCTTGCTTAGAATGGTCATTCTAAGAGCGTGTGTTATATGTAAATTATTCGAAAGCTATGTAATTTTTGGATCTTTATAAAAGTCACATTGCGTTAACAGCCGAAACCAATAAACGATCTTAATCGATATCCGGGGTTTGATTCAGGGAATAGATCAATCGATCCAAAGATTTATCGAAACTCCCATATTGCCGTATATTGTTTTATTAAGGGATAGTTCTTAAGATAACTCGGGTAACCTTAGGTAACCCTTACGTAGTTTATTTAGGATATCTGTTGAAATAAGCCAATTATAGGTAGGTCATCATATTTTTTATGAGAAATTGTACAGAACATCAATAGAACGAAGAAACATCATCGTAATTGTGATTACCTGATTTAGTATCGCAAAAAAATACACATGTCATGCGAGTGAAGGGTAAAAAAACAAATAGGAGACGAAAATTATCGGTATTATGTAAAAGATAGGGTGTCTCAATCAGTCATCAAAGGTTTAACAAAAAATGGGATATTCTTCATGCATTTACTGGTGGTATTGTGGTTCTAATCCACGCAAAACCAGTTACGCTCTATTCCAGGTGTACAAAACGTATTTATTGTATATTGTGTCTATGTAGCAAGGTGAGCCAGGTGGTGGGCGAAAATTCCTTTCCACGCAGCTTACAAGCGGTTATAACCACCCGAATATTATAATATATTTAATGTAAATTGGGATAGACGTTGCTTTTAACTCACGTTTTATAATTTTTAGTTGTCACCACGACAAAATGTAAAGAGGTTTTTAAAACTTTATAATGTCGGTTCTTTAATAAATTTAATTTTTGGCTTGGGTTATTTTAATAAAATATTTGGAATACCCAAAGCAATACATCGAGCAAGTTTAAAAGACTGCCTCGGTGGCGTAGTTGTACTACGGTACGATTACAAAGCTGAAGTCTAGGGTTCGAATCCCGGGTCGGGCAAAGTGATGTTGGATTTTTCTATTCATTATCGGGCACAAATTCCTGACTCCGGGGTCAGGAATTTGTGCCCGATATGGCGATAGACTCTCCCCCTATCATATCGTGGGACGGAATATACAAGGCGAAATGTGGGTGTCCTAGTCCACCTCTGCCTACCCCTTCTGTGAAAAAGGCGAGTTTATGTATGTATGTTAGTTTAAAAAATCATTATAAATATAATTTAAAAGCAGTGTATCTTTAAAAGGGTTTACGTTGCATTTAATAGTAGGCACCAAAATAATCTTCTGCCTATTAAATATGCATAATTCACTGCTTTATTTTTTATTTTTGTCGTGCAAAAATAACACCGTAATAAAGTATGGACAACGAGAACTGATTGTTAGTTCAATTATTTAATTGGCATGATGAATGATCAAAATTGCTTTACGCGCGGTTCGACGACCGAGTGCCTGCAATACAGATGATACCATATCTTACGTAGAGAACAATCGACCATTTCTGAATTCTCTATTGGAGGGTATTGTTTTTTGTCTATTGCATTGTTGTTGGCTGAGAAGTGAGTTTGTAGGTTCAATTTTGCAAAAGGTAACAATATGATTTTGAATTGCGTTTCGAGAATATTTATTGTTAAATTTCCCTTTCTCTATTTCCCTACCTTCCAAAATTCATGATTTTTGGTCGTTTTATGAATCTCGTTATTGAAGAATTCCGTAGATTAGATTCTCAGTTTTAAAAAATGTGTTGCATTTCCTTTTTTTTCTTCACACAACCAAACTAAATAGGCTAGACACAACAGTAAAACATAAGCTTGTAACTCTGCAAATCGAAAGATTTTTCTTATGCGAGGAATGAACCCGCTCCCTTGTTGCAAAAGCCGGTTTCCCGCTCGCCGTGCCATGCCTGTCAGACATTGTTGGATGTCCACAATAAATTCCTACACCCACAAAAGCCAGGTGAATAGACTCCAAATAGAAAAATAACTAGGATCATTACCTTTAATTCAAAAATCGTTCTGTAAAGTGGTACTCTTATCCCAATTTGCAATTAGGCATTTCATCTACGTGTGACGTATGACGTCACTTATTAATTTGCATATGGCAATAGACTGGGCACTGATTGTGGTTTATTTGGGTGGTACCTACATGACTCGTCTACTGGGAACCGTGATGTCATGCACTTCGACCGTTGGAGAAACAATTTTAATCGCTGTGTTTACAAACGGACAATTTATTTTAAGATCTTTAGTTTATCGTTTTTTTAAATAATTTACATCCTTTAATTGTTGATCAGTCATCATCATCATCATCATCATCATCATCATCATCATCATCATCATCATCATCATCATCATCATCATCATATTAATCAATCATGTGAATCATCAGGTCGTCTGTCATATTTACAATGACGATGTATCAAATTAGAACAATTAAGTGAAGCTCAATACTTTTTTATCAATTTTTTATACATTGATAAGGGGGTATATAAAATGCTAGCGCTAAATAGGATAAGTGTAGCTAAGCTGGATTATGGGCTCTTGAGTTCTTGACCTAGTTCGACCAAGTTCATATCACTGTTTAACAAAATACTGAGGTTAAGTAACAGCGCTGCTATTTTATTTCCGTATTTAATGAACATTTAGCATAAGCTATACTAAAAAGTCTTCAGTACCTATTTCTAGCTTGCAAGTCAATTGATCAAATATTGCAAGTTTATATTTTTGACAATGTCTTGTCTTTCACAATATCTTAAATCAGTGAAGCCTGAGCTAATAATTTCCTCTCTCGTTTAGAGATCCGTAATTCGGCAAGGGTGTTGGAATTCGGAACTCGTCATCAAGTAAACAGCAAGAAGCACTCGCATATAACTTCCTACATGATGTATGAGGACGTGGGTTGTAAATGTTGTAATGGAGTGATATCACTCAAATGAAACGCTGTTGCTTCCTCCTATTACTTTCACTAGACCGTCAATCTCCACTCGACCGTTATTAACTTGCCATTTTCAGTTAGAATTGTGTTTTCTAAGATCATTTTCACATAAGAAAATTGTCTTAATTTCAATATTATTATTTTTAAGATACTGCATACTATTACTTTTCATAATTATGGTTTATGATACCTAGCATACTTTATTTTTTTAAATTGAAATATTATTGAATGTGCCGTATTGTATGTACTATGTACTGTACCAGCCCATATACGTCCCACTGCAGAGCACGGACCTCGTTTACAATCGTGAGTACGATTAAAATTGGTTAGACAGTTTAGTCCATTCAATGTGACAGGCGGTTAAAACGTTTATTTTCTCGAACTTCCCATTTACTATAATTAATAATACACACAAACAAGACGCAGATAGCAGACTCAAAAGCGCAAATGACATCATGCATTTCGTCCGTTAAATCTTAATCAGCTGTTCGTTAGGTCACCAACGTTTTGTCCGGTCGTGATTTATCTCGACTACCTGCGAATACCAGGCTGTTTAGTGACACAATCTTGAACATATTTTTAACAGACGTTTCTGCGAAAAATTACATCTATAAATAGAATTTGATAAAATTAAAATTATATTAAGTATACAAATTCGGAAATTTCCTTCAGTCTACAAAAAAGTTTACGAGATGCCTATTGTCAAGCTGTGGGATCTTATAATATGCTATGAATATGAATAATTTTTTCTATCTGCACATGTGCAGTTCAATTATGGCACATAAATGCGCAATTAGTGAAACCTAGTTCAATCAATCAATGCTTAGTCATCAACTGCTTTGTGTAATATATTAGTATCAATTAATTTTCGAATTATTAATCAATATTAAAATTAGATGTGATAGATCTATCATTGCTTATTGATGTTTAATTACTGGATAAAGCTTTCCTCTGTATTTCACCTCAGGAGATCATTCTCGCCGATGTGAAATGGTGGACGAATTGTGACTGTTTACTGAATAGATTTTAAATCTTTTGGTATTTTTTATGGGATTATATGACTGGAACTGAAAGCAATCAGTTCAAAAGATATTACCAATACTACGGGGAGGATATTTTTCCAAATTCAGACCCATTCAAAATACTCTTAACGACATACATAGTCCTGGCTTCACTTTATAATGTGGGTACTGGGTACTAGAATATATGCTAGACTTTACTGTGCCCGTATCAAACTTGTCTCAAATTTATTCCCAGACACACAATTTATCACTTTGAATTAAAAACATGTATGTATATCGATAACATTGTAACCCGGTAACAACAACGGTTATTATTCCTAGTAATTAAAGAACAACAAACAATGCAATATGTCATCGCGGACGTTAAACCCGTTTCAATTTCTCCGTGCGTGGGACACGCGGGTTCAAGTCTCCGGCAAGGTCGGCGCGACGGTTGGCGCTGACTCATGTCTTCCGCGGCCGGTCGTACTTGCCCCCTTTTGGCGTGGAATACCTGACCATATACGGATTGTCGTCCGATATCCACTTTTGTCGGGTGATAAGTTCGTTAAGTTTGAATTTTGAATTTCGAGCCAGTTTTGGTGGAACGTTGGGAGTCGAAGTGTTTTTAGATCATCCGTAAATTTTAAAAATATCTTAGAATTAATAGGTCGGGTATAAAGAGGTTTTATTTTTCAGTTTTATTAAGCAGTTATCCAATTAAAATATTGAAGCTTTTTGATTTATTACCATTGAGGCGGAAGTATTAAATGCCTTCTTAAGAGGATTTATGAAATAATTAATTGATATTATTGTATAATTGATTTTCAAGCGGATCATTGTTTGGTGGACGAGTACATAAATTGAGAGTCATTAGTCACAAGATTGATTACCGGCCTAGACAACACTTAATTTCCTATCGTCAAATATTCCATTTTAATAAATTATGGTGCATTTTTGAAGCGTTAGCTTTCAATATCAACTACTATTTATCTGCCGCAAGTACATTTTACAACAGGAATGCTATAACCTAGATCCATTGTCTCGCATCTTATTTATCTGCGGAGATGCTTATCCAGAGTAAAGGAAATGGCGGCCTTCCGCGTTGGATCCTAGATTCAAGATCCATCTTAGTGCATCTATAGTTATACTGGTTCAATAAATGGCCGTATGTTTTGTTATTTTGTCTTTAATGATGTATGTTTATGTTAATTCCAATGCATTATTGGCTATGTATTAGTCACAAGAGCATATAAAATAAAGTATTTATTAGAAGTATTAAACTAAATAAAGACTTCGTGTACGCACATTATAATATACTTTCCAGTCTCACATCAATCACACTATTAATTAATTCAAAAACATATTTCAAAATATTTCAAAGCTTATTTTTGTTCTTATAATTAAATAATCACTATAATTCTTAACTCATACTAATCCATTGAGCAAATTATTAAGCTTCTATCTTCCGTTTCCATCCATCAGCCAAAGGACGTCCACTGCTGAACATAGGCCTCTCCCAATGATTTCCACAGTGACCTGTTGGAGGCAGCCTGCATCCAGCGACGTCCCGCCACCTTTACCAGGTCGTCTGACCATCTTGTGGGTGGACGTCCTACGCTGCGCTTTCCGCTACGTGGCCTCCAATCGAGAACTTTTTGGCCCCATCGGCCATCAGTTCTCCGCGCTATGTGCCCCGCCCATTGCCACTTCAACTTACTAATCCGCTGGGCTATGTCGGTTACTTTAGTTCTCCTACGGATCTCCTCATTTCTGATTCGATCTCGTAGGGAAACCCCGAGCATAGCCCTCTCCATAGCTCGTTGAGTGACTTTGAGCCGCCTAACAAGGCCCATAGTGAGAGGCCACGTCTCGGTGCCGTATGTCATCACTGGCAACACACAACTATCGAAGACTTTCGATTTGAGGCACTGAGGTATTTTGGACAAGAAGACGTCGCGTAGTTTCCCGAACGCTGCCCAACCGAGTTGGATTCGCCGATTGACCTCTCTCTCGAAGTTGGACCTGCCTAACCGGACCACTTGTCCTAAATAGACATATTCGTCTACAATTTCAAGAGTCGAGCCCCCAACTCCAATGGGGGTGGGCACAACATGGACATTCGACATTATCTTCGTTTTGTCCATGTTCATTTTAAGACCCACCTGTTGGGAGACTCGATTGAGGTCTTCGAGCATAGTGCTAAGGTTCTCCAGCGATTCTGCCAAGACTACAATATCGTCGGCAAATCGAAGGTGAGTGATATACTCGCCGTTGATGTTGATGCCGAATCCTTTCCACTGCAAGAGCTTGAAGGCGTTTTCCAGCGCGGCAGTGAACAGTTTCGGAGATTCGGAGATATTCTTCCGTTTCCAGCAAGTTATTTAAGTCCTTTGGTTAAGTCGTCACTCCTTGGACTTGATTAAAGATGTTAAGTTGCTCCTCAGGTACCCTAAGTGAGATTGACACAAATGTGCCAGTTTTATTATTCCAGACTGGCTCACATGGTCATATTGGGACCGAACAATGTCCCTAAAACGGATCGCTTATCCTAAAAATATTCATCCTCTCGGAAGTCAAATTCACGTCATATAAGAAGATTATTCTAATAAAAAAATTCAAATTGAAATATAAAATACGTATTAATGTGCTAATATAATACCAATATTTCACTCCCGCCGTCTTATTTATCATCTCGTAATACAAATGCGTCTCGAAGTACGCCGATGAATAATGTCGTGCATTATTCGTGCTTTGAAAGAATAAAAATAAAAATTAATATTATCACATCGTGGTTTAGTGGCAGCGTATATTATGTATATTCTGTGAAGTATTTGCGTTCAATCTTAATGTGAAATCAATTTTGTTTGTTTTGATTTGTAGGGAGAGGGATTTCAGAAATTAGTTTATGTCTATGTAATAAATTCACTGGATTTCGAGAGAGTGTTCAAGGTTGAGGAAACATTATAATATCGCGAAATATTAATAATCAAACGCAACAGCAAAGTTGTTGCTTACTGTATAATTACTTTCTATAAAAGAATGTCACAACATTGACTATGCCATGGTTTTACTGCAATTAATCCGTCCCCAATGATGCGTAACTATACGGAAGATAAATTCCCCTGGCAGGTATATCGTATTCTAATAAATAAAAAATGAATACACCTAATTGTCACACAGTCCTGACCCCAGATGAATATAATTTAAGTCTTTGTGTCGTGGGTATAAGACACTACGAGAGATTTTTCGGTTCCACAAACACCCAGACCCGAGACAAATACTTGTGGTTCGCCCAAATATTTGGGTGCGATGATTGAATCCAGGGCTTATTATTTCATAGCCGACGTAGACGTCGGCTGTATTCTTGCACCACGGAGGCTGTCAAATTTCTACATCTAAATAACTATAGTGTGTTTTTAACATGGTCATCGAAATACCCCGGACCTGCTCTACCCAACCGCTACATAATGAATTGAGTGAACAATCAACATTCATCGGTTCAGGAAAGCTTATTCAACGGCGAACCTCAATAATGGTGGAAGAAAAATATATAATTTTTACGGACGGTTTACCTCGCACAATGGGAGCGTGGATGGGTGTAATTGTGGCGAGCGGGCCCTGCGGCTGTGAAGCTTTCAACTCGGTTATGTCCTTTTGGATATAGGATTTTAAGTGTTTTCGGTGGAACGTAAATTGGGAATTTGGGCGTGATGGAATTTGCGTTCGTGTTCGTGGTGGTTTTGAAATTTTCACATCTGTAGAACTTTGAAGGTATTGTGGTGCGGTTGCGACAATATTTAAGTGAATTTAATAGTCTATTGTGCATCGCTTTGTTATTCTGCAAATGATCTTGTTTATTTATACTTTTTATTTTATATCTCAAGTTCCATAGTGATAAAATAGTCTTCATGATATCAAGCCGGCGGCGCCTTTATACATAGTATTTCGTTAATACAAAGTGTTTTTCTATAAACATGACGGCTTTCTTCAGTAAGTCGATCAGGCTGTTTAGCATAATATAATGTGAACAAAACCTAACAACGTAGATTTAAATTTGCCGCTCAAAACGAAAGCTTTATTAAATTGACACTAAGAGGTCCCAATCCACAAGGGGTGCCTTTGATTAAAAGCAAAAGAAGCGCTCTGAACGCAGTGGCCATTGAGATTTCAAACCAGAAGAGACACGGAGAACAATATTTGTGCGCATGTTGTTGCTAACTAAATAAAAAACATACAACTTATCAATTAAACATCACCTTAAACATTTAAATGGTAGTGGAATGATTTGTACCCGTTACCTAGCAGTTATTCTACTTTTCATGAGTCAATAAAGTGCTTTGATATTGAACTTTTGTGATCGGCGACCGGTAAACCGCATATCGTCCAGGAAAAATGCAAGGGTTAAATCATTGTAACCAAATCTTGATATGATGCGTCAAAAGTACATTTTTTACAATGGTTTGCCATAGAATATATTTTTGCAGTATAAATTATTTGCCCTGGTTATCCATAAATGGGCACTCCTCTTTTGTTCCCAGTGTCCCTTCTATTCATAAAACCTCAATGGCATCGGCAATCGCGCTTAAGTGCTGTACGTAAATTCCGATAGGTTACAGAGGGAATGTAATTTCTGCTTCAGTATCGTGTAATGGCCCGTTACAGCGGCCAAGTTTATTCATTCGGTTGCGAAGGAAATGTTTGGCTATGGACGGTGTTTTGGGTGCGGAAGGTGTAAAAAACGCCGGTGAATGCAATGAGTGTAATTCATTGTTTTTATCATTTTCTTTGTTTAGATAATTTTAGGATGGAATTTGGTTGAGCTAAGCTGTTTTTACAATTTGAAAACTTCTTAGTTTTAATTAAATGAAACAGAAATAGTCAAACAGTGTAATAGTCATTTGTAAAGGTTAAGATCGTTTTAAGATTAAAATGCTTTGAATGAGTTGCTCGAAAATGATTGTAGCGTTAATTTAACAAAAACAAAGCCTATTGTATTGTTTTGTTTCACAAGATTAATCATTCTTTCGATTACAAAATACACTAATTTGATTACATAGAAATAGAGGCGAATATTTTCACCATTTTCATCCCATGTCCAAACAATGCAAATACGTTGTCAAAGGTTATCAATGACAGGGTGGAAAGCGGTACTTTTTATACGAATATCAGATTTATCGAGCCCTGGAATCGTTACAAAAAATATCCCCACAATGGGGATGGCAATAGTCGTGTTTTGTTATCATGACAATGAAACCCTCGGGTTACCGCCGCGCCTCCCGGTAAACACTGACCATTGCACGTAGGGTTCCCAATATGTGGTTGTGAGTAATTTTCATAATAAACATACAGAAAATAATCAACTTAACTTTTAATAAAATACGTGTTTTATGTTAAGAGTAGATAATTGTGATATGTAATAATTTAAACGGAAATAATATTTAAATAGATTCTTAGCAGTAACTATCTCTTTGTCACCTGTTCTCATTAAAACTGCGCAGTTTTCATCCACTTCTCTTGGCTTAAACTGTATGCTTTTTGGGACTTCCAGACATATGGTTATTTATTAAATAAAGCGACTCTCATCTGTACTCTTAACTACTAAGTTAGGTAGCCCTAATAGTACGCATGAACGTGGGTCCACGATCCACGACACACATCGATGGTGAATTATGAATTTACAAAGGCGGATTGATGTACGCGCCGGACATGTGGGGTGGACGCAGATGTATTGTAACGTGTGTGGTTTTAATGTACCCTGGGATTTAGTGTCTCCGTGGGTGATGGACTGTTGTATATGTTATTGAATTTTTAATTGTAATGTTTTGCTTTGACTAAGTTTCGCGTAGATAGTACCGATCATAAAATCGTTTCGTCTTTCGTGCGTGTAAGAAATAATAAAAAATATTTGGTCCTAGTAAAAGCAAATAAATATGTGTTGACTACAGGAAAACATATTTATCTGCATAGATCAAAACAGAGTTTATTTATATCATAGGTACTCAATTTTAGCCCTACATCTAGCATTCACTAATGTATACCACATCACATTATTAAGCATTTTTTTTTTGTTGAATTAAGTCTCCTTTATACTACTATTTGTAGCAAAATTTTACCTATTCACTCTGGTGCTTGATGTCTTAAAATTTCAACAATCTCCATAATTTTAATCGCAAGAATGTACCATAATTTTGAATTGCAGATCGCACAAAAATTAACGCAGCAATTAAAGCCGCGGCCTTCCGTCCCCAGCCGCCTATTTGCCTCCTACGGTAGACTTGACTTTTAATCTAATACGAGCTGTTAATTAAAACGGGTACAGCCATTTACTCGCTCCATCGGCCAATCACGGCTGGAGACAAGTTTCTTGCCGAGCAAGGAGCTGGGTCGGCGCACAGGTCAATCTAATTTGGACGTCGCAGGCGCTTCGGACTTGCGGCTAAATCGAATTTTCCTTTTCCCTGAACAATGGCTGCGATCGATATCTTATTTTCTGGAGTGTCGAAATTACTGTTTAACATTGTAATGAGTTTTGGTTGATTGGATATTTAGATGATAAGGTTGGCTAAACTGTGATGTTTATAACTTATAGTGTTCCTTTGAAGTTTATGGATTTTTGAAATCTCTATCCCATACGAAATGAATGGTATAGGCACAACTGTGCATTAATAAATCTGTAATTTTACATTGGCGTGAAAGGGTGGTATCAACCCAATTGACTATTATCTGAATTCAGCTATGGCTATGGTGTTGCACAGTCAGAATTAAATATTTGGACCGTTCATAACATTAAAGTTTTTTTTGGGTCCTTTATCCATCGAACCGAAAGGTTTCACTTTACTTAAACCTTGTCTTTATAAATCTGAAGTAACTATAAACTTGACAACTTTTTCTAGATCTTAGTTTTAAAGTGAACTGGAGCATGACAATAGCAGGCATTATGTTATAACGATAGGCTGTATTGTTGGCTAAATGCCGTGTTATACTCAGGTCAGTGCTATTTGCATAGAAATTCATGGCTGTTGAAAACGATAAAGTAGCCAGATATTTCACATAACATATATTTAAAATACCGTGGAATAAATCCGAACATTTCTACATTTTACCTGCGAGTTCAAGTAAAATTACGACCCAGCATCCAGATTTAATCCACAGGCATAGCGTAATTTCGGGATAAAAATAGCCGTGTCACTGTCATAGCCATAAACTTTCTCTATGCAAAAATCATGCCGATCCGTTTTTGCAATGTTGCTTACAGAAATCACCAACCAATAACATAATATTGGATTCAGAATTATTTAGCAGCTTCGTTCAGTCCAGAAAATGTTTTTTTTAATAATACACCATAGACTCCATGGAACGTAAAATAAGAAATAATTCACACGCATTTGGCTGGAAACTTGTATTAGTATTATTATATTGGATATACCGTAATCTGATCGATCCTAGAGTTTGTGTTCCGGCTGATAAATCCTTTTATTAGGGTCCTTTTAATCGTATTATGTATTAGGAGGGAAGAAAGGTAGTCTCCCTTTCTTCCCTTCCTCACACCCCATAAAAATGAAACCTGCATATCTAATGTCGCGATTTGCAAGAACTTTTATGGTATGTAAAGTCCGCCAACCCGCACTAGGCCAGTGTGGTGGACTATATGGCCTAACCCCTCTCAATCGTTCTCTGATTATAGAGGAGGCTGTGCCCTAATTACCTAATTGATATAATTTTCGTTACTATCGTTCTAAAATGTCAATTAATCTTAGCCGCGCTCACGTCGACGTCGTAATCAAGTGGCTCATCTAATAATTAATTAATCGACTTATCATTTTAATACCTCGTTGACATAGTCTCTAACTCATTTAATTATCAACTTTTATCGGTCATGCGTTGAAGGGTTTGTCTATTTTATCCCTGAATTGGCCTTAGTATACAATCTATTCTATTTCACCCTGTTCTTGAGGTTGTTAATTGTGGGCTGAAAAGTTTCCTGAAATGAATTTTACTCCAAACTCCAAAAGCTCAAGCGTAGGTTTAGTTGATGTGTACGATGAATACACCGTCAAAAAGTGATTTATCTTATAATGAGATTGAGACCCATCAGAAACTATAGATAGTTAGCTATGACTAATAATATTATTCAGGTTGCTGTGGCTTGTTTCGCCACTAGTTGGAGAGACTCCTAGTGTAGGAGTAACGAGTAGTATTCATTTTTTTGCTCGCCTGTCGCAATAACCTAAATCCTAGGACTAACAAAAAATTTACAGTATGAAAACACGTGAAATTATCGCGAACAAGGCCCACCTACACCGCTTTCTATACGCCGCGCCGCGTTGTTTGGTTGCACTCATCGCGAAAGCTCGTCGGTACAGACGCCAGGAAAGGCAATGCCATGTGGGCGAGATCTGCCTACGCATAGGGTTGCTGCGCGGAATATTAATACTGAAGATAGATTTGATGTTCCATGGGGCGTTATGTAGAAAATGTGTAAAAAAAGCCTTTATAATTAAATCATCATCCTGATGCCGTGTTATCGTCACGCTTCTACACACCCTTTGTATGTGCCTGTAAAACTATAAAATAAATATCTCGTGCCAACCCTACGAAATCATTGCCGAATACTGAATCTGGTAATGTTGTATACTCCACAGTACAATTAAACTCGGTAGTGTATAAATGTATTGTTCGATGTATGAGTAATGTCGACGGCACGGGTCATCAAACTTGCAGCTCGCTGTACCGCTGCGGAGCGCGGTGTTTGCGATTTGATGGTGAGGGGATTATTTCCGGGTTGGCCGGAGGATTGATTGGAATTATTTGGTGATTTTTTTTTAGGACATCAACCGATGCAGTTCTTAGACATGGTGGTCTTACAGAGTAGCTAGTATCGATTGTGGATAATCATAATTTCAATGGAAATACAGACTCGGAAACGGATTTAATTTAAAAAAGTGTGTTGTAAGACGTACAAGTTATGATTAGTTAATTTTGCGGAGTAGGTAGGCTAAATCCTTTGAATCGTATTCGTTATCATTTTTGTTCGCTTCTAAAAATAGAGCATTTCGTCACACACTAGCACAATACCTCACTTTGTCCGCAGAATAGGGTGAAAACAGGCATACATCGCTAGGGTCGCCAAACAAAACTCCGGTCAAACCGGTAGTGTGTGGTAATTTCCGTCTTTCCGCCACCGGACGCGCCGGTTGCCATCCTTTCTCTCGACCTATGTTAGCTATAATTACTTGTGACGGCCGACGGCCTTGCACGGCACATCTCCGCAATACGTGTAACTTTGGCCCACCCCTGTGTCCCCTCTTTGTCTGTAACTCGATTACGGCCACAGATAAAGTATTCTCGGCCAGAAGGGGGCATTGTTTCCTTCTGATAATGTTGTTTATTTTTTATGTAAGTCATTGTTCAGTTTATTATGTTTGTACGGTGACTAATTGCTTGTGATGTATCATATGTCTTGTGTTTATTTGTAAAAGATAGGCTGTCAGATAATTGTCATGTAAGATGTAATTAATGGACATTATATTTCTATATACTTTTCGATATTTATACGAATTTAAGTCGCAAATATAAGGGGATTGGTAATATTGTTTATACCAATAGTACTATGTTAGGGAAAACTTACAAGAACCAGGATTTCTTTTGTTTTGTTGGAAGCTATGTAACAGATGTTAGCTAAGTACAAGACATCGAAACGACAAATAATGAATGTTCTCATATTTTTTTAACTCCAGTATTTTTAAAAACTATATTTTTATCGTCTTTCGTAGTACTTAATTAGTCACGAACGAACTGATCCATTACGCAAAACAGTAAATTTTACTGCTAGGTAAATTATTCTGTTCAGATAACCATTACATAATAATAGATTTATTAAAAAAAACATGATATAAGTAGCGCTGTTTAATATAGTTTTACTTTATGCCTCTGATTTTATTAATTACGCACATTAATACCCGATGATGCGTGCCAGGAAAATGATTATCTATAAAAAGTAGACCATACTGGTGATTTTAAATTTTCAGTTGAATTCAGAACCTAATAATAATCCAAAAAAAATCTCAGAAAGCTCTATAATACAATAAAATATAGAAAAAGAAGCTGCGTCTCCTTACAATGCCAGGAAATTGATTCTTGATGAAATAGTGCATTAGTAGATAATATTTTGTGTTCACGAACCGTATTATTTTTTGTTCTCATGTTCTACTTACTTTGTGTATTCACAAAGGTGATGTTGGAACAAAGACAACCTCGGGTGTTTCTCAGTGAATCATATTATTGTGTGACGCCACAAAAGGTACAATTTACATGCGCTTTGGTCTATTTTTATTGCGACTCGCGTAAACATAATTAGTATGGAATGAAAACGTATAAGTAGGTAACTTGAACGATTTTTTGAAGACATGGCAATTGCAATAGTCGCAGTGTTTATCATTATCCATGGGACGACTATAGCCCAACTTTGGGAAACCATAGCATAGCAAGCTGCAATAATATAAATAGTTTTGGATCTGTAATTGCGATTCACCCTTTGTCACAGGGTCATCTTACCAAAGGCCCAGTGGAACTTACCTATAAATTTTTCTACATCTATAACTTTTGGCACCGTAATCGCGTAAATATTAGATTTTATTGTATCGTATCGGCGTATCAACTATCAGCCCATATATGTACGTCCCACTGTTGGGCACGGGCCTTCTCTACAATCGAGGGTACGATTGAGACTGGGTTATATTATAACTATCTGAAATTAAGTCATATAAATTATCTATTATACATACTTATATTTTGCTTCAAGTTAGTTTAGGCATTCAGAGGTGCCGAAGCATTAAATGTGTGAGTTATAGTGACGTGGATCGTGGCCCGGTAAAATACCTGTAATGCTAAATTCTATTCCTACTCACTGGACTGTAAAGTCAACAAGAATTGTTGCCCTACAAATCCCGATTTTTTCGCTAGACGCATGACTCAAAAGTACTCAAAACGTAAAATTCGTCATCCATATACCGGGTATATCAAGACTGCGACCGAAAACGAAGCCAGGTGGTAGTTTTAGTGGTAACAGACACGATGCAAATAAAAAAATCACCAGTACAGCGACAGATATTTTTTTAGAATTTTTTAAAAATCATTTTATTTGGGTGGTAGATACCTAGTTTTTGTGAAAATAATAATTTAAACCCTTACGCACCATTGAGTGTTTCAAAATAACGAGGTCTACATCATTATTTTAGGAAAACTATGTATTTATTACCCAAATACGACGATAAGTAAAAGATTACAAAAAAAAAGTTGTAGATTTTTTGATGAATGTTAGTTCCTGCCTAGCACAGCGTTTTGCAGCCGTTTTATTGGTCCTACAGGGGCTGGCGATCCGGCGCGGCGCGGGGTTATTAAACCTGCTTTATGGCAGATACTGCGTCGTGCCACGTAAACTATAGATTTTCGCGTTTCACCTGCTTAGCAACGTCTGGTGGCTATTTGTGGATAACATCTAATATTATTATTTTCTTTTTTATGTAGTGAGGGTTCATTTGAGAGATCGCAAAAGCTTATTATTTTGAACACCTTTGCCTCTGACATATCATCTAAGACTACAGGTGAAGACTAACATCTGGTGTCTGATATTATTGTAATGCTATTTTTCGTGCATTCTTAAACTGTAATTTTATCGAAGTTTACATTAGAACTCCTTATAATTCATGAAAATAATTAACCAAAACAATTGAAGACCTCAAATCGTGGTCAAAAAGTATGCAAAAATCACAAGTTTGCAACGCTGGTTCAATTGGTCCGCATGTAGATTTTCCGTTTCGGAAAATTTGGCCACTAGCCCAAACCATTAGACGGGTTGAGTGCGCATGACCCAAGAGACGCCGGGGTGAACAATCTGTATGCATGGAGCCGGCGATTGCCTAGCGGTGCCCAAGCAACGGTACACGGCAATGTTGATTGAATGGAACGATCTACGGTGCTCCGGTGACACGCAAAAACTCATCACGAAACATTCACGTTTTGTGCATGAACAAAAATTCTGGTGTTGCAATTTTGAATGTTTTTTGGTGGAATGTGAATTTTGTTTGTATTTTATCCAATTAATTTATGATCTTTTGAAAAATTATGTTACGTGATGCTGGAGGAATTTATTACGACTGTTTAAAAGACGTTCTGAAATGGTTGATTATAACAATGATTCAGTGTGGTGATAAATTAAAAAAAATTGAATATTCAGTATTTTGGGCTTCAAATAAAGATCATTACCAAATCCAAGATGATAATTTTCGGGATCTTTAGTTCGATTTCTATATATCTATCGTTATTGAAAATTAACGAGAATTTGCAATATCGAGAGCAAATAATTGCCCTCGTATCGCTGCGGCAATCGATCCCGCGACATCTATCTCGAATCCCTCCTTACTTACCGTGAAACTTCTTGTTACATCATAATTTACTAGATTTCCATCGCTTTCGAGCTCATACAATACAAACTTCAATACATATAAATGCGTGTATTATGCTGTATTCCCTGCCAAGTATGTTTTGAATTTGGACGGAGTTTCGGACGGCAGTCATGTCACACGCCATATCCTTCGTCTGAAACTTTCCTAATGTTCATAAGCCTTTTGTTTTTACGACTATGGCAAAAAACTTACATTATATTGTATTGTGGAAATGGTTGCTGGTTTTCGTAATTTTGGTCATGGGTTTCTTTTAGTTTATTTTATGTGCGAACAAAAGCATTAGTAGTCTTGTGCATTACTATTTCTAGTACAATAGCTTCTAAATTGTATTTTTCGACATCCAACAATGCATTCATTGAATTTTTGATCTCGGTCGTTACAACCATTTGTCGAGCCTAAAATCCGTAGCGTCATGAAAACTGAAACTAAACCGAAACCTAGTCACATGAATGGAATGAATAATTGCATTTCAATCTGCGTACGTGAGCAGTGTTATTTTTCGAGCTGCCATATGACACAGCCGTTCGGTCGGAGTATTGATTTTGAAGCGAAACGCAGTGTCGTCCGTATTAAAATATTTACATTTAGCTTTACGTTGGCTCGTTCCAGTTGCTTCAGTTGAAATTGATTCGGATTCCAGTAAGCAACAACCAAGAACTATTTCGTATTACTGACTATTAATAAAATAATGACAACTATATCATAACTATTTACTTTTAGGAACACGTCTGGTTGTGCTCACTGTAAAGCGGTTTTGCATTGCTTTAGAAGGATGTGGAATTTTTAATCCAATCAAAGGTATACAATAGCCTTACGATTTTCTTAGACTTGTTAGATTTTGTTCCCGGAGCTGCTTGGACTTTCTCATCTTTCTCAAACAGTTCAATACACATATAACATGGAATCATCAATATTACACTTTACAGCTGTATCTTAGATATCACGGTAGACTCTGATAGGCGGCGATAAATTGTCTATCATTATAAAAACAACTTGTTCGTTTGCAACTGCCTCAAGACGTCAATAGTCATACATAATCATGAAAGTTAGTGTTTCAAAATCACCACGAATGAATAGGAGGGTAACAAACTTTCCCTTCATACTTGGACATGTGCGTTCTATATCTGGACCTGCCAGCAGACGCAGCTAATAACTACAATTCGGAAACACGTGCGCAGCGGATTTGCACATGTATTTTGCAATAACTTGCATATTCCTGGTGTCTGCTGAGTTGTGGCATGAATTTTGGTCGGTTATTGAAATTTTATACTGCTTTATAAGTTAACTTTCAAGCTATGTTATTTCTTGTAATCATATTTGTATTACGACAAAGAATTTTGTATTTCGTATGAATGATGTTTAGGGGTTGAATTATGACTTTCCCTTAGCATAACAAACAGCACTTGGAAATGTCATAGTAGAGTTGAAAACTCTCACGTGGAGTGTCCACTTGTCCGTACTTGCCTTTACCCTGTGCCTACGTAGAACGCAGGGCGTGCGGGTGTTTAATATGCATGTTGCAGAATGCCTAACGTCAACCCTCTTGGGAAATAATCTCATTATAGGGAAATTGTGGTTTTTCGATTGACTGTTTTACACAAAGTGAATTGCTGAGTTGTTGCAGGAATGAAGGGCACGTGGCATTCGTTGTATATATATAATTAATAAAACAAACATTTATTCAAATAAGCCGCCATTCATCACCGGTAATAGACTTAATATTTTTAATATACGTAACTTATATTGGTTTTCCCCCCTTGTTTGTCGTCACATTGCGTCGTATCAGATACGGAGGGGTAGAGTAATTTCGTCAAGACATTCACTTGATTTATGAAGTACAAAACCATCCTTAAAATCCCTCACAAAGGCAAATCTGTAGTTAAACCCCGAAGGTGAATTAAATACTAAATTTATCTTTAAAGTTAAATGTACATCCACCCCCGGATTGCGATAAAAATGTTAATACGAGGTGGTGAGAGCTGAAAAGTTGGCAGCCATCTGGCCACTTTGTCATTTTCAACGCAATTGCGATGACTAAGATCTTTCGCGGAATACTTACTTTCACATCGATTTTAAAACCTGACTGTGAGGCGGGCGGTGTAACCACACCGAACAAAGCTAATGGATAACTAGAGAACTAGAATTTATAGGCTTGTATAGTTGGATTAGATGTTTTGTCGTTTCATGCTTTTATTATTGTAGTCGCTCTTTTCGTCGTCTCACTATAATAGCTACACGTGTGCTGGTTCTACTGTTTTGTGATCATTATCTCCTGGGCTTGAAGCTATAAGTTTGCTATTGTTCTGATAGATCTTCGACACAATCAAGATGTAGAATAGTTGGGTCACTCGTCCCCTCCTTTCTAATCTTGAGCTCTTCAAACCAAAGATGAAGAGTCAATAATTATAGCAAGCATGATTGTGTCGAATGGCGACAATTAATCAACCGTATTTTGACTGCACTTACCATCAGATTCCGTCTACTCACGTTACTAAGCTAAAATGATATTTCCTCAGTCCCTGAGGCTTTCAGTCTGATGTTAAATGTATGGTAAATATTCAAGGGATTTTTTCTACAGTGCGTTTGTGTGCTTTAAGCCGTGCGTACGGCATTAGGAGGCGTTACGTCTGGCGCTAAAGTACATTTGTTAATCTGTCTGCGTCAGACCGGGGCTTGTCTCATGTTAAATGCATAAAAAATATTTGAGGGGGTTTTTGAAATGCGATGGTGCACGGTACAGACGCGTTGAGACACAAAATGATGTCGCAAAAGCTGTGTGAAAAAATTATGACTGAATTAAGGTTTTAGTTTTTTATCAGTCAGTTGCGCAACGACTGAATACAGGGCTGAAAATTATGTAAAAGTTTTAATTATAGCACCCGAGCAAAGTGTTTCACGTCAATATTATGGCATTTCAGTGTTTGCGGTTGTAGCATTATTTTATTTGTGCCTGAAATGCCATATTTAAACTTATCAGATTTTAGTAAAATTATTTAAAGATGCAATTAAAATTAGTATTTGAAAACCTTTTAAGTAGATTTTTTGTTACATTGCTATAATTTACGTCATGAGCCATAAGCAAAAATCTATTTGATAAATAGATAACATTTACGTTACTCGGGGAGTTTGATTTCCAAAATTCAAATGGATTAAAACTAAATCAATTCAGCAATATCAATGCAATTCCCATAGAAAGTCACAAATAGCAAGAAAAGACACGTGATTGCGATTGATAGCGTCTGCTAATGATCCATGAGGTTCTTGGGTCTTTGGCCGATAAATGTACCACAAACAGCCTTTGTGGCCGGCGGCGAGGGAGCCGTATCGAGTGGCCGGGGTCGCGGTTGCCAGTCCAGCTCCACGAGAAAAATCGTTTGTTTGTTTGTTTATCTTCGTATTTATTGCGGCCAGATTATTGTTTACTCTTGCGTAAGAAATTCATTTATTTAAGTGGTTTATTGAAGTAAGGGATGCTTTGACAAACTATACAGTGGAATATTATGAATATTTTTCAATTTATTAAGTTTTATTGTGTCATGTTTTAAGTAATTAAAATTCTCTAAAATTGTTCTAAGTAAAGTATTAGTTCACCACTGACCTAATGCTGGTTGGTAGACTTCAAAGATTTCAGTTTGTCTCGTGATTGAATGCTTTTCTACATCGTTTGAACTAACACTGTTTATTTAGAAACATGCGCTGGACTGTAATAATGTATATGTTGTATTATATTCAACCTAATATATTATTTTAAATATCTATTTTACTGACTTGTCAAGTTAGTGAGTTTAGAGTCACCTATGAGAGCTTTTCAATCGGACAAAAGACGCATTAGACACAATAGAAAACAATAGGATGATTCCAGGACCAACGAAAGGCAAACGTTTTTGCATGAAAAATTAAAGCACAATTTTATCCTGGGAAAATGGAAAAGTTCCTAGCAATAATTATCATTCTGGGTGTGAATTCGTAACAAAAGACAACAATGCCATTGTTGAGGTCCTATTGGAAAAATGGAGTAGGTTTTTTACGGCAACCTCTTTCACTAATTCCACGTTGTGAATTATCCTTAAAAGGGTTCCTTAATTAGAGATCATTTTTGTCGTGGCTTCGTTCGCTTTGTAGAAAAATATTGTTTTATTGACCTAATGGAAAACTGGACAGCTCAAGCCAATTAGCTAAAACGAGACGGCCCGGGTTCACAAAATGTTGGTGTAATTATCTTCGGACTTCGTGGACTTCCTATTGCAATGTAGTAGATGTTGTCAAAATATCCTTTGTAGTTTTTGAAACTACGACCTCCTTTAGTAGAAAGGTTTTCCTATGTTGGACAACAATGTTTTATTTGGGTCGTACTCTGGTTTACACAATATTTTATTATTCAGATAATCATGTTGTGGCAGTTCTGTTAACTGCAATCGATAAAGTAATTGATATTCTCCACGTAGATAATAAATACTGTGACCTGTCTGCTCTAGTTAATCGTCCTAGATAATCAATTGAAAGAATATTTACTCACGTGAACGCAAAATAAGCATGCATAATTATAGCATCGGGTCTATATTAAAATTGTCTACACGTGACACGTACACTAACATTAAACCTTACTCAATAGAGGTGACCTAGAACAGGTGAGAAGATTTTACAGCCTTCAAGAATGTTTTCACCAATCGAGGTCTCTTTTCAATATTGTTTTTCATTAATAAAGCAAGCTCAAATACTTTAAATATATCTGTATCTACCTACTTTCCGCAGCCTTTAAGATCATCTGAAAGAAATGTCATCAAGCCAGCTTCAGGGTTTAAAATCATTTTGCTGCTACGCGAAAGTGAAATAACACCAAAATATCGAAGAATGCCAACATAAATAGCAAAATGAATCCCATTAAAATTGCAGGAATCCATTAGCTCTAACTCCGGCAGAGTTAATAAAAAGCAGCGAATAAGAGTTTTTGTGCAGAGACCGTTGACATCACACGTCGTGTAATCGATATGCCATGGTTTTGGAGCTCATGTTGACACGCAATCTGTGCATCCAATGCGATGTAGTGACTTGATTTTGAACCCTGGATGGGAGGAACTATGTAGACCAAATATTGAATTATTCTGATTGATAAAGTATCAACAGATTTATCTTTTTCTTTATACCCCATTGTTATTCAATAATATTATTGATAGTTAAAATGCTACTATGAAAATAGTAAATGTGATTTATTTAATTATACTTATATGTATTTTTGATGAATTTAATTTCTACCAAAATGGTGTCACGAAAATTCATTCCAACCTTCTTATCTATGAACTTCTAAACTATTATTGTCGAAGGATGCAGTGCCAACAGCATCTTAATTGCAATCTTAAAACTGCAACTGATTCGGCATTCAATTTTATTTTAAAATATCGTCGAATATAACAAACGTGTGGAATGTTTGCTGGCGCATGTATTCCCTCCTTCCTTTAACCTGGCTTCTTCCGCCGTAGCTTGAAGAAGCATTTTAGCAGGCCGCCAAACAGCATGAGGCCGTCGTCTGGTGCCATTTGAGATTTGTCTGGACGGCATTGCGCTTACTATCAGATGCAGTGAAGTCACATAGCCGTCCAGTAAAAAAAAATTTTCAACATGTGTATCGTTGCGAATCATGTAGAACCGATCGCATTGCGAAGGCTTCCGATCCATCGTGTAGTGTTACGCCGCTGGTCAGTGCTGCGGTTTTGGCTTGACGACGAAGGCCGCGCTCTGATACACTAACCCCGATGTGTCGTCCGCTGCACTTCCCATAGATTCATCACCTCATGCTCTATTGCTTTTATTAACTGTTTAAAAGGAATGTTCTCCGTTTCCTCCGTGTTCTTGCTTGTGTGACCGTATCTTCATTCAGTTCTCATTAATTGCTGGAGCTTATTTCCGATAAGGTTAGAAAATCTGAATTCTTATTGAATTAACTAAAATAAATAATAAAATCTTCGATTCAATTTACATAGAAGTTTTTTACTTTCGTGAAAATTCTATTATACGGGAGGTGTGAACTGCAGTTTTATACTCAAACCAATTGTATGCACATTGCTGTTCCGAAAAGTAAGCTATTTCTGCACTAGTTATAAAACATATACTTACATAACTATAAAACATATGTAACGACCTCTAGCGGTTTATGTTTTATCAACTTATTAGTTTTATATGACACACATTGTAAAACAATTTATTAAGATATTTTATTTCAATCTACCCCAAATCAAGAAAAACAAAGACATATTTCTTTCCCATCTGACCTTTCGCTCCAACTTATGGAATAAAAAATCGGAACCAAGAATACATTCGGCCCTATACGCCCACGCATCTCACCTTTATACCACAATCAACTGGCTCCCGAGTCTCCTCGATCAATCTTCATTTACTACCCTTCGCACTCGATTCTTTATTACATTTGGCACTATTGATTTTCCTACATCCTTGAGGCTTGGGGCGGCAACGCTATTGCAACTCACCTTGAATGTTACCTGCAGATGTTAGAGCTCTTATTTAGATTCTAGATAGTGCTTAGCTTTTGTATTTTGGTTAGGTGTTATATAAGCTAGTTTTAGTCTAGTCTGTACGGTTAAATAGTTTGTTATCGGACTTGTTACGGTATTGGTTTGGCTGATTACAAGACCGGTCGGTTTTATGACGTCTCAAACTTTTTCAAGTTATGTAGGAAGAAATATATTTATAATTTGTGTTTTTAATTGCCTGCCTCTTATATCATGTGATATGTTCGTAAATATAAATGTCTTATTAATGTCATAGTGTACGTTAATAATTTGTACAAATAAAACGAAATTAAGCCTATACTTAACTATCAAAGCATAGATTCGGATATATTAAGTAATGTTTTTATCCGAAGGCATTTTGCCTGCTAAGCTAATGTACGATAAAGTTTCGAAATGTTGTACATTTATACGCAATACTAAATTGTACCGTACCTACGTGTTTTTCAAACCGATTAAACTTCTTTGTTCTCGAACTCTGTATTTCACGGTTCATAGCCCATGCATAGCGCTATTGCATGTAAATTAATACTGCGGTATTTAAAATCGGTATGTAAATACTGTTATTTAAAAACACGGTTTGAAAAATGTGCAAGGTTTTTTTTTCTAAGTATTGCATCATCATCCTCAGCCTATAGCTGTACAGCTGAACACAGGCCTCCTCCAATTTGCGCCATTTCATCTTGTCTTCAGCACATATATAACCCACCCTTAGCACCAATGTAAGTAAACGACTTTAAAATTCATAATTGCAATTACTCAACGATAAAATACAGGGTATCTCAAGACCGCGACCGAAAACGAAGTCGGGTGGTATTATTAGTGACTTCAAACACAATGCAACTACATTTTCGCAAAAAAAATTTCAATATTTATTTTGAATTTTTTTCCTTATCGTCGTATTTGGGTGATAAATACATATTTTTTCTAAAATAATAATGTACACCTGTTTATTTTTAATGACGCAATGGTACGCAAAGATTTTAATTACTTTTTTAGCAAAAACTAGGTATTTACCACCCAAACACGATGATGTTTAAAAAATTGCAAAAAGAAGACTGTCGCTTATTTTGCGAAATTTTTAGTTGCATTGTGTCTGTAACCACTAAAACTGCCACTAGTCTTCGTTTTCGGTCGCAGTCTTGATATACCCGGTATATACACACTTGCGAAACATATATTTTGTTTTAATTGCATATTATTAGATAATAAGTCTTATTGGTAACATTATTATTAACGCTTTGTATTCCTAAAATTTAAACAAAAATGGCAATTTTCAATGTGTCATTGTCGAGATTCCCGGTAACTCTGAAGTCTGAACCCGTATCAGTTACAATGTTGCCAAATTGCACAAATATTTGGCCCAAATCCCAAAAGTAGCTTTAAATGTTGGAACCATACTGATCCGTTGAGGACCTATTTACTGACCAATCCGCATTGCGCCATCCTGGAAGAGTTCTCGTATCCTATGGCGTAATAGGTGAAGTAGCTAGAATTTAATGGCAATACTTAATTCTATTGTATTTGTAGTTAGTAATAGCAGTAATGTTGAAATTATGAAAAAAATATCCTGTGAAATTATCCTGTTTTCGAGTTATGTAAATATTAACTATGTGGGTTGATTTCGATAGATAGATAATTTGAGATCAGTTCATACGTTTAGTTTGGGTCGGTTGTGGCTCTACGATTATGAGTGTGTTACAGAAGTTGAGTTATGATGATATGAACAGTGAGCTATATTTGCTTGCCATCAGCCCTTATACGAAACTATATTTCATATGGTGTGTGTTTTGTATTATATTTAAAAAATCTACATATTATTCGTTTGACCTAGGGATCAAATGCGGCACCCCACATTTACCTCCCATGCATGCTACCATTAGACCTAATTAATTTTTACGGCCATGCTTCAATACATTAAGAACCTTAAACAGTTCCGATAACTATCATACGCAAATGGGCATTACATGGTCACAGTCAACATTTATAGAATTCCTTACATTACCAGTACACATAAATTTTACGAGTGCTTTTACTGCGTAAAAGAATATACATATTAAATAAAACGTAGGTTCTGTCTGGCCCTGATCGATCCGCGCGTGTCGTTCCCTTTACAGCTTAAAGCTTACGGTGCCTCGGTGCTTTACGACGGTGCCTACGAACCAACCTGGAAGGCTTACGCGGTTGTACCTTGCACGCCTATGCCGCTTATGATTAATTATCCTACAGAGAGAGGCTTTGTCTGGATAAAATATACATACATACATAAACGTCACGCCTGTACCCCATAGGGGTAGGCAGAAACTATGGATCTCCATTTTGTTCGATCTTGACATACTACTTTAGCTTCGTCTACTTTCATCAATCTCTTCATGCATTCTCGTCAGTTCAGGGTACTTTTAAACTGGCCCTTGCCTAAGGTAAAATATATGATTGTTAAAGTTGTTCATGCCTACGGAATACGGATGTTCAATTTTCCAATGTTTACTTATTGGTAGATAAATAATTTTGTGTTAATGGGTGTCGCTGGTTTGTGAGGATGGATTGTAGGGCTTCTCAGATTCCTAGAAATTGCGACAGCGAAGCTGTTTCTGCGGGTTGATCTTCTGTGCAAGGGTTATTTTATCCCCGAAAATCAGCTCATAAATAATGTAGTGTGTATTCATTAGTAGCTCTATCAATTTTCAAGTCTTAAATAAATTAGATAATTGTATAATTCTAGGATGATTGCTAAAAATTCATGATGTGTCGTGAACAGTCAAGTGTATTTTTGTAATTTTTGTCGAGGTTACTAACACTACACCACATTATTGAAATGTGGTGTATATTATTAAATAATGTTAACGTAAAGTCTTTTCACTAACTACAGAACCGGTTTAAGTGGTAAATTTATTTGTCTTAGGCCTAAAAATAAGGGTCCTTTTTATCAAGTGAAAACTAACATTTGCGTAAGTGTTTCCAACGCACTTGATCACGCAATCAAAGCTAGTTGGGCTATAATGATTAAAAAACACAAGTTATATGAAATTTTGAAGCCCCCAGCCGAGTGTAATCCTCGTGCTTACAAGTCATAAAGTTAGTAATATTTTTGAGGAATAATCGCTTGCGGTTATTATAACAAGCAAGACTCACGAAGCAATTGTAACTCCAGAATTGTAGTTAGTAGCGAAGTGATTATCATGTAATGAAGAGTTTTGTTTGGTAACTCAGGAAATACACTATAAAGGGCTCCAGTTACTTCCATTGATGGCGAATTTATGGTCCTTACACGGGTAGTTGAGCACATTTAGTTATAATTGCTGGCTGTAATTTGATAAGAATCTACGAAAATTGTGATTGAAGTCTGAAATGATTTTTGACGACGAAATGTAATAATATTTAAGTCCGTCAACTTGATAGATTTATACTTCCTTGTAAACTACGTTGTAGTGTTATCTTGTATCTCGTGTCATAGTTTATATCGATACAACTAAAGATGATTACTCATCCTATTTATCACTTCGAGTTCCTTAGGTTTGCACGTTTATACTTTATAGATAATATTATCATTGTCTTTAGTCGTACATGTCATTTCATTGTTCGCATCCTTAGAATCTGAAATCGCAGTAACTAAATCTATATTTAAAAAGCTACATAGTATTGTCAAGTCTCCACGGACTCGCCTTGTATCACAATATAAATAGTAAAGAATTCAACATGAGACCTCCCGCGCTATCAAAAGAAAACGTATCCAATTGAAGAGGGCGCAAACGTATAAAGATGTTGTACAAGGGAGGGTCATTATAATATTGTACCCTCTGCTTCGACCCTCAGCTATTGAAAGTCGTGCAGAATTGATGTTTCCACCCACGGACGTCTTGGATGCCTACTGTTTTATGGATGCCTCCTCAATATTCACTAGATAAGCGATCTTGCTCAACGACGTCGTACCAACATGATTTTTGAAGGAATATTCAAAACCACTTTGTAAATTCCAGTGCTTTTTAAAATCGTATTTTAAGTATATAATAAATTTCTGTTCATTTTAAAATATAAATTTAAATTTCTATTTTGGAAGTTAACAGCATTTACGTGGTCCTAGAGTGAATGAATTATCAAAATGTAAAGGGAGTAATTTTGTAGCCAAAATCTAAAGTATTTCAACTGTCAATTTCAGAAAGTCCTTTAAAAGCGTGAATCTTTCAGCGAGGTAATAAAGCTTTCGAACTGTATGAGTCATACTCGCACATAACGTCATTAATGGACAAACGTCGCGCCCAGACTCACATGATTACTTCATGGACTTTCAGGACCTAATGTAGCTCGTATGTAATTCCGTGATGTGTCATCACCACCGTGTCTGGTGATGACGCAGCCTTCCGTTTTGGGGTCTCAATCCACTAATATAACGTATCATGATCGCTATCAATGAAATTTTAACTATGGTAAACGTCCTTTTCTCCTACTAAACCTTCATTGTGTGCAGAAATATTATGTTATGCGTTGTAAATAATATAAGTACGTCTCCGAACATTATTGGACTGTTTTTCAAAATCTTTAATCACGCATATTTTTTATAGGAATTACTATGGAACACTACTCACTAGATATTTTCCTCACCGGTTGGTTTCGTCATTATACTATTTAATAAAAAGAATACTTCTTCGCCTGATACGTTCATAGTATCCTGGTATGCTACGTTGTAGGGGACAGTAACTATTAAGAAAACGGCAATGAATCTCAGATACGAAAGATATATCAGGTGATTGCTTATTAATGAGCGACGGTGGTCACTTTCCATAGTGAGTCTCCAGCTCGTTAGCATCTGCTTTATATTAATTAAGTTCCGCACGGAACCCATTAGCTAGATAATTTCTAAAGGGAAGACAAAATCTGCTTTTGATCGACACAAGGCCAAGACGCAGACATTATGTAATTGATCCTACATATGTAGACATAACTTCTTTCTATTTCCATCCTACGTGGTTTCGGCCCAAAATGTCTCTATGACGCGTTTCTTTGGACGCTTTTTCTACAAGGGTGTTTTCCGAGGGTAAATTAAAAGCAAATTTAGCCTATTTTTCGAATCGCAAAACTCGGAAATAATAGTCAATCTAGAAAACTCGCTAGATACCTAAACTATGTAACTTGTGTACATAAATACAGTAGCGAAGTTACAGAAATTTCATTAAATGCTATTTTCGTTCCAAATAAAACAAAATTGAACATTGAATTTATTATCGTTGCAAGACTCGCTCGCAGTCCCAATCGTAATGAAACAATATCTCATCGGAAAGTTGGGAAGTTGAGCGTTACAGATGGTCTGCGTTTCTAGAACACATTTTCGCATTGGCAAGCAAGGAGCAAGGGATGACCATATGGCGATCCGAATGTTTGGTGTCGCTTTTATATAAGCTATTTGTTGAATGAAGATAATAGTCCGCATACGTCAATATTGGGTAAGTGTCGAGTATTCTTTTGGCGTGGAATGTGAATTATATCTATGGAATTGCAATTGGTTCTTATAATGTATCTTTATTAGTAGATAATGGATATAGATTGAAGAAAGTCGCATTTAAAAGCACATGAAGATTAATAAACATAATTTAATATGTTTACGAGTATCCAATATGTATTTCTATCTCAGGATGTAATGGGCAGAGATAGTATACTCGTAATCATAGTGGACACATGTCCAGTCCTGATCTTATCATGTGTGTTTTTAAGTTTTTTTAAAGGAAAGATGTCATTATTTATTTTTATAACAATTATGCCATTCCTTAGTATGTTATTACTTATTACTTAATTGAGGGATCCTCACATGGCATTGTAAGAATGTAAAAATCAAATTAGAAGTCATCTAGTTGAAATAATTAGCGTCGCCGAGAATTTAATCCCAGAATTTGTTACTATAAGGAAAGCTAAGGCTTGCTAATCCCTTAATGTTGTACACTCCATGTTCTCCATAACATAATCGTTTACGCATTTAACCCAAACCCTTAATTACAAAACAACTCGTGCAATCTCATTATTACGTTGTATCTTCAGCAAAAAAATGGTCTGATTTAAAAGAAACACAGCCTTTTGAATAATGTATATCGCTGCTTAATAATAACGAGGCAACTTTTCAACTCTGATTACTTACCTGTCGACGTGATGTCCATAATTAATATATAATCGAGCAGACTTATTACCATAATTTGTCTGCGGTGTCAACTTGAATTAGTGCCTCGAGGATCATGATACGTTACACCCGTATTATAAGTTTTAGCACTTGTGCCTTGGGTTATTAGATTCAATTTCAGTTCTGCGTTAATAGAACGGGGTTTTATTTCACCTTATTTACGAGTATAATATTGTTTTCAGTGAGTAAAATTTTGAGTCTTATGGCTTTGAAAGTATTATGGTTATTGCCAAAAGACAACTGTCTTTACAACGCAGTAAACCTATAAATGGTTGAGTAACTCTGTTACTAGTCTTGCTACAAGGTCAATAAAAGTCATATGTCGACCAATCAGAATGAAGAAAATGTAATGTATGGGCTGAAGTATGAAAATGTCGTATACAATGTCTAAATCTGCAGTGCATGTCTCGGTTTAACTCGCCTAACAACTCGATGGTCGTACAAACCTACACTGCGGCAGTTCATGAAGCAACCCCAACAGAAATCTTATGTAATCATTGTCAACAATGTCCAGTTGTGGGAGATTTCGTTCAGGATAACATTAAGCCGTGCTTGCGTCAAAATATAAGGCCGGTAATGTGTAAGCAGTGGCTGAAACAAGGCAAAATCGATACCGGTCCCGTCGCAGGCGGACGCGCGCCGCTGCCTCGGAATGATATTCTCTTCTAAATCCGGCGAGCACGTGACTCAACTTGTTGCCGGCTATACCTACGTTGTCTTGGGATGTACGATGACTATACTGGATGCTGATGGCGTTTGTCTATTATAACTTTATTGTTTGCTTATATCCTTTGGCTGCATTCGCAACGTGGCTCGCCAATTTGCGTCTAGTACGAATGTATTTACTTATGCTGTGGACTGCTGAACTTTCTCTAGATGTTTGTTTAATAGGGTGCCAGTTGGTCTCATGAATTACTGTTACTACGGTTTTAATCAAGAAAGTAGCTACAAAAGTAATATTCCTCGCCCGAAGTATTTTTTGTGCGTCTACTTCGCCCTCTGACAATATGCAGCCCAAGTGACACATTTCATGTTATAACTTAATTTCTTGATGTCGCATTGCGATAGAGTGCACCTTAAATACATTTAAACACGTCATTCGAATTCTTTATTTTAATTTTAAGTTGTTATTTATTTATTTATTTATAAAAACTTTATTGCACACCACACAAATTATCACAAACAAAAACATAAAGCGCATAAATATGTGTAACAATTAGCGGTCAACTTTACGGCGAGATAAAGTTAATTTGGAGATACATCACATGCTCTCTAGAAATTCTTTTGCCGTGGCTATAATGGTAAATACTCGTAAAAATATAATAGTTAACAGATAAACTTTTGTCTCCTTAAAAGCTTTGCCGTAGTGTGGATTTTCAAAAGCTATTAAAGAGGCATGAACTTGTATTCATTTTTCTTATGCGAGTTTCTGCTTTATTTAACTAACTTCTCGAACTGTGCCAAGTAGGTATAAATAGTAACATGAAGTTCCTAGAAAACACATATGCGAAATAAATCAAAACAGCACCACGTATTTTTTTACATTCGTGCCATGTGACCTAAAATAATATTTAAGTACAACATTTTGTACGCTGATTTGTCAACGCAATATGCCTTATCCTTTCTTCTGAGCATCCATATAAATGGAACATAGGTATTATTGTGACAACCACCCTCTACGTTTTAACCCCACACATTATGCCGCATTGTTTCATATATCTGATAAATAACATCAGCCGACATGTGGAGTAGTGGTTAACATAATTAGCTTTTACCCTACAATTGGAGTTGTCGATGCAATTGAGAATATTAAATTAGTTAATTGTGCAAACGCCACCGCTGCTCCTGTGAACAAGGCTACATCCCCACGTTGCAAATATAATAAGCGCTTAAGTAGGAATTATTAATCTTGTTGGCCCCACGTTGGGCGCCATTACGCTCCGTGTATATTAAAACGTCGGTTTTATAAAACATTCTGAGCAAATTTGGAAATTAAATTACTCTTCTTAGTTGTATTATTTCTCTGCGACATGCAATCATGATATTAACAAGTTTGTCTGCATTTTGACTCTGTACAAAATGCTTTCGGAGTTTTATTAGTTGATCCGTTAAGTCACCCGCGAACTTTTATTAGGGTGGCTAATTTATCACCGTCCGTGATATGATCTATGGAGCGCACTCGAAGGGAAGATATTCACTGACTTAAAAACAATCTCTGATGGAGATCTATTATAAATGATCTGAAATTATTTGGAAAATAGAGATCTTTAAAGTTTTGGTTGTTATTTTTCTTATTTCGTTAGATCATTACTTCTTTCGATTGCGAATATTGAAAAATGTTGTGGAAATACGCGATATACTTGAAAATTTGATTTATTCATATAAAGTCGAGTTTCGTCAGCCGTCAGTCAGTCGGACGCCACGACAGGTATTTCCACAACATTGTCTCTGTGCGTTTGCATAGGTCGAGCAAAGCTCCTGGTATTCCCAGTTATTACCGCAGGGGGACGCGGCCTAGGGGTTGTTGCCCGGCATCGATCCGCCGCACCACGCCGGCCACCGCCGCTACCGATGCTCGCAGTTACGGCACCATCACCACTGCAGTCTTAGTGTTTCATCTCTTTTGCACTAGATCAGCCGCCTGCGATCAATCAGTCTCGCTTACCGTGACACATTCGTCCTTCAGGTGAGATTATATCGATATCCTGGCGCCGCTCTCGACAAATTAACATTTTAGGGAAGAGGTTCAGACCCCACGGATGGTACATTTTGAAAACGGGAAATCAATCGGAAGCAATTCGAATGGTGAAACAAATTCAGCGTGGCGTTGCTGGCTGTTACTTGGCTGCGGGCGGCGGCGCCGAGACGGCGGCGGAACCTCCGCATGGTGCCTCCCCGGCGTGCCCTCCCCACGCGCGCTCCCACCGCCCCCCGACAGCTCGCCGTTTTTATGAGCGAGAAGCCCGCCGAGACCCGCACGAGTCTGGGAGGCTCTTAAATTAGTTTGTCTTCCCCGACCCTAGACCCGTCGGTTGCTAGGTGTGACTTGTCTTGCCCTTTTCTAATTTTCACCTTGTGGTCTTCTAACAATTCCTATTTACTAATAGTGCGTCTACAACATATTGTGTACGAAAAACGTTCCCGATGTATTTCCCCTAAGTATTCGTCGCTTTAATGCGCAGATCCCTTCGCGATAACCGCAAATCTATACTGTTAGACCGCATGCATTCTCTTCGAGGGAAGCAGACGTAATGTAATGAACGCCATGGGTGACATTATTTTTCCATTTGGTAGGCTTATTTTCTTGTGCAGGTTATCAAGTTAGGGACGGTAGCGCGCAAGGGGTGGCAGCGGGGGTGGGTCCGCAGGGCGGGGGTCGCGGGGTGCGCGGGGATCGGGGCGCATGTATCGACCGTCAGCCCTCCCCCCGGCGTAGCTCAGTTTCCGGGCGAGAGTCGCGCAGTTCGCCGGCACCGCGACGCGACTCCGTCACACGTTAGATAGTCAATTTGTTCACCACCATGCTGATAGGACTCGTTCGAGATTCGGTGATGCAGTGCTTCTGCCACTCATGCCGCGCACCCGTATTACCAGCAGGTTGGGACAATCACTGTGGAAGCCAGCTACTCGTTCAGCTACTGCCGGACCGGCGAAGCCGCTGCCACTTCCACCACCCTGGAGACAAACGCCCTTATCCGTATCGTTTGGCCCGAAAGTCTTGAGACTCGAAAATCGTTCTATTTGCCCGTTTACAGACAGCACAGCATATTGGCTGTGTTTAACGTCGTGCCGAATCCAATTCGTGAGTGAAGGCCGAAGGTAACCCCACAGTTATTGCAGTTTGCTATGTTCCTAAACAATTTTGTTTTCGCCATGCTTTCTTGGTTGTTTGTATAGTTGAGGAGTGTCTGCGGATGTCGTAAACGCCGGCCGGCGAAAGTCGGGGTTGCCGGCCGGCATCTATATTTATTACGTATTGACGTTAAGTACACATTTCTCTGCTTTTGCACCTATCTTTCTCATTGTATGTTAATGTTTCTTGCAACATATTAGCATGATTTACGGCTAGTCTTCGTGCTAATGATTCGTGTTTTTAGTTTCGTATTCGGAAACCATGAAGTTTACCGTTATCAGTTATGTAAGATAGTAAGAGAGTTTTGTAAAAGTTGGCAGGAAAGCCGTTATAAGTTTTGTTTTGTTCGTGACATTGTAGTCGGTAATGAGTGGAGGTTTTTGTGTTGTCGCATGTTGCGGTTGGGTGTGTGTTTTTCTTTTTCAGGGGCGCATATCAGTAGTACCGGCCACACTAGGACTATTGATTAAACATTACTGCATAATGTCCACCATTTTGTACAGACGGCTCGGCAATACCTCGACACGCGTCCACCATTTTGAGCGCAGTGCGTTGCCGTCAAGAGCTAATTTTTCTGTACTTTTTCACGCCCCGCACATGACGTTTTGTTCCGATTAGTAGAAATGACATCCACTTTGCAACGCAATACGGGATTTTTGAAAAACCGTGGACATTCTCACATAATTTACCACACGCGAACGAAACATAATCGTTTTATTTCTACGTCAAAAATATTTCGTGGCTATTTCTACGTAACTACCCTCACACGTCGGCGGATTTTTAACGTGTTAATTACGAGGGTCGCTAATTAATGAAACTTCCCCTAGGCTAAAATTAAATCGCCTTTTTGCCGTTTAACCGTTTTGGCCAATATAAAAGCGAAAACGTTTCCGGTTCCAATTAACTTGCCATTCATTACTTAATTTTTTTATAATTTCGTACAAAAATTCGAATCTACCTTCGAAAGATTCGTATCGTATACTTTTCGTGATTTTTTATTTTATGGAATTAAAAATTGAATTAGTAAAACAAAGTACGTACAAGCAAACTCTTATCTTTGTTATATTTATGCACGCGTCCATTAGTCACGCCAAAACAGCCGGCATTATGAACACATTAGGCGACAAAGTACCAAACATTCCGCGACTAAAATGACACTCTAGGTGGGTAATAGGCATTCCGTATCACCCTCTTTCGCTCGGAAACGCGAGGCAATGCTCGTCATTCACGGGCCGAAGATTTCAAGTGTTAGGATCATTCACGCTGTTTGTACAGACATCAGAGAGATGTAGATCGCATAATTGTTAAGGGGTTGATTATGAGTGTGTATAATTGGCTCAACAAGTCTGCACCCCTTTTGATGACAGGGGGCCGAAACGAGCGTTCGAGCATTCTCATATGATCATTAGCACGTCGTTGTCATCCGTTTAATGACTGCTGATATTTGCGGCTGTCAAAAAATTTATTAATGATGTGTAGGATCAAGAGGATTCATTACGTACACGTACGATAAGCGGATGGGGAGACAGCGGTTGTGTAAGGAATGATGCATTGCGGATCCGTACCATGTTTGCGTGTTGAGAATTATTTCCGGACACACACGTTCGCAGCGCGGACATTATGTTCTCAAGTCTCAGACTTTCAGCATTATTAAATAGGAAAGTTGCAAATACTAAGAAAAATGTTGGAATTCACAGACGCAATTTTACTAATGAGGAAAGCTTGTAAAGTGGACGCTCTGGAATATTCTTCGCCTTGCATTGAATGCGAGATCTCTGTAGAGCTGACCGCGTTTACTTCTTGAAAACCATCCGCGCCGTTGCTATTCCCCTTGCCACTAGATTTTACTGCCCGACGTTCCCCTCGCGGCTTTAAATCGTGCTTTTAATATTTCATAAGTTTTTCATGTGTCGTGCGGCGCCGAGGGTGGCTGGGGGTCACGTTTCAATTATACGTCCCCTGTTCATATTCGATTGCTAGCATTGTTTTTTTGTTTCATTGTCCTCATAAATAAGTCCGTGAATATCCATTGTGATAGCTGTAATGATACCTAAAGAATAAATAACCATTAAAAGCTTTGTCTATAATGAAAGCGAGTAAGAAAATTTTGCTATTTCTAGTAATTTCCTAGAAAACTATGCGTTTGATTTTCCATTTGAAATGTGCGGTTACGTAAACCGCAAGTTGGCGCAGAGTCGGCTCACCACAATAATTTAACATCAATTTGTTCAAATACTAGGAAGAGAGTAAATTGGAAAATTGTAACGATAGGTTATGCGTGCACGGCAAATAACGTTTAATCTTCGCGTTTCTCTAAAGACTTCATTTGTGTTACTTGTTTTTTAAGAAAGACATTATTATCGTGATACTTGTATTTTCTTACTTTATCTTAATAACATTTCTTAAAGTTTTGGTTATTTTGATCTTCTTTTCAGAATATCATTACAACTTCTAGTCTCGTCTTGTTGTTTCACGAAGATATGAAACTTTTACTGTTTCGTAAAAGCCATCTTCTTGATCGCTCCCTTACTGCAGTGGACTGTGACCTCTAAACATGAGGTCTTTGTCCGGATTATTCTGCGGCAAACAACGTGCTCTGACGTCATTCGCAAATACAGACATCTACTTGAAACATATCAGTAACTACTTCCATAAAATGAAAGCTTGTCTGTATAATTTACAAACTATAATTCCTCTCTTCCCGTATAGCAAATTTCGCAAGATTTATTTTCAAATTTTTAAAAGCGATTTTCTCCACATCATTTCCATATCTAAAATTCATCTAGAAAATCAAGGAGACATTTTATTTAAAAGTTTCATATGTAAGACTAATAAGTGAGGGAGACGTGGTGTAAATTCGTCGGCGGCCGTGAGGGATTATCCTCGGAGGGAGGATATCGAGCATTCGCGTCACGTACCGGCCTCTCGTCCCGTGTCGCTCGCATTATTACCAGCAACTATTACCCAGAAAGGGGGACTTGAAATACTCCGTAAATTAGTTTTCATTCGCGTCTTCAGCGTTTCTTTTCTTTGACGTTGATGAACAAGTTTTTGCTTCGACATTATGATAATATCTTTTGGCTTGGTGTAATTACGCGTTATTACATAATATACGAACATCATCAAGTGCTCTGATGACCTTTCTCAAAAGTAATTGTTTTCGCAAGGAATCCAATTCAATTGAAAACGTGATTGTTATTACTTTCCCCCTAAAGTAAATACGATGGTCATTTAAAAATGACATCAAATATAAATAGTCGCATGATCATCATTTTCATATAAATGATAATTTGATACAAGCCGATGAATTTTGAATAAATACAGCAAGTCACTTAGCATGCATAAAGTCTATTAACGTCGACTCGTATCTGTTTTACGTCCCCTATATCGATGGAGCAGCCTGTATAAGCTGTACTATGTATTGTGTTTCTACCCTCAATCGATGGGCAGTCACGCGACTATCGGCGATTCATTAGTTCGACTCGGAATAGTCTTCAAATAAACATTAGCTAGGACCGTTGGGACGTAATCGTTATTGTATTGACCACCCACTAGTGAAGGTTGGATTCTTGCTGAATATTTGATGACGTTTGGTCTTTAGGGTTGCGTTTCGAGTGGTTGTAAAAACTTGTGTAGCTTTTTCGGTGATGTCTTTATACTTTCGGCAAGATCTGGAAGTCTAAATAATGCCGATCTTGCCTTGGATGTTAGGTTGACCACGAGCGTTGAAAGTCTGAACTTTTTTAGTGTGATTGTATTGTTTGAATTCGAAGGTTTAGATTTTGGCATTTCAAGATACTGTAGCATTTGGTTACTAGAGTTGACATCTTCGCTTGGACAAAGACTTTTGGGCAGTTGGATGATAATCCTCATACCTCAATCATAGATCATACCTCAATCATAATCATAGATCTCTTGTACCAAGTCATTATTGAAGCTTGCGATCTTGTGGTCTATTCAGCCAAAACAATAGCAATTAAACTGTGCCAGCTCGATACAGACTTGGTTGATGAGAATGACGTCATTACCGATGCTTTTTATTATGTAGGTTAAGTTATCGATTGTGTCGCGGCTCAGTTTCCACAATGGCATATCAAGAGTGCATTATGAGAAGGGTTATTTGTCTCCTTGGTGAATGTGGCGGCGGCTTCGGATTCTCGCTGACGTCCAATCTTTCCTTAGCCCATCGGCGGTCGGCGCCGGTCAAAAAACCCGTCGGCAAGCCCAGGACTAAGCAGCCCAAGAAGGTCAAATTCATCAGTAAGTGACAACTTGTGATCAAATGTGTTGTTTGCTTCTTTTTTGTTGGTTTTTGTTGAAGCAATATTTTGGACTTTTTTATAAATATGATTTTCTTTTATGTGTCAATTATTATTGTAATTATGTTTATTTGATTGAATTAATCATTATTATGAAACTACATTACCTACACCAATTTAAACAGAATTTAAACCTACGTAACGACTTTAAAACTAAAAGAATATTAAAGAAAAACTTCACCTAAATACTCCAAGCAAAACGATTAAGAAATAAAATTTCCAACGTCGTCTTGGAAAGCTCATTACAACACTTAATCCGGCTGAGCGAGGAACATGTGCAAAGAAACGGGGCCGCGAACGCCGCAGTTTCCACAAAGGGCTCCCGACGCTATTTCCAACCGACGTAAATGGTTTAAGGTGCACCAGATCTGTGTCTCAGATACGAGCTGTAGCCCCGGGCGCGTCTTTGTTAACGTAGGTCAAGAGCCTAAGCTCTCCACGTGTTGGTTGCTTTTATTTTTTTATTTTATTTTTTAAATATAAAGGCAGATGTGCCTAGAGCCTAGAGTGGTGTTGCTATTTCATTGTTTAGGTCTGCAAATACAAAATAGGTGCATAAATGTAGGGATGCGGAAAGTAAATAGTATATTGATACTAGATGTCTAATAATAATAAAATGTGACTACATAAATATTTTATTACATGGTTCGAAGTAATGTACTAAAATTTATTACAAGGCATAACGCTGGGGATTGAAATGGTTTGATGAGCCATTTGCCAATGGCTTCTGTCACGGTTGATTGAAAATGCTTTGAAATGTTTTAGTAATGTAATGTGTAGCGATACTTACTCTAATACTTTTAACTTTGTGGTATAAAATAGAGAGAATTCTTCTATAGTATTTCAAATATCTTAGATATGGAAAAAAATAATAACTTAAAATGGAAATTCTCGTTTAATTAATATCTTGTATTTATGCTTTTAATTAACAAAAAACAATGTTCCGTCACACTTGTATTCCCGATGGGGTTGGCGAAAGTGTAAAGCCCCTAAGTCAACAATGTTTCGCCCCGGGCTAGGAGCTTATTTTTATGTTAGGCATAAATCCAATGTCGGAGAAATATAAACTAATAAGGAGAAATATAAAATACAGGAACTCGAAACCCATAGCTAATGCTCGTTGCCATTAGACCACTGGAAGGGAAATTATCCAACTTTTTTATTTGATGCGAAATGACTTCGAAACACGCATTAATGTTCAGCAAATCTATATTTATAGTCCCCGAAACATCGTTAAGGAGTCCAGTGAAAACGAGTGATAAATGGCTCTTGTAATATACATTATCGAGATTCTACTGCTGTTTCATCTGTTAGCATCAGGTGTACGGTATTTTCTATCAAAGTAATGAAATGGTAAGGTACGTAGAACAGTGCTTAATAAAAATAAGTAGTACGTAGTGTTACTTCTGCTTAGGGATAGACTAAAATCTTTACACTACGCGAGCAAAGTGGTCTCGTGAAGAAAACGATTCCTGATTGTGCTGTAAGAGGAATCCTAAAACATGTTATGACGTAAAGACTGACTGTGGACAATACATAAATATTCGAAATAATTCCTGATACATATAGTTATCTACATGTAAATATATTTCATATGAAATCAAAATAAAATAGTCGCCACATTTGTCATTAAGTTAAAATAATTATTGTGTATGTTCATTGGAAAATGCTGGTGTATAAATACGATGCGCGTTAGTCACCGTGGCACCGTCGCTGAAACACGATGCAATAACGATATGACTCATAGGGGTGACTACCCCTCGCCAGGGCCGCCGGGCGTGGGGGGTCAGCCCACACGATAGATAACGGAATGGAAATGTGGAGATAGCATTTTAAATTATTTTTCCTGCTTTTATAAAATGTACCAAACATTGTATAAAAGGAGGAAAAAAAATATTTATTTGATTAGCTTCTCTCTCTCTCTCTTTCTCTCTTGATAAGCTTCATTGTTGCAAAATATATAAAAGCAGATTCTTAATCTTCCAACTGGGATAATTTGCAATATATTTACTTCTGTCATTTTTAATGCGTAACAATTTTTGGCAAAAACTATTTCCCAAAAACATTGAAATAACTTTTCGTATCAACAAATTTAGGATGATAAATTTATAATACAACACAAATATATAATAATCTACAATTTGCAATATTTTTTAAACAAATTCCAACGAAGCCAAACAGTCCCCTAACACCGTTCGTATTACACCCCAATTCCACCTGCTCTCAAATGATTGAACAATAGCAAATTCCGCGGCAAGTGACGACCTTGAAAAGCCACCGGCGGCGGTCGCGGCACCCTTCGGATTTTTCGAATACCACCCTTTGTGCGCAGGACTCAATTACAGCTCGGATAACACTCTATTATGAACTTTATTGTGAATTATTATATTTAGGAATTTGTAATATTGTTAACCCTCTTTAGGTAATTAACAGCCGAAAGTATGCGAAACGTGTCAAGGTTATATTTTATCGTTTTTCTCTCGTGCTATTATGTTAATAATGTTACAGTGTATTAATATCATTATGTGCAATTAAAATGATTGCGAATATTTGTAAAGAAGTTAATGAATTTTTAAATGGATGAACTAATTGGCTTTGTAACATAGCCCAGGACCTCCCAGGACACTATTTATAGGGGTAATGAAATTTTAAAATAGGTTTATTAGCTTTGTAACACAGCTGAAATAAGTGGAAAAACTATCTTTTCAGCAGTTGTCTGAGGATGGATCATATAGAAACAGCCAATAGCACTAAGGTGTTACAATTGGAGAGTATTGAGGAATATTACCTTCTTATATGAATCCTTAATTCAGCATCAGACATAAATCAAAAATCTTTGTTTTTAAATTGGTCATATTAAATGTTATTGAATTACTTTTTCGTGTAAAAATTACGTATGCTGTTTCCGATGTGCAAATTACTAGAGCATAGAATTGCGTAGCATACGTTTCGGAGTAATTAGGGTTTTAGATTACAGATTATATCACGTTTATAACAAAGAAATACATAAGTGTTGGCAACTTCGGCAATTATAAGTTATTTTAGAAATTAAATTGTTTTTAAAAAAAGAATGCATACTACGTGAACTGATTTGGTATGATTCTTAATGATCATTTTATTTTGATTATGAAACATACATTGATTTAAATACATTTTTCAATTGACCCAATGAAAAGTTTACAAATTAAACACTACTTTTAGATTTTATTATTAATGATTCCAATTTATTTACAAATAATTCGTTCATTATGTCTCAATTTTTCTATTTCTATTTGATTAACTCTATATTATTAATTATCTCTCTTATTTATCTAATCCTTATTATCAACCCTCCCGCTACATCAAGTTACATTACTAACACAGTACACGCAATATTACTGCGTATTAACCCTCTTATCCGACAAAAGTACGCAGCAACGGTCTCGCCATATTTTCCGTCTGCCCTCATCGATCCAGACTAGACCTGTGTCCTTGCGGGTGGGCGGGACCTAAAGATATTAACTCTAGTCTGTAGTCTGTGCGAACAAAGGACTTGTTTCGTAACGTTTTCATCTGGGGCTTGCGTAATGTTATGATTGAAATATATTTTCAGGCGTGGATATTTTTTTATTAACGCTCTGGAAGATAGTTAGTTGAAGAAATAATAATGTAATGAGATTAGCTAATTCTGTTGTTTGTAATTGTTTATACTCGTAATATATTTGTAAAAATATTTAAATTTTAATTAGAATTCGAGTGGTATGAAAGTAAAGAAAAATTGTTATTAAAATTATACATTAAAATTGTCGAAATTTATGTGTCGCAGACACAGTTTTTTGTAATGGTTTATAATGTCTGTTGTTTTTAATTTGGTGTTTAATGTTTTTTTTATGGACTAATTAGAGTTCTTATAACTTCAAGTAATGTTTTTAAACATCTTGTCGTTGTAATGGCTCATTAAACAAATGATAAAAAGCTGGATTTCTAGCTAAGGGAATAATCTTTGTGTAAAGTTTAACATAGCATATAATAACTTGATTTGTCTAGAAATGGATTTATTTACGATAGGCTCGCCCCCTATCACATCATGGGACTGAACATACAATGCGAAATGTGGGTGTCCAGGTGGCGCCTCTGCCTATCCTTTCTGGGATAAAGGCGTGAGTTTATGTATGTATGTATGTATGTATGGATTCATGTCTGTAAAGGTGATTCCTGACCCAATATAATCCCATAGCTATGTACATTTTCTACTTCATTGATCTTAACTGATAGACGATGAGTCAATACACGCAACAATTATTATATATTTTTTTTCTTTATTTAACAAAGATTTATACATTTGCCGTAACTATACTTGCGTATATTTTTGGGTTGATATACCTATATTATTTTATTTTCCTACATATGTTTTTGTTTTTCTTTATTTAACCTTCCATACGTCAACAAAGGCACATTATCACTTAAATATACAACGTTCAATTAATTAATATTTTTCGCCCCATCCAGCCACCGAGATTCGCTGCCAAGAGATGTCCAAGGGCGGGCTGGCGTACGAGGTGATCCTGGCCGAGCCGGTGGGGGTGCCCGTGCCGCGCCGTGCGGACTCCCCCGAGAAGACGCCCTCCGTCGAGGAGATACAGGAGAAACTCAAGGCCGCCGAGGAGAGGAGACGTGTAAGTTATTCGTAACTCCTTGATGTCAGCTTGAATTACTAATCTCCTAGACACAAACAATTTGAATAATCAAGACATCAGTCAATATTCTATCTTGGTTTAGGAAACGCTGCCATTTGGGTTCATATAAAGATCAAACAGTAGTCAAGGTTTGTTCAACAAAACTTAAGATTTAAAGTAACGGTACTCAATTGTGATTCTGACTTCTTAGTTTTCGTAAAACCATCTTGGTAACAAAGCTATGGCAAGATTAACCCTACATACGACTTTTATTTTTATTTCCAATAGAACTTGGAAGCGAGCAAAATGGCTGCCATAGCGCAGAAGATGGCCAAGATTGAGGAGGCGTCCCGAATCCGCAGCGAGCAGACCAACAACTTCATCGTGGCGACGAAGGAGGCACTGGACGCCAAGATGGAGACGCATGAGGAGAAACGCGAGGCCTTCATCAACGAGCTACGCGCGCGCCTCAAGGACCATCTCGAGGGCGTTGAGAAGACCAGGTAAGGAGACAGGCCTACCTAGAAGAATGTTACTGATGAATACAGGGATTTTGTCAATTCAAATTGAAAGTCGATGATTGGACCAAGTCAACTACAAATCATTGGAATATCTAGTCACGATAATCATACGTAAAACGTTTATTACTACATTAACGGCGTGTGCCCATACTTTAAATATACTTCTAAATAGTAAGACGTGGAGCTAAAACTATCACAATTACCTTAGCTTATACGAGTAAAAGTAGTTATTCATGACCGTCATCTAGTCCACCCTTCTTAGAAAAGCAGCAGTGGCTTGAGTTTCCTGTGGTTACACATTAGATTAGACACTTAATTTCTCCTCGTGGCATGTTCCTACATATTCACCATCACCCAGTAGTCCAGAACATAACGTAGAGTTTCTCCCACAGACTGACCCTGGAACAGCAGACGGCCGAAGTGTACAAGGCGATCGAGGACAAGATGACCACCGCCGCCGACAAGCGCGACGAGAACATCAAGAAGATGCTCGAGCGCCTGCGTGAACATGTACGTTGCTTTATTGGCTTTTATTGATAGGGCGGAGTTTTTATTTTCAGGGCTCGTTGGTGTCGTTACTAGGGGAATAGATGTGTGGGCTTCTAAAAATCCTGTAGTTGTAAAATATAACAACGCTTTTAATAGTAAAAAAGTGGAAAATAATTTAAACTATAGCAAAAAAAAGAAAAACGTATAAGAATACGATTAATAAAAATCAGTATTGAATCATAAGTTGAAAAATGTTGTACGTCATACTTAGATCAGTAGGTTATTTATTGCTTTGTCTTTTTATGACTAAACTTGTAAAAATATTTTTATACTTCTATGATTTTATACTTATATGACTCCAACCACAGCACACGCTAAATACAATCCAAAAACCATAAGTCAGGGAATCACAGATCAATAAATAACATTAGATTATAAAATCAATATAGGTATGAATAGGAAGACAACACAATGAAGAATGTTAACTAATTTTGATTATTAGCACTCCATATTCTCTGGCAAAAATAAAAAATACTAGTGAAAGAATTACTTCGATATGTCAATTAGTTTCCGATTTAGAAGTAAAACAAGTTGTAACCGTACGACCCGGGCTGACGGTTACGGTGTGACGTCATAGCACAACACGCTCACTGGCTCACTCAGTCCGCTCGTGGTCGCGCGCCCGTGCCGTTGAATTTATACCCACAGAGTACTATAATATTACGTTTATACCTAAAGACTTTTAACAATGTCCAATCCAAATACTAGGAAATCATGTGTTGTGCCTAAATGCACAAACACAACTACCAATTCGCCAGAAAAGTTGTTTTTTATAGTTCCAAACGACGTTAAAATGCGAAAAAAATGGAACTACTCAAAGGATCTGGACGAAGTCTGGAATAACACATAGGCTACTTTTAATACTGGGAAAATGTACAGCTTCTGAGGGAAACTGGGGCGAAGCTGCTGGCGGAAGCTAGTTTGCAATAAATCAATATAGGTATGTATGTATTCATTTAAATTTACTAGAAGAGCGTTACCAACCTATATTATACATACGTGCCTACCAATAGCTACAAAACTATAATACATATATATTTGTTGTCTTTAACTTACAAATTTAATGGTAGGTAGGTAGTTCTAATATTTGAGTTGCATTCTTCCATTACGACATTAGTTGGGTATTTTGTTTTGATAAAACAATTTAGAACAGATAAACTATTAAGCATAAGTAGTAACACGGAAATTTCACATACCGTTGCATTTTTATTCCTCGCATTTCGGCGGCAACGAAATCACTATTTGTTGATAAGTAATGCGCAACCATTAATCCATCTATTTTAGGTAGATTATCCGATTGCCCTTTTTCGAATCCTTCATCCATTTTATTAATCGAATAATATTTACTATTATTAAACTAATCTATATATATAAAAGAGGAACCTGATTGACTGACCTATCAACGCACAGCCGAAACTACTGGAGCTAGGAACTTGAAATTTTACACAGGGATTTCTATTATGACGTAGGGTAGCACTAAGAAGGGATTTTGGGAAATTCTACCCCCAAGGGGATGAAAAGGGTTAAAAACTGTTGTATGGAAAATCTATACCATTAAAGTTACAAATGTCAAACTTGGCAGTTTAATAAGTCATGCAATACCAAAAATTAACTGCATACTTTATTTGTCTAAAAATTAACATTAAGGGGGTGAAAATAAGGGTTGAAATGTTTAAAAACTGCGTGTTTTCTTCCTGCCGGATCAACGCACAGACGAAACTACTGGATCCATAAATGTGAAGTTTGACATAGAGACTCCTGTTGTGACGTAGGGTAGCACTAAGGAAGGATTTTTGGAAATTCGACCGCTAAGGGGGTGAAAAGGGTAAAATACTGTTGTATGTAAAACTGAAACCGTTGAAGTTGTCATTTTCGAACTTGGCTCTTTAGTTACTCATTTAGAAACAAGAATAACTGAATACTCGCTTTTCTTATAATTAACCCTAAGGGGGTGAAAATAAGGGTAGAAGTTTTGTAAAAACAAAGTGTCGGATCAACGCACAGCCGAAACTACTGTTGCTAAAAACTTGAAATTTTACACAGGATTTTCTGTTATGACGTAGTACTAAGGAAGGATTTTTGGAAATTCAACCCCTAAGGGGGTGAAAAGGGTAAAATACTGTTGTATGGAAAATCGAAACCGTTGAAGTTGCAGATTTCAAACTTGGCACTTAAGTTATTAATTCTAAGACAAAAATAATTGCATATTTTGTGTATCTAAAATTAACCCTAAAGGGACGAAACTAAGGGTTGAAGTTTTGTAGAACCGAACTGCCGGATCAACGCACAGCCGAAACTACTGAAGCTAGGAACTTTAAATTTTACACAGGGATTTCTTTTATAACGTAGGGTAGCACTAAGGATAGATTGTTGGAAATTCAACCCCTAAGGGAGTGAAAAGGGTAAAATAATTTTGTATGGAAAACCGCAACCGTTGAAGTTGCAGATTTCAAACGACACTATAATTATTCATCCTAAATCGAAAATAAGTACGTACTCTGTTTACTTAAATTTAACCCTAAAGGAGTAAAAATAAGGGTTGAAAATATGTATGGAAAATAAAACTGCTGAAGTTATTCTTATGAAAATTTAACTTTTGTCCCTTTCGAACGACTTTTCAATTCAGTTTGAGCGAGAAAACAAACATTCGATACCTAAAATAGGTTAAATCTGTATATGAATAAGGTCGTTTATCTATTGATCCGATTGGTATCAAAGTCGGTATCTTAGTTCCGATAATCTATATTTGTACTCAGAATTGAAAATTTTGGGCGTCATTTTGAACTTTTTATTTATTGATCCAATTGGCCTCTGAATCGATAACTGACGGACCCATTGATCCGATAATCTAAATTAGAGTCAGAATTGGAAATAGAAATGTTGCATGTTGATTTTTGTTAAAAGTTTACGTAAAGGTTACAATGGCATAGTTTTAGCGATATAACGTCTACATTATCTTAAACACGCAGACGAAGTTGCGGGCAAATGCTAGTAACTTAATACGCGAACGAAAACCAACAACAAAACACTGCGCAAGCTATTACAACTACTATAATCGCTGGCGATTTGATACGAAGCGAGTCGTGGCCCGTGTGGAGCGTTGTGAAATGACGTCACAAGCGATCACGTGACTGTAGCGGGACTCGATATTTTTCAAAACTTTAAATACCTATAAAATCAAAACTACTAGGTATTTTTGACTACAACAAAAACTAGTGTGTTTGTATACATAAAGGCTTTACTGAGACAACATTTCAAGCGATTTGGCATACCTAGTAACATTGTCCATTGTCATTGAAGCTGATTCTAAAATTCCCATCGCAGGAAGAGCAGGTCCGCAAAGTGCGCGCCGGGAACCAGGAGCGGTTCCAGCAGCTGGAGAGCGCCATCCAGGAGAAGCTGCAGCAGGCCGCCGACCGCCGCCTGTTACTCGAGGCCGAGCAGAAGGAGAAACTCCGCAACCATGTGAGTTACACACTACACCATAGGGCATAAATAGTAGTATGTGTCTATTACAGGGGTTTGCAGCTGGAATTGTTAATATTGAAAAATAAATACCTTTATCAGCAAAAATACCTTACAATACTGGGTAAAGGTTACTTAAGCGTTAAAAGGAGCTTAAGTCAAGACTTAAGAGTCAAGGCTCAAACTGGCCTGCTTTGCCGGTTTAAATGCCCATAAAATTCATATGAAGATCTCAAGTCAGCAGGTTTCCTCACACTGGATTTTGTTCACACCCAATATTAAAAAGGTCCTTGGTCAATTGTAATGAAGAATGTTTTTAAAAACTAATGTCTATGGAACCTAGGCGAAAGTCGATAGTCCCTCCAGCTCCGAACCTCGTATTATACAGGAACCCTCGTAACGTAGACTAACAATAAAATTAGCAACTACATGTGCATGTTAATTAAAGTGTAGATTCATTCGACTTTTTTATTGTGCTGTCAATGTTGTGGAAAATATAGAACGCAAAGGAGAATGCCCAAGCTTTAGTTAAAACTGTCAAGATCAATAATTTTTATTTTAAATCTTCGTTCCAAAAAAACGTATTGAATAAAATAAACAGTTAGAATATCATTAAATCAACATTATTCAAAGTTCATATTCATGGCCACACAATCACGTGTACGTTTCTTCTGTTTTTTTTTATTTTATTTTATTTGTTAGCAGCGTATGAGTATGGGCACCTTCCTTCTATGTTAACTAGATGTGCGCCTTCTTAGACAATGATGCCACTTCCGTATAGATGTTTATTGTGCTTATCATTTACAACCCGTTTATCCGTCATATCCTAACATCGGCTACCATGCTTTACTTATAATTTTTTTTACGTTACCACATTTGTATTTTTTGTTGGATCCGTGTAAAGAACATTAAGCTCGCCGAGGTCCGTTCCGCCGCCACCGCCAAAGTGGAGGAGATCACCAAGGACATCGAGACCAAACTCACCACCGCCGAGCAGAATAGAGAAAAGGAGATCCAGAAAAAACTCGACTTTGTCAAAAAAGAGGTTTGTCGATGGCGGCCTCGCTCGCCGACTTTCAACGCAATACTATCGCACGTCGGCTATCCGTCATACAGCATACTGTCCGTGTCTGCACTAACACCTTTCATTCCGAGTCCGGAGTTGCTTAAATTAACGTGAAGCTTGGGTTTTTGCAGTGAAGCTCGCCACAGTTCTGTTTGGATCCAATTTGTGTCTTCTGCATACATTCTTTTGACCTTGAGCACGGAGATTGGATCCTTGAACAGTGTGCGAGTGCGATGGTGCTGGTGTGGGGCCGCGTGTAACGGTCGGTGTGTTGCAGGAGCGGCGCGCGGAGCTGGTGCGGCAGAACAAGAGCGCGCGCACGGAGAGCTCGGGCGCCGCCGCCGGCTCCGGCTAGAGCGGGCCGCGCGGCGCCGAGCCCGCGCCCGCGCCCCGCGCGCCCCCCCGCCGCCGCCCGCCGCCCTCGCCGCCGCCCCCGCCGCCCGCGCCGCCCGCGCCGCTGTCGCCCGCGCACCGCGCCTTCCTCGCCCGGACGCTCATGGCCACGCCCTGACGAGCGCCCCCCGGCCGCTTGGCACGCTCTCACTCGGCCAGCTCGGCCGCCGCTTGCGCGGGCACGTGCGGCGCGGCGGGCGCGGCGTCGGCTGCACGTCGCGGTTCACATCTCGATCATCCTTCATTTCCGTGGGCTTGGGGGAACACACGGCCGGCGCCCCTGTGGCGCCTGCGCTCGTGGAGGCTATTGAAATTTACGCGTAAAAATTAAAAATTTACTAGTTTAATCAGACCTAAAGGATAGATAGGGAGTCATAAATTACTATAACTCGCTAGAAACGTGCGGGCCGGTGGCTGCGGAGCGAAACGTCAGCATCCCGGTGAACCGCCCGGCCGCGTCGTGTTGTCTACGATAGTAATTTATGACGGTAGGTTTAAGGTTTTTGGCTGGTCCAGTGACGAAGTATTTGTACCTCGGTGCGAGCAGTGGAGGCGCTTATAAAGCCGATGTAGCGTCGGTGTTGTAACATGAGAAAATATTGTGATAAAAATAAAATAAACATATTCCCCCAATATCGCACAGTGCAGCATCCTCACAATATTGGTGTTACACCCTGGACGCGCTTTCTGTTCTACACCAAACACAGCCCTCGTGAGCATGCTTAATTATACATTTTTAGAAGTTATTTTCACCCGTATGTTGGCAACATTGAGCCTAGCAAAATTTAATGTAATTGTCTTACAATTTGATGTTTGGAACCGGCATTCATTTAGAACTACTTCAACAAACATAATGTCGGATTAGTAAGGGTGGGTGACAGCCCTGGTTATGTATTTTAGCATATTATATATTGATTTGATCGTTCTATTATTGTGATGTAAAGGTATTAGTGAAATTGCAAAGCCTAAATAATCTAGTTACGGATCCCACGGTTGGATTACACTTGAAATGAATCGAGTCGGCGGTACGAGGTAGCTTGGTGAGGTTATAAACTATCTCTAATCGTTAGTGTTAGAGTTATATCATTATTTTTAATAATATGTCATACGCAACAGTATTTTTAGGGTGGGTATAATCTAAATTTAAGTTTGTCTCGCGTTCTCTAACTTGCCTTTGCTATTAATTGTCTTTGAATGATATATTTTTGTATCGTTTCGTCGGGGAGACTTGCGTCGCGGGTTGTGTGGAGTTTTCGAGTTGGTTGCGATCGGTTCTACTGATATTTAAATTCTACTAAATGCTGACTGATCCCATACAGTGGCAACACTATCGCTTACGTCAGAGCGATGCCACATCTAGTCTATTGAAAATATCCTAGTGGCGTTCACACGGTATTGATCTCAAAACATGGTTCACGAAATAGTCGGTGCGTTAGTTGGTTAGTTAACAGCGGAAGTGCCTCAGTATTGGTAAAATTGGCTCTTGTTGATATCAATAGAATGTAACATATAAAACTGCCTTTAATAGCGTTTTATATTTTTTTAACGGAGGGTAGTTGTGACGCTGTCGGTTGGTCGGGAGACGACGCTTGTGATGTTTTGCTATAGTGATATACGTTAGGCACAAAGTCGGCGGATTGTTTCTGTATCGATAGTATATTTTGGCATTGGTTGTCGTGTACATAGTGTCGCGGGCGGGGGGCGCGGGGGACTCGCTTGCTGCTGCTTCACACTATGTTACTACCGCTGTATGAGTAAGGGAACTAGGTGTAAGTAAGCTTGTTTCTCGGTGAAGATGTGTAAACTTCTGACCAATTTGCCTTGGGTATTGTGTAGCCTTTTAGAATCTCACGATCGAGACGAATCATGTATAGCGATGCAACATATAGCTTTCAGATAAACATTGTATTTTTTGTGTTTGTTGGTAACATTTTTGCGTATAATTAGGACACTCTTAACTCTTATTACTTACTGTGTTATCGTTGATTTTATATTTTAATATGTGATTAATTAATGTGCTTCAGTTTGTGAGGTATGAAAATTGCTGTTTGAAGTGCAGGCAACTTTTGTAGTTTCATTGTCGTATTAAATAAAGTCATAAATACTAATAAATGTATTGTTTTATTTTATTCCTGTATAACCTTGAATACTCCTTTCTTATCAGGCCTCATAAAGTACGCAATATATTTAGTTTTTATGTGATCGCAATAAAGTCGAATGACATATGTACACCGACGAACAAATCTACTAAACCAAAGCCAACTTCTCTGGTCGAAGCATTTTACTCACCTACTATTATTGGCATGATGTTGATGATGATGATGGTGATGGTGGAATATCGAATCGCTAAGGTAACACAAGTTTCTACAGGCTAGACTGTCCCGCCCTCACACCCGCCATTGCAACTCCTGTAAGCCAGGATCAACAGTGGCACGCATTTTAATGACACTGAGCATTGAATCTCAGCGAGTCTCCGGGAATTGTCTTTAACCCGCAACGAAATCAATCAAAAAGTTAAATTATACAGCCTATAACAAACGAGTATAACGGAACCGAGTTATTGTATAACAGTAGGTAGTAGACAGATATTTACACAGTTTAGTAGTAGGTACACATGACACAACTCCTATAGTAGGAAGTCCGTAGTATACTCCTAAAGTACTTGTCTATCTACCTATGTACCTACACAGAACACGCCTCTATAATCCTATAAATAGCAGTGCCCCAATTCACTGCCTAATATACGTCGTCAACACAGTGAAACAATTCACAGTTATAAATGAAAAAATAGTTGTACAGGAATGGAAAAAGTCTTACTATACATGAAAATCCACATCGTCATCAAGATTTAGCTACATGCCCGTTACAGATTAGGTGAATATAAAAGATCCTAGATTCATTGCCGTGGGAAGTAGTAATACGTGTAATTAAATTGTGCAGGTTAATATCTATATTTTGGCCACTAATTACCTTAAATATGTACGTAGGTTGTGGGTAAAGAAACTAATGGCTATCCTATACGACACCACAAGTACGACACAGTAAAAAGAGTCCAGAATATATTTACTCAAATTGGCAGTAAAATATCTCGTCTGAAAGAAGTCGTTGCCTAAAATAGTCTGGTAGGTAGTGTACATTGACCTGTAGCCTAGTTGCCGATGAGGCTTTGTTATGGATAGGCCAAGAACGTAGGCCCAGAAACTATTCATCATGACATATCTGTAGCCAAATGGCAATAGTCGTCACCCGATCTAATTTTCTTGCACAATCATATAGTAGCATTAAATACAACTACATCAACTAGCATTAGTTCATGCGATGATTAAAAACTATACTCTGATCGAGACGACGAGTAAGTGTAAATCGTTTCATCATCAGCCCGTCCGCGTCCACTGCTGGACATAGGCCTCTCCTATGGCACTACTCATCATACTACTCATACCTACCTCAATTTATTCAAATAGTATACATACATAAACTCACGCCTTTTTCCCGGAAGGGGTAGGCAGAGGTTCCCCTGGTAGCAATTAGGACACCCACATTTCGCCTCGTATTTTCCGTCCCACGATGTGACGCCATATCGGGCACAAATTCCTGACTCCGGGCCATGGACGTATTATACAAATAGGACTGCGCACTCTGATCGAAAAAACGAGCCGAGCGAGAGATGTTGAGTGGAGTGTCCCGCGCTAATAGGGTACCCATATTAAATTTAATACACACACAGACCCAACAGTCACATACATGGCAGGACCCCACACTAAGATCGAGTCTTGTGTCGTGGGTATCAGAAACTACGGGAAACTTTTCGGTCTCATAAATACTCAGATCCAAAACAAATACAAACATTTGTATCGGTGCGGGGATTGAACTTGCGGCTTCACGTTTCACAGCCGGCGTCTATACAACTGCGCCACGGAGGCTGTCAAAAATATTATTTTTCGAATGAAGTAGATTTTATGATCTATCAAATACAATATTATCTTACCATACCAAGTGGCAAGTTGCGGGCAAAGGGTAATACTTTTATAATTAAGATTAATACCTATAATCTGAATTTGTAAAATATTAAATACATATATACATCACGTCTTTTTCCCAGAAAGGGTAAGCAGAGGTGCTACCAGAACACCCATGTTTCGAACACCCATGTGTGTTATGTCCCACGATATGATAGTTTTATTTCAATGTGTAACATTCGCGATATCGGGCACAAATTCTTGTCTCCGGGCTGATAATGAATAGAAAAATCCAATATCACTTTGCCCGACCCGGAATTCGAATCCGCGACCTCAGATTTACAATTATACCGTACAACTGCGACACTGCACCGAGGCAGTATCTAAATAATCCATTTTTATATATTGTTTTAACAAATACTGTAATCAAACGAGCTAGCGAGCATCTTAAAATTATAGTGTGAGATCATCTAAGTTCATGAATCCTGTGTTAAGTGGTGATCGCTGACCGCGATTACTAGAATGAATCTAAAAATTGCCAGTATCCCATAAATAAATAATAAAGTACATTCCCTACGCGTTGATGAAAGATTACTCAGTAGTCAGTACTGAGTAGGGTATTTTACGCTTGGCAAAAAGACTCATAGCGCGAGTACATTGTCAAAACTGAGTTGACAAGTCAAAAACATGGCTACCGCGTCATCAGGCCCGTCCAACTTAGAACAAAAAAAGTTGCACGTTAAGCTATGCTAGCTATCTCACTATTTTAATATGGAGGGCGTTCATCTTTCTCTCTCTACACTCAATATTTTTATTAGTGTGCGTGCGACGTAGTATCTTATGTCACTAGTATTGAAATATCTGTTTGTTAAACGTATCTCGTTTGCCGCCATTTTCTATTGTGCCTTGATCAAGCCTTAGTACAGCGAATTAGGGGTGGGTTATAACAGGACAAACATGATATCTGTTATTACTGTTACTGTTACACAAAAATAACAGGTACCAATTTCTGTTATTAAATAACAACTGTTATTTTTTTCAACCACGGCCCATTAGGAAGAAAAAAAAAGTAAAATGATCATTTTAATCACAAATCAAAACAATCGCCTTCTGGTTTTAAAACAAATAGCTGCTTTAATTTTTATCATTATATATAAATCAGAACTATTATTACAAATTTTCAGTACCAAAAATCTTTATAAGAATCAAAATTAAACAAAACTTCAAATACACAAAATAAAACAATCAAAATCGAATACACAAAACAGTTATTTTTAAGTTTAACATGAATAAATTCAACCGATGCGCACTAAACCTGTTTCATTTGAAAGTCAATAATGCGAAGATTTATTACAAATTAAAATCATAGAATGTCACAGTGAAGCGTATCCACGCTCACAGACTAAGGAGCACAGATTACTTAAGTCACCTAAGGAGTAACTTGTATAAAATATGCAAATTGTTTGACCAATTTATATTATATACCACAGAATACTTAGTTATATACCTACTTAAGCACAGACTATTAAACAAGACTACTTAAAGAAGCAACACTTGTCATTCCAAAATAATATAAGACAATAAAATAATCATGCTAACATTAGCCCTGCAGTGTTTCCGAACACAAATTACTTTTCACTTTTCAAGGATGATAATATGCTTGTAAGATTACAATTTCTATTTTTCGGGTTATAATACTAGGTGCTTCTCGTTTTAACAACAGTCTATGAAATGAGTGTGAGCGAGATAGATTAATAAGCGAAATAACAGATAAGAGGATTTAATTAAAGAGTCACGTTTGTACAATGATATCTTCTTGTTAGATTACTTTTCTATTTTTCGGGTTATAATACTAGGTGCTTCTCGTTTTAGCAACAGTTTACAAAGCGGGTATGAGCGAGATAGATAGATAAGCGAAATAACAGATAACAGGACCTAATTTAAAAGTCACGTTTGTACAATGATATCTTCTTGTTAGATTACATTTTCTATTTTTCGGGTTATAATACTAGGTGCTTCTCGTTTTAGCAACAGCCTATCGAATGGGTGTGAGAGAGATACATGAAACAACCAAATAACAGATAACACGATCTAATTAAGAATTCGCTTTTCAAAGAGGATTTCTTCATAAGAAACGACTTACTATAATTTTGGTTTATTGCAAATAAATACTAAGTGTGTCTCGTTTTAGCTTATGTCAATATTATACAAAAGACAAAGACAAGAATAGTTGTTCCATTTTTTATTGGCTGTTCTGTTATTTCAAGCTATGTTACTTGTTAGTGACCGGGTGTAACTGTTATCGAATACTGAAAACTTGAGAATGGTGATTGGTGAATTTTAAACGATATTGAAGAACAGATATCTTGACATCGCAAGAACAACTGTTATCTGTTATTTTCGAATACTTGTGATTTATATCTGTTATGATAAATACGCCTCACTCCTACAGCGAATCTTATAATTGGAATTTAATAACTTTCTAATCACGGATTCTGGTGCTACAGTTTGCAATCAAAGGTGTTTTTTTTTCCTTTTTATTAATTTTGTGTGCTTATGTTTTCGTAAAAGATAAAATAGCCATAATCACCTTAGTGTTTACCGGCTCAAACGAGTGTTATTTTATTATTATTGAATTTGTGTTAAAATACTTGTTATTTTTGTAAGAACTATGGTAAATAAGTGCATTGTTCCCGAGTGTAACACTCGAGGACCAAATAATAAATATTTTTGTGTTCCCTTCACAAACCAAGCAAGGTGAGAAACGTGGTTAGGGTTTTGTCCATATTTACAAAAACATACCTTTTATTAAACGCAGCCGTATTCGTTTTTGTCATAAATATTTTCTTGCCGAACATATTAATGAAAAATTAAAATTAAAACCTTGTGCAATTCCGTGTTTAAACTTGAATATAAATTTAGAGAAACATTTAGAAATATTAGTGATCAAGGCTCTGCTAATGTTGCTGCTATTAAGTCATTAATATCAGATTCCAATGCTGAACTTTTACGTAGTAATAATTGCACGAATGACATCTGCTACAAAATTGGCCCCAACCAATTATATTATAACTATGATGTACCTCATTTGTTAAAATGTTTTCGTAATAATTTTCAGAAAAAGCATCTACTCATTGGTTATCAAAGAGCAAAGTGGGAATGTATAGAAAGTCTATACAAATAGGATGGCTTTGGTGGCCGAGCAAGAAGCACCAAACTTACAGAAAAACACATAAATCCAACTTCATATGACAAAATGAAGGTAAATAATTAAAGTATACAATTTCTATCAATTCTGTTTTGAAGTGGTCACTTAATCACAAAAAGTGATTAATATGTCAGAAGTCATATATTAGTATAGATTTTATATTGTTTATTGTTATACAATAATTAAAATGCACATACATTACAGGTCAAACTTGCAGCCCAAGTTTTTAGCCAGCAAGTGGCCACATCAATACTAGTTTATATGAAGAGTATACAACATCTCCAAGAACATGATTATTCTACTTTTAATCTTAATGTTGATAATATTTTTTTCACAACAGAAATAATTACCTTCATAAATGATTTGTTTGATAGTTTAAATGGTTTTGGCCGATATGGTAACAAATTGACACATGCATTGTCTTGTAATTCTGAACATATAGATTTCTGGAATGAAGCTGTAAAAAATTTGTGTCTATGCGTTTTGACTCTCCCAATCCAAGGGAAGCAAAACCTCTATCACTGAAGCAATATTGCAATATTTGTAATTAAATTTGTATTTGCAATTATCTTTTGTTAATTGATTTAAATATTGTCTTAAATTTAAAATTTTTGATTAAATTTGAGTGTTAATGCTCAAGTCTCCTTTCAGGGTGTAAAATCATTTTAGTTTCAATTCAAGGTTTTCTTTAAAATAGTCCTTTGTTGCCAAACATTTTCTTACACCTTAATATGAACCAACTGATGGTTGTCAAAATATTTATATATATTAAACTGAATGCCAAATAATAAATGTAATTTAAATGTAGAAACCTGAAATAGAAATTTGTTTGTTTCTTAATCATATTGCATCCAGTATTTTAATATTCATTTTGCTTGTAAATGTGCCTTTATATGATATTACTAATTATATTATTATGCATGGAACGTCTCACATGTTGCAATATTTGTAAACTTATTTTACAGTTTTATTTTTTTGTATTTTATATTAACCAATTTGAAATGAATTATTTCGGTACATTAGAATGAAAGTCTGCAATGATGTATTAAATTTAATAATGACTGTTTTTAATTAATACAAATAGTATATTTGTAAGCAGACATTGTTCGCAATACACTTCATTGTAATAATGTCCATAGCAATTCTTTGCTGGAAATTGTAATAAATTAAATTTTATGCTTTGAAATATTGCATAGTAGGATCATATAATAGTTTGGTTATTATATCTCTACTCACCTTACATGGTTTAAAAACAAAGTAATTTTCAATATGATTATCATTTTGCTAAGTGTAAAGCATAATATTATGTTGTTTTAAACTGTTAATACAAATCATGCATTTGCACCTTTCATATATTTTTATTGATTTGCAATGTAATGGAAGAGCAATTTCGATCATATCTTTAAATGATGCCCTGGTGGACCATGACCTATCTCAATCGTTTATTGAGGAGGCCCACGTATAGGAGTGTAAGGTAGAGTGAATGGATAAATATACATTATTGGATTTCCTCAAATCATTGAATCCAACATTTTCGTTTTTATTGTAGAATTTTTAAGAAATTGTATCTTCATGATTTAAAAAAAATATTATGCGAAAACTTTATATATGATTTCAAGATACTAACATTACATTGTATTCAGACTTGTTTTGTATTCGATTTAATAATACATTTGTAATGTTACACATGGAATGGCTTCCGTGGTGTAATAATTTGTAAATTTACACCATTATTTAGTTAAGTATGTTGTTTTTAGCACGCTTTTGCTTTAATGTATCTAAAGTTAACCTAATGAAAACGTTTCATTAATTTACTAGAAGCCTGAACTAATTTGGGTAAATTTATATCGCCAACTAGGTACCATGACCCAGCACCTTAATGTTTCTAAGGCAGTTTCATTGCATTTTCTATGAATACCAACCCTGTAGTTACTAACATAAAGAAACTGTAACTGTAGTTGCTAACATAACTTGCATTCATAAGGCTTATAAAATTTAAAAAAAAACCCTTATTAATATTACGCTTATATCAGAAAAAGCGTTAGGCGTTAATTGTAAAATTTATAGTTACAAGGAGTCTAGAAGTAAAATTTGTGATAATAAGATTTATAAGTAACATATGTAGCATTTTTTCTTTCCAGAAACAGGTAAATGTGATAAATATCATAACTTTTAATTACTTTGAAACTACTATTGCCATTGCCAATCATTGCTTTAGCGGAACAGTGTATACCAATTGTGCGTTCTGGCTGACTTTACGTATCTCAGCTGTAAAAAATGACCTGTAATATTGTGATTAATTGATTTTTATACATGATTTGTGAACTTCTCTGAATTTAACTAATGCATAATCACTGTATTGTAAATATAATATAAAAGAGCAACGCTAGAGTTTCATGCCCGTTCTTCTCTAGCGAAGACACCCTTGTGAACCGGGTGGTAGAGAAAAAAGTGACAATCTAAATAAGGATTATTTATGGTTTTTTAGAATAACAAATTAATTTAATTCTCATTGTTTATAAATAAAGTTATTTATTTTTGAAGTTTATTTTATTTATTTATTTCATAACCAATACCTGAATATACAACTACCAAAACCGGTAAAAAAAACCGGTAAGTTTGAGGCACTGATGTCAACCGGAAAATAAAGCCATCCCTAATTAAATTAAAGATCGGTATTTCGAAAAAGTACCGATTGTCACAGCACTGCTTCTCATGTATATAACCACCGAGCGAAAAGAACAGTAGAACATCCTGTCAAAATATGTACTGGATAGAAAGAGATGGACGATTAATTATGAATGAATTATATAACATAATATAGACATAAAGTACATGTTTGGGCTTTCGTTGTGTGAGTTCCCTTAACGTGTTAAAAAATTTGTATGGAGTCGGCCGTCTGTCTTGTTTAATAGTCTGTGCGCGTCATGTGTGAATGTCGTGCTAATATTTCTGTAAATATAGCCAAAAACAAATTAGTTCTTTAGTTTTATTCATGTTACCGAATAGTGGCTACAAATTCATTTCAGTTATTGTCTAAGTGCGTGTATTTTTAAAACATATCTATAAAATGGAATCTTCAAAAGATGGTAAACGAAGGAAAGACAAATATGATGAAGACGACGAACGACGTAGGCAAAAGAGGTCCAGACGAGACCGTTCCCGGTCCAGATCCTACGAGGACAGGCGTGAGGACTCCCGCCGTAAACGCAGACATTCGAGATCGCGATCACCCGACACACGAGTCAAACATGAAAAGAATAATGATAGGGATCAAAGAGACTCTGAAAGGAAGGATGTTCCAGACAGACCTGAGAGGAAAGCAAAAGAGACAGACATGCTGAACACCAGAACGGGTGGCGCGTACATTCCCCCGGCGCGACTCCGAATGATGCAAGCACAAATCACAGATAAGTCCTCTATTGCATACCAAAGATTAGCGTGGGAAGCTCTGAAGAAGTCGATACACGGACATATCAACAAAATTAACGTCGGCAACATAGGCATCATCATAAAAGAGCTGTTAAAAGAAAACATTGTCCGTGGTAGAGGTCTACTTTGCCGTTCAGTGATACAAGCTCAAGCGGCATCCCCAACTTTCACCAACGTGTATGCTGCCTTAGTAGCCGCAGTCAATTCCCGTTTTCCCAACATCGGAGAGCTACTCCTAAAAAGGTTGGTCATACAATTCAAAAGAGGTTTTAAGCGTAATGACAAATCTATTTGCATATCATCTGCATCTTTTATAGCTCATCTTGTCAACCAGAGGGTTGCTCACGAGATCTTGGCTTTAGAGCTGCTTACACTACTTGTAGAAACTCCTACAGATGATTCAGTGGAAGTTGCAATCGCATTTCTGAAGGAATGTGGTCAGAAATTGACTGAAGTATCTTCAAAAGGAGTAAATGCTATATTTGAGATGTTGAGGAATATTCTGCATGAGGGACAGCTGGATAAGAGGGTGCAGTATATGATAGAGGTGATGTTCCAAGTTTGGAAGGATGGGTTCAAAGATCATCCAGCTCTCATTGAGGAGCTGGAATTGGTGCCTGAAGAAGAGCAGTTCACACATTTATTGATGTTGGATGATGCTACAGATCCACAGGATATCCTGAGTGAGTAATCAAAGCTATTTTGCCTTTAGAAATACATTATTATTTTGTTATTGTTCCATCTGCACACTAATGTATAAATTAAAGCACTAATCAAGGTATTATCAGAAATGTCACATACTTTAATATTTTTTCTTGGGAGGAGTGTTTGTAATGGCTTTATTCTTTAGTGATTTAACAATAACTTCTGAGGTGGTATTTTCTACATATCAAATGATATAATAATGTGGGTTAATTATAAATTTTGAAACAAACCTCTACTGGTTTTACATCCACCATGTTATCTAAAAGATTAATTAATGCATGTATTGTGGACTAAGACTTCATCACTAACATTTACACAGCTGGATCGGGAGCTTTAACTTTTAATATATTATATGAACTATACATACATTCAGCATATCAATAACCAGTTAAATTTATATTGAGAACACATTTCCTTGTAATTTTGCTTAGAAAACACATGTTGATGGAATAATTTTGTGTATATTATATATGAATGAAATTATAGTTTTATGTGTAACCAATGCAGTTATTATGGCAAAAAAACATTATTTCATTCTTTATTGATTAAATTTTACTTTATTTATTTTCTTACAATTAATACATTTTTAAAATGGTAATAAATTAAAATATAACATAAATCACTGAAACTATACAGCTTTATATACAATGTTTGTAAATAAAATTAGCACAATTGCTTCAAAATTCCAGATGTATTCAAGTTTGATGATAAATATGAAGAGAATGAACAGAAATACAAGACATTGAGCAAAGAGATCCTTGGTTCTGATGCGGAGTCAGGTGATGAAGATGGATCAGGAGAGAGTGGCAGTGAAGAATCCGAGGAAGAGGAAGAAGAGAAAAAGGAAATGACCATCATAGACAATACAGAGACTAACTTAGTGGCTCTCAGACGTACCATATATCTTACAATCAACTCCAGTTTGGACTTTGAAGAGTGTGCTCACAAACTCATGAAGATGCAACTCAAACCTGGTCAAGAAGTAGAACTCTGCCATATGTTCCTGGACTGCTGTGCTGAGCAGAGAACTTATGAGAAGTTCTATGGATTATTGGCTCAAAGATTCTGCAATATCAACCGTATCTACATTGGACCATTTGAGGAAATCTTTAAAGATTCATATGCAACAGCTCACAGATTAGATACTAACAGACTAAGGAATGTTAGCAAGTTCTTTGCGCATCTCCTCTTCACTGATTCGATTAGTTGGGAGGTGCTAGAATGTGTTAAATTAAACGAAGAGGATACCACAAGCTCAAGCCGTATTTATATAAAGATTCTGTTCCAAGAGTTGGCTGAGTACATGGGGCTGAAGAAACTAAATGACCGGCTTCAAGACCCGTAAGTGTTGACATTAGTTCTGGTCTATCTGGGTATTAAGCTGTTAATATTAATGATGATTTTATTTTTCAGGACATTGCAGGAGGCGTTCAGGGGTATATTCCCGCGAGATAACCCGAGGAACACGCGGTTTTCTATCAATTTCTTCACATCCATTGGGTTGGGAGGCTTAACTGATGAACTGCGAGAACATTTGAAACAAATGCCAAAGGTAATTACGATAAATTTTGCGCTTATACTCACTTGGAAGTTTTTTATTACATTTATCATATACTGTAGTGTTGTGTGTGCATTTGCAAACAGAATTTTCATATAAACAATTGCGCAAACAAAGATACGCATACATAAGATCTGTACGCAAATATTCGTCTGCGCAGGAATCAACGTCGCATTCCTAATCCCAAAAACCCAATGTCTCGGCCTCTATGCTAAGAGATCGTCAACATATATCAATCTTTTTTTCTTCTTCATACTTACGACATAACAGCGTGGTAATTCTATAATATAACTAGTGGTAAAATAATAACTTAGGCAAAATCTCTAAAATTATACATCATTAGTTTTTATATTGTCACATGTCTCTATTACAGAATGTTCCTGCGCCCATTACGGATATAAATATAGAGAGTGAATCCAGCTCGGACTCTAGTTCGAGCTCCAGTTCCAGCAGCAGCAGCTCTGATGACTCCTCCTCCAGCGACTCCAGTTCTAGTGGTAAGATGCAATTGAATGTGATTTGACTTCATCAGCCATTTATAAGCAAGCCAATATTGTTTTGAAAATTCATTTATATTATGCTTCATGTAAACAAATTGGCGGATTTATTGTTTGATGCATTAACAGCCTACCTACGGGTGATGCAACAAAACGGAGGTATTTAATGTTGTGTATACTGTTTTAAAGTTGTATTTTTTATTCTAGATTCAGAAACTGAATCAAAGAAAAAGAAGAAAAAGGAAAAGAGTAAATCCAAAAATAAAAACAAAGATAAGGCGCAGAAATCTCCAGAAGTTGATAAAGAGGCGGAAAAGAATAAAAATGGTGATCGATGGGGACACGATGGTTTCTTCGACACGTACGGTAAGGACGCCCGTCGGATGGAGTCAAGACCAGAAAGAGAAAGCGAGAGAAGTGGTAGGGATCAGTTCGCAAGACCACGTGATGCCAGACATGGCAACAGAGATTGGAACAAAGACCAACAAAATGGAGATGATCGGAGATTTGGGAAAGACAGGTCAGATGGTGAGGATAGGAGATTTGGCAGAGACAGACAAGATGGCGATGATAAAAGGTTTGGTAGAGACAGACAAGATGATTATAGAAAACGTTATGACGATAACAGGTATAAAGAAGATGGTAGACGCGACGATGATAGTAGACGTGATGATGATAGCAGGCGTGGCGACAATAGCCGGCGTAAAGAAGACAGCAGACGCAACGTAGATTACAGGCGAAGTGAAAATAATAGTAACGAAGATAGTAGGCGAAAGACAGATAATAGTCGTAACGAAGAGAACAGACGTGATGAAGATAGCAGGCGAAATGAGGATAGGAGCCGTAGAGAAGATAGAAAACGTGATGACAGTGGGAGGCGTACAGAGGATAGCAGGCGGGATGAAGATAATAGGCATTCCGATGATAACAGATATGATGAAGGTGGTAGGCCTAAAAAAAATAAAAACCGTGATGACGAAGATCGCCGTATTGATGATAACAGATATGATGAAGGTGGAAGGCATAAAGACAACATCAGGCGGGAAGATAAAAATAGACGTACCGATGAGAACAGATATGATGAAGGCGCCAGACGTAAAGAAGACAACAGTCGTGATAAGGATAATAGTCGTACCGACGAAATCAGATATGATGACGGTGGCCGGCGTAAAGATAAATATAAACGCGTTGAAGATAGACGCGATGAGGGCGGTAGGCGCAACGAGGATAGTGGACGTGAGGATAATAGTAGATATAAAGAAGATAATAGGCGTAACAACGACAAAAGACGCGAGAAGAGCCCAGAACAGTCGAAAAAGAAACGTGATACTGCCAGAAATTCAGAAGAAAATACGAGGAATGACGAGTCCCGTAATAGGCGTCGCGATACAAGTGAAGAAAACGGAGAATTTAGTAAACGTGCTAAACAAGATAACCGGGAAAAAGATAGCTCTAGGTCACGAAAAGAAGACAAGCCTAAAAGACGCGATAGGGAAAATAGGCGCGAGGACAGCTTAGAACCCCCAAAAGAAAAATATAATAGTGATGATGATACAAGTAAAAAACAGCAAGATAATCGAGAAGAATCAAGGAGGGAAAAGAAACAAAAAGAAAATAGGAGCAAAAATCATGACGAGGAAGCTTCAGATGATGAAAACAGAGAGAAAGTATCAGGACGTTACTGGGATACCTATGATGGTGGTAAAAATAGAACAAGAACACCTGAAAAATCTGAAAAAGACGCGAGAAAATAAGAGAGTGTTCCTAAAGTTGTGTTAATATCTGATTGAATCTGTTGTATAAGTTATCTTTGTAATAAATATAGTGTGTAGCATACACATACACATAGTATATTATTCCAAAAAAATGTTCTGAGTCTGTGTTATAGAAATTAGTCTAGTAGTCTATTAGTTACTCTTTGTGACCTTTTCAAATATTTGTTACTTTTATCAACTATTGATTTAAGTCTCGCATAACGTAGTTTTTATATTCTCTTTGGTTTCACATTAAGTTCTTTTCTGTGAAAATTAAGCACCTTTTTGCTCAAAAAGTGATACAAAATTTAGCTGTCAACATTGTCATATTATGTTGCCAAAATTGGAGCAATACCTGTGCAAAATCAATTTGAGATAATTTTAAAATAACGATAAATTACAAAGAATTATGGACTCGGCTTCAGGTTCTAGAACGAGTTCCGAATCTGTACAACAAACCAAGGTGCAGAAAATGAAGGCTGCATCAGCTCCAATTTATCCCCTCCCTGAACCAGAGGACACTTCGTTGAAAGTCCAAATCTCTGCCCCCTCCTATTTATTTTCTTTAAAGGAGAACCAGGCCCCGCCCTTTGTGAAGCCGGGGCGGGAAGTCCGGCCGAAACTGTTGATAGGTTCTATTATGAACGAGGATGATGTGGTGGCCATGGTAGCTGCTGCGGAAATAGATGCCGTAGGTGGATTGCGCAGGTTTTTAGGTAATGGCGTGTTTATTATATTATAATCGTGGCTATAACTATATGTATAGACATACAATAAACATAATATTATGTATTTTATGTAGTCAACTAAGTACATTTGGATTATAGTTGGGAGCTATCGTAACACAAAATGTTTTAAAACTCCTAGATATTATTTTAAAAATTGAAGGTAGCTTGCATTTAGTAATTCATTTTTACCTATCAATTTCAAGGCAATATCCTCGTTGAAAAGAAGGTAATAGTGAACTATAATGTCTCGGAGAAGATATTCCTTACAAGCCTGGTATGTGAGACTATAGATTACGCGGCGCAGCGCGACTTCTCCGCGTCGAAGTTGGCCTGCCTGCTCACCATTTACTTAAACGCTCATCTTTACTTTAAATGGTATTATTGGCAATCTCCTGGCGCTGTCTGGCTTTACTTCAAGGAGTTGATGATACGCCATACAATAGAGGTAAGTATTTGTAAACTCATAAATTTGCGTCCTATTTCAAAATCCTCTCGAATGAAAACGTACCGCCAAGCGCAGCATTAAATTTACGCCCTGGTATAGGTGGATTGGGCCTGGGTGGCTATGAAAATCTTGAATATCGACGACGCTTCTAGTTACTCAAGTTCGATAATTTTTAGTAAACACCTCATTCAGATATCAGAAAAATGAGCTAGGTTTTGCTTGAAAATATGAAAACCAAGTATTAATCACTGATTAATATTTTAGTAAATAAATTTTCATTCATGTTATTGCTCATGAATAACAGAATATAAAATATCATTTCCAGGACTCTCCAGACGGTGAAGAAGTATTCGATCCAGAAGAATGCTATGATATTATAACACATTTTCACGCAGTGTATTTGTCCAATTTGCCTTTAGTCCACATTCTTACTTTTGGTGTATACAGGCTCAAATTGTCTTGGCCTTTCAAATTCAAGGCTTAAGACTAATATTATTGTTATTTATTACTATAATAATAGAGAGCTAAAAATAAAATATGAAATAATAACATAGATGTTTTTGTGGAAAATAAACATTTTTTAATATTTTTTTACTCCATTTTCCATTGGCCTATTAAAATAAAACAAAATCACATATATGTACTTATCAATACAAACTTTATTTTAGAGTTTAATTTAATTAACCAATGTTTGTAGCACTTTTCAATTGCTCTTTGACATGCTGTGGCAATTTCTTCTTCTTTCTTTTCCTAACTTTTCCTTCACTTATATTTTCTTTTTTCACATTCATGCCTGCCTTCTTTTTCTTTTTCTTACAAGATAATGGATTAGGATTGTGGGTCTTTTTCTTTTTTACAACTGGTTTAGGTTCTACCTCAGTTTCCACACCAAGAGCTTTTTTCATAGTTTTCAATGCTTCATTCTGGTTTTCTGATATGAACATAAATTCATTGGATTCTAATGATTCACCAGCCTTGTCATAGCTTGCTTTTGAAGGTTTTTCCAATGTGGGAGATTTATTATGAAGATACAGTAGTGGTACACCTGGTTTTTGCCTCAATTTCTCCTGTAAGTCCCGATCTTGTGAAGCTAAGATATAATGTTTCTCATTCCTTTTCCCTATCATAGACAAAATACAACTTGATCCAGACAAAGGTTCTTTATGGCCACACTCATGAATTCCAAACTGTTTTAATATGGTTAGTGCTCCATGAGTTTTCTTACTTATTTTTTCAGTTTCTATAATTATACATCTGGTGGTGAGCAGTTTAGCTTGTGCATTGAGATATTTGGGCATCTGTTCTCGGATGTTTATTTGCTCCTAAAAAATAAAAAGCATAGTACCTATTTTAAATTATGTGTCTAAAAATACAAAATGTACATAAAATCTCACAAATAAAGAATGGAATACCTAGTTTTGATTATTGCTTGCTGGTTCAGGGAAATACTCCTGCCACCTCATGCTTTGTTCTTTAAGAGTGAGGTGGGAATCAACACTATCTGCTTCAGGGTCGGGCAACTCCTCAATAGGGACCTGAATGTCCTCGTGAGGCAGCTGCTCAGCTCTCCAGTCATCATCCACTATGTCTATCAGGCGGCCATTGCGACGGCACTTGCTATCCATTCTATCAATTATTGAAATTTAGTTGTGGTTTTTAATCTATAAATGTCATAATATCGTCTGTGGTGAAATTAAGCAGTAATCAAAACTAAGTCTTCCTCAATTATTTTAAGACTGGTAATTTTTTGGCAATTAGAGCGACTTAGCATAAAGGAATACACTATTGGTTTACATAGAATCTTCAATCTATGTTTGAGAACACGACCATTTAATTACCTATTGAGGAAGACTTACTTTGAATGCAGCAAAACAGAAAGTTCCATCGATTAAGACTTGGTATGGCTCGTGGAATCCGAAATTGTTGTAGTAGAATTTCAGATACTTCTGCACTTTCTTGTATCGCGTAGTTTTCATTTTTAAATATTTCTACACACCTTTTAATCTAAAAAAATGCGCAATTATCGATAGAAACTACAAAATATTGCGCACGTGAATCTATCGAAAACATTGACACCACGGCAGGTAATCTTCATAGAAAAAATTTCGACCTTACGACATGGCTTGTCTATGGCTGAGGTTATCATACATGACAGTTACCTCGGTGCCCCCACCTCTTACTTCTACCCGGCGTCACCTTGGACCGCACAGATTACTTAGAATTTAGATCACTATGGGCCGACGGTGACCTAAGTAATCTGTGGGCCGACGCCATTACGTTGTTACGTCAATGTGATCTAAGTAATCTGTGGCCATATTTATTTACATTGTCAAAGTTTCAAATGGAACAGTTAATTTGTTAAGATTTCCTAATAGGGAGACAGGACTCCAAAAGTGATTACAGTGCATTAACTATGATAGATTGCGTAGTTTAAAGTTAGAAGAACTTCGTAAATGCCACGTATGCCAGAAACACTTTGAAAAGAGATTTATTGCACCTACTCCTCGGAGGCCTCGTCTCCGTTTTGGTGCCTACCCGACGTTATTTTCTCAAAGTGAAATAACAGTGGTATTCCTCGAACTGATCCTCTTGGCCACTTAGGTAAGTGTATATTTAATGCCTTTATTATAACCAATTCATTTACAAAACTCCCATAATTTAAAAATAATTTCATTGGATATCCCCGTAACTCCATAACTCCCACAGCTATTAAATAAGTGTGTTAAAAGCTCTCCGGGCTATGTTATACCAATATTATTTTTAAAAAGCATTTTGATTCATTTGCTTGTTTACCGATTTTATTCTTGTTTTTATAAACTATAATATCGTAGAAACTTATATAACTCAATTTATTTCAGGAAATCTACTAGAACATAATTATTGTAAGAAATGTAAGCATCATACATATTGTAAGATTGAAGCTGCTAAGAAAAATATTGGCCCAGATATTGGTAAGTAAATAATAGTTGGTATGCCTTTTATTTTAATATTTTACCATGTTAAAGAATTTTGGTTGTGTATAGAATTTCACAATTGAACAATGAATAGCTTGTACTTTGATTTTAAGTATTAAGTACAGAAAATTTAAATGATTTGAGTTTAGCAGATAAGGCCCCCCTTTTCATATTTTTGTAAGTCTTTCTTGAGATTAATATTTTTAAGAAACTGTTTGAATATTTTAACACTCTGTTTAATGTAATTATCAAATATGAATCATATTTTTTTTTGTTGTAGCAAAATTTGCTGATGGAACGCCAGTGAGCCCAACACTTCGCAATACGGCTGAAAAGTATCGGTCCTTGACAACCTCTTTGATTTGCAATGGGACAAACATAAGTGATAAAAATAAAAAGGCTTTAAGGTAAGCTTTAATAGGAACTTTGGACCTCACAAAACGATTAACACTCTTCAAAATATAAAGTTTGTTGAAAATAAAACGAGTAAAGAAAAAAGTGCCCATATAAAAAAATTGGGTTACAACAATAGAAAGTTTTAAAAGGTTGTGGATTATTTTTAAAAGTAAAGGAATTAAAGTAATGCGGCCTAGATACTTTAATTCAAACCAAATCGAAAATTGCTTTGGTGAAGTGCGAGCCTATAATTCACGAAATATAAATCCTAATTGTGCTACGTTTAAAAACACCTTTAAGTCATTGTTAATAACTAGATTCATAAAATTCCATACTGAGAGTTATAATAATTGTGAAGAGGATTTAGGTGAGCAGTTGATAATATTAAAGACTCTTTTTAAATACAATAAAAATAATCGTGAATCTTCACCTGAATCCTCCAATGTAGGTTTTGTAAATCTAGAAAGTGTTCCTACAACAGTAGACAAGAATATCTTCATGTTCACTTATGTGCATACACTGCTGGGTCGGTCGTAAGTAAAATATTAATAAAAATGAATTGCAGGCAATGCAAGGTGAATTTAATTGCAAAAGATATAGGTTCAATTTCTACAAACATTCATAATTATATATCGATGAGAGAATACTAAAGTGTACGAGAAAGAAAATTGGCCTACCCATCAGAGCAGGCCGTGAGATGTTTTGGTGATAATATAATTTGGGAAGTAAATGAATACTTGGAAAATCAACCTGAAAAAAAATGTATACTTAAAGAAATTTAAAAAAATATTTTATTCAAGTATTCATTTGACTTCCTTGATTGCAATGTACACAGGAATGTCGTTCTGGGTTATTTTCTAGATATATCTATGAGATTAAAATGAATAAATTGGTGCAATATCATAAATAAGATATTAAAGGGCACAGATATTATTAGATTAAGAAATAAAAGTTTGCAACCAATGCAAAAAAAGCCGTCAATATGTATTATAAGAAAAATAAAGTAAAGATGTAATAAACAAATGTATTTTTATTTTACTACCCAAATTTCCTAAATACAAATTAAATTATTAATAAAAACCAAGGTAAAAGTGACGAGATGACTTAAAAGACATATATCCCGAGCCAGAAATTGAGCACTGTAGGCAAAAATAGGAAGAGCCAATTCTATAATCATTGGATTGACACCATTGACAGCAAAGAATTTGACAGAACAAGTCACAAGAGGCAATGACCAATGATTAAAGAGTAAAATCATTGACAAGAGGACACTTCTGTTAGAAAGAGATGTCCGAACAATATTTTGTAAATTAAATAACAATATTCTAAACGTAGACAGAGAATAGGAAAATGGGAGCAGTGTTCAATCAAATTATAGTTTTGAATAGAAATTATAGGCATAAATCTGAGACAAATAAAACCGAGTAAGACAACTTTGCAATATTAGTTTCTAAATTTTATATGATGCAGGTGAAGGTTGAACATGGAATGCTGTATAAATAAAATCCAGAAGGTCAAGGTGCTAGGGACCATAGTATTTACTGTAAACATGAAAAAGTATTATTAATATTTTATATCCTGGACAATTAATTTTTATTTTAAATGTAATTTTTGATGAAAAAAGATATAAGTTAAGCTAAATATATTTTAGTAAGATCATAAACAAAATGCATTTTTTCCGATGTGACGTATTCAGAACCATAGATAAAACATTTTTTTGTGAAACGTCTCGCTCGCTCTCTCGCTTCCATGTTTGTTCGTGGTCATTTTGCATTTCTGTGCTAGATTTTCCAGTTTAGCATTTAAAATTAGTGATTTTATTCGTTATAGTGTGTAATTAATGATATTTTCGGCAACACGGCGACCTCTTGAGGATCTGTCGCCTAAGGAAAAGTGTTTAACGACTGTATAATAACAGGGAGGGTATGTCTTTCACATCCTTATAATCAAGTAAATGCGTCATTTTATCGAACATTGTTGAGTGTGTGCACGAAACAAGAGGATTAGTTGTAGGTCACGGCTTTGTGGCGGATCGTTTGAACAATTGCCTCCGTAAGTGTTTCATCGAGCGATATAAAGACGTCCAGCTGATTAGTACGAGGGCGTCGCAACATGTAATTTGTGGTGGTCTCTGTGTAGGGAAACGCAATGATATGGCCAGACACGGTTAGTCATGATCACAACAGACACGTTTCGGCGTACATTGGTGACGGATTTATAGAAAAAATGAACATTTCGGGATGTCGTGAACTGCGCCGATGGCCTATCAGATAAGTGTCACTGTGATAGCTTTTGTTTCTTTGTGATTTGGTGACGATACGTCCGCGCCAGATAACGTTGTTTACCGTTTTTACCGTGTCTTTATTGCAGTCGCCTTTGTAGCTCTCGACGAGTCTCAAGGCTTGATAAAAAAATCTTTATTCAATGAGCAACACAAGTTGAACATTTTTTTTTTTATAATTACTCATTGTCAATGGTGTCTAATTGTGTTTTCGTTGGGCTTTTAGCTGGTGAGTTGTACCATGAAAAGTAATTGCTAAAAATATATTGTGAAATTCTGTTCTGTGACCAAATATTTCCCTTATATTCCAATTTGATTGAAGAAGGCTGTGTACTTGCCTTGTTATCAATGTTATAAGCATAATGAAAAGTATTTGCAGTTTCCAATCTGATTTTATTTATCCCCTTCTTAACCATATAAAATCATAACAAGACTAATTCTATTGTTTTTCAATGCAATATAGGTTGTTATTGCAGATATAGTTATTAACCTGAGACAATACTACTTGAAATAAAACTATTTTTACGGATTTTATCGCGATTTGGTTTAATTTTTACATTTTTTAACTTCCCGACGTTTCGATTGCTTTTCAGCTTTCGTGGTCACGGGGCGGACTGGGACCACGAAAGCTGAAAAGCAATCGAAACGTCGGGAAGTTAAAAAATGTAAAAATTAAACCAAATCGCGATAAAATCCGTAAAAATAGTTTTATTTCAATGTGTAACATTCGCGTAAATCTAAGAAACCACAATACTACTTGAGTCAGATTTTTTAGTTTAAGCATGGGACTAAGAATAGTCTAGAAATAAGTTAAGATGTGTTTTTTATATCTTCTTAGAGTTATTAAAATAATAGCGAAAAACAAGTATGCCATACAATGTAACCTACATGTATAATAATTTAATTACTATATTTTGATATTTTCATTAAATTCTACATATATTGAGAAATCTCAAAATCCAATGAAGTTAGGAATTTTTTAATCACAAGATATTAATTTAGTCCTAATTTTGTTCAATTTTGAAACAGTATAGAACAGAGGTCTCTATCCCGCTAACTTAATATTGCATTAAAAAGATTTAAGGGAATTGAAGTAGCACAAATAAATGTCATGAACTGTATAAAATTAGATCTATATGTGGAATCATACTTATATTTTTCACAGACTCCTTGCATCTTAGAATCTATACTGACCACTTTGTATATAATTATTTATACTTGTTCCTCATACTTAAAATGTTTACTACTATTTATTATTTTAAACTATCAACTTCACAATATAGGTCTGTAATATATTAATGACCGTCACTTGAATGGATCATTCAATAGAAACATTATGTTCTTGTGTGAGGGAATTACTGATGACACATTCTTTGCTTTCATGCCCAATACAAGTGTATAAGTGTCATAAAGTTTTTATTAAATCTGTGTGTATGTGTATTAACATACTTTCTACAGTATTTTTGTATGTGTGGAAACATATCTCAGATATCACACAATATATTGTCTCTACAAAAGGAGCCTTGCATCACAATCCTGCTATGAAGCTATCTATGTAAAAAATCTATTGTTCTATTGCTATGTGAAAGAAAAACAAACAAGAGTGATGATAGAACAATGTCTAGTATTTGCAATATTTACTATACTATTTTCTTTCCATTGAAATCATACAATAGCATTATGTATATATTTACTTATGGCCTCCTTAACACGCCTTATCATATTATCATACAACAGTAAATCTTTATATCTCCAACATACCGGGTATATCAAGCGACCGAAAACGAAGACGGGTGGTAGTTTTAGTGGTTACAGACACAATGCAAATAAAAATGTTGCAAAATAAGCGACAGATCTTTTTTGCAATTTTTAAAAAATCATTGTGTTTAGGTAGTAAATACGTAGTTATTGCGAAAATAGTATTTTAAACGCTATCGTACCATTGCGTCTTAAAAAATAAAAGGGTCTACATAATTTTTTTAGGAAAACTATGTATTTATCACCCATATACGACGACTAGCATTTGCCCGCAACTTCGTCTGCGTGTTTAAGAAAATGTAGACGTTATATCGCTAAAACTATGTCATTATAACCATTACGTAAACTTTTAACAAAAATCAACGTGCAGCATTTTTATTTCTAATTCTGACTCTGAGTTTAGATTATCGAATCAATGGGTCCGTCAGTTGTCGATTCAGAGACCAATCGGAACAATAAATAAAAAGTTCAAAATGACGGCCAACATTTTCAATTCTGAATACAAATTTAGATTATCGGAACTCAGATAACGATTTTGAGACCAATCGGATCAATACATAAACGGCCTTATTCATATACAATTTTAAAACCTATTTTAGGTATCGAATGTTTGTTTTCTCGCTCAAACTGAATTGAAAAGTCGTTCGAAAGGGACAAAAGTTAAATATTCATAAGAATAACTTCAGCAGTTTTATTTTCTATACAAATTTTTCAACCCTTATTTTTACTCCTTTAAGGGTTAAATTTAAGTAAACAGAGTACGCACTTATTTTTTATTTTAGATGTGTAATTATAGTGTCAAGTTTGAAATCTGCAACTTCAACGGTTGCGGTTTTCCATACAAATTTATTTTACCCTTTTCACCCCCTTAGGGGTTGAATTTCCAAAAATCCTTCCTTAGTGCTACCCTACGTTATAAAAGAAATCCCTATGTAAAATTTCAAATTCCTAGCTTCAGTAGTTTCGGCTGTGCGTTGATCCGGCAGTTCGGTTCTACAAAACTTCAACCCTTATTTTCGTCCCTTTAGGGTAATTTTAGATAAACAATATATGCAATTATTTTTGTCGTGGAATGAATAACTTAAGTGCCAAGTTTGACAATTGTAACTTTAACGGTTTAAATTTTCCCTATATTAGTTTTTAACCCTTTACACCCCTTTAGGGGATGAATATCCAAAAATCCATCCTTAATGCTACCCTACGTCACAATCGGAACCCCTGTGTAAAATTTCAAGTTCTTAGCTTCAGTAGTTTCGGCTGTGCGTTGATCAAGCAGTTCGGTTTTACAATACTTCAACCCTTATTTTCACCCCTTTAGGGTTAATTATAAGAAAAGAGAGTATGCAGTTCTTCTTGTTTCTAGATGAGTAACTAAAAAGTCAAGTTTGATATCTGCAACTTCAAGGGTTTCGGTTTTCCATACACCAGTATTTTACTCTTTTCACCCCCTTAGGGGTCGAATTTCCAAAAATCCTTCCTTAGTGCTACCCTACGTCACAATAGGAACCCCTATGTAAAATTTCACGTTTCTAGCTCCAGTAGATTCGGCTGTGCGTTGATCGGGTAGGAAGGAAAACACCCAGTTTCTAAAAATTTCAACCCTTATTTTAACCCCTTTAATGTTAATTTTTAGACAAATAAAGTATGCAATTATTTTTGTTATTAAATGAGTTATTAAACTACCAAGTTTGAGAACTGTAACTTCAATGGTTTAGATTTTCCATACAACAGTTTTTAACCCTTTTCACCCCCTTAGGGGTAGAATTTCCCAAAATCCCTTCTTAGTGCTACCCTACGTCATAATAGGAATCCCTGTGTAAAATTTCAAGTTCCTAGCTCCAGTAGTTTCGGCTGTGCGTTGATAGGTCAGTCAATCAGGTTCCTCTTTTATATATATAGATAAGTAAAATATTACAAAAAAAAGTCATTAATACTACCATGGACCACCTGACTTTGTTTTCGGTCGTAGTCTTGATATACCCTGTATATGTCATGAAAGTATGAATTAATTATACATACCATATAGCAATGAAACTCATAACTTTCTGATAAATTTGAATACAGGTTGTTACAATTACTCAGTAAGAAAACAATAATTATGTATGTTATCTATTTATCATATGATGTGTTAACTTAATTAACCTGCAAGGAGGTAATTAGTGTGTTAACCTACATAAATATTGCAACAGTTACATATCCTTGGGAGTAGATAGTAGATTTTTTGTTTTGTATAGTTTTGATTAAGTTTGTAAGTTTTTGGAAGTTCTCAGTTCCCTGTTCAATCTGTGAATTTTTATTCATTCAATTTATGTCTATTCGACACCAAACAAAGGTCTTCCGAAAGTAGCACATACCATCCTAATCATGGGCTACCCACATTAGTCTGTGTGCAAACATCTTTTTAAAGCTATTTCCATGTATTATATTTGTGTAATTTGTTTATACAATCTTAAGAACATATTGTAACATTTTGTTTTATTTTTCTCCGTATGAAACTCTTCATAGTTTATCTACAAAATAAGTAAGATTCTTCCTGTAGCATGAGTACTATTTTTTTCTTTTTAATTTGTTCTTTAGGCCATTTCTCCTCAATCTCAGGACGTACACCCACTGTTAACACTGTTACCCATCTTTAGACATTAGTAATTTTTAACCTGGTGTGTGATTAGATATCACACCACCAGATGTCACTATCAGATCTCAGGTCCAAAGATTTATGTTTTTGTCTGATTAATCCTTTAAGACCATTACTGTCTCCTATATAACTTGGTGTATGTTTATAAGTAGAATTATGGATAAATTTACTTATTTACCCATGCTTAATAATTTAAGAAGAAAGTCCACATATAATCACTATACTCTAACATTATCATTAATCATAGTGAATAAATGATGATGGTGCAGAATGATGTCTTTGATTGCCGCTAGTATTTTTTTTTCACTTGTCAGTGGGTGTCGGTGAAAGTAAATACTTTCTTCAATATTATATCTAGACGTGTCAGTGAAACCTATCAGTATGCTTGGCTAATGCCCCAGTCACCAGACAGATTACAATGAATTGGGTTTCTGATATGGATATCATTGTTTTTATGATTATAATTGTGATTAGTTATATGCTCCAATTGAAATTGTGTTTTTATTATTTTGCATAAAAATATTAGATGGTTAAAATGTGTTAAGAAACATTCTTTATACAAGAGCATTATCTTTCTTTTTCTGTCATTTTATATATCTTATGGCTCAACATTGGAGACATGGCTCTTAAATACATATGTTATTATGAAGAGTCATCATTACATAATGTCATTTTACCCTGTCAAAGATTTATTATTATTGATAGTCTGGTGATCCCCAACAGGAAAAAGTTCCTGCATATTCTTTCCAACTCAGTTTGTTATACAATAAAACTACAATTTATATTTGGAAATTAAATATATTCATAAAAATCAAGTGAACATGAAAGAAATAGGCAAATAAGATAATAGGTTTATATGTGTGTGTGTCATATGTATTTCTATTATATTTATGACTGTAGATAATAGAGAGTAATAAACAACATTTGACATAAATATACATATTCCTAAATATGCACATTTTTCTGATAATCCTTACAAATCATAAACTTGCAAGGGGTTTCGATTTTTCTGATGAGAAGTGTATTATCAGCTGTTACACCATTGCTGGTTAAAGCCATCTGTTTAAATATAAATTTTGTATATTAGCCAGGAAATAATTGTGTCAATCTGCGCGAGATAATCCTATCTCTGAACTGCACTGCGCTTATCAGGTGCAGTGTAAATAATAGATATTGTGTGTCAGTAAAACAACTTTTATATGAGCACTTTAATTGTACTGTCAATATTTACTTAAAGGTGTGTTTTCTAGGTGTGTTTCGTAAAGATGTTTATGGGAATGTCGATTACGTACGGCCTTGGCGCAGTTTTTTCATACATCTTTATGTGTCGGAATGGTGTATTGGACAGACAAATTACTTTTATTGTGAATGAAGGCAGACGAACGACGGATTACCTTTACCTATTATCATTAACTGTCCTAGGGATCTTTGAAGGCGTATGAACTTTTTTTTTTATAAATTGCTTCTTGAAATTACAGTCTCACACTTTTCGAGAACAAATTAGCGATATTACCTATAGGTTTAGAAGTTATAACAAAATGTTACTAATGTTTTCTTACTTGTAATACATGAAATATATGTATAATGTAATTACGAAACTCAAAAGTTCATACTTATCTCCAAATACATTTTTGAAACTATTTGCTGTTAAGATTTAGACTTCCTTTTCTAGGAATTGTTTGGCCAGTGCACTTTACTGAATGGACGCGCATAAACTTGATTAACTTCGCAGTTCGAAGTCAGAACGCGAATTTTCGGGACCGAGTACCTTTGGGCTTCGTGTATGAGTTTTATTGGTCTCATTGTAAAATTATTTGCCAAATGAAACAAAAGCTTATTTTTCATTGTTGCAAACTAAACAAGCTTGTAAAATACATAATAGGAGTTTTAAGCTCGGGTGTTCCCTCATGGGTTTGGGTGTTGCCAGCCATTGTGGCCATTATCCTTGAACTGCGGTCACAGCCCATTGTGACGTATACGAATCTAAGTAGATTGTGGTAATTTTTTACTTGGCTTTGGAGTAAATAATGAGGAAGAATGGTTTTTCTCACGTGATTGACTGATGCAAATATTGGCTTCGCTAAGAGTCAAACGTTGACTTAAATTTAACTTGTAATAAAACAGTTGATTTTTTGTAAATGATGAATACATGAATACACCCTTTATAGTATCTAGCCCAACTGAATACTGGGTTTGCATAGTTCCACTACAGGTTCCACCCAGGTCATGTTTCCTAAAGCAATCGTCCTTATACGAAAATCGTCTTCATCCGCTGCTATACGAAGTACTAAAAATCAAAGCAGTATTTTATTTCACTAACGCCCGAATACTCAAACGCCCCTTAAATATTAAGTTGCACTTAAACACGCAAGTCTCGCTCAAATGTACTAAGTGTGACGTGGGTAGTTAAGTGCAACTTAATATTTAAATGGCTGTTTGAGTATTCGAGTGTACCTTTAGTAATATTGTAAATTTCATCCGAAGGATAAATTTAGTGTGGAACTCAAAACAACGAGGAAGTTCGTGCTACCGCTATTAAGTTTCGCGATTTTAAATGTAAACTACGTTAGGTTTTCCCCTGCTAGCTGTATGAATGAAAAACTGTTTGGTGATTGCTAAGGAAGTTGCCATACGCCCGCAGCCTTCTCTCGGTATTAAATCAGCACTTGAAAATGTGCTACCTCTATGAGTCTTATGTCCCATTTTTAGGGACAAACCCTCGGAACCTACCCACAATGTACATACTACGCTTACTAATGGGACATTTTTAACAGTGTAGTATAATATTTAAGTCTTGCATAATGTTTTACACTGTTGACACAAAAGTTTGTTGCAAGATTAGTGATATCTTAAATACAAAGATATACCGGGTATATCAAGACTGCGAACGAAAACGAAGCCAGGTGGTAGTATTAGTGACTTCAGACACAAGGCAACAAAAAAATTTGCAAAAAAAATCGTCAATTTTTTTTTTGTATTATTTTTTGTTGGTCGTCCCTCAGTTTAGACATCCCAAACTCCATTCCACAAAATCTTGAAAGATCTTACTTTCTACCTAAAATTAGATATAGTGTATTTTTGCAATTTGTTAGCGGTATTGTGCGTACTTCCAGTTTTCACAGTCCCATTGATTGCTCGAACTGCTCTGTAACTAAGCTGATTACGATAATAATGATTGTATAATGGAAACCTATTTTCAGTAACCTTCGAACGAGTACGTTTGTGGTTCTGTACCAGTATGTTACACATTTCTAAGTCGGCAAACTGGTTTTCAATATAGACTTCCTGTTTTTTATCAATAATTTTAACATAATTAGTATCTGAATGTTTATCGTTGAGGAGTTTATGATTATTTCAATAATTGTTTTTTTTAAATATGGTTGTTTAGGTTGCCTTGAGCCTATTTTTGTTTCTCATTATCCTTACAGGGATTGTTGTTACATTTTTAGGTAATACCATTTGGTTCCTCGAATTTAAACTTCTACCCCAATTTAAAGCATACAGTCAATTGTAAGATTCTGCGATCAGCACTAACTTGTCCCTATAGTAAATCATTTTTCAGAGATGTCATTGCGACGAAAATCGATATCTCCTTAGTTTCTTTAAATTAAATTTATACCATAGCAATGTAGGTGGTAGGATATTATTTGCTCGATCAGCGCCAACTGTTCACAATATGTAACCACAGCGTTTCATGCAAGTATGTTGTGTTTATGTGTTAGGAGATTAGTCTGTGTACACACAATAGGCGAGACGAATGATTTTCAAATTATATTCTAAAATATGGGCACACATTTATTATATACGAAAAAATCTATATTTCAAGAATTAACAAAGGCTTAACACTGTTTTAAGCCATTTTTCTAATAATTTTTCAATAGTGCACAAAAAACGCTAGTAGGTGTCATGGCGTCCGCTTTGATGTCACTACTAGGTAAACATGTCATTGCGTACTACTAAATCTGTGGTCTATGCGCAGCGAATGCGTCATTTTTACATAGGCGTGACGTCATGCGTTGTGAAGAGCGTTTTTGTCAAAATGGCCGATTGCTATATTTTGTACTTTGATATTATTTAAAATCTTATTAATCTCCAAGTATAGATTAAAACTGAATTATCATTTAAAATCCTTGTAATACGTATTTTCCCTTAAAAACATAAAATCTTTAATTTTTTGATACTGTCGTCTCGCCTATTTTCAACTGCAGACTTGGCTGTCCGATGGGCTAGTGATTATCTACCAGGAGATATTTTTTAGCCTGCACTAGATTTCCCTTATGTTCTGTGTCTCTACTTGGCACTTTATAAGGGCCAGCGAAAAATAAATAATAAATCGGTGGGCGCCTTAAATCCTGGGAAGAGCCTTTTCTGTCGTGATGTTATTGTCTAAATCTGATGATAATGATGATTTTGATGAAGTTACAAAGCTGAAGTAGCTGAGGAGCCAATAAATAACCTACAATTGTCTCCCGCACAGGCGATGGCAACAAACAGGAGCGGGGCGGCTCAGCGTCCAAACGGCGCTCCGCAGACGAAGGTGTGCCAGTTCAAGCTGGTGCTGCTGGGCGAGTCGGCGGTGGGCAAGTCGTCGCTGGTGCTGCGCTTCGTCAAGGGCCAGTTCCACGAGTACCAGGAGAGCACCATCGGCGCGGCGTTCCTCACGCAGACCGTCTGCCTCGATGACACCACCGTCAAGTTCGAGATATGGGACACTGCTGGACAGGAGAGGTGAGGCATCGCCTGGCCACTTTCATCACTTTTATATTATAGGATATTTACTGGTGACATGATCCAACTTTACTTGTGAATTATAGCCTATATGTTTTTAGATGAATAATCTGTAATGTTTGGTTTCATTAAAATACATTCTGTAGTTTTTGCGCGAAAGAATATAAAACTTCTATCAGCCCTCACCAACTTTCACATTTATATTTGTAGGATTTTCTGTTGACCATTTAATGGACAATCCACATATGCTGGAATATATAGATCCCAGAGCATTACATTCTTGTTACTGGGCGTAAACGTAAGCGATGTTGTCTTTTCACTCGCCCCCGTGGCTTTTATTACGCACTAGGCATAATAATCCTTCGAACGTTAACGCTTTGATAAATTCATCAATAGGGTGTGGAATAGCTGTCAGCAAATATGCTGAAATGACTGGTATGCTTCACCTAGCTCACTATACTGGTGTATGCAGTAAAGCGATCATTTTTGCACCATTTGCCAATCAGGGGAAACCTGCATACAACAATGGATCTTCTTTGGTTGCAAATGATGATGATGAATAAATAATTGTCCGAATGTGACGAATGGTCACGTACACTGATCTCGCACATTATGTAACTGATTGTTGTGGCGAGGTCACACGGACGAATTCTTTTATGGACTAACTCATTAATAAATTCATTTATTATGCTACTTATATGTATAATTATATGTTAATATTATTTAAAGCTTACTTACCTTGTTATGTAATATAAATTACCTGTTTATTGGATTTCAAATCTTGATATAATGCGTATTTTTCCTTATAATTTCAATCATGTTGCAATAATAATAACCCTATTGTTTTTCATCCTATTCTTGATATAAAAGTGGATATTGATTCCAGGACTTCATAATGACGGTACGTATAATATGTTAACATTTGACTGGCAGATAATGTTCGCCAATCTAAATATCTGATAAAGAAATAGGCGATTATTTGTTGTGATATTGTACATGCAGGTATAGACATAAACTCAAACCATTTTCCCAGAAGGGGTAGGTAGAGGTGCCACCAGTAGGACACCCGCGTTTCGCCTTGTGTGTGCCATCCACAGAAATATATCGAGGTGCCATCCCACGATGTGATAGGGGCCGAGCCTATCGCCATATCGGGCACAAATTCCTAACTCCAGGCTGATAATGAACAGAAAAATCTAATATCACTTTACCCGACCGGGATCCGAACCCGAGACCTCAGCGTTATAATCGTGCCGTAATACCGAGACAGTCAGTTATAATATTGTGCAATACTTTATGTTTAATATTTTTTAATAATAAGTTCTCTTCGTCGCTTTTAAATCAAAAAATCCGGACTTTTATTATGCTTAACGCGAAATTTGCATTTTATTTGGAAATGAAAACAGCTAAATATTAGCGGTGTGCTGATTAAAAATATATTATTTGACGAGAAAAGCAGTGATACAGGATTCTATAGTGCGAGCTCCTAGGCTGTACCATTCATAATATGTGCGTACAATTGAGATGGTTTTCATGAAGACGTACAAGTAAAGTGGTTTGTTTCGTTTCCAGGTATCATAGCTTAGCGCCGATGTACTACAGAGGCGCGCAGGCGGCGATCGTCGTCTACGACATCACTAATCAGGTAAACATACATACATACACGTATACACATGCACATAGCATACAGTGATGCAATGATTCTCTCGTAGACATAACACAGGGAAAGAACCCAGCATTTGTGGTTAATATATTTTTTGCGGCCTGCAGGAAAATAAGCATTTAAGTTTTAGTAGATTTAGCAATATGATATTACGTTCTTAATCAATCATTCTTATTATGAAATAATTATGTAACATATTAAAAATTTGATCATAGTTAAATAGCAATTAAGTTGGACTTTCAAAACGCCATCTTTCGCCAAGCCCATCATAAGTCCTATAAAAATAGAATGAAGTATGTAGCCTCGGCATTGCACTTAATTTTCAAAGGTCAATTATGTGCTAAATCTTCATGGTGACATACATCGTGCGTCATTATCACGAAGGTACGCGTGACTCATAATGTTACGGGAAATGAGAACGTAAAGAAGTCATGTGTCATTGTGGGAGAAATTACGTACTTATGAAGATAGTGGTTTGTAGGGCAGTTATTGGAGCAATTGCAGTCGTAAATGGTTAATAAGGTCTTCGGGACGCATAAAACTATAATTATTGTGTATTTTCCGATGTGTTCAAGTATGACGGGCCATCATAACGGTCTCGAGCAGATGTATTAGTAATTGTCATTATCATTTGATAGTTATTTTAATTAACTTTCCATCAGATGTGGTCATTTTGCCGGTAAATAAACATTCGCATAGCTGCTTCTGGGTATAATGAGAACAATAGCATGAGATGCCAAATTTCTTGTTATTTGCGTAACGAAATAATTGCTTGGAATCTTGTATATTTTTAAAGCTAATACATAAGCAACAACAAACATTTTGTGTATCAATTTTAGTAGAGTGATCTCGTAATTTGGCCGCGTCACTTCAGAGCACTAGCTAGTCTTAACTCTAATTTATACCTGCAAACTTATGGTGTCCCACTGCTGGACAAGGCTCTCTCGCAACTCCTTCCACTCCATCTAGTCTTTAACTCTCAAACAAAATATTATATTTGTATAAGGTATTTTCTAAACACTAATTTTACACTAAGCTAAACCATATCTGTAGAGTAATTCGTAAGCAGCATGCTCCGCTGAGGTCGCTCATGTTTGCCGGCTGTTTAGCGGCCACACACACGTAACTGGCACAGTTGAGCGGCGCTCAGTTACGCAACTCGACCTCGACCTTAAAAATTGTACGATATACACTGTGGCTCGCGAGATGCTATCGATTGTGCGTGCTGTTTGTTTGTAGAGCAAACAATTTTTGGAAACAGCAAAGGAAATAGATAAACGACTTGTCTTATCTTACCCCGTGCACTTGTCTTGCTAATACAGCGTTGGCTGATGTAACCAGTCATAACTGACCCTAGACTATCGTAAATCTTTTGATTCTGATTACCTTGACGATAAGTTATTCGCGATTAAATTGCAATTTTTTTATCTGTTAAGAATTTGTAAAATAATGTTTTGCCAAGTTATTTTTTCTACTGTTTCCTTTTCGTTGATGACACATATTTAGATATATTTTGGTATTTTCTAATAATAATTACTAAAAAAATAAGTCAACATGAATTATATTTTTTATTTGAATTAATCTTAAATTAAAATTTATTCCTCTGCGATTCAAAAATGCCTAAAAATAAAACACTTTTTAACGGTCAATATAATGCATGTTTGTGTGCTGTGTACACTAATAATAATAAAACACCTTCAGATATTTTGCAATGTCGTTCATTGGCCTCCAATGGCGTCGGAACACGATTTTTTTATTTACTCTATAATTTGCACTACGTCTTTGCTTTCACTAATTGTTTGAATAAGATTTCCAAGAGCGCATAAATATTGTTATGTCATAACAGATAAAGGTCCGACGTAAAAAAATATCGGTGAAAATTAATACGGTGTATGCCGCTTCGAACCTTAATTTGTCAGTTTTATGAGTGTTTGAGAGTACCGACACTATATCTTTTGTTTGACGTAGGAGGGTAATTATGGTAACCATAGGGGGTCGTTGAGTGCGCACAGCAGGAGCAGAACCTACTGACATGATGAGCAAGTGATTGGATGGAAATAATTTTTAGTATTTACACGTTACTTGATTTGTGGAAGGAATATACGGTCCAATAAAACACTGGATTTATACTCACGTTTGACATATCGCCAAAATAAAACAGCTCAACTTTCTTCGTAAACAGTTCATCTATTTTAATAAAATTGAATATAAAATTTACTATGCAGAAACAGATATAATAATTCACAGTAAACGTTATAATGATTATAAGAAAGTACAGTTTACTAGCAGTTATAGTTTATACTACTGTTTAAATTCAACTACATAGGGTTAGCATGTGAATTGTGAAGTCGTGTGAAAAGCTAAGTAGCGTCGTGTTGCGATAGTTTGCGCGACAAGTATTGTTCGTGCGGCGGGCGACGGGCGACGATCGCGCCTCGCCTCGCGTGCCTACACCAAACAGTTACATTTTTTGTACGCCTCATAATAAGCTCTCTGTGCATTGTTTTTGTTCTGTATGGGAATTGTGAAATTGGTACTTGGGTGGTGAATAATTTTTTGAGTTTTTGTATGATTACACGGATTTTAGAAGGGGTAATCACTAATCTTCTGCTCTGTCGCCTCTATCATCCTCAATAAGATCTAGGAGTAGAAACGTTTCTAATTTATGGGTGCCAGTAAAGGCGATCTCTCTTTCTCTGACCCCCTCTCTCCTAGCGGCTCCCTCAAATCAAATCAAAATATTTTTATTAAGTTGTCTTTTACAAGATCTTTTGAATCGTTAATTTCTGCTACCACCGCTTCGGTGTGTTGTACCTGTGAAGAAGAAACGGCGCAAGAAACTCCCTCAGCAACACGAACTGTCTTCTTTTTTCCCTCTCTCGCTCTCCCTCTCTTCAGCCACAAAAAGTCCATTGTTGAACATAGGCCTCCGCCAAGGATTCCATCGAGACCTGTTGGCTACAGCCTCCATCCCCTAAGTTCAAACGACTTATTAAAAATATTCTTCAATATACCAAACTTGACGGTTAATTAATTATAACATAATGTAAAAATATGTTCCGTACATTCTAGGTGTAATTCTTGCAAATCGATAACATAATTAATGCAATGTTAGGGTGTAGCGTACCTAGTTACACGCGACGTGACGCTAGCCTGTTATTATTAGCCATATTTCTAGTTTGTGAACTGTATGAAACGTTTTTATTTAATTAGAGAATTATGGTAATGCTTTGTGGTTATGGACATTTTTGAGACCTTTTTGAAAACCACTTTTTGTCTGACGCGTTTTAAAGATTGGTTCTGCGTTAATTATCCGATTAGTTATTGAATAAAATCGTCTTATTTTTATCCCAAGACACTGGCAAATAGGCAAATAAATATGGAATTGGGTTCATCTTGTATTTAATATACTAAAATATGTCGACCCATAAACGCCCTCCGCAGAGCCCAGAACTCTCTTCAATCAAAGTACGATTGTGAGACCTCAAGCCATAGTCCACAGCATTGATTTATTATGGTTTGTCTGACGTCACATAGCACGGATATGTAATTGATAAAATAGGGAAAAATTCATGATGAATGAATCAGTGCGGGGCTGCTGTATCTCGTTGTATCCGGACATATGAACAATGTAGATATCTGCGCGTACGCCCCCGACGTATCGTAAGGCGCGCTCTTATCTGATAGTAATTAATTCAACTGAAACTTGTTGGTCGCTACAGGTGCCTTGTATGTTATAGTTTTTATCTGTAGCTATAATTATAATGTCTAACGGCCTTATTCATAGACAGCGTATTTTAGTTATCGAATGTTTTGTCTTCTTCGCCCAAACTGAATTCAAAAGGGAAAGTTCGAAAGGGACCAAACATTTGATGACTAAAATAGGTTTTAAAACTTTCTGTGAATAAGCCCTTAAACTCTAACGCACACACATTGTGTCTTGAGGGAAACGTGTGAGGGTCTATTTCACACAGTTCAGTAATTATACGTCCGATGAAACCTCTGAAATCTTAAACTACTACGCCATCATATGATGGTCATTTCTGCGATCATTCTGGGTCTGCGTTCTGTACCTGGGAACTCCTCACACCCTAGTTTCAGGACTACTTACACTAGGCATTTTCTATGAAAAATATTGATACACTGATTCATCGTTCATTCTTTAGGCTTCGCAGTCAACAAGTTAATTCACATTGAAAAAAAAAAGAGACAACTATAACACGCAGTCTCCAATCTTGAAGTCTTGCGGCTTCATTCATAGACAGATTTAAACCCTATTGTATTTATAGAATGTTGTTGTCTTCTTCGCTCAAACTGAATTCTAAAGGCGTTCGAAAGGGACAAAACATTTGATAGCTAAAATAGCCAATAGGTTTTAAATCCGTTAATGGATTGTGAAATGCGTATCACAATTATTTAGCTTAACAACACTGACCGCGCAGTGTCAAACAAATATTGTTTGCGATACAAAATCCGGGACATCCCACTTTTTTATCAGTACACAAATTGTCTGTAATAAGTGATTAATGTGTCATCGTCTGCTCATTCGGAAAATTTCGTACATCCTTTTTTAATTTTACTACACTTCAATAGGGAAATTATATTCATAATTCATTCAGTCTTTGAAGGATAGGCAATGAGATTTTTACTGTCCTTATCCCGCATACCACAATTGCTTGTTGGTGTTATACATTGTTTGTATGTATTGTATACTTTGTATACCAACTCCGAAACCCCAATATTTTAAACGTAGAGCCACTTTATTACTCTTTTCTATACTGGTCTTAAGTAAAATCTATACTAATTGAAATATAATGAATTTGCTCAAAAATCTTAGTCACAGGAAACTTTTCCAGAATAAAAAGTACTTTATATCGCTGACGAAAACAAGAACTATATTTACCTCCACCTTGTGGATGTGTCGCTTTATTTCTTTATAAAATGAACTTTGGTCTTACCACAGTTCCGCATCCACTATCATACACAGTAATTGGTTGTCTATTGCGCTTCCTACCGCCCACCAGCAAGCTCTGGCGAGAGTTCATTCAACACCGCTATCACATGATAAGTTATCGGTGTCTGCGCCGCCGCACCGCCCTTGAACCCGAAGCCGTGCTATTAATCTCATTGCCTCAGGCTAAACCCCTGAAAACACTAGATTTTTGTCTGCGTAGCGATAAAGGAGACTCCTAACAGGACCTAGGGCCCACTATTTGAGTTCTACATGATACCTAAAATGTAACGTTAGATTCTGTTTACAATTTACGCGGCTAACTGTGGGGGCGTATTGGCGACGGCGTGGTTCCGTCGAGATAACGTGTCTGTTTTCTATGGTTGCAGTGAACGTGCGTAGTCAATCGTAATAGGATTTGTGTCGCCCACGCCTGTGACGCCTTTAGCTATTCTCACTAGATCGATAATACGTAGAAAACTAAGGCTTAGACTGCCAGAGTTCCGAGACTACACGTGCTAATGCACTGACGTAAAACAAGTCATAAACAGCCAAAATCGAGAACCGTTATTATGAATAGTATAGGAGAATTAAAAATTTCTAGAATATTATGTGCAATTGGACTGGTGCGAATCGGCTACAGTTCATTCTTTGAATATACATAATTTGTTGCGAATTTTTCCGAAAGCCTTGATGGGGTTGGTTATAAAAGAATAACTATTCTGAAACGTGGATGAAAAGTTGGTCTTATTGGGCTTTTAAAATGTAATGACCTCGATACATTGTTTAATATTGTCTATTTATAATTATTGACTGAAACACTTATCAAAATACAGACGGTGTGACCTTTATACCCTTTACATTAATAACCCAATCTTTTTCCTATTTGTAAAATTCTTGACCTGTTCGCCCGTCTTCCTGCGTAAGGTTGTTGACCACAAATCAGCTGATTAACGTATGACGTCACAGCGACTGAAAATTGTTTACTCATGTCTGTAAAATTTTATCTCGTGTTTTTATAAAGCGCTGTTAACTTGTTGCTTATTGTAATTGACAATGACTCGATGATAACTAAAATAATGAGGCACGTGATTTTATGTACTTATTTTGTTATTTTAGAATAATATTATATGGTGGGCAAATTGAAAGAATTGTTTAGAGCTTAAAATAATCAACTGGACCATAGTCTGAAGTTTAATCAATAGACATTTATAAAGCGGGCTGCAAGTTATCGTCGCTTTTTTACCTCAATTATATTTAAACAATGAATCAACGACTTATGAAAACATAAAAATTCCGGTAATAATTATAGTCATTGAATTGTCCTTTAAAATAACTTGTATCTTCGTATCCGCCTTGTATGTGTGCTGCAAAACACAATGAATGAATGAAGTGTTCAAAGTGGTAGAACCACGCTGTTGTCATTCATAACTCAGCATGAGTGGGCATGCTCTTCCGGGGCGGTACCACTTTTTCACACGAAATCAACGCGAAACGACAGGTTTTCTTTTCCCTTTTTCCTTCCCGTCCCGATTTGATGGGCCGGCGACACATCTATGAAAGCGTTGTGGATGTTCCTGGGCGGCAGTGATCTATCTATATCAGCCCATATACGTCCCACTGCAGGGCACGGGCCTACTCTACAATCGAGGGAATCGATTGAGAGTGGTTAGGCCATATAGTCCTCCACGCTGGCCTAGTGCGGGTTGGCGGACTTACATACCGTAGAAATTCTTTAAAATCGCTACGGTATGCAGGTTTCCTCACGATGTTTTCCTTCACCATTTAAGTGCGTGGTGATTGAGTATCAATACACACATAACTCCGAAAAGTCAGAGGTGTGCCCTGGGATTTGAACCCGCGACCACCGTGGACATGTAGGCAGCCGCGTCTGGTCCGTTACCAACAGGCCACCACGCACGGCAGTGATCACATACCATCAGATGACCTGTTCGGGCTTTTGATAATAATGTCCACCTACCTTGATATAGGCAAACTTTTCAGTAGTGTATTCGTACAAAGAACACACAAAAGTCATTGTGAAACTTTTCTAAAATATCAAATGGGGTATTCTACCCATTTTCAAAAAGTCTTTTAAGTTGTTCCTAAGATTAAGACAAACTATTTAAAAAAATATCAATTTTTTATTCGCTCGGCAAGTCCAATAAAAATCCAATTAAAATTTAAATTTTAAATTTATGCGCGCAAATATGTGAAAACGCTAGGCGCCATGTTCCTTTACAATGATACGTCACTCAACCAGTAAACAACCTGTGTTAATATGAGCTCTTGTACACCGGAGGGGGTATTCTACTCGCGGAATGACGTAGAATCGTTATCCATCATGGCGGCAGCCGTTTCACATCTTTTTAGGACAGATAAAAAAATTGAAATTTTCAAAAGGAATTATAAAATTTATTCCTTGGAAATATAAACTGAAATTAACATATACTTATTGCTTAATGCTTTACTATATACATTTATAGTTTTTAGATTTTTTCTTTCTTATAGTAAAATACCCCATTATCGTTTTCCAGGACACATTCGGTCGCGCCAAGAACTGGGTGAAGGAGCTGCAGCGGCAAGCGTCGCCGTCCATCGTGATCGCGCTGGCGGGCAACAAGAGCGACCTGGCGGCCAAGCGCATGGTCGAGTTCGAGGAGGCGCAGGCCTACGCCGACGAGAACGGCCTGCTCTTCATGGAGACCAGCGCCAAGACCGCCATGAATGTCAACGATATATTCTTAGCTATCGGTTAGTATTCACTAAATTATTACAACTGCTGCGAGCTGTAATAGACATGATAGAAAAAGCTATCAAAATAAGCCCTTTTAGTGAGGAAAATCTTCTTAAATCTCTAGTTGTCTTCTTAAATTGGAACTGAGACAGAAGAGACAAAAGCAATGACTTCCGGGATATACCTCAATACTGACAATGAACAGACGAGCCAGGGTGATAAAACCACTCAACATAAACTGTTATAAAATTATTTTTCTTCTGTATCCTTAACCCTCACTTACACAGGGTATATTCATCACAGGCTTATAATTTTACGACCGGCTTACCTATCTGACATCGACTATTTTGGGTGTGTGATGTGTATTCGATGCGTTTTAGCAATTTTTTCTTTATCTAAGGCAGTGATTCCCAAAGTGGTCCAGGTGGACCCCCAGGGGTCCACGGGAGACTTGCTGGGGGTCTACGTAAGCGTGAACAAAATATGGGGGTCCATAAGATGTTAATGGGGGTCCACGAAAATTTATCTGCTTTTGATAGTAAAAGCAAAAATAAATGTAAGCATAGTTTTTATAAGGGCCTACCTACATTGTTTTAAGTACCTAACTAAGCAGATAATATTTTAATAAGGCAAGCGATTGTTACTTGTCCAAACTTGCGTATTCGATATTACGTACAATTTCGTGTACAGACTTGCAAAGCGCTATCCGCCCGACAATGCTTAATGCTTGTTCAGACATGAACTTGATTACCACTATAAATACTTGATGCCAAAGGCAAACTCATTCATTTGTTTCCGGAATTTCGAAAAAAAGTGTGAGAAAATTTATATCAGTGTTTGCTAGTGCCGGAGAAAAGTAAGTACCTACCTTTTTTTTGTTATAGTACTTAAGTATTTTGTTTCCGTGTACTAGTCGGTTGATCACAACTGCTTGTATAGATAGGTAAGGTAGATTAGACGTGTATATAATCTAAGATAGGTAACTTAGTAACTTACAGATATTTTAATTGTCCTCTTTCGATTTGAAGACAAACACAGCATGTTTTATTCCATTGTTTTTTCACGAGAGAAGCACTGCCTCTCTAAAAAGGCCGAATAAGCAATATTGCAGAGCAATTAATATTGTAATTTTTCTTGCAAATAACTACTACTTTTATAAAACAGTAATTTCACAATCATTTTATATTAAATAAATAAATACACCCAACAGTCACATACATAGTCCTGACCCCACACTAAGATCGAGTCTTGTGTCGTGGGTATCAGGAACTACGAGAGACTTTTCGGTCTCACAAACACCCAGACCCGAAACAAATACCTGTGGATCACACAAATATTTGTTTCGGTGCGGGGATCGAACCCGCGCCCTCTCGTTTCACAGGCGGCGTCTAACCAACTGCGCCACGGAGGCTGACTAATTGAGGCTAATTGATTTTGAAGTAACTACATATTTTATCAAAATTATTCCTTTTCGGAAAAAGCGAGCGGTGCGCGGGCGACGGGAAAAGGGTGGGGCTTGGGCTTCGATGCCAGTTTGTCACGTTTTAATGTGCGTTTTAACAATGAAGCCGCAGACAAAAAATACGCAAATACACGGAGCGCGTGAACTCATTGATTTGATGAAATGTTAGTTATCGTTTTTATGGAATTTTGAGATTTCGACTTTTATTTTTTCCTACACAAATATGATCAGTATTCGATACTGAGTACACCAATTTTTATTTGTACTATTAAAAATTAGTGGTAAATTAGGTACTTTAAAATTGATACTGTTTTGTGAAAACGTCTGTATTTGTCTTAGCGGTTTATTAGTTGGTCCCTTTACAAGCCGTAATTCTATTTCCGCGTGCTGACAAAGGCTGCGGTGTGATACCTATATTCAGAAAAAAACTTGGTTACTAAAACATTTTTTTTACAGGTAAGGTAACTGACACGAAACATGGCTACAGCAAAGAAAAAATGTCGACAATATAGTGTCGATTATTTGAAATATGGTTTTGTTCCATCAGAGGCAGACAAACAGTTGCCCATGTGCCTATTATGCAACAAAGTTTTGAGCAATGACTCTATGAAACCATCAAAGCTCGAAGATCATCTAAAAAGGTGTCATACTGATAAAATAGGTAAAGATTTAAAATATTTTCAAACATTGAAGGAAAAATATGAAAAGAGACCCACCATGCACAGTATGTTCGCTTCAACATCTCAAAGTAACGATGATGGCTTGCGGGCATCTTACAATATCTCATTACTTAACAAAATCTGGAAAACCACACACTATCGGAGAACAATTAATTTTACCCGCTGTTGAAGAGGTTTTAAAAACTGTTTTGCACAAATCTCCGTTTGACGTACTAAAAAGAATTCCATTAAGTAACAATACTGTACAAAGACGCATTGATGAAATGAGCTCTGATATCGAAAGTTTTTTGTGCAATCATCTGCAAAAATATCATTTTTCTATACAACTGGACGAGTCAACGTTACCCGGTAATGAAGCATTATTATTGGCATATGTCCGATTTATTATGGAGGAAGAAATTCACGAAGAATTGCTATTTGCCAGAACTTTGGAGACTGATACTAAAGGCGAATCAATATTTAATGTCCTGAGTAATTTTTTCACGGAAAAATCGATTCCATTTACAAACATTATTTCAGTGGCGACAGACGGAGCTCCTGCAATGGTCGGGCGATATCGTGGGTTTATAAGTCATCTCAAAAGAATTATACCAGGACTTACAGCTATTCATTGCGTAATCCACCGACAACATCTTGTGGCAAAACATTTAAGTGACAGGTTGAACCAATCTCTTCATTTTGTAATAAAAGCTGTCAACAAAATCAGAAGCAATGCATTGAATACGCGTTTATTTGCTCAATTGTGCGACGAAAATGATGAAGACTTCCAACGACTGCTCTTACATACTGAAGTACGCTGGTTGTCGAAAGGTGCATGCTTAACGAGATTTTACTCTGTTTTCGATTCCGTATTAGAGTTCCTAGAAAGTAGAGATCCAGATTTAAAAGAAAACTTGATCAAACTCAAAGCAGACATTGCGTATTTGACAGATTTGTTTAAAAAATTTAATGATATTAACTTGCAGTTACAAGGGGACAGCCTGAATTTATTAAAAACAAAGGGGATAATTTCGGCTTTTCTTGGGAAATTGAAATTTATGAAGCAAAACATTAGTCGGCGCGAATTCTCTCAATTTCCAAACTTGTCGCAGGTAGAATGTATTGATGAGGATATCCATACCTACAGTCAACATTTAAATGCCCTGCATGATGACTTCAAAACCAGGTTTGAAGATATCCTGACGATGGATATACCACCATGGATCATAAATCCATTTGATGAAACGGAAGTGGCCAATGTTGTATTACAAGAGGAGCTGCTCGAGCTAAGCACCAATGAGGAGCTGAAGGTGAAATTTAGAAAAGGCTACCAAACATTTTGGCTGCAAGCAGAAATACCCGAAAAATATCCTGGACTGTGGGAAATCGCAAGGAAATTTTTAATAGCTTTTCCCTCGTCATACCTTGTCGAAAGGAGTTTTAGTGCCGTTACAAATCTCTTAACAAAAAAAAGGAGCAAATTAAACATCACAGAGCGGGGGGATTTGCGGTTATTGCTCACAAAAATAAAGCCAAACATTGATCGTTTGCTGACACTCCATCAAATACATCCTTCCCATTAATTAAAATTATGACCTGAACCTATATTACCTTATTATTTTTTTCTTGTAATTCTATTCTTTTAATAAATAAAGTGTTATAAAATGTACCATTTTTCGTTTTTATTTTACCTATCGGAATAAATAAATAAATAAATAAATACACCCAACAGTCACATACATAGTCCTGACCCCACACTAAGATCGAGTCTTGTGTCGTGGGTATCAGGAACTACGAGAGACTTTTCGGTCTCACAAACACCCAGACCCGAAACAAATACTTGCGGTTCACACAAACATTTGTCTCGGTGCGGGGATCGAACCCGCGGCCTCTCGTTTCACAGCCGGCGTCTAACCCACTGCGCCACGTAGCTGTCAATATAGGGACAGAACTCAGAAGCGACACAATTTTTATTTTTTGGCGACTTTAAGAATGTGGTAGAAATGTAGCAGCAGGGGGTCCACCAAAACCAGTAAAATTTTGAAAGTGGTCCACGAGAAAAATAAGTTTGGGAACTACTGATCTAAGGCTATGTTTTGCCAGGTGGTATAATGGATTTTTATTTGTCTGCAGCGAACAAGCTGCCAAAGAGCGAGGGCGGCGGCGGCGCGAGCGCGGGCGGCGCGCGGCGCCTCGCCGACGGCGAGCAGCCACGACCCTCCTCCTGCTGCAAGTGATACCGCACCACCACGCAGGTACACACCGCTACCAGCACCGCATCACACCAACACCAACTAGTATACCATGCATAACCAACACTACTCAATGCAGTGTGCATGTTCCTGAATCACTCCATATAACATTATGTCATTTAATTTTGTGTGAATGAGAAATAGCCAAAGTTGTGTTTTGTAGCATGTAACTCTCGATAGACAGTGTTGTGATAAGTTAAACTTAAAAAAAACATCAATAACAACAATGTGAAGATAAACTACGTCAAGTGTACGTAAAGAATTTGATATGACAAGAATTTATTTTAAGAATTCAAAATATGATTTAAGGCGTCCATCTCAATCTGTAGAATGCTCGTCAATGTATGTATAAAATGTTTCAGATAATAACGCAACACGGTGAGGGCGCGCGGCGGTTGAGGTACGTAGTAAGTTAATTTAAAGAAGCAGTTGTAACAATATGGCCACTGTAGCGGCCCCGCGCCGCTCGCGAGCCGGACGTAGACACACACACATACACACACACACATACACACACACACACACACACACACACACACACACACACACACACACACACACACACACACACACACACACACACACTCCGCGCGGCTCACGCCACAGCTCCAGGACAGCTTGTATACACTAGGCGAGTCACATGTTTAACCAACTGTGACAATTAGTGAGATTAAACCAATACCGCTTGCAATGTTTAGCAAAACTATAGAGATTATTGAAAATTGTCAGTTAAACATGTTGACTTTGTATAGACGTTTTAATCGAAATTTAATTTTGTTTGTGTACAAAGTTTGCCGATATAGTACGCATTTTAATCGAGAATGTGTATCTGAATGTAGGTGTTTTCTCATTACCTCGGTATATCGATATGAACTACGTATTATAAAATGTACATTTGTGTAACACTAGCAATAATCATAATCGATCGATTGTACCGTAGAGAATTGTTTATCTCAAAGTCTGTCGTCTACGTCCACGCTCGCTAATATTATAAACAATAAAAAAGCTAATTATGAAAATGATACTAGTTTAAAAAAAAACTTATTTGTAATTGTAATGATATGTAATAAATGGTTTATATTTAATTTCATCCGTTCGTCTATAGCCGGTGTGCACTCCCCATGTCCCTAGAGTTAAGGATTACTTAACGACATTTGTTTATATAGCAGTGACGATGTTGCAAGCTTATGTATATCACTATATTGTATATTGTTCATGTGTTTTGATCGGACAAAACGGAAATGATAATAAAATTGCAGTCAAAATAAAATATATGCCACATTAAAAATATTACTTTTCATTATAAATTGTGGTCGTTTTGTCCGATTAAAATATCACCTTAACATAAAGAAGCTTTATGAGCAGCGCACGCAGTGGATAACGGAACGCGAGTCTACCGTACTACTTAAATAATTGTAAAAGTTGGAATAGTTTCGTCTGTGCGCCGCTGCGAGGCGCTGCCTTCAGCTTCCACGTCAAATCATGGTGAAGGTGCATTTACATAAAAATAATCATAATCATATAATATTTTTAAAACACTTTAAATACAATTTGATGTGAAATAATCCTTTGAATGTAATCGAGCTGGACTCGCGGGTGATTTAGATGTGATCTGAGCCGTGTTGAGTGCTCCCTTATTGCTAGAATGGACTTAACAGTCACAAAAGTTAAGTATTGTATTTTGACTAATGTGACAACTAGGATCGTGATTGTATTCCACTGCGTTGTAACTGTACTACAAGCAGGATATATGTCTTCTAAATCCCTGTGTTGCGGAAATTAAATTGTAGTTACGTTATGAACGTACGCTTAATGTGTATCGAGTTGTAAGAGTAATAACCATTTGATGCGGCTGAGAGATCGTCAGTCATCCCGTAAGATTATGTCATGGGAGGTTTGATATAAAGGCCACATTACACATCGCTTAGTGAAACACGAATCCATTTTATCATAGGCTAATAATTGTCATCACTTCTCGAGTGTGTGTGTGTGCTGGTCAACACTTGCGTATGGTTGTATGCTTAACTTGAAAATTCTATATTGATAGTCCGTTTTGTGAAGTGTATATTTATATGCACTATGTTCTCAGTGTTTATTAGAATCCATGTAAAAATGTTGGCATCATCTATATTGTAGATTTAAAGTTCGCCATTCGCCAGTTCACCGGCACACACGCGCACTCTTGTTCATTTTAGTTCAAACAGCAATGCGCGTAGTTTTTTAATATTAGGTTCTATATCTCATTTAAGATGTTATTTTGTATAACAATAAATAATTATGAACTAAAATGTTCTATATCATATACTTGATATGTATATTCCTTGTAACAGTTGTATGTTTTTAAACAATATTTAAGTGGTTTTGTTTGGTGGGTCCCCGTCGACGACTCGCCCCTAATAGGGGGTGTATTTACAACAAAAATGTTAACGCATTCCATACAGGGAAGATTCACTGATGTGGATTTTTTTGTCGATATTAGTAACATGAAATGTGTAAAGTTTCTCCCCTTTTGCTGTTAATTCGTTGGATATCGTTGTCGTTTAATGCTGTGAGATCAGATCACGTTTTTGACAGCTGAAATGTTTTATTTTTGCGTAAAATAATTGTATCTTTATTACTTCTATCAATTTTATATTTACTTGTGCAATTTTTTTTCAAAACTGCATGCATTGATGCGTTTGTTACTGAAAACATTCTAAGACACCTGTCAAAAACGCGAATCTGACACGTATCATGCGTAGCGGCACGTGACGTGTAGCCTCACACAGCTGTTTATCGTTGTAAGTGTACAAAACGCTTGCACCACGTTCCCTTAGAGTACTTTGTTAGAAATGTATATTGTATCAGAACGTTAGATATGTACGGACAACATCCGAAGCGAGGCGACTGTCCTGACGCGTTCAAAATCTACGATAATTGTATCATTAGTAACCGCTTACTTTGCTGTCCTGTAATACGCTTTTATAGTTTAAATTTTAATTTTATCACGTTTTTTACACTTCACGAGGAATTCGTACGGCTGTATTAGGTAAGAGATATGTAAAATCCTTTGCACACATTTTAGTGAAACAATAGCATAACGCCTAGAATAATGATCGTAGTGGAAACACGGCATAGTATTTTCATACATAAATTTATTTTTAGTGTTCATGGTTTGATGTATTTACTTTTCGGCGATGTTTCCACGCTTAGAAGGTGCAATATTGTTACGCCGGCACACGGCCGCTTCGAGTATATGGTTTAACTGATAGGAGCGGCGTTCCCACAGTACACGCGACGCTAGCCCGTACTGATGCAATCCCATACATGTAACCGCCCTGGCCAGCGAAAGGACGCCGATCGAGGTCATATTGTATGTTTTTGTATCGTGTAAATATTTTGGATTTATTAAGATTATTATATTGAATAAAAAAATATTGTAAATGGATACCTTTTGGTGTTTTATTTAGCAACCATTTTACATTTTCTCAGGTAGCCTAGTGTATATTTCCAGTCAAACAAAAAACAGCAATTAAAAGCTGCAAGCCGCCTTGGTTTAAAAGCTTGTTTTCTCTATATTACATTTTACACAAAGCCATTAATTCAAATAATCCGTGAATTTCTTTAAATACTTCACAACAAAGCTTAGGAATATAATCTATACAAAAAGATGATTTTAACATTAAATTAACTAGTTAAAAAAATCTAAATCGAAATAAGGAGTGCTAGTAACAAAAATGCTCGCTTCGGAATAAAAAGTACTAGGGTAGCATAAAGAAAAGGAGATTTTATCTTTGTTTACAATTTGTTGTATTGTACAGTATTTCATAAACTACCCTCAAAATAACTTTAAAATTTCGTTTGCATTGTAACTTTATCAAACCTCCTGTAATGTCATGTCTCCCTGGTACTTCTCGGATGTTTCATAAACATCACAGCTGTTTTAATTTTTCAGACTACCCCAAAATACCTTTATCAATCGTATTGTAACTTGTTTTTTTACCTCTTACGATGTCATGTGTTCCTGGTACTTTTCGAATGTTTCTTAAAAACATCACAGCTATTTAAATTTTTCAGACTACCTTCAAAATAACTTAAAATATTGTTTGTATTGTAATTTATTTTTTACCTCCTGCGATGTCATGTCGTCCTGGTACTTCTCGAATGTTTCTTAAAAACATCACAGCTATTTAAATTTTTAAGCCTACCTTCAAAATAAATTATCGTTTGTATTATAATTTATTTTTTACCTCCTGCGATGTCATGTGGTCCTGGTACTTCTCGAATGTTTCTTAAAAACATCACAGCTATTTAAATTTTTCAGACTACCTTCAAAATAACTTAAATTATCGTCTGTATTGTAATTTATTTTTTACCTCCTGCGATGTCATGTCGTCCTGGTACTTCTCGAATGTTTCTTATAAACATCACAGCTGTTTTAATTTTCCTGACTACCTTCAAAATTAATTTTAGTTCGTATTTGTTTACCTTCTATGACATCATGCCGTCCTCGTAATTTTCCAACGCGTTTTATATCAATTTTTGATTTTTTTTTTTTTTTTTTTGTTTTGTTTATGGCAACTGATTCTGCTTCATTGCGAATATTACTGCCAGTGTCAAGTGACTAGTGAGTCCATAGATGTAGCATAACATAGATCGGCAATGTGAAAGAGATAGAATGATTCAAATCATACATTAAAGCGAGACGCATGATGCGACCATGCGTTTACACGGAGAGGTTTCTATAGTGATTTGTGTGAAAATATGTCATTTAAGCGAACGACAAATTTCGCTTATTTTCTTGATTTATTTAATATTTCAGTACTGAGCTACTTTTATTAAATGTAATTTATTATGGTGAGTTGTCCAGTGCCTGGATGTGATTGATTTTAGTGTAAAAACCCGAATAATCATAGTTTTTCATAAGATCGTATCACTTTTTTCAATGTTGTTTAGTGACAATATTGCAGATTTGTAAGACAAACCTTGTATGTATATCGGTAGAACAGAATGTCCTTATTCATTATTTAAATGCGTAGAAAGCATCCATTGCCTATATAAAATGATATCATATACGTGAATTTATAATAATTTCAACCAACATTTGCTAGAGATTGATTGACAGTTTCGATCAATAATATTATGTCGATAAAAATAGTCAATGACTATAGAGGTTTCACTTCATTTTATAATCTCGTAGTATAACATCAATTCTATAATAACAGTTATTACTTCACTTTATTTATTCACTATTGATATTTGCTAAATATTAATTAATATTTCGTGTGCGTAATTTACCATTTCTGAGCCGGTTTCAAATTAACAGTGCCACGGAGGCTGCCATTCTAATAAAACAATAGAACATTAGATATTATTATAAGGAATGCTTTACAAAACTTGTCAAATAAAATTATTCTCAAATATGACGATTTATCTTTATTTACTTGTGTTTACGTATCTGTGTTGAAATAAACACAATCATTATTTTTCTGTTAAAATACCATGAAATGTCTCATATATATCTATAAAATTTTATTTTATTGGTTGGGCCGTTAGTTATATCGATATGATAGTATCGACAGAGCATGGCGCAGCATTATCTGTCACGCACACATGCAAACTTCACGCACACTATCATATTCTCGTTTTGGTTTCACTCAAAATGATACATTGCCGATCTATGTTATACTACATCTATGAGTGAGTCATTCATGTCATTTTGGAGGGTAAGAAATAAAAGTTTATCGAGACTAAACAATGATTATAGATAATCATTGAGACTAAAATGTAAAGAGAAATAAATACATTACTGATGCGAATTATACATAAAATCCATGCAGACATGTAAGGTTAGTTTATAGTTTTATGCTGTAAGTATTTAAAAAACTTATTAATGCCTTTAAAGCTGGTTTATTTTTTAGGCATAGGATGGATGCGAGGTCACAGGGGAGCGGAACCTTATTTCTAACCAATAAGTCATATAATGATGGAGAGGAGTACCGGCTGCAGTTGAACAATATGTGTATCATGGAACCATCATCAAGACCACATTCACATAAGGAAGAATCCCTTACGTGTAATTTACATAAATGAACGGGCGATGAGCAGTGACCAATTCTCAGCCGAGAAATAATTGCAGATATGTGCTTGCTGAGCCGTATTTTAGAGAACCACGGTCTCAGAGTGATATCTGGCTGTATTTTGTACAGATGAGCACCTTTAAAGCAGCTTGTATCCTTCCAGTTGGCATTCCATGCAGTTTCCAGTTGTTGTTTTGCAATGGAGACAAGGTCATGTGAATAGACTAAAAAGTGATCTTCGTTAGCCTGATTTATAGCATTTTTAGCTAACTGATCCACATATTCATTGCCAATTATCCCTATATGGCTAGGTATCCATGCAATTGTAATTTGCAGATGTTCTTCACTACATAGTTGAATTAGATTTTTTATTAGTAATATGATTGGAGATATACTGTTGTTATTAAAGGGATTACATAAAAGGGCCTGAATACAACTTTTTGAATCAGACAATATAATAGAGGATGTAATTTTGTGTTCTCTAATGTACATGATACATTTTAAAATTGCAAAACATTCTCCTGAAAATACTGAGCAGTAATGGGGTAATTTAAACATATAAAATATATTGGCATCTTGATGAAAAAAAGCAACACCCACACAACTAACATTATTCAATTTAGAGGCATCGGTGTAAAACACCTCTGCATTTGGCCAACGGGTTGCAATAACATTTTTTAACTTTGTATCAGGATTTGGGGTGTGTTTATCAATTCCAAGTGTAAACTCAATGGTAGGAAAAAAAATAATAGATGAATAGTCAAAAGAATATAAAGGATAGGTTTGAAATTTATTAATGGGACAGGATACAGATTCTAGTCTCCTATAACTTTCAACAATGCAAGGAGTAGATTTGTGTGCCCAGTATGGTCTAGAGTCAATGTATGTACTTAGTTTCCTAAGTTTAGGGAGGAGCAAATGAGTAGCATATTGGGAAATTTTAAAAATATATCTGTCAGACAGATATTGTCGCCTGAGATTAAGAGGAGGATCAGAGCATTCTACTTGTAAAGCGTTAGTTGGTGAGCTTTTCATTGCTCCAACTACTATTCTCAGAGCTTTACTTTGCATTAAATCAAGTTTTTTTAATGCCCCCTTGTTACATGGCATCAGCAAATGTGTGGCAAAATCCAGATGGCTCCGTACAGTAGCATTATAAATTAATCTAAGTGTATATGGGTGGGCACCCCACCAGACTCCTCTTAAGCATCGCATGATATTGATGTTGGATTCACATTTATTAAGAACATGTGCAACATGAGCTTTGCCATTCATTTTGCTGTCAAACACTTTCCCAAGAAATTTAGCCTCATTGCTTATTGGAATTAAAGAGCCATTAAATTCAATTTGTATATTAGCAATATTTCGTTTTCTGGTGAAAATAACTACAGTACTCTTTGAAGGTGATAACTCCAGAGAATTCAATGAGAGCCATGAGCTCAGCATAGCCAAGCCATTCTCCACCTGATCTTTTGCCTCATTTATAGAGTGGTGAATTGAGTAAATGAGAAGGTCATCCGCATACTGCAAGACACTGCACCCATCCGATATGTGGTGATCCATATCAGTAGTGTACACATCATACAGCAACGGACTGACAACAGACCCTTGAGGTAAACCCTTCCACACAGTTCGAGTGGACAACTGAATGCCTGGATGTCTCAGTGATATTGTTCTACCAGATAAAAGGTTAAACAGAAAATCTGTCAATCTTTGAGGAATCCTTAGCTGAACTAGCTTGTTCCTAAGGACCAAAAGATCGACATTATCATATGCAGCTGAAACGTCCAGGAATCCAGCCACCACTGACTCATTCTCACTAAACGCTAGGTGGATATCTGTAGTGAAGATGGCATGGCTATCAGAAATACTACGGCCCTTCCTAAAGCCGAATTGAGTTTCTGCCAAAAGAGAATGGTGTTCTAGAAACCATTCCAGTCTATTTTTTATTAAATGTTCAACAACCTTTGGGATGGTAGAGGATAGAGCGATAGGACGGTATGACTTGGAATCTAAGGGGCTCTTTCCAGGTTTAGGAATGGGAATTATTATTTGGTGTTTCCAATTTGCTGGTATAATACCATAATCAACAACTATATTAATTATTTTTAAAAAGTAATCTAATGACTTATGTTTTAATTTTGATAGGAATGAATAGGGAATGCCATCTGGGCCAGGTGAAGAGTCTTTACATTGGTCAAGCACTAATAATAGCTCCTGGTTATTAAAGGGGGAATCAATGGATGTAGTGTGAGCCTGACCATGAGGGAAGTACTGATAGGGAATTTGAGAAAGGTGGGGGACAGAAGGAGGGGCTAACTTATCTAAAAATTCTTCCACCCAGTCAGTTGAATAGGAAGTAGAACTCTGATATTTTTGCGACGTTCTGTAACACTTAACCCGTTTCCAAATCAAGGAAGAGGGAGTTTCAGGTGATAAAGAGGCACAAAATCTACGCCACCCCTGAAACTTCTTCTTTTTTAATAGCCTTTTAGTAGATGCGTCTATGTTACGGAAGTTTAAAAAGGAATCAAGATCAATTACAGTATTGCATATTTTTTCTGCTTCGTTCCTCCTTTTAACGGCTTGAGTGCATTCCGAATCCCACCAAGGAGGAGAAGGAATTTTACCCAAAGAAACATTTTTTTTCCGAAAACATGTTTCTGCGGAGGTGAGAATTAATTGCTTTAATTGCTCACAGCAAATATTAATATTGATTTGGTTGGGTTCTGGAAAAAGACTAATTTCATCCTCTATTAAATTAGAATACACTTCCCACTTGGAGTCATCCAGGATGAAAGGCAGCAGGGGAGGAAGGGTAGAGGTTTTAGTGTTTTGGGAAGGAAATGATATTAAGATAGGGAAATGGTCAGAACCATGAGTAAATGGGAGACGCGACCAAGTTAAAAGGCTAGCAAAGTTGGGGGAACACAAAGATAGGTCAACAAAACTAGGATTAATATTAGGAGGTGTACGACGAGTCGGGGAGCCATCATTAAGAACACATAAATCAAATTCATCTAAAATATCTAAAATACTTACACTAAAGGGATCGTTATTACGAGCACCCCAGATCTGATTATGACAATTAAAGTCACCCAGTAATATAATGGGAGAGGGAATAGAAGATAAATAGGTACGCAATATGGGTATAACAGAATTATCCCTTCTGGATACCCAGAAGGGATAATAGACAGAAATGAAAGAAATGTTATTAAAACGAATGCATACAAACTGAATAAGGTTACTATTATTAAACAAGGGAATGTGATTAAAATTTAAATTATTTTTAATTAAGAGGGCTGCTCCGCCCCACCCATCACTTCTGTCGTCGCGAATCACAGTATAACCGGGAATGCGAAAAATTTGGTTAGGTTTTAACCATGTCTCTGAGATAGCACAAATAAAAGGTTTATGTGTATTTAAAAGGGAGATCAAATAAGTTTTATTTTTAATTATACTCCTACAGTTCCACTGAAGAATTAGATCCATTTTTTAAAATATTAAAAATTGATAGAGAAATTGTCTGAATTATATTACAAGCAACGTTGTTCGGTAATTTTGAGTCAGTGATAACTTTAATCAAAGAAGATATTAAGTTATGGATTGTATCTGCCGATACAGTATCCATTGGGTCATGGTCATTTTCAATGTTTGCGTTAACTTGCTTATTCTTAAGGGCGCAGCCATTTTCAGGAGAAGGTATAAGAAAAGATTGTATCATGGCCCTATGAGACTCTTGATTATGGCATTGTTGAATAGAAGGTCTAGAACGCGGTTTAAGAGATACTGTTTTGCGATATGACTTAGTAGCAGTGGATTGAGAGTCAGATGGAGGAAAGACACTAGAAGGTTGTTTAGGCGACAGACCCGGAGTGGACACTGTTACCTCAGCAAACGATTTCTTTACCTGCGGGAATTTTGATGTAGCTTCATTATAAGACACATTATGAAGTGACATATAATGTTTTATGTTTGTTTGTCTTGTGTGCTCTGGACAAATCTTATTGGTGGAGAAGTGACACCCAGTACAATAAACACAGACAGCCTCTGATTCTAACACTGAACATGAATCCCCCGAATGGTTATCTGCGCATTTATAGCATCTAGGTTTAGACCTACACTGTGTACGTGTATGTCCGAACCTACAGCAAGCAAAACACTGAATCGTCGGATAAATGTAATGCTCAACTGGCAACAGCGTGAAGCAGCAATATATTTCTTTAGGTAGTATTTGTCCATCAAAGGAAAACACTACCGTCTGAGTTGGAATCCATTTTGGTCCATCTGGTGAACTCATTTTTCTGTTGAGCCTACGCGTTTTAATTATTTTACCTGTATTAGGAGGAAGTTGGACAAACTCCACTATCTCGTCATGACTCCACTCAACAGGGATACCTCTTACTAAACCAATGCGAGAAATATTGTGGGAAGGGATGTATACTTTATAATTGTTTTGGTGAAAAATATCATTTTGTATAAACTGGTTTGCTAATTGACCAGTTTTGAAGGACACGGAAAGTCTATTACGACCAATTTTTTTAATTCCGTCTTGCAAAATATTCGTTAATCTGTGTTTATATAGAAATGCTCCAAATTTAATGGGATGTAATGTGGTCCCATCTGATGGAGAATCCTCAGATAGTTCCACATAGGCAATAAACGGGCCAATGTCCTCCGTACAATACAATGTTCTTGTAGGTGTTTTTTTTTCAGAAGTCAAACTATCCATAGCTGACGAGCCAGGTGTTTCTAAATTAGTTTGACTTTTATCTGAAATTGACTCAGATATTAAATTGTTTTTAAGTATGATTTTATTGGTTATTTTTTTATTTTTCAAAATTGATTTCATTTTTCTTGTTTTTATCGACGTTAATTTTAATGTGCCGGCCTGAGAAAAGCTAGGGGCAGTATTGGTCGTGTGTGGGGGAACCGATGAGGTATTGGGTGCTACCAAATAGGAGATGACCTCTGGAGGAGGATCTGGATCTGGACTACGATCATATACATCCATTTCCATTTTTATTTACAATTATGCTATTAATATTAACAAACAACTATATTATTCACAAGCAATAGACTAACACGTGACACAACAAAACACGCCACAAACAAAACTTACCACCACATTAATATTTATTTACACTAATTACGTAATAATAATAGGAATAATATATAAACACATATAACACACGTTCACAACAAATTCACTATCAGTAACTGTATAAATGTATTTTTAATTTATTTAACTCCCGACATAACCTACAAAACATGAATATCGCACGGTAGTCAGAAGCAGAATCCCAATTTTTGATTCCTTTTGTAAAATTGTTTTCTTGGTATTTTCAATTTTGTAATGTAGTGTATTATTCTATTGTCCACAGTAGGCTTGGTAAATGGTAATGTAGTAGAAAATTAGGTGTATTTCCTACAAAACTTTTGAATTGAAGCAGCTTTCAACAGGCTTACCGGTAAGATCTCAGGGATCTCAGTATGCTTCATATAACTCTAGGGGATATGATTAAAAACAACATTACAATAAATAAATTTATTTAATTAAAGTAAAACATACACATGTAAAACTTAAGATTCACGTTTCGGTTTTAAATAAGTACAGGTTACAGACAAATATGGCACAAGGGGAGACGTATAGCGACACACGACACAATCACTTCACAAATAAAATTGATACAAAATAATATCATTTCCCACGCTCATACGAATACAAATGAGATAAGCCCAAACTCAAACCTGAATTTATTAAATGATATTTCTTTGATTCATGATAAATTCCCATTTACGTTTGGGAAAGCTGAAATTAAGCCCAATATGACGAGGAAGAATATTGTGTGAGCTATACATTTCCACCTCAACAGCCTGTTCTATTGACATCAGATATGTTCGAACGATTATCTATCAAACACTATTTGTACATTTTAAGTAAACGCAGCTCATTCTTGGATGTACATCGCACGGCGATTATTTGAAGATTTGTGCGATCACCGAACGTCGTACAGAAGTTTAATTCTAAAAATAACATTGAAATCTTTTGACTAGTTTACAAACAGATTGTGCAAGAACCTAATATTACTAAAATAAATGCTATAATATTAAAACAAATGGAAGTAATACTTTACTAATCTATTATCATGATATATTGCTGTTAAAGTGAGGTGCTTTCATTCAACATTCGTTAGATTGAAATATCTAAATCACTTCGTTAGTAATTCTTAAATTTTTTTACACACGAAATGTCCATCTATCTATAGCACCAGTAAGTACTATATTAGGCCAGGAAACGCTTAAATTATAAATTAATATAATAGTTATATACTAATTTTAACGCACATGTTAATACATAGTAGTAGAGACTTCTGGATTATTTACATTTACTTGAGAGAATACTTTAAGAAGAAATTGACGACATTAACACCCATATTCTAAGACGTTTTCTCGACTCCACTTGACGTTACTAGAGGAAATCCGTATTCTTAGTAGAAAAAAATCTCCTCCACTCAACGTCACTCAAAAATTTTCCTGTCTCGAGGAAAGGAATCAACTGTCAAACTCAAGGTACGTCGCGACCTACCTTAAGGAAGAAATAAAAGAAATAATCCTACTTTAATATTGTAATTAAAAGAGAGAAATAAAGTTTACCTTTTAAAATTCTTAAATACCTAAATATGCCAACAATTTTTTGAGGTGGGTGCCTCTACACGATTTACACGTTTTCCTAGTGAATGATACAAACATTACTCTTTATTTCATTTAATAAAAGATTTGTGGTTTGGAAACAGTGTTTATTATTTTAAACAAGTTATTAAAGGTTTCCAACAGTTCCTGTAATACTTGTACAATACTCCGTACGAATATCCCGAACGACGATTCATCCATAAGAATATCCTTCGAAATTTCCGGGTTGGATGGTATGACCCTCCTCCTGTCTGCATGCGTTTTTTTCTCCGACTCACTAAATATTTGTCTTCCAGTCACAATCCCGAAGATTTTGAGTTCAATAATTATATATTATTCTATGTAAACACTCTGACATGACATTTGACTGTCACTTTTCAAGTGATCATAGACTATTTTCAAAGGTTTTTTGTTAAATCTCTACTTTATCTATACATCAATGACGTAATTAATGACGTTTTTCCTTGACTCAACCTCACTCGAGGAACCTTTAGTAAAGGTATATTTTTAACTAAGCATACCATTTTCGAGGGTCCCTCCAATTCATTTGTAAAGTCACCTCGACTAAGATAAGGTTGAGGAAGATTGGAGGACACGTCTAAGAATACGGGTGTAAGGATCATTTACATAAGTCAATAACAGTCTATTTTCTGACAGAATATCAACTAATGTAAATGAATATTAATTAAAGTGCAAACACATTTAGATTACAATTATTTCAAAATGAATATTTATATACCGGAAAAAATTGGATTTTACAAAAATGAACTTTTTAGATCCAAAGCATACAGTACTGATATTTTGACACCCTCCGTGGCCCTATTATAGTCAACACAAAAACGGTGAAACAGAAGACAATCTTTGCGAGATTCACAAATATTTGTATCAGGTGTGCGAGTTGGGACCAAAGTCTCGTAATTTTTGTTACTTCACAAGAGTTGGTATCTTGATGGATTAAGGCTATGTGTAAATTAGACATCGAAACTACACTCACAAGATATTTAATACATTGATTATTTCTATAGCATGCGAAGTCCGTTCACCCGCACTACGCCAGTATGGGGGTTACTCTATGATTCGAAAAGAAGTTCAAACGTTCTACGTCCGAAGTAAGTTATAAGTTTTCCACTTCTAAAAGTCAATATTCCCATGACACTTATCATTCACACCAGACTTATTAATATAATTAAACAACGTACGATAGAGAATTCGAACATTTTGTCGAGTAGCTAGGCATATTTGTACAGATTTACGTACGACGTTCAAACATTCGATCTTAATTTCGGATGAAAGAGTAACCTCCCTGTACGTATGAATTGCCCTAATCCCTGAATCGAACTCTCAGTTTAAGAATGCCGTGTTTAGGCCGGGCTGAACTATTCCTTCTATATACCTACCATCGCATCCAGAGCCAGTTGGCGTATAGGAAGGTGAAGATGGGCCAGAACTACAGCTCGTCGGTCCAGTGGTCGTGCGGCGGGTAGTCGGCGTCGCTGCCCACGAACACGTGGTGGTGGCGCAGCACCTCCTCGAACGACAGCAGCTCGTCGCGGTCGTCGTCGGCGGACGCGAACAGGTGCTCCACCTCCTCGTCTGCTATCTCGCTGGAAATGTTAGATCATGGGTGAATTTCCCGTTCATTATTGTATACAGCATGTCCCAGAACTAGACAAAAAATCAGTAACGGGAGATAGACGAAACAGGAACAAAGAAAAAATTGTCCTATAACCAATAGTTTACAAAAAACAGCCATTCTGGTAAACATTAAAAAAATCTTTATACAGGGTGTTGTATAGCAGTCCATTACCAAGAAAGATAATTTTTGGGGAATAATTTAAATACATTTTTCGTCTTCTGTTTTAATTCCCAAGACAGTTTTACAGAATTTGTATCGCCGATTATTTCACCACCTAGATAGATGGTATTTTAGACTACACATTTACAAAGGATCACTTCATTTTTCTATTAAAAAAAGGGATTTTATTTATATTTCCTGATGACAATGCAAGAATGCTTTGGCCATACATCACATCATACTTTCATTATGTATATTACAATTCATTTATTTAGAGGCCCTCGGACAAAAGGCACTCAACTTCGACAATACTCGTATAGACAGACATTAGAGAAAACCGAAAGCGCACGATCGCGGCTACTTACACAACAGTTTACAATCCATTTTTATAGTGCGCCATAACATTTTATGTTAGTGCGGCACGATAAATTTTACATATTGATAATACGGAATCATGAATATATCTGGAAATTATACGTATAAAGAACTAGTTCAGTTTGTATTTATCCGCATAGGGTGAAAGCGCAGAGAATGTCTGAAACGGTAGGCCGCAGATTACATTCCATCAATAATGAAATCCATAGTCATCTATACTGAAGATTCTTTTTCATTTTTAAATTTTTTTATGCTTCTGCTACGAGAAGGCAAGCTTAAACAGTTTTTCTTCCACAAATTTAACACAATTTGTAGTTATATGTCGTAATAGCGAAACATATGAATTAAGTTTGTCTTTGCATCTCCTGGGACCACTTCGTAGTCAGCGTTTTTATTTATGACTACAAAAAATATTATTCTTGAGACTTGCAAGCCTCTTATTTTGGCTTATGTCGGTTTTTCACTATAGACAAAGTAACCCTTTTAAAAATTAGAAAAAAACAAGAAAACTAGGCCTGCCCCTTAATTTGTGGCACCGTCCGGCTGCTCCCTGTGCCCCTAGCCGGAACATTTTGAAGTATCGTATAGTAATTCTCGTATAGTAAGGTAACGTTTCCCGCTGTGAAATTTTAGTTCCAAATACGCTCACAATGGCGCTGTTTAAATTCCCATACAACATTTTACTATTACTATTCTATTACGATACTGAAAAATGTTCCGGCTAGGGGCACAGACTGCGCATTACCTTGCAGGTTTTTCCGTAATATTAAACTATGGTATACTCACTCGTTGTCGGGTATGACCCAGGCGTGTACCTCGAGCGTGTCGAGCACGCCGTCCCGGTTCGAGTCCAGCTCGTGGTCGAACTTGTCCTTCTCCGCCACCAGCCACGACTTGTCTTGTTGCAGGCCTGAGGATTATTTAAATATTTAAGTTGACAGCCTCCGTGGCGCAGTTTGTTAGCCGCCGGCTGTGAAACGAGGCTTCAGGTACGTTCCTCCCACCGAGACAAATGTTTGTGTGATCCACAGGCATTTGTTTCGGGTCTGGGTGTTTGTGAGACCTAAATGTCTCTCGTAGTTTCTCATACACGACACAAGACTCGAACTTAGTGTGGGGTCAGGACTATTTATGCTACTGTTTGGTGTATTTATTTATTTATAAAGATAGTGCAGATTTATGTGCGTTTATATGATTTTTGATATATATATATATAATATAAATATCATTTTAGCCCGTATTTTCGATGAGGCATGAATGTTTTTCTGTGCCACCCACATGACAAGGATTTTTCACAATCACTCACAGGCGGGCGCCAGATCGTATGGGCATACGACAAGTTAAATCTTTATTTGGGCATCAGAGTTAAATCAAACACGTTTCTTAATTAAATATTATCATACAATATATTTAAAATGTTTTTGTATGTCTGTAATATGGTGCAAATCAATGATTTCCATTCTTCTATTCTAAATCATATGCGTAGGATTGTAAAACACTCTCGTCGACAGAAAGAATTCACATATTGTGGTCACATATTGTGTGTGCATATATGACAAATTCTGAATCAGACTAATGAAAACTGACAAAATGGATCACATTATTTAAAATCGTGAAACACGTTACAGTAAACAAATAAATTTCCATCAAGCTCTAAGGCAATTTCGTGAACGGCATTCAAATGAGCACAGCAATTGTTTAAGGCGATTAATTAATCTGTATTGTTTGGTTTAGACTACAGGCTGTTATGGTGTCGTTGAGAATGGCTAATCTGCGCTCTAGAATTTCATTTTTATTACTGTGTTCAAGGTAAAAGTCATTGATTAAATCAAGTCAATTTTACCTACACCATCCAAATCGGTGATACCCTCAACAAGGGTCAGGTCAAAAGTACCCTGAACCGACGAGAATGCATGAAGAGATTGATGAAAGTTGATGAAGCGAAAGTAATATGTCAGGATCGAGCAAAGTGGCGATCCATAGTCTCTGCCTACCCCTATGGGATACAGGCGTGACGATTGTGTAATTCCATTTTACTTTTTCTCTGATTTTTACAACATATGTGAATTATAAATAAGTTACAGTCATTTAAACATAGAAGGATAAGTTCGTTATGCAACCTCTTTAATCAAGACTACGATATCTAAGTGTCGAGTAAATTAATTTCCTTCCAAAAGAGGCCGCGGGTTCGATCCCCGCACCGAAACAAATGTTTGTGAGAAACAAGTATTTGTTTCGGGTCTGGGTGTTTGTGAGACCGAAAAGTCTCTTATAGTTCTGATACCTGCGACACAAGACTCGATCTTTATGTGGGGTCAGGACTATGTATGTGACTATTGGGTGTATTTATTTTTATTTTATTTATGCTATAGGTTAACAATCTGGATCGTCTCACCCCTGTCTCCCACGTACTCGTCGAAGGTGACGAATCCGTCCTTGTTGGTGTCCTTCTCCCGCAGCGTCTGGTTCACCAGGAACGGGTGCATCACGCGATGCTCCTCCGGATTCGAGAACACCTGATGGATGTAACACAGGGCTGGTATATTCATATTTAAGTATGCTTATGTATCATACTTTTTTTTTCATCATGAATACAAATCATCACGACCGTACAATGTAAAGAGTGAAACGGAGAAGGAGGTTGATAATTTGTAAACTAAATATTAAATAAGACTAGAAAAGACCGCAATATATTTGTAGATATAACCCAGAGTTCATTTATTAGTGAATATTATAACTATCCCCGCTTCTTTCAGTCAAGTAACAAATGTTGGTATTTCATAGAGAACATTGAAGTAATTTTAATACTATCACGAAATATTATTGATAAACGAATATCGAAAGGGTGTACCACTATTTTGTAAATATATAATCAGATTCAGGAAAGACAAACGAATATAAAATTGCATTAAGACTCACCTCAAACTCTTCTAGGTCGAGCTTACCGTCGCCGTCAGTGTCGGCGACCGCCCACATCGCCTTCTCTTCTTGAAGCAACTGCAATATACATACAAGAAATTAATTTCACACTCTTAGTGTTTAGAGTAATCTAAGTCATTACAGTTCAAAGGCCATTTCATCTCATATATTAGACAATTTGCTTCTCAATGCCGAGCACGAATGATAATGAAATTAAATATAATGACAATTCTGGGATCAAGTAATGCGGGTAGATGATAAATCAATTAACCTACACCATATCCACGACTCTCAGGATGCTTTAGGTGTATTCTGTGATCTATCTAAAGCATTTGATTGTGTTCACCATGATATTCTTATCAGGAAATTGAGAATCACTATGGAATTAATGGTCCAGCTCTTGAATTATGTAAATCATATTTTAGTAATAGGGTTCAGAGCGTTGATGTCAACGGAAAAAGATCTCCTGGATCTGTTGTTACTGTCTGTCTCTTGTTACACAAAGAGCATTACTCAACCTTAAAATGAGAGGGAAAAAAGAAAAGGAATCTTAAGCTTCCGGCAATTTCACTCGTAAGACAATAGACAGCAAAGTCTTTTCTTTAAACCGCATTTCTATGAGACATTAGAATCACCCTAGTCCACGGGGTATTCCTTCAGTTCAAGATAACCACAGTACGACCTGACTGCTTAAAAAACAATCATGAAATCTAGTTAACCCGTGTAATTAAATATTTGTTAATTTCTACTTTCCTCCGAACCATTACCTATCTTTTTTTATCACTTTAATATGATATTAACTTCTTAAGACAATTGGCGTGTCTGTGTGGATAGAAACCCATTACCAATAAAAAAAAAACTTTAAAAACTTAATAAACAAAAAAGTAATAAACGAGTGTCCGCACCCGTACCATGCCAGAGTCCCCGGTGTCGTCTTGTCCGATCTCCTCCTCGGCGTCCACTCCGAAGGCGTCCTGCAGGTACTCCGGCCACGTGAGCACGCCGTCGCGGTTGTCATCCGCTTCCAGGAGACGCTCCTCGGCTTCCTCGCGGGATAACTTACTGAGTAGGACAAATGTTGCGTTTTTTAACCGACATCAAAAAAAGGAGATTTTCAATTCGTCAGAATCTTTGATTTTTGTTTTGTGTAGATGTGAAATGTGCAGTTTTGTTTGACAATGCGTTCGTAAATTTAACCCCCGAAATAGTATTTTGGTGTACAAAACTCAATATTGTTTCAATATATAAATAATTTTTTTAATAATAAAACATTAATTTCATAACAATTACATTCATAATTTTCAGCCGAGAATTAGTAACGTGCATGTGAGGCTTATGTTGAACAGCAGGCATCTACGATTTCATCATAAGCTTATTTTTGATATACCGCTTTTTATTTTATGACAGCAGTATACTTATGATGACAGTGGAAACCACAAATGAATTAATAAAATTATAATTCCCTCATGAATCATAATCGGTATAACTTATAACAAGCAGACGGCGTGCCCTGATTTACAACGATTCGCAACTGATAAAGCAATCGCTTGTTCTAATAGTGCTCTTGCTATCGAGCAAGATTATTATTAACTGTGAGTTGAGTTGAGTTGAGTACAATGCGCGGGTAAATATAGTACCGGTAAACAATGATAGCGGGTAACGTCTGGCCGTCGATACGTGGTAGGCTCTAAACACCACACATTTGTGATAAATCTTTAATTAGAACTAAGAGTGCCTATTATAAGGTAGGTTTATCGTACTGTGAATTTATCAGGCAATTATGTATGTAATTAAATTACATCGGCATGTCACCGGTGAAGGAACGGTCAATTGGGATGTGTTCCGTATTATTGTATTTTTTTTAATGCGGTGAATGGCGAACCGAGCTTGCAATTCGCCTGATGGTAAGCGATAGACCGCTCATGAACAGTAGCAAAACCAAGCAATGCTTTGTAAGCCAATACGATGAGCAATATTTAATTATTACCTATTATACTTTCACTATACATTTTGTAAAAGAATTTATATCAGACGGCCGATGCATAACACAATTCTACCTTCAACATGGTTTAAAATCATTTCGCGTCAATTCCATAAAAGTTTGCAATAAAGGCGGGTATGTTACACCCAGGCCTTGAAGAAACCACTGAGAACCAAGAAGCGATCTCCACGTTATTGCAAGCTTAGGTCACAGTCCACTGTTCAAGCTAACCATGGATGATAAATAAATGGCTTTTGTACTGTTTTATCTCACAATTTTTTTATCCGTACTGTGCCCGCGTGGTTAAAATACTACAAGTAGGTATAAAAGTTATATCCATAAAAGGCTATCCTCATATTTAACGTAAAAATCAGTACATACTACAAAGGCGTCATTTTAAATATTTCCGCGAATGGAACACACAAAGAACTTGTAAATCTATGCGGCTGCTTATCTCATATCTTACTTTGTTTGTTATGGCTCATATTATAACACAGAGTTCGTGACATAATGTTACTTGTTTAACCGAAAATATATCTAATATAATATATATCATGCTCTAACTTATCTTAATACTGACAGAGTTTAGTGACCTCACTACCCGAGCGTAAATGCTATTTCGTAAAGATACATTCCCAGTATTAAAACAATATAAAACTTCATAGCCTATTCATTCGAGAAGCGTATAAAACGAGTAGAGACCGCAAGCTGGAGCCGAAACAAACGTTACTGTGACCAGTGATCAGCAACTTTTTTTCGTCATTCAACATATCTACAACAAAACTAACAATAGTATACATACATAATCGTCACGTCTGTATCCCATAGGTATAGGCAGAGACTATGGATAAACTGGTAATCAATATGTAACAATTGCGGATGTGTAATTGAGACTTTGTATTTTTGACTGTTGTATGGGCTTATTTAAAATGAAATACATGTCCACATCATCCATAATCCATATTATAAGAAAGTGTCTTTCGGTTACTACACTTATTGAAAAATGCGTAAAGCAATTTTCATCTTTAAATCATATCTTTCTACATTGCAATATTGTATCTTTTCTGATACAACAATGAAGAAAACACTAGAATCGTTGTTAAAACATTGTTATTCAAGCAGACCCTAACAAGCCATTATGAATATTCACACTGACACAGATTCGGAATAGCGCTCATGAATTTGTCAGCTCACGAAAATGTTAAATGTGAACCTATTTTTAAAATAAATTCAATTGTTGACGGATTTTCTATGCATGCTATTTCCTATTCATAGCTATACTAATTTAGGAGCTATATGTAATATGTATACATTGTGTATTTTGAAGTTTTGGTTCAATCACCAAGTTAGGCAATATTTTTTTGTTCTAAAACTAATTCTCGAATCGATTGACAACTAAATTACATTTGATATAATATTGGTACTTATTTGTGTCACCACATTCCTCATTAATACACCAAGACATACAATATATCCTCGCCCCATTTGAAAGTGTGTTAACTTTATCATGCAACATTAAAAACATATACAGAACATTACTCATTAAATTTAATGACACGTGTAAACTATTAATTAGTTTCTCTCTAATTTCATAGGAAAACATTCACATAAAAGAGAACCACGACCGTTATCAGTTGCGAATGTGGGTGTTGCGTTGAAACATGCCATATGTTCTGTACAGAATTACATAGTTTATGCTGCTTTACTCTGTGTTATGACTCGCAAATTTATTTGTAACGAGTGGGTTGAATTGGGTTAAGAGTGCAAATACGATGCATTTTGCATGATGTTTGAATTTTTTTTTAGGTTTCTTGAAGACCTAATTTTATTTGGGCAAAAACATTTGTATTTGCGACCAGAACTCCATCAAGTACTACTGAGCAGATCTTTAACAGATTTATTATGTTAGAGATATGAATCAAGTTTGTAAAATAATTTATATACACTAATTTATGAAAACGGAAGCTCTTCCAAATATATCTGTAACTTTTGTATGTCAGTTAGCATATAGATACATTGATTATACATTAATTGAGATAATTATAACAAAGCTAGTCAAGAAGTACCTGACTGGGCTTGGGCTACAGAATCACTACTCCATAAGGACAATTGGAATGAATATGTAGATTGGGAAATCTATAAACATTATACCAATCATAGACCATGTACGGCACTGTTCAAATGCATACTTATCACATATAATTACAAGGTGCAAGGTTAAGTGAGAGGACTTATTGAGAAGTCAATTCACGACCCAAATTAATGTAATACATCTGACCTTAATTTTAAAAGAAATCATCTATTTCAATACATTATTCAATGACACTGTGTACTATGAGCTTTAAAATAGTTGATGGTCCTTCTAAATGACCTCAGAACTACCCCTTTTCTGTGTTGCATGCGCCGACCGCCGACCGACGGCCGCGCGATGGGCAAGAGTGTGCACACAAGTAAAAATGACTACAATATACTAATTTAATAATAACAAAAAATTTTTTTCTGCAATAAGTCCTAGGTGTTATAAAGGTGTGTAGAAAGAGGTAATATAATCATTAATTATTTTTTATTGTGTATTTAATAAATTACATGACAATTGGTATAGCCCTCCAACTATCTAGAGGGCCTTACATTCCAGGTCTGCACCGTGCAGGGGAACTGCCAATAGCCCGGTGAATGTTTTGTTTCCACAAGCAGACGTATATAATCAATGCAGTGGAAAAAGATAGAGAGCATCTCTTTATGTTATAAATATCGCTATGTCCATCCTTCGTGTTCGTGTGATGTCAGTGCGATGTCATTGCAAACATTTTGTAAACAAACATGACGTTTGACACATCGTCGTAAATGAATTATTATATTTTCGCATGTTTTAAGTATTTAAAGGTATAATAATATCAAGTGAAGTGTATAATGTCGATATGTATTTATATAAGCAACAATATCAAAGATTAAATGATTATAAAAGCATCAGCCTGCAAAATAATACAGAACTTCCTTTTCATTCGAATTTACGAGTCTTTTGATTCATTTTACTTAGAGAAAGCATTCTATTGGTATTTTTGTTTGTATCGGCCCAATTCCAACCCGTGGTATTCGTGATAAATTGAATATAAAAAAATCCTGCAATAAATATCATATATTTACGTATTATTATTGTTGCAACAGTAAACAGCAAATTTTCCCATAAATATGAATTTAACTGTTTTTTGTATAAACAATACAGATAAGACATTATTGTTATATCATATATTTTTACAGCTTCGAACATAAGCAGACACTGCACGAAATGGATAATTACAGCTGTTCGTAATAGATGAAAATCCTCTTAAAGTAAAAAGAGCTCTACACTAGTTACCAAAAATATTATAAAAGTAGCTCTCTCTACCTCCACCAAAAATATAAAAATACATAATTTTATAATCAGGATTAACTCGGAATATTCAATTCAAAATATATATCTTATATTTATTGGACAATAAAGTATCGAGTATTATTATTGCCTTTTTTTTTTTTACTAAATATACAATACAATATCATTAAATATTAATAGAGAGGTGTCGAGATAACTTCGACGAAAATCTCATATTTAGGAACACACTTTTACTGAGTTATTAGTTTCAAGTACGTGGGCGGAACCGCCACCAAAATCTACCTAGTAAACAATAAACGCTTTTTTAAAAATATTACTTCGAGATCTCCCCTAATATTGGGTAATGGTTTTGGTCGTGCAACACCAAGCGTTGTATTACATGTTATTCGTAAATTCTCTATCTCTCTTGGTCTTTGCATGATAGCTGTCATTGCACACCTCCCCTCACTTCATGCCCCGGCTCTCTAGATAGTTGGAGACCTATAGTAAATATTGACATAGAATTTGACTTTAAGTTAAAGCTGATATTAATTTTGTGTTTTACACCAATAGCCTTAGTCATAGACAGTTTTAAAACCTATTTCAGTTATCACATGTTTTGAACTTTTAAATTCAGTTTGAGAGAAGACGTCAAAACACTTGATAACTAAAATAGGTTTAAAAAATATCTATGAATAAGGCCATTAGTTATCCTGAACATATTTCAGATGCCTCATATTTAATAAGTGTTTATGAAAATGTCAGTCATAATTTTTTTCAAAAGTATGTGCCTTATTTATGTTTATGTTATTCGCAGAACATAATGGGTATTGTTTAACATACATTTCACATAATATATGTGAATTTAGGATTTCTGAATAATAAAACCTACTTTAATAAGCCATAAACTTTGTCCTTTATAAAATAAAGTAGACTTACATAAAAGAGTTTAAGATCCACTTCTTGAGCTCCAGCCGGTCGATGTACTCGTCCCCGTTAAGGTCCATCTTAGGCAGTAGCAGCGCCAGCCGCCGCTTCGACTCCTCTGGGCTCAGCTTGTCGAACTCCTCGCTCTCCTTCACACTCCCTAGAGAAAAGTAGTAAGTAAACCCGATAACGCACGGCACCAAGACGCACAGCGCGTGTTTAACAGCCATTGCATGCGGCTCCTATCGCGTTTGTTATCAACTAACATTGCAACAGTTGGCCGCAAGCGTCGCGCCGTGCGGAGCGCGGACGCAACGTCACAAAACAAAAAGGCAAAACGCCGGGCACCTAAAATGGCTTCGTGGTCGAACTCGGTGTTGTGGCCGGAGTCGCTGTAGTGGTCGTGGTCCCGCGGCCTGTAGCTCCCGTCCAGCTCGCGCTCCAGATTGTCCGCCGCATGACTATGAGCCGCCGCCGCCGACACACCAAACACGTTATGTGTTAAAAGCAACACTAAGAAGTGTACGTATGCCATTTTAATACACATCCGCTGAGACAGTTCACGATTTAAATCTCGTTCAATGGCTTTATTATGCAAATCTCATTATATTCTTGTTTATTTTTATTAATTCACTCATAAAAGAAGCCCAATGACAGATGCGAGACTGACAGATGGGCGGATGTTAAACGTTTTGTTCTCGCTGTATAGGATTATGTTACAAAGGCTTTTCCTATTGGGTGGTTAAGCGGGACTCGTCATTTAAAATAATACATTGGCTAATCTTATTGGTTAAAAAACCATCATTTGAGGGCAATGATGCAGAAAGAAAAATTTTAATTATTTTTCAAAGATATGTTTACAAAGGAACAATTAAAACAAAGCTTGAAGAAGAAAACTTTAATCAAAAAATACAAAAATGAAAAATCGCATTATTTCAACAAGTTATCAGCTGCCATAACAATCAATGTTACTCTGCGGCTAGCTACATGATTAGGGTACGATGAAAGAAATTTGGAAAGATGTTTGCGGACTTCACTGACCACCAGTGGAAGGTGGACGCGCGTATCAGAATGGGCTGTGTTAAGGTTGATGATAGCTTCTTCTAGGTATCTGAAAATGAAATAAGCACAATAAATTCCTTTTTTATTCGTCACAAATCAATGTCTATCACAGTCATTCTAAAATCTAAATAGATCACAATTAATTCGCTCTTTTTAAAGAAAAATAAGAAATAGGTACCTACACAGACTAAGGAGTAAAGGTACCTTGAGTGTTTGAAAGAAAGGAAAGAATAGGAACCATAGGAAAGGAAGCGGATTAAGATTTGATTTAATAAAAAAATAGGCTCTAGTCTAAGCGAAAATAAATACAAATAAGACAAAGTTGCAATGTCCCCACCTGCATTTCAACTGCGTGTCGTGAACCATGTCTGTAGCAAGCTGTTGTACTAATGACAGCAACACGTGCTGTTTGAGACTACAAGGCGGAGTGAAGACTTTCGTCGGATCTGCAGCACGACAGGCGGCCATCACTAGAGACAGATCCGCAGCAGTCAATGCCTGCTCGAAAGCCTTGTTGACGTCGCCATCCCGGATGTGCTTTTTAATCTCTGCTGATTGCATCTAGGAAAGAAAATCAGAAATAGTTTTTCTTAGATTGCATAGTCATAGAATTTGATACCGACATTGCGATAGGTTAAACCATATTCCTATAATCCTACTTGACCACATGTCATATTTAAATAGAAATAAGCTTGGTAGAATGTGGGTGAAGCTAGTGGCACCTCGACTTATGCTCAAGCGTATACGCGTGAGCTACCTTATTTATGTATGGGTATTATGTAGGTATGTTATCCTGTACCTATTCCTATTTATTACTGACCAGTTGATCTATAATAGAATGCTCTGGATCGGCCGGTTGCGGTGGACTCGTGGGAGCATAGTCGCAGGGCGGGGAGAGGTCCAGCATTTCTAACGGGACGGCTCCCTCCAGAGGTTCCGAGTGTAGTTGAGCGCAGAACATATCCTGCACCTTCTGTCGCCACTGCTTAAGCTCGCTGTGAAGGAATCTGAGAAGATATAAAAGTCTGAAACAATTTACTCGCGACTTCCAACATTACGATTTTTTTATAAACTTTCTTTTTTTGGAGTTAGATCTCTAATGGTTGAATAAATGTCGTATTCGATTTGTGAACTCCTATAGATAACGATTCTTCATACTCCCAATGTTAAATTTTAAGATTCCTCGTATTTTAACGACTAATGGCTGAAATTAATAACCAATCTTGATCACTATCTAAAGATCGTTCCGAAGACCAATCCGGTCAATGGTTTATCGACACGTCCACTGATTGGTTTATTTTCGATAGATAGTGATATGGATCGGTTATTTATTTCGGCTGATAAAATACACAGGCGATAGTTTAAATAAAACCATAACGAACTCTTCCACAGCACACTGAAGCGTATTTATAAGGTTTTTTCCAGGGTCAGTAGCTGCTTCTAATATGTACTGGTGACGTTCCAACGCGCGGCGTAGTATCCTTGAAGTCTTATACACAGACTTCGATAAGACTGCCGAGTTCTCTTCCACTGCAACACACAAAAAGTCAATATTCTTGGAAGCAATATTCTTCTACATTCAGCACATAATACCCATAGCTAGGTATGCTGTTGAGAACTTAATTAATACAAATCCGCTACAGATTTTCTTTATTAGGTATCGTTCAGCTTAAACATATTATGGGTTTGGCACGGAGACAACCCACCAATCTATTGACTACACATTGCACTATTATTTACTATTATTTTATTGCCACAGATTTTTAAGCCCCATAGGGGGCATTCACCGAATAGTTATTCTTTTTAATCAACAACTCTTCAAAATCTACTATTATTTTCTGACACCGACTGTTTCACAATTTTTAATTGTTTACAGTGACGTTAGTATCGTCATTGGTTTAGTCTACAAAATAATTTTAGTAAAGAAGGATGCGTTAGGAGAATTATAAGTTGTACACATAAAATCCTTTATCTAGCGCGTCTTTATGCACGAAAACATAATGGTGCCTCCAAAACGACTGCCTCGGTGGCGTAGTTGTACTACGGTATGATTACAAAGCTGGGGTCTCGGGTTCAAATCCCGGGTCGGGCAAAGTGATATTGGATTTTCCTATTCATTATCAGTTCGGAATTAGGAATTTGTGTCCGATATGGCGATAGGGTCGCCCTCTATCACATAGTGGGACAGAACATGTAGGGCGAAATGTGGGTGTCCTGGTAGCACCTCTGCCTGCGCCTTCTGGGAAAATGGCGTGAGTTTATGTATGTATGTGCATAGTTTTTGAAGTGCTTCTACCGTCTATGGCTCCAATTTTTCCTCAGTTTATATATTTAGTTTATTTTCACCGACAAAAACTTCCAAACTATTATTCTGTGTAAAGCAATTATAATGAAAAGATTCTGCATCAAGACCAATTAGGTACGTTAAAAATGAGAATAATAAAGGTCTTACGTTCACAAAACGCGGCTTCGATAACCCTAGTGACATGCCTGACCAGTCGGCGATGAGATCGCTCTAGTATCGGCAGGTATAAGTTGGAGAAGTCCCGGGATAAACAGCCTCCCACGATATCCTTTACGGATTCAGTTGTCGCGTTGACCATCTGCCGTTTCAAATCCTGAGTAACGTACATTAATATTTTATATCTATCCTTGATTGAACGGTAGTTGCTTCCGGAAATGCTATTTAAAAACTCGTTACTCGTTGTAGAGTAGGGAGTACAATTACCTATATACCTACTGAAATAACAGGATTTCCAAAATCCTCTGTATTCAACAAAGGTGATTTGATTGCTCGTAATCAAACTTGTATGGAAAGAATAACGATAGTTGAAAAAGGTATATTTATACCACAAAGAAACCCGTGTAAGTTTATGAATGTAACCACTCACCTCGCTCTGCAAAAAAGTCATTAATTCCTCCCGGATTTCTCGTCCAAAGGAAGTACCTTTGCTGGACTCAATGGCGTCTAGCAAACTCTTCGCTTGGTAGTTCATATCGTCACAGTCTGTCGTACTCGGCAATTGAGACAAGTTCATTTCTTTGATACTAAGGAAAGCATAATGGTATTGTTATTTGCATGAAATCTATATCGGGTTGCATAATATAACGGGACGGGCCGGGACCGGATAGGAAATTCCAAATAAAGTTAATCACGCAGACGAGGTTTGCGGGTAGAAGCTAATAAAGTAATATTTTTAATCGAATTAAAAAACAAAGGAAATTATCAGATGCAAGTTAACTTTTTCAACCATTAATTTAGCATGCTAAGGGTGGGGCATATTTATTGTAATAGCATTTTTTTTAAATTGACAAAATATTTCAAAATTGTGATAAACATTCTCTTAATTTACGAAGCTAGTAAGGGTTCTAGAAAGCTATGTCGGATGGTGATACCTTTGAGTGATAGCTTTTTTTAGTAGATCAGTAAATATTTGGTTGTGGGCTTGTTCCGTTTGTTCCATAGCGATCTTTGATTTACAGATTTCTTCTTTCAATGTGGTCAACAGGCGACATTGTTCCAAAAACATATCTAGAAGTTGAATAATGTTTTAAATTATAGTTTTTCACCAAGCTTACGTACCAAGGAATTTAATAGGCTAAGAGCAGTAGAATAGATGCGGAGCCTGGTGTATTGTAACATTTTGTATAGCCCAAGTGACCTCTGAAATCACAATGGGAGCCCTAAATTAACTACACTTTTATACTTACCACTTAACCTATCAATCTTCCGCTCCAAAACAACAAGAACATCACTATCATACGCATTCTTCTCTTCAATTCCGCTGTCAATTATAACTCTGTCGTCCATTGCATCTTCAGAATCAGATGTGTCGTTAATAATAAACACTTCGATGGACGAACCGCTCATTGTACGCGCGAGTGGCTTCACGTAATAAGACTCAGATCGCTCATTTTCACTTTGCAAAGAACACAATGATTTTGTTCGTTTGAGCGGAGAACTATCGAATTTCTTGTGTGGAGAACTCATAATTATGTTACGGAATGTAAAATATAGTACTTTTGAGAAACTAGCTGAATTGAGCGATTGACGTGGGGGTCTCAAAGTTATTTTTATTCTACCCTCAAAAATGGTAACTGTTATATAGTAACATTGTTAACACAAAAAAGATTATGTTTAACATTGATTTACGATGTTTAACGCCCATTTTAATATCAAATTTTACGAAAATCTATTATTCTTATAAATGTTACTTTAATATGCTTTGAAAATTATTATTTGCTTTGAATTTTTGATAGGACATTTTATTTCGATTTTTGATCTTGAAAGTGAATTCACATTTAAATACTTACACAACAGCAAAAAACTCCATCACAATAATTTATAGGCGTTGTTAAAATTACTATTAAATAAATGTTTTACTTGTGCATTATTGCTTGGGAATGTTCAAATAAAACAGCATCTGTGGGGCAGGTGTACGAGAAGCCGAACACCGGGAGTTTTTCCATCTACTGGTTCAATTCTCACACCAAAACATAGAGTGAGAAATTTGTGCCCGATATGGCGATAGGCTCGCCCCCTATCACATCGTGGGACGGAACACACAAGGCGAAATGTGGGTGTCCTAGTGGCACCTCTGCCTACCCCTTCGGGGATAAAGGCGTGAGTTTATGTATGTATGTATGGATATTGACATAGATGTAGCATAACATAGATCGGCAATGTGAAAGAGATAGAATGATTCAAATCATACATTAAAGCGAGACGCATGATGCGACCATGCGTTTACACGGAGAGCCTTCTATAGTGATTTGTGTGAAAATATGTCATTTAAGCGAACGACAAATTTCGCTTATTTTCTTGATTTATTTAATATTTCAGTACTGAGCTACTTTTATTAAATGTAATTTATTATGGTGAGTTGTCCAGTGCCTGGATGTGATTGATTTTAGTGTAAGAACCCGAATAATCATAGTTTTTCATAAGATCGTATCACTTTTTTCAATGTTGTTTAGTGACAATATTGTAGATTTGTAAGACAAACCTTGTATGTATATCGGTAGAACAGAATGTCCTTATTCATTATTTAAATGCATAGAAAGCATCCATTGCCTATAAAAAATGATATCATATACGTGAATTTATAATAATTTCAACCAACATTTGCTAGAGATTGATTGACAGTTTCGATCAATAATATTATGTCGATAAAAATAGTCAATGACCATTGAGGTTTCACTTCATTTTATAATCTCGTAGTATAACATCAATTCTATAATAACAGTTATTACTTCACTTTATTTATTCACTATTGATATTTGCTAAATATTAATTAATATTTCGTGTGCGTAATTTACCATTTCTGAGCCGGTTTCAAATTAACTGTGCCACGGAGGCTGTCATTTTAATAAAACAATAGAACATTAGATATTATTATAAGGAATGCTTTACAAAACTTATCAAATAAAATTATTCTCAAATATGACGATTTATCTTTATTTACTTGTGTTTACGTATCTGTGTTGAAATAAACACAATCATTATTTTTCTGTTAAAATACCATGAAATGTCTCATATATATCTATAAAATTTAATTTTATTGGTTGGGCCGTTAGGTATATCGATATGATAGTATCGACAGTGCATGGCGCAGCATTATCTGTCACGCACACATGCAAACTTCACGCACACTATCATATTCTCGTTTTGGTTTCACTCAAAATGATACATTGCCGATCTATGTTATACTACATCTATGGATATTGATATTAAGGAAGCTTCGGATTTAAAATGTACCGCTGGTAATAGTTAACGGTCTTTATTTCCTAATCGTATATTCAACCTGTTGCAACCCAACAGCATGGAACCTTTCACTTTAATTTGATTCTTAATGATTAGGTATCGTAAGAAAGGAATATTTCGGAAAAAAATCTGCTTTGTTATTGAATTAAAATGAAACAATATAAAATATTTTTAAAGCGGTTTATATAATCAAAAATAATATAATTACAATCAACTGGCGTTTTGGCGGGCGAATTTTTGGAGCTTGTAACATTCGTTGGAAAATGGCGCCATTTTTGACAGATATAAGTAACAAACTTGTATCTTACAAATAAAAAAAGGTTTTTAGCGTCATGTATCGTTAGTAACTAGGAATTTTATAGCACATTTAACAAAGTAGTTTTTTTATATACTCTAAATACTACAAAATCATGTTATATTTATAATGTAACCTTAAAAATGGCGCAATTTACTACAAATCGTCCGCACTTAACAAACATAAGTATTCAATATTAATTATCGTTTTGTACATACTTATTTATTATACTAAACAGTTAAATAAAATCAAAATATGATGGCAGTAATTGAAATTAAACAGCAATGGCAAAGAATATAGTTACAGGATAATACATTTTTATACATTGTCGTGGATTATGTTTTGGCCTATATATTTTCAATTAAGAAGAGTATTCATTATTTGAGTCTCTATTTTATGCACGAAAAGATGCATCTGTTTGAGCAATCATGGGATTAATTCCTTAAAAAGTATGTAATTTTTACCCCAAATTACACTTTATAGATCACTATTATCACTGCAAATTATTTATTATAGATCTGGTAAGTACTATCATAGTTAAAATGATTTAAATTGTATCCATTGCCAGGAAATTTCAAATTAACATCATCAAAACACAACAAAATGTAATTAGCAGTCGCACTTATAATATAATGTTACATTACACCGCAGTCTTAATACGAGTCATATAAAACAAAGGAATAACAATATATTTAAGAATCTATAGCGAATTATCATATAAAGCTATATAAAATATGCATTGCGCTGGACAATTTCACCGGTAGATCACTCAAGTTGCGTAATAAATTAATAAAATTTCTTTCAGGCCATATTTTGAAATTTCAACAAAATAACCATGGGGTCCTGCTTTTTTGTAACGTTAAATTCAATCAAAATAATATTTATTTAACAGCGAGAACGAAGATCTTCATTTACGTTTTGGATAAATATATTCCTTCTTTTGACTTTTTTAATACAACTTTTTAGTGAGTTTCTTTGTAAAGTTGTTTCTTAAATAATTTTGAGTGTAGTTTTGATAGCATTTTTGTGATACAATTAAAGCTGTCCAGCGCATTGCGACCTACCGTCCGTATCAAACACGGATCTCTATAAATCAATCAAAATATAAACTTGAAATACGACAACTTCCAACAACTTTCGTACTTGGGATTTAGGCTATATCAATATTTAAACTCGTAATTCTATTTTCTTTTCAAAAAAATCTTGTAGGTCCACTTAAAAGCACCTTGGAAACCAATTTATGTCAGTTTCCATTGTTAATTAGCATAGATAGCAGTCGTTAAATTGTAAAAGGAACTCTTATTTTGTAATTAAAATCTTAGAAAATCCAGCGAACATTTCGATGTTGAATATCATTTCATGATTTAGACAGCTTGAACCAACCAGTCCAATTTATGAATTTCTGTCCAGCCACAGATGGTTTTATAAATTTTTCTTTATTGCGATTGTGGATGGAAAAGTCGGTAGAGACCGACCTCATCGAACCTACACCATCTAAATCGGCGATACCCTCTTGAAGGTCAGGTCAAAAGTACCCTGAACCGACGGGAATGCATGGACAGATTGATGAAAGTGGATGAAGCGAAAGTAATATGTCAGTATCAAGCAAAGTGGCGATCCATAGTCTCTGCCTACCCCTACGGGACACAGGAGTGACGATTAGGTAGGTATGTACGTCTGTATTCAGAAAAGCATAAGGTTTTGGGTTGCCAAGAATGCTACCCTGTACTTCATTTCTAAAATAGTCTACTCTGGTTGAGACAATGCTAAGTAGATAAAAAAAAAACACCGCATAGTAACTCCACTTACATGTTCTGTTAAATAAAACATAAGACTGAAAAATCGTTATTTAAAACCTTATATTCCCAAATACAAAAGTCATTGACCGTCATTCATAATCAGCTTCATATACCGTCCAACAGAACGGTCCGTCATTTCCACGTTACGCTAAAATAGTTTTGTTCACACTAACACTAGACTTATATTAGTTTCCTCAATATAGGGCGTTTTATGTTATATGTAAAATATTTTAATGGGATATCAGGAATCAGAGTTTATAAAAGTGGTCAAGGTTCTTTTTGATATATTCGATACGGGCGCAGTTTAATATCTGCAATGTTAATAAGCGTAGTGCCGTGATATAGTATCGATTATCGATAAATAAATTTCGCATCGATACATTTATGCCCTACTCTTGAAAGGCTGTCTTTCTTTAACAATACATAATTATGTTCCTTTTCAAAGTCCCAATATTCCATTAAACTTTTTCACAGTTAATACCCTTTATATGCCATCTATATAATACTGATAGAAACTAATGGTTTCATCAAACATTTTATATATTTGGGTTGAGAGTCACGGATCCGCTATAACAGAAATATGAGATTTACAAAGCAAATAAAATTATTGTGAAAGTTTTTATAGGTAATAAATTTTTGATACTTTCAGCCCAAACAATATAAAATGTAATAACTTATATTTGCCTATAGGATAATGTTTATTGGTATTGAAAGCACGGGGTGTTACAGAATTATACATTTTACATTTATTAAAATAGTCAACTTAATTAAGTGGTGGACAGAAAAATAACTTTTGGAATAAACATAAGATCAACAGTACTTTATATAAAAATTGAAGACATGGCAGTGACAAGCCCATCATTAAAGTATTTGTAAATGAAGCAAGGTGTAAAATGCACAATTCCATACCACCCAAAACTAAGATAATAAGAAGAACAGAACCAGTAGTGAACAAAAATTTCTTGAACATCTCATTTTGTTTATTACTGACTGTAACAAAAACAGTATTATTTTGCCAAGACGTTTGAATATAGCTAGACTATCAGGAACTATGTCTGTTAAGGATATTCCTACAAAAAATCCCAATAGTTATACACAGTTTGGTAATTTCCTTCCTCAAAGCTTTTGAATCCTGGTTCACTACTGGTACTTTCACTATTCACTGCAGTCTTTTCCACACATTTCAGCATAATGTAGAAACTGTTTATATTAATATTTCAAGCATCGTTGAGTGCGTGTCTCGCGAAGTGACGAGGTTTTCACGCCATCAAGGAACCAATGTTGAACACTTAAACTATAAGTACACAAATAACAGATGTCGCTACTGTCTTAACATAAATATAACACAAAATAACATTTTAATTAAAGAGAAAGATAACACTATAGTATAAAACAGTCAATAAATGAGTAAAAGCACTAACACAGCATAAGCAACACATAGGTGCCTGTATAATTAAACCAAAACATCAGAATTTATGCACATGGGCTAATCTAGATTTTTTAGATCTTCTGAAGATATAAGGTCTTCAATTACAGCAGAGTAAAAATTAATATTCGGATCCTCAGCTGCAAGTAATTTAACTGAGCTATTTTGTGGAATTATTTTAATTTAAATTAATATTAGCTCATATACGCCTATAGACCCGTGTGGTATTCCTCTTCAATTAAGTCTTCTTCTTCAAGTAGGTAAAAGTCAAAATTAAACATGCCATTCATCACAATATGCTCTCTTAATATGTCTTCCTTTATTATTAAATATATTTATTTTGTGAAATTTCGGTGACCATACAATTCTCAATTGATGAACCATCATATCTGTTATGGGCACCAGTCAAATTCCTCTCTATATAAGCCCGTATGCATAAACTCTTGTTAACAATCTAGGCACCACTCAGACCATTCAATATCCTTTACAAGCACAAATAGACCGTGAAAACCCCTTCACAGTCCGAGCGTCGCACATTACCCTAACCAAACACTACTTTACAGTTTTGTTATATTTCACTGTCCTTACAAAATTTATCACAATGTAAAGTTTTTTACTGTGCACAAACACGTATATTTTCTTCAATCTAGTATAAAATATTTATATATGAATATCTAGTTTAATGTCAATATTTGATGTTAATTTCCCCACCTTTTATTAAGCATAATCAAAAAATATTTTAATATCGACAATTACAGGATTAATATGGATATACAATAGTCGGTTAGAATATTTTGGTAAGTTAAACTGTCACGAAATGCTTATACAATTGTAATGGTATAATTTTTAAACTTGAATAACAGATTTTTACTGTATTTGTGAAATCTTATATATGCCACAATAGTAATAAATTTTGACCTCTAAATACTTTACTTCTTGTCTAAGACATACGGCAACTTAATGTACAATAAGGTGGGGAAGATAACTATAACCCTACCAGGCATCAGTAGTACCGTATGTAATGCGTGTGGGTGCGTGTGTGAGCGTGCGCGTTCACGTGCGCGTGCGTCACGCGGCGCCCTTGACGAGCGCCTCGGTGGCCATGAGCAGCATGCGGAACTGCCGCGCCAGGCTGTGAGCCGGCGCCGCCTGCAGGAACGACACGATCTGCTTCTGCAGCTCCCGGACTACTACTGGCAGGTGCTCGCGGGTCACCGGGCTGGAGGTGTCCAGGTTCATCACCGCCTGAGTAACACAAATTATTATTTTCATTATTATCGTCAGCAAAAATTCAGTATAACATTAATATGAAACTTTTGTTTTTTAATAGAACTGCATGTTGTTCGATTTCTAGTGTCAGGCACGGCTTTGATAATTTCCAAAACTCGACTTTTGCTGCGCCGTCTATAAGAAACGTTTATGTTGTTACGTTGGGGATTTTGATCACGAAAAGTAATCTTAATTTAATGTAATATATTCATCATTACTGTAACACAATTCAGGTAGTTTTAGAAAATAATATCATTTCAAAAATTACGACAGTATGCGTAAAACACCTACTCCCGAAAAGTAACATTAACTAATATACTCGCACTTATACAACATCCGATATATTTTGTACAATGTACATACCTCCTCCAAATACCGATGCTTAAGCGGCGTATCAGTAGCGAGATCTGCGGCCAGTTGCTGCACGAGCGACAGCAAGACATGTTGCTTGAGCTTGCAAGGAGGGCCGAACACGTGCGCGGGCTCGGCGGCGCGGCACGCACACATGACGAGCGCCAGGTCGGACGCCGACAGCGCCTGCTGGAAGGCGCCGTTCACCTCGCCCGCCGCCACCAGCGACTGGATCTGCGCCACTTGCATCTGCACACACCCCACCTCCTTTACACACGCCGGAGGCCGTCAATATACATACTGCTAGTGGATGTTACAATGTAATCAAATAAAAACTATTTGGTAAATGTGATGATGTGTAAATATAAGTAAGTTATGGTGCATAGTGGATACTTATGAATACTCAAATTCTTTACAGGGATATAAAATACATTATGATACATCATCTTTTGTTAGAATGAAGACTTGTTTCTTTTGACACCTATTTATTGAGTAATATGGCATAAAATTTATTTGTATTGTGTATTTTAATTTTCTTGGGAACTAAGAATTCGACTAGGAATAAATAGACAAAATTAAATAGGTGATTATTGACATATTTATGGCAAAATACCAAAGGCTAGACAAGTTTTTCAACTAAAATGGAAACAAGTGTACAATTTTTGACATACACTGCACGGAATAAATGTAAAAAATATTGACCAATTTAAGTAAACTTGAGTTATAGATAAACATAATTTATCTGCTTCGATATTATCGACATTTCAAGATAAAACAATGATGTTGAAATTATTATAATATGCAATATGAATTATAAATTTCTAAATGAAAGCAAACTACAAAAGAACACAATTCCAATACTTGTAACAGGAAAGGTAAAGATTCTTGTACACAATTTCTTGTCACATTCCGATGTGGCCTCTGGAACGACACATTACCCGTTTAAATCGAACTATGGACTAATATTTAACTGCGATTTTTTCTAAATAGCATATATTTTTTTAAGTTTAATATTAATATTTAAAATAAAATCGACATTAGACGTCACAAAGATTTATGATAATCATTATTATCTATGGTTATATTATAAAATACATTTAAATGAGCAAAACCGTGCGTATATTAATTATTTTCCCCCACAAAGAATACTTTACTAATAAAAACCTACACATAAAAAAATATAATAGCGACCTTATCGCTCTCGGCAATTACTTACCGACAGCCATGGCAAGAATGAAAAAGAGAATTTGGTCTTCGTTTTACAATAATGCATATTCTGTGATATAAGACTATGTGTTGTGATGTGGCTATTTCTACCTTCAAGCAGCAGCTGTGATTACTTAATATTAAGACATTTGACAATTTATATCTCGCGGTGATAAGTGTTTTGCAGTGCCATGCAGTCATACATACAATATACATACATATACGTCATACCTGTATCCCATAGGGGTAGGCAGACTATGGATCTCCACTTTGTTTGATCTTGACATACTACATTCGATTCATCTACTTTCACCAATCTCTTCCAGCTGGGTGACTTGCTCGTCACATCTATTTCGCTAACATTCAGGTGTGCCGGAGGTGACATCACAAACAAATTTCGAGAACTATGATGGAATGCAGGCTACCAATAAATATAGAGGGTAAATTTACCGGTTGGGAGTGAAAAATAGCGAGATATACATAAAGACATCGCGCTTGTTTTAATATATCGTTCGCAATACCCCCTCTGCTATATCTTAATGCTGTAACAATAGCTATATGTAAAGGTACCGACCTGTCTGTCCGGGTGGTGCGAGGAGGCGGGGGAGTGTGCGCGGGACATCTGCGCCACGACGGAGCGCGCCTGCTCGCGCCACCACGTCAGCTCCTTCTCCAGCACACTGGTCAGGGGAGAGTCGGGATTAGTTCATTGTATTATATTTGTCCATTGATAAGGAAGTGCGTGGTGGCCTGTTGGTAACGGACCAGACGCGGCTGCCAACATGTTCACAATGGTCACGGGTTCAAATCCCAGGGCACACCTCTGACTTTTCGGAGTTATGTGTGTATTGATAGTCAATCACCACGCACTTTAACGGTGAAGGAAAACATCGTGAGGAAACCTGCATACCGTAGCGATTTTAAAGAATTTCGACGGTATGTAAGTCCGCCAACCCGCACTAGGCCAGCGTGGTGGACTATATTATGGCCTAACCACTCTCAATCGATTCTCTCGATTGTAGAGTAGGCCCGTGCCCAGCAGTGGGACGTATATGGGCTGATACCGATACAGATTGATAAGGTTGTTACTGTGTGGTGTGTGTGTATTTTTTTGTGTGAAGAGTAAAGCCCTTAATTAAACTCGAGGATATGGCTGGGTTTTATTTATTGCAAAAATATAAATATTTTGAGAAGTGGTAACTTTTGAATGCGAAGTTTTGTCTGGTTTTTTTTAATCCATCTATATCCTTACCACAGATATTAAATGTTCATGCCTATTCTTTGACTTCATACATTCCTTGGTTACGTGACATTATAATTTTTATTGTGTGAGTCTAACACAGGAGAAACATATTCGAGTTTGATTTAGTTGATCATTAGTTGGTGAGTATTGGCGAGTATGCGTGCGTGCGTGTACGTAATACAGTGGGTGCGTGTGCGTACCCGTGCGCGGCGTCGCGCAGCGCGGCGGTGAGCAGGTGCACGTGGTGCGGGTGCGCGCGCGCCGCCGCCAGCGCCTCCGAGTGCCGCTGCAGCGCCGTGCGCAGCGCCTCCGCCGCCGCCGCGCCGCCGCGCTCCGCCGCCGCGCGCGCCGCCGCCTCCGTGTTGGCTGCGACTGTATGCGACATTATATTATGCCACACTGTTTATACCTTCTTTATGCTCACCCCATCAGTACCAGAGTACTGCACAGTATGCAACAAGCTCCATTAATTAATGTATATTTATATGCCAGACCAGCTCAAATATTAGGGGGTCTTTTCGTTTATCATAAAATATAACCATACTTTCACATACTAAAGAAACGAATTCTAAGCATAGTATCAGGATTTCTAAGCATAGTATAAGAGCCCTTAGATTCTGACAGAAGCAGAGTGGTCATTAAATCCATCCCGGGTTTGGTGTTTTGTTCGATTAATATAACCCCGTTGCTCTAAGATGAGACACATACACTCCTTAGTTCCGTTCTGGAAGGCCTGGTTGATCTGCTTGAAGATCTGCGCGTGCGCCTTCTCCATGACAGGTACGACGCTCTCGAACAGCGCCGAGCGGAACGATTCGCGCACCATCTCCGACAGCGACTTGGCGATGGCGCTGCTCAGCCGCTCCATTACTGTCTGCAAGTTTTTATATGGGTTAAAATTATATCGAGACCGAATTCGTAATAGAAATGTTATGCTACTCTGTTATTTTTTTTGTGATTTCTAACAATAGCTATAAATATAAATAATGATTAAAACTAGTTTACGACAAACTTCTCGTGCGCTAAAATGTTAAAATATTCAAAATATAATCATTATTAGTTCAAATCTCTCACTTCTGAATACGGGTCATCTCGGTCGGAAAGCCGTTTTGAGTAAAGAAGCAGGGGCGTACCTTGCTGTTGACGAGCTTGTCGATGTTGTCCCGCAGCAGGTGGTCGGTGGCGGTGAGCTTCTGCGCCAGCTCGTGCTGCAGCGCGGTGGCCAGCGGCTCCAGCGCACGCGCCGCGCCCGCGCCCGCCGCCGCCGCCGCGCGGTTGCCGGCCGCCTCGCCCGCGCGCGAGATGCGCTCCCAGCTGCATCACATATGCTTATTTACCAAAATATTTACGGAAGTGCTTATAACTACCCAGTAAAATTAAGCCATTTCGACCATGGAGATATAACAATTAGTAAATGGCAATTTAACTATTAAATTTAATTGAAAACTCGAATTTGTATATTTTATATGAGCGTCCGAGCCTATAAAATCAACTTGATAATTCGCTTGCTAGCGCGGCTTGGCTATTAATACGAGAAATAAGTGTACTTACTGCTATGCAATGAAAAAAAAGATTTCAATTCGAATAGATCAATTTCAGAAACAAACACTTAATCCCATCTGTAATCACGACGCTGCACCGTTTTTTTAAAGGTCCAAACCTACTAACTTCAAAAGTCATGGGCTTTATTCCCATTAAATTATTGGCTAATTTTTATCCCACATTTGTAACTCAACCTATAAAACTTCATATATGATATTGGCGTGAAATGAAATGAAATGAAATTCGTTTATTGATCACGTAGGCAATTAAATAGCTCTTATGACAAGTCAATACACATAGTACTTTTTTTCTATTTACAAGATATTAGTTGTGATACTTTTATTAATTTTATTATATTAAGTATATTATTACTTTTTTTCCTTAGGAAATACATTATTTACGTTAATCGATGTCTAAGTGGACCATAAGTATTATTAAAGCGGTGCGTAGCGGTTTAATGTAACCACCGGATCTAACGCGGCCCTGACTGAGAAGACCCGGCGAAACAAACTCAGTGCTTCAGGCTCTCATTACCACTGGAAAATTGTGCGTATGTGCGTGCGTACCCGAGTGCGAGCGCGTTCTCGATGGCGTGCGTGGTGCGCTGCGTGTGCGCGTGCAGCGCGTCGTCCACGAGCTGGCGCGGGCTGGGCGCCGCCGTGGCCGCCGCCAGCGCCGCGCGCAGCCCGCGCACCTCGCGGCTCTGCGACGACACCAGCTCTGCAGCACACATACTGTTACTATACTGATCATATTCCACCCACCTTGTAGGCGGCCTTCATTCCAAAACTCTTCAGCCCCAACGACCTGCCTACGTATGTTGCGTGTAAAACCCAACGGTTTTTAAATGTTTTTGGCGTACTTTTCGGTTAAAGACAGCGAGTACAGCTGTTATATTCGCACCGGGGTGAAAAACCGGAGAACTGACACACTTTTTCAAACCTTTGCTGAGGCAACGGCAAGGAAGCTTAAGCTACTTTTTTTCGATATAAAATATGAACCTTTCGAAAAGCAACGCCCGAGAACAGATAGTTTACAAGCGATATGATATGATAAACTTTACAACGTTGTCAGTGATTGTGAGAAACATGACGGGACCTTAAAGCCCTACTAAAGGCACTAAGAGTTCAATAGCCTACTTCTGCTAGAAGTAATATTGATTATATCTCTATGTATACATGGTACTGACCGGTGAGTTTGTCCAGCTTCTGCTCGAGTCTGTCCAGCCTGGCCGGCTCGGCGGCGCGCACCTCCTCGCTGCAGGCGCGCTCCAGGCACATGTTGAGCGAGTTGTTGAGCGACTGGCTGCTCGACTTGTCGCTCGACGCCTTGCGCTGGTTCGCCTCCGTGATCTGAGCTATCGATATGCGAGGCCAGGATGTGTCGCTGTCTGAAAATAAATTAATATTGGGTAAAGGAGTAGAATGCCTTTGGCATTAAGTTCGCCTGTATGCATTTTAGTATATAAAGCAAATAAAAATAAATAAAAATAAAGGGATCAATGTAAATTTGTTGGGTGATTGACACGCACATTGCAGCATAACAAATGCTTATCATTACCGGCGTATGGTGCGAGGAAATTAAATACGCTTCTTGAGGGTAGAGCTTTTAGAAGACATGCTAAATAATGGACTTACCTGAACATATGAATATTTTAATATCAATTTATATTTCTATATCATCTTTAATCCTAATTGTTAGTATCATTCTTCCACCTTTATTAATTGGTTCCCAAAAACAAAATAAAATACTGACTGGTATGTGTGAGTTTGTGTGGGTGTGGAGGGTTCTCTGGTGGTGAGAACAGATCAGCAACTATTAGGGGCTCGGCGTCCTTGGCTACTGGTACTGTTGGTCATAATACAAGAGTGGGGTTTGTAAATACGGTTTTTATTTACCTACATATGTTCAATCATGGCCAATCATTGTCTAAACAACTAATTTTTCACTATCAATTTATTTTTTTCCAATACCAAATATAAGTTTAAGAGCCAATTTTTCAATAGTTATATAGCTTATATTCGATAAAAATAGTAATGGCGACATATTTTTTATAACGAAACTTTCAATATGCATATTTTTAGTTAATCGGTGTTTTCCACTAATTCACATTGGTGGAATTTTCGCATCTGCGATAAAGCCATAAATTCAAATTGAATTGAAAAATCAGCTCTAAAAATAAAATAGAATACTGACTGGTATGTGTGAGTTTGTGTGGGTGTGGCGGGTTCTCCGGTGGTGAGAACAGATCAGCGACTAGTAGAGGCTCGGCGCCGTTGGTCACTGCTGGCTCTTCTGGCACTGGCGATGTGGCTACTGCCTCCTCCTCCTGGACAATAAAGACATTAGAATTACCATCCATATAATAAAAATACGTTGTATGAAAGATGAAGCATAAACATTACAACAATATGTTTATTTCGCGTATTTTTAGTAATATTCTGTCCTAATTTTCGGTACTTTATTTGGTGATTTTCAGTTTTTGTTTCAAATATTTGTATGTTAATTTGTTGAAAAATTTTATTTTTTGATGTTAACATGTATATTCATAAAGTACCATCCATTTCTCATTTATCAATGGAGGTAAACTTTAACGGCCTTCATAGTCAGATTTAAAACCTATCTAATTTATCGAATGTTTTGTCCCTTTCGAACGACTTTACAATTCAGTTTGAGTAAAGAAAACAAAACATTGGATAACTAAAATAGGTTTTAAATGTGTCTATAAATAAGGCCGTAGAAATTTAAGCATGAATCATAAAAGTAATATAATTTTGTTGCTAATGATGAGTTTGTATAAATAAATAGGCTGGCAAGCAAGATTAACATGGATTGTATATTGAGCAAAAATATATATAGTACACAGACAGTGTGAAACGTACGTCAAGAGACGACTGGAAGGAAGTAACAAAAACACAGACAACATATTACAACTATCATAGACAATATTTGTTTATCATATTTATGTAATACTGGCACTTACTACAATATTACTAACAGCTAACTTACCAGTTGATCAAAGAACGCGTTGGGGTCGTCCCGGGCGAGTATCTGCTGCACCTCCCTGCTGGGGCTGGAGCCGGCGGACGTGAGCTTGTTGGGCGCCGCCCCCGCACTCGACGCCACGCCCCCGGCCCCGCCCACTGCCGGCACCTCGCAGCTCACGCACAGCGACACCGCGTCTGATGCAACACACACATGGCGAAGTTTACTAAGCATATAAGTTATACATGTAGACATAAACCTGTTTTAACTGAAATAAAACTAATTTTTACGGATTTTATTGCGATATGGTTTAATATTTACATTTTTTAACTTCCCGACGTTTCGATTGCTTTACAGCTTTCGTGGTCACGGGGCGGACTGAGGTATTCTTGTCTTTTTCCAAATCATTAACGATTTATAAAATACCATAAACAAGTATTGGTGTTTTACTTTTTGTTAGCTTCTGTAGCATAGAGAGCGGGAAGCCGAACTGTGGTACAAGGAATCGTGGTTGTGACCGCCGCACCAGTGCAATTATTTTTGGTATCGACAAATATTTTTTAGGTCAAGTCAGGATTGACATCATGTTAATTTATAAAATCGTTTTACTAGATCAAAAATGTAATTTATTGCAATCTGTGTCACTTAGCCCTTCCGGTGTCCAAAGAGCTCATATGAGGCTTGCTATCAACAATTTTAGGACATTCTCCATTGTTCTCTATTGTGTCGCATCTGTCGGTAAGTCTTTTGTCAACACATGGACACCTCAAGGGTTAGTTTAGCCACTTCCAAGTCCGCGTCACTGTCACTTAGTTTGACAAATATCTTCCGAATCCCCGCATTCTTCATGTTTATTTTGTCATTATTTCAAAGCATTATTACGTCCTACACTCAAAATAATTGAAAAAACATTATAAAAAAAATAATAATGCTTTAAAATAAAGACTAAATAAACATGAAAAACGCGGGGAATCGGAAGATATCTGCCAAACTAAGTGACATATCAGTCGGGACGTTAGTTGATTGTGTAATTAATTAAAACTATTTGAAGGCTTGTTATAGTGAGACTGACCTCCTGTGGAGGGGCGCGGTTTCCCGGCCACGTCGGGCGTGGCGGACAGCGGCGGGTCGTCCTCGTCGCGCTTGCCGGGGGAACTGAAAACATCACTGTTCAACATCACCTTATAGCACACACACCAGACAATCAGCATTTATTCATTCGCGCATTAATTAATTCGCGTCTCGCTGTGACTTAGATGTGATAGTGTCTAGATTGAGCACTAGAACTTCTAAATCGGAGATAATAAACTGGCCCACCATTTGTTGGAATTTAGGTAGCCCTGTGAAATAACTATTAATAAATATGAGATAGAAACTAAAAGATGTGGTTAAAATCTATTACATTTAATTATGCGTTCTCATAGCATTGTTTGGGAATACGGGTGTTAGATGTTCACAAGTGGCCCCAAACAATTTATACTCGGCATAAATAAGATAGAAAACTGATAAAATTGAAAAAGCTAAAAATATTAGTCTTAGAAGGTAAATAAAAATATAATACCAACCTAAAAGCGTCAGGTGTCATGAGATTCAGCTGAGGTGCCATGGATGGAGATTCGGGACGCTGGCCGATCAAACTGCCCGGTTGAGTCTGTAAGAGACAGAGTGTAATAATTTCGACTCTATTAACATCTACGTAAGGTTGGTTTCCAATATTTTGTCTTACACTTTGCCATAAAGGGCATAGTGGGTACATAACATGATTGCAACCTTTTTTTATTTGTTTCATTGCAGATTACAGATGAGTTACCATTGTTCTTTAGAGACCAATTTCTGTGTTTGTTTTATTTATAGAGCCACCTTTCAATCCTTCTTTACATGATCTGCTGTGGTGGTGAGTTAGTTGCTGCATAAATGGCAAAAAGAGTAGGTATTTCATAAATCAATTGCCATAAGAGTCATATATAATTGCTAAATACCAATCATAGGCTTGTCTGTGGATTCCACATATAAAATATAATGCTGTTTAATTATGACCATTTTTATCAACTAATTGATTAGTACATTACCACAGAACATGCATTCTCATCAATCACAACAAATAATTATTAGATAATAATTATTCTTCTCATACTTTAAAAATATAATATTAATATTGTTTTATATTTAGACCCACGAGTTTAGACAGTACATTCTATATATGATGTTAGTTTTATTAAGAGATGCTTGAACACCATAATATCTATAATTTTAGTTAATCACATCACAACTGGACAAGAAATGTAATGTTACATATTTAATATACCATAATTATAACAAACTAAAGTAACAATCATTATCATTATTTTAAAATTAGCAACATCCCTATTCACTCCTGTCTCCCAAAACACAAAACAAAAAAACAAAAAAGTAAAAAAATCGATGTACCTGAATCTCGCAGGAGGTGGAACTGACCTGGGACCGCATGAGGAGGTTCTTGAGCTGCTGGCTCTGCTGCTGCAGGATGCTGGACGTGATCGCCGCGGGCGCCGCCTCCGGGACCTTGTCTTCCAGGGTCAGGTCGGATAGACCTGCGGAACAAGGGTGTGACATCGTATGTTGAATTACAAATATGTACATAAGGGTATAACCGTAATCGTTAGTAATAACCTTAGTAGTAATCTTTTTTAAAATATAAGTATGTAATCAATGTGTGATATTGGATTTTTCTATTCATTATCAGCCTCGAGTCAGGAATTTGTGCCCGATATGGCGATAGGCTCGCCCCCTATCACATCATGGGATGGGTATACAGGTGAAATGTGGGTGTCCTTGTACCCTTTCTGGGAAAAAGGCGTGAATTTATGTATGTGATAGTGTATGGTGTGTGTGTTACCGTGCATGAGGTCGCGCTGGTCCCGCGGCGGCGCGTACACGAGGCGGCCCTCCTGCAGGCCCTTGGGCTGCACGATGTACAGGCGCACGCACACGCGCCGCCCGCCCTCCGAGCCGCACGACCCGCCAGACCCCGCCTCCTGCGCACACTCCTTACTTACACTCACGAACTTTTAACAGTCAAGTCCAGTGAGTTAACAATTAACATCTTGTGACAATCTCTAGTCTTTCTCAGAAAATCTTCCATACTTTTAGGCACAGCTGACTGCTGCCGACATCTATCCCAATTTGTGAGGATTATTGAGAATAATTGCCACGCTTTTCTTATTTATACTCAGGAACTTTGAACAGTCAAGTCCTTAAGACCTAGTGGAGAGTTAACATCTTGTAACAATCTCTAGTCTTTGTCAGAAAATCATCCATACTTTTAGACACTGCTGCGGACATCTGTCCCAATTTGTGAGGATTATTGAGAATAAGTGGCTTTACAAGTTGTCTTGGGCAATGGGTTGTGGTGAATGCCCCACTGTGTGACAAGTAAGGAGTAATTGCTTACATCATGGTGCATCTCGAAGTCGTCGGGCGAATCGGCCACGTCTCCGCCGGAGCCGTTGCGGTGGAACGGGTCGTCGCAGCTCGACTCGCACTTCACATGTTGTTCCTCTATAACAACAATTAATATAATTAGATCATTCATTCATGCTACTTGTAAATTATATTTGAGGAGGATTTCACACTGAAAAGTCACTCAGCGGGAAAGTTAGTTATCGAGTACGTTTTTATTCGCGTACGGGCGCGTGCGTACGCGTATACGTACTTACTCGCATACGTACGCAAACTAATAAATGTTTAATGATTTAACAGCGGCAAACATGTATTTTTGGCGCAAGGCGCTGCTTTCGTGACTCAGTTTACTGTCCAGACAGTCACAAATATATTACTAATATAACACTTGACTAACTAACCAGCATCGATAATGCAGAAGCTGAGCACGGGGAAGGGCAGCAGAAACTCGGAGATGCTCTTGCAGTAGGCGGAGGCGTCGTCGGCGTCGCGCGCCATGTTGAGCACGTACAGGCTGCGCGTCTTGAAGTCTGATAGTAGCAGGTAACTTGCGCTCGTGTCCAGCATCGCCTGCACAAACACACATAATATGTTTAGTTTATTAAAAAAATATTGTTGTTTTTGTTGCGCGAATTATATGTGGTTGTAACACGCCAGGTGTGTTTTTTACATACATTATATACCCCATCGCCACCTAAGAATTGTTCATTGTTTTATCGTCGCAGTTAACGTGTTAAACAAGGCAATCAACCACATTCATCATCATCGCCACCAAAGGTTACCACAGCTGGGTATTTCTTCAAAAGCGGCTAAAAAATGTTTCCGGCAAATTATTTTGTTATTTTGAATCGCTACCATGATTGCAATTGTGTCTTTGATTGTGTTTTGTTCTATTCTAAAAGTAGACACGATTTAAAAGAGCATCTTACGTTTATTTTATATGATTTTTATTTCTTGACGTAACCAAACGTCATTCTTCTCTTGTGCCGATTTCAACTTACGTTGCGACATGTGCTCACAAAATATTTATTATTTAACGTATAAGGTGTAAGCCAAGAATTTAAAATGTTTACGAAATTTAACATCGTTTAAAATAAAAAAAGCTATAAAACTTTATATTTTTTTAATTATAAGTAACAATCAAAGTTTTGTCATGAGAAAATCGTCATTAATCGCAGCAATGTTACTTTTTATAATTTTCTTAACAAATTTATTTCGGCACGCAACTTAAATCTATCCCCGCGCTTCCCGGCGGGGCCCCTAAGTCGAGGATAACGTTACAGCGAGAGTGCGCGCGTACATCTGGCAATGGTAAGTAAATTTTTAACACTCTCCAAAATTTGTCGTCAAAAATATCATTTGTAATAACATTATTACTTCCATAAACGTTACACATTGAAAGTTTTATGTTATTTCTGTAAATAGTGAACTTGAGAAGATTCCGTATTGTAGAATAATTGCTAAGAATTCATGGTTATAAACAAGTCCAGACATGTTTTATTCTCAGTTCGTCACTTTTCGTAACATCATTCTTGCCAACGTCGTTGTTGTGACAAATGACACACGTTTCGATTAATGATTATCAAGTTGATTAAAATGACGACGTGTTACTAATAATGATTTTTAAGCTTGATAAATAGAGGAATTGAGATGTTTTGGGGATAGATCGGTAAAATTTTACTTGCCTGTGCAACACAAATTATGACGATCTTTATTTTATCATTTTATTTCATAGAAGCTGAGATAGCTGGGTCAGCAAAAATGCCACAAACTAAGGAACAGCGATTAGCACAACAACGTCTGTGTAAAAGAAGACGCTATAACGTATTAAAAAATCATCCGGAGCTGCTAGCTGTTGAAAAAGAAAAACGGAGAATTCAATATCTTAAGAGAAAAGAAGAGGGTAAAGTTGTTCAAATTAAAGATAAAACACCTCGCTCCCAAAGAGATCAAAGGAAAAGGTGGAAAGAAAACTCCAGGAAGTACAGACAGAGAAACCCCTTGACGCTAGGCGCTTACTTCTAAAGTCTACCTTATATGACGATTATTTTCTTTGTTCTTAGTTTTTTTTAGTTGATACATTTGTGATTTATTGTGTTGAGAAAAACTATTCTGTTACAGAATGTCGACCTATATATTTTAGTTCTATAATAGGCGAGACGAATGATTTTCAAATTATATTCTAAAATATGGGCACACATTTATTATATACGAAAATATCTATATTTCAAGAATTAACAAAGGCTTAACACAGTTTTAAGCCATTTTTCTAATATTTTTTCAATAGTGCACAAAAAACGCTAGTAGCTGTCATGGCGTCCGCTTTGATGTCACTACTAGGTAAACATGTCATTGTGTACTACTAAATCTGTGGTCTATGCGCAGCGAATGCGTCATGTTTACATAGGCGTGACATCATGCGTTGTGAAGAGCGTTTTTGTCAAAATGGCCGATTGCTATATTTTGTATGATTTTATTTAAAATCTTATTAATCTCTAAGTATAGATTAAAACTGAATTATCATTTGAAATCCTTGTAATACGTATTTTCCCTTAAAAACATAAAATCTTTAATTTTTTGATACTGTCGTCTCGCCTATTGACCAATTGGATCTCAAATCTGTGATTTTTTATTACCAAAGCGTTATAGATTTTTTTGTTACTTAACCTCAAGAAATTATGTTCCTTTGTAAAAGATAAAAATATATTGATTTCTTAAAATTTGTTTTCTTTATCAATACTATCTTCAAATATACTCGTGGTTCATTTTAACTGTTGTTGACGGACCTTTACTTCCTCGGAGCCCAGGGCTGGAACCCAAAGCCTATGGACAGATCTACCTGCCTAAATTTTATATATTCAAGACATCCTTTGTAACATAATATCATTATAATCTTCGGTGCAGTCATTCTCAGTACTCAATGTCATTCATCTCAACATGTAAATTTCGAAATTTAAGTCAATCTCGAATATTATTGATGATATGTTAGTGCCCTTTATATCACACGTATTATTATAACATGTAGAGTAAATGTAGCTTTCTCAAATCATTAAGCACTAACGTTTAAAAAAAATATGAAAAATCTGTTAAAAATAATATATTTCGAAGAAACACCCAGCTACTAGTTTATAACTGGAAGGATAGAACTGAGATATCTTTACCTTTAAGCCAAGACTGGCCTCTGCCCCAACACTCGGAGTGAAGGTGATGGTCTGCACGCAGTTCCACGACTTGCACGACCAGATCTTAATGGTGGTGTTGTTTTCAGCACCGGTCACCGCGAATTTCCAGAACTGAACACTGTGGGGAATAAAAATAGATTATTTAGTTCATGTTATATCATTTGAGAGGTTCCGTTGCGTGATTGTTTTTTTTTATTGGTTTTGAGCTGTATCGTGTATTGATGTAGTTGGTTACAAAACGAGCTATGAAACGAGGCGTTGGATTCTATCCGTACATCAAGACAAATGTTTTTGTGAAAACTAATTATTTCGAATCTGGCAATTATGATACGCACAACATATTATGATTTAACTACTAACACTGTGATACGTAAAGTACCTTTTCCTTTAATTATTTTCAACTTCTAAATTAAGCCGTAACTCGTGTAAATTTTTTAGTCTGTGAGAAACAGAACCCACAGTATGTACTCACTCGCTGTTGTAGTTCTTGTGGTTGTCGAGGAAGAACAGACAGCTGAGAGGCTTGCCGCCGTGCGGCTGCCACTTGTGGAGGCACCGGGGACTGCTCTCGTTGTGCATGTATACCTGGGATGTTTATATAGTATTATGATATATGGTCCTTTGACATCTGGATATATGACTTCTACTATCGTTTATCTTCATCATCATTAACATTACCAACAAGAATATCACTGTTGAAGATGAGCTTCTTTCAAATTTTTAAAGTTATCCGTTGGAATCAGTCATAAACTATTTTATATTACAACATATCTCCGAGGGCAAATTTTGATGAAGATACTGTTTTACAGTTTAAGTTGTTCAATGTGATATGTCAACTATTTAATATTTAGCTCAATTATAACCCAGGTTTTCGAATTGGTTATTTTTGGCAAATTATTCTGGCACGGCAAAGTTAGTGCATTGGTGAGTGTAATGCTGACCAGACAGAGCATCGAATGGCTTCAGACGGCGGTCTCATGTTATTAGACAAAATATATTAAAGAGATGGTTGTGGTGATGCGTCACCTGGAAGAACATGACGTATCCGTCGGCGGCGGCGGTGGCGAGCGCGGTGCCGTCGGGCGAGAAGGCGGCGTCGACGAGCGGCGCGGAGTGGTCGGTGGCGGCCAGCGTGCCCGCGCCGCCGCACAGCGCGCGCGCGCCGCCCACGCGCTCCGACGCGCTCACCGCCGCCGCGATCGCGCGCATGTTCCACATGCGACCTGAACATACACAAACATATTATATTACACATATTCTATCTATAATACATATGAAATGAAATACCACGTTCGCTTTTATTAATCTGCTATACATAAGTGTTGGGAGAAAAATATGTATATACATTTATTACACTGTTCAATTATAAGACTTACTGTTAATACGATGATAGCCATCATATTTTACTATTTTACCGTAAAATAGGAGAAAAGGAAATAAAATAGGTTCCATACAAGTGGTATTCAAAACAGATTTATCAGTTACCAACAACATTCTATTTATTCTTCAGTCTTCCTCTGTGATGATTTTCTTATAGCTTACTACTGCTCATACAGATGCGCCAAAGAAAGAGACGAGAGAATAGGATGTGACAAGAAGGGATGACACCAAGTGAACACTTTATCAAGCGCATGTAACACTCACCGACGTTAGAATGAGTGGTGAGCAGCAGCCTGGCGACGTCTTCATCAGTGTCGTCGTCCTCGTCGGGTATGTAGGGACACCACACCACGCGGTGCGACGAGCCCACAATGCCCGTGTCCTCGCGAACCTCCGCCACCAACGTGCATCTGAACGCATACATACATACATACATAATCATCACGCCTGTATCCCAAAGGGGTAGGCAGAGACTATGGATCGCCACTTTGCTCGATCCTGACATACAACTTTCGCTTCATCCACTTTCATAATTCTCTTCATGCATTCTCGTCGGTTCAGGGTACTTTTGACCTGACCCTTCTTGAGGAACACATAGTGCAATTAAATAAATAAATATAAATCTGACCTCCGTGGCCGCAGTTGGTTAGACGGCTGTGAAACGAGAGGTCACGGGTTCGGTCCCCAAACCGAAACAAATATGTGTGTGAACAGGTATTTGTTTCGGGTCTGGGTGTTCGTGAGACCGAAAAAGTCTCTCGTAGTTCCTGATACCCACGACACAAGACTCGATCTTGGAGTGGGGTAAGGACTATGTATGTGACTGTTGGGTGTATTTATTTATTTATTTAAATAAATACAACCAAATCAGAAAGTCGTCATCTGTACAGGTATATGCATCTTTGCGCTGGTTTTACTATCAAGTATAGCACTTTAGTCCATAACAATTCCATCTATATTTCTGCCCTGATTTTTCTGAATACTATGATTGTATTGTTGGTGATTACGAAATATAAAAAAATGTGTGTGTGTATTAGTGTACACACGTAAGAAGTGAAACTTCTTTATGACATCATTTTTCGAAAAATGATCTACTATTTACAAATTTACAGGATTGGTAAAATAAAGCTAAATTAAATAAAGTTTAAGTTTAGGAGGGGGGAAATTGTTGAGGGAATTTGGGATTTCTATCGGGGCCAATTTGTAGCCCTCACCGAGACGGTTCCGAGGATACCAAGCTCGGTGGGTCCACGACCTTTATTGGCCGAGATAGGTTTAGGGGGGGTGAGGTAAAATTTTTAGGTGGGGGGTAGGTTTCGTGGGGGGGCTATTGGGCACCTTAAAATATTTTTGGGTGGGGAAAGTTGTGGAGGGGGAATTCGGGAATTCTGTTGGGGCAGGATTGTAGCCCTCACCGAGCCGGTTCCAATGACCCCAAGGTCGGTGGGTCTACGATGGATAATGCCGGAGATATGAGTAGGGGGGGTGAGGTAAATTTTTTAGGGTGGGGGTAAGCGGGGGGGGGGAGGTTTCGTGGGGAGGCTATTGGGCACTGTTTTGGATTTAGGGTGGGGAAGGCCAGAGGGGGGGTAAGGATCAAATTACAAAAAAGTGGGTGGGACTTAAAATTTTGGGTGGGGCTTGGAAACGGTTGGGGGTGTGGCTTACTGAAGTAGGTACAGAATGTGTTCTAATGGTATACACTGTATTATGTCCAAATGTGGGATGATACACTAGTGTGGGATTCGTACTAAATACAGTTACAATACACAGGATTACTACTAAGTATTACTAATTTACTAAATAAATAAAGATGGCGCGTAACGCAAAAATGTGACTTAGAAATAAAGATGGCGCGTAACGCAAAAAATTTTCCAACCCCGATAAAGAAGTTTCACTTCAATAAAACCTAGGCACTGATAGATTGCCTTACCTTAATCCACTGTCGGTAGCTTCGATTTCATGTACATAGAAATTGCCTTGCTCGTCAATGCAGGCTAATACCACCTGGTTCTGTATGTGCGCGAATGACAGATCTTGGACCTGCAACAAACACATCACATGTTGTAAATATATGACTTATATGTTAAACAAATATTTATACGCGCGGTGATCGAACCTGTTACCTCTGTAAGCCCACTTACTATGAGGAAGTTCGGAACACAAATCAGCTGTTCATACCACATTGCTTTATTAATCCTTATAAATTACAAAAATACGAAAAAATGTGTACCATTCAATCGTCGTTTTGTTGTATCGTATCGTATTGTTTTGTTAATTTTCATTAATTAACCATAATAAAACAAGTTTATTATGTAGTATCATGTATTCGATAACTTTATTCCTAATCAGTAAACACACTTACTCGTCGCCAGGCAGCAGGGCCCCATATAAAGTTACTTCTGTTAAAATATAATATTAATGAGTATCAGACGTGTCAAATAACAGCGGTTTCGGCGATTTTGCGTACTTATAATAACATCCGGGGTTTCTGTCGGTGCTTGGTATCGTTTAATTCTTATGCTTTTTAAACAGCAAAGTTTAAAGGCGGTCTATTAAATTTATTTGTATTTTGTATATATTTATTTGCTGACATCGTATTCGCCCACCACGAAAAGAAAGTCAATCACCACGCACTATAAGGGTGAAGGAAAACATCGTGAAGAAACCTGCATACCATAGCGATTTGCAAAACAATCCATGATATGTAAAGTCCGCCAACCCGCACTAGGCCAGTGTGGTGGACTATATGGCCTACTATACCCCTCCCAATCGTACTCTCGATAGTGGAGGGGGCTCGTGCCCTGCAGTGGGACATGTATGGGCTGGTAAAGTACAGTAGTCGACAAATATCGGGATAAATTTATTAAATATAGTGTATAATGAGAGCTAAAAATTGACGATGTGTAATTATCGCCATATACGAATAAAATCAACATAAATAATTTTCTTGGTAACTCTGCCGATGATTTCACGGAAGGGAACACAAGGCAAAAACTATACAGCCATAAAATGCATTATTTTGGTTATTTATTCTATCATAATAGTGCAAATTGGCATCCAACCAAGTCACAAGTTTCTATAGAAGGATTACTGGCAGCAATCGAGTAATTTAACAAGCGAGATATCTGCTTCAAATTGGAGTCGTCTTCGACAAATAGCAATCTTTGTAATATGTGCACTTGTATGTGGATAAATGAGACGATAAATAAAAAATATATAAAATGCCTTCGTTGCGCAGATGGTAAAAAACCGTTTATGAAACAAAATACCACAGGTTCAATATGCGCACCGAAAAAAGAGTGTGACTGCAAATATCAGTACATAACTGTGGGGGTGAGGATTGTGTAGTCATCATCATCATCAGCCCTTCTGCGTCCACTGCTGGACATAGGCCTCTCCCATAGCACATTAGATTGTGTAGTCATAGGGAGTATTTATTATTACGTATTGAGCACTCACCTCTCCTTTCATTCCTTTAATAAGTGCACGCCGATCGGTGCCCGGCTCGGCGTTGTACACCACGCGCACCATGCCGCTACATGTTCCAGGATTCACGGCATTCACAGCTAGCAAACAACAGTATATTTCATTAAATATATATTTTAAGAGAGTTGCCTAGTAAGAAACAAACTGAACTGTCCAGGACACACACTCATGACTTTTACTGATAATCTTTAATCCACACTCAAATATAGGTGCAATATTCCTTTAGCCATTTTGCAGAATTATTTAGATAATAATTTTAAGATCATTTGCTTGCTTGATATCAAACTTATCAAACTAATTATTGTTTTTTAAATGGTGAATTAAAAACTCTTAATAAAACCTATCTATGTTTGAAAGTTCTGCATAAAATTTAGTAACATATGATTGTACAAAACTGGTTTTATATCAGTATGGTAAGTTAAGGCTTGGGCAGTGTACTTAAAATATTGAAGTCAACGAACAGCACACGGATCATAAGTAAGGGCTATTTAGAATTATGATAGTAGTGTATTGATCTACAATTTTAATTACTTTTTATAGAATATGCCAAGTATTTGCCACTGATGTGCATTGCAAGCAATTGACCGGTGTAGAACTTCGGCTCCCAGTTGTAGTCCACCAGGTTCTTGAGCTTGACTTTGGAGCTGCCATGGTCATGGTTACCAGCATTGGTGGTAACATTAACGTAAGAGGAGAATACCTCCGCGCTGCATACACCATCCCCTTCTGAGAATGATCTGAGGATAACAACATATTTTTAAGGTACTGTTTCATGAAACTATAAGTTTATTACATAGACTTGTATATTTAATCTATAGGGTATTTGTAAACTTGATTTATTTAAATAAAAATTATTTTATTGTCTGACATATGAAACTTTTTTTTTATATTTGACTTATTTAATAGATACATACATACATACATAAACTCACGCCTTTATCCCCGAAGGGGTAGGCAGAGGCGCCACTAAGAGACACCCACATTTCGCCTTGCATGTTCCATCCCATGTGATAGGGGGCGAGCCTATCGCCATATCGGGCACCAATTCCTGACTCCGGGCTGATAATGAATAGAAAAGTCCAATATCACTTTGCCCGACCCAGGATTCGAACCTGAGACCTCAGCTTTATAATTATTTATTTTATTTATTTATTTATTGAGTCCATTATAGTCTATCTAAACTAACAGGTTCCATTTGACGTTTCATACTTTTAACGTAAATAACTTTGTGCAGACGTAACCCACACAATTTCAATAACACTTTCCGTAAATCCATGGAATTATTAAGCTATTCTTATTTTATCACTAGATATACAAACCATAATCACTAAATTTAAACTAGAATTCTTTAAATAAAGCAAAATAACCATTTTAAACAACATATTTTTTTTCTAGACGTCATTACAAAGTCACCTCGTTAGGTCTTTTACCGGTAGAGTCGAGACTATTCAAATGCATTTGTATACGCATAATCGGTAAAAATATTTAAATAATCGAGCAGATATAAAACAGTTGTTTTTTAATTTTTAAAAATACTGAACTTTCAGCTAATAATAGGTATGCTGTCAACGAACATACATCAATAAATAGTGAAATAATAATATTAATATGATTTAATTTATCATTAATTAATAGATTTGGATATTACAATGGAAATGAAGGCAGTATTGTAGGATACGCCACACATAGTGAGGAGGTTCCTCACTTTGGAGTATATGTATTGTATTGTATGTATGTATCATGTGTTCATAAGCATGTGCGTGATGTGGACTGGACTCCAAAAAGTGTCTGCACCCGGGTGAAGCCGGGACGGGCCGCTAGTAATAGATAAATCACTCCTTTTGTTCCTAAATAGTAAAGTGACATGCAATTGTTGATGTCTCATTAGAATAAAAATGTTCATGAAAAAATAAACGAAATGATGTAAACTGAAAATATAAACTGTAATCGATTAAGAAATACAAACAAATATTATCGATATCTCTAAATAATCGGATATTGTAAGAACCGATTTATTTGACAGCATCCCTATTTCCCAATGTCAAATGGAACTTCTTAGTTTAGATAGACTATAAAATGTTCAACATTGTTTAGATTCAGTCATTTTTTGAACTACCACCCGGTTCGGAAAGTGGTTTTCACTAGAGAAGAATGGGCAAGAAACTCTAGTGGTGCTCTTTTCAAAACCAGTTTACAATGTGTAGTGATTATTACAAAAATTACAAGTTGGTTTAAATCAGATGGTGTTATTAATTGACATGTGCTATAGTGTTGTGTGGGTATAATATTTGTAACTGATTAATTAAGTGCACTAATTCATTTATTAATCTTATTAGTAGTTAATAATAGATTTTATGTATTTTAAATATTATCATATTGGCAATTGATAACAATATTCTTGATATAGTAATCTAATTAAAAAACACAAGGTCTATTTTTTTCCAAGTATAAGATTATAACTGGGGCTTTCCCTATAATTATATTTTGTTTTATACTAAAGTATTTTTAATATTGAATGATAATATTATTACTGTTTGTTATTATAGTTTTAGGTGATCCATTATTGGCAAAAGTGAAAATAGAACAAGTTATAATTATGGTTTCTATCTTTCAACTCAGGAATGCATCATTACCAAATGTACTTTTATACTATGTTTTTAAATTATATTCTTCCATTCCACCTATATTCATAACCCATGATAAAAATGCATTAATAAAGCAAGATAATATAGTCATTATAACATTACTATTTAGTCATAAAGAGGCGACTCAAAAGCCACAAATAATTGCTGTAACAAATCATATCTGATTCTCAGTTATTTTCTAGAAAATATCAAACTTTCGGTATTTCGTTTAACAAAAATGTTGGTCGAAATAATTGTCACATATTGTTGTAGGTGACAGGAAACGTGATAAGTTTTTACGATCGGAGTTGCGGTACTTTTTTCGATTATTACGTGTGATACATCTATAAAATGCACACTAAAATATATCCTCAGCAATTACAGACCCACTTACAATAATGTTACAACAAAATTAACTTCAATCAAATAGTAATAAACGAAAAACCAACAGCATACGGACACAGGCATGACTATTTTAAAACATGACGAATATTTATTAACACGATACATGATTTTTATATGTAATCGCGGAATACGGTAAACGAATTAATGGTATACAAAACTATTTGACACGAATATCACGAATGTTTCGGAAGTAGTTGAAATAGCAAGCATTAGAAAAATGTATTGCAAAATTCTTCCGCACTTACATAGTTTGGGGAGTATCCGATAGCTTCGGAAGCATTGTCGTCGGTTGCATTACTACTTTAATCTTCCACTTTCCACATGAATTTCGTAAATTCACGCCGAATTCTCAATACAATCGCAATTGCAAAAAAATTATGCAAATATCACAAACGCCACCCGCTGATGCCGACCGACATGAGAGGACGTTTTGTTTCTAGCTCATACAATTTAGAATGGTATACAATATAGAACACAAATAGATCGTATAAAAATATTTATGAATAAAATTATAATCAGAAAATGATAAATCTCGGAATATTCCGTGATCAAAAAAATATTTGGCTACAGTTATGTATTCCGTGTATGTATGCTTTTATATTTAAAAACACATATTCAGGATATAAATGTGTTTCTCAAGAAAGAAACTAAACGCAAGGAAAAAAGAAGCAGAAGTCTGTTTTCAATTACAACTTTCTATATTAATATGTATTTGCACAAAATAACTTGAAATAATAATGCTACAGTATTTTTTAAATAATATGCCTAATTATTTATTAAAATGAAGTTTTATACTTAAAATTAAATATGGTTTCTGAATTATAACTATTTTAACCACAGACACTTCTGTTACAAACCTTTGTGTTACTATCTCCCTGACTACTATTTTTTAAGAATTTATTCCAATTTTGATATTTAATTATTGTTAATGTATAAAAAAATTAAATTTTTATTTATTATTTATTACTAAGTATTGATTATTTTTTGTTGCTGTATTAAAATGACAACAGCTAATGCCACCGCTAACGAGAACCAACTAGTCATTAGTTGATGTGACAGGTGACAGGACAGTGAATTGATTTTTTCAACAATGGTAAGAAATTATTCGTAAATAATATTTTACAAGCCCCGTGGGACATATAAACAGCTAAAAACGATGTATGTTATTATTCCAGTCGCTCACGGACAAGATTTCTATGCTTATGGCGCGGCCGGGCGGCGAAAATGCCCAAAAAGACGACGTTCCGTGGTGGATGCGCTACGCTGGTCGGGGGCTTGGGACAGTTGGCAGTTTCAGTTAGTATTAGTTTTACTAGAAAATAATCATTTCCATATGGTGTTTGCATGAAACATATTATGTACTTTGCACCTACTTAGTCTAAATATAGCATTAAGTCAATATCTTATCGGATCCCCAAGACGTCCACCCCCTGTTACGTCTTGTATAGTCATTTAACGTTCAGGCACCGATACTCTTGTTTATACTAGTATTTTCGAGAAAGTTAAGCCTAAAATGTGTAACATGTAGTCACACATAAATACTTAACAAAGTACCTGTTTATTTCCTTCTCATGAATATCAGTTTTAATGATATAATAATAATACTGCCAGTAAGTCTGGAGATGTACTTTTCCTAGGTTGATTTGGGGGTGGTAAATGACCTAGGACAATTTGGGCTATGGGGTGTGTCTAACTAAGAAACTTTTTTTAATGAAAAATACATTGTTATAATCATTACAGACACTTCCCATTTCTTTGTTGTTATCTCATAATCTTGGCATTTATTTTATCTGCCTATAATGATCCTCTAGTCAGCACAGGGCTGATCTAAAATTGAGATTATGATTGAGAGGGCATTTTCCTTACAATTTATTTTTTTAAATGCTCCAGGAGCTCCAAAGATCAGGCTATGAGTATTAAACTTAATTTAATCTACAGTACCTTTAATATTACACCAGTAAATCATTTAAATATTTTTAAATATTATAGTGTCTGTTATATTTATACCACACAGAACTGGTTAAAAATAGATTTCAATTTTCCTTCAAAATACAGGTATTAGCTGAAAAATATAGGTTTCTCCATCAGGGCAATTAACAGTTGTGGGAATATTTTCCTGTTACCTTGTGTTGTTTTTTATGCCCTATCTGTGTTGTTTTTTATAAACACTGTTTGAAAAACTGATTAGAATTATTTGCTTTATTGACTGATGAAGTTAACAAATCTGACTATAGACTCAATGTTCTTATAGAATTATATTATAGTTTGTCTGGATGCAAGCTGCTCCAATCAGGTTGGCCTAGAAGTCTTAAGAATAGGGCCTGTCTTTGCTACTAGACATCATATAGCAGCTGATATAGAGTATATATTTTTAACTTACTGGAATATATCAGCTTAGTTGACCAAAAATGTAATAGATTTTTATTGAGTCCATGTTTTTTTTTTAAGTATAGCATAGCTACTATGAGTAAAAATGAAATACTTATTAAATAAGCGAAAAATATATAGATTTGATATTCTTATAATGTTGTCAAGGGAATTGTTTAGTCCATTGTCCCCTATATTTTTACCAAATTATAAGTCACTATGTCTGGCATCATAGTTGATTTGTTGAAAATTGGATACACAACGGCTGAACACAAAATATTATATTATGATGGATTTTTACTGTTGTGCATGGTGGTCTGTTTGGGAGAATATTCATATCCTAACCCTTGTAAAAATATTATATAGGATATTGATCATCGAATTGGCCTTTAAGCTATATTTACTTTCTGAGGATTGTCCTCTCAGCCCTGCCCATAATATATAGGGGTAGCTTATGGTATGGATGTTAGTATCTGCACAATTGAGCTGGACATCAATTCTGTCACCTCATATTTTCCACTCTAAATTTTGAAGATTATATGGTTTGGGTTGCCCATAGTGATAGAGATTGTTCCAAAATTTATATACACGTTTTGACTCGCCTTTTAAAAAAAACAATAAATGGGCAGCAAACTAATACATATACACAAATAGTAGATTTAAAAAAAAATCGCTATTATCCAAATACATGCAATATACAAAAGCCCTTTTTTACTTAGATATTCATACACATCACCCATCTTCATCCCATGAGGGTTCTCATTCATAAACCTATTTATGCATGTAGACCAATAAAGGATACTCCAAACTTGCTGTTTTGAGAACTGATTACTTATTTTCATCCGTTAATGTCCCATTGCTGAGCAAAGGCTTCCTCCCTTCATCATTAATTATGATTTAATCGACATAAGTGCGTGGTGGACCGAACGCGTCGGCCAACATGTTCACTGTGGCTGGTTCAAATCACAGGGCACACCTTTGTATAGTCAATCACCCCGCACTCTAACTGTGAAGGAAAACATCGTGAGGAAAACTGCATACCATGGCGATTTGTACAAATTTCTATGGCATGTAAAGTCCACCAACCTGCAATTGGACAATGTGGGGGACTATATGGCCTAAGCCCTCTCAATCGTACTCTCGATTGTAGAGAAGGCCCGTGCCCTGCAATGTTACGTATTTGGGCTCATACAGAAACATAATTTCTCCTTAGGATTCTTTCAACCCTTCATACACATAGATAATATAAGCTATTTAATAAACCGATCGCAGCAGTGTTCAAGACTGAGTACATGATATCTTAATTAAAAAAACAGCTAGTTTATTTACATTAGTCACACGATAAAAGGCGATAAAACCGCCTTTTCTTTGATAAGGCATCTTTTATGATTTGTTTCGTTTGAGTGTTATTTTGTTAATGGATTTTTGCGTGACAACCTTAGCCTTATTTATGTATATACGTCACAGCACACGTGGCCTATACACACTACATAGTAGGGATCCGCGTTGATTGGATATTTCTGACTTAGATACTTCTGACCAAGCAGGTTCATAATTATTGTATATTGGGAGATTAAATCATTCTGCAGCAAGCATGAATAATATTTGTTGGTCAAAGTAATTTGGTATAAGTCGACACTTAAAGAAATAGGACATCCGGTTTTGTAAATACTTAAGTAGCTATAAATACATTTATATGTACCTATGATCTTAATAAAAGTAAGGAACAGTTTCCGCTCGCGTTACGAGGTTGAATAAATGAAGCGTGCCAATTTACCATGGGGTCGTTGCGTAACTTGACAACGATGTCTATTGACAATTGTTACTGAAGTAAGCTTTTTTCTTAAACTACAAGAAATACATTATTCTTACAACCACAACAATGAATGAAATTGGTAATAAATTTGATAGATATTTCATATTAGAAATTAGTTGAGAATGGTAGCTGTTAGATGCGGGATTCTCTAGGCCGGAGTATTTGACGCTTGTGGAGGTCCAATGCGAAAAGTGGCGGCAGCAGCTTGTGTGTATTTTCAGTTGTTACAGAATCAAAATAACTGGCATACCATTTCTTCGGACATTGAAAAGACATTGAAAAGAAGTCTTCTGTACTGGCTTAGTGCTGGTCGGTAAACTACACATACATCCGAAATTCTGGTTAAAACTACTCAGAACGCGGGATGTTTTCGTTACCGTTTTATAGCCAGTAACTTTACTTACAAGTGCCATGATGTAGAAATTTATAACTTCGTATTGACTGTACCCAACTACCAACTACGGAAACTCACTTTTATCAACATAAATGAGAAATAATTGAGCCATGAAGAATTAGTAAAATTAAATCGAAGTGATCTCGATTTTGTTAGTTGCCTCATATTTTTTGCCCAAGAATATTATGTAAATTTTATAGCATCCTTTGAAATGCGCTTTAATTGCCGTGTTTTGGTGACCAAGTACCAGCAGAATTAAGGTTGTACATATTTGGGGCCGAAGTGTAACGAACTGAGGTCTAATTGCGGCGGAGATTATTTGCGGTTCTGTAATTATGTACGGAGGGGAGGAGAGAGAAGGAAAGGGTTGTAGTTTAGTTGGAAGGACACTTTTTCTTTGATAAGATGTCTAAAAAGAATTGGAATAATATCTTACCTAGACATTCACAGTGGGCTATAGGCGTCTTCCAATTCCATTTATATTCAACATACCTCGACCGCAACAATGCTCATGTTATTATATTTATTTATAGACTAATTTGTTTGAAGAATGTGTCCGTTATTTATGTTGTATACCACACCTACACACAATTAGACAATTTGTAAATTGCAAACAATTGCGCCATGAACGTAACAATTTAGATGCACTATTTTTAACATTGCTGAAATGGTGTTTGACCGTGCTAATTCTCGGAATGTTAAAGTCACGCTGTGTTTTGCAACGGACGTTAGAAAGTAGATGATAAGGTTGCAGTGTAAGTGGAATTGTATTACGAAATATATTTTTTATAAAAGGTCGAGTAATTATTACTTATAGGTCATTCACCATGTTGAATGATCACACTCACAGTGGCCAAAAAAATCTTATTTTCCTATAATCTATTCATAATTAATTCTAAATGGATCAATCTTAGCTCCGAATGCTGCATTACAACCTATATAGTTTTAATCACAATTACTGAAATTAAAAGTACTATTTTGACGTTAAACAATCTCTTATCATTGTCATCATCATTCACTGCCGGTAGAGTCCTACTGCCATCCTTGAGACTATTACTGATAATATTGTACCAATTTTGAACAGTCTCAGGGCAGGCACATCCATGTCTATCCCGTGGCTAAAGAGTTTCGGCCAATCTTTTTGCGTGATCTGTATCAAACAGCAAATTCATTTTTACATCTCATTCATAAAAAGTTTCTTTGATCATATCAAGTTTATGACCTAACAATTCTCTTCCAGTCGCGATAATCTTAGGTCTGATCAACTGCCTAAGCATTATGGTGCTGAACGTGGCCTGCCTGATCGCCGGCATCTGGCAGATGCTCGCCGGGTTCATAGTGATAGTCTGCGAGGCGCCCTGCTGCTGCTTCTTCATCGACTACGTACAGACCATCAGCGATAAGGTAGAGACCAGACCTTATTGGAACAAGGCGGTTCTTTATGTGTGGTAAGTTAATATTTTTAGTAACTTGTTTTATAAGCAACAATATAGATATTAAAGACTGTATACTGAAGCAAGGGGCCTGTTCGATCTGGTACTACTGTGTAACAGAAATTTGACGTGTCGCTTCACGTCGGTTTTCGGCTTTTTTATCGTGTTTCATTTGATGGTTGATATTACCGGAAACCTCTTACCTTCGTCATTTTTTTTTTGCTTCCTTTTCCGTTCCATTTTGAGTGGCCGGCAAGGTGACTACCATCCAAGTGCAGGTTAATGACGGCGATAATCGCATGACATCAGATGACCCAATACCCATACGTTTACTCGCATGCTAGTCCTATGCTTTAAAAACAGTATATAATTTATCGGAATGGTCACAAATACAACCTATCTATAAAATAGAGAGAAAAAAATATGATTTCTAAGAAGTAGCTGGATGAAGGTTGCTTCAACAGGTTGGCGTATCGCTCTCGTGCTCAGAAAACCCAGATAACCCTGTTAGTCGCCTCTTATGAGACGCTGTCAATTCACACGCTGGACAAAGATAAACTTGGCAGGAACTTTAAATTGCAATGCACTTTGAAGTACTGGCATAAAAAATGACAATCGAAATGATGTATTATAAAAAAATAATAAAAAAAAGTACGTCCGGTTTCTCCGCTTGTATATCGCGTGACTCATTCGGATTGGTTGGCTAATTAGTAAATTATTGTCCTCATTTGAATGTGTTAGTGCTTGTTCACGTTAACTCGTGGGCGCGGTCGCGGGCGCGGTCACGAAGTATCAAACATATGGGATGTCATACAAGTGTTCACGTTGGAAACGCACGTGCGATGTAAGTAGCGGGCAAGCTCGAATATTAAACGCTTGAGTTGTTTGTGTGTGTTCACGTCGAACTAGCGGCGGAGCTCGCGATTCACTCGCGACGTCAGGTAAGTTCAACCAGTTTGAACTTGTCGCTCGAAGTGATACCACGTTTTATTATGTCACTAAATACAGAGGAGTTTATTAGTGCAGTTCAGGCTAGAACACCAATTTGGCAAAACAAACATAAACATCACATGAACAAAAACATACTTAATAAGCTTTGGAAGGAAATTGCTAAATTGTTTCCTGATACGGAGGGTGAGTATAAATAAAATATTGTGATATTGATAGATAGGTATTTAAAACTTTTTAATTTGATATTAGTAGGAATATGTCACGCTGCAAAAGAGGCTAAAATACTACTAACGTAATAATGAAGGTTAAGTATATATACTTATATTAAACGATTGTTCTCCTAAAAATATTTCGTGAATAGATCCCGAATTTGTTTAGCTCGATTTGACGAATTGTTGTTCCTTCCAGTTTGTCGTCTTTGGTGCTGAGTTTGAGTTCATAACTCATTATCCCAATCGTTACCATCTATATCAATCACAATATTATGCAATATGCAAGCGGTTTTTATGATCATACGTGCATGTTTAACATCAGTTTCAATAGGTTTTAACAAAACTCGCCATTTACTGCATAAAATTCCAAATGCACACTCCACAGATTTTCTCGCTCTTGACAATCTATTATTAAAATATTCTCTCCCTTGGTTCAATACTTTTTGTGGATATGGACGCATTAGATACTCTTTAAGAGGATAAGCTTCATCGGCTATTATAAAATATGGAGCTGTTATGTTAGAAGTGGGTAATGATCTTGCTTCTGGAATATTAAATGCGCCTCTTTCGAGTAACCGATTCAGGGACGAGGCGTTGAATGCACCGCGGTCGCTTTGCTTCCCTCTACCTCCTACTTCATTTGTTAAAAATCTCTTCTTCGCATCAGCCACGGCTTGCAAAACAATAAAGCTTGTAATTAAAAAAAGCCGATCCTGATCTTTTAGGTCTTTTCACTCTACAATGTTTACCGTCCAAACTGCCAATGCAGTTAGGAAAGTTCCACATGTTCTCAAAATCTGAATGGCATGTGAACATTCAAATTATTTGTCCAAATAGCTTTACAGGTACTATAAACAATATCAGACACTGTACTAACACCCAAACGAAAGTTATAAGCCAAAGATCGAAATTCTAACCCAGTGGAGAGATATCTGAAACATATCACAAATATATGTATAAATAGTTATAATGGAAAACTAAATGAACCTACACTAATTACTTAATATACTAAACATAGGTATGGCATGAACACTAAATAACTTTGTTTTACAGAAAAAGTTTTAAGAAAAAAATGGAAGAACATTCGCGACCAATTCATGAAAGAGTTAAAAAAAAATCCGATTCCACGTTCTGGTGATGCTGGAACTGATCAAAACACTTCAGTGTGGCCATATTTTCAAATGTTGCTGTTTTTAAAAGATAACGTTACCCCAGAATTAAATGAAGGAAATTTAGATGAAACTACTGATGGAAACTGTAATAATTTTGATAATGAGTGGTCTTCAACTCCCCAATCAACCGCTGCTTCGTCTACAAGTTCACAATATACGGGCACCAAACGTAAATGTACTCAAGATATTAGGAAGGAATTTATGGAATTGGAGAAGAAAAAGTTGGACTTATTACAAATTAAGCAGTCGCAAAGCAGCGAAAGGCAAGAAGAGGACTGCGACGATCTGTTATTTTTTAAAAGTTTGTTGCCGTACATGAAAGATTTGTCGCCTATACAAAAATTACGAACGAGAAACAAGATTACACAAGTTATTATTGATGAAATGAATAGTGTCACGACCCAGGCTTACGATGGTTCCAATACTTAGGAATATAACACATCGAATTATGGAAATTAATGTAAAATTTGTAGAAGAATATAAATTAACTGATTACATGCATAATTAAGAGGAACATTGTTTGAATTTGAATTTAATTACGTATAATAAACTACGATTTTCTATAATCACCTTATGGTTACAAATAGTCTTTCTTCAGGCTTTATACATTTATGAAAATTTGTGTCTTCTTTTGCAAACTCACTCCTTACATCCTGGTATAAACAAAAAATCTTGAAGGATGTTCTTTTAAATTGCTGTACAAAGTATGAAATTCACCATATTGTTCTCTTTCTTTATTAAGATCGTGCATACCAATTCTTATATTGATCATCTCCCACTTTAGGTATTAATTTTCAATTAAAAATACAAGATCGTCGTCCATGTTTTCAATCTCTGACAACATGTCACACTCGCGCAAACGCGTGGCGGTCAACGTGAACACGTCAATCGCGCCGCGCCCGCGACCGCGCCCGCGAGTTAACGTGAACAAGCACTTAGTGTCGGGTGACGATGCACCGTTTAATAACAACTGACGAGTGACGAGTGACGACAGCTTGTTCCAAAATCGTTATCTGTGGTATTTTAATACTTTTATTAAAATATTATGTCTCAACGTGGTGGACTATATGGCCTAACCACTCTCAATCGTACCCTCGATTGTAGAGTAGGCCCGTGCCCTGCAGTGGGACGTATATGGGATGATACAATAAACTTATGAGTCACCAGCTTAGGGTTTCCAACATTTGACGACCGCATGTCCCAATATTTTAAGTGATAATGAAATAAATGTGTTATTATAACTGACTAACCACTGGGGCATTACGATTACATCTCAAGATTACCGATTTATATAAATTCCATCAATTAAGAAATAATCAGTTGGAAGTTGCCCCAATGTCATTCAATGCTAGCATTTTAGAACATATTATTTCCGAAGTTATTATTGACCACCCTCTGGATGTACTAGCATGGCCCTTAATACCTACGTTCTGTGCGGTGAAAGCGAACCTTGCCCTTAGAATCCCTAGAGGCCCAACAACAAAGAGGCCAATGTGTGAACTAATTTGAATACCCGTATTTTGTTCTTTACCAAATATGATTTATAATGGATATTTTATTCACCGAAATGGTAGCCACACTCGAATGATTCATTTTCTTTTTGGTTGAATGTTAACTGTGCGTGTTACACTGCCACTTTCCATTTATGTATCGTTACAGATATTACATAACACGTAGCGTACATAATTGCTTTCTTATTAAACTGGTCCAACAAGAAAAATCTCAATTATGGTTGTATAGTACTGTTATTTCGTTTATTAGTGTAGGCAAAACTATTGGGTATTTTGTAGATTTCGTATGTTTTAGGATAACTAGTTACGATGTCACTAAATTACGAGATGTCATGTTATTCAGTTACGAGATTTAGCATCGTTAAAAGCAATGTCACTGTCCCAAATAGCGATCCCAAGCAAAACCTTGGCATAAATATGTATAGTAATCTCTTGGAATAAACAATCCTGATGGACCACGACGGCTGTAGTGTAAGCTCTATCAATCTGAGCTCTCGGTAGAATTGTCTGTGTTGAGCATTTGGAGAATATGGATTGATACAGATCTGTTGGAAGCGGCTTTCAAACAGCTTCCTTCACTAAACTTTTGGTTACATTATGAGCAGACGTTAGCATTGACTAGTAGCAAACTGCCCGTGGTTTATAGTTTTAAATCTTGAACACAAATAAATCAACAACAGATCGGCAAACGTTTACATTAAGTCTTAAATCTTGGACATCCTAACAGCTTCAATTCATTACAATGATGAGTAATTACCACGTTCTTTATAACACTACGTATTCCAGCCTGGCGTTGCCTCCCTTCTTCATGTGCTTCCTGAGCATGAGCACCTGGTTCGGCAGCGGGATGATCTTCGCCACAGGAGTCATATACGGCATGATGGCGCTCGGCAGAAAGTGAGTAATTTAACATTCTATTGTGTTGTGGGTTCGAGATATTATTCGCGACGTCACGAACAAACAAAGTACTGCGCATGTACCTATAAGAACCGCGGGAACTCCGTGAGAAGGAAGAAAGTCTGATTGTGTAAGAGTGATAGAGAGAGCAACAAACAGTGGTACATGTACCACTCTTTTTGTTACGCTTTGTTCCCGGCGTCGCTTCTAATATGATATCTCAATGGTTGTGGGCTATGGTGATGGGCCATGGGGACTAACAAAATATTGGAGATGAGATAAAAGTATATTTTAAACTAATTTGGGACAAGTAATTTATTGATTTAATATTTGATAAAAGAATCATGGTTGAGGTTAACAATGTAAATAAACGTCTTGATATTCTCACAAAAAGTTTAAATATGCGTTATAATTTTCACGTTAAAAATAAAATATTTAGTCATTATAATATTTTATACCTTGATACATGCATGATAATGATGCATGTTTGTATATATTTTAATATACATAGGTATATAGTATTCGAAATCAAGATTGAAAAATATTTTCTTTCATGGCAAAAATCTTGAACAGTTTTCGAATCTAGGAAGATATACTAAGTAATATTTAGAATGCTATTCTGTAAATACAGTGGTTAGAAAACACAAGTATTGCTCGGAAATTAGAACGTATTACGTCATATTGGTAATTGGATCAAACAAGTTGAATAAAACTTAAAAACACCTTATAAGTAAAGGATTACCTGGGATGTAGTGGCTAATATAGTTTTTTGAAATGACCTATTATGTTTATGGTATCCTTCTATCAGAAAATACTTTTATCTGGTTTCTTATTTAATATTGGTGTGGGAAATATATGGCAACTAATTTGTGTTATGTGTTGAATTTGTTTGTAACTGAAACAATTTATATATTTTAGATTTGTATTAAAAATATGTAAATACTTATCTATGCGGCTATAGGGAGTAATTACTTATAAGTTTATTTTTTGGTAAATAAATGGAATATATTGCCACTTAAATATTTAAATTGATTTTTATAAGTCAGTGGTTATGGTCTTTTTTTTTGCTGTCGCGGGGAAACCGGGTTATCACTACCGACATTTTCTTCTAAACGTCTATATCTGATACTAATAGGGTAGAATGTAATTATATAAAACTAAATTAAGTAAAAATCTAATGATGGTGAAATGATATTGCTTTGTAATTTTAGAATATTTACTGATACAATTTGTATATAGCTCAGCTAAATGAATAAATAATACTTTGCATATAAGAGAAATAATATATAGCTGCCTCTTATATTATAATTATAATGGCAATGATGCAGATTGAATAAGCCTTGTAAATTAACAATGAACCTTCGAGAGGACATCTTTGCATAGTAAATTGTATTTTGTACTTGCGATTATGAATATGTTTTGGGCGTATGTTTTTGCATGACGGGCACGCAATCACGTCGGAAAATAAGTAAAATTAATTTCAAAGTGGGGAACTAATTGTATTTATATCATTGGTCCGGATATAGGTAACGTAATTCTTGGGCGAAGTGATGTCTTTTTTTGTGGGCTATCATAAGCTAGAAGATTTGCCGAGTTTCAAGGCTCGATGTTTGTGATTTTTAAAGTTTTAATCATGTTATCGATTCCGATTTATAAGAATTCCATAGATTCAGTAAGGTTAGGTTAGGTGGGATAATCTGTATCATTTGTGAGATTCATCCGACGTGAGTGCGTGTGTTGCGTGTGTGCGTGTGTTTGCGTGCGCGTCCGTGTAACGCATGGGGGTGCAGGGGGTCCCGCGACGACATGGCGGCGATGGCGGCGGGCAGCAGCTCGCCGGGCGCCCCGCCGCCCGCGCACGACCACACGCTCACGCTCATGGAGGACCCCGACGTGTGGCGCCCCAACTAAACAGGCAACTAAACACTACAGCAATACTTACTACTTGCACGCTTGCCTCGCTTCGCCTTTGCTTGCTGTTTGTCACTGCATTTGTTTTTTTTTTGCTTTGATAAGTTTTTGTGATGTTTTCTTTTTTTTGTACTTGCGTTTTTTGTTTTTTTTTTTTTTGTAGAACTATGTTTCAGCATTGTATCAAAAATTACAAATGATTAAATATTGTATTTTGTAAAGTAAACTATGGTATGAGAAGTCAATTTCCATTCAAATGGAAGACTGATGCTAATCTTCTATTCAATGATAAACGACGTGAGCAAATTTTTCATGTTTTTTTTTATTAAGCATTCACGTGGTTGATTCTGTCCAGTAAATTTTTCTATTATCTAAATTTTTATTCATTACATAATTTTAATTTAAACAACACCTCAACGCAGCCTCTACACATTTTATTTTTATTTCTTGGAAATGGATAAGCTTGCAGTTTGAATTACTTTTATTATCGTAATTTAATCAGAATTTTCTTTAATAGCGTCAACTCAATTTTCATGTTTCCTTCCACCAGAGCGTCAGCAGAGGAAATGAGGACTTCGGCGGCGAACTTGGAGGCCGGTGGAATGCCCTCGTCTGCTCCGCGCGCCAACCTCGTGCCCAACGAGCAGCCGGTCAGCTTCACCGGCGTCCCCACCCGCCACTGACCTCCGTAAGTCCACCACGCATTCCTGCCACCAGACGGCCACCACCTACCACTTCGCATCACTGTACATATGATGTGGATACCGGCTTATAGGATACCCTTCAAACTTTATAGTGCAATAAAAAAATACTTATAATATCACAATTGCCAGCTGTCAAAATAAATTGTTGAAATTTTTACCATTAAGAACGTGCATTTTTAAATAAAAATTTTGGAAGCTTTTTATCTATTCCATTTATTCGAATTGTAACTCTTTGCTTTAGTTTGACAGCTGCCAATAGTGACACGATCAACGAATGGGCCGTTTGGTTGTGGCGTTTGGGCGCGTCAAATTATTTCTAAATATTGTAAAAGACACTTGTTGATTGAAAATTATATATTTTAAGAATGCTTACCTGTTCGAGAGTTGTAATATAGATCATTATGTTTAGTGTTGCCAACGTAAACCAGTGTCCTCCATAAAACAGCATTGCCAGTATACAAAATTCATTTTCTGATGTATGTTTGCTTGTAGATGTTTTCATTGTTGGACATATATAACAATAGTAAAATATATAGGCTAGTTACGATGATAGTGTCTACACGAGGCTAATAATGCATTATTAAAGTAAATGAGAATAGTTTAAACTTTTCACTTATTATCACAATACTAAGTACCACCAAATTCCTCGTGTGTTCGTATTTATAATAAAGTGCATTGGTCACGTTCGTTCACAACAAATAAATATTTTTTTATTTGGCACTGAGCAGATCTCTGAGAAGGAGTCGTGGATTAAGATTACATGTCATTATATTTACTTTCCTGTTTATTCCTACGCGTGGACATTGTAATGTTCAGCATCCAGTTTTTATTAAATATTTTGTATGTGTTAAATGTTATTGTCTATTTCATAAACCAATCTTGCTATATGAAAACATTTAAACAAATATATTTTATTAGTTTGTAACTCCCGTATAGTAAAAACAAATTATATACCTACTGCAATAATCGCTTCTAATGTCTTTTATGTACAACGCTGTCCTTATTTAGGCTTACGTTTTCGCAACAAAATGTAAACGTAATCAAATTATACAACCAGAAAAAATGGGTTTTATAATTTTATAGAGATCAGTTAACATGCAACAACACGGTTTATTATTTGGCCTATAATGTCAATAAAAGCGCTTCGTCATGCTTCTCGTATTATACAACTCGCCAATACTCCAACCTTCCAACTTCAAAAACCTAATGAGAATTACGCATCTGCACGCTCCGATAAATTGAAGGTTGGATAATGTATTTGCATACTAACCGATCTCTTTTCACGTTTATTTCCATTGCAGCTAATTTAAAATGTAGTCATGTATTCGTTTTATAGCATATTTAGCGTATTCGGAGGGCTGTTATAGTATAATTTGATAATCTGTAAGTTTATTTAGTCTACGAGGCGCGGGGTTGTGTTTTTTAATTACATATCTTCAACATTCACCTCTTGCAGGGTAGATGGGTTTGTTTATCGGAGAGTATATACACAGTTGAGAGTTTAAATCATGATAAAATATTTTATTTAGATAAATTATTATTTTCATTTTGAATTTATTGGTATGAATTTGTTTTTTTTTTGCATGAATACAACTTATCAAATATGCAGTCATTTAAAGATACTCCATTGCATCAAATATTTATTTTTATTGTAATATTTATAAAATCCCCATTTGTGTACTGAGTAATTTACGTGAAATGAATGTATGTTGTATTCGGTTATATTAAATTTGTATATTACAATTATTGAATGTTTGAAATTAAATTTTCAAATGTAGTTAGTAAAATTCACTTGACATTGGTGTAAGGTGTTTAATTGTTTTCTTTTCAAACTGAATCTTTTGTAAATTTGCATGAATGTTGTTGAGGAAGTGTGGGGACAACTACAGTAAGATATATTTGTGGGTAGTTCTAGAGTAAGGTAGTGTTGGAAGTAGAGGGAAGAACACAGCTCAATATCTTATTTCCCTTACTGTTTATACTCTATTGCTGTTCCCTTGATGTGCGTGCCAGGCTTGGGTAATAAGCTTTTTGCATATCTAAAGGAGAGTGATTTATCAGCTTTTAGAATCCACGGTGGGCAGACAATTTGTCAAATTATTACATAGATAACTTTTGGGGATAAATGAAATACTAAGGGCCAATTGCACAAACTAATTTCGCCCATAACTTTTACTTTGAAAACGTCAATCCCATATATTAGCAATGTCAAAATACGTCACAAGTGTATGGCGATGACTGTCAAACCCAAAGTTATCGTCAAAGTTAGTTTATGCACCTGGGCCTAAGACTTTACGATGTGCAAGCCCAATGCGTCAAGTCGAAATCACTCTAACGACAAAATTATATCTATGAATGTCGAAGTGATTTTCTCCTTAAAGTATAAATTATCGGGGTTTATGATATGCTTAGTCTAAATCAGTGTTTGTCAACCAGTGGGTCCTTACTCAGGGGGTCGCCTTTCTTTAAGAGTATGGGTCTTATAATAAACATAGCTACCAAAATTGAGAAATCATAAACATTGTCTTCTAAAGTACCACCTTTTTGTTTATCTATGGCCCAAGGGGGTTGCCTGTAGATTTCAACCTGTAAAGGGGTCGCTAGTTCAAAAAGATTGAAAAACACTGGTCTAGATAGACTAGAATATTGCGTATGTAAAAATTGTAAGGAAAAATGTACAAAAAAATAATGTGGCAATTGTGGGCGGCGCGGTAAAATGCGGATGGAAAAGTTGCAATATATGCATTAGTTTCAAACTGACCTGTAGATAAATGTGTGTATTGTTTATGATCCTAGGCAGGTCTAGATCTCGGAAATAACAAAAAAGAAAATTTCCTGACTAAGCCTTTATCATGTCATTAAAATAATTAATAATGCGCTTTTAACACACATCTGCGCCTGTCAGTTTGAAATCGAGTTTTATGCATTCCAAATTGTACTGAATATTTTTGGTTTATTCATAGTTTGTGTTAGTTCGTCCTCTATTGTAATGGGATAATTTTACGTGATTTATTTTATTTGATAATGTTTAGGAAACGTCAATTTGTCTAGTTAGTCTAGTAGGTTTCTGATACCCACGACACAAGACTCGATCTTAGTGTGGGGTCAGGACTATATATGTGACTGTTGGGTTTATTTATTTATTTAATATGTCGATTACCCGCTCTATAAAATCGATTCGTGTGGTAACTACACCACATTATTAAAATAAATGCCAAATTGGTGTTTCCTAAAATTATTTTCAAATAATTTATATCAAATTACGGCCTGTCTTTTTCCTCAGTTTCCTATATTTATTTATTAAGTAAAATTATACTTTGAGCGCCATTCTTGAAATAATATTCTGGAGTGTGGGAAATTTAGTAGGGAATATCAAAAATGTAATAGAGGATTTGTAGCGTAGTGGTAGACATTTATTTACAGAAAACATTATTACAACAATGTCAATTTGTTATAAAGTATGTTATTAGAAGAATTAAGATTAGAAATGGGGTCACACTCAAATTGATAATTATATTCAGTCCGTTCATATGAGAAAGTATATTTGCAAGATTTTGTACTGATATGCAGCACCTCGTTGATTAATTATCATAAATAGGAATATATTAAATGAAAATGTCAGAACTTCACAAGTTGTTTTTGGGAGTACCTATAAAGATTGTTACAATTTACGTTACAATGTGGACTGGTAACTACATTTTAAACGATCTGGGACCGTATCAAAAATTGATAACACAAAACAAATTTTATTAAATCTGAGGTGTCTCATTCCAGTACTAATGCTGCAAATATTCGCAAATATCAATATATAAATTACACAAATTGTAAAGTATTGAGGGAATTGTTCCGCACAGCATGCGTTTTTAAAATCTATGTGGTTACTATTGCAAAATATTTTTGTAAAAATAAAATAAGTTATGTTCATTGGCGTTGTATGTGGGGAAATTTAAATCATTGAAGTGTGAATAATACAGAGTAAAATAAATTGATAAATTCTTGTGAATGAAATGGTCCTGTGGCCAGAAAATTCTGATAGTAATATTGAAGATGCAAGATATTTGTTTATAATCTAAATTACGAAAGCGCCCTGTCTACACGCCTCGAATAATATCACTACATACTAAAAAATAAATTATGAGTCGCAGACGGCGTAAAGTATTATCTTGTGTAAGAGAGACCCTAGTCTTAGGTAATGTTTTTCTAGTAATAATATTATTGCTCATTCACAGCCAATATTTTAGCGAATTATTTTTTTATTAACGCGTGTGTGAATGAATGTGTTGCTAGAAATTAAATTATGTTAATTTTTTTACGGCTGACAATTTAAGCCTACATGGTTATTTTTAGCTTCTTTACTGGCAACTTATATTATGGCGTATGAATTGTGCTTCCTTATTGATTCCTTTAAACTCGTCATTTTATTTTGTATCCCATTAATTTATAATATATGTTATGATAATAGTTAATGTAAGTTTTTACGTTGAGATTGTATATAATGAAATTTGAGAAATATAGACCATTATATTAAATCAAATATTCTTAGATAATATTTGTTTCGGATAATGCTGTGGATGAATTTGTTTTGCTGAATTGTAAACTAAACGCCAGTGCAAATACAATGTTTTAATTCAAATAACAGTGTTGCCAGTTTTAAAATGATAATCATGTTAATAATAAAGAGATCATATTTTATCACTTACATCACAGTTTTTAGTTGAAATAGCGTGCACTGGTAGTTTAGTTTGTATGAATGCACTGTTCATCATATATTACCGCGGTAAGGTATATTATGTATGTATACATAGACTAGTGTAAGCAGTTGCTGTTATTCTCGAGTTGATGTTACTGTTTAGGACGGCATATCTGTAATAAATGTGTGTATATTGAATCACTGTGGTTTTATTTATATATACTCTTACTACTTCATAGTATTTTCCATTTTATAAATATGGCAGAAATTGGTGCAACAGCACTAATTTTATGTTTGTAGCTGAGTTCAGCGGTAGACTTGTAACTGAAAATCAGGTGATGAAGGGCCACAAAGGAAAAGAAGAGTAAAATCAGGCAAGCTTTCAATTTTATACAATGTTTTTATTTGTGTATCACTTTATTTACACTCCTTATGAAACTACAAATATACATAAAGTGAAAACAATGCAAAATTATTCCATAACCATAATATTTTATCTAATATTATGAAATACATAATACAGTCATGTATACTCTATAATTTCGTAGATTCTTTACATAGTGAATCACAATAAAATTGATGATACAAATTGTTGAGAAATATTTTTACAATATTTTATCTATATTTATTTTGCATGTGATTATTATTGGCCATATTCAAACAGTTATGATATTAATATAAACTAATAATATCATAAAATAGTACTAAAGTCTCAGACTGAAATCTATACATATAATACATTTGTAAAAGATTGATTTCTCTACATGGATGATAAATGAGAAAATCTAGTATCAGGGGACTGTATGAACGTAATAGAAAGCTTAAACAATGATTTTTAGAATGTTTATCTCTGTGAGTGCCTATGTGCAGACTCAGAAACTGCTGAACCAATTACGCTTAAATTTGCTATGGAGGTAGCTGACACCCTGGCAATAAAATGTCTAGTCTCAATTCAATCCTTTTGACTGAATTTTATTAATAAACCTTAATACATTAATACTTAGGCTGAGGCCCCAAAACAATGGACTGTCCACCATTGTCACCTGGTAATCCGATAGTCTTAAAATATATTGTGTTTGAAAAATCACATATGCTTGAACCACATTGAACAAGTTTTTACTATTGGGTAATATTATGCAGTGTCTTCAAATACAAATCATACACATTAAGTATATGCTTTATTCCATTCTTCTTATACAAATTACAATATTTAAATTGAAAGCATTCCAACCACCAATTAAATCTTCAGTCTTTCTCTTGGCTCTCATGCAGAACCCTACAAAACAGAAAAGCTTAATATAAAACATGTTTACTTTTATTGTACAAGTGAGCTGTCAGTTTGTTACTATTAAAATTCTCATTGATTAACCTGATAATTGTATAACTAACTAAGTTTTATTACAAACTGGAATAACACATAACATTTAAGTCAGCCACAGCCAATTAGTAACTTTGATACAGAATATTAATAGATTTTTAATTAATTGAGATGGCTCTGAACAATATTGAAGATTCATATGAGTATTTTAAGAATACACAGATTCACATTTTACTAATCTTATTTGGAGGGTATGTAGGTGATATAAACTATAGTTCGTAAATAAGTTACCAATCATGCCATACTGTGGTTCCACATATCACTTCTAAGAAGTTATATCCTTGGTTTGGCAGCATTATTTATTAGCCAAGCAAACAGTTTTTGTAATTACTATACATATCAATAATTTTACTAATAACAAGTAGAATAAAAACGCCCCTTTTCACGAGTCCTATACTTACTAAGCTTTCAGTTTGAAAATAGCTCCAGTTATTGTACCGTGTCTTTGTATGAGACATTGCTTTTTATCTGTCTCTAAGCATACAGTGGGAGGCTTCAGGTTCGGCTGTATTTTGCAAGCTTGTTCAGAAATCGCCACAACAATGCCAGCTGAGTCGACATGAGCTGTCCCTTTTGCCGCTAAACACAGCCCCTGATGGTCAGCGACCAGGCAGCCGCTGATGTTGGGCGTTGCCATAATCTCTTCGATAACTCGGTCGAGGTCTTTTTCCATTTTTATATAAATATTTATGTAGAAAATAATGAAAAATTACACCTCTGCAATGCTAACAAATTTTCGTATCATATCTGTCAAATGTCAATGTCACTATGACAATTATAAATGCAGTCTTCGCGTTGTAGCTTGTAGCATTATTTTAGCGCTATCTCTTTTTAACTTATGGCACCCAGATTTATTCCACAATAAGTTGAACGGTGTGAACTGAATCTCACGTATGAATCTCAGAACAATGAATAAAGCAGTGAAAAATATTTGATTATAATTTGTTAACCAGAGTGGTCGCTTCCATTACTCCTGCAGCGAAATAAACTAATTCCACTTAAAACAGACATAAGTAATTGCAAAATATCTTTACACTTTAGACCATACACAACTTATAGTTCAAGAACCCCCCATTGCCGCCAGATTTTTGTCATTTTATAAAAGTTAAAAGCTTGTCTGCGGATGCCTCTGATTGGTTTCAAAATTTGAAACCAAAATTTTAAATTCAAATAGGTTTATAAAGTTGTCTTTCACTATTGAAATGTGTGTTAATTTACTATAACTATCAATACACACATGACTCGAAAATCTTAAGGGGCGCCCTTGGATTTAAACCCACGCCTACCGTCCCATAATATGATCCCGTTTGTTATCAACAGACTATGCGCTATACATATTTCTATAAAAATATGAAATTACTTTATTTATAAATACCTTAAGGTTTGCTCCTACAAGTGGTTTACGGAAATAAAGGTCACTCATCCGGCATCCCACAAAGTTGAAAGACGATTTATTTTTTATTACGAGTGTATGTTTAACCTTACGATACCTATTCAGTGACATTGGACCTAAAATAAGTATATTGGAAATGACACACAAAATTTTAATAGCTTATGTTATATTGATAAAAAATAATTATACAGGTTGTAAAGTATAGTCGTCAATAAGTTTGTAGATATGTTCAGTATTGGACCACTTGTGGCTGAATATAATATTGTAGTATTGTACGAAAATATAATATTAGGTATTTATTTGGAATTCCGTCCGTATGGTAAACAAATTACCTAAAGGTAGCAGTAGCTTGTTATAATTACTATTAAATGCAAACCATTTTGAACAAATTGCTCATAGAATCTTTCAAGGAGGTCACACACCGGGCGTTAGTTTGGTATTTGGGAGAGATCGGAGGCTTATTTTCAGACGAGGAAATCCTAAGAATACTGCATACAGTCAATTTAATTATATAGGTTAAAGTCAGTTTAGTTTATTCTTTTGGGTATATAAAGATAAGATGATTGCTGCCTCTGGAAACGTGTTTCCGTCGAGAGCGAACTTCTTGCAAATGACTAAATTTCCGATTTGAGAAAGCATCATGTAATTTACATGAAATTGTTTTACATTGGTAATATGTATAATTTCTAGCGATCCCTATAAGTTTCGTTGTTTCTCCGAAATTACTTTGATTTTATTCGGGTTTACGCTAGCCAGCATCATAAGCAATTGATAGTAAAGCTGTAGATGAAAGCTCTGACCCCACACTAAGATCGAGCCTTGTGTCGTGGTTATCAGAAACTACGAGACTCTTTTTGGTCTTACAAACACCCAGACCCGAAACGAATACCTGTTGACCACACAAACATTTGTTTCGGTGCGGAGATCGAACCCGCGACTTCTCGTTTCGACGTCGTCGTTCACAGCTGACGTCTAACCAACTGGGCCACGGAGGCTGTCAGGAGATCAGTTTTGAAATATTTGACTTTGTTCTTATTGTCCTAAATCGTCTCTCGTTATTCCTGATATCCACGACACAAAATATTAATACCCATCTTACTGCATGATTGAGGGTAGGTATACGTGAAACTATGTTCTACATTGGATTCTTAGCTATCGTTTGTAATTTATTTCCGAAGCCATTTTGTGACTTGTTCGATTCAATCACAGCGGAGACTAAATGAGGACATACATCGTGTGTCTAGATTGAAGCTTAGCCCATTTTTATACTCGTAGTTTAATGCTACGCGATGTTATTGATGTCTGATTTGATCAGTAGAGGCAACCTACGGGTTGCTAATCATGAGGTCCAAGGTTCAATACCCAGGTACGTTTATGTGCCCTGTATTTCCACCCATAAAGTATTATGCAGAAGTAAACGCTTATTTTGGAAATATTCTTTTCGAATGATAGTGTAAAACTATATAAAATGTATTTAATTTATTACGGCATCCAAATGAGCGGACTGCTAATATGAGCAAAAAGCGTTTTTATTGGTATGTAACATTTCGAAGAGGCTGTAGCAAAAAGTTATTCTTATTTCAAACTCCAAAACAATGTGTCAAATTGTTGACCTTGTAGTGACGTAATATCCGGCGCACCTTCGTTACGACTTCCTTCGTGTTACGGTCTGTTACGTAGACAAGAGAGAAACTTGGTTATGATATTAAATTTTATTTCCGACATAACAGCAATATTCGTTACTGGATTAAATACACTGTGCGGTACTGTATAAGTCCATATAGGTACGCCCCATTGCAGGGCACGGGCCTCCTCTACAACCTAGACTCTAGAGTTCGCTTGAGTGGGTTCGCCCATATAGTCCACCACGCTGGCCTAGTGCGGGTTGGCCGACTTTACATAAATATCAATTAATACACCAAACAGTCACATACATAGTCCTGACCCAACATTAAGATCAATTAAGTCTTGTGTCGTGGGTATCAGAAACTACGAGACTTTTTGGTCTCACAAATATCCAGGCTTAAGACACATATTGTGAGCCTCACAAACATTTGTCTCGATGCGGGGATCAAACCCGCCGCCTCTTGTTTCATAGCCGGCGTCTAACCAACTGCGCCACAGAGGCTGTCATAGAAAATTCCCAGGTTTCCTCACGATGTTTTCCTTCACCGTTACAGTGCGTAAGTAAAAGAGATCTTGACAAGAAATGATAACACCTAAAATACAAAAAATACGTTTTTAATAAGGTTAAAATAGGTGTAATTTACCGATTAACAAAATTAATTTATTTCAATAGATTTTTTCATTGCATGTACAGCACCGTACAGTACCGTACGGACTAAGGCGATAAGGCAAAATAATATCAATCCCTTCATAATAAAAAAGAAAATAAATATCCGCCCGCGACTTCTACGCGTATTGATTTGTTTTTATTTGGTACGTGGAATTGCATTCAATGTATTGATTTTGCAATTGCTCCACCAATCATACCCAATTACATTGAATTGCCAGTATTTCTGCGCAGATTTGTAGCAAATAATTTTGTTTGCAATGTGTGCCTAAAGTTAATGGTATAAGTCAAAAGAATTACACGACAATCTCTTGAAATAGGCTTTAAAATGTTTGCTATAAGGTTGATAATTGTATCGCGAGTTACAACTAAAGTTCAAGTCACGCAAATGCGTTTTTTTGTACAATGTTCCGACCACGGGTTCCGACGAAGAACTCGTATTTTTAGGCCGGTCGTACACAAAGTTACAATTGTCAATTGTGATTAGAATACTTTGCTCTTTTGGGATCGATATTGGTGCTTAGGCCTGCTAAAGGACAATAGACGTATTCTAAGAAAGCGTATTAAATATAATCGTTACTGCTAGGCATTCAGATAAATGAGTCGTTGACTAGGTAAGTAGGTAAATATATTCTCTCTTCAGCAACAGGAAGTCCACTGCTGAACATAGGCCTACCCCATGGATCTCCTAGACCTGGTAGTACCTGGTAGGCCAGGTAGATATATTAAATTGTTAACATTTTTAGAAATCAGCTTGGTATCGTAATATCAGAAAATATGACTTAACTATTTAACATTCAAAACTATCTGAGACTCTTTTTTGGTCTAATCGCTAGTGTACGAAACCTGGACTGCTAACCGCGAGTTTTATTTGTGTTTTCCAGGTCGACAACTCCAAATTTTGTGACTTAAAGTGCCTTATATGTTTGGTGATCTGTGGGTAGAACTAGCGAGATATCTGTCCACCCCATTGGCTATACAAGCATTATAATATGTTGCTTACAAAAATAACAGTCTCAACTGTTATTTCCAATTGCAATTTGCAAATAACAGACTGTACAGAGATATAACATTAAAGTTTAAACTCAGGTCATGTTATATCCAACACATTAACGACTGAACAATGAAGATATCATGCAAGTCCCCAACATATCCATAATTTGATACACTCTCAAGTGTTATTACAGCAGACCAATTTAACAAAAGCATCACATTATGTAAATCTGAGCGGACGTCTGTTACCGGCTTTAGCGCAGCAGTCGGCCCGCCGCGTTCCCCCAGCGAGCCCGCGTCAGTCGCCGACATGTTACAACTGGTGGTGTACTGTCTGCTCATGTTCCTCACCCTGGTCGCGATATTCGATATAGTGAGACTATGCATCAATGACGAAGACACCAAGAAAAGGAGGTTGAGGTTGTGGTCTGGTGAGTAAAAAATTAGGCTGTATGTTATGAGTTGTCGACAAAAAACAATAAAAATAATAGACTGAAAATGTTACATGTTTGCAAAGTGGATAATAAAACGTAGTTCAAGGATTTGTGATTGAGTTCTTGTGCACTTTGTTAAAAAAATGTGTTTTTTATCACCTTAAGAACATTATTTAGACTCGGAAAATCACGACAACTAGAGTCACAGAACAGTTATTAACTGTTTGTGATACTTACAATTTGATTGAGTGAGAAGTATGCAGACAGAACATTTCTAATGTAGGAACCAAAATGAATCCAAACCTGTTTGAACGGAGACCGCGAATTATGTGTTTTGTACTTTTTATTTTATATTGTCTCGCAAGCTCTGTATTTTACAACACGTAATTATTAAACATTTTATGCCTATATGTCGACACGTCAGTAAAGGTTTTCTACACACTATTATGTTATTGCATAGAGGCCTTATAATTATAAAAATAAATAAAATCTGAATGTTTAATGTTAACATTTAACTTTAGTATTTTATTTACGTAAATAATAAACCAAAATTGACCGTGACACTAGCCAGCATTTAAAAGGATCGCAGAGATGGGCCAGGTTGGTCCCAGATACGATTCCGGTTCATGCACCTCTGACGTATCGAATTAGGCACGTAATATTAATTCATTATCACTAGTTTTTACGGTGAAGGAAAATAACGCAATAAACTCTGCGCACATAAGAGTATTCTACAAGAATTTCAAAGCTATGCGAATCTACTTACAAATAATAAGCCTATGTCATCGTATAGTTACCTATATTAATTGCTATCATTGATATTAAACAAACATAACATTAACCAGACACACGTCCATAATATACGGGAAATATTTTGTATTTAATTGTGTATACTTTTTAAAGTCATGGTTTATGCAATAACGCCTTAAATACATATCATTCTGTAACGATTATTGCGGAATAAGTAAAATATTTTTCACAAAAGTAGGTTAAACTAAACGCATTTTTGCAATGCAGCGTATATAACGATAAACAATAACACGTGAAGCTTATCAACCGGAATCTTAATAGACTCGCAAACTGCTTGTAATACTATTCGTTCGCATTCGAACTGCTGAAAGAAAATATTTAATCAATGTGACGTTTTCACCATATACACGACTTAAATATTCGATAGCCTTAACGCAATCGGTTAAAATGTCGGACATATGAGAAATCGTGGATTCAAACTCCGCACCGAGACATTACGTCCGTGTGATCCATTGTTTGGGGTCTAGATGTTTGGCAAATGTTTTGTCATTTCTGATGATCACGACACAAGATTTCTGTGTGATGGTAGATAGGTACTTGGTAGGATTTTCATATTTGCGGATAGCGCCATTTTATACAAAGTTGGAAAACCCACCATAAATACATACATAAACTCAAGCCTTTTTGCCAGAAGGGGTAGGCAGAGGTGCTTCCAGGAAACCCACATTTCGCCTTGTATGTTCCGTTCCATGCGCTAGGGGGTGAGCCTATCGCTATATCGGGCACAATTTCTTGACTCCGCGCTGATATTGAATAGCAAAATCTAATACCCCTGCCCGACCCCGAGACCTTAGCTTTGTAATCGTACCGTAATACAAATACGCCACCGAGGCAGTCTAAACACATCATAGTGGTTTCTACGTGTCACCCACACAAGTGTTTGCATGGGGTTGGTTGACCAGTGTGGTGTTTACCAACAAGAAATAATTATCTCTTTGAGATAGAAACTTTATTTGGGCTTCATTGCACATACCATCTGGCCTCTGGTGCATCATAATTTGTATATATGAAACCAATTCTGTTATCAGGAGAATGCATCAGTGTATTTATTATTTATACAAACCCAGCCACTTATGTATAGTATTGTATATAACAAAATATAAAAGTAAAGTTTACGCTGAAGGTTACGTTTTTGTTTACAACTTACAAACATCAAGGTAACAAAAGGTCATGTTCAAAATGGCCTCTGTAGATGTGTCACTATACTTGGTGGTTTATATAACTGTTAATTATAGATTGTAGCATTATAATGTCAGCGTAACATTGTCTTCATTCCCTAACCCACTTTTAATTTTCAATGGAACATTAATTTAGCCATTTATATGAAAAACTTGCAAAACATAGTTTTCAAAAACGTCGATAAAGCTGATAGCTCCACTTCAGAATTGAACCCAAGACATCACGTGTTTCGGTGTCTCTCTGTGTACATATTATGTACATTTACTGAGTTTAGACCAATCTAGCGACACTACTTCATGTTATAAAACAACATTCCTTCTTCTATCTGTTTATAAATATGTATTACTTTGAGAAACTATTGTATGGCCTGCCTTATAAATTATAATATTCAACAATAGAAGTAAATTGACAGAGACTGCTTCCAATTGAAACTCAAGGTTCAACAATTATTAATGAAGACTTTTTGTTTAATAATCGAACTACTTTGATTATTATCGACCTCATTGAATATACCGGGTATATTAACACCGCGACCGAAAACGAAGCCAGGTGGTATTTTTAGTGATTACAGACACGATGTAAATAAAAATTTCACCAAAACGGCGACATATATTTTTTTAGAATTTTTTAAGTCATCTTGTTTGGACCTGGTAAATACCTAGTTTTTGCGATAATTGTAATTTAAACCCTTACGTTCCATTGCGTCTTAAAAAAATAATAAGGTGTACATCATTATTTTAGCAAAAATATGTATTTATCGGCCAAATACGACGATAAGTAAAAAATAAATTTTTTGTTTGCATTGTGTCTGAAATCACTAATACTACCACCTGGCTTCATTTTCGGTCGCAGTCTTGATATACCATGTATAATAGAATATCTCTTTGGAAGCATTGCTGGGTGCTGCATATATTTTGTTTCTTTTTCTGAATAAATGAAAATCAATGAGAACAAATAATAATACAATCCACGATCTGAACAGCTCTCTGTAGAGAATGAGCTTTTCTAACACTGAGTAGCTCAATATGCTTAGCTCTATCACACTGACTTGATGTATGCAGTTTACGCATTCACATGTCGTCATCCTACGATGTTCCTAATTTTCAGAGACATAAAACGACTGCAGATTTTAATTACAGAGCAAGAGCGTGGAATCCTCATTTCAACTCGAACCCGATGCAAATTCCTATATGTGTGCAGTTTGAACGTCGGCGTCGACTGCCGGGCCCGCCAATACGCCGAACTACGCTTTTCCGATTGCACTCTCTCGTATTCGAATTCAATTTCTGACTCACGCTGCAGATATTGACCTAGTTTGTCCCATCGCTGTACCACCCTACGTCGACTTATAAAAAATGTCTATGGCGTTAAGTTAGATTTTAAAGAAGATACATAAAATGTTTTATAAATATTGCAACAAATGCATGTCGATTTATTCCCGACATATTTTCGTGCTTTAAACTTAAAACATGGGTGCAATGTCATCCTTTGTGGGTGGGACAGAACCGTATACCTAGTAAATAAAAGTTTTATTGGATTTGGTTATTCTGCCTTGATCATAACGTGATTTTCTGAGTAGCTTTTCTGAAAGACTAAGTCAGGAAATCTTTTATTGAATATTAAAAACAAAGAGCATTAAGGTATGCTCAAAGACTTCCCTGAATATTTATTTATTATTAGATAAAGAACAAGCAGACTTGTTTAAATTAATATTTGTTTAGTTGAAATGTGTGTCAGTCTATTAGCGGTACCTACTTAGATAAATGTTGAATAGGAATTTAGTGATATTCCGTAAATACTAATAAACAACTTGAAAATTTTAGTATTTAAAAGTCGATGTTCAATCTGCATTACGTATTTGGTTGTTGAGTTACCGGAGGCATTACAAAGTTTACATACTCTCGCCTACCTCTCCCTCTTCTCTTGCTCTTCCACCTGAAAAGAACAACAGCCTTACAACTTACATATACTCAATTATAAAAAACACAAGAATATTAAATTTCCTCTGATGTTATCATTAATCAATAATTATATTTTTTAAGATAAAGTGTTGTTGGATGGATTCAATTCTGATTTAATTTGTTTTAAAATTATCCATATTGAAGTTTAATGCGACAACACAGCGACGACTCAATAATTTTGATTGACTCGATTGTGTTGTAATTTAATGTCGTCATGTCCCTATTTCTCTCTGAACTCGTTGTTTTAAGTAGACCATATTCAAACACACAGTCATGAGCATAAATTTTACGAGTTTTCCGAATTACCTAACGCCTCGCAGACTCAATGCATTGTGCAAGTCCATTGTTGCTTTGTTACCCCGGTGCCGTGTGCTCTTACTGTGGGAAAATAACATTTCATTTGTTTCATCTTGACTTTTAAATTGTTTTTGTATCTTTGTTCTCCATTGCTTGCAGACGGCAGACATCCACAATGAATACATTTGAAAAGAAATAATGTCTGTGAAGGACAAATATTACGGGAAATGGTTATTGGTTAAGATATGAGCGCGATGCTTAAAAGGATCTTGTGATATTGTGTCACAAAGTTTGATTAAATATATCTTTATATTCAGATTGTATCCCTTATATGAGGCGAGATTAAACAATGACAATATCCTAAAAAACTCGAGTTGCTTAAAACCGAAGACAAGTTTAAGCTGAACTCGCACGAGACCCACTTACGTGGATAACTATTACTTATGAGGAGTTATTCGCCATGGTGTATAGTAGGTAATCGCTGTCCGTAAGAACATGGGCGTTCCATAATCTGCACCAGAGTGAAAACTTTTTCGAGATAAAATAGTCAAACATTGCAATCATGATTACCTACTTACATGAGTTACGAAGGGTTATAAAATTATGTTATTGCATGAGGTCGTGTGCAGCAGATAATCTAGACAAATTAGATTATTTTACAAACACTAATTAGCTGGGTGATTACGGTATTACACGGTAATCATAGGTTGTAAACTGTAGGTGTATGTTGAGCCAACAGTCTTGTATCTTGTATAATAATGTACCTATATTTAGTTGATGTTAACAGCCATGTGTTTTTTTTTACATTTGTAGGTAAGGCGTTAGACTATAATCACTTGATGGAAAGTGTAGATACGTTACGTTGTTACACGCCTTCCTAGAAGATTCATTCTAGCTTTGAAGATCCCTAAATCATAGCTTTCACAAATCACTGATTTTGGTAAGGCATTCCATTCCTTCGCCATACGTATGATGAAGGCGGACGCAAATCGTTTCGTGTAAATTGGTGGTAAGCTAACGACATAAGGATGGTAGCCAGCCGTTCTTCTTGTTGTTCTGAAGAGGAATGGTGTAGGCGGAATTAAATCATGCAATTCCTCTGATCACTCGCCGAAAATGCAGTAAAGGTATGGATGTAATACGTCCATGGTCAGGATATGATTTAGGTTCGGGCAATTCACTTTCTGTGAATTTTACAGATTTAGAAATCACATATGAGTTATCTGTCACATTATGGGTAAAATTTTATTACCTACTGTAAATGGTTTTTAAACAAACATTTTAACCTCGTCGCAAAAGACAATTTCTTATAGGAATAACCTATAAGAAAACTATTGATGGAGGTTGGCGGCTTTCAGTGGGCAAAAAGTGAGTTAATCGAGGTCGCAGGTTCGAACCATTCACTGCGATATAATGTTAGTGAGATCAAAAAATATTTGTTAAAAATCAGGCCTTACAAAATATTTATACAGGAATAAAAATGACAACAACTGAATTTAAATAAAGACAAAACTAGTTAAAAGGAAAAGCAAATTATCACCAACACTATAATTGTTACAAAACATCGCTACAGCTATTAAAGATTTTACAAGCCATATCAGCCACACATGTACCGCAATACCGATTTCAATCTCCAATTTTGTCGACTGGCATTACGAAGACACCGCGGATTCGGTTGCGAAACGAATATAATATGTATGTCTTGCAATAATGGCGTGCGGGGTTACCATACCGAGTCAAATTTCGACAATCATTTCAAGGTCCCCGGCATAATAAATACGAGTTTTGTTTCGTAAATATCGCGATCAAACGATCTTGGAGACAGTGGCGGATTTGAGGGGTGTTCAAGTGAGCTAGACCTCCTGCTGCATGTCCCTTTCTTACAGTGTTATTAAATGAAGTCAGCACAAAATCCTAAAAGTGATGATTTCTTCATCCGAGAAATAAAGTAAATTGTTTCCATGGACATCGCGAATAGAAACACAGTCCATAAATAGGCGATATAAACAAGAATTTATTTTTTAACGATGAGTTAAGCGTACAAGCTCATGATTTCTTATTGCCTTATTCATACTATCCTTATTCATTTTGTCTTCTTCGTTCAAACTTATTTCTAAATTCGATCGAAAGTCTATGAATAAGGCCGTTAAATATTGTAATGAAAGTTGATTTTGAATGTAGCATCGGTTTAGTCTCACCATTTTTAAAACACTTATTTGTGGTGACCTAATGAATAACCTTACGCTGTGATCCCAAGTTTAAGATAACAATGCATTGAGCGTATATTGTGAGTCAATTCAATGAGCATTGTGCTTTGATACTGCACAGTGACCTCGATGCACGGTGAATAACCGGTCGTCTCGACTCGATCCCGTGGAATTAAATCTGGATTTAGGATTGGTGTGAGTCATCCTGAGGGCATTATGATAATTTACTTTGATCTGTATAATATTTTATACTTGTTTGAAATTAGAACTATGATATAGTGAAAATTATACTTTCACTGCTAAAACATTAAAATGTATTATAAGGTTATGTAAAATGTATTAAATTTTTCTTGCTCGGTAGGGGCGAATATAGGCAGATCTACACGTTGCCACTACTCGTAAGGAATTTGTTTTTTTACAAGCATTACCTACTTTTAAAGATACTGTTTAAAATGGAGTTGCTGTTCTAAATTAACTTTTGTATACTGACGCGGCAAAATGACCGTACTGACATTTTTAGTAAAAGTGCGGTCCAATTACCTGCAGTATCTACCATGTAGGTACTGTGTCTCACCAGTTGACAAAATTACGTCAGTCTATTCGAAACTGGATTTACACCGGTAAAGTTCCAAAATATTTTTAAAATGACCCCTTACCTAAGCCGGAGTTCGCGCCTGGTTTGTGCGTGATGCGTGTTCAGGGTGATCGACTTATTAAGTGCTCATGGATATTTAGGTGCCCTTGATATCAATGTACAATTACCGTAGTCTAGTTGTTAAGTAGCCTGAGATCTTATTATATAACATTAAACATTTATTTTAACAATTACAGTCAATTGTATATCAGTTTAATATTGATGGGAAATATCGCACGGAAACCTGCATACCGTGGCGATTTTACAGAATTTCTACGGTATGTAAAGTCCGCCAACCCGCACTAGGCCAGCATGGTGGAGTATATGGCCTAACCCCTCTCAATCGTACTTTCAATGGTAGAGGAGGCACGTGCGCTGCAGTGGGACGTATATGGGCTTATACAGATACAGATGATTATCCTCCTCAGGTTTCCACGTAGTTGTGTAACAAGCCCAAGTAATTAGAATAAGGGTACCTGGAGGTTCACGAGTTATGACTGTGTGAAAATAATTTGCGCAACGAGCTACATTCTTAAAAGCATGTTTAGTTTAAGAATTAACGATGTTTACTAAAAACACGTTTTACGGTTCATTAAACACATTGTTAGTAGTTGACGGTGGAAAATCTTCGCCGCGACCAATTGCCACTGTGATTCACTGTTGAATCGTTTTAAATATCTTTACATTTTTAATCGTATTATTGGCTCCGTGGCATCATTTTGGCTCGTATGAGTTCGATTGCCAATTGTTCTCTCACTTTCTCTTCAGCCACAGGAAATTCACTACTGAATAGGCCTCCCAGAGAATCTCCAGATCGACTCGTTGGAACCGGCCTGCATCCAGCGCTCCCTACTAATTGCTCGTGCTACATATTTTGAATATTTTGATAAATTTCATATGTGCCCGAGAGTAGAGACTCAATTTTTTGCCCGCCGTGATGATAGTAGTTGATACGCAAATTTCCTGCTGCCTCAAGAGACAAAAATAATTTCGTAGCACAGAGCACTGTGTCTAGCACTACTTGCATATCTATATGTATTCGTGGCGATACAGGCGTGATACTAACATAAAATGTTCTGTAATTATTACTTATGCTACTAATTAACATCCTTCCCGTAAATATGATAAAAATGTTAGGTACATAGATTATACACTGCCCTTTCTTTCTCCTTCTCATAAATCCATCCAATGGTTGTCTGGTAGAGATTGCCTTAGTGCGATAAGACCGCCATTTGTACTTTGTTATTTTGTTGTCTCTATACCTATTGTTATATTTATTGTGTACAATAAAGAATAAAAATAAAATAAATAGATTAATAAATCTGTTAGGTACTACTCGCATTTACTAATAAGGTAAGTTTCATAATGTAACCATTGCGTACATCTTGCAACTTTGTTTCAAATTACTTTACGATGGTTTCTGCGGATACTGTAATAACGTGAAATACGTTTTATGTGCAATAAACTTTGCTTTATGATTAGTTACCAAGATATATTATAAATTTGCAATAATTTCTATGGTATTTGAGGTCCGCCAACCCGCACTAGGCCACTAGTAAACACAGTAAAGTTCGCTAGCTTGCACTATGCCAACGTGTGGGACTAGACGGCCTAACCCGTCTCAATCGTAATCTCGGTTGTAGAGGAGGCCCGTGCCCTGCACTGGGACGTATATTGGGCTAATACAGATACAGACGAAGATAGATTAACTTTAAAAGGATAAGCACACAACATGAATATGGTTTTGATGCTCATAACTTTATTTTAGGCGTTTGAAAAACATAATTGCAAGTTATTTTATGTATTTCTAAAACGTTATTTCGGTTTAATAAAACTTTTTATATTTTTTATATTTATTCCATAGCAGCAAAGAATGGGCTCTTATATTCTGGTCCTTATGAACTGCTTACGCTAGGCTTTCATTATTACAATATTAAAATAAAGTGGATTTTCAGTGAAATCCTCTTTAAATTATTTTATAATGCTAAATGAATTGGCAATATTTGTTTAATGAGTAGTAAAAAGTAATAACAGTTTAATCGTAACAATATTTTACAGAACGAATCATTATAATTATTACGTAGTTAACTGCGCTTCTTCATAATATTACAATGTAACATAATTATGATATTTAACTTAGAAATCCGGACATATTCATATCTGGAGCGTAACGAAAGTTATAAAAATATTATACCTTACCTATGTACTACGATACACAATAATAGCCTTAATAAATGCAACATTATTACTGCATGGTCACAAAACCTTAGTTTGGCATAATAAACTTTCAACATCATAAAATTTTCTATAGTTTTTGCGCGCTGACTCCATACTATGTAATCATAGGACGTGCAATTTGCAAGGTTTTAAGTACCCCTTCAAATTGTGTAAAGCGTACCTACTCCATACTAATTACCCGTCTGAAATATCTGTGGACCTGAATAATTGACGTCATTGGAACATAAGTTCAGCAAATTCAAAATATAGGCTCAACAAATTGAATTAAAATAGAAAATAGAATTAAAAATAGAATTCGCATCCATCTCAAAACGTTTTTAATGTAAAATAACATAGTAGATAGCGGAACACAAAAAAATGAATTGTGAACCGCATTCCAGCTAGGTTCACAGATATTTCCGACGGGTTATATGTGGTTTTATGTAGATTTGTGTCATACATACCTGCAAACGTCATTCTATTATTGACACTACTTAATTGACGTCGGAAAATTAGTTAGAATTTAATCTTTAGATTCATCATCTTATTGATCAGATTCATTAGATTGATACCCTCCGTGGGGCAGTTGGTTAGACGCCGGCTGTGAAACGAGAGGCCGCGGGTTCGATCCCCGCACCGAGACAAATGTTTGTGTGTACCACAAGTATTTGTTTCGGGTCTGGGTGTTTGTGAGACCGAAAAGTCTATCGTACTTCCTGATACCTACGACACAAGACTCGAGCTTAGTGTTGGGTCAGGAGTATGTATGTGACTTTTGGGTTTATTTATTTATTTATCAAGTATCTAATCTTCAGTCACTGTACAGCTCGTGGCCGCAGATGATGATAACCACAGATGATATCGATGCAATGATTTTTATTATTAACTTGCTCTGAAACTCCACTGCTGAGAGGTCCCCAAAGCTCTCTACAGTTACCTGGTAGATAGAGTTAGAGAACAAATTATGTAATAAATAATTTAGTCATTTATTTAGTAATTAATACACTAATGCAATAAAATTAACATAATCTATCTATTGTTACAGTGGTGCCTTACGAAGTAATAAAGAATAAGATGAAGGGTATAAACCAGCTGAAGGAAGAGTGCCCGTGTCCTGAGAACCAGACGAAGCCCTACACTATTAGTGAAACTGTGTGATAAACTTATTAATAGGACATATATTATTTATAAGACATATCTACATATGAATAAACACTTTGTTGACTATTTGTGTTTTAATAATAAAGCATACATTTTATTGTTTATTTCATTAACCACCTTCATTTTATTTTTGGGCTTAGGGAATCTTGTTTATCCATTTCCTTATATTCTGTGGTCATTGTACTGTAGGTAAAGGTGTTCGCTTGACATTATCAGACAATATGAATAAAAATAGAGCTAAAAAACTTAAAGGTAGACGGTAGATGTAAACACCTCCAACAGAAAGGTATTTCGTAGCTGGCTTCTCTAAATGTAAAAAATATATATTTGAGGTGTTTACTTTTATTTATGTAATTCATCATTTTATGTGCCTTTTTGGTATAGAAGGCAGGCAATATTCAAAAGTAATTTATTTCTAATTCCTCGTCTTTATTTTACAACTAGTTTCTGCCCGCAAAGTTCATCTGCGTGGTTAACTTTATTTGAAATTAGCTTGATTTGGAATATCCCATCCTGTCCCATCCCGTTATATCCCGACCGTCCAGTCTCATTCTCACTCAAGGCATGTAATCTAGTCCTATCCCATCCCTTTGAGTATAAAATAGTCACAAATATGTCGGAATTCCTTCCTCATCCCACGGGAACACTAAGTTTTTCTAGATAAAAAGTAGCCTAAATGTTAATCCAGGGTGTCAGCTACCTCCGTACCAAATTTCATCAAAATCCGTTAAGCTGTTTCCAAGTTCATCGTCCACAGCCGCACAGACAAACAGACAAACAGATAAAATTTCTAAATATCATTATTTTTGGTTCTATTACGTTAATACAGACCCCCCCATATTAGTTTTTCTCATTTATCATCCATGTACAGACATCGATCGGTTACGAATTTATTATATAGGGTATATCAAGACTGCGACCGAAAACGAAGCCAGGTGGTAGTATTAGTGACTTCAGACACAATGCAAGTAAAAATTTCGCAATAAAAATTAGCTTGAGGGTTATAAGTGCTATATGAAGCACGAAGTGAGATATTTTCCTGTAATGTGATCACTCCACCGTAGCTTCCTGAAAATGTCTCCGATCATGTCAATTAGGGTTCTCACCCGACGCTACAAAATTTTGCAATGTACAAACCAAGGATTTCGGTAAAACGACAAATAAAATAGATTACCCAATATGGGCATTCATTTATGTATTTACATATTTTACACTAATATTAACCTTAAATATCGAAGTTACGCGGTGTTTAGTTCCCAATAAAAAAATCAATATGATTTTTGGGTACCAACTTAAAATCCTATAAATTGATGAGGTATTGAACCTGCACTACTGTGAAGTTAAAAACAACAACATGTATTTTACTCCTTGATGATTAGCAACATAACAAATCAATGTTTTTGCTATAATATTTCTGAAAGGCGTATTTGCGATAAACAATTTAATGTACTTCCACAAAAGTAAATAAATAAATTTTAATCTTTGAATTCATTGTGGTAAAGTAAACTTTAGTTTATGTGAACGACACATCTTTTTATGAAGATTTATCGTATAACAATAGGTAATAAGATGAAGTGGATGTAGTAAGGTCGGCAGTGAATTCTCAATTCAATACAATCGCTCGACGCTCAGTGCCCGCCGTCGCGCCATGGTGACACGACGTATTTCATCGTCGATTATTTTGTACACGAAATAAAACCTCGCTCAGTGTCAACAACATACCCACGTGTTATAAAAGATAAACATGTTTCTGATCTTACTTCTGGCTTTAGTTGGGTTTGTGGTGATAGTATTTGCGTTAATTGACTCGTTATGGAGTCCCTTGCAGTTTATATCTTCGTATATGATGCCGTATTTCCTGCCCGCTGAGGTGCAGCCGCTGTCGAAGAAGTTTGGGCAATGGGCAGGTAAGAAATAAGAATGTTTCGAAATTAAAAATTATCTGCGAGTTTTCATAGAACCTTATGTATCGTGACATAGTACCAATCATGATAATTATAATTGGAAATTCTGCACACAAGAGTGACATTGAAACGTATTGTAATAAAATGTATAATGTTTATATGCTAGTATGTGAATCCTACTTACTGAAATGATAAGTAGTCTATCGCGAGTATAACTAACACTAATATAATTAAAAATATTAATTTTCATACATACATACATTACATACATAAACTCACGCCATTTTCCTAGAAGAGTTAGGCAGAGGTGCTACCCGAACGCCCGATTTTCACCTTGTGTGCTCCATCCGACGATGTAATAGGGGGCGAGCCTGTCGCCATATCTGGCACGAGCTCCTGACTCCTGACTGATAATGAAAAGAAAAATCCAATTTGAGGAAATTTCAAATTGCTGAACGCTAAGGTTTCGCATGGGGACCCGAAACCTGAGCGTTTTAATCGTAGTACAACTACGCCACCGAGACAGGCACTATAAATTTATTGGTATTCATTTTCTGTTGAGTGAAATTTCAGTTCTTCATTTTATTTGAAAAAGTGCGTGGTGGCTTGTTGGTACCGGACCAGACGCGGCCATATTCACGGTGGTCGCGGGTTCAAATCCCAGGGCACACCTCTGACTTCTCGGAGTCCTGTGAGTATTGATAGTCAATCACCACGCACTATATCGGTGAAGGAAAACACGTTGAGGACACCTGCATACCTTAGCGACGTGTAAGAATTTTTATGGTATGTAAAGTCCGCAACCCGCACGAGGCCAGCGTGGTGGACTAGTATGGCCTAACCACCCTCAATCGTACGATCGATTGTAGAGTAGGCCTGTGCCCTGCAGTGGGACGTATATGGGCTGATACTTGAAAAAGTTTTATAGGTGATGTATTTCAATTGCCTCATTGATCATAGAACATTTGACGACACAGACTTATTACAAGCTATTGTGAGGATCTGAGTTCGATTATGGTCGACTGTAGTAACGGTGAAGATAGAAAAATAAATTCACGAAAAATTATATTATATTTATAACTTTTTAAATAATTCATATCAAACTAATTAACGTTAATGTTACCGGCTCCCCAGCCGTTGTTTTTCAGCCCCGGTTCCAAAAATATCGTAAGTAGGTATATCCGAGGCTGGCTAAAAGATTACTTTAAAAATAATGTAAAAATATATGAGTAAATTTTTTGTTAATTGTTTTGGTAGGAACGTATTTTACCTGTTTGGGTGAACGAACCAGCACCGTCATGGCAATAAAAAATTGCATTAATTGAAATAAGCATTTTTATAGCGTATGAATATTAAAACGTCCGCGTATTTATTTAAACTGTTGTGTTGGGTCAGTTACAAATACGTAAATATATAATGGTTTTCAAATTTCGGGATATGAAAATATTTTGCATGCCGCGTTGGTCTCGTGGCTGCGATTATGCGTTACGATCCAAGATGATGTCGTGGGTTCGAATGCTAGGTTAGGAGCTTGAGCTTGGTATAGCGATAGGCACGCCCTCTATGACGCTGCCCTTAAATATCCGCAAGAGCTTTGTTTAAAGGCCAGTGACGCCGACATACCTCTTTTGCTCCCTCCCAAGGTAACAGAAGAACTTGACTTAAAAGCTTTCTTCCCGTCACAATAAAATCTCGCTTTCAATTACGTCTGCGGACGGAAGTGAGCTAATTAATAATTTATGTGAGGGATTGAATATTAGAATAAATAGGAAGCACAAGCAAGCGCCCCCAAACCTCTGTGAGACTGTACCATTTTTTAATTTTCGTTGAATTAGGGGCTTTTGTTAACCCCATCATACCCTTAAATTACTTCAAATCTTATCCTTAATTAATAGTAACCTTGTAAATAACTATGGCTGTTTTAGAGAGAGGCTCTGATGGAATGGTTTGAAATCCCAACATGTAACAAATTAGTTTTGAATGAATTTATCATATTCTACCATAAAATCTTCGTCTTGACACATTCCATTAGCAAATTTGACATCTTCCACGGTGCCACATTCTGCACAATTGTGGGAAGTACTTTTTGACTGTATCGTTAAATTGCATAATTTAAACAATGTATGGAGAATGTCGATAAAATCTTTTAGTACATTAGTCAATTGTGTACTTTGTTAAAGCGCTCGGCAACCTATTACAATATTCAGACATTATTAATTATAGTTAAATGAACTACGAAAAAGAATAAAACCTCTCTCCCGTGGAATAACTTAACCACTCTAATTGGTCACCTCTACTTCTCGTAAGTTCACATTATTTTTATGTTTTCAGCGTAATCACACTATAACATTATTATTTCCATCCTGTATTTAGTATTACCGTCAGGCTACAGCTGTTGCTTCACCTTATAATGTTTAGTTTTTTAATGCATAGCTTCGGCAAACGCGCTAACTGCTTTCCTGGTAATAAATGAGTACCTCCGCCCATAATCTACAACATTATAGTAGTATGTGAGTTGCAGACATATTAAAATAGAAGCGAAAAGAGACGAAAAAGGGTGGAGGAATTAAGGAAAAAAGACAGCAACTTCGTTTTATTTATTTATTTAGTTATAATTCTTTATTGTACACAACACATAGGAATAACATAGATAAGGAACTTAAATCTAAATATGAGTACACGCGGCGGTCTTATCGCTCACTCACTCTGTTTTATTCAGTTTACTGTGAGACAATAATGTGGGCGAACGACCTGGTTAACGATGCAGGAAGTCGCTGGATGGAGGCCGCTTCCAACAGGTGTATGTGGAGATCCATGGGGGAGGCCTATGTCCAGCAGTGGACTTCCTATGGCTGAAGAGAGAGAGAATACCAAACAGTTCTCAAATCTGCTGGCCTATCTACATTACTAGGTAATTATAGGCCCTACAGTCTGGGCCTACAAGTTTAAAACACATTTAGTACTTCACGATGAAATATAAACACGGAAATCTTTGTAGATGTATTTTTAGATGTTATTCCGTGTTTTTGTCGTCGTTGTGTTTTAGTTCTTTTATTACATTGGAATACGCAGTAATTGTTTTATTTTTACTACGACAACTTGAAGTCGGAAATGTTTATATTTAATTTGCAAAGTAACGAACCATCGCTTAGGCCTGCGCCCTGGTTCCATGTGTTATAATGCGTAAATCGTCTAAATATTTTATAGAGTAAAAAAATAATATATCTACTATGTAACTACTAGACGGAAAATTAAACCATAAAATCGGTTGAAGATATCTGCTTTAAAATTGAGTAGCAAGATTCCACCCGAACAAATATACATTGCAAGTTAATAAAAGCTTTTAAAAAATAATTCATATCCTTTTTTTGCGTGCTTTAAAAAATAATGATAAATGGTCAAACTAAAAAAACATTATTGTTTTAGTTGATGACCATTATGTTGATTTTTTTATGCATATTATGAAGGTACTTGATCCGAGTTATGACAGAATTTACATTAAATTAATGTCGAGTAAATAATATTTCAGCTTTATTATTTTTAATGCATATTCCATTTGTGTCGGTTGATTCATACCAATAAACCTTCAAGTTTCAGAACTACATACGTACCATATACGTACCTTATTTATTATTTCATTACCTATTTCATGAAGAAGGTGGGGAAGTCATTTTTTTATTAGAAAATGACTATATATTGGAACCAAGATCCTTATTTTTTTTCTATATTTGTTCGCTTCCCCACCGTTTCGCATGGTAACTAAAGGGCCCTGTAAACGATCAAATTTGTTTGTCAAACTTCAAGTTTTCATCAAACAATAGCTTAGACCAGTCTTACTAAAAGTGGGGTACGCGAACCCCTAGGGGTTCGCCATTCGACGGCAGGGGGTTCGCGATAAGATTTACGTAATGGTGGCTTTTTATTTTTGGGCAGCTAGACAGGCAAAGTATTCTGAACTCTCACGCAAAGCGGTGAATTTCCCTTTACCGTTTGCTACAACATAGGTACTTATGTATGTGAGAGTGGATTTTCACACCTAGTCATGATAAAAACTAAATACAGAAATCGACTTGATGCCGAGTCAGAATTAAGGTTAAAATTGTCCTTAAATTACTCCTAAAATAGAATCCATTTGCGACAAGAAACAAGCACACCTATCACATTAATATTAAAAATATATTCTTTTGGCGCTTTATTTATTACATTTTATTCAAATAAAAACCTTATTTTCTTCAACAGTCAGTTTTATTTTTGTCCTTGGGGATTTAATTAGTCCTAACTAACTGACTGGTGACAGCGAACTGTTAGGGGTTCGCTGTCACCTGGAAATTTTAACAGGAGTTCGTGGAGCCGAAAGTTTGAGAAACCCTGGCTTAGACGATCAAAAGATCAACATTTGCTCGTAGATTGGGTACAAATAATTACATACAAGGTCAAAAGCGCCATCAATTCAGATTTTTATCAAACACGACAAACACGTAGATAGTTTGGCAAACAATTTGAGCGTTTACAACACCCATAAGATGTTTGGTAATATTTATTGCTAACTTATACATGCGTAATATTGTCGCCAAATCATATTTAATAGTAAATTACCCGTGATGTAGTCGGCATTTCGAAGTGCTGTTTATAGAACATGGTAATTAACAGTTGTCGTAAAGGATATGATCAAATTGATATCCTTGGCTACGGAAAGATCGAATAATTAGTTGCCTCCATAATGAGTGTTAAAGCATTAGTGCGTCTAACCTCATTACTTTTTTTAAGTATAACACTTATGGGGTTATTTGAGTTCAATATTATTTTCTATTGGAATACTTTTAAATAAATTAAGCTGACATATCATAATAATAAAACATAATAACGAAGACAGGGTAATAACAAGGAAATATTTTTGGCAAAATAAAAGCCTGTTGTAATGCAATGTTGATCACCTCTGCGGTCCGCTACATTGTCAGCTCAATCTAAAGGTAATTTCCTTCCATAATATCGGGTTTTATATCCTACATTACGGCCTCGTGATTGCATTAGCTTCTGACTTTATTTTATTTCTCTAAGTCCCATTTAAGTTTTCATGACTTTCGGAATAACTTTCCCTCTTGTCCGTTCCTTCAGAGAACCATGCATACTGGCTTACGAAACCACAGCTTTGAGGTAATTATCGTCTTGCTTGAACTAAGAGGTTCGCCAATCCCTTTTTTGTACTGTTGAACAGTTTGCCGGCTCACGTCTTTTTCCTAGAATCCTGGGTCCTTCCGCTGTAGCAAGAAGTAGTTATTATGTAGGTCGAAGCTATACTGTCAAATGACTAGATAATAATATTCTGTTGATATTTGCAGTCTGTTTTGTATGGCATAGCACTTACCAGTGGTGGTAGGTCTCTCATATGTGAGAGACCGCCTGGGTAGGTACCACTGCAATGTCTATTTCTCCCGTCAAACAGCAGTGTAAGCGCAATCTTGTGTTCAGGTTTGAAAGACATTGTGACCAGAGACCAGAGTAACTAATGGACATAATGAGACTTAACATCTTATGTCTCAGGATGGCGAGCGAGCGCAGTGGGCTGCCAAGCATTGCTTTGTAATTCATGGTTTGGTTTTGCTACTGTCCATGAGCGGTCATATCGCTTGCCATCAGGCGAATGGCATGCTCGTCTCGCTATTCATTGCAATAAAAAAAGTCCTTCTCTGTTTACGGAGGAAGAAATGCGTGTTTTTTTTACTATTATTTCTAATTGACCCAATTCGTGATTGCAAGTGCGTTGTTAAAAGCAATTGATAAAATTCACGCTTTGATTTGTTGCAGTCAATTGATCGTTTTGTCATGTTTTGATTAACAACGTTTCTGTAGTTTAGAACAAACTAATAGGTACATTTTAAGACCATGACACAAAAAGCAGTTCATAAGTTTATGATTACTTTTTTATAATAATTCTTAGCTTCTGGCATTTCATTTTAAGTTCCTTTGTCTAGGTAGTAAAAAACTGTCACACTTTACAGTACCTACAAGCTTATCTTATTTTCTGGTAATCGAATTGCGTACATTACACGCATTTAAACTTTCTAACGTCACTTATGTAAACTAAAGAAGAGAATATGTGTCTTGGTATGACGTAATAGAAAAGTGATGAGTCGCCAAGTTGCATAATGGTACTTGAGTTTATGTTATGCTACCTCTGCCAATTATTTTCGTAGTTTGTTGAAGAGATGGCTTCATATTAGACGTTGAATGTAGAAATAACCGTTTTATGAGGATGTTGCGTAGTTAATAAGACATTTTATGACAAATACATGTAATTGAACTACGGCATAAAGTTTAGATTGTTTTGCTCGTATATACCGGGTATATCAAGACTGCGACCGAAAACGAAGCTGGGTGCTAGTTTTAGTGGTTACAGACACAATGCAAATAAAATTTTCGCAAAATAAACGGCAGATTTTTATTGCAATTTTTAATCATCATTGTGTTTGAGTAGTAAATATTCAGTTATTGGGAAAATAATAATTTTAACCCTAACGAGTAACGTACCATTGCTTCTTAACAAATAAATAGGTGTACATCATTATTTTAGGAAAACTATGTATTTATCACAAAAATACGACGATAAGTAAAAAATTACCATAAAAAAGTTGACGATTTTTTTGCGAAATATTTAGTTGCAGTGTGTCTGAACTCTGAAGTCACTTATACTACCACCTGGCTTCGTTTTCGGTCGCAGTCTTGATATACCCTGTATAATAAAGTACCTATGACCTCATTTTCTATACATAATACTTATTCTTAGCGTTATAAAAAAATATTAGCGTTATTCTTACTATTTGACTAGGAGAGAGGGTGTTAGTATTTAGCAGTTTTCTATAGGATAAAGTAGGCTTCCTGTTTTTATTATTGAAGTTATTCAGAGGAGACACGTTGTTGTGACGACCTTACAAAAGATGAACTACGGAAGATGACACAATGACCATGATATAAATTCGAATTGCTTTAGAAGCTTCATTATAAAATACCAATTTTAATAATTAACAATAAATGCTTAAAAACAAAAAAAAATCGTGTGGTGTCGTGGGACACCGGATAGGAACGAAGTTCCTTATTATTATTATTTACAATATTGATTTTAAGTTCTATTCGAGGTATAAAGAAAATAATTATTCGGGTATGCATTTTTTATTATGATTTTTTTATAGATAAAAATAAAATTAATAATATCAGTTATCACGTAGACTATACATAAATAATAAAAAACCCAACGAATTGATAACCTCCTTTGAAGTCGGTTAAAAATATAAAATAATAAGCAAATAATTAAAAACAAATAATAAGTTCCTAGATTTAGAATGTCAAACTCATCCGTGGAATAAAAGTGTCGCTACAACTTTTGGTTTTAATTTTTTCCGTCTAGCCGCCTTTCGCAACGCGCGATAAGAAACTTCGTTCCAAAAGCACAATTCACACGTCTACTATTAATTTTATTGGTACATTAAGCCGCATGCATGCGATCTGGTCGTATCGTTTCGTGACTTTATAAAGGGTAGAGCTTTTTCGATTATGACTCTACATTTGATTTCTATCTAGTATTCGCGAAAAATTTGGTTCCGTCAAAGATATTATGTAGGTACTGCGTTTTATCCAGGCTTGTCACAGCTACTGATTGTCACCAACAAGATTATGGGTTCACAACCGCAGCACGTTTGTAGGCTGTTCAACAATACGTGTTAATGGCGCTTAAATGTTCGCCTTACGACACTGCCCAGTGGTTTGGCAACGCTCTGTCCACAGCTCTGTCTTTGTGTGCATGGCATGCTTGGACAGATTTTCCTCTAAACTTGGGCAAAGGAATATGAGACATACAGCCACGGTTTTTGAATGAGCCTTGTTTGTATTAAAATACTATCTTAGATTTTTAATATGTATTCAGTCTGAATGAGCTGCAATCTAAGTCGACTCGCGCTAGAGTAGTGTCGAGTGGTAGCAAAAGGTCGATCTAAAAGTTATGTAATATATAGGTACATCTCACAGCAGGGCTCGGGCCTCCTCTACAATCGGGAGTATGATTGAAAAGGGATTGGCTATAAGTTCACCTCGCTTGCCTAGTGCGTGTTCGCAGAAATAGATATTCTTACAAATTCCTATGGTATGCAGGATACCCGCGATATTTTCCTTCACCGATAAAGATCTAAAAGTTATTATAACTAGTTTATACTTTTCTCCAGAACATAATACACCCATTGACAGCCTTCGTGGCGCAGTTGGTTAGACGCCGACTTTGAAACAAAAGGGCGCGGGTTCGATCACCGCACCGAGACAAATGTTTGTGTGAACCACATATGTTTGTTTCGGGTCTGGGTGTTTGTGAGACCGAAAAGTCTCTAGTAGTTCCTGATACCCACGACACAAGATTCGATCTTAGAGTGGGGTCAGGACTATGTAAGTGACTGTTGGGTGTATTTATTTATTTACATAAATACGTACATAAACTCACGCCTTTATCCCAGAAGAGGTAGGCAGAGGCACCACCAGGAAACCCAGATTTTAACTTGTATGTTCCGTCCCATGATGCCTACATACCAAATATCATCGAAATTCGTTAAGCCGTTTCCGAGTTCATCGCGCACAACCTCACAGACAAACAGACAAAAATTCTAAAAATCATTGTTTTGGGTTCTATTATGTTAATGCAGACCCTCTACAATATTTTTTTCAATTTATCTTCCATGTACAGACATCGATCGGTTACAAATTTATTATATGTATAGATAGTTTATAGCCAAATTATATTATTTTGGTTTGCGTATCCAATGTGCTCTTTATTACGGATTTATGTACATATATAACTTAAATTTCATCATTATTTTGTACATTGTTATTATAGAATATTTAATTTATGTGTCGACGTAGTTTTCCCGGATTTAGATAGGTAACTCTTTTAATACCAACTCAAATATTATAGGTAAGTACTAACTATATGAATATCTACTATCTCATTTATTGTAATGTAAAACCTTGATGATTTCAAACTTAGATATCATCAAGGTAGTAGGTAGGTAAATGCCAAAAATAAAGCTACGTGATGCGGAAGCAAAGCTTTACGAGAATATTTACAGTATGAAATCTCGACAGTTAAATTTCAATATTATGAAATATGGAATTCCAGTAAATTGGAATTAATTTATGGTACCTCTCTCTCTTCAGTCGGTCCCTCATTATTGAGGATCGTGCCTCTCAATTGTCTTGATGACCTCTCTCCACCAGCTTCGGTCTTCTGCTTGATGTAATGCTGTGTTAATAGGGACCTTCAGTGTATTGGCAATCTGATCTATCCATCGTTTGGGAGTTCGTCCTCGTCGTCTTTTTCCCTCCAACTTTACAACAATAAGCAGTTTTTCCAGGTTGTCTGGTTCGCGTCTGGCGATATGTCCGAAGTATTTTATGGTTCTGTGTAGGCAGGTTGCAGAAAGTTTTGGTCTTCTTTCGAGATGCAGTTGTTTCAGGATGGATATGTTGGTTCGATGTGCCGTCCGAGGTATTCTCAACATCCTGCGCCAGCACCACATCTCAAACGCATCTTTTGAGATGTGGTGCTGGCGCAGGATGTTGAGAATACCGTGGACGGTATGGTACCTAATCACGCAAAATTTTCGATTGTAATATTTTTTGGAATTGCTTACAGACCGTTTCGTCGCGAATTAACTTTTTTATCTAGGTAGATTGTTTTAGAATTTTAACATATATAAAAAGTTAACAAGAACACGCAAAATTATTCATAAAATACTCCACAACCACCCAGACGATGTGGAATTAATATGCATCAAACAAGGAGAACATATTAATATGGATTCTATGGATAGTGTTGAGTCCACAGAAAGTCTACGTTATGTTTGGCGAGTAAAAGAAACTAGGGAAGTCTTCGCTCGCACAAGCCCACATCTGTGGCAAATATTTGTGGACCACGCAAATTGTCACAACTGCTGGTTTTAGAGCAGACTTATTGCAAAATGGTTTACAACGATGTTTGATTACAAACAAAAAATGCGTAATTATAGTTGACAGTATAGGGCCACTCCGTATTTGGCAATGTTCAAAGTCGTAAACACCGAATGAAATGGAATGTCGAATCCCAATGTTGACTGAACAATACTTTTGAAAGTAATTAATAAGTGTTCTGTGTAATTTAAATACATAATAATGTATGTATGATTGTGTTGAAATACATATATTTTCTCTTAGAATATTCAAAACTTAGAAGTTAATTATGCCGTGATGCCGTGCAAATTTCAATTCATTAAAATATTGCAAATGGTGAAATATTTACGGCCTTAAAGATTTCCAAATAAAATCGACAAATGCGTGTCGATCAAAGATTTGCGTAAAAGAAATATTTGCAATAACGCAATATTGAAGATTGCCATTATAATATTACTCAATGGAAAATATGTTTTCTGTTTAACACCATGTTTAACACACCTCCATGTTTTTAACATTAACCCATGTATGTATAATACCATATACGTCCCACTGCACTAGAACATTTCTTACGATCTTGCAATATACTGCGAAAAAAATGACGAAATGTGAACTTGAGGCCTTGTGTCTTGTGTTCATGAATGGGTTATCTCCATTGCACAATCCTAATGCTCTATTGATTTTTGTAGGTCGTGTTTATAATATAAATGTGGTGCAATATATGAATGCGAATTAAATATGAGCTGTTGTATTTTTTTTATTTCCCTTTTTATGCTTCACATTTTAGTAAAGAGCCCGTGAAAAAACCTTTATTAAAATAAATAAATAATAAATAAATACACCAAACAGTCACATACATAGTTCTGACCCCACACTAAAATCGAGTCTTGTGTCGTGGGTATCAGGAACTACGAGAGACTTTTCGGTCTTACAAACACCCAGACCCGAAACAAATACTTGTGGTTCTCACAAACATTTGTTTCAGTGCGGTGATCGAACCCGCGGCCTCTCATTTCACAGGCGGCGTGACTAACCAACCAACTAACTAATCAACTAACCAACAGCGCCACGGAGGCTGTCGAAAATGTTTGCCATGTTTAAACTTAGCGTATTACAAATTGTACTTATTGTAATGGCTGACACTAGAGAAAAGTGGAAAAGTTCAAAGAAGGTATTTGATTAGCAGTGACACAATCTAGGCTAGAAATGAATATATTAGTCTCGTTTTGGAATCAGATTTGATTATATTTAGTCGATTTTTTGCCAGCCAGTGAAATTACTTAAAAAAAGACTCAAGATATAAATTCATAATATTATTTTTTTTACACCGCTACTATTTTATTACGCTACATACTGAAGTGGTCGAGATTGTCGCGCCATGATATTGTCGGGTGCACCCGGGTCACGTGGCCCGCCCATTCCCATTAATCTATACATATAATAAAAATGTAAATGGTCGATGTCTGTACATGGAAGATATTTGAGAAATTTTAACGCGGGGGGTCTTTATAACAGCAACAGAAGCCAAAACAATTTTTTTTAGAATTTTTGTCTGTCTGTCTGTCTGTCTGTATGTTTGCTTGTGCATCACGCAAAAACTACTCCACCAAATGAGATGCGGTTTTCACAGTTGTATTGCTGTAGGTTCAACTTAAAAACTGGTATATGTTGCATTTACATACAGAATGTTTCTTTTTGTTTGCTTGCACATTACTCAAAAACTACTGCACCAAATCAGATGCGGTTTTCACAGTTATATTGGTGCAGTTCGAACTTGAAAATTGGTATATATTTCATTTACATACAGGGTGTTTCTTTTTGTTTGCTTGCACATTACTCAAAAACAACCGCACGTAATGAGATGCAATTTTCACAGTTATATTGGTGCAGGTCGAACTTGAAAATTGGTATATATTTCATTTACATACAGAGTGTTTCTTTTTGTTTGCTTGCACACTACTCAAAAACAACCGCACGTAATGAGATGCAGTTTTCACAGTTATATTGCTGCTGGTCCAATTTGAAAACTGGTATATATTTCATTTACATACAGGGTGTTTCTTTTTATTTGCTTGCGCATAATGCAAACTACAAGACGAAATGAGATGCGGTTTTCACAGTTATATAGGTACAAGTCCAACTTAAAAACTGGTATATGTCTTATTTACATACAGGGTGTTTCTTTGTATTATGGAAGATAAATGAGAAAAACTAATATGGGGGTCTGTATTAACGTAATAAAAAAAATGATTTTTAGAATATTTGTCTGTTTGTCTGTGCGGTTGTGCGCGATGAACTCAAAAACCGCTTAATGGATTTCGATGAAATTTGGTATGGAAGTAGCTGACACCCTGGATTAACACTACTTTTTATCCCGAAAAATTAAGTGCTCCCGTGGGATGAGGAAGGAATTCCGACATATTTGTTACTTTTTATACTCAAAGGGATGGGATGGGACTGGATTACATGCCTTGAGTGAGAATGAGACGGGACGGGCGGGATATAACGGGACGGCACGGAATGAGAAATACCAAACAAAGTTAATCACGCTGACGAAGTTTGCGGGCAGAAGCTAGTCATAAATAAAATGAATATTATGCTAATTTATAATTATATGAATAAATATTTTCTAAAGGAACTTTGAACCACAGAATACTAATTTGAACGTCTCATGTTAACATAATGCGGAAAACCAAAGGACACCTAAAAGACTTCTATTGTAATTATTTTATATTATTAACATTGGCTCTAGTTTCATTGGCATTAGCTTAATGTTCTAAGGATTATATTGACTGTTTAAAATTTTGTACAGTAAATATTAATTCTTCATGTTTTTTTTTATTGCAATGAATGGCGAGACGAGCATGCCATTCGCCTGATGGTAAGCGATACGACATGCTCATGGACAGTAGCAAAACCGAACAACACCATGAATTGCAAGGCAATGCTTGGCATTCCAACGCGCTCGCCATCCTGAGACATAAGATGTGAAGTCTCGATATGTCCAGTAGTTACTCTGGCTACAATGTCCTTCAAACCGGAACACAACAGTGCATTTACACTGCTGTTTGGCGGGAATGTATTTGTCATCATACATCGATTGTTTATGTAAAAGTCATGACTAAGTAATTACATTTTACATACAATAATGGCCAATTGCACAAACTTGAAGCTACATTATATTTGAAGCTTTTTATTGTCTTTTGTATCGCAGTCTTCCGTAAAAGATTGCTTATTGCGCTAAGCTTGCCATTTCTATATTTTTTTGTTATATTTCTGGTGCTTAATTAAAAATCGTACACGATTGTGGAAAGCTAGTATTGTAGATTATTTGAGGTCACTTGGCATCAAAAGTATTCTCAGCGGCGACAAAAATGGATGTCCGCGACGTTGCCGGATGTCCAATAACCACTTCATGTTTGCATCCTTTTGCCTTCCCACCCCCCTCGCGATTTGATGGTCGTCAACACATCACCCAAGCGTTGTGGAGTTTTATGGGCGGCAGTGGTCACTTGCCATCGGGTGACCTGCTTGCTCATTTGCCGAACCTATTGTATAAAAAATAAATAAGTACATACCTGCATACCGTAGCGATTTTAAAGAATTTCTACGGTATGTACGGTTTACTGGTGGTAGGTCTCTCATATGTGAGAGGCCGCCTGGGTAGGTACCACCTCAATGTCTATTTCTCCCGCCAAACAGCAGTGTAAATGCGCTGTTGTGCTCCGGTTTGAAGGACATTGTAGCCAGAGTAACTACTGGACATATTGAGACTTAACATCTTATGTCTCAGGATGGCGAGCGCAGTGGAATGCCAAGCATTGCCTTGTAATTCATGGTGTTGTTTGGTTTTGCTACTGTCCATGAGCGGTCGTATCGCTTACCATCAGGCGAATGGCATGCTCGTCTCGCCATTCATTGCAATACAAAAAAAATAAAAAATAAAAATGTAAGTCCGCCAACCCGCACTAGGCCAGCGTGGTGGACTATATGGCCTAACCACTCTCAATCGATTCTCTCGATTGTAGAGTAGGCCTGTGCCCAGCAGTGGGACGTATATGGGCTGATACTGATACATACCTATCATCAGGAAAACTGTACAGAAACAATCAAGAGCAATATCCGATTTGTCATAGAAATAAAACACATAAAATTGTTTTTAACATCGCTCGCTAAGGTCTAGGCGGTGAAAGCGTCGACCTTGAAAGTTTCAATCGGTTGCACAATTTCACATTGCGTAACGCGTCGCTTCGTCTGTGCAATGTTAGGGTACTGGCCGATAATTGCGTTGATCTGTGGGTCTTTTTATTTTGATTTTACTAAAGGTCATCCTACTTGTAAGGAGGATAAGTAATAGATATATGTAGATATAATCTGGTTATCTGAACTAAGTAGAGTCATTGCGGTATGTATCTTATCGAGAGGAGAAATACCTATTTACGGATTAACATGCTTTGATGGGAATAATATTTTATTGATTGCGTGAATAATAAAAATTACGTGTGTCACAGAAACTTCTAGCGCCAATTTCATCTCACCAACCCACACTCGATCCAAGATTTGTTTTTCTCTTTCTTCAGCTAAAGAAAGTATGCTGTCGAGCTTTGAGCCCCCCCACCAAAGATGTTCATGGTGCCCTAACAGAACCGGCCCACTTTAAAAGCAAGTTCTTTTAACCTTAACCATGATGTTTATGTAATACACAAAAATATTACTATTTCCGGTTATCGGACGTGGGGTTATATGCTATGGTCTAGTTACGCGGACTTTTTGCCCTTAAAGCACCAAATTAATATAAAAATGCGCAATTAATGTTGGGAACGAGATTGCAACGTTCGTTTTTCTGCGACGGAACGCTCAATGCCCCTGGAGGTCGTTATTTTTTGCAATTCACATTGAATCAGTTTCGGCAACTCATTGATTTACTGACCAAGTAGTTAGGTATTTAAATAAAATTATTTTTATAAATAAATACACCCAACAGTCACATACATAGTACTGACCTCACACTAAGATCGAGTCTTGTGTCGTGGGTATCAGGAACTACAAGAGACTTTTTCGGTCTCACAAACACCCAGACCCGAAATAAATACCTGTGGATCACACAAATATTTCTTTCGGCGCGGGGATCAAACCCACGGCCTCTCGTTTTACAGCCGGCGTCTAACTAAATGCGCCACAGAGGCTGTCATTACTTTTACGACTTATATCTGTATCTGTCTGTATCAGCCCATATACGTCCCACTGCTGGGCACGGGCCTACTCTACAATCGAGAGAATTGATTGAGAGTGGTTAGGCCATATAGTCCACCACGCTGGCCTAGTGCGGGTTGGCGGACTTACGTACCGTAGAAATTCTTTAAAATCGCTACGGTATGCAGGTTTCCTCACGATGTTTTCCTTCACCGTTAAAGTGCGTGGTGATTGACTATCAATACACACATAACTCCGAAAAGTCAGAGGTGTGCCCTGGGATTTGAACCCGCGACCACCGTGAATATGTAGGCAGCCGCGTCTGGTCCGTTACCAACAGGCCACCACGCACGACTTATATCGCGAATCTTTTATTATTTTAATTTTTACTTCCGTAAAATTAGTTTCAGTGACAGTGGTATTGCCTCGGTATAAGTCGACTCTTTCGTAAATCGTATTGTACCATTAACAAAGGCAAGGCTCTACCACTCTAAAAATCTTTTGGAATGACATTGCAGTCAGAGTAACTACTGGCTTATTGAGACTTAACATCTTATGTCTCAGGATGGCGACCGCAATGCCAAGCATCGCTGTGTCACCAACAGGCGAATGGCATGCTCGCCTCGCCATTCATTGCAATAAAAACAATACTTCTGTTGGGAGCTTACGTTTAACAATCAACCTGATGCTAAAGTAAACACCACATCGGTACATTTTTAAAATCACTTGGTAAAATATTTGAGCTCCATGTTTCTATATTTAACCATTAAAATAAGTATGAATTTGTTTACGCGTTTTAAGAATTGTCTCGAAGGTACTGGTGATTAAAATTTAATATGTGTGAAGGAAAACTGAATGTCGTTAAGTTAATAAGCTTATTAATATATAGATACTTGTTTGTGTGCTATAGTATTGCGTAGAGTATTTGTAGGAATTAAGAAAAGACGGATTTAATAACGGTCAGTGTTCTTCCTTATTATTCTGTTTTGAACCATACTAAAAGATAATTTAGTGAAATATACGATGGGGTTCCCATGAAATGTGAAAAATCTTACCGGATTCTAGTTACCAAATATATGTTTTCAAATAAATGAGAATGTATGCAGCAATGTTCGATAAGTTTTCTATAAAATGAGAGATCTCTGATTTGACCTCCGCAACAAGACTTACTATGTGAGACGCACGTTATTTATTCCTTCTTAATGTCAAATATGCAAAATAGTATCTTATTACGATTGCTAGGTATATGTTTTACTACATAAGGACGACGACAATCCTAACATTTATAAACAGGGTCATGGTTGTAGTCCTTAATATAAGCCAGCTTAGATTAGTACGTGTATCGTTTGACTCATAAAAACATCGGGATATTGTTAATATTGAGATTAGCATTTTTGTCGGTATACCTACCGTTTGGTTCGCTCCCTATCACATATGGGAGTGAAATAAACTCGATAAACTTTGACACCTCTATGTAATTTTTTCCTGTTCAAATTGTGTAGTTATTTCATCGCTTGTCATGTATTAGCACATTAGGACAGCAAAGCATATTGCGGTGTTGAAAACATCTTCAGTGAATTACAACAGACTTGTGTCCAAAGAAATTGCTATGTAATGCCAGGTTTTTGGACAGTGTTTGTTGTTTTCGTAAACTTGACTTTTGCACTTTTTCGCTGTGGCTATTTAGCAACGATGTTTCACTTTTAATAAATATTTATTAATTAAGAACGTTTGCGTATAATTTAGGCCAACACAGGGCGTCAAAGTAGGGAGGTGAGCAAAAAGAGATTACAGAAGCAAAGGCTTACTGACGTCAAAAAGACATGACGTCAAGAATCAAAGATAGCGCGAAGTTGAAGAAATTAACGAGACAAGAGGTTCTGTTATAAATCGTTGTACATAGCTTATTAAAAAATAATGCATATGCCCACTGCTAAGTACGGGATTCCTACAATTGAGAATTTGTGCACGGCGCCGGGCTGCGAGCCTATTGCTTATTAGAAAAAAGAAAGATTTACGCCAACTGATATCACGTGACAAAAATCAAAAAGGCAATAAAATGAAATGAAATAAATATCTACTCGTATACACCCAGCAGTCACATGCATATTAGTTCTGACCTTACACTAAGATCAAGTCTTGTGTCGTGGGTATCAACAACTAAGAGACACTTTTTGGTCTCACAAACACTCAGACTCGGTACAAATACCTACGTGTGCATACTGGATCACACAAATTTGTCTCGGTGTGGGGATCAAACCCGCGGCCTCACGTGTCACAGCTGTCTTACCCTTAAAAAAACGAGCGTATTCCCACCTCAAAGGCCGGCAACGCGTCTCCATGCCCTATGGTGCTGCAGATGTTCAGGGGCGGCGGTGAACACTTACCTTCAGGTGAATTGATTGCTCGTTTTCCCCCTATATTATACCGGGTATATCAAGACTGCGACCGAAAACGAAGCCAGGTGGTAGTTTTAGTGTTAGAGACACGATGCAAATAAAAAATTCGCTAAAACAGTCACAGATATATTTTTAGAACTTTTTAAAAATTATCATGTTTGGGTGGTAAATACCTAGTCTTTGCGAAAATACAAATTTAAACCCTTACGTACCATTGCGTGTTTAAAAATAAAGAGGTGTACATCATTATTTTAGGATAACTATGTATATTATCACCCAAATACGACGATAAGTAAAAATTACAAAAAAAAGTTGTCGATTTCTTTTGCAAAATTTTTACTTGCATTGTGTCTGAAGTCACTAATACTACCACCTGGTTTCGTTTTTGGTATACCCTGTATAAAATCCAACTGCCCCACGGAGGATGTCCGTCCGTGTATTAAGTTAAATAGACCTAAGCATTGAGATTAGAGCGCCCTACGACCTATTGCACGGCGCTTGCTTCTTATGCAACATCCTCTGCAGTTCCACGACTCATAATCACGTATTAGCTGGCGCTAAATCATTGCCAATTCTGATATGTATCTTACATACATACATAAACTCACGCCTTTATCCTAAAGGGGTAGGCAGAGGCGCCACCAGGACATTCACATTTCGCCTTGTATGTTCCGCCCGATGATGTGATAGGGGGCGAGCCTATCGCCATATCGAGCACTAATTCCTGACTCCGTGCTGATAATGAATAGAAAAATCTAATATCACTTTGCCCGACCCGGGATTCGAACCCGAGACCTCAGCTTTGTAGTCAATTATATTATAATTAATATCTGTAGGGCACATTGCGAGTAAATAATAAACGAGCGGTTTTTAAATATTATGAATATACACATGTGTAACTTCGATACAAAGATATGCGTCTGTGCGAGTGCGCTTTTCAGTAGTATGTTTTGATTTTAACTAAACTGCTGCTTTTAACTACATTGAACTTATTCCTCTGCAAATAGTGCCATAAATTGAAAGATAATTATGACTGATAATAAAATATCTACTCAGTCTTTATTAAACGAGTAACATGTTTCAGTTCTATATTGGGGTTACTTAAATCCTGATTATACTTTTAAAGCGGATCGTGCTTCTTTTATTTTAAAACAACTTCTTACTGGTCCAATCCGTCGAATGCTTCTGTTGTAAACCATATTTACATACTTTGCGTCTTGTTTACTGAGTCTCGGAGTCGTGAGTACGAATAACAGTATCCCCATCGTATCAAATAGCGAGGCGTCTCTCCTTTGTCAGTTAATTCACCCCACGGACTAAAACACAACACTTAACAGCGATTTAAACAATTCCCCTAGAGAACAAAACACAGGCCAAAAAAAAAAAACAGCATCCGACAAGGTACCTATTTTAAAGATTGCGAAGGCTCGTAAAATCTCACACATCAAATAAAGAGCAATAACAAAACTGTTCACGTCGTTATTTTGTAAATCAGCGACATTATTTAATTGATCCGGCGTACTATGTAATACTGTATTTTTTGCTTGTACTTTGGTTACTTTCTCTGTATCTGAATCAGCCTATATACGTCCTACAGCACATGGCACGGGCCTCATCTACAATCGAGAGTTTGATTGAGAGGAGTTAGGCCATATAGTCCAACACGCTGGCCTAGTGCAGGTTTGCGAACTTATGGACACTGGCCCACTACATAACTGCTACTATGAATGAAAATTGCTTGTATTGTTAAGATGGTTTGTTTCTTTCCAGTGGTGACAGGAGGCACGGATGGCATCGGCAAGCACTACGCCATGGAGCTGGCTCAGCGCGGCATCAGCATCGTCATCATCAGCCGGAACCCGGATAAGCTGAGGACAGTCGCTGGGGATATAGGTAATCGCGTGTTTCATATTACCGCTACCCGAAATAGTCTCAATTCTTAACTTTACGGTGAGAAAAAGCTCATAGGTTTATAAAGAAAGAATTAAAAAATCGTGTTTCAAGGCGTAGGAGTAAAGCTCGCTTTCTATTATATATTGGGAACATAGCTATTAGTTTTTTTTTTATTGCAATGAATGGCGAGACGAGCATGCCATTCGCCTGATGGTTAGCGATGCGACCGCTCATGGACAGTAGCAAAACAGTAGTAGTTTGTGGTGGAAGTAACTTAGGCGAACAGTTGGTGGTATTAGCACTTCAGCAAATTGCTTCAGGCATATGGGTAATCAAAACATCAGCAAAATTATTGTAAAAATACCAAATAATATAATAATATACACTCAACAGTCACATAGTCCAGATCGCACACTAAGATCGAGTCTTGTGTCGTGGGTATCAGGAACCACTAGATATTTTTCGGCCTCACAAACACCCAGACGCGAAACTAATACCTGTGGATCACACTAATATTGGTTTTGGTGCGGGGATCGAACCCGGCCTATCGTTTCACAGCCGGCGTCTAACCAATTGCGCCACGGAGGGTGTCAAATTATTAAAATACGGCTTAACATCCTTGGATCCTCAAGATATTAGCAAACCTATAATGGTTTTTAAAAGTTAAGGACATACGAAATCGATTAAATGTTGTAAACTTGTGAAGACGATGAGTTAGCGGAGCAAGTGGTAAAAGATTTAAAAATCCTATTAAATACGAATTTATTTATGCATCGAGATGGAAAATTTATACGATTTTTTCATATTGATTACTTAGTTAATTGGATATTTTTATGATCGAAACATTGATATATTAGCCAAGGAAAAGGAAAATGTTCGGCAACAATTTTAAAGTAGGCTTGCCCTCTATCACATTGTTGGACCTACAAGGCGAAATGTCGGTGTCCTAGTAGCATCTTTGCCGACTCCTTCTGGGAAAAAGGCGTGAGCTTATATATGTAAATATTCTCATTTTTATGTTCTATACACTGCTACAGTATAAGTGCGGTATCTTATAATAATTAAACTTATCTCTCGTGTTTTACCAAGCGAAAAAAGCACACATTTAACATGTAACGATATTTTGCTTTGTATTGCCTAATACAAAACTACATAACAGCCACGTTTGCATCTTACAAGGGTACCAAGATACTAAATAGTGTCTAATGTTACCCTCCTTTGTGTTTCAGAGAAACAATACGGTGTGAAAACCAAGACCGTGGTCGCAGACTTCAGCAAAGGTCCTGAAATCTACGCTCACATTGAGGAACAAATCAAAGATATTCCTGTAGGGATACTGGGTGAGTTGGAATGGAGAATTACCACGTGTACTGGTATAGAGCGCAGTAATGTATTCGACGTTTTGAAGTGTTAGAAAATCTAGTTCGAAGGTTCCGTTACTTGAGTATACAGGCGAAACTAATAAATTTTAAGTGCTACTAATTTTCGAAATATTTATATATAGAAATACAGTAAAACACAATGGCCTGCTTACGTATAAACAATAGAACATGACCTAAAACTCATGAATATGCTCACCCAGAATTTAAAAAACTGAAAAATACATTATGTAATAAAAAAAAACAATGCCAAATGTTAATATGTAACGTCAGAGATTGCGTCATTTGTACAAGAACTATCGGGTTGGATCTACTGATAAAATACAAGAATGAAAATAAAAGTTAAGACAATATACGTGTAATACTTTTCTATATTATTCTAAGTTCTAGTATTCAACGTGTATAATAAAACTTATGTTATAATTTTCCTAAACTGAAATTTAAATAAAATAATTCTTATAACCGCATCTTGGCAGTAAACAAAATTTTCATAATTACCAAGACCATATTGCATTCGGATATACCCTAGATCCGAAAGCAACACTTATTTAATCACCACGGATTTACTGATTTGATGGATTTACTAATGCGTAAGGTGTGTTACTATCCGGGTAGATACAAATATTCAAATACTAGCAAATTATGTTAAATCTTTTGTTCCAGTAAACAACGTGGGTATCCAATATGACTACCCTATGGAGTTGTGCGAAGTGCCGATGTCGAAGGCGTGGGAGCTGATCCACGTGAACGTGGGCGCCGTGACGAGCATGACGCGGCTGGTATTGGAAGGCATGGTGGCTCGCGGCAGGGGAGCCATCGTCAACGTCTCCTCAGGGTCGGAGCTGCAGCCGCTGCCGCTCATGACTGTGTATGGCGCTACTAAGGTGAGGAATACCGTCATGCTCTATTAAGTGCATGAGGGGTGCTTGAAGTTTGAAAATGAAAATAATTTATTGAATCCATTAAAATGTTCAACATTGTTTAGATTCAGTCATTTTTTGAATTACCACCCGGTTCGGAAAGCGGTTTTCACTAGAGAAGAACGGACAAGAAACTCTAGTGTTGCTCTTTTCAAAACCAGTTTACAATGTGTAGTGCTTATTACAAAAATTACAAGTTGGTTTAAATCAGAGCAGTTCATTAATAACTTGTTATGATTTGCAAGATATATTTTAATACGAATAAGTTTTTTTATATTTAATATGGCTGAGAGAAACGAAACGAAGAAGAGATTTAAATTAACTCTACTTCAACTTAATCCTCGGAGACTCAACTGCCCCTCCCTTCCTCCCCCCATCCTTTATTCCTTCCTCTCTCTCCACTTTGTATTTAGAGTGGTACTCTTGTCTGTCTATTGCTTTAAAGTCCATGAGCAACGGTAGTAGCTTATCATCAGACGGGCCACTAGTTCGTTTGCCTGCGAAGACATATTAAAATATGTAGCGAGGTTGAAGTAAAACCAAAACAAAACGCATTAATTATAATTAGTCTCAAATTGTCCCATACAAATATTTTCTTACTATCATCTTGTGTTCCTTTCAGGCTTACATCAATAGCTTCACAAAGGCAGTTCGCGAGGAGTACAGCTCTAAGGGTATCCACATTCAGCACCTGTCGCCGATGTACGTGTCCACCAAGATGAACGCCTTCTCCCAGCAGATCATGGACGGGAACCTCCTCATCCCTGACGCTGCTGCCTACGCCAGGCAGGCGGTCGTCACGCTCGGCCGAGTCAGCAACACTACGGGGTACTGGATGCATGGCGTTCAGGTGGGTTCCAATTTTTTTTGTATTCTATCTTTGACAGTAATTTTAGTGGTTTGTGGTATTGAGTACATTAATAGTATTTTTGAAGTGAAACTTCTTTATCGGGGTTGGAAAATTTTTTGCGTTACGCGCCATCTTTATTTCTAAGTCACATTTTTGCGTTATTTCTAAGTCACATTTTTGCGTTACGCAAAACGTTGCATTTTTATCTTTATTTATTTAGTAAATTAGTAATACTTAGTAGTAATCCTGTGTATTGTAACTGTATTTAGTACGAATCCCACACTAGTGTATCATCCCACATTTGGACATAATACAGTGTATACCATTAGAACACATTCTGTACCCACTTCAGTAAGCCACACCCCCAACCGTTTCCAAGCCCCACCCAAAATTTTAAGTCCCACCCACTTTTTTGTAATTTGATCCTCACCCCCCCTCTGGCCTTCCCCCACCCTAAATCCAAAACAGTGCCCAATAGCCTCCCCACGAAACCTCCCCCCCCCCCCGCTTACCCCCACCCTAAAAATTTTACCTCACCCCCCCCTACTCATATCTCCGGCATTATCCATCGTAGACCCACCGACCTTGGGTTCATTGGAACCGGCTCGGTGAGGGCTACAATCCTGCCCCAACAGAATTCCCGAATTCCCCCTCCACAACTTTCCCCACCCAAAAATATTTTAAGGTGCCCAATAGCCTCCCCACGAAACCTAACCCCCCACGCCCCTACCCCCACCTAAAATTTTTACCTCACCCCCCCTATTCCTATCTCCGCCAATATCCATCGTAGACCCATCGACCCTGGGTTCATTAGAACCGGCTCGGTGAGGCCTACAATCCTGCCCCAACAGAATTTCCGAATTCCCCCTCCACAACTTTCGCCACCCAAAAATATTTTAAGGTGCCCAATAGCCCCCCTACGAAACCTAACACCCCCCCCCGCCCCTACCCCCACCTAAATTTTTTACCTCACCCCCCCTAAACCTATCTCGGCCAATAAAGGTCGTGGACCCACCGAGCTTGGTATCCTCGGAACCGTCTCGGTGAGGGCTACAAATTGGCCCCGATAGAAATCCCAAATTCCCTCAAAAATTTCCCCCCTCCTAAACTTAAACTTTATTTAATTTAGCTTTATTTTACCAATTCTGTAAATTTGTAAATAGTAGATCATTTTTCGAAAAATGATGTCAAAGAAGTTTCACTTCTTACGTGTGTACACTAATACACACACACATTTTTTTTTTTTTAACAGAGTAAGAATGAATCATTAGTACAGGGGAATTTTGTGTTTGATAAATTCGATAATTACTAATTATGTAGAGGTTTTCTTTACTTTCAATAAACCTAAGTTCATTAAACGCTGCCGCCGGAGCTTAACAGCTTTCCTTAGCTCCAGTATTTAGCAGTTGTATGTCTTCAATTATTTGACGGTTACTATTAACCAATAAACCTTAGCTTATCAAACAAACAAGTTATAAATAAATACCTTTCTTTATTTCCAGTATTTTATAATCAAGATAGCCCCCGTATGGATAAGGACGAAAATCGGCGCCTACATGAACCGGATGTTTCGAAGCGAATATGATCAGAATTTGAAGACTGAGAGCAACTGAATAAGTACAATACCAAGTTAATTTTATAAATTAACAAGGCGATAACACGTACAAGGTTCCATGTATATAATAATAACCGTAAAGGTTTGGTGGAATAAGAATCATCTGTATGTAAATAAAACGGAAATTGTGCATAAGATATTCATTACACCACGTCGAGCAAAATACGCCAAGCCCCAAATACAATATTTATGTTATTTTGATCTTAACCACTAATTCCTTTATGATAAAGTACATACGCCCAGCAGTGACACAAAGTTGTTCCACGATTTTGTTAAAGTCCTGACTGTCTGTATGGTGTGGTTTTTGCGTCATAATAATATCTATTTTAATTGTGTACATATTATAAGACTCATATCTTGCAAAATCATTTTCTGTACTTGTAAGCATTCCAGTTCTAACTTGAAATATTATGTTCTATCGGTTATTTGATAGAAGATAATCATTCCATGAGTTGCATTACTTCCTTAATTTAAGCTGTACGTGTTTTTTATGCCTAGCTACGTTCTACATTCATTTTTTCTAATATAATAAAAGTTACATTAATAAGGAGCTTAGGGCATTGGTAGTGTTACATATTTAAACTTTATTAGTGTTTTGTGATGTATAATTATAATAAATTTACATTTAAAAATACATTGGAATAGTTATTAAAATCTGTGTTTCTTTTTCTGTTTATTGTAAGGCAGTGTTTTTAATGTTAAAACTTCGCAGCTGTCTCTCAACAACGTAAAAAGAGATTTCTCAGACCATAAAGCACGAACCTAAGGACCAAATTGTCTATGGGAACTTATTATTTTTTAATTTAAAATCAGAATGACAATTTGTATGACAGAAGATAAAAATATTTTGAGTGTTGAGCTGTGATCGTGCTGTGATATTAAAGGAAAGTGGAAATAGAATAAACAATAAAACATGCCTGATTCTCATAAACAAAGTATATCTGGGAGACAAAGTAAGAATGAGAGCACCAACTATCTGCACCTGCGTGATTTGGAACATCAGTTTAGCGCACCACAATCTGAGGTTAGAATTAGAAATATTATTTTTAAAAATAGTATGTACGTATTATAAAATATTACTTTTGTAAATGGCTGTATAACAGAATTTTTAAAAATATATTTGTTACTTTGGGTTATATTTTGTATTTGGAACATTTGCACGTTCCCGCCAATTTGCAACATTATATTGAAAGTCCGTGTATTTGTGTGCTTATCTACTTACTTTATATTTCATTGGTGCGTTTTTTTTCAAACTATTCTACCTATACATATGTTATTCTAAATTATATTTGAATAACCTTTGAACATTGTTGCAGATTGGGTTGGCTTATAATTTTACCATCGCCTGGTGTCAACAAATTGTCTTAATACTTTTTACTGCTATTTATAAATCGTTTTCTATTAGTTAACAAGAATAAGTAGTAGAAACACGCTCTAAATGGATTGCCCAACCTGGAAATAGAATCCAAGACCTCTTGATTTACACTTCATATAACGTGCCAGTAACTGAATCAACATACTTACAAAGATACATAAACTCACGCCTTTATCTCAGAAGGGGTAGGCAGAGGCGCCACCAGGGCACTCACGTTTCGCCTTGTATGTTCCATCCCATGATGTGATACGAGCCTATAAATAAAGCTATAAAGAAAGTTTCAACGATCCAAATGGTGGGTCTGGTGTTCCAAATAGTGTGTATTTATACGTACATTATTTTTTTATTTCATTGGGGCGAACCATAGATGTAGTATAACATAGATCGGCAATGTGAAAGAGATAGAATGATTTATATCATACATTAAAGCGAGATGCATGATGCGACCATGCGTTTACACGGAGAGCTAACCTTAGCGATTTGTGTGAAAATATGTCATTTAAGCGAACGACAAATTTTGCTTGTTTTCTTGATTTATTTAATATTTCAGTACTGAGCTACTTTTATTAAATTTAATTTATTATGGTGAGTTGTCCAGTGCCTGGATGTGATTGATTTTAGTGTAAAAACCCGAATAATCATTGTTTTTCATAAGATCGTATCACTTTTTTCAATGTTGTTTAGTGACAATATTGTAGATTTGTAAGACAAACCTTGTATGTATATCGGTAGAACAGAATGTCCTTATTCATTATTTAAATGCATAGAAAGCATCCATTGCCTATAAAAAATGATATCATATACGTGAATTTATAATAATTTCAACCAACATTTGCTAGAGATTGATTGACAGTTTCGATCAATAATATTATGTCGATAAAAATAGTTAATGACCATAGAGGTTTCACTTCATTTTATAATCTCGTAGTATAACATCAATTCTATAATAACAGTTATTACTTCACTTTATTTATTCACTATTGATATTTGCTAAATATTAATTAATATTTCGTGTGCGTAATTTACCATTTCTGAGCCGGTTTCAAATTAACTGTGCCACGGAGGCTGTCATTTTAATAAAACAATAGAACATTAGATATTATTATAAGGAATGCTTTACAAAACTTGTCAAATAAAATTATTCTCAAATATGACGATTTATCTTTATTTACTTGTGTTTACGCATCTGTGTTGAAATAAACACAATCATTATTTTTCTGTTAAAATACCATGAAATGTCTCATATATATCTATAAAATTTAATATTATTGGTTGGGCCGTTAGGTATATCGATATGATAGTATCGACAGTGCATGGCGCAGCATTATCTGTCACGCACACATGCAAACTTCACGCACACTATCATATTCTCGTTTTGGTTTCACTCAAAATGATACATTGCCGAAAACCTTCTTCAACCACAACCAGTCCACTGAACATAGGTTTTTCCCAAGGATTTTAATATTCATTTTTAGGAAGTTCGCATACAACGACTTCTACTAATTTACTGGGCTGTCGACCACAGATGGAATACTCAGGCTGGTGGAGTCGCGAACGCTTCTACGACTGGTACTACTCCCTCTCAGAAGACACATTATGGAACTGCTACATCTGCGTCATAGCTCTGATGGCCATCGTGTGGGTCGCCGTCAACCCCGACGCCACGCATTTCGACCTCCTGGATATTGTCTACAATATTAGTTATATTATCCATGTTGTTAGCATCGCTTATAACATGTTCGGGCGTTTGGACAAACCTCTGATTACGTTTAAGGTTTGGTGTTAGTATTCAGTTTGTTTTTTTTAAATAAATACATACACCAATAGTCACATACATAGTCCAGACTCCACGCGAAGATCGAGTCTTGTGTCGTGGGTATCAGACACTACGAGATACTTTTCAGTCTCGTCTTTTTTTTTAATTGGCTCGATAATTTGTCTATAGTGATTCTGTTTGTATGCTATCGAAATATAGTACAACCGGCGTGAGATGGCTGTCCACCGTCAGCACACTGGCTCCTCATTTGTCGAGTTTTCCACCATCGTGTACGGGTGGAAATGAATATACCACCACAATCGGGTTAAAAATACGTCCGCATAAAATTGTAAACCATTGGCCAATGGCAAATAATGTTAGGTCTTCTATCAATTTTGTTACTTGTGATTAAAAAACTTGAAGAGAATTTTAACCATTAAAAAGCGGTAATTATTATTAATATGATTGTGAGTTTTATGCGTTATGTGAGATCGCTGCTAAGTTTAGCGGACACTACCTAATATTTATCCACCAACAGTGCCCCTAGCCGGAACATTTTACGGTATCGTAATAGAATAGTAATAGTAAAATTTTGTATGGGAATTTAAACAGCGCCATTGTGAGCGTATTTGGAACTAAAATTTCACAGCGGGAAACGTTTACTTTACTATACGAGAGTTACTATACGATACTTCAAAATGTTCCGACTAGGGGCACAGGCGAAACTCGAAACATGTTTAATGTTCTACGACAGCCAAATTAGGGTGTAGGTTTTTCTAAGTGTGTTCTTTTATTATAGTTACTTTGAAACATGTTTCAGTCGGATTTCTGCTGGATTTATTGACGTATTCGCACTACGCGAGCCCGTACCACGACTGCAAACTCATTTGTTACTACTTACGGCTCCACAGGCCGTTTAGATATCTATGTAAGTTATGTTATAGAGGCATTGTTGAAGATAAGTATCTATTGTTACCTATTTTAAATAAGAAAACTGATTATACCAGACATGTATTTTCAAGAACAACAGATCAACGTAATAACAAAAAACGAACATCGAACACCGAACTAACAAACTACCAACCTTTACACAGAATTTTAAAACTTATACAATGACTCCTACCAACACAACAGTAAAATAATATATTTACATTGTACCTCTTTTAACAGTGTCATTTAGGGTGGGTTGCAGAAAATAACTTTAACATTAACTAAGGGCTAATCAGCCGTCAAATCTACGGTTATGCAATTTTCGGGTTGCATAAAATTAACAATTGTTAAAATGACGTCACGTATAACATTAACATTAACCGTTCAATTTCGGGCGGTTATTGTTAAAGTCACGGTTATCTTTCGTGATTTGTGTGTGTTCTCTGTATTGATAATTGTTATTTGTGTATCGATTTGAATTATAACCTGTACTTTAAAACAATTTACAAAAATACGCTGATAAATTCCGACGTAAAATCGCATCGCATCATTTCACTGGTCACTCTTTTAACTTTAACTATAACAATTATGACAATGGTGCAACAAAAGAATTTTCTACCCCGTGGTCATTGTTATTGTCACTGCTAAAGTTAACTTTACCGTTAACAATAACGTCAGATTTTCTGCAACCCACCCTTAATGTCGATTTTACTACTCTCATGGCCATATACCGGGTATATCAAGACTGCGACTGAAAACGAAGCCAGGTGGTAGTTTAGTAGTTTCAAACACGATGCAAATAAAATTTTCGCCAAAATAGTGACAGATATTTTTTTAGATTTTTTAAAAAATCATCGTGTGTGTGTAGTAAATACCTATTTTTTGCGAAAATACTAATTTAAGCCCTTACGTACCATTATGTGTTTAAAAATAAAGAGGTATACATCATTGTTTTAGCTAAACTATGTGTATATCACCCAAACACGACGATAAGTAAAAAACTACAAAAAAAAGTGGTCGATTTTTTTTTGCGAAATTTTTACTCGCTTTATGTTCGAAGTCACGAATACTACCACCTGGTTCATTTTCGGTCGCAGTCTTGATATACCCGGTATACTCCAACTACAAAAAAAAGAACTAGCCATGCGCTGTCTCTTCCTAGTACCCTGGGTGGTTGCCAAACGGCGCTCTATGCTAACGTCCGTACTGCCCACATCAAATTCACAAGTTATTTGGTAGTAACATAGAATCCAATTGATTGTAATTAATTAATATGGGTTTTAATACTTATTTTCTTTACTACGCCGTGCTGTGTAAAGATGTTAAAGACAAGTTACTTATTCCCGGAGACTCGCTGAGTTTCAATGCTCGGTATCATTAAAATGCGTGCCACTGTTGATCCTGGCTTACAGGAGTTGCAGTGGCGGGTTTGAGGGCGGGATGGTCACCTTTCCATCATTGGATCATCTGTTTTGTGATGGAAATCGTTTCCAGGGGCCCTGAATGACTACAATCTGAAAGGCAGCGTGCTAGGCACGACATTGAAGTATTGCTACATATTTGTCGTGTTGCGTGTTACCTGGGCTCTGATATGGCTCAACATGGATATAGTAAGTATTCATAATAATGAATATAACCATAATAATGCTACACCATTTTCTTCATAGTATGTCGTGTTTCCTTCGTTGGAGGTACTCAAATAAATAAATAAAAAATTAGAAAGTAGATCTATATCTATATCTATATCAGCCCATATACGTCCCACTGCAGGACACAGGTCTACTCTACAATCGAGGGAGTCGATTGAGAGTGGTTAGGCCATATAGTCCACCACGCTGGCCTAGTGCGGGTTGGCGGACTTACATACCGTAGAAATTCTGTAAAATCGAAAGTAGATAGTATCTTTTTATATAGAAGTCTGTTTATTTTCCTTCTGATTAATTATATTCCTGGTCAAAGACAAGCAAACGTCTTTAAGATTCGTGGAACCCAATTACGGCTCCCATTGGGCAGAAACATCAGAATAGGTAATATGATAACCATGTGAAGTACCTAATGCATAATTATTTTATTTATACGTTATTATTTAACTAAGTAAAATACATATGCCATTCTTTTTTCCTAGACTACATGAAAATAAATATACATAGTAGAAAAAAAACGCAATCGTGTGAAACGGAGAAACGATTTGCAATTTCCGGACCTATCCCACCAGGGCCAAATTTAAAGGATAGTCATAGGAGTCACGACCCTCTCTTTAACTGCAACAACTGTTTTTGGGGCCACTTCCTAATTAAAATATTGTGTTTTCTATAATAAAACTGGCCACGCAATTATCAATTACTGTCTATTATGCTTCTAAGCAACATAATGTTAAAGAACTAACTTCCAATAACCTATGATAAATGACCAAGAAAGTAAACGTTATTGTATTAAAATACTATTTGAATATTATTACTCGACTTACACCCATATTCTAAGACGTTCCTCGAAAATTTCTCGACTCCACTTGACGTTACTAGAGGAAATCCGTATTCTAAGTTGAAAAAAATCTCCTCCACTCAACGTCACTCAAAAATTTTCCTTTCTCGAGGAAAGGAATCAACAGCTGTCAAACTCAAGGTACGTCGCGACCTACCTTAAGGAAGAAATGAAAGAAATAATCCTACTTTAAAATTGTAATTTAAAAGAGAGAAATAAAGTTTACCTTTTAAAATTCTTAAATACCTAAATATGCCAACAATTTTTTGAGGTGGGTGCCTCTACACGATTTACACGTTTTCCCAGTGAATGATACAAACATTACTCTTTATTTCATTTAATAAAAGATTTTTGGTTTGGAAACAGTGATTATTATTTTAAACGAGTTATTAAAGATTTCCAGCAGTTCCTGTAATACTTGTACGATACTTCGTAAGAATATCCCGAACGACGATTCATCCATAAGAATATCCTTCGAAATTTCCGGGTTGGATGGTATGACCCTCCTCCTGTCTGCATGCGTTTTTTTCTTCGACTCACTAAATATTTGTCTTCCAGTCATAATCCCGAAGATTTTGAGTTTAATAATTATTCTATGTAAACACTTTGACATGACATTTGACTGTCACTTTTCAAGTGATCATAGACTAGTTTCAATTTTTTTTTGTTAAATCTCTACTTTAGCTATACATCAATGACGTAATTGATGACTTTTTTCCTTGACTCAACCTCACTCGAGGAACCTTTAGTAAAGGAATATTTTTAACTAAGCATACCATTTTCGAGGATCCCTCCAATTCATTTATAAAGTCACCTCGACTAAGATAAGGTTGAGGAAGATTGGAGGAAACGTCTTAGAATACGGGTGTTAGACTCTACTAAACATATTGAAAATCTTTTGTTTTTATTTTTGTGTACCTTTATACATACATTTTTCTTTATTATTCCCGTAGTCCGTGCCTGTATTTAACTAAATTATATGCCGCGTGTAATGTAAATAAATTCTTTTAATTTGCTTTATGGCTGGACTCCAAATGCTTTTTAATAAAAAAATACGCAACCGCCATGTTGAATTATGGATATGGACGTTACGAAATATGAAAACGAGTGTCGGCTATATTTCATATAATGTGATGCCATTAAATAATTTTGGATATTTATAACGAGTGATAGAACTCCATCGGCTATAAAATTGAATAATGGTTGTGTGTTATTGCATCGGTCCGGCAAACGAGCAAACGGCTTCCCTTAATCAAAGTTTAACGTCGTTTAAAGAAATTTACAATACTTGAACAGTAGATACATCATGCATCTAAAAATATTAATAAATAATAAATAAATAAATACACCCAACAATCACTTGCATAGTCCTGACCCCACACTTAGATCGAGTCTTGTATCGTGTGTATCAGAAACTACGATAGACTTTTTGGTCTCACAAACACCCAGACCCGAAACAAATACTTGTGGTTCGCACCAACATTTGTCTCGGTGCGGGGATCGAACCCGCGGCCTCTCGTTTCACAGCCGACGTCCAACCAACTGCGCCACGGAGGCTGTTGTGCAAAATAGAATAATAAAGGGAAAGAAAACGGACGGAAGGAGGATTAAGCTGAGGGTTATCTCGCTCATCGTCCGAAACACGACTGCAGGCATTTTTTGGGAGACAGTGGCCACCCTGGTACCCCCTTTTTTTTTTTTCTTTTTTTTTTTTTTTTCTCGCGGGGAAAATCCCTTTACGGACCATCCCACCCCCGAAGGGGCGAGGGTGTGTCGGACTCACCGGCGCCTTCCGAGCCCAGCGAGATGTTGTGCCGCCCGTGGATGTGGACGGGCGGCTGCTGGGTCGGGTCCCTACCATAAACCTACGCGCCGAAATACCGACTAAAAACCCCGCGTCGGCCACCATCGGTGCACTTGAGAGACGGCCCCGGGATACCGTTTAACAGACGCGCCAGGACCGCCTCTTTGTGCACCGCCGCTTAGCGACGCGGCAACAGACGCGTGTTGCGTCACGTCTCGGGGGCCGCCAAGGTAGGGACGGCGGCCCCGCGTGGCCTCTGCGGCGCCGGGTTAGTTGGCGTCCCGGCGCCTCCTACGTCTCCTGTGGCGACGAGCGGGATCGGTCTGCTCCCGATCCCGCTCGGCGCTCTCCTTCTGTGACATGACACGTTCGCAGAAGGAGAGCATAGCTCACCACGAACTCCGGCTGCCGACCATGGCGGCAACCACGGCCGGCAGCGAAAGGTCGCTTCCCACGACCGCGACGAGAGCGCTGCGCTCCTCGTCCCAGGCTGGGCACTCTTCCAGCGTGTGCTGGGCCGTGTCCTCACGGCAGTTGCCACAATGGTGGCACACGGCGGACTCCTCGGCTCTGGCTATGCGACACAGGTACGCACCGAAGCAGCCGTGCCCGGTGAGCACCTGCGTCAGCCGGTATGTCGGCGCACTGTGGCGCCTGTCCAGCCACTGCTCGAGGACAGGTCGCACTGCCGCGACGGTCCTCGTACCAGCACTAGGGTTCTCCAGCCTGGAACGCCACTCCTCCACGGCAGTCCTGCGGAGGGAGGCCAACATGGCCTCGACCTCACGGGGGACCAACCTCTGCCCACGCCCGGACGCCTCCTCTCGCCGGAAGAAAGCCGACGAGAGGGTCCTCGCGTCCAGCACCCAGGGCAGAGTTCCCGCCAATACGCAGGCCGCCTCGTGCGAGACCGTGCGGTAGCCCCTGATTATTCGCTGCGCCACCATGCGCTACCCTGGTACCCCTACCCCTACCCCTACGGTACTCCAACATAATTATTGTATGGCGATACGTCTTTAAATGATGTTGATAACGTTCATTATCGAAGCTAGAAAAAAATCCTATCGAAGTCCGCATTCTATAGGTACAATTCACCCAAAACAAACGTTTGATATTCTTACATCATTCTAGTTCCTATGAAGTGACGTCAAAACTTCTATATCTAGATAGAACGCGAGCACATCCACGAGGACAAGCGCCGCGTGCTGTACCGGCTGCACTACGCCAAGATCCGAGACGAGGCCTTCATGCACAGCCCCGCCGGACAGTTCCTCGCCGCGCTCTATATTGTCAACAAGATGTTCATACCTATTGGGTACGGCTTAGTTAATATTAGTTTTAAGTCGGAAGTCCACTCCTGGAAGCAAACGCTCTTCCATACTGCTATTAGAGGTGAGCTTTTCACAGTTTAGAGTCCTGAAAAACTGACAACGCACTTTTTTCTCTCCCTTTCTCATGCATTGCTTATTATAGAAAGTCACTTAAAAACTTAGTTTCTTGCCCCCTTCACCCCAGATATTTTATGACCAGGTGGACAATATAAATATGTTCGGCGGTTTATACTGAAACCATTAATTAATTATCATGTCGAAGAGGTCTTTCTAAAAAAAACTTACCACAGAATACCGATTGCTGGAAACATTTCTGTATCAGCCCATATACGTCCCACTGCAGGGCACGGGCCTACTCTGGAAACATACTTCCCCTCAATGTCTTCTTCTTTTAATAGCCCATCAGTAGCGCCCGAGAAAGACATAGAGCGCATCGCGTGCTTGGTGGTGATGCTGTCCGGGTGCCTGGTGGTGACGGGCGCGGCGGTGGCATCGCTGTCCCTCGTCATCAGCATCTACATGAGGCCGGAGGAGGCCTTTCGAGCGCGATACAGGCTCATTATCAGGGAGATGGTGAGTGATACGTCATACCCGTTCGTCCGTCATGCTCGCACAATTGTATGTGTAAGCTAATGGTTTCACAATGGTTTCAGTGGTAGTAGATTTTAGCAATAGTTTTGTTTGTCGAACTGCTTTAAGTAATAATACGTTCGATACTGATAATAATAGGAACAATGATGCACGAATGATTTGAGCTCACCTAATCCCGAATATATCTCCACATGGTGACGCAGCAAACTCTACAATAACTAATAGTTGATTATAAAACTATGAATTATGCTATGAGTCTAGAAGGACTCCCATATCCCGATGAGCCAGCGCGAGAAGGTGGAGACGTTCTACAAGATGTACTGGCACAAGCAGCGCGCGGTGTCGTGCACGCAGCTGATGCCCACCTTCCCGCCGACGCTGCCTGCTATCATATACACTGACATATACTTCGAAGCCACGCAGAAGGTATACATAAATGTTTTTAATATTGTAGCAGTTGTATTCTGTTGCGGAGAGAGTGATGTAAAAGAAAATGGATGATCGGCAAAAGTAGTTAATCCCGGGGAAATTGATTCGTGCTCATTGACTAAGAAGCTCACAAAAAGCCTTATTGAATCTGTAAATTAAACCTAGATACAGTTAATATTGTATGCTATCCGGTAACTAAAGAACTTTTTAAAGTATAATAAATGAAGAAATGGTTGCCATTAGCTTAATTATCACTTGCTGCTGCTGCTGTCATATATTAATGATTAATGGTTTAGGTTGCAACCCTACCTGATTCAATGCTCATTTTTTTTCATCTCTCTCCTACAATTTGTCAGACTCGGATTCTTCGCGACCTGTCATACCAGTTCTTGTGCGAGCTGGCGAAGAAAATGGAGACAATACACTACATCCCCGGCGACGCCATCATTAAGAGATCTGCGAAGAAATCTTCCATCATTTACATCACTTATGGAGATGTAGAGGTATCATATTATACTTGTTTGCTTGGTTAAATTTTATTCAGTTTATTTTATATTAGTTAGGTATTGCAATTTTGATAAGTAAATCAGGGATTTTCTTTACAAAATCTCTAGAATTTTCTTGTAGTCACCGTGTATCTTCATTGTACTAAGTTAATTTATAGATTAAAAAGCCATTAGCAAAAAATTATACCGATTTATTTTTTACCGCGACTTTTACCATACTTTAAAATTACCTATCCATCCAATTATAAGATGATTTATTCAATCATTGCGCTGGAAAAAGGCAATCAAACCACCCTCACATTCATAACACCAATAAATTCAACGATATCATTTTCAACACTCTAGATGCTAACAGCGGAAGACGACAGCACCGCGTTCCTGCGCATGACGCGCGGCACAGTCCTCTCTCCGTGCGGGGGCTGCGCCGCGGCCGGCTGCGGCAGGGCGCACCTGGAGATCAGGGCCGCCACCTTCTGCACCGCTCATGTCCTCAACGCCGCAGACCTGTGGAGGGTTGCCATCAAATACGGCAGGAGTAATGGCCAAGCTGCTTTGATTTTGAAGACTTTTAATGTGGGTTTTGATTGCTATTTTTACAGTCTGATGAACTAGTACGAAGGTCATGTGATGGTAAATATTCGACGCTGCCCATACACTTAAGGATCGTGGGTATGGTACCGACCTTGCAAATTGATGGAGAACGGAAGTGACAAGAGAAGTTTAATGATTGTAAGACCTTCGGGTATTTCAATCACCACACGAAACATGGCTGTGAATCGGCTTTTTTTGTGAGATTGTGATATATTGTTTATTTATTTACAGTAATAATGTATAGGTGGACATAATGCCTGAGGCATTCTCTACTAATTGAATCTAGGGTGATGCAGAGATGATATGAGGTAGGCGCGTAAGTAATAGTGCCGAGTCGTTTACTGGATTCTAAACTTTATACAGGGTGACTACTTCTACTTTTTTGTAATTTATTAAACAAACATAAACTTAGGTCTAATTACACATATACCCTACAAAACCACCTAGGTGGTTTGACTGTAGGTCGTTGAGCCTTCCTAATCGGTTTACACAGATGATCAACTTCTGCATTAATCCCCGTATTTATGTCATTCACAGGAGCATTTGGAACGAGTGAAGAAACACTACTCTCAAAAAGTTCCTCAGGAAGTGAAGTAAATATAGTACGCTTTACCAAATCATATTATAGTTTTCTTTCTGCACAATTATTTTCATATAATTTCAACACAGATACAAAAGCAGCATCCTTCATTTCAAACGCGCTCTCTTAGCCCTAAAACAAGCGAAGGACTCTCGCGGTAACCTTCTACTGGCGAGGACTGATGTGTTTCTGGAGATAGCTGGCTGTTACATCATGAGAAATGTAAGTTGTGTATGCTTTAAAAATTTACTTTCTATATAAACGAGCGTTCCAGGAGACGTTTAATATGCAAAGACTAACCAGGTATATTATAATTTTCGTTTGCCTAGTAACCAGAGACGCGGAATTTCGACGATCACTGTACTCAAAGAAATGTCTCCAAAGTTGTTTGAACGCTGCCTCGGCTTTCTTACTGTTCATTGCTTCAAAAATTGTACAAAATAGAAATATGAAGATATCAATGCAGCGAACACTAATTAAATTTTAAGGAGAATTAGGTTTCTCAAGTTATCGAAAAACTCGAAGGATTGCTTCGTTTGCAATTTATTTTTCAATTTGTACCACTTTTTGTTCTCGTAGCGAGCTAGCGCGGCTCTTACGGACGAGGCCGATGCGATATGCCTGCGCTCGACGTTCCCGTGCATCCTGCAGCCCGCCTCCTCGCTGCAGCTGGCCTGGCACTCCTTCGTCGCTTGTCTCATCCTCACTGTGTGTATGGTGAGTACTGTACGATATTTCAGCTTAGTGTATTTTCATTATCTTTATTTTCTTTGTTTCGTTTTTGTGGGTTATTTTTATTTCTATTCAATATACTGTTATCATCGACTAGTTTTTAAGGCTTGTTAATTTGTCAGAGATTGTCTTATATCGTTGGTATCATAAACGATGATGATGTTTGATGATGATGTACCACAGCGAGAAATATTTCTTCATCTTGGCGGAGTACGATCTGAGACAGTTAAAACTATTATAAGATTACTTGTAATCACTGTAGATTTTTTAATGTATTAGACGCACCCCTACTACATGGTGTTTAAGAAGAAAGTGCCCATCGAGTTCAGGTTTTTTGACTACGTGGTCACCATCGTCTACGTAGTAGACCTCATCGTCCACTTGTCTACTGGTGCCAATGTCGAAGAAGGTGAGATTCCATTTATACTTCAGACATTTTCGTAGTCATTTTATTTGCAATTTCTACTGCTAAGCAAAATATCGTGACCTAACTATACCTACTAAATCACAGGAGGTTCATGTCCGAAAGTAGAATGTAGTATTTGTTTTGAAATATTCTAGAATTGTGAAGATGTAGCATCCGAAATATCACCATGTTTGTTTTTACTAGGTGTTCCAATTACGTTCTCCCAGACGTCATCTCAACAAATGCGAAATCACTGGTTTGTGCTAGACGTCGTGGGAACGCTACCAATATTTGAGTTCGTAGGGGAAGGGCATTTCGCCGGCATCAATAAGCTTTTAAGACTGCCGAAGGTAAATTTTGCCTTATCCAACACTATTATGATATAAAATACTAATCGATCGATATACCAGGTTTCGATATACAAAATATTGATATTTTTTTCTATGCATATGCCAGGTGTTCAGAGTGTTGAAGAACTTAGAGGACCGTTGCGTGTATCGCAGCAATGTGCTCCGTTTGTTATCGTACACGTTGTTGCTTCTCATTGCTTGTTACTTGATAGCTTCGTTGCAGCAAGCATTTATGTGTTTTCGGTAAGTCATTATTGATAGCATTTTTTTTCTACCTTTTTAGGAACTTTATTTTTAATAACACTGTTATGGTTTCTTTGTATTTTGGGGTAGAATTTGTGAAAGTATAGTAATTTTCCAATTACTTTCACTAAATTTAATAGTCTAGGCTCTATCTATTCGACACCTTCGGTAGCGTTATTAGTTGGGAGACGGCTGTAAAACTAAGAACTGCCGGATCAATCCCCACACCGAGGCTAATTTTTGCGGCCCAAAAATATTTTGTTATTGACTGTTGTGAGACCGTAAAATCTCTCATAGTTTCTAATTCCCAGGGCAAGACCTTAGTATATTAGTGCGCGGTCAGGACTATGTGTCTTACTGATGGACGTATTTATTAATTCATTGGTTCCAGGTTCGGCTACTGTCAAGTGACCAACTTCACCCACTCTCCGTACTGGGAGTTCAAGCCTCTGGACGACAACCAAGTGCACGAGAGACTTAGCTTCGCTCTCTACTGGGCCGTGTCTATGATCACTTTCACCAGTGTGTATTGTTTCTGTTTAATTCATGATCTATGCACATTTCTCTGCTTGGTCAATTTACGTTTTGTCTATCTGTTCAATTTTAGGGCTATCAACTATTCTATATCAAATTTTCCTGTCTTTACCATTTTTTATGCCCCTTTAAAACTGTATAGACTAGAATCCTATATCAATGTGACAGTTATCGAGACACAATCGCTGTTAGGTCAAATTTAAACGATGAAAATCAAGAATCAAATATAATAAAATATTGTCAATAGCGCACATGCAGACGTGGGGTCCAGAGAATTGGAACAACGTGTTATACACCATGTTTGTGTTGGAGACATGCATAGTCCTCAGAATATTCATGGAGGCTGTGTACTCTGCCACCATCATGGTCACCACCGCTTTACGGTAAGGATTTAATAAAAACCATGCCATTAGCCAGCCTATGCACTCACATCTCACGCCGTGTTCCCAGAAGGAGTAGGCAGAGATGCCAGGACACCCACGTTTCTTCTATGTTCCGTCCCACGTGTGATAGGGAGCAAGTCAATCGCCATATCGGGCATACATTCCAGACTCGGGACTGATAATGAATAGGAAAATTGGCCAACCAGGGATTCGAACTAGAGACCTCACTGTTGTATTTGTACCGTAGTACAAATGCGCCACAGAGGCTAGCCAGCCTATATACATGTATGTATGTACATAGATGAAAGTACTATTCATGTTTTAGCGAAGACTACGATGCTTCTATCGCGAATGTAAAGAATTTCCTGATCAGGAATCAAATAGACCCGGTGCTTCGGCAGAGATATTTAACTTATTTGCAGCTGTGCTGGTATACAGATAAGGTACGGTATTTCTCAAATAATGTGTTAATACCTATTTGCAAAACAATTATTACATTTCATGTTCATTTGTGGTGTACATTTTTAAAAGTTTTACTTTAAGTGATGTGGTTGTTTAAAACATTACTGCTGGATGCTAGACACTCCCCAGCTTCTCAACATCAGAATATTGATATCCACTTTTGGATATCTTCTATACATAAGCATCTATTTATATATATATATTTAAATCATATAATACTACTATGGTAGAACTATACCTACTCGATCAATATTAACAAACTTTTAGGCGTACTCAATGACGAATAAAAAGAGCTCGATATTCTACGACTTGCCCCCGCACGTGTACCAAGACATAGTGGCTGGTCAACGCAGCAAGTACATACTCTGCATCCCGTTTATGAAGGTTTGTTATCATTATAAATAAATAAATAAAGACACCCAACAGTGACATACATAGTCCTAACCCCACACTAAGATCGAGTTTTGTGTCGTGGGTATCAGAAGTTATGAGAGACTTTTCGGTCTCACAAACACCCAGACCCGAAACGAATACTTGTGGTTCACACAAATATTTGTCTCGGTGCGGGGATCGAACCCACGGCCTCTCGTTTTACAGCCGGCGTCTAACCAACTGCGCCACGGAGGCTGTCGATCATTTTACTTAACCTACTTACCTTCCACCAGCGCTTTGGCCGTCGCATTCCCAAAACGAAACGCAACAATATGTTTGTTTACTTTTGTTTTTCATGAGATAGTATTGACACTCAGTTCAGACAGCATCCATGGCGCGGTTGGACGCCATCTGTGAAACGAGAAGCCCTGGGTTCGATCCCCACACCGAGACAAATGTTTGTGTGTACCACAAGTATTTTTTACGGGTTTGGGTGTTTATGAAACCGAAAAGTCTCTCGTAGTTCCTGATACCCACGACGCAAAACTCGCTCTTATTGTGGGGTCAGGACTAAGTATGTACATACGTACGGTGAAGGAAAATATCGTGAGGAAATCTGCATACCGTAGCGAGCTTAAAGAATTTCTACGGTATGTAAGTCCGCCAACCCGCACTAGGCCAGCGCGGTGGACTATACTCAACCACTCTCAATCGATTCTCTCGATTGTAGAGTAGGCCCGTGCCCTGCAGTGGGCCGCATATGGGCTGATATAGTATAATAGTATAATGTGTACATATGTAACTATTTAGGTGTATTTATATATACTACGCACAAAAATTAAAGGATATTTTTTTTGATCCAAAATTTTTGGTGTTTTTTGAGAGTCTGTATCTTGGAGAAAATTGATTGTTAAGAAATTCAGAAACTAAAACTTTGAAGCTTGAAATGTCTATTTTGCAGATCTGTGCTCTATTTCTTGATTGCTTGCTTAGTTGATAAGCAATCGTAAGAAAACCAACGAGAAAAAAAATATCCAATTTTTTTCTGGATTTCAAAACCCTGCATTTACATGAATAGTGTTTTTTTTGTGACATCATTATTAAATTCCCGTAGATAATTTAATTGCCTTTAATTTGATATACCAGAAACCTCCGTGACATGATTTGGAGCTGACTTATGGTAAATCAAAGTGAAAATGTCCTATCACACTTTGACATTGGATTACTCTATGAATATCAATCATGGGGAAAACAAAATCAGAATCTTAGTAACTTCAAAACATGCTCTATAAGATGTTATTAAAGTCTTGTGATAATAAATAGTATTTCTAAGTAAAATTGTTGACTGAAAAAAAGGTAAAAAAACGGTTATTTATGGATATTCGGAAAACACTGCATATGTTTGGATAAAAGAAACGAACGAAGGATATCGTCGGTAACTTTTCAACCTTAAAGTATTCTAAAGACTGTCTGAAAATTTCAAACTGCTCCTTTTTTTCTCGTTGGTTTTCTTACGATTGCTTATCAACTAAGCGAGCAATCAAGAAATAGAGCACAGATCTGCAAAATAGACATTTCAAGCTTCTAAGTTTTAGTTTCTGAATTTCTTAACAATCAATTTTCTTCAAGATACAGACTCACAAAAAACACCAAAAAAAATGGATCAAAAAAAATATCCTTTAATTTTTGTGAGTAGTGTATTTATAGTTCAAACAGCGCAACCTATTGATGTTGTAGCTGTAGCACCTTACAGCAAGGCTCTATAAGTTCATGTTATGGTTCCTAAAATCATCACATGTTTAAGCTTTTGAAATACATCGAGTAAACGATTAACAGTGGATAAATATTAGTTTCTCAATAAAGAAGACTTGAAGAACATTTCATCCAAGGCGCGGCTATTTTACACGTCGCCGAACGAGATCCTCGTGAATACGGGGGATATCACCAATGAAATGTACATCATCAAGCAAGGAATGTGTGAGGTAAGATTTTTAATATAAGTCAGTTGAAATTAGTTTTATTTACGGTGATGGCTTATTTGGTAAAATTTTTGGAGTATTACCGTTTTTCCGGAAAGATTCAATCAGTTTAAGTTACGAAAAACCATTCCCCAGCATTTTTTTATTTACAAAAGTGATGAATGGAGGAGGTAACTTACCTGACGCCCTAATGATAAACCAGTTTGGCTTTTTTTGGTTTTTATCCAGACCTGGCTGCTACTTGAATATCAAACGTCATTGAAAATTACGGTTTGCGAATTATGGGATATTTTAAAGATATCAGTCTGTACATAGGTTCTAAGTAGATATAGAGGATAGAATAAAAATATTTTTGTTTGCTACAGTTAATTCACCCGGAATCTAAGCGAGTCATCGCAACTCTTGGTGTTAAGAATCATTTTGCTGTGTTTATATGTCTATTACGTAAGTAAATTGTACCTAAGTCAAATAAAATAATGCCGTATATTCTGTATACCTCAAGAAATAAATAGAGATATACCAATAAGAGAAACACACTTCTATAATACTATTTCATTCTCCTGATATAATACGGAGTGGGATCGAGTTGTATAACCCCTCGAATTCTATTTCCGGGTAATTAATTTAATATTTTTTTAAAAGTCTATGTCAATTTTATTCTACCAGGTTTGCCGGCATTTTACACTGTACGCACCGTCACTCACGTTCAAGTGTTTTCGATATCGAGAAAGTATTTGCTAAAAGCCATTGAGCTGCCAAAGATCAAAGACGCGTTGGAATATGCTAAGATACAGCCGGTAAGTGAACTTTAGAAAAAGAGCCATTATGATAGTATCGATGTAACTCGAGAATTACTAAGTTGACATAACTCTTATAATTGTCAGTCTGGGGCCAAAAGGCTAAGTGGAAGCTATGTACCGGTAAATTCAGTGTTAGAATTCCGATCGTAAAGCAGACAAACAATCTGGCAAAGGTAGGAAAAATTCGGATGCATACTGCTTCCAAGACCACTTCTGTAATCTTGGGTGAAAGGATGGTGGAAGGCCTATATTTAGCAATGGACTATTTGTGGCTGAGCAAAATAAAGATAATGAAGTAAATCGAGTCGGAACATTTAAAATGCTGTAAGTAATTAGCAGATGCTTACTCAAATATATATTCGGCTTAAAGGAATACCAGCGTCTGTTGAAACATCGCGAGCCTTTTTTGTCGTACACGACTCCCGAGCCCACACCGAATATGGAGCGGTTCCGACTTCCCAGGAAACATGAGCAGGACTACGTGTTCCTACATCCATTCAATAGACTTGGATTCCTTTCTGTTTTAAGGTACAACTTCTTGCAGTTGTTTTTATACCAGATTTCATGATTATTATGTGTTTTGACAAATAGTTTAAGCCTTAAGCTTTGTGGTTTTACGATCTACCAGATCTGCCTAAATTCAAGCTAATCAGAGAATAGGATGACTATACTTATATATACGATAAGACGAGCTATATACGATAAGAGTAGCTATAAGACGAGTTTGTCTCTGTGAACTACCCGCTGTCTAACTGCTCTGAAATCTAGGGTGATCTTATGTTGATCATCACTTCGAAATACTACAGAGTTTAAAAATAAGGTGTTAACTGCTGGTAACTGCTGTACTTCCTCTTATACCTAACATATTTTTAATCACATTAACATTTTCAACTTACTTATATCATAACTCTAGTAAACCAACCTACAAATCCCCTAGATACATATTTCCCCGGTTCACAATCCGTCCGGACGGCAGCTACCTGTGGCGTTATGAGTGGGTGCGCGCGGCGTGTGCCATGGCCTCCGCCATGGTGTTCCCCAGCTACGCCTACCTGGTGCTGCAGTGGCCCTGGCTCCACTCGCTCGCGCGGCTGCTTGACACCGCTGCTTATTTTGACATGTGGGTCTATAGTATTATTATTTGTGCCCGATATGGCGATAGGCTCGCCCCCTATCACATCGTGGGACGGAACATACAAGGCGAAATGTGGGTGTCCTGGTGGCGCCTCTGCCTACCCCTTCGGGGATAAAGGCGTGAGTTTATGTATGTATCTATGTATTATTAGAGTTTTAAATGTCTGAAGTCGGAATTTGAAGAATCATCATCATTTAGGAGTGGTTTAATGTCTTCATCTAATGTGAAGTCTGAGTTTATAGGAGCTTCATCGTCTTCGACATTTTCAATCACAGAGATTCTACTGCTGAATATAGATCTTCCCCAATAATCAGCTGGTCAGATCTGCCTGGATTCAAAGATTCCTTGCAACATTTTCTCTTGATTTTACAGTTATGTAGTGCTCAGAAGTAGGCGTTCATGTGCTCGTAAAATATATTAAGATTGTTTACATAATTTACAGTTATTGCTAATCAAAATAAACACGTCAATATCTTATATCGTCACACCTCGACATCTTAGTTTACCATTTACTATCATTAAATAAAAATCTTAACTCCAGACTCCAGCGCATGCTGGTGGGTTACTTCAACGAGCTCGGCATCCTGGTATACCACCCGTCTAGCACGGCGGCGCACTACGTGAAGGGAGCCTTCATAGTCGACCTGATTGGTTGCCTGCCCTTGGAGAATCTCGATACTCCAAGAAAGGAGTGTTTTGGAGATTTAGGTGATTAGCATTATTCTTTGTTCTTTTGCATTGTGAAGGTTCAAAGCGTAAAGCTTAGTAAGTACCCCGCTATAACTTACGATGAATGAATCGAATTATCTAAATTCTAAATGAAGGTGTGACGCGATCAACACGAAAAATATATTTTGCTGGAATTATGTATTCTAAGGTATCCGTGTAAGGTGTAAGGTATCCTGTCCTTGCAGATAAGTCCACTTATTCCACAAATCATTTTTTGACATTCTTTTTGTGTTTAACCTCTTAAGGATTTAAGAATGTACATACTCGCATAGTTTATTAGTTTATTGTAATAATTTTCATAATTTCCATAGAATAACATCAAATTAGATACATATTGCTATTTATAATCGGTCTGAAAATGTATACGCCAGGCCACAGATTTCGCGTGACTGAGATTAAACAGCTTCTGATGCTGAATCGCCTACTTCAGCTGTACCGCGTGCCCGGCGCCATGGCCGTCCTCGACAACTACATCGAACGGAAAGATGTTACCATGGTGTAAGTGTTCCCTCTTAGTAATACTATAAGCAAAACAACTATAAATTCATCATTTTCTTTGCGGCCTAATAGTTATTTTTTATTTTATTTTTATTTTTATTCTTTACTGCACACACAAAAAAAACAAACGACATACAATATTTTACAGATATAAATAAAGAGTACAGTTGGCGGTCTTATCGGCGGCGGCGGTTATATATAGTTACTGGTATAGGTAATTAGGTAATATAGGTTCGGTAGGTAAAATAGGTATTTAGCCCTTATAGGTACCTAGGGTCCTCTTTGAACGAATCTTAGATACGTTATTCTATGATTTGGCTTCTAATTTTACGAATGGCTGTTTGTCTGACTTTAATCCTTTAGGGAGTAAACCTTATAACCTTGGCCGAATGCGGTTGGTAAACTCCACTTATTATCCTATCTTTTTTTTTTCTATTTATTGTGTCAATATTTTATTTGTAATTTTCTGTACATTCCATGTTGTATCAATAAATCGTTTTTCTTTCTTCTTTCTTTCTTTCTATCGGAATTCTTACGCCAAACTCTCAAGTATGTAAGTTTGTTCATATTTTGCCGATAATGGTTAGTTACTATTATTTACTCATAAACCATAACCATGAAGGAGATAAATAGGTTATTTATCATTTGCATTACTTTTCCTCTGAATTCCATAATTACCCATAACTCTAGTGAAGAATTCACACATAATAATAATTAACGACTGAAATAGTATCCTCTACCCACACTATTATTTCATATAGCACTAGCGCAAATATTCCTTTGATATACAACAGCTGCAAAATGACATTTTTATTAATCTATATAATATCTTCATTCACAGCGATTGATCTATTTCAAATGTATTAAATTATAACAAAACTATTTTATATTGTACGAATATTGTGTCAGTCATTTTCTGTGACGACCTAGTTAAAGTTGCAGGAAATCGCTGGATGCAGACCGCTTTCAACATCCTTGGATCCTCGGGGCAGGCCTATGTTCAGCTTTGGAATTCCTGTGGCTAAAGAGAAACAGAGAGATAGAGAATTTTCTATAACTGTAACGCTCGGGTTCACCAAGTTCAGAAATATTATACATTTGTCCGTAGAAAATGCACAATTAAATTTATGATTTGTCTAATTTGATTAATTCTTCGATGCAAAAATATTCTGTAATATATTGCAGCCAATATCTAAGTTCTTTAATATGGCTGACAATAATGACGACATTTTAGTCATGTAGTAGCGATTGTTGATCGATCATATTATCCTGTAGGATTCGCGCAGTGCCTCTATTCCTGGTGCTGCTGAATCTGCTGACGTGTTTCCTGGTGTTCTCCTCCGTGCACATCTTCTACTCCAAGGATGGCAGCGACTGGTACATCGTGCCGCATAAGGACAATGGAGGCTCTTGGCTCTACCTCTTCCAAAATACATGTTAGATGCATTATATTTTTGTGCAATTTAACACAGGTACTAAAATAAATTAAGTATTTTTTTATTAAAATAGCCACCGTGGCGCCGTTGGTTAGTCACCGGCTGTGAAACGTAAGGCCACGGGTTCGGTCTCCGCACCGAGACAAATATTTGTGTGATTCATTGATGTGAATATGTGATATTGTTTTCGAGTCTGGGTGCTTGTGAGACCGAAAAGTTTCTCGTAGTTCCTGATACCCACGACACAAGACTCGATCTTAGTGTGGGGTCAGGACTATGTATGTGACTGTTGGGTGTATTTATTTGTTTATTTTACCTACATTTCAAATTGTGTCGCAAAGGTTAACTCATATAAACACATTATTATAATATAGCACTGGCTTATCAAGGTGAGTGATGAATTCGCTGCTAGGTTGTACCTGTAGAAAAAAAATATAATTAAGGATTCTTTTTCTTTTAAAGAATTTCTACGGTATGTAAGTCCGCCAACCCGCACTAGGCCAGCGTGGTGGACTTTATGGCCTAACCACTCTCAATCGATTCTCTCGATTGTAAAGTAGGCCCGTGCCCTGTAGTGGGACGTATATGGGCTGATATAGATTAGATTATTCTTTTTAGAAATATAATTTTCCTCTTACCTGTCCTTATGCTCCCGCATCTATATTTTGCTTATAAATTACCATATCGTGTAGAAGGTAATAAAACTGCTTCAATATCCCCATATGTTCAATATCATGTAATACTAGATTATTTTGTAAAATAACATCCTCAAACCCAACAGTTCGCTTCAACATGACGGCGACGCCGTGGAACCTGCACCTGACGTGCTACTTCTGGATGGTGTACGAGACCACCACCACCGGCTACAACTGCTTCAACCCCAGCAACTTTCAGATCATGCAGGTCATCTTCATCGGCATGGTTATTGGTAAGTTTTTATATTTCTCTGTTTATAAATACAGTGAAGTCTCAAAATATTTAATGTATTAATTAAAATCGAAGAGTAAGGCTACTGATAGGCGAAGCGGTGGTCGGCAAGGTGGACAGCGGACTCAGCGGGAAGTCACCAGATACAACGGTATCACGGGGCTGTCTCCAAGGCGCACCGATGGTGGCCATCGCGGGGTTTTTAGTCGGTATTTCGGCGCATAGGATGGTAGGGACCTGGCCCAGCGGCCGCCCGGCACATCTACGGGCGGCATCCATCTCGCTGGGTCAGAAGGCACCGGTGAGTCTGACACACCCTCGCCCCTCCGGGGGTGGGATGGTCCGTAAAGGGATTTTCCACGCGGAAAAAAAAGTCACCAGAAACAGGCTACTTTTAGCAGATCATTATTTAAATGTATTAAATAACCAAGGTATGCTGAACAGTGGAATTTTTATGGCTGAAGAAGGGAGAGAGGCTATACTAGTAGATACTAGATATGCTTTAAAGCACCGTTCGTGATATTATTGTGAATTAATTTTACAGCCAAATATTGTCTGTTTATTTATATTGATATTAATGACCTATTTGTAGGTGCGATGATAATAACGTACTTCTCGGTGCGGATCATCAGTCTGCGAGCGAACGTGAACAAGGCGCTTGCTGCCTTTCAAGAACATCTGAAGGACATGGTGGTATATATGAAGAGGGAAGAGCTGGACAAAAACTTGCAGAAGTAACGAATTTTAAATAAAATTATCTCCGTGTGTCTTAACCTGAAGAGTTCTTGTTTTGACAACTGGATACATAGCCCTCTTTAATTTAAACTCAACAATTCATATTTAATAGACGTTTCAGTATTACTTGGCTATCGCCTTCAATCACCTCCCTTCCCCCAACTTTTAAAGACTACTTACTATAATTACTGCTATAATTACTACTATGCTATACTAAATTGTTATCACATGACGTGAAGTCTACAGGTGATTCTAGGTCTTTTACAATTACAAGATCGAAAAGTTCATTAAAGTGACGTGATTTGGCAGGAACGTGTTGAATTACTACGAATATAACTGGGACAAGATGGGAGGCATCGACTACAGGAATGTGTTGAAATTGTGCGATCAGATCACTTTACGCACCGACGCTATTTTGCACATTTTCGGACCAACGTTCGCTAAGGTAATTACAAGATTAGGTATTGATAGTCAAATTTAATTCCACTCTATATTACTTCGAAAATACATTAAGTATTATAATGGCAACAGTAGAAAAGTGTGTTATTCAAAGTTTTCTTCCTCGTCATCAGTTTAATCCACTGCAAGACACAGACTTTAAGCTTTCCACATTGATATGTTAAAAGAAAACAATAAAAAAGTTACACACCCACTTAACCCTGTATCTCAGGTGGTGATCTCTAGAGGTGCGTAGATAATACAGATCCAATTTGCTCAATCCAGGCATATCCCGTCGTTTCATTCACTTTCATGAATCTCAGGTAAATAGAAAAATAATAAATAATAATAAATACACCCAACAGTCACATACATAGTCCTGACCCCACACTAAGATCGAGTCTTGGGTCGTGGGTATCAGAAGCTACGAGAGACTTTTCAGTCTCACAAACACCCAGACCCGAAACAAATACCTGTGGATCACACAAATATTTGTTTCGGTGCGGGGATCGAACCCGCGGCCTCTCGTTTCACAGGCGGCGTCTAACCAACTGCGCCACGGAGGCTGTCAAATCAAGATTTCATTTATCAAAAGTAATTAAATAGTCTTATAAATTGCACGCTGCTGACCTCAGAATCTTCTGCAGTCGCGAGGTGAATTGGGAAAGCTGTTCCTGCCAGACTGGCCAATGAAAATTAAAAAAAAGTCAATTTTCCAGTGTCCCATCCTAGCCAATTGCGACGTGTCCTTGCTCCGCATCATCGGGCGCGCGGTCCGCAGCCTGTACTTCTTGCGTGGCATGAGGATCGTGGAGGCCGATGACGTCATCCAGGACATGTTCCTCCTTGACTACGGTGGCGTGGACGTCAGGCAAACCACCGGGAACATGAGCACCATGGTCAGGTTGCCGAGGGGAAGGTAGGTAGGATTGAGGCTGTTTGAAAGTTATATGAAAATAGTGTCCCAACTGTAAGTAAACAAAAGTTAGGTACTAAGGTAGCCTGATGGATTAGCAAGTTAAAATTGTAGTGAGTAGCGTACATTACGCGGAGAACTGAAGGCTCTTGTGGCTTCAGGTTCACCGGATATTAACGAAAGTAGTGGACGGACAACCTAATTAAAGTTGCGGGATATCGATAGATTGCACACCGCTTCTAATAAGCTTCTATGGAAAACCTTTGAGAAAGCTTATGTTCAGCACTGGACTTATTTTGACTGAGGATGATGATGAAGAAGATTAGCTTTAAAAGCAATTTATCTTCCAGTATTTTCGGCAACATCGAAGGCACGATGACATCGAAATGCTCGGCAACGTTCGTGGCTACGACGCGCGTGCACCTGCTGATGATCAACTCCCTGGCCTTCCACCAGATCCTCGCCGACTTCCCTGCTGTACAAAAACTCATGATGAAACTCCGAGGCAATGATACTAAGGTCAGATAAAGCAATCCGAGTATTATAACATCGCATCCGACTCTTTAAGTATGGTCTAAAAATATCGTTTTATAAGCAATATGTGATCTACAATTTATTATAGAATATTAAAAAATGATTGATATATCAAGAACTAAGCAAATTATTGAGATTTTTTCTTTGTGTCATCTTGCTACTGTTAAAAGGCATAGGATCTTCTTATAAGCTGAAACCTCGTGGAAATTTTATATCAATCTCGTAGTTGATATAAAATTTCCACCCTCATTTTAAAATCTTGCAGAATTACATCGTAGGCAACGTCGGGGACTCGCTTAAGCCCTGGAAAGAGCGGAGCCTCAGCTCCCCCACCATACTCCGGAGCCGCAAGGGTCTGGTGAGGCATCTGTTCTTCAAAGACAAAGCTCTGCAGCTATACCTAATAGTAATCTCTTTACTATGCGTGTATGCTGATGTCTACAACGCGGGTTTCCAAGACAATAGGATGGGACTCATAATAGGATTGTATGCTTTGGACTTCGGGTTCTACGTGAAGATACTGGTGCAGTACATGCTGCCGCAGATTGTGGATCCAGGACTGGTGAGGAATGTGCTGATTCCGTTGAGGAATGAGTGAGTAATTTGAAACTAAGGGTTGATAGTGTAGTCAGTGAATTCATTTTTGTTAGCAATGCCTACTTGAATTTAATTTTTCAAATTGTTGTATCGTATTAATTAACCACGTGCGATAGTTAGAATGTGTTTAATAGCTTATGAGCACCTTAATATAAAATGTAAACCTCGAAACTGGACCTCAATATCTATACTATCTCAAGGGCAATAAAAAATTCAACGGCGCCTAGTTGTTATTTGTATATGGTTCGTGTATAATTACAGGTATTTCAGAGGTGAATTTAAATATGATTTACTGTCCTGTCTGCCGATAGAGTTATTCAGTTTGCTCAGCTCAGAGGACAGATGGATGTGGTTCTCCTGGCTTCGGCTCAACAGGATGTTCAGAATTGTAAGTAGGCTTCGTAGTAATAAAATTATATTCAGTTATAACTGCATGGTAAAATCAGAATGTTAATAGTAGATTCAGATTTAGAACGTTCGTGGTCTATGGTGTTCTCAATGACAATAATTTACTCCAAAATTGTATCGTTTGTTAGATGTATATTTTTTTAGTAATATTTTTTTCTGCTATAATGACTAAATAAATACACCCAACAGTCACATATCTGTACCCACACTAAGATCGAGTCTTATGTCATTAGTATCAGGAACTACGAGAGAATTTTCGGTCTCACAAACATCCAGACCTAAAACAAATACCTGTTGATCACGCAGATCTCGATGCGGAGATTGAACCCGGGGCCTCATGTTACACAACCGGCGTCGAACCAACTGCGCCACGGAAGCTGTCTTTAATGATATTAATGATAAAGTCGTGTTGAACTTTGTTACGGTTTTAATACAAGCTTTACCTTTTCTAAACTCCAAATCTCAACATTAAGTGGGCGAGATAATCATAAAAATATTGTATCCCATGAGAAATTACTGGATAGCAACGACAATTTTCTTAGCACATTTGGCGTGTATTCAATTTGTCGGATGCAGCTGGATTTTTGTTATTGCCTGTTTATTGTAGTCTCCGGATTGCCGATGACTGAAACCGTGCGTAAAATCTATTCTCGTAAGTACCTACTGAGGGTGTTGAGTGTTTCTGTAAAACATTACGTTTATATTATTCACTTTATAATTTGAGTGCTGTTTCAAAGTAGGGGTATGCGTTAAAGACGATGATTGCATGTATCTGTATTAATTACAATTTACAAGACTGTTGTTTCCTATGTTTTTTAGGAAGATCGAAAAATAATTATATAGCACAAACAATATATCAACGTTTCGCTTAATTAGAGATTCAGATTCAGCGAATCTTTCCTCGAATCGCTAGATTAATACAGAGTGGTAGAGGCACGTTGTTATCAGTCATGACTCGGTATGAATGGGCAGGCTCCTCCGAGGCAGTACCACAGTCTCACAGGAGATTGACGTGAAGCGACAGGTTGGCTTAGCTTTGCTTTGCTTCGTTCGGTGAGTGAGATTGTTGGATGCCCAATAGCCCTTTCTTCTTCCCACCCTTTTTTCTTCCCGCTTCCTTGATCCAATATGATCCAAGGGTTATGGAAGTTCATGGGCGATAGTGTTTTCTTGTCATCAGGCGACCTGTTTGCTCCTTTGCCGGACTTGTTGCATAAAAAGTTACATACATACATAAACTCACGCCTTTATCCCAGAAGGGGTAGGCATAGGCGCCACTAGGACACCCACATTTTGCCTTGTATGTTCCGTCCCATGATGTGATAGGGGGCGAGCCTATCGCCATATCGGGCACAAATTCCTGACTCCGGACTGATTATGAATAGAAAAACCCAATATCACTTTGCCCGACCCGGAACTTGAACCCGAGACCACAGCTTTGTAATCGTACCGTAGTACAACTACGCCACCGAGGCGTAAAAAAAATACTTTGTACATTATTTCGTAAATTGGTCAGCTTAGTCCCCATTCCGAAGCACATTTCAAATTATTCAATATTATTCTATAAATGATTAAAACCTGACGCTTAAATAACAAAACGTTTTTGAGAAGTAATATTATTGAGCAATCTAAATAGCTTATGGATAGACTTCAAAGAGTATTATTAATGGGTAGGCATCCAGTTGGAAACGAGAAAGATATCAAGGTTATTGTCGGTCGAGCACCCACATTCGCGTGCCAAATATTCCTTTGCAGTGATCAACACGAGATCGAGACTAATTCCCGAACTGCCCTTACTTTCGAAATGTATTAAATCAATTCAGATTACACCCAACGATTTGAGAATTAAATTTAGCAACGCATTGGAAAGTTGGCCAAATAGAATTTTTAGCGTGTTTGCGTTGGCAGTTGTGAATAAAGTATCAATTTTCTGTTCTATTTTAATGGATTTTCTAGGTGTTAACACGTCCACTGCGTTAGGAGATCTAAAGGATCCCTTATGAGGCTTTTAGCCAGTGCGGCGCGTATAATCTAATACTCTAAGTATTAATTAGGACGCTGACGAGTTCCAGTAGGTGTGTAACGGACCGTCTGAAAGTCCTCTGAAAATGGAGCCACAGCGAACGAGTTTATTTAAAAAATATTTCAATTTGTTCCCCTTGTAAACAATTATAAATTGTTTTGAAAATTTTGAAGCATTCTTACATTTCTCGTGCATAATGTCTGATAAGCTTAAAATAATTATGGAATGTAAAACAATTTACGGCATTCTCTGTAGGCTATCTGACTTCTTTTAATCGAACATGCGTTTAAACTTACGTCTGCGTTTCTCTAGTTAGACTCAACAATGGCGCGCTAAATACCGTAGCATTCAGCATAAATACACTTATATCTCTTTTTCAACTGTCGTTAAGCTTTTTACGGACGGGTAGTAAATTTCGGATACCCCTTACTTGACTTTGTGATATTTACCGTATTACATGAAAGGAACCATATGTTTATCAATTTCTTGTTTAATTGTCATTAAAAATGGTGTGTACTGGTACGGATATAACGGCTATAAAATAATGAAAAAAAAAACCCCTAAAGTTACCTAGTATTCCTTGAAGTAATTACAAATACAATATTACCCTCCAGATAACCCTACGCAAATGCCTGAATAAGCGTCACGACCGCATCACCAGCAACCTTATCTTCAGTACTATATTCGCAGTGTTGATCTGGTTCACTGTGTTCATCCATACTATATCCTGCCTCTGGTACTTCATCGGACGGATGGAAGAGAACGCACTGGCTAAGTCCTCGTGGCTTTATAGCGGTAATTAATTCAGTTATTGCTTTTAATAGTGATAATCCATCTTCGATTATTGGGAGCTAGGTAGGTTCATGTTTGATTATAATCGGTTACATGATGTTAGGAAAACATTGCGAGGAAATCATCATACATGGGGTACTCCACAAGTATTTTAAAGGCATGTGAAGTCTTTTAATAAGCTTTTACTGGTGGTAGGTCTCTCATAAATGTGAGAGGCCGCCTGGGCAGGTACCACCGCAATGTCTATTTCTCCCGCCAAACAGCAGTGTAAATACGCTGTTGCGTTCCGGTTTGAAGGACATTGTAGCCAGAGTAACTACTGGACATATTGAGACTTAACATCTTATGTCTCAGGATGGCGAGCGCAGTGGAATTCCAAGCATTGCCTTGTAATTCATGGTGTTGTTTGGTTTTGCTTCTGTCCATGAGCGGTCGTATCGCTTACCATCAGGCGAATGGCATGCTCGTCTCGCCATTCATTGCAATAAAAAAAAAAAAAGCTTAAGGCGAAGGTTGTATACTGGAAGTTATATGCCTGAGAGATTTAATGTCAGGTAGGCGGTCGGTCGTAAAATTTCATGCCAAATAGTTCTGCAGCATAAATTAAATGTCATTTTGCGTCGACCCAAGTAACTGTGGAATAAGAACAGGTATAAAACAAAACGTCGGACATCCACCTACAAGATTGACAAATGACCTAGCTGGAGTTAAAGGAAGCCACTGGATGCAGGTCGATTCAAAGTGGTCTCTATGGAAACCCCGGGAAAAGGCCTATGTTCAGTTGTGGACTTACTGCGTCTCAAGACTACTAAATATTTTCAAAAGAATTCCTCTCCTAAAATTCGTATCCTTCAGATGACGGCACGACGGAGTGCTCCAATATGTACATCTGTTCGGTGTACTTTATCTTGACTACATTCACCCAGAATGGCGTTGGTGATATAATCCCTAGGAAGCAGTCTGAGGTGAGCTCCAATTTTATTTGACCAGTTTTTACGTACGTTTCAAATCAAAATTCTATCTTAACTCCTGTAGTAGCTTTCTGTTACAGCATAGCTTTGCTAGTGTGTTACCATTTGTGTGGGACATTTCACTTTTCTTATCAACAGATCAATGGTAATCACTTTTTTATTTTTTTTATTTAGGGAATGAACAATTTACTATGGGTTAAACTGTATAATCAATATTAAAATATGCATTGAAATACAATAAAATATAACGTACGATACCAAGCATATACGTGAGTTATCGATGTACCGTTTCAAACTAATGAGCTTCGAGAGAATATGAAGTGCAATTATTTAATGAATGAAAATGTATTCGGACGATAAATTTACTCTCTATCGCTACCCAACTGTCTTGCATCTCTCATGGACGATAAATTAATTGTAAATGTTGTACTGTAATTAGGTTCAGGTACAGGATTAATTTCTTCCTGAATTGAATTTTGCATTAACTGAAATGTTTTACAATGTGTTTTGTGTGTTCCACTACCGGGAGCGCTTTACTGTCCTGTTTTATTTGGTTAGTGACATCGCTGAAGATCTAATAACTGTTTTCTCTGTCCACCCCTTTTTCCTTCTCTCTAATCTCTCATTTTGTGACATCGGCAATAATATCGCCAACGGCAATAATCAAACTGTTTTGGACTTTCATGGGTTGTGGTAATCATTTACCTTCAGTGAGCTCGCTTGCCGTGCCTATGCAAAAAACACTGTAGAATATTTAGTTATTTTCGAATTCATAAAATAGTTAGTGACCCATAAAACATTATTGGTTGTAAAATATAGTCTCTTGCTGGCATTACATTTGTGAATCAAACTAGCATTTGTGCAACAATACACGATCTACATCGCTAAATCTTTCCTATCCATTATAACTATTACAAGCTTCACATATTTCCTGCATATTCCGTGTATTTTTCTACACCAATACCCCAAGCACTTACCGGTGATCCTCCAGACATGTACGCAATACCCGTATATTTGTACCGAGTCGTAAATAAAATAATATGCGCCCCTAAACCATTAAACCCACCGTTTGTGATGTTTGGCGCCGTGTCAAAGAACCGCGTTCAAACGGCTACTCGTTGCTCCCATCGGCGTTTCTTTTGTAACTTCATTTGAGAAAGTAAAGAATTCTGCTTTTCTATTTCAAAGTTAGTTGCCAGGTTTTGTGGACTGGCCAACGTCGTATGCACTCTAACTGATTTTCAATTGTTTTTATTTGAAATGAAAATTATTATCTGTAGCAGTCGTTAAGAGTTAAGACATCCAAAAATAATTGATGTAAAAATGTACATTTTCCTCCTCTTGAGGACTACTGAACTTAGTTTTACAATCTTTCATAGCAAAGTTATAAGTTTGGTACTAATAATCTGTAGGCCCTTTGGAAAGTGTCTCCGACAATATGAGATTATATAGGTGTAATACTTATATATATACGAGTATATATACTTTCTTTTGTCTCACTTCATCTTTCATACACCTCATGGTACCCTAATATTGTCGTTTTCTCTTACACAACGTATGGTTGGTTGTCTGGAAGAGATCGCCTCGAGCGATAAGACCGCCTTTTGTACGTTTTTTTGTTCTTCTATTGTGTTCTTTATGTATGTCACATGTGTACATTAAAGCTTTAAATAAATAAATAAGTTGGATTCGATATCTCAGCAGTCGAAATCCTATAACGAAATGAAAAATTACGAGTATTAACTGATCAAAGAGCATCCAAAATCGATCAATCAAAATTAAAGCTTTCTTTCACGATATGGATGAAAAACTGTAATCATATAACACCTGGGGTGTTACATAAACTTTTTATAGTAATCCCTTCATTACTTTTAGTTCAATAACTTTAGAAGTCACAAACTAGCTATTTGTGTCACATCTCTCACGCGAGTTAACTGCATGAGAAAACTACAATGTAAGTGACAAAGTCATTTACTGTTGCAAATTGGTAATCAAACCGCGAACTAGCAGCTTTATTCTGCTAACGTAAAAGCGTAGCATTATGCAATGACTTGCTATTAACTGAATATGTTTTAACGATAGTGGATCTTTTTTCTCCTTTATTGATTTATGCTTTATATACAATTTACAATATAGTATAAAGGCGGACTTAATGCTTGAGGCATTCTCTACCAATCGACCTTTGGATGGTGCAGAGAGAAAATAATCCGTATAAAAAGGAAATGTTTGTATTGTAAACCTTTAAAATGTTCTACCATTTTAAGTAATTATAGAGTAGGTTTGTCATACGTAAGGTTTGGTTCTCACATGTATTAAAGGACGCAGGAGATTGCTGGATGCTGACTGAATTAAACAGGATGCTCTGAAAATGTTGGCGACGATCTATGTTTATTAGTGGCTATCTTCCATTTTATAAAGCTGGTTTCATTTTTCGTATATTTGTCGATTGCACAGTTATCCCTAACAGAAAGTAGTAACTAAATATTCCATGAAAATGCTTGCAGGTTGTGTTCGTATGTATCCTTCAAATAGTTTCTACTATGTTGTACATGATATACGTGGGAGAATTCTCAAACATTATACAGTACCAGTCGTATAGATCGTTCAGTTTTTACTGCATGTATCTGGAGTTACAGGTAATTTGCTAATTTTCTACAGATAATTTGAACAACGATTAAAATAGAGTGCATATAGGTTTCGCTTATGCATTTTTCTTGCCATTATTATGGACCTCCATGACTTTTTAAATTGTTTAGATATTATTTAATATTGTGTTGTTATTAACATAGTAACAAGTAGCTTAGTTGCATCAGAGTGCGGCTAATATACAGGAATTTGCATTTATAAGATAAGGCATACACTACCGACTTTTCGAAATTGTATATTGTATTCTTACTTTATTATCTTTTGCTTTAACAAACCTGCAAACTAGAGAGTTCTTACCAGTAGTCTATTAACCGCATTATACCAACATTCTGGAATTAAAGGCCTTGTCTCAATAAATTGATTACAAGGAAGAAGCACAGAACAACATAATAAAATTAATTGTCTATTCTCCAGGAATTTCTAAAAAACAATCGCGTATCGAAGAACCTAGTGAAGCTGGTGAACAGCTACTCCTTGCACCTCTGGCGAGAGACGCGAGGCATGCAGGAGCCTCACTTCCTGCAGTCAGCGCCGCAGTGTCTCCGGCTGACGATCATGTCGGCTGCTTATCTCCGACATCTTACTAAGGTTGGATCGCTATGTAGACGTTTAGAACTTGATAATCATTTGGTTTTGTGAAAGCAGCGATTAAGATATTGTTTACTGATTTTTAAAATGTTTCATAATCTTGCAACATTTTAACAACTGTTACAACATTCGTTTAACAACCCTTAACGATCGTTAAGGGTACATATATTCTCTTGTAAGTCCGATAGGTATTTGTTCCTAGTCTGGATGTTTGTATGTAAAATTGTTAAGGTATGTAAGCAATCGCAACATAAGAGAATTCCCGTTATGGAGCAAGATGATAAATAGCGGTTTATTTACAATATCAGCTTATTTTCAAGCAAATATGATTTTAGATAACGTAGGTATTCCAATTTTGAATTCAAAATCAGCTCCTATTATTTTGAATATACTTAAAATTCCAAGATACGTTTATGTTCTTCAGTGTAATTATGCACCAACTCATAGATTACACAGAAAAGCAAACTAAACATATAAGCAGCTTTCAACCACTTGATGTATTTCAGCACGATATATTTGGAGAGTGCGAGCCGGCGTTCTTGAGGCAGTTGGTCGGGTGCCTGCAGCTATTCACTTACAACGAAAGTAAACACATCATTGTTATTTACTCCTTTGTAATAAACTGGGACGTTTGAAGTCGTGGCCTTCATAAATTGTAATAAAGTATTCTTTGTACGAAAGTTATGGAGTTGTAGAGATTATTAACTCGATAACCGTAAGTTCAGACACAAGATTTGGTATTTGGTAAAGACGGTCCGTTTTCAGGGCGGCTACGTCCTACAATGGATCCGCTGAAATTAATGACATAAATTGATAATGCTGATCCTCGTTCATATAATAACATCAAGTTTCAACTTTTTAAAATATGTATTTGCTGCATTCCAGATATGTTCGTGGTAAAGGAAAGTGAGATCACAGATTCCATGTATTTCATACATACTGGAAGGGTCGAAGAGTCCTCTGAAAACAGTAAGGATACTCACAAAATGTATCCCCCGGATTCCTATTTTGGAGTTGTAAGTTTTTAAAAATATTAATCACCTAAGTTTCGTTTTTAATAATGAAAATAATGTGTGATTATTTACTCCAGGAGCAAGGACTAACCCGCGATATGCCATACAAGCACTCCTACATGACCGTGACCAAGTCACAAGTCTTGACCTTACATCTCGATGACTGGGTTTACCTCTTGAACCATTTTCCTGCGTGTAAAGCCATCATACGCAAACACGTGGATGGCGCTGACACCGACAGTAAAGGGCCAAGGGATAAAACACACAAACGCCCACCAAGACCTCCCAGAGACATGCCACGCGTCGTAGAGCAGGCAGACAAAGGAACTTCGGCTGGTGCTACGTCATCGAGAGACAATCCCAGTAAGTTTTCAGTGCCACCCGGGCCGCAAAAAAGTGACGGCACGAGGATAAGCGTACTACCAGGTATGTGGCCGATGGACAGTAGAAATCCAAGAGATAGCGAATCACCTACCACCGATGAGCCTAAGCCAAAAAAACTACATGACACCATCAGTCCGACCTCATCACAGACGTCTATAACTGGTGAAACCGAAGACATGCAATCAAATTTCGGACAAGCAGAAGCAACCAGTTCCTTAGCGTTTATGCACAAAGTGGCTTCAACCGCTAAAAAAATAATGGGTAAACCATCGGTTATGTATGTACCCAGTAACGAGTCCAGTGAAAAAGATGTCTTACTCTTGCAAGAAGATGAAGATGCTACGATGGAACTAATACATCAGTTTGGACAAGATGGCGACAAATCTACACAGCAAGTTACCTCTGAGCGAGTTATAGCCACTGTAAGTAACACGAGTCTCCCTGATGAAGAAGAAGTAGAGGAAGTTCTAGCTGCAATTGATATATCACAATTAAAAGCACATGATTTTCAACAAACCGATAAATCTACTACACAAAATGACAAGGACGACGCGATACCAATGGAGCCGTTATTTATGGCGGGCTCTGAACCTTCGGTGGATAAACAAGATAATGCCACTTCAACATCAAAAATAAGTCGACGTCATATACGAGTTCGTTACGAGGACGATGAGAAGAGCATTGACTGGCAAGAACAGCCACGGACTAAACGAATCGTAAGCGATGACTTACATGATAGTACACCACTTAAAGATCTGACAGCAACTGAAAGAAACCTCAGGATGTTTGATAGTGACATGCAGCTGAACAGGAGAGACGAGACCACTGAAGGAGAAGAAAAAGAACAGCAGGAAGAAGATGAAAGTTCGTCTGGTGGCAGTGCAACATCAATCAAACGACGTCCGCCTCGGCGGCCCGACTAGCTTATAGTTAGTATTTAATTTTACTTTTTAGTATTAATACTTTTATATAGTTTCCTAAATATATTCTGTTACGTCTTGTGCTCCGGTACTAACCATAATTAATTTGAATATAAAGTTTGTATTTTAATAGATTTCTATAAATTTTCGTTTTTCTTGAATCTTTGATGAAGACCATACACTACTCCTGTTTATCAAATATGTTTATCGGTATTAAATTATTTCATGATGCGCAGATTGGATGAAAAAAGAGAACAATGAGATATGAAGCCAGCTCATTGAATAAATAGGATCATTAAGATTAAAATGTAGAGCAAATTGTCGGATCAATGCGTCACCTTGCCGTAGCCCGCTCATTCACGCGAGGCAATCTGTTAGCCGGGCATTTATCAATGTGCATTTGGATGCTTGCCAGATATACAAATATTCCGTGTAACTTTAACTATATTATGATAACTGGTTTGTAGAACACCATGCGGTTAAGACGGCTCTGGAGCGTCGGTATTCCCGATTATAGAACACTAGAATTGCATCGAAACGAACCCCTGCCAAAATATTTTTAATTGAAGCCGTCGTTATCATAAATACACTTGTTTTCGTTGCAAATAATTTTGGAATCTCGAGTGCCTGGGATTTCATATTTTCATGCTGATGGAACGGCGGTCTGCCCAAATAAAAAGTCTGGATTCCTAAAAAAACTTTATTACAAAATTCTCTTAGCTCTCAACAAAGATAAAATTCGAGACGATATTCACCGAACCTCAACGATTGAATAACAGCTAAAACTCAACATTGCATTGTTATTAATTTGACAGTTGTCTTTCACTTACATCTTTATTTTAGACTTCACTTAATTGGAATGCCCAGCACCGTTTACTTGAATTTATTGTGTGATGTTCGCATTTCTTCCGTCCCGAGGATGTCCATCGGCTTGCGGATCTCCAGTGTTGTCATGGTCTTAATTTACTTAAATGCTTGGGTATATAACATTGTCCTAACTTACGATTAACTTATATACTAAAGTTACGGTTTCTTAAATCAATATTTTTATAGCGTGTCAACTATCCGCCATCTTCGATTGGTCTCATGTTTTGAGTTGGCTTATCTTGATAGGTATCTGAAACAAGCAAAAATAACTCTCATTTTATTTTAGAATTAGGAATATTTATATATTCAATATCTCTGCTTTTAAATTACCAAGTAGCATAGTGGAATTTCTTTAAAGAATTATATAGCTAATAAAATTTCAGTGGTGCGTCCACTGGCTGACGTAATTGTTTTTTTTGTAGTATACATATTTTATTTCGTTGTTAAATTAAAAAGAGCTGTGGTAATAAAATACGTACAGTGATGTGTCGTTAACTGTCGCAATAATACGTTATTTATATTTTCAAATTCAGTTTTACTGACTTTATATATGTATATATCTGGCAAACATCGGAAAATTATGACGTGCGCCAAGCATGTGGGAGTCGGACTAGCTGAATGTATAATCTTTTGATGATTATATTTATATTTCACATTAACTCAGTCGCTGGAAACCGCATTTAATTTTCATCAGCGCGTAGAAACAGCTCGCACGAATTTGTTGTTTAGTGTGACGGGATCCGTAAATTTTACCGCAGAATTTCCAAGTTTTGTCATAACACTACGAATATTCTTGCACTTGGCGGAAATTAATAATAAAATTGAACTATAAAGTCACACTCCGTTTTAAAATATTTTGTTCTCATCAGCAAAATAGAGAACATTAAACATAACAAAGGCATCTTTGAAGAAATACTTGTAATTAATGAAAATAAACAAGCGAATAGTTTAACTGCCATTCCTCTGATTTGGCATGCGTCTCTATTCAGCACCGCATTCATCACTAACTCAACGGTTGATGCATGTTGAATATATTTCACGTTTATATCGGTTTTCGGTACACTGTCAGTCGGCCACGCAAACTTTTCATCAGCCTTCATCATATTGAGATGCGAACGTCTATTTTCACGACTAATTTGCACATGTCGATGTCAAACCCATCCGTTCTAAGTTTCGGCAGATGATTTATTGCTATCGTTGTGCGTACTGCTGCTATTTTTCATATTTCCATCTGGCAAGTGGCTTCAATAATAAGAATACGGTTTGATATTTCTGCAACGTCGTTTTCATTTTTAAGATTTGTATTGGTGTATTCTTTTAAAATTATAACGTTACAGCTGGTTGATTCATAAAAATAGACGGAGTGTTCATTTCAAAATTTTCAAAGGTACGTTTTGTTTCAAACTTTCTCGCAGTCCGATTACGGGTTGGATTTGATTTTGAATACACGCGAGGTTAACAAATTACTTCACCAATTTTCATTCACGATTACCGTTATCTTTCAATTAATATTGTAATTGTAAAGTAAGTTTTCAAATAAACTTTGTAAACACGAAAGTCTTATGTTAAACTTCAGCAACAGCTAATTAAATAATATCGTAAGTTTCATTTGGAGTTGGCGCCGGGGATTTTTCAGCACGTGCTTCCGCTTGCCATGTTTATTTTCATTTCGAAAATTGTATGTATCATCGATTTCATGGCAATCGAGTATTAAAAAATTAATGGTCGCCTCATTTAGTTCACGGATCGCGTAATGGCTCGTAAACTTCGGAGCTCTTTGTTGTTTAGTAAATACTGAAATTACACCGGACTTATTTCTGGTGACCGTAATAACGTTTTCTCTGTTATGACATATTTTTACGCCCTCAACCGAAACTGATTGACTTTGATTGATATAAACGAGGATTACTAAACTGGATACATCATCTTGCTACTGCGACAAACCGTAGTTTAGTAAGCTATTGTTTTCAGCGATGACGTCTGTTGTTTACCCACCGCGGTCAGTGAAAAACAATTGGCAACTGTACAATTTTTATGTAAATAAAATGCTGTGGATATTGTCAGTTCGCTGCGCAATGTTTGACGAGCTGTCATTCAGAATTTCATTTCAATTATTCGTTTAATTTTAGAGCGGTGAATGTTATGATTTCTGTGAGGGAGTGGAGTCGCAAGCGCCAGCTCGCCGACTATTTTGGATGTAGCTCTTCGTGCCGACATCTGGAGTGTGTTCTATCCAGACTATTTTTATTTCCACGAAATAAACGGTAATGTTTATCTTGGAGAAAATAATACCGCGGACCACTTGTTAAGAGCTATTTTATCATTGTTTACACACGTATTCATGTTTAGAAAGGAATTAAGCAATTTGCAGTAGGTATTGGATTCGTCATTTTTTTAGGTAATTTCAGCGCCGATAATTATCAGTTACGAGGATATACAACGGTTTTTATTCAAGACGATCACCAATATGTTTAGTTTTATAAGCTCTTGCTTATAAAACTAAAGGGTTAGCTTTGCTGTACACAACGTATTTTATCTTTGTTAAAAATCAATATACTGATTGAATTAACGATATTACTGGAATTGAGAACGGTATTTTAACGGTTTTAATGATTTACAAACGGTATTTTAAGGGTTTTGATGCCGCGATTTCACACCTAATCCAAATACTATAATACCTGCATGGTCAGAAATTACTAAAATGCTCGGCGCTCGTCGTACATGGCAAAACAAATTAGAGCACCTCAAAACATTCCCGAGTAGAGCAGCCAGAGACTGGCGAGCAGCAGCACCAGGATGAGGTAGGTGGCGATGAGGCTGGTGGTCTCGTGGTTCGGCATGGTGGTCGCGGCCCGGGCGCCTTCACTGGACAAGCGGTTCCAAGGAACTGAGTGGACACACGGATCTGTCGCCCGCCGGCACGTCGCCTACGCAGCGCCACGCCTCTTTCACACGCCAAATATTTTCACATTTATAAATATGAACGTACTTATAATAGACGGTTACTGTGACCTGTCTTAAATTTATCTTCGTAGGTTCATCAATCACTAATTAAGCACGATACACATGGGGACTTACACTGTTCTGCTAGTGTACGTTGGGGGTTAGAAGACGGTGGAGTACAACAGCCAGAGGCAGAAGAGAAGGATCACGAGGATCATGTAGGTGGCGGCGAGGTTGACGGTCTCCGCGTTGATAGGCATGGTTGCAAGTTAACGGAACAGGCAGGACTGATCGAAGGAGGGTCTTGAGTCCGATAGAAGCATTAAAACTACGTCAGCGGACAGAGACACACTCCAGGCGGAAGGATCATTCCAGATTTTTAATCGTTTTCGTTTTATAAATCTCTCGTGCTAAAAGAATGGAAATAAGCTTCTGAAAGTTATTTATTAAGATAATATACATATTGCCATATGTTCAAACGACAAAGATGTTTGCAGACAATAATACATTACAGAGGTATATTTATTATGTGACTCCACTATAAACTTCACTATACAAAATAAAAAGTGCGTCAGTTTCTTACGTAACAAGATTAATAAGATGGAATATTACATTAACAACGTGAGAAGAATATGTTTTGATGAGAACCGGACTCGCTCGCAACGAAAAAAGCAGAGGTTATTTTTTAAAACAATAATTCACTATTTTTATGACACAAATTCAGCAATCTAAATGAAAGAGAAAACGATGAGTCATCGGTTGTATTTAGATATCGCGGCGTATGAAAGAGATTCGCCTGTTTAGATAATATGATTTAATCATGCAATCCAGATTTGCACTATTTAAGAAGATCGCAACTGCGCCGGCGCATAAATTTAGCATCACTGCACATTTTTTTACGCGAAATCGATACGAGAACGATGTTTCTCACTGCTTTAAAGGCGATTCAGGACTTACTTAAACATCCTTAGAACACAGAGTAGAGGGCCCACAAGGAGATGAGCAGCAACAGCAAGATGCAGTAGGTTGCCAATAGGTTGGTGCTTTCGGAGTGGACTGCCATGGTGCTGTCTCTGATGCGTTTCACGAACAACTGAGCTGAACTGTCCCGAACATTTGACTTCTTTAAACAAGTGACGAACGAAATTTGTTTTCGTGTAAAACGTAGTGATTAATTCTCGTGTCTTGTTGGTATTTTCGAGCGTTTTAACAGTTTCGTATGTTATTTAAATACTGTCATTAGCCCTGCGGTGCCAAGTTTACGAATCGATGCACTTGAGATGCGCTTCGACCTGCTTCGTTGCACACTAGCGAAATTTTGCATGCGAATAAATGTCGATATATTTTATTGTACGGCTGGAATTCTCCAGCGGTTTTATTCGGCGGCTTGAATGCGGGCCTGTACCGTATCCACATTTCTGGAGTATGATGAACCGTGCTATTTCTGCTGGAGCAACACTACTGCGTTTTTATTTATAGTTATTATTAAATGGATTTGAAAATGTGACAAAAATATATCAATACCAGTTACGGCACGACACGACGTGCGGACAGCTTTCAGGAAATTTAATTTTCTCGCGACAAGTAGTTTCATCGAATTATGTTCTGTTTATTGAAATAGTGAGTTTAATAACAGATAACAATAAGATATGTGTATACATCCTTAATTTTGTTAATATAATTCGCCTAATATTTTACTATATTATTAATAATTCTCAGTACATAATATTAAACAATATATTTTTATAGTCTATTCAAAATATAATTAAATGTGCATAGAGCTTTACTGAGGTATCTATAATGTCAATATAATTTTAATTAAACTATTAAACTTGAAATATAAGACAGAAAATGACACGGGGTCAGTTATGCAGAATGCAAAATACGAACTTAAATATCATAAATTATTTTACATGGAAGCTAAAAATTTAAATAATGGTTGAAGATGATGCGAGTAATTAGCGTATGACGTGATGACACTCGACGACACCTGTCATCTCTACGAAATGGATCTGAAGTAACAAGACATGCTCACTGTTCATAAATTACATACATTGTTAATATATTAAGGGCCTGGTTCACCATCTTCAAGTAAACCGTTGATTACTTACTTTTTGATTAACGTTATTTGACAAGCAAATGTGCAGAGTATTTTCCGTCGATTTCACAAGTGAAAATAAAGTAAAGTACTGGTTAAGTGAATGACATAAGAAATTGAACGAATCAGTCGTTCAATATTGCGTCAAATGTTCCTCGCCCTGCCTGCCTTCCGCTAAAGTGACAACGTGTTTTTTTCTTAAAAAATAAAAAAAGGAGGTTGAGATTTTAACCTTATTATAACCATTAAGTAAATACGCTAATCGGCAGACGATGCAGCCAGTAAGTTACTTATTAATGTAATCATAGGATTAGTATTACTGGAGCATGGTGAAATCGACACATGATGTTACGGATGACTTTTACTGATGATTAGCCTAATCAACGATTTACTTGAAGATGGTGAACGAGGCCCTAATTCTAACATCCAAGACATGATTTAATTAATGCAACTGTCATCAGGAAAACAGTTATTTTCTCCATGAGTTAATTTAATAACTTATAAGAAATTGTGTGGCTGGCAAGACGATAGACTCGCCTTATCATGTATTAGAATGCAAATGATCTCGATGAATGCTGATGAACTGTAGGTGGCACTATTGGTAGGTACGTCTACCCAACCTTCTGAAATCAGGCATGTAGTTATTTATCACAAGTTCTAGTATATAATATGTACCTATTAATTCTTAAAAGGGTGAATAACCAAATAAACGATTTGGGAGTGGATGCCAGACGTTCGTTTTTGGCGACACGTTTAATGTTTTGAAACGCGAGAAGCCTGTCACGTTGCAACAACTTCACTTTACAATTTAAATCGGTGACTAATTATCATTTGGTGTTGTTGTTTACTATGTTATACTCGTAGTAAGTGAGGAGAGAATTGGACTGCCAAATCGATGGTTTGAACAAAGTGTAAACACTACTGACCTTAGTTTTATCTGTCGCTTATTGTAACGGCAAAGGAAAACATTGCGAAAGCTGCGTACCTTCATGGTTTTCCCTGTTTATGACGCACAATAAGCCAGCATTATGTTCTGAAGATTACCTGCTGTTGATAAGGTACGTTCATTCAGGCCCAGCCTGAATTGGTTCTTGAATAAACTGCCAAAAATATAAATAATAAATAAATAATAATACACTATATGAATTTCACTGTATTCATGCTGCATTTTACATACCGAGTTTTGTATTACATAAGTGCCATTAAATAAAGTAAATGTGTAGTTATTTATAAATTCACTATAATATATTTATACATTGTTCTATTTTCTCGCGCCAAGTCATACCACATTAAAATAGAAAAATATTGTATTAGCTTTCTTTCAAAACTTGTCCTTGTCGGTTTTATTATACTTTGATGTAGGTCTGACGATCCAGAAGGTACTAGTTTGACCACTACCGGCGTCCTGGGCGATGTTTCGTCCCATTATAAATTATACGGATGAATGTAGAGTCATTAATTAATAAAAATGTTGTTGTTGTTATAATACTATACCTAGATTTAAGATTAGTATTGTTTAACAATTATGAATAAGTAATGCTGTTATTAATTGTAAGCTGTAGTTGCCTGTTAACGGGGGAACATTTAACTTTGCTTTTATTTTTGCTTGTAATACTTTTTGTGATTAATGTATCTTCTTTTGGTAACTCTAAAATAATTAAAAAAAAATGAATGTCGCTGAAAGAACACCATTACGAATTAAACCGCCTATGTATATTTTTATTTAAAGTAGGTATAATCTAGTCAGGATATTTGGTTCACGATAAATAAAGTTTATAAATAAGCATTACTCCGAGTTGCACGTGACACTACTTACCACTAGGATAATGTGAAATGGTTTTGAGAAGTGCGTTCCCCTACGTTACAGCTGTACATTCGTTACAAATCATACGGTTTGCGAACCGTAAACTACAGCAGATAGTAGTTTGATGTTCGTATTTTTATTTCCTTTTTATATCTTGATTTTACTATTGGAGTATTCTCATTCACTATTGATGGTACATAGTGTTGCTAAGTTTTGAGAATGTTTTTGACAAACTGATTTAATAATACTCTGTCTTCTTCATGTCGCAGGGATGTAGTAAACTTATGGTAATTCAAGGCATTTTTTGTTCAGGTTAAGCTGAAGCAGCTAGACCCTTTGGTCTCTAACGTTTTCCCATGCTACATCTCGTCGATCAAATACATATTCTGATTATTCTGGACCATATCAAAAAACTTCGCTGGCAGTGTGAACTGGAGAATCTCGTGCTCTACTACTCTAAAAGTTTTATGATTTCCAATAAAAGTTAGGTAGCTGTTTCCTTTTGGTAAGATATAGTCAGTGTATAAGGTGTTATGCCAGCCATACAAATCCACGTACCCGAGTATATCTATACCAAATATAGGTCATAGACATAAAGGTCAGACCATCTGGTATAATTATTGAACCGAAGTGAAGTATTTTTCAAGTGGCAGAGTCTTGCTGTAGCTCATTAAAGATATATTACTAACGGGTCTGCTTGACGAGGTTTGTACATAAATAACCCATGAAGGATCAGTTTACCTGTTGCTTCACATCGGTAATAAAATTGGGCAACCATTGAGATCATAAATAATGAAGGAGAATTATTTTTGTGTCGGCCTTTGTACAAACTCTGGTGTTGACACAACATTTAGGCGCGTTAAGATATTTCACATGTCGTTTGACAGCCGTCGGCCTGCTTAATGCTCGACCCCTTTTAGCAAGGGTGATCGTTTTTGGAAGTAATCCAATAATCCTGACAAAATATGTTTTACCAAACAAATAATTTATACAATGTGGGCTCCACGATCCTTGAGTTGAGTGTCATATTTGGTAATCAATTATGTCATCTTACTGTGGTTGTACTTTTTATTACCAATAGATATAGATTTCATGACTTCTTGGTTAGTTACTTAAAAGTCTCGTAAATACCTTTATTCCTATACTTAAGATACAGCTATACAGTCCTCAATTAATGAACTTTGAGTAAGTTTATTTCCTTTTTTTGACATACGTATATTGAGCTTTTCAATAAGTAAGTCTTTGCAATTCTTATTATAATTCTCAATCCGAGATGCTTTGGGAATGCAATGAGATGAATAATGAAATTCTTGACAGCTACTGCCCGGTGACTTCCTGGCTACTACTATAAAACAGTGCCTGACATATGTTTATTGTACTTTGACTAAAAATACAACGGTAGACTACATATAACTCCAGAAAATAGCACGTAAAAAGCAAATCGTTAAATTTTTGAGGTTTGATTATTTTAGAGCTGATTCTAAACTCTAAAGTCATTAGTCTTATCTGATTCCATTGATAGATGGAGAGATCTGTTAAATATTTGTTAGAGAACACAGTGATTGCGATTAAATAAATGTTAGTACATTCTTTTTACCGTCGTTATTTAACTACAAACTTACGGCGCAGACTATCTCGATGAAATTCCTCTATACAACTTCGTGGGCATAATATTAATCAAATTTTCTAAATTTGATTAATACGCCAATCTAAAATGGCACGTGCAGCACGCGTAACACAACCAATTCATATGTTAAAACTAATACTAAACTTTTTCCAATAAGTTTTTTCTTAATCAAAGTTAGTTTATACAATTTGTTTATTTATTCATTCATTCTATACGCACCAGAATAGCCAAAGTTGCAATGACTCAAAGTATATATCCAAAAAGCCTGGAAAGATAGCAACATCTCCAGAAAAACAAACATAAGAATAGTTGACACACTGTTGCTACCGTTCCTTCCGGATGTGAATCTTGGACCGTTAAAGCAGCAGACAGAAAGAGGATAGATGCGTTTGAGATGTGGTGCTGCAGGATGTTCAAGGCACATCGAACCAACATATCCATCTTAAAACAACTGCATCTCGAAAAAAGGCAAAAACTTTCTGCGACCTGTTTACACAAAGTACCAGATAACCTAGAAAAACTGCTCATTGTTTGAAGGTTGGATTGAAAAGGTCCACTCCCAAACTATGGGTGGATCAGGTTGCCAATGCGCTAAAGGTCCCCATTAATGCAGCACTACATGAAGCAAAAGACAAAGCCGGTAGAGAGACGTCATTAAGATAATTAGGAGCGATCCTAAATAATGAGGGACCGACTGCAAATACATTTCGTACTTATAATTCAATCGTTAACATTAGGCGTGACTTGGGTAATTAATTTGGAAACGAGAATAACATTATTGTCTCTTTAGATTGATATTTCCAGTTTGCGGAAACACATAGTTTGTAATTTGCGTGTGACACTCGTAACATTGCAGCAACAGTGGCGTCAACTCATTCGAAATAGGTCCAAGGTTAAGGGCGGACTTTGTACATAGTATTCATACAGATGTTTACGTGCGTCGGTTCCTCCACTTTTAATTTAGATTATTGGTTATTTTTGTATACATTACAGCAAATAAGATTTTACATAACATTTTTTTTTGTTATTTATTTTAAATTTATTATTGATTATTTTTACTATGTTTGCGTATGTTGCGACTGTGACAAATAAATTGTTTTTCTTTCTTTCTTTCTTTCAAATATTCTATCTTCTATGATTGGGGAAATCGCTTCGACTCTTACGATGACTTTTAGGGCATTTGAAAATTTCTTTAATTCGACCTTAAATCTGATAAGATTGTCATTTTATATGCTACTGTATATATTTGATCGAAGATGCTACTATGTTTACCGCTGAATTTATGTCTTGAAATATTTCCAATACCACACGATTTTCAATGGTCTTTACTTATCTATTTTTTTCATTGGTATATAGGTACCTACGTATCAGCGTATATCACGTTAATATTGTAACTGAATCCTATCAATATTGAATTAAAGATGCTTTACCCCAAATACCTACGTCTGAAGTTGAATGAGAAGTTGGATCTACAGTGACAGTTAAATATTTTTCCACATAACTCTTTAATTATGGGTTCAGTCAGGCCACGCGTATTTTTAGGCGGACGTTGAAAGTGACATGTTCTAAGAACCACGATCGTTTTAATGGTTCAAATTCTTGGAATAGAAGTAGTGTAATATTTAATTTTATTACGTCAACGCTGTGAAATACTGAAATTCTTTATGGCGACGTTTCTTTTACGATTGCCGCCATCGCGATGAAATTTGGATGTACCAGCTGATTTTTTATTAATATTCAGACATATTTTTAAATTATGATGAATATAATCTTCTGCCTCTACCATAAATACCATACTTGAAAGCAGCTACTTAGTATTTCTTCATTGTTGGATCTTGAATCCTGATGTACTTACTCCCTACCTTATTTTGCTTCGTCAATTTTCATTATTTCTTTTTGCATTTCGGATCACGCCTGACCAAGTTCAAGTTGTATTGGACATTCTCTGATCAACCGATCAATCTTATCGATCTCCGGTCAACCGAATTGTGAATCGACACTCTCCTTGTAAAATTACCCCAGTTTTTTAACGTCTATTCTTTCTAAATGCCAATTACTATAAAATCACCATTGAAATTATTGGTTTGTTAATTAGTCGTATCACTCAATCACCTGTACATTTATAAACTAATTCCTTAAACAACAACATGCATGTAGTAGGTATGTATCGAAAAGTGAATATCCAAATGAAATATAGCTTATGAATTTATTCCTGTCGGCGCGTGTGAAATTTCACAGCTCGTTACGACGACCGCTGATTGAGATCCGGCAACAAAAACATTAAACAATCTGAATTATTTATATTGAAATTAATAAAATGCGTGTTATGCTCATCTGCTTAATTTGCAGCGAAGTATGACGGGAGTGCATTTTTTATTTTGTTTTATGAGAAGCAGTTTGAAGAGAACGTGGGCAGTGATGAAACGGATGTTACGTTTAGGTATGTGTTTTCTAACTCATGTTTCTTAGCTAAATTATAACTCAAAATTTAGGTATCTCGTCAAATATACATTTAACAGCTTTCAATAATCACCTTCGCTAAATAATTCCTTTGTTTAATTACTGCTCGGGCTATTTAGCATATTGTCGCGGGGTCTTTAAAACCAAAAATAATGATCTTAATATTTTCGTTTGTAAGTCCATTTTATTTAATCATAATGAGTATAAATATTGACTCAGACGTAAAATAGAGTAACTGAGTATTCCAGTTTGTTTTTTTCTCCCGGGCATCCAATTAGAAGAGTCTAGAGCGCTCCCAACGGAAATGAAAACGGATGTCATTGCAGTCCGCGGGGTCGAGACCGCAGTCCTATACTGAGTAAAGGAGCGTAGTTGGATAAAATACTACTTTTTATAAGAAAAGTTTGATCTAAAAACTGCGAAGGCGTAGATGTAAAGTTTAATAAACTGACTGTACGTAGGTATAAATAATTTAAATATTAGGTACCTAGTTATTAAAATTTCTGTTTTTTATCTATTGATAAGTTATTAGATACCATTTTTAACAATAGATAATAACAGCATTATAAGTAGTTCCGGGTAATAAAAAAAGAGGTACAACAAATATCGTAATTAGTTTTTAATGCAGCAATGCTACTCCAGTCAAGCCCGGTTGTGAACGAATTGTATAAATACATAGATAGGGCCCAAAGTCGGCCCCACCACTTGTTCAAGAATTCACGCATGCATTTTTTATTTTTATGTTCTGAATTTAAATATAGTTCAATAGATTGGCATAACGTAACAAGATTGTATGGAGTTATTAAAAGAAACGACAAGAAATGTTTTATTTATAACTGTGATTCCGTAGAAATGCAGACAATCTTACAAGTTTATACTGTATACTAGTCGATAAGTATAGACCGAGTCGCACAAGTAATAACCTATATAAAATGCATCCCCTTTCATTTGTCACACTAAAACGAAAAACAGTCTGTAATAAAAAATCCAACATTAAAAACATTTAAAAAAGTTTATGTGGATCTACGAAATTAATTACCTTCGAAAAATTTAATAAGCATTAATCTAGCTGAATTTCATTTATTTTTCTCTTAAGAATATGAACTGAGTTGATTTTCTTGAGAATGAACCAACTCAATAACAAACAACATCATCATCTTTCCAACATCACCTTGGAGTTTGGAAATCCACCGCAGTACGTTTCTCCCGACACTTTCTTCCACAAATCTGTGGAACCAATTGCCAACAGCGGTATTTCCAGACAAACACGACCTGTTTTGCGCTATGGTGTTGCAGATGTTAATGAGCGGCAGTGTTCACTTACCATCAGGTGAACCGTTTGCTCGTTTGCCCCCTATAACATTAAAAAAAAGAACTCTGACGGTTATGTACTAACTGCCACTGTGTGACAAAATCCCGACGTTAATTCAATGCTAATAATTACTTAGGTTTGCATGTTGTTTGGCGGATGAGAACCGATTGAGAACCTATTTTCAAAAACCTGCAAGAACTCTGTCGGCTTTTAGGCGCCTCGCCGTTCCCCAATTACGATAAGTGGCCCTAGCACGAACGGCTATCGAAAAAGTATTCGTATCGTAATCGAGAAATTTTGTATGAGATTTCTTCAGCGCCTCTATCGTGCGTAAAAGGAACTAATTTTGCGAGCACGAATGATTTTATCTTACTTTCGTATCGCAATCGAGAAGTAACGTAAACAAAACTTGAATTATATAAACGACGGAATGTGCTTCGTGCTACGGACTACCGTCGTATTCTGGTTATCGTATCGAGTCCTCGATACGTTTACGTTACGAATTCGATAGTTTTTCGTGCTAAGGCTAAAGATCTTTGCTGTTGTATCTGTCGAAGTACAAAAAATCAATACGAAAATGGACACAATAAATACCGAAACATCTAAATAAATATATACAAAACTGCATGAAGCCCACATAAATCTAGATACCTAAACTTAGACTGTCTAAATTATAAATAACTAAATAAACCTGCAAAAAGTATTCTATAATTAGGGCAACAAAGTCGTAAACATTCTGCCTAAACAGATCATCGCACTTTGCACGCAATGGTAGCTATTTATTTTTGTTACTGCGATAATTTTTCTTCGCCGACGTCTGGAATTATTCCAAAGAATTTTGCTGGGTTCAAACACATTATTTTTTTTCGACGACGCACGGTCCGTTCTGGTGCTTATAAGTCGCGGATGCAACCGCCGCGCCGCCACCGTGAAATTTACGTTTCCTTTGAACAAAATCTATTTAGCTCATTCGAAATTGGGTCGCCAGTGACGAGTGATTGAACGTAGATTTTTTTTAATAATAAATAATAATAATAATTGGAGATAACTATACTTTTTTTACGTGATCTTTGACAGGATTGACCGGAAACCAACAAAACGTAGGAACACTCGGCGTAAAGTTTTTATATTCCGATATCTCTAAATAGGTATCGAATTCAATCTTTTCTTTATTATTTTTTTACTGGATAAGTCCGGCAAACGAGCATACAGGTCGTCTGATGGTAAGTGATCACTGCCGCCAATGACCGCTGGATCATAGATGTGTTGCCGACCTATCAGTTTGGGAGGAGAGCGGGAAGTAAAAGGATGGGAAGAGGAAGGGTGTATTGAGCATCCGGCAAACTCACTCACCAAACAAAACCCAACAGCAAAGCTTTCGCTTCAGTTCGATTTTTTGAGAGACAGTGGTACCGCCTTGGAAGAGCCTGCCCAATCATGCTGAGTCGTGACTGATTTATTTTTACTTATAATTACTTCTGTAGTCTTCTATGTGTGGGTCGGCTCGACCGTATAGTGGTCGTTTGGTCGTTTGCAACGGGTCGAATACACCAATTAGCTTCCCGTTCTTTTTCTTCCATTTTCCCTCCTAGTTAGAAAAGTCGGCAACTATAGTCTGTAGGTACATATTTATATATTTCAATTTTATCAAAACAACACCAATTAAATTAATTTGACCCATGTGGCAACATTTATACAAAATTTTCAACGATTTATCTATAAACTGAGTTTTTGCTGATGGCTTGGGTATGTATTTAATTGAAACCATCACAACTCCACCATTAATGCGAAATAAGCGTATTTCATATAACATTGTACTTGCAGAAAACGCCTTTGCAAAATATTGTAGCAAAAACTAAGCAGCGCAATATCAGGTTTTGCTCAAACAAAATGTTGTTTTGAATTTTGATTGGTCATGATTGCGTATTCGACATCGATATTTGATTATCTAAAATCTAGTATTTGCACAAAATCTTTGTATTGCAAAACTTTGAAAATTTGTGGTTTTTCGTGGTCCGTCTTTGTAATGTCTAAACGTATTCACGTTTAGAGGTAATGTGAAGATGATGGAAACATATAATATTTCGTTAATTAGTAGATATATTATGAAAGTATTCAAGTTTGCGATAGTTTTTCGTAATCTATGAATCGATTACCTAATACCTTATCGATGAATGAACTACATCACTAATAACTGTCGACTCTCCATATATAGAATGTACTCTGTGCTGTCGACGAAGTGTCAAAATCTGACATTTCTGTACACAGGGTCCGGAAAAGTAAAGAAATTAGCACGACTCACAAAGTGATAACACCTTGTACTTTACGCGTATGATATGATTTTCTCATTTATTAAGAATCGTATTTGATGGGAGAACGACAGCGTACAGTGCGACCCGAAGACATGGCGACCACCAGCACAGCCGTAGCAACAGTCCCCGCTCAACTGCAGGAGGTATTTCCGATCTTTGTTTTGATAGCTCTTATCTCCTCTATTTGATGTGTCAATACTCCGCGCTAGATAAATCGCATTGTATCAATTCTCAAAACTTGTTTTTAATATCGCCCGATCATGGAAGCTATGCGAAAATTCGGCCAGCTAGTCTTTCGAACGCAATTCAAAATCTTAAAATTGGAATACTCGACGAATTCCGGGCTGTTGAATGATGTAAGCGTGCTGGATCTGAGTAGGGTTGTGGCAGGACCCTTTTGCACGATGACGTTGGGTGATTTGGGCGCGAATGTCATAAAGGTTGAAAGCCTGGATGGTGACGAGGCGCGAAAATGGGGCCCACCCTTTATTAAAGATAGCAGTGATTCATACTATTTTTTGTCAGTGAACAGGAACAAGAGGAGTATTTGTATTGATTTTAAAACAAAAGAAGGTATGTACAACAGTTTATGTTAAATATGTGATAAGTTGTCTTTTTTAAAATGTATTTTCACTTCACAACAATGTTAAAAGAAGTCAATGCACTTAGCCTTACAAGTAATGATGATATTGTTGATCATGAACCTGTTATTATCACTCATTCCATGTAAACAAGTATAGTCTGGTAATTAACACATATATTTTCATAGCTAGGCATTTAACACTATATTCTCAATTGTATTACTGGAGTATGTCACAAACCAGTGTTAAAATGGATATTTTTAACACTTTATTGTCTCCGTAAATACTATATTTTGTACCTTTATTTTTTTGTTACCCTTATTCAAAATGAATTTTGAACATAAAGCCTTATGAAATATCTGCTAAAGTTAGTACACAAAAAACAATTGGAATTATTCGGATGTAGCTCACCACAATGAGCTCAGGGTTTTATGATCTTTAACCCTTAAAAGGTCTATAGTAACAACAATGAACATAATTATTTTCTCCTGACAATTAGACAATAACTCATTTTAATCATAAACTATACAATTCATATAAAGAAACACCTATTCAAAATGCCTTAACTCTAACATACTACCATCATATATTTTTTGCATTGTAGGAAAGAAAGTAATTTATGACTTGGCAAGGAAATGTGATATTCTTGTGGAAAACTTTGTGCCGGGGAAACTGGATCAATTGGATGTTGGATATGAGAAGCTGAAAAAGATTAATCCCAAGCTGATATACTGTGCTATTACAGGTTTTGGTCCCAAAGGACCTTATATGAAAAAGCCTGGGTATAGTATATACTTAATTCTTAATTTTCTTCCACAGTTATTATAGAGTATAAATGATCACTCATATGTAGTTAATACAACGAATTGATAACCTCCTGTTGAAGTCGGTTAACAAGACAAATAATATTTGCCTATAAACTACAAGTTAATCCTTATAAAACATTGAAACTGCTAATGTAGTTGTTTGTGAATATGTAAAAATTAATTTGTGTTGTGAATTATTGTTTTATTTGCTTTGCACATTAATGCAATTTAAATTCTTTTTAACAGATATGATGTGATAGCAGCAGCTATGGGTGGACTATTACACACAACCGGTGAACGTAATGGCAGACCGGTTAAAGCTGGAGTGGCCATCACAGATATCACTACAGGCCTGCATGCATTTGGAGCCATTATGACTGCACTGTACCATCGTCAAAAGACCGGCAAAGGCCAAAAGATAGACTGTAACTTACTGTCCACCCAAATAGCTAGTATGATAAACATTGCTAACATTTATTTGAACTGTGGTATCGAAGGACAACGGTGGGGCACCGCTCATGCAAATTTGGTACCATACCAAGCATTTAAAACAAAAGATGGTTACATGGTCATTGGTACAGGTTCTAATGCACAATTTGCTGACTTTTGCAAATTGATAGATAGAGAGGATCTGATAACTGATGACCGTTTCAGTGACAACTCCAAAAGAGTCCAAAACAGAGAAGAAATTATTGACATTATTAGTGAAATTATTGAGACGAAAACTAATAAGGAATGGAATTCTATTTTCAAAAATGCTTCATTCCCTAATGGACCAGTAAACTCTATGAAAGATGTCTTTGAAGATGAGCATATTAAGGCCATTGGTCTAGTCAAGGAGTTAGAACATCCCAAAGCTGGGACAATAAAAGTGGTAGGCCCTCCCACGGACTACAGTGTAGGTGGAAATCAGGCCAGAATTGCTCCACCATTACTAGGACAGCATACTAGGGAAATTTTATCTGATTTCCTAGGATATCATGATGCTAAAATTGAAGGTTTGCTTGAAAAGAAGGTTGTGCGTTAATATTATTATGATTTTTTTTACAAACTGGTTATAAGGTATAAGTTTTAACTATGTTGTATTGTATTTCAGTGTTAAGTATAAAGAAAAGGAACAAACTACATATTCTAGGACAAAATACATCATAATAGATTTTTTTAAATGACAGTATTATTCTTCATTTCATTCTGTTCTTATCTACAATGTTTACCTCTCTTATAACGTCAAATAAGTAACAATGTTATCTGATAGCAAATTCGTCTCAATCTTTTTGTCATAAATAACAGTATTTGTAAACAACTCGATTATTATGTAATGTTTATTTTGATATTATTATAGTTTTGTATTTCTATCTTCTTAGTTTGACTTCAGAGTAATTTTTAAGTATTTTTTTAAATCAAATAAATATTTTAACAAAATCTTACACTTGTAATTTTTATACAATTTTTCCACGTCGAACATTGGACGCAATATTGCGGACACGATTATTTTTATCTGTATAATAATAACAATACAGCGGATTATTGCAGTTAAGTAAATTAAATTACGCGCTTCATAATATTATGGTACTCGCTTTCTATATTTGGTCGGATCTTTCGCATCTTTAGTTGAAAGTCCAATAGTAATTTTAACGAATTTATTAAAATATTTATTCCTTAATTATTTTTTCAAGACAGGTAAAAATACAACTCTTTAAATCCTCTCTATTTAAGTATATATTGAGCCGTCTCACATTTATGTAGATGGCCTAATTCCTAGTCTGAAGACTATAAATGGTCCAACATTACTCAACAACTCACAAATAGCTCATAATCAAAACTACGCTCAAATTCCAGCTGTTTCATAACCACGTATTGAAAGGTCAAGGAGCTAATGCGGGCTATTTATAGGGCTATCGGTTCGTTTGACGCGTCAGCCGAGACCTTTATCGACAGGGTGTGGTAACCGCTACTGCCTTCACACACCTTGACTGCTGTTATTAAAAAAAAAGTGCGAGCGAAAGTCCACAGGTAGTTCTAGATTTTGGAGATCATCCCGCCCTTATACCCGAAATTGCAACTCAGTAATTTGTCTCTCGGAGTAATCTTGATACTTTATCAGCCCGTGAGGCCGTAAAGTCTTACACTAATTGTTTTAAGCTTTGCTCGTTGTGATAAGAAACATGTTAATATGCTAAACACACCATTACGTTAATGTTTAATCTATTATCACCATATTTATACATAGACAGAAAAGTCAAAAAACACTTGTACAAAAATAAATTTCGGATACGTTTTAATCACGTTACACCTTGAATATTAATTAATTGTTGTCTCATTATCATCTCGAGCCACAAGTAGTTTAGTTGAACACAGGTCTCTCCTGATTATGAAGGGACTTTGCCAATAATTGTCACTTTCCCTGGGGGATAGGCAAGCGCAGGATGGGGTTTCTCGTGCACAGGAAACTACTGTCCGTCATCACTCACCACCTTGACATATCTACTCTGTCTTGGTGAGGGAGCCGTTCCGCTGTCATTCCCTGGACACTGGCCATAACATTGTTCATTAATCAACAAAACGCTTGGCGACCAGAAGCAGTTGACACTGGCTTCGGAATGTACATATAAGGAGAATAGTTTTTGTATGAATATCACGAGGTTTAGGTTCAATTTTGTGTATCTACCTATGTAAAACTGTAAATTACAATTAGGTAAGAATCAATATATAATAGGCAGTCCTCATATCTAAGCAAGCTAATGTATGATGTATATTGTTGAATGTTCGGCAGGAGCCCGTGGAGCGGGTAGCAGTGATCACATTGCGGCCCACGCGGACGCAGCAGCGCAAGAAGGTCGTCTGGACCGAGGACACCGTCGACAATGAGAACATGAACAAGAAGAAATCCAAATGTAAGCATTACTCGTTTCATTAACAAATTTATTAAAGGGTAACTTCGGTTGCAACTTCATATTACTGAATAGTTTTGGATACAATGATCGAAACGATTTTAGTGAACATTTACATGTACATGTCTAAAAACTTAAAAGAGTTTGCTGGTGGCGGATATTAGTATCCGCTTGATAACGACTACCGCACACAGCCATTACGGGCCCGTCATAAGGACGCACTTATATGTATCGCGTTTTGAATACACCTGTGTAGGTATATCCGAATGTAACTGAGTCGTCCGGCAAGACGTTGAGTGTTTTTTGGATCGTTTCTTTTTCTTCGAATTACCGAGTGCACCAAATACCATTTTTATTTGATTTATTGCGTTTTGCGAGGGATTCAACAGTTAATTTGAATTATTAGGTTTGAATGATCGAGAGTCGAGAAAGTCGAGTAAAAAGAGAATAGTTATGTTTCAGTTGTTGTGTTTTTGTTTTTTTGTCTTGTCTTTGGTATACTCTTGTAACGTGTGGTTCTGATTAAAGTTAGTCCTAATAGAAATCTTGTTTAATCATTGGAATCCAAGTGAGTGTGCTATGATAGTGTCTGTTGATTGCAGGTTGCTGTATATACGAGAAGCCGCACCGGTTTGGTGAGTCGGACTCGGAGGACAGCGACGACGAGTGCGAGCATTGCTTCGGCCACGTGGAGCGCCGCCGCGGCAAGCACAAACACAACGCGGATGGAACTGTTACGCTACAGGTGGGGACCGTATTTTATGACCATTGTGAACGGATATAATCCCCCATCGAAATAAGCTCGGCAAACTGAGGATGCGCTTGAGTAATTATGGAAGTTGGGCCTCATATTTTATTTTCACGGTCCAAAATAAAATTACAAGTATTATAATGTACGATTATTTCAGAGCTATATTGAACCCCACGTAAAAATAATTATTGAAATTTAGGGGCGCTCTAGGGTATATCAGAAGTCCAAGGTCTAATAAAAATACTTAAAGTTGATATAAAAATGAATAAAACGATCGGCGCACATACTTAAATGTATACAGACGAATTGAGTCGCCTCCCATCTTTTTTCGAAGTTAGCTGATAAAGCTATAATATTTAATAAATAACGAGGCTATACGGGCTAGAACCCTTTGCCTTCCATAAGGGAGAAAGAAGGAAAAAAAGGAATATTATTTATTTAAAATTATTGTACTGCGTTTGTCAGGAGGAGCCAGCGGAGCAAACAGCGACGATAACCCTGCAGCCCCCCGAGAAGACGCCGGAGCCGGCGCCCGCGCCCCCCGACAAGCCCCCCACGCCCCCCGCCCACTAACACACACACACATACACACAGTATATTAGACACCTGAGAAGCCCCATATATTCATACAGTAATACTCAAGGAACAATGTAGGTGATTGCTGATCAGTCGCCATGTTAAAAAGTGTAGGATAGTGGTAGAAAATGACAAGAAGGAATTGCAAGGGGGTTAGTGACTAATAGGTTAGTTGAGGCAAAAAGTGACAGTGAAATATTTTAGCTGGTCCCAGAAATTCTCCTCATATAAATGGGGCTTGAGAATGATATGGCTCCACTCTTTACAAGGGGGCTAATTCTAATGAATTCCACCACGATAAACCCTCGAAGAAGCCGTAATTAGCTTCTCCTCGTAAAATAAAGGGCAGTATGGTTTAATGGGTTACAAAGGTAACTAAGACAATAGATATAGTATGATGAATTGATGTATGTTTTAGGTCTATATAAAGTTAGATTAAAAGTATATGGGTCGATATTTCGTATGCCTGTTGAATGAATTGACTATTATAATTAATGTTATCATTTATTGTTGAAATCACTAAAACTGTTACAAACTAGGAAGTCAGATGGTGCTGGGTTCATAATTCTGACATTCCATTCATGGACCCTCAGGACCAATAAATAAAGCAGAAAAGGGATGATAGGAACTGGTCGGCAATCACACGCACAATTATAAACTGGCAACACCAAGCGTGGATATATTATATAAATGTTAATATTTCATAATCGTCGGCTTGTTCATTATTTATTTGATCACTCGCCTATTACTTAACGTGTAATTATTCCTTAATTTGTATAAGATAGACATTGTAATTAAATTTTATTTTAATTTCGATGTTGTTTTTTTTTTTTCTTTGCTGGCAACACAGTTGCTTCAGAGAGCATTTTTTTATTTCTTTCAGATAAATAAATTCGTAGGAAAGAATTTTAAAATTTATAATATAAAAATAATCATGTTTTAATAAGAAAGGTTATGTTAGGACAAATGACATCAGGTAAATACAACTTTTGTGACCGCAATTTACATGAAATGTGCTTCAGTATTATATAAAATGAATGTAGACGATGGGATCTGTTATTGAAAATATTTAGTGCCTTAGTTTACAAAATATTCTGCGTTATTTCTTGAGAAGCTATTACATTGTTTTTCTTTTTTCCTAATCCAGAGACTATTTTAATTAGCTGCAGTATTACATATTAAGTTCTACGTTGCGTTCCTCATGTGTCACAAGTGATTTTCGATTCGGTTAAGTTATTTAATTCTAAATAGGATTATTTTAGCTGTTGGATGTAAATTGCACTTAGAATTGACAAACTTATGTACGTTCAAGAAATCGTTATCATTGAGATCTTGATAGTTATAAAAAAGTTTTCCCAACTATCGCTTACTATTTCTAATGAGTGCTTGTAATGAGATTACGTTGTACAAATGAATTCTGTACGAAGAAAGAATAAAAAATACTTATATTTAAAAGACTTTCGCTTGTATTGCGACTGCTATAATGCAAGTCAATCTATTCAAATTTTTGTTTTGCTTCGTTTTTTGTCCAATATTATTGAATTATAGTAGATCTGCCATAAACTTCCTTATTCTATCTTAGCGAATATTTCCTAGATAGTTACAATTTAAATGATGTTATATTATTGTTAAACGATTCAATAAAAAATATTCCAGATTCTAAACTGATTTCTAATTTGTACCCTGAATATACTCCGTTTCAAAGATGGTTCTCGTTTTATTAATTATGAATATGACGGTAATTATATGAAATTAAATTGCTTTGCAGTTAAACTTGATGGGTCGGAGGCGCCTCTACAATCTCGCTGAATTGATGACATAATATTACCTATTAGTTAGGGGTACCCAAAGATAATTCATTATATAGGAAAGGGGTACCTATGCAAATGCGGGTAGATGAAATATTTCGTCTAGACATCGGACTGTGGGTAGAACTCTCTAACTACAGTAACCTCCTTCATTTCCTGTCGCCCTAATGTTTTCTGCGCTCTGAAAAATATTGCGCATATTGTCGAAATAGGTTGACCAAAACTTTCTCTGTTGCCCTAGTACTTTTGTTTACTTTTTTGGTGTCGCTTTTTTTGTTTAATCGAATTTTCTAATCACAATAGTTTGTGCTAAAGAAGTTTCACTTCAAAAGGAGTAAGTGTTGAATTAAAATAATCACAATTGTTTTACAAGATGAAAGCTGTTCTCATCGTCTTTTGGCACTTCGTCGACCGAGCTGAAAGGGGTTAATTTCGCCAGCCTTGAAGTTGTTGAAGGTAAGTAATAAAACATTATTATGATTGCAGTCTTTATTTAAACATTCTATACCTAATTAATAACATGTAACGAATAGGCGATTGGCGTACTAACTCATACAGTGAGTTTATTTAATGCTAAAATTATACAAATATCGTACGTTTGTCTACACGGCCAGTCAGGTATATTAAAACATTCAAATACATTAGGCAACGCCATTTTTAATTCTTTAAATTAAATTTATTCCGCAAGAGAAATTATCACAACTATACAGGGTGCAAGAATACCAGTCCTAAATACGAAGACCAGACGACTTGGAGAAAATTTACTATTAATTTCAAGAACGCGATATCACTTAGAATGAAAAATAACATTGATTTTAATAACGAAATGGAGCAATCAAAACGCATTACATTGAAGATTTATTACGCTTTACATTGCGTGTTCAATTTAAATAAATACATGAAATTAGTTTTCCCGTATACAAAAGTAACATCTGTGGAACCGATTGCTAACAGGCTTTTCTGGACAAATACGACCTAGCGACCTTAAAAAAACGAGCGTATTCCCACCTCAAAGGCCGGCAACGCATCTCCATGCACTATGGTGCTGCAGATGTTCAGGGGTGGCGGTGAACACTTACCATCAGGCGAACTGTATGCTCGTTTGCCCCCTATATTATAGAATATATTAAATAATAAATAAATACAGTCACATACATAGTCCTGACCCCACACTAAGATCGAGTCTTGTGTCGTGGGTATCAGAAGCTACGAGAGACTTTTTGGTCTCACAAACACCCAGACCCGAAACAAATACCTGTGGATCACACAAATATTTGTTTCGGTGCGGGGATCGAACCCGCGGCCTCTCGTTTCACAGGCGGCGTCTAACCAACTGCGCCACGGAGGCTATCAATATATATATATAGAATAGGTATATGTAAAGATACTGTGTAATTATGGTTGAATGATCTCGTTACAACTTGTATAATGTAAACAAATTAACTCTCCGGTATTCGCTAATCAGTCTATAGTCGATTGATTTAATTAAATGTTTCCAACATTGCCGACAACAATTTCACATTCCAAGGTTATTTTAACAAAACAAGACGCAGTTTCAATCTCGTAACCGCAAATGTGATCACAAACAAATTCATTTATTTGTCAAAATTGGTCACATGAGTATATCTATTCGAAAGTGCATTTTGTCAATATATATTTTTTTGTTAAGTACTAGTTACTAATATAATTTAAATGGCGTCTTCATTCGCACACACAATCATAAAAACTGCAGAATATTAAAACTTTACAGAAGATTAAAATGCGGATTGAGCTTAGATTGGTTACTAACGGCCAAAACTAGTAAGCTACCCTATTCCTTACCTAAACATCAATACCAGAAATAAACCAATCAAAATAAGCAAAATATGGGCGTGTCAGTAAAACTTTAACCCGATTGGCGTATTAACGGGAACGATGTTTCGGTAGGGATGAAAATCGTTTATTAATTTTGGTCGTATATTTTTTTCAAGCCGGTCTCTTCAGTAAAAAACCTCAAATACGGTATTTTAGTGGGGATTGGAAAATTGGGTACTATTACACATAATTGACACGATTATTGGAAACCAAGTTGCCTTGCTAATGTACAAATCTGTTTGTTTATTCTTTTACCCTACATTGGCATATAAGACGTCTGGCTATATACATATTTTATTATATACTGGCACAACAAAGGCACTACAACACACCTGATCGTGCCTGTATCTACCGGGAAAACATAATTACATACATAAACTCACGCCTGTTTCCCAGAAGGGGGGGCAGAGGTGCTACCAGGACACCCACGTTTCGCCTTCTGTGTTCCATCCCACGATGTGGTAGGGGGCGAGTCAGTCGCCATATCGGAAAAGAATTCCTGGATAGAAAAATACAAAATCACTTTGCCCGACCCGTGATTCGAACCCGAGACCTCAGCGTTGTGACCGTACCGTAGTACAACTATGCCACCAAGGCAGTCAGGAAAGATCTGTTGTAAACTAATTATGTCGCCCCGATACTCAGGCTGAACGAAACGATACAATTCAAAATTATAAAAACATTTCATTCTTATGTTGCCATATAAAAACATAATGATAATATTATTTTTTCTGATCAGGTTTTGGATGTCCAGAATAATATAAATATGATTATTAATTGCAGTTAAATATAATACTTATAAAGGATAACATACAATTAACCTAATTTTAATGCGCTAAAAGTTGGGTAAAACAGAATTTGAAGACAGAATTAGGGAATCTCACATTATATAACCTAATGTATTCATGTAATTTTTAAATTAGAATAATTAGAATCAGTTTCAAGTGCATTTCAATTAACAATCGTCCTGTATCAATAGTTAAACAACATATTCGTATTGATGGCACGTGAAAAAGTCGTGTTAAATTCGGATCACCTTGTATAATTCCTAAGTTTTAACAAGTGGCAGCAGTTTTTTCTAATTTGATCGGTGGGTAGTTGCTGCAATTATTTGCTAAAAAATACATTCAAAAAATTTTGTTGGTCAAACCATTATTCTAAAAAATGGAATCATGTAGTACTTATAATGATTGGATTACATGAATTATGAATTATAATTTAAATGTTTTTTATGGTAAAAATTAATTGTATCTGCAAAATATATCATTAGAAGTTTGATTGGGTCACAATAACCAGCATATACATTAAACATAATATATGTAATCTCTTTAATTTCAACTAAACATGATTTAATACATTGTGTAAAAAATCCTAATGGATCAAGACCTATCATTGGTGAATGAAACAAAATCTTTTTTATTGTTTCCATTTTTTCAAAAGTAGAAATCCATCTTTTGTAATAACAATTGTATTTTTTTCTTGTATTTGTTCACAATAGTATATTCCTGGTCACTGCAGCTTTTTTACACAATTTTGGGAATTACCCGCATATTGAATTTGTTAGTTCATTTAACCACAACAAAAACAGGGAGTATAAACTCGTTATCATACCTGCCTATTTAAGTACAACTTTCTATATTAATTTTAACAATATGTCATGGAACAATTTTATCCTTTTTTTATGAATACACAATTTTCTAGTTGCCATATTTGTCTATTAATGTCATAAACATTTTTTAAACTTTTGGTTGACATAACTCAGGCAATGCAAGCATTTTACCAATTACATAAATATGTGTTACACATTCCTTTTGCTACAATCATCTTCTCAGCTTCCTGAAAATAAAAAAAATATTTTTATATCACAAAGAACAAATACTTCAGGTTAAATTGACATTGACTTATGTCATATGTAAATCTTATGTTACAAAAAGTTAATTTCTTAGGCTCAGTTGCACAAAGTAACTTTGCCCATAACTTTGACTTTAACAATGTCAATCCCATACATTTGTGACGTATTTGACATTGCTAATGTATGGGGTTGACGTTTTTAAAGTCAAAGGTATGGGTAAAGTTAGTTTGTGCAATTGGCCCTTAGAAACCATGATTAAAAAATTAAAATTTATTATAGGAATTTTAGATACTAGTTAGAACTATTCAATTCATGGAATAGTTTGGTTTGGTTACAGAAATTATTCTTTGGTTATTCTATCATGATCTAGGTAGTATTATTTTGCTCACAACTTCGATATGTATTGCTTGCTGGATTGGACACTTGCGCAGCACGCGGAGATTCCGTATGTGTGTAGTTTTGAAAAATAATGTCTTACCTATTAAGCGGTTTCTCCTTATATGTGACAGGTTTCCTCGGTCTCCTGGTGCGTCCATCTCTTGTGGGGTCTCCATCACTGTCCCTACCATCGCTACTGACCAAGCTAGTCTCACTACCCGCCCGTGACCTCTCCATACTAGTAGGTCTGTGTTCATGATCTCCGGGATTAGATATTGACCGCTCATGGTCGGTAGCATGGGGTCTTGTCCTCTCATGGTCACCATGGGGTCCTTGTTCATGGTCCTGGGGTCGTGATGGTCGTCCATGATCGCCGCGGCGCCTTCGGTCATTGTCATGGGGTTTAACTGGTCGTTCCTGATCGTGTGGTCGTGATGGTCGCTCCTGGTCGTGGGGTCTGGGTCGCTCGTGGTCTGAATGGTCGTTACGCCTGCGTTCTGTCGAGTTTCTCTCGATGCGGTTGAGGCGACTATCCCGTCGGTGTTTTATTTGTTCAGTTGAGTTGTCTAAAGGAAGTTCTGGGGTATTGGCTTCCCTGTAAGTGAATGATATTTTGACAAATATCATATTATAGCTTTAATAATTGGGAGGATGCGTGGTTTAACTATCAAGTCGTGCATTTTTTATGTGTAGCGGTATTTATAGGGTCGTTTTTGTTGTAATTATTTTTAAAATATTAAGACACAAGTATAAATAATTCTTATCAAATTGGCCTCGAATTGTCCAACACCTGCAACCCTGTCAAAAATCATTTCAACCCTTTTTGGGTTACTAATGCTTATTATTGACGCACTTCCTATATACAAGATATTTAACTTACGAGACCAACAGCGCGGCATCGGTAGCGCCATTCGGGCTGGGTGCGTCAAACCGCGCGAACACGTGGTTGGGCGAGCCGAGGGCGGAGCGCTTGGGGGGCGAAGCGCCGCTCGACTCGCTCTCGGCGCTGCTCAGCCGCATTTTTGCCACCATCACTTTCAGTTCGCGACCGCTGTTGCTGCAAAATTTTGAATTGAATTTAAGTACGGCATGAATTCCATTTTGTTTCTTTTTTTTTGCCCAGAACAGTAAAGTAACAACATAAATACGTTCGTAACGAAATAGTGGTGCCATACCACTATGTCTGTCTTGGTCACTCCTACGCAATTACACTAGTGACCATCTTCCTTTTCACTCGGCTAATTGTCCGCGAACAACGTGCAGTATATCTATAAATTAAGTCCATATACGTTCAACAACAAAGCAGGTCTTCCTTTGCAATTAAACTGCATTTCCATTAAAGAGTAAACATACAAAAATAGTCCAATGACATAATTTTCCAATACAACTGGTGTTCTTACAAATCTCTGTTCCGTTCTCAGTGTCAGTAGAAACTGAGCCTTATAAGAGGGGTATAGAGTGTAGTTTAGGTTGAATACCTGATCCTCCGGGCGGGCGGGTTCCACGGCGAGCGCGGCGAGCGCGGCGACAGCGGCGAGCACACGCGCTTGCGGCGCCGCACCGTGGGCGTGAACTCCGTGCGCGGACACGCCGACACGCCCGCCTGGCCACATATCATCACAATTACATAAACTCACGCCTTTATCCCCGAAGGGGTAGGCAGAGGCCCCACGAGGACACCCACATTTCGCCTTGCATGTTCCGTCCCACGATGTGATAGGGGGCGAGCCTATCGCCATATCGGGCACAAATTCCTAACTCCGGGCTGATAATGAACAGAAAAATCCAATATCACTTTGCCCGACCCGGGATTCGAACCCGAGACCTCAGCTTTGTAACCGTACCGTAATAAAACTACGCCACCGAGGCAGTCACATCATCACAATTACACTGTCTCTCATATGTGAGAGGCCGCCTGGGTAGGTACTGCAATGTCTATTTCTCCCGCCAAACAGCAGTGTAAATGCACTGTTGTGTTCCTATTTGAAGGACATTGTAGCCAGAATAATTACTAGACGTAATGAGACTTAACGTCTTATGTCTCAGGATGGCGAGCGAAGTGGCATGCCAAGCGATGCTTTGTAATTCATGGTGTTGTTTGGTTTTGCGGTCCATGAGCTGTCATATCGCTTACCATCAGGCGAACGGCCAGCTCGTCTCGCCATTCACTGCAATAAAAATACTTTGGAGAAAATTAAATACATTAAATACCAAAGCAAGCACAGCTTCCGTGGCGCAGTAAAATGAAAAATGAAAATGAAAATATTTATTGAACCCACGAAATGTCATACATTATTTAGATTCAGTCACTTTTTCCACTACCACCCGGTTCACAAGGCTGTTTTCGCCAGAGAAGAACGGGCAAGAAACTCTAGCGTTGCTCTTTTCAAAATAAGTTTACAATACAATAATCATACAGAGGTTTCAGCGCAGTTAAATTCAGAGCAGTTCATAGATAATTTAGAATAATAATGATGGATAGTGTTATTGGTCAAGTGATTTTGTACGGCTGAGTTAGGTAAGTAAAGTCACCCAGAACGCGGAATCAGTACACTGCTTCACCAAAGCAATGAATGGTAATAAAAGTCTTAAAGCAATTAAAAGTTATCATTATAAGCAAGTCGAGCAGACCAGTCCACACAAGCAGCACTCGTTCACGAGTATGACGCATGTGCCAGCCATCGGCCTCCTCAACCATGCTACAGGGAAGTGACCGACCCGGCACACGACGCCGCCGCAAGCACAGACGTTTTAGCGAGCATGACTTACTCAAATTGCTTACAGTAGATTAGATGCCGGCTGTGAAACGCCAGGCCGCCGGTTTGATCCAGCACCGAGACAAATGTTTGTGTGAACCACAATCTCTCGTAGTTTTTTTGATACACGACACGAGACTCGATCGTGTGAGGTCAAGAATATGTTAATGCCTAGATTGTATGCCTTTGTACTTTGTACACACAAACATTTGTCTCGGTGCTAACTCGAACTTGCGGCCTTTTGTTTCACAGCCGGCGTCTAACCAATTGCGCCACAGAGGCTATCAAATATGGAGAAAACAATGGTTACCTGCGCCTCCAAAGGTTGCGTGTGTGGTGACGTGCACTCCTCTACTTCTGTCGTGGAGTCCGGCTCCAGATTCACACGGTGTTTGCCTCTTATTGACTGTAATTATAAATATAATAAGCTTCGTAAATAAATATTTATACAATAAAAATAGTGATATAAATAATTTAATTAACTACTGTAACATATGCAAGCTAAAATTATTTCTATTACTACATTTTAATACAGATTGTCAAATTATTTGGATGCTTACCCTGGCTGCTTCTGGTGTGTCTAACAACCAACTTGGACCCTCCAGTGGATTATCAATCTTTCTGTAAATTACATTATCATCACATGAATTTATATTTTATCAAGATAATAAAGCACTAAATAATAATTAAATTCTAACAGCCCTATTCATAGACAGTTTTAAAACCTATTTAGTTATCGTATGTTTTGTGTTCTTCGCTCAAACTGAATTCAAAAGTCGTTCGAAAAGGACAAAACATTTAATAACTAAAATATGATTTAAAATTGTCTATGAATAAGGCCGTAAAAGAAAAACCACAACATTGTCGATTTTTAGAACCAAATATTTGGCATTCTATTCATTTAAAGAAAACATAAAGTATATCTTGTTTGTCCGTTTTAATACTGAAAAGAAGAAAGCTATTACTAATCTTATCAAAATATGCATTGAATTTGTTTATATCTTTCTAGTTGTTAAACTCGTTAGTATTTTACCTAGGTGGGGTTTGTACTTCATCCTCCGGCTCTATGTCTTCCGCCACTGCATCCAACCGCCTCCTATTGAAAAACGTGTTTTATTGATTTTTTGAGACAGTTAATTTCACATGTACCTATGTTATTATATTCCACGAACCCGAGTTAAATGTAGTAGATAGAATACGGGTTTATGTAATGTATCAGAGAATGGCGGATTTATACTTACGAAGCCTCGAAATCTTCGCTTCCCGACGCTTCTTGCGAATCGTCCATTCGTTCCCCGCTATCTGTAACATTAAAGAAAATAAGATATTATTCACATAAAATGTTTGTTCAATGTTTAAAAATTAAGAAACAACATATGAAATAATAATTGACATGACTAGATTAAGCTTCAAAGTTTATCATATCGGTCCAGTGATCATTTGAGGGCAATCCTGTATATACTACTCTGTCAAGAAAGTGACGGGAAAAGATCATTAATACTTAAAATGTTAGTTATTCATCCAAATTTATTTTATCTCCTTCAAAGTATGCTCCTTTAGAAATGATACACTTACGCCAACGATTAATCTAATGATCAAAAAAAATTTTAAGTGCCGCTTCCGGAATTGAGTTCAGTTTTCGCCGCGATTTCTCCTCTATGCCTTCTACCGAATGAAAACGGGTGCCACGGAGTGGTAATTTGAGTTAAGGATAAAGAAATAAGTCAACTGGAGCCATATCTAGTGAATACGATGGTTGCTTGATGGTATTTGTTGAGGTTTTGGTCGAAAATTCGTTAACAATGATGGCCTTGTGCGAAAGCGCATTATCGTGATGCAAAATCCAAGAACTTTCTTTCCACAAATCTGGCCTTTTTTTGTCGAATTTGCTCTCTTAAACACCGCATAACGCACAAATAATATTCATTATTTACTGTTTGACCTTTCGACAAGAATTCCGAGTGCACAACGACGCAGCAGTCGGAAAACAGTTAACATGACTTTGACTTTTGATCGAATTTGGCATGGCTTTTTCGGTTTCGGTTCAGTTGGTAGATGCCATTTCGAAGCTTGTTGACTAGTTTGCACGTCAAACTCGTAAACCCATGTTTCGTCACCAGTAACAATGCGTTTCATGAATGTTAGGTCGGAATTGACTCGTTCTAGCATGTCCTCAGCGCCTCTTATGCGGTTGAGTTTTTGGAAAAAATTCAGGTCTTTTGGGACTAGCCGGGCGGCCACATGTTTCATACCCAAGTGTTTATTTAAAATGGTACGGATCGGCTCGTGGGACGCAGAAAGTTCGGCGGCTATCGCCCAAATACTGGAACGCAACTTAAATATAACTTGCGCTTAACTACGTTAATCCCGATTAAATGTACTGGCTAAGTGAGCCGTGCGCTGTTAAGAGCAACTTATTATTTGAATGTCGTTCCAGTATTCGGGCGTATGTCTCTCAAACTTGAATAAGGATTTTCGGTCACTATTTCCATCACTTTTGTGATGTTAACTTCAGTTGCAGACGTGGATGGTCTACCAAAGTGAGGAAAATATTCCATCAAATCTTGATCGGGTTTGAATACTCTGTACCACTCATAACCAGGTGATTTAATACATTCGATTCACTGTAAGCCTTCTGTATCATTTTCAGTGACTCCAAATACAAAATTCCATTGACAATGCAAAATTTAAGACAAACTCTTTGTTCGATGTTTTTGTACATTATGAAATTCGCAATACACACTAGATATGATGTAACAAAAAACATCACTATATTTTATTTAATTATCAGATGGAGCTGAAACTTCGCACCGAAATGGAAAACAGTTGTATCAATCTAACAACAAAAAATTAAAAAAAATAAACTTAGAACTATAAACAAATCATCAATTCCCGATACTTTCTTGACAGAATGTATTACGTATGTACGCAATGTCCAATGAAAAAAAAACAAAATTTATCGAAAATTAAAATGTCGTATAATATAAAGTATTTTTACATACATACATGTATGTATGTAATACATAATCTCACGCCTTTATCCCCGAAGGGGTAGGCAGAGGTGCCACTAGGACACCCACATTTCGCCTTGTATGTTCCGTCCCACGATGTGATAGGGGGCGAGCCTATCGCCATATCGGGCACAAATTCCTGACTCCGGACTGATAATGAATAGAAAAATCCAATATCACTTTGCCCGACCCGGGACTCGAACCCGAGACCTCAGCTTTGTAACCGTACCGTAATACAACTACGCACTACGTACTACAAGTATTTTTATAGGGGGAAAACGTGCATACGGGTCTGATAAGCTTCATGATGTCACGTCATGATCTTCATTTGTACTATACCTTCGAGCCCCAAGTCCTCGGCGCTGTTGTCCGCGTCCTGCGCGTCTGAGTCCGCCCCCGAGTTGTTCAACAGTCTGTCGCCCGCGTCCACCCGCGTCAACGGTATGTACACATCTGAAAACACGTATATGCAATCGTTTATTTTTATAGTATTGCAAGCATTATTGCTAAGTATATAAATCTATACATATAATAAATTTGTAACTGATCGATGTGTGTACATGGAAGATAAATGGGAAAAACTAATATGGGGGGTCTGTATTAACGTAATAGAACACAAAACAATGAGTTTTAGAATTTTTGTTTGTTTGTTTGTCTGTGCGGTTGTGCGCGATTTACTCAGAAACGGCTTAACGGATTTCGATGAAATTTGTATGTAGGTAGCTGACACCCTCGATTAACACTTAGGCTACTTTTTATCCCGAAAAATTAAGTGTTCCCGTGGGATTAGGAAGGAATTCCGATATATTAGTTACTTTTTTATACTCAAAGTGATGGGACTGGATTACATACCTTTAGTGGGAATGAGACGGGACGGGCGGGATACAATGGGGCGGGACGGGACAGAATGGAAAAAATCCAAATAAAGTTAATTTCAAATAAAGTAAATCACGCAGACGAAGTTGGCGGAAAGAAGCTAATAAGTAATAATTTATTGTAAAGTTGCTGACTTCCGTATGTCACTCTGGGTGACCACTGAAAATCAGCGTTGTATTGTGGTTCTAGCCGCAAGCTGAGTGGTTACCCAAGTGTTACAGGTACGACGCGACACGCGTATTTATTTATTTTTTTCTTTGTATTATAGTTTTAAGATATTCTGTTCGGTTCGGTACCAATGAATATGTATGTTGTATTTTTGTGACAAATAAACAAGTTTTTCTTCTTTTTTCAAACAAAGTGATTTAACTATCACTGTCATCATTTAACTATGCCCAATCGAATCCAAGAGAAATCAAAGAACTTTTGTTTTTCTGATTGAGATACGTAAAAATATAATAAGAATTAGAAATACCTTGTAACATATGCATGGGCATTGCTCTCTCAGTCAAATTGCGGTTCTGATTTGGAGTTCTTGATGCTGGCCCTGAGAATAAAAAATGGTATGGTAATATTTTTTTTGTAGCTTGTTTTGCTTGTTTATATTTTAGAAAACATGTATAATAATAATTAACGACAAAAAATTCTACTTTATAGATATAAATTAAAAGGTAACAAAAAATTAAATACATGAACTAAAAATCAATTGATTATAAAAATAATTAATTACTGGTATTTTTGCATTATTGAATCTTCATAGCATTGCAGTCGCCATCATGTGTAGAGATCAAATTATGTTACCCTGTAGTACCGAAAAAATAAAAGTCGTTTAACTTACGTGCACTATTAGTATTAAACAGAGTCCGGCTGAGAGCAACCACAGGCTGTATACTCTGTCCACCTATCATCATCGGTGGCACCCGATGCACTCTTTCAGTCTTCTCAGTACTGGGAGTGCCACTAATTGCACTCCATCGCGGTGACGATGCATCTAACTCTTGCCTATCTCTCATGTAACTCTTGGAGAGCTCTATAGTGTGTGCGATTTCACCGGAAGCACGAACTAAGTGTGCTAACGCCTTTTCACTTGTTGCTTGTATCGCTGCTTCGAAATTACGTGCTTGTACGCCTCCTGTGCTTCTGAGTCTCTGTGAAGATTGTATTTTAAAATCTGAACAGTGTGAAATTAAACTAATTTTACGGATTTTATCACAGATATGAGATATGGTTAAATTATTTCATTTTTTAATTTCGCCCCATAGGCATGAAAGCTGTAAAGCAATGAAACATTGGGAATGCATTAAAAAAAATAGATTAGCTAAATAACAACATACTTAATTAAATCAATGCAAGTCCATTTTCAAGATATTAATCAAATTCTTCATAAAAGGAATATTTAATTATTCACTGATCAACATTTATATGTCTGTGTCATAGTGAAAAAAATATTCCATTGCAAATCTATGTTATACTAAATCTTTGCTTAAGAGTATTATTTCACTATGGATTTCATTGAAAACTATTAGAAACAAGAATTAATTAATTAACTTATTACATTGTAGAATAGATTGTAGAGATTTATGTGCACAAAATATAGCTTTAATGAAAATATTTCATGGGGAAGTACTACAATTCCATATAAATCAATTTCAGCTTCACTGTCGCATCATTGTATTGATGTTAATTTACGCATAGGTACGTTAGAAATCACTACTATTTGCTTCTGTGGCAATGTAATCGTCGATTTATACTTACGCTAAGTTTAAGTCTCAATTCATTGATTTCCTTCATGAGCGCGAGTTTCTCGTTCTCGCGCTGCCCCGCCGTCATCTTCCAATACTGCACTTTTTGCACCAACTCATTGTTTTTCTCTTTAAGATCTTTAATTTCATCGTCTCGGGTCGCCATAGGTATTCACCTGTTACGACTCCCGTTAATGTAAGTTTATATCACAACAACTCTTAACCGTACTCAATGTACTGAGATACACACAATTAGCGCGCAATAAAATGTATTTTCACTGATAATTCGTAATGTTTGCACCATCTATAAACTTAGCAAATACGGTGAACAATAGCTATTCCTCTATTTTCAAAAGATGAAAAATTCATAATGACAGTTTGAGTTTTGACAAACAAGTGGCTGGTCCGTGGTGTGGTTGTTTTATTATATTAACAGTTAATTAATTTTCCAATTAATAATAATAGAGCTGGGTTTAGCTAAATAATAAGCAATTCATATATTTAATGAAAATAACAATAACAAAACTAGGGTAAATATATATATAAAAAAAATTATGTAAGAAGATTGTGTTTTCATTGTAGGTAACTTTATAGTTTACGTAATTTATACACGGGCAACATTTATAACAACTGTCAAATAAGCGTGTCTTCAAACACGCGTTTTTAAGGTTATTTATTTAAAGTTTCCTTTTCAATTTTAAGATAAAATGTCCTTTCGCGGTAGAGGAGGTGGTGGCGGCGGCGGAAGAGGTGGATTTGGTGGTCGCGGCGGCGGCGGTGGTGGAGGTCGGGGTCGTGGTGGATTCGGCGGTGGTGGATTCGGCGGTGGCAGAGGCCGCGGTGGCGGCGGCGGCGGCTTCCGACAATACCAGGAGCAAGGTCCTCCAGAATCAGTGATACATCTGGGCCACTACGGCTGGACGGTACAAGACGATCTAGTCTGCAAGGTAGACATTGAAGACGTGCCATACTTCAACGCTCCCATCTTCTTAGAGAACAAGGAACAAATCGGCAAGATTGACGAGATATTCGGCAACCTGCGCGACTACTACGTATCCGTGAAGCTCGGGGAGAACATCAAAGCCAAAAGTTTCAAAGAGGGCCAGCAATTTTACATTGATCCCGCGAAACTGTTGCCGTTGAAGCGGTTCTTGCCGCAGCCTCCTGGCGCGAAGCGTGGTGGTGGCGGTAGGGGAGGCCGGGGTGGTCGCGGCGGAGGAGGACGAGGCGGTGGCGGTGGATTTGGCAGAGGAGGTGGTGGTGGATTCGGCAGGGGAGGTGGGGGTGGATTCGGCCGGGGAGGCGGTGGTGGTCGAGGAGGCTTCAACCGAGGAGGCGGTGGCGGCCGTGGCGGCTTCAGAGGTGGTCGTGGAGGAAGATAACCTACAGAGACATATGTGTGTGACAGTGCATACATAGAATTATGAATCCCAGCACTTCACAAGGGTTTCAGTGACTTGCTATTAACTATAAGATTTACTTTAAGCTAGAATTTAACTAAGGTTATGAGATGTTTTATAAAATAAAAGTAATTTTATGTATAATCTGTTTACATAATATAAAAGTTTAGTTGTGCATAATGCAAAGTTATGCCTAAGAATCCTTTATAAAGTGACATTGATGCATTCCTGGATGTTATGCAACAATTAGCATACATTTCAATGTCTACTATTTCCGTGCCTCATATTCCTTGAATGGAATAAACATATAAATTATGTTTCAGTAATACCTATATACCTATTATAAGTGAATGAAGTACTCTTTACATTTTGGAAATTTTACCTATTTTGACTTAAAACATTAGTGTGAATTCTGTACAAATAGGCTAAGAAACAAAATATTTTGACTTTGGTAAACATGCTGTATACATATTGTTACTTTGGTTTTTGTGTTGTCTATTAAACATTACAAATAAGTAATTATGTGTAATTTATTTATCAGCATACCAATTTATAAATCCTTAGTAAAGTGTTTACGAGAATTGCCATTCTTTGATAGAGCCAAACTATCCACCACAATGGTTCAAGTGAAAATATCATGCCAAGTTTGTGTGAACTCAAGTTGCACATGAATAGTACATGTGAAAAATGTCAGCTGTAGTCAAATAGTCAATTAATATTAGTCAAATAATATTCCTACATATATAACATAATATGAATGACAGTTTTAACTGAGGCTATCACACACCTGGCGTGTTATATCCATACATAAGCACCCTGAGCCACAGTGAATTTGTTAAAGAAAATTTAAGATGTTTGGTTGTTTAACATTAAATAAGCCACTGACTGACATTTTTAATCATATCTATTGTGTATTATTTTAACAATAATATTATGTTTCAGCTACAGTTAATATATTATGGTATTATGTCAAGAAAATAATTAAGACATATTTATGATATCACTATATTAAAATTTTGAACCAAACACACATTTAACATTAAATAAATAAAGATTTCCATAGTGATATTTGACTTATAATTAAATTTATGATTATAGAATACTTATAATAACTATTCTACATTTTCTAGTTCTGCTTTCCCTGAGCTTGGTACATAATTGTAGGCAAGGGCTTTCCCTCTGTGATTGAAGATGTAGAAGGCAGGCAAATTCTGCTGTGTTTCCCATTTAACTTGATTAAGTTCTGCTGCAGCAGGTATTTCTCTAAGGTTTCCCGCCACATTCAACACACCCCACATTACAGCAAACATGCTGACTACAGCTTGCAACACAATCTGAAAGGAAATATCAATTAGGCATACGAACTTTTTGGTTAGATATGTTTTGTTTGTAGTATAAACTCACATCCAAAGGTAATGTTGTGAATTCTTGCGATGTTATTCGAAGGTACGATCGATCTGAAACAGAATACGTTACAGTTATACGGGTTTATTACGGGGGCCAACAATAAAATAACAAGAATATTTTGAAAATTTATACATACGCTGCGCTGCTGAGAATGCGGAGTGAAATAACGATATAAATCCAACTATAACAATGATTTTATGTAATGATGCCATTTTTAGATTATTTCACTTGTTAATATCAACTTCAAATCCCTTTTATCGTGCCTATTTACGAATACCAAGGTATCAAGAGCTTGAATTGGATCAAATGGCTAAAAGAATTGACAAATGACAGTATCCTCAAGAAACGTCAAGAAAATTATCATTGGAAAAGTAGCACAAAAAGTAGGAAACGTCAAAATAAATGCCATTCAATTCTACGCATTATCTTACAAAACTTATTTTCATCATCAATACAAAACACAAATAAGGCCACTATATATGATCAATGTATAGTTAAAATAAAATTCATAAATATATTTTACTTTTCAATGACTTTAAATTTGATAAAACATCTATGATCCAAATAAGTTTGAATCATGGGTAACGATGTTTAAAACTTATCGATTTTAAATATGTCCTGAACTTTGATTGTAAATATTAAACACTTGGACAACTCTAGTTATTTCAAGTTGCGGTAGCGGTTGGTTGTGTCGATGTTTTAGTTTAATTATTTTTATAGAAAACATACCTTTTACTCAAAAACATGAGTCGAAATCCTAGGCTAGAAGAATTTCAAATGGATACGAAACCATTAAATCGGAATTATAAGCGGAAATATTGGAACTATCTTTATAATGACGAAACTGGAACGTTTTTGGGTCGAACTCCTGAAAGCTGGGGTGAGTGACCGTTTTTTCATGATTTTCTTGTAAATTATCTAAAACAATGAACGCGTGACGAATATTATTGATTCTTTTTATAGATGTTCCTTAAATTCTTTTCGACTCTTATTGTTGTTTGAGGGCGTGGCTTTTGTTTGTAACATTTAAACATTTTCGTAAAATACTAAAAATTTACTTACATTTCATAATTACACTACATAAAACATGTTTAAATTGGTTAGTTATAAATTTAATGCATTTATGGGCAGAAATGTAGTTGATGTTTATTTTAATAAAATAGATTACATTTAAGTTCGGCACTTATTCTTATGAATATCTACCAAATAATGCAACTATCAATTAATTCTGAATCAATAGAAGGATAAGAAACAGCTATAATAATATAATTCACATGTGAATATAAAATAATGCAGTATGGTTTTACAAAAATTGAACACAAAACAAAATCTTTTTAATAACAATTAACTGAAAGATTCCAATATAATAATTTTTAACAAGGAGCATTAGATCAAAGCAAGATTTTGTTAAAGTTTTGTGTTGTGTTCATTTTTATAACTAATTTTTACTAAAGGAAATTATTGGAAAACTAGTTAAGCTGTTTATGAGTCATTGACTGGAAGTAATTTTACTATTTTTTGTTATTATTTAATTTTTTATGAGCTTTGCCAATGGTGACCAATCTTCATTCATCAGATAAAAGATAAGAGTAGGATAAAATAAAAGAAAACAAATTTAAAATGCTAATTCTTTTTTTGTCAAATTATAATTAATTTGATAAATAACCTAATTTTTAAAATTGACTAATAAAAGTCAGCCCTTTGTAATATGTAGGTGTTGGTCAATAGGATAGTGTGTGATAATCACATGAAATGCATTTCTGTATGTAACACTTGGTACTTATTTATTCTTATAGCGTTTTAAAGCTGCCATTAAATCAAATATGATATTCACAAATATCCGAAGATAAAAAAATCCATCCATTGTTTTTCCAAATAAACTGCTTAATTGAGTTAGTAACTATAAGGAAGGTGACATTGAAGCTGTTAATATAGCTGAGTAATTGATTCACTGTAAGTGGCTCAATCTGTACTAATCCAGCCAGAAGCCATATGAAAATCGGCTATCGACTTAAAGTATTTGTCTGTTGATAGATTTTACAATCTTATTATGATTTCTATATAGATTAAACAGATTGGTGAAAGAACTTAGCATGTATTAAAAATGATAAAGAAGGGCAGCTAAGTCCTACAGTCTTACAAATATGGCTTGGTTATCATCATCTTTAGCCTCAAGAAGCTTGGCTCATAGCGTAGGAATATCTATTAGATCTACTATCTACTAAAAAATTTACAATAGTGTGAAAAAGCTATAAAATACTCTTTAGTAAACAATGTATTTCACTCCATTTTCTTATTTTAAACTTATTACCAATAATTTTTTACTTTTTTAGTTGGGTTATGTACTAAGTGTTTTTTAGTTTTTTCAAATTATTATTTATTTATTTTACTTAAATATAATAGATATATTATCTAAGAAAGGTAGCTGCTCAATATTTACCCGCTTTAGTATTTTCTTAAAAAAATATGTAAATTCTGAAGGTAAAGATAACGACAAAAACTTTTAACTTATTGTATTGTCATCACTCCTTGATAAGTGTGCAAAATTTCAAATCAATTCGATGTTCTTTACCATGAGCATCAGAATCATGGTATCAAACTGTGCTCTGAAGATTCAGCAGAGGCTAATAGTATCTCAATTTGATTCCAGGCAAGATCCTATTATTCTACGTGATATTCTATTCCGCGCTGTTGGCTCTGTTCTCCATATGCGCAGTGACGTTCAAGCAGCAGTTCATCAACCCTCGCGTGCCTCGTCTGCAGCAGGAGTACAGCCTCATCGGCACCAGCCCAGGCCTGGGCTTCAGGCCGCTACCCGCTGATGTTAGGAGCACCCTCATTTGGTATAAAGGCACGGGATATGAGAGCTACAAGTATTGGGAGCTGCAGTTGATCGACTTCTTGTCAGGTAAAACTGAGAATAATCCTGGGGGCTTTTTGTTTTGATTGCATAGGTTTGCCATGTATACCAATGGGTTCGCTGTCGTATTTTCGCCTTTCGTCCTTTTGTCCCGTCCGTGTTGAAAAGCTCACAAAGCATTAACAACCAAGTGTTTTTAGATTTTCTTTGGCGGTATTCGCTTATTATCAGGTGGGTTGTTGAGTTGTTGACTCGTTTTTCCAACCTATGCAATAAAATAAAGCTGAAATTAAATGCGCTGGGATTATGCTGGGATTATGCCTATGCTGTTAGAAAGGTGTCCACATGCCACTTCTGACAAATAGCTCCATAATTGACAGCTATATTTATCGTTGCAGTGTACAAGAAGAAGGGTCAGACTGCAGGCGCGGGGCAGAACATCTTCAACTGCGACTTCAAGCACCCGCCGCCGCCGGGCAAGGTGTGCGACGTGGACATCCGCGGCTGGGACCCCTGCATCGAGGAGAACCACTTCTCATTCCACAAGTCCTCGCCGTGCATCTTCCTTAAGCTGAACAAGTGAGTTCCTTATACATTTTTTTTTTCACTACTTAGTTTACTTGGTACATCATTTTACTCAAATTTAGAATTACGTTCGAGAAGTTGTCATTTTGATATTATGTAAAGGTGTGTAGCGCGCGATTTTACTAAAATTTACTTTATCGGAGTGGTATTCCATTGAAACCAAATGAAGTCGAGTGTCAAAAGAAGACTAGCTGATTTACAGATATACTTCATCATAATATAGCAGAGTTTTAAAAGTGGTACAGCCACACTGTTGTCAGTCATGTCTTATGACTCAGATTGAATAGGTTCTTCCGGGGCGGTACCATCATCTCATAGGAGATCGTCAGGAACCGACAGCCTACCTGTCGCGTTTCGTTCGGTTAGTGAGATTGTCGGATGCCCCTTTCCTCTTCCCATCCTTTTTCCTTCCCCAGATGAGATGGCAACATTTCTATGATCCAGGGTTTGTTTTCGTTGTTCCAAGAATGTTCATGGACGGCAGTGATCACTTACAATGAGGTGGCTGTTTGCTAGTTTGTCAGACCTATTGTATATAATAAAAGAGGGGACCTGGGAAAAAAAAATACATATAATATAAGTGATTAAAGTCTTCTTTCTAAATACTACCAATTGTCATTATTATACCGTCTCGTATTGATATTGTCTGTTGCAAATAGTGTCAAGCACAGCATCCTACTCGAATTGAGGTCAACGAAAAATTCGGTTACTTTTATCAGCAATTGGGTATATCTTGAAATTACATGTGTACAATATTTTTACTAATGATTAAACAAACCGCTAATTAGTATTATCGTAATTTGTTAAGTATGTGTTAAATTAACGATATTTTTTTTCTTCGCTGATAACTGAATTAAACTTTGACTTTTAAGTATGATAATGTAATATGTACTTATAATGAAGAGTGGCTAGTTAAATCATTGAGCAATTTAAGACTAAGATCTTAAACCTATCTCAGCTTTTGATAGATTAGCTGAAACTGTTTTTCTCATGCTACAAAGTGCGTGTTGGCGTATGGGCAAATATGATATACCAAGACTGTGGCCGCGGGTTAGAAAAACAGCGCACACTTCAGATTTTTTGGTGTCATGTGTGTCAGCTGAATTACAATTCACTTTACCAAAGAAGGAAAACATCTTGAGGAAGCCTACACACCACAGAGATCTTTAAGCCGCGTATCGACATTGCGAGGTTGCTCGTGAGTTGGCTCGTTTGAGCAGTGTATCGAGAGACAGCCTCGCAGTGCGCTCGTTTAGCGTCCACACAGTCAGGCCGAGCAGACCGCGAGCATGCCTCTCCACTTACTGCTCAAACGAGCAAATTCGCGAGCAGCCTCGCGAGCGGCCTCGCAATGTGGATACGCGGCTTGACAATCATTTCTAGGGTACGTCTAACCTAAGTCCTCTAAATGTGACTCTAAATTGATTGGAATCTTGTGCTGAACGATGGGCGATTATCGACTAATTATAATCCACACTATATCCATTCCTGTGCACGGGCACGGGCTTCCTCTAGGATTAAAAGCGCTTAGACAGGATGGCTACTAGCTGCTAGCCCCGCGAATGGCCGGAGAAAATGCGGAAGACCAAAGATGCGATGGAAACACGAGTTGAATGCATTCGAGCCAAAATGGCAAGAGCTCATGGAGGTCAGGGTCAAGGGGAGGAATAAAAGGGAGGCCTTTGCCCAGCAGTGGGACGAAATATAGGCTCCAAAAAAAACCATAGTTTACTACGCTGGACCAGTGCGGTAGGCAGACTTCACGTAGCATAGTCATTCTTATAAATCTCTATTTTCCTCAGGATTTTGTCCTTCGCCATTAAAGTACGTAGTAATTGACTTGGAAAAATGCTGATGGTTTAGTACAAATGTCAATGGGGTATTCTACCCATTTTCAAAAAGTCTTTTAAGTTGTTCCTAAGATTAAGACAAACTATTTTAAAAAAATATTAAATTTTTATTCGCTCGGCAAGTCCAATAAAAATCCATTTTAAATTTAAATTTTAAATTTATGCGCGCAAATATGTGAAAACGCTAGGCGCCATGTTCCTTTAAAATGATACGTCACTCAACCAGTAAACAACCTGTGTTTGTATGAGCTCTTGGACACCGGAGGGGGTATTCTACTTACGGAATGACGTAGAATCGTTATCCATCATGGCGGCAGCCGTTTCACATCTTTTTAGGACAGATAAAAAAATTGAAATTTTCAAAACGAATTATAAAATTTATTCCTTGGAAATAAAAATTGAAATTAACATATACTTATTGCTTAATGCTCTACTATATACATTTATAGATTTTAGATTTTTTCTTTCTTATAGTAAAATACCCCATTGATATTTCAGGATATACGGCTGGCGTCCTGAGTTCTTCAACGATACGGAGCACCTCCCCTACGATATGCCGGCCGATGTGCAATACCAAATCAAGAACATGACCGCCTACAACAGAGATTATGTAAGTTGCCATGGAATAAATATTATACTTAATACAAAATAATTAATAACTATTGATGAGAGACTATAAACTATGGCCGGTAATGAATAGAAAAATCCAATATCACTTTGCCCGACTTTGCTTTGTAACCGTACCGCATCGATATCAATGTTACACTAGATAAGACATTCAGAACTACTTGCGGTGCATGCACCGCACATGAATCAGTTTGCTTCGTGACAGTTACAATGTAGTACGCCTTATCGCATACATTTAAAAGTAATTTATTTTGATGTTTCGCCGTCAAACCGTAAGCAAATCGTCTGAAGTTTAAATATTTTAATAAAATACCAGGTAAGTGATGTAATATTGCATTGTGCTTTTAACTTTTACCCTTAATTTTCAGTTATTAAATTAAAAAGTTAATTTTAAAAGTTAACTAGTTGTTGCGTCTACGTTTATGTCTATTGTCTAATAAATATATCATATTTATTAGAAAATAGACATAAACGTAGATCACTAGTCCGTAGTCACCTTGAATTTGCCAGCGTTGTATGGAATCCCATCTACTCGGTGCACTCGCAACGTATTGAATCGGTACAACGTGTGTTTACTAGGTATTTAGCGTTCACTTCCCAAGGAATTTCACATAGATGTCCTTATGAACAGCGTCTTGGTTTCTTTAATATCCGATCATTACGTAGCCGGCGGACCGTGCACGATAATATATTCCTTTACAAATGTGTCAATGGGATTTTGCAGTGCGAAAATTTACTACAATGCTTTCAGCTGACTGTCCCTTCCCGTATTCCACGACAACCCATAAAGAGAGTTTTTCACCAGCCTTATCTATCTATATCAGCCCATATACGTCCCACTGCAGGGCACGGGCCTACTCTACAATCGAGAGAATCGATTGAGAGTGGTTAGACCATATAGTCCACCACGCTGGCCTAGTGCGGGTTGGCAGACTTACATACCGTTGAAATTCTTTAAAATCGCTACGGTATGCACGTTTCCTCACGATGTTTTCCTTCACCGTTAAAGTGCGTGGTGATTGACTATCAATACACACATAACTCCGAAAAGTCAGAGGTGTGCCCTGGGATTTGAACCCGCGACCACCGTGAACATGTAGGCAGCCGCGTCTGGTCCGTTACCAACAGGCCACCACGCACTTTTTATTACCAGCCTTTTACCAGCCTTATAGTAGGTCCAATATTGTTAAACATTCACCTATCTGTAGGATTGCGACGAAATTTAACGAAATTTGTACGAAAGCACCGGATATTGATATTTTCTTCCACTCAATTGTAACCTTCAAGAGGAAAATTAGAAACGTGATACAAAATTAAATATAATACTATTGTTTCTAAATAAATTTATATGCATAATATTATGTATGAAAGCTACAAGTGTTGCTATTGTGTAAAATTGAATTTGTTTTGTTCTTTGTTTTTATATTTTATTAATTAGTTTATTTTGAGTTACTTTGTTATTTTTTATTCTCATTTTGGTTATTTTTTATTCTCATGTTCCTTTTCTAATTTAATTTGATGTACTAATATAAATGTTGTGTATACCTCTAATTGATGTGTATATCAGTAGTTTGTTCATAAATGTATCTGCTACAAAATGTTTAATAAACATGTCGTTGGTGTACCCTTTTCAATAAAATAAAATAAAATAATGTTCTTATTTAAGGCCAATTCGGTGTGGGTGTCGTGTCAAGGTGAGACTCCGGCCGACAAGGAGTTGATAGGACCCATCAAGTACTTCCCGTACCCCGGCTTCCCTGGATACTTCTACCCCTACGAGAACGCAGAGGGGTACTTGAGTCCGCTAGTCGCCATACACTTGGAGAAACCTAAGAGTAAGTCATATATTATTTTTCTAGCTGTTCAGTTTCTGTAAATGTTTTCGTGGGCGAAATATGAATTTTATGCAGATGTGTTTCAAATCCCGGGTATTCTATTTTATTTTAAAAACATGTATGATGTACTAATTTGACTGATTGAAGATTTAGCTTGGGCCCTTATGAGTCACTGGTTACAAACGCTTATAATAATGGATTTTTGATTGTGAAAGATGATCGCCATTGACAATGTCTTGTTAGTTTTAACTTATTATAATTTTGCTTCTCATAAATTAGTAACGGACAAAAATGATTCTACAAACGACAAACGAGATAAAGCATAATATACATTTTTTATTATTATTTGACAATATTATGCCTTGTTTTATTTTCAGCTGGAATCATAATCAACGTTGAATGTCGCGCTTGGGCGCTGAACATAGAATACAGCAGGAAAGAAAGGTTAGGACTTGTACACTTCGAAATTATGATTGAGTAGTGTAAAGCGAATCAATTTTATCACTAGTGTGTTCTTCTTCTAAGCGTTATAAGCCCGGTCTTTTCAGTAGACCGGCAGTAGACCGACCAGTTATCTCATAAATATTCATAAGAAATTCACCTCTGATGATATTGTTATTGAATCTCATTTATTTTAAATGGTCTTTTGAGTAGACCATGTAGCTTACAACGTTTTTTTATAAATCGGCAGCTCTTTCAGGTATTATAAATGACAATAATTTAATGAATTTCAATTAATGCAATTTGACAAGATCTGAAGACTTATTTAGATATAATGTTTTTGTTATTCCTTATTTGTGTATTTATCACAAATATTTCCTACGTTTTTACTATACAGGTGCATTTAAAGACACATCAGTATAATTTTAAGCAGTTTTTTGTAATACAAATTATTTTTAGATTTTTTTATGTTTGACTGTAATGAAATGTTTTAATAGTAAGAAAAGGAAAGTTAAAATTCTCTCTACACACTCATTTTGATAATTGATAATGTTACAGGTATAAATATATAATAGCATTTAATGATTCCCTCTTAAATACATGTAGGTTTTTAATATTTACGTTATTATAATACTTTTTTTGCAATATTTCATTTTTACAATGAGTTGATTTTGATGTCATCATATTGAAGAAAATTTTATTATTCACTCTTATACTATGCAATTAATATTATTTACCTGAAAATGTATGTGTTTAATGATTATTTTCAGTATATTGTAAAATAAATGTAACATTTTTAAAAGATAGTTAATGGAATAGTACTATGCAATATATTTTACTGATTATATTCTGCTTATTGATGAAAAAAAAAAACACTTACTAGAATAAAACTAATTACATACATGGTGTTCACTTTTGGAATATAATAATTCGCGATTATCATCATATCAGGGTGTTATTTTTAAAACAATTTTAAATGTTTATTTTATTAAGGCAATGGAATTAATTTTAATACAAAAAGTCAGTTAACACGAGTGTTTGATAATGTTTGATTATATTTAGTACATTTAACATTGCGAGTTTGTTAAGAACAAATAATTTGAAAATGAGTATATTCTCATTCCGTAATTGGTAGCGTTCTTCTTAAGCCGTCACGTATACACATAAAATAGGTCTGTAATCTGTATTAATATATTAAATATTAACACAAGACTGAAAATTTATGACAACAGGCACTTATTTGTTTTGTGTAATTGTCAGGCATTGTAAAAGATAATAGTTTCCAAGTGCTAAACCATTTCATATTATTATTTCGGTGACGTCTGTAAATTTGTAATTTTAAAAGATTTCACATTTTCATAATATAATTAAATATTTAGCTTATCCTTATTCCACTTCCCTATAGGATAAGGGGGGTAACTCGTCGAATGTTCGAGCGTCGTTCTTAAGGCTATACGAATGATAAATTTGATAGAGAATAGTAATGATTTTTAGAAGTGTAATCTTATATGTGGACGTCGAACGTTCGAACATTTGAACTTGGTTTCGGAGAATAGAATAACCCCAAGGATAGTTAAGTTAAAGATTTTATCGGCCTTATTCGTAGACAGTTTTAAAACCTGTTTTAGCTATCGAATGTTTTGTCTTATTCGCTCAAACTGAATTCAAAAGTCGTTCGAAAGGGACAAAACATTCGATATTAAACCAGGTTTTAAAACTGCTTATGAGAAAGGCCGTATGAATTTTGCAGAATGTTTTAGCAATGTAAAAAATATTAAAAGTTATGCATTTTTAAATCTTGGACAAATTAGAATTAAAAAATGAAGATTTTACTAAAACTTTGCGGTATTAAAGAACAATACTAAATTAATACATGTAATGTATTATGGGAAACATGTATTGATTAAGGAACTAAAGAAATAAAATTCCATTTTCTTACAATGCTTGATGAACGAAATAATTTTGTGTTTTGCAATTACAAATCTTATATTGACAGCTATATTTAATATTATACATTTAGACGTATTTGTAATATTTATAAAATTGGATGAATTATATTTCAGAAATATGTGACCATAAGCGTAAATAATAATCTAAAACAAATTAATTTCAAATTGATAAAGTTTGTACTTAAATAATGACAAAAGACAATAGTATGATAGAATAAAATGCGATACATTTCTGGTATATTATAATTTTCTAATTTATAAGTTGCTGGGCACATCCGTTTGTCTTACATTTGGTCAACAATGGCAACTTTTTTGTACTATTAAATTCTTAAACAATACCCAGTACCTCATTCACTTCCGTAGTGCCTATATTTCTAAGTGATAATTTTCTATAGCAAACTAAGTTTATATCATAACTAAGTAAGCAATATAAGGGAAACCAGAATAATGAGGATGATTTCAATCCACAACAATGTGGAAATTGTGTAATATTATTGTCAATGTAATATCAATAATTTTATCGATATAAAAAGACAAATGCTTTACTAGCTATGATTATAATGCATCCGATGGTATGTTTATTTCAAAATCATCATGTTCAATTCTACGCTAGGGTAATGTATTTTTTTAAAAATTAAAGAAAGTAGTTTTAGTTTTTCTCACAATCGGGCTCATGACTCCTTACAGCATTTTTCGCTTTTCCTCATAATTTTGGATTTGACCATCGACGCCCACTTGAAAACTTACTGTATTCTCTATCTGGAATTACCATCTCGTACAATATACTCATTATAATTAGCCAGCATAAAAATATATTATACAGCTTTAAGACACATATCAAAAACTCAATTTAGTAAAACTTATATATTTTGGGTATAAAACATTCCCTATTTATTTCCTATAGATTAAGAGCCGTCCATTTTAAATCTCAGCTGTAATAAATGTACAAAGGTTTTATATTTTTTACATATTTACATATTATTTTTATGTTTATGTTTTTATTACCCTAAAAGACATTTATCCGTCCATAGTGTACTGTAAAACGCTTATTTGTAAGACATTTACCAAAATGTATGTAATTTAGGACAATAACGAAATACATGTGCGGCTTAATATAATTCTGCTTTGTATCTTTTACAAGCCTTGGAAAAGTTAAATATTTTAGTATCATTGATTTATTTAATAGGCAATGGTTTTTTCTTAATTAAAATTGACTGCTGCGTTACCTAGGCGAATGACGAATTATACTTTTATACTTATGTGACTCGGTTATAAGCACGATATAAACTTTTAGCTCTATATTCTAACAAAAAAATACACCCAACAGTCACGTACATAGTCCTGACCCCACACTAAGATCGAGTCTTGTGTCGTGGGTATCAGAAACTACGAGAGACTTTTCGGTCTCACAAACACCCAGACCCGAAACAAATATCTGTGGATCACACAAATATCTGTTTCGGTGCGGAGATCGAACCCGCGGCCTCTCGTTTCACGGCGTCTAACCAACCGCGCCACGGAGGCTGTCGAATTAAAAAAAAAATTTAAACTATATCTTTCTCCTTATTCCATTCATCGATGATAAACGATGACGACCGAAAAATGATTATTATATCGACAAATATAATTTAATTCAGTATCTCATGGAATCATGGACACGACATTACGACACGACGTTACGACACGACGTTACGACACGACCTGTTGCTTTCGTTCGGTGAATGTTATTGCCGGAAACTTACAGTTGGAGGTATATTACGACGGTGTAATCCCGTCTTAGTGACCCACGCAAGTATGTCGCGTTTCAGGTCCAGTATTTATCCCAGTTCAATCAGGCCGGCAAAGTTATGTCGACCGGCGAGACCTATCCATTCGCGGGTTCACGCACACCCTATTTTCATTGCACCACTTACCACCATTGCAGTTATTTTGTCGGCCCCATTTAAAAATAACAGGACTCAACAGCTGTCCACTTTACATGGTCTAAAAATATCTCGCCACCGATGGTAATGATGGGACTAACTAATCATTTCCGTATTTCAAGTTCAAATGGTTTAATCGTTCATACATGTCAATGTCGCTCGATCATTCGGATTGACGTGCACTGTTTATCAATTTAATAGATTATAGACCTGATGTTGTTTATGGCTAATTCAATAGTTGCAAAAAAAAACATAATTTTATAAAATTCCACTGACCTAATTGATAAAGAAATCTTGACAATGTGTTTACTAATTAACAGCCTCGTTGGCGTTGTTGTAACACGGTACGATTACAAAGCTGAGGTCTCAGGTTCGAATCCCGGGTCCGGCAAAGTGATATTGGATTTTTCTATTCATTATCAGCCCGAAGTCAGGTATTTGTGGCCATAGGCTCGCCCTCTATCGCATCGTGACGGAACATACAAGGCGAAATGTGGGTGTCCTGGTAGCATCTCTGCCTACCCCATTTGGGAAAAACGTGAGTTTATGTATGTATGTAATTGAACATTTTTCTATTATTTTTTTCTGCTCTATTATGTCAGTAATTTCGAAAAGTTGTTTAATATTACGTACATAATATATTGTTGAGAAGGAATTCTACTTGCCCTCTTTGTGGTCAAGATAATATGTTATTCGTTATTGTCCTAAAATATGAATTTGGTGTAGGTGATGTAATTATATGTGTAATGTTTTTGTGTGCCTTTATTTGTATTGAAAGCAATAAAAACTATTTCTAAGATTGTTGTTGTTTTTTTGTTATTCCTAATAAGTAACCGATTTGACAAAATGAAGGAGTTTTAGCGATTTATTCCCGTACTCAGAATGATCGAGGCGAGTCTAACCCATGCCCGATACAAATTCAAGTTCATGGCAATATGAGCGAGATTCTTAAACCGAAAACTAGCATAACGGAGTACCCAACCTGGTAACCGAACCCAGCCCGCCGCGGTTAACAACTCATACACGTTGAAACAATAGTTAAACAGTAAAGCTATTAAAATATACTACACAATCTGGTGTCGTTTTTCTCGACCGCCGCACATGTTAGTCAACGCGTGTGCCCTACCCATGTGCATATTTACATAATTTGTACAGTATGGGTGCGTTTACGATGCAAAATAAACAACAAAATTCGCAGTAGTACGTTTGGGGCGGGGAAATCGAACCCTCAACCTCTAGCTTTAGTAGTAACTATTTATTGCTACGTATAATATTTAGACTTGAAATTCTGTAGTAAAAAAGTAATTGTAGGTAGGTAGTTAAGTAGATTTATTAAAATAAAAAAATAAAAAATATTTAGGTACCAAAGAAATAATTTTGCCATAATAACTGCATTAGTTATTACTGTGTTGCAGTTATTAGGCCCTCCTTAACAGTAGCTTTCATTAGGTTTCTTACAATAATAGCTGGTTAAATTATACTCGTAGTGATAAAATAATGCAAAGAATACTAAATTTAAGACATTGTGAATGCGTACCAAATTAACTAGACGTTTATTCATGTGTCTTGTTTATTATAAACTGGGGAAAATCTTTACTATGTTGTACATATTATTTAAATCAACAATACATTAAACTCGTATTAATCGAGCCGCCCTCACTTGCTACTTAAAAAACTACCAAACCGGGTAACAGACAAAATTATTTTATCAATATAATTTATTAATCACATTCATTCATAAAACCAGAGCACATCCCAATTAATATTCCCACGGGGATTCAAAGAAATTGGCACCTTTATCAAAATGTCACACTGAATAATAAAAATAAGCTTGGAGTACTGCGGTGCGCGCGCGCAGTGTACCCGTCACCGCCGGACCAGACGGTCGCCTGTTTAACTAATTTGTCAATGGCTAGCAAATCGAACGGAGTTGAGAATGAGTGGGTACGGGGGCCCCCACCTGGCGGCTCGGTATGGAAGAGTTTCGGGAAGGCTATCTACAACTCCGAAGAGAAAAGCTTCTTGGGCCGCACGGCGAAACGGTGGGGTAAGGTTTTGTTTATTTATTTTGTTAATTGTTGATGAAGATCTTTTGATAGTTGAGACTTTTGGGATAAAGAACATTTGAACTCTGGTGCATGAAGATCCATGCTCAATTATATTAAGTTTAAGTTTAAAAGTTAGCCATTTAGCCAACTACGAATCCGATGATGAATGTCTCGTGATAAATCAAATCGCAAAGCCAAAATGTAACAGAAACAAGCAAAATAATTCGTTGTTTTGCTGGAAACAGATCGGTTTGATTAACATGTGCCATTGATCAAGCCTTTTTTTCAGTTTGCTCTAAAGAAGGAACAATACTAGCAGCAAAGGAAAAAAATAATGCCCTAAGGATCGACAGAAACCTGTAACAATTAACCCAAATACTGTAATAAAGTGAAGATAAAAGAACGATACAGTTTGATATATTGTCTTGTCAAAAATCAGAGTTGTTTTTAAGTGTATTTACAAGCACAATTTAAGCCCGACGGGTTTGAATGAAATTCACTTATCGTTTACGTCCGGTATTTCATTCCGGATACATTTTATTTGCGCTATTCTAGGGGAATTAAAACTCCCTACCAATATACAAACTAACAAGTCCACCTCACTTTTATAATATCAATACCAACTTATGATGAACTTTATTTAGGAGAAAGTCATAACCAACTAGATCAAGAAACCAAATTATCGTTAATATTGCCTGCATTGGTAAAATCTAATATCTTTTGTTTTGTTTTATAAGAGTGTGTAAAACACGGCATAATTTGACAAAAATACCTGTGGTGCAGTTGGTTTAAACTGCTCTAATATATCTTAGGTTAAAACGCCGGCTGTGAAACGAGGGACCATAGATTCGATTTCCCACACGTAAAAAAATCGATGTATGTAAGAAAAGCCTTAACATAACAGACTTTGACAGCCTCCGTGGCGCAGTTGGTTAGACGCCGGCTGTGGAACGAGAGGCCGCGGGTTCGATCCCCGCACCGAGACAAATGTTTGTGTGAACCACAAGTATTTGTTACGGGTCTGGGTGTTTGTGAGACCGAAAAGTCTCTCGTAGTTCCTGATACCCACGAAACAAGACTCAATCTTAGTGTGGGGTCAGGACCTATGAATGTGACTCTTGGGTGTATTTATTATTTACTATTATTTATTAACGTGTTTTTATAATGAATCGATTGAAACTTTACAAGCAATGCGATTTCTTATCATGTTGTCGTCTGAGTTTGGCAGCCGTGAATTAAATCTGCCGTGTATAATGAACGTTTCAATTGGAACGGAATGTTTAAGGACATTGATGTGTTTCTCATAAGCTACAATTGAATGAAAATAAAGAGTTTTCTTTGGACAGTGATTCAAATATTCCGTGTCACAAGATCCAAAGTCGAAATATATACTTGCAATCATAAAATTATGGTCAATTGTGTATCAAGGTACATATACAATACATACATACATACATACATACATTCACGCCTTTATCCCAGATGGGGTAGGCAGAGGCGCCACCAGGGCACCCATATTTCGCCTTGTATGTTCCGTCCCATGATGTGATAGGGGGCGAGCCTATCGCCATATCGGGCACAAATTCCTGACTGCGGGCTAATAATGAATAGAAAAACCCAATGTCACTTTGCCCGACCCGGGACTCGAACCCGAGACCTCAGCTTTGGTCGTACCGTAGTACAACTACGCCACCGAGGCAGTTTATTATATTATTTTATACAAAGTTTAAATATTACTTCTAAAGTAAACTGGGTATATCTTAGACTGGCATAATTCCGGCGATGGTAATGTCTGCTTCGTAGTATCTTCGAATAAGTCGAAGTGGAGATCCTTGGGAGAAGCTTATGTTCAGCACTGGACTTCTTGAAGCTGAATAGATAGAATTGTCTGCTGCAAATTGATGCTCGTTTGGACGGCATAATACTGCGTATAATGCAGGCACTTTGCCAATCCTGGAAAAACATCCAAACAGGAGATAAATGTCGCGACTATCGGTCTGTCTTGTGCAATTACGTTTTCTTTCTAATAATATGAAATTAGATATACTTATGTACATCCTACAATTAACTCATTAACTGATTAAATACGCGATATGGTGGTCGTGTCGTTTTCATTCAGTATCAACAGCCCCGGTGGCTCACTTGGTGAGACGCCGGCTGTGAAACGTGAGGCGGGTTCGAACCCCGCACCGAGACAAATATTTGTTCTCACATGTATTTGTATCGGGTCTTGGTGTTTGTGAGCCGAAAACTCTCGTCGTTTCTGATACACGACACAAGACTCGATATTAGTGTGGGGTCAGGACTATGTATGTGACTGTTGGGTGTATTTATTTATTTACATATAAATATCACTTACCAAGCCGGAAAAAAAACAAAGAGTAAGGATACATTCAAATGTCACGAATGTCGGTCTATGGTATGCAATTACGTTTTCTTTCTAGTAATACGCAATTAGCCACCCACAATCTACAATTATCTGACTGTAGATGCGATATGTTGATGTTTCATGTTCGTATCACGTTTTAATTATGTATCTTAAATGTTGTTGAAATTAGAAATCAGCGATCGGTATATTGGGACTCGGGAGATCGAGTGTAGGAGAAAATCTTCCAAATGATTCGTGTATTCGTGGTTAATTGAAAGAATAGGCCCGGCAAATCAATAGGCTCACCACCTATCACATGTTACGTAGAAAATAAGTGAACTGAAGGCACTCCACAATAGCAACAAATTTTTCTAGTCCTTTTGGGTATTACAGGCATCGGTTTATATACCTACCCGTAGTGATTTGATGACTTTGATGGATGCCAACCCGCACTAGGCCAGCGTGGTGGACTATATTGCCTAACCACTCTCAATCGTACCAACGATTGTAGAGTAGGCCCGTGCCCAGCAGTGGGACGTATATGGGCTTATACAGATGTTGTAAAAAATATGGTGAAGACGTTATACATAAGAATTGCTTATCTGAATTTTAAATGTATAACACGAGAGTTGAGCATTCGCACTAGTACAACATGGTAGACTTACGCTCGTCGTTTCTAGTGATTATTTTCGATCCCCATTGGCACGTGTAAAGGCATATAATATAATATATAATTAGATAGAGAGTTGGTTTAGTTATCATTTTTACCACGAATATACGCCAGTATCATTTGACGCGCGCGCACATGTAATACGATGCAGCAGGCTCTATTACAATATAGACTATCTTATGGAAATTAAGGGCCTTAACACATTAAATTTATGTAAGACATTTTTTGTTCGCTCATTTATGTGGATTTTAAGGTCTTATTTGGGTCTTATTTGCTTCAGAAAAACAAATTATTGTGTAATTAACGAATATTTGCACAGGATCTGGTTGATATGTATCACAGAGTAGGTATCCCAAAGAATTTAATATCCATGACAACACTTGTGTATTTGGGTGAAATCTGTATGAAGGCAGAAAATATAATAAGTAGGATATATATAGATTATACAAAGAATTTTATATACTAACATCTACAATTCCTATAAGCCAGTACCTATAGACAGTACCACGCACTGAAATAGCATCGACCACAAATGCGAGACAAGTCCTTTCAAGACACTAACCATCTATAATTAACTCGCAATGAAATGAAACAGTAAGAAAACAAATGAGATGAGTTTAAAACTGTAAGGTTGTATTTTAGTACTGGGCATTTTAATCGTCGTTTAACTAAATTAATATACTTTTGTAGTAAAAATATTAAATATAAAATACTCTTTCAAAATTAAGGTAACGATTGGGTTGGCTTGTTTAAAAGGAAATAGATTTAAAAATGTGATAAATAAATAAATAAATAAATACACCCAGCAGTCAACACATACATAGTCCTGACCCCACACTAAGATCGAGTCTTGTGTCGTGGGTATCAGGAACTACGAGAGACTTTTCGGTCTCACAAACACCAGACCCGAAACAAATACTTGTGGTTCACACAAACATTTGTCTCGGTGCGGGGATCGAACCCGCGGCTTCTCGTTTCACAGCCGGCGTCTAACCAACTGCACCACGGAGGCTGTCATAAATGGAAAGAGGAATTTAAAAATGTAAGCAGTCTTTTGATTGATGTGATTTGCTTGGCTTGAATTGGGTTGGATCGTGAATCGTAACATAAACGGATGTAAAACGATTGGAAATTATAAACACTTGGACGAGACAGAGTTTCATTCTTTGCCAGAGAAAACCCTTCCTAGAAGTATAACTATCCAGATATAAAGAGAGTGCAGATATGAGAACCTGAAGGCCATTCTTACAAAACAAACAAGCATCTACTGCTCCATGTATCTAAGTAGGAAACTAAAAGGTATAATCATTACATGTAAATTAATAGTTGGGGAAGCCATATGTTAATGACCTATTTCAGGCGAAGTTAAGAGAGCATTCAGTTCAACGTATTTGCATTGTTTGCTATTATCTAAAATTTGCATCATGACTTTACTGCACACCATGACCTCATTGTTTAATAATATTATTGTTTATGTATTTTATTATTGTTAATTAGTTCCAATTTGATGTGAATCACGCTGGTGTACCTAACCATTTCACACAATACATTATACCGGGTATATCAAGACTGCGACCGAAAACGAAGCCAGGTGGTAGTTTTAGTGGTTACAGACACGATGCAAATAAAAATGTCACCAAAACAACGATAGATATTTTTTACAATTTTTTAAAAATCATTGTTTTTGGATGGTAAATTCCTAGTTTTTGCGAAGATAATAATATTAACCTTTACGTACCATTGAGTGTTTAAAAATAAAGAGATGTACATCATTATTTTAGGAAACCTATGTATTTATCACCCAAATACGATGATAAGTAAAAAATTGCAAAAAAAAGTTCGCGATTTTTTTTTTGCGAAATTTTTACTTGCATAGTGTCTGAAGTTACTAATACTACCACCTGGCTTCGTTTTCGGTCGCAGTCTTGATATACCCTGTATAGTACATATTATAATTATTACATTTCTCCGTAGTCTGATTTATTTTATAAACTCCATCATCTAGGTTCATAGTCATAATTATCTAGAACTATTTGATGTCCAAAATTAATATTAATTCTACTGAATCAAGTTCAGACACACAAATAGTCTTGACTAAAATTACATTTATTAATCTTTCATCATTTTTTTTATGCAGCTTAAAAACAAAGGCGATGCTCAAGTGGTAGCAATAATGGGATACGGTTCACGTTAACATCCTTTAGAGTACAAAATAACTAGGGAAATTGATATTTTCGTGCTTTCTCTTCTATATCTGATAAATCGATCAAATATTATGAGTGAATTTTTAGTCTATGAGTTCTTCAAAATAAATATAAGATGACCCACCAAATGCGACATAAGGAAAGACCAATCATCACACAGACAACCGACCGACAAATGTCTGACCTCGAATCTGGGGACCCGAATAATTTACTTTGATGGATTTCTAACCGTAGGAGGCAGGTGTCCACACGTAAAACCCCCAAATTGAGATGATCGCTGTCTGTAGCAAGGGGGCCAGTTACTACGCCAGGCCCCTCGAAACAAGCAAATATGTTTAAATCCTGACAACCTGTTTTGTCGCTGCCCGCTGGGGCTGTCGGTTCGTTTGTGAGGACCTTTTGTAAAGGATTAAGAGCGAAGCTTGATTAATTGGAAGTGACGTATGCGGTAAACGCATGTATTTCGTAAGGAAAACGGCCCAAACAAAAATACATGATATAAAAATATTTTGTGAAAATAATTCAACACATGCCTGCGCCGTAGCACAGTAGTGTCTACTCAAAATTCAAAAGCGATAAACTTGAATAAAACTGTTTCAATTCCTTAAAGCTTTCAATAATCGCATGCAAATTAGGCTGATTATTTATGTCATCAATTGGGTTCACATAACACATTTTCGGTGGACACTCGACACTGGCATGGATACCATTATTAAAGTGTTTGAGGCAACATTAAATATTTTATTATTCACAATAAATAATTTATTATGATCTAACCAGCAACTACGGCTTGCAAAACGTCACGTGGATTTCAAAGCCCGTGTTACCGGGTGATTTTATTAAATCCTTTCAATAAAGATCCTATTCAAACCCTGTTCATTGACGTGAAAAGATTTAATCTCCAAGTCTTTTGTGCTTTACAAATTTGCATATGGTCAGGGCCATATTGAACGGCGAACCCTTTGTGTACTACTGCAATTAGGGCGTGGTGAATTGCTTCTGATCCTCAGGGTTCGAATAATGGCCAGTATTTTATTCGAATGCGCTCCGTGTCTTGTTACGTGAGAAAGCATGGAGAGGTCCGAAAATATGTTGATGGAAAAATTTTAGGTAGAGTCTGTAGATTATCTGAAGCAAAATTAGGTTTATAGAGTTAGAAGGTTTAAAGGATTTAAAGGTACATATTGTTGGCGCTCATTTGGCTAGTTTTTGTAGATATATCGGACTTACAAAAATCCGACATAAAAAATAATGGGAGCTTTATGTAAAATGAGGAAGTTTATTCAATCATGCCCTAATTAAAGTTTAATTTAATAGTAGAAGGTTCTAGAGAGGAGGCCTCGTACAAGCAAGTGAAGTGTGGGACCTCCCACCCACAAGGTGGACAGACGACCTGGTTAAGGTCGCAGGATGGAGGCCGCTTCCAACAGGTCGATGTGGAGATCCATGAAGGAGGCCTATAAATAAATAAATACACCCAACAGTCACATACATAGTCCTGACCCCACACTAAGATCGAGTCTTGTGTCGTGGGTATCAGGAACTACGAGAGACTTTTCGGTCTCACAAACACCCAGACCCGAAACAAATACCTGTGGATCACACAAATATTTGTTTCGGTGCGGGGATCGCACCCGCGGCCTCTCGTTTCACAGGCGGCGTCTAACCAACTGCGCCACGGAGGCTGTCAATGTTCAGCAGTGGACTTTCTGTGGTTGAAGAGAGAGAGAGAGAGAATACTATATTCTTTTTCTGGTTCAATGGTCTTAGTATTAAGATATATAACTGGTCAAGTCTGTAATACTTAGATATAAATCAATTAAAAAGGACACGGAAGAGTGGAAGAGATGACAAGATTATGCGGCGTGAGCTGTTTCGCCTTATGGACAGTACAACAGCTGTGTATCTTTCTAAAAAGTAATTCATTTTACTACCGTCACATGGTCAAACAATCACAGCACACAATAAGCAAAAGGGAGTGCACAGATAAAAGAATAATGAGGTCACTAGTTCATTCAATGACTCAATGAATGACAGGGCGTCCTTCACTCGTTCAATAGCCGTGGAGACGCCCTAATGTCACAATGATTTATCCGACGAGACGGGTCATTCGTTCATTTTTAAATAAACAATAATGTCGTCCGGTCGTAAAAACGGGCGACACAACTGCGCGAAATGTTACGGCTGGGTTCCAGTAATTTTTAAATGGATATAAAAATATTCTCATCTGTGCTGGGACTGTTCATAATTTTTTTGTATTGTCTCTGGGAATTTCAGGTAGTTAACACTGGATGATATTTCCGGCATGTTGGTCTTATTCCGAAAAATACAAATTATGCGTCTTTAAGAATATTATTGTTTCATACCGTTATGGCATTTACTCTATTTTCTTTACTTTATTTATTTGCTTTCAGTGGCCATTGATCGTATCGACACGGTGATCGTGGGTTCGAATCCCAGGGCACACCATTTTACTTTTCGTAGGTATATGTGTATTGGTATAGTCAATTACGCACTTTAACGGTGAAGGAAAACATCGTGAGGAAACCTTCATACCATAGAGATTTTCAAGAATTTCTATGGTATATGAAGTCCGTCAACCCACACTATGCCAGCGTGGTGGATTATGGCCTAACCCCTCCCATATCACTCGATTGTTGAGAAGGCCCGTGCCCTGTAGTGGGACGTAATATGGCCTTGTTTTATTATTTGCGTGGGCTACACATAGCTTCAATTTACAGGCAGTTTCTCAGTGAGACAAATGAATGAATATAAGATTATTTTGTCTTACCTTTGATGTAGCTCAGCCATAGGAGAACTGTCATGTTTGTTACCATCTAGTAAAGAAAAAACCTTCCAAATGGAATCTAAAACTTTATTTGCTCCATATGTATGAACTTTAGATTATGTCATTGACAAACCAATAACTATGGCAAGCAAAAGGAGAAAAAGGACCCCGTGGTCAATTGTAATCACCTGAAACAATAAAGGATTAATGGTGATGATTACTCTTGGTTGGCCAAGATTAATGATTTATTAAAAGTGTAATGTGTCGGCCCATATAAGTCCCACTGCAGGGCACGGGTTTCCTCTACAATCGAGAGTATATGGAGCATATATCGCAATTTACCACCTCCAGTATCAAGTAGGTGGACTATATGGCCTAACCCCTCTCAATAGTAGGTACCTACTCTCGATTGTAAAGAAGGCTCGTGCCCCCCTCATTTATTAAATCATTCATATAATATTAAAATATCGTAATCAGGATCATCCTCAGCCGGAAGAAGTCCACTCAGAATATAGTCCTTCCTCAATGGTTTCCACAACGATGTTTTATATTTTCAGTAAAATCTATTTATACGAAGTCTTGTTACGTGTGACCAATTGAGCCATTACTAAGATAAAGTCCAATATATTTCCACGTTGCGAATAAACGACTAATAATACTAAACGACCCATATAATGGTTAAACAAAATGCTATTCCAATTTGACATATAGTTTCGAACACCGCCATTTTGAAATTAACTTTGTACTAAAGAATATAAAGGTACATTTCCATTGGACGCAAAAACGCAGCGTGCTAAACGCCACCCGCCAGTGACGAAAGCGGTTGATATTTCTGTATTCCGATACAAAAATAGTCGGTGGACGCATTTCTCGATGTAATAACTAACACTTTATGATATGTCGCTGTCTGCCGCGGCTGCGAGGGTGTGGTATTTCGAATGGTTTGTCTTGATGAATGACGTGGGTTTATGTAAAAAGGAACTGTTTATATTTGCTGCAGAAATAACTAACAACAAGCATATAAATAACAGTATTATGAAAAACATTTAAATAATAGTAAAAACCTTAATGTACATACCTGCAAAGTGGAAACTCATTCGGCTTATAGCAACACACTTGTAATATGTTAAGAATTAGGAGATTCTAGGTATTTTCCTAGATTTATAATACATTGACAGCCTCCGTGGCGCAGTTGGTTAGATGCCGCCTGTGGAACGATGGTCTGGGTGTTTGTGAGACCGAAAAAGTCTTTCGTAGTTACTGATACCCACGACACAAGACTCGATCTTAGTGTGGGGTCAGGACTATGTATGTGACTGTTGGGTGTATTTATTTATTTATTTATTTACATTTCCTTGGTTTACCTGACGCTGTGCTATTTTTAATTGTTAGGGTAGAATGTAACATGCTTGATTAGTAGTATAAAATCAATTTGTACAGAGTGCAGACCTAGTGCAGATGAAGGAGTACAGGAACCAGAAGGAGAATCGTAGATAATGGTTACGTTACTATCACGTAATATACGTTGCCTTTTTTACAATAAAATGTATTATAATGCGCTTCATGTTTTAGAATAAGATAATGTACATCGCATGCCTATCGTTACATAATCCTTAGATAGGGCAAATTTTGAGTGCCACAGAAAAATTCACTCCTGAACATTTTTTTTTTATTGTAATGAATGACGAAACGAGCTTGCCATTCGCCTGATGGTAAGCGATACGACCGCTCATGGACAGTAGCAAAACCAAACAACACCACGAGTTACAAGGCAATGCTTGGCAATCCACTGCGCTCGCCATCCTGAGACATAAAATGTTAAGTCTCAATATGTCCAGTAGTTACTCTGGCTACAATGTCCTTCAAACCGGAACAAAATAGTGCATTTACACTGCTGTTTGGCGGGAGAAATAGACATTTCGGTGGTACCTACCCAGGCGGCCTCTCACATATGAGAGACTTACCACCAGTGTCCTCCCAGTGTCCAGTGGCCTCCCCCATGGTCTTGTTTACTGTTTTCCTTCGGTTACTAATTTTAGCCACCATCGGGTTATAACGTTATAACTAGCTTTTGCTTTGATTAGTTTCGTAGGAAATACATTGTGTATTTTAGAAAGTTAGTCATGCATTACAAGAGCCGTAAAACGGAAACGCAGTTAAATTACGCATTAGATTTAACAGTTTGTCTGGTGATATCCAGGTCAATCGGCACGTTTGTAAATGAACGAAATATTTAGTTTGCTTTTGTTGTAGTTGCATTTGATGGATAGTTTGGTATGTTTTGTAAGGAAATAAACTATTTTGATCATTTGGTCATATCAACGATAAACCGGAACTTGGCTTTCAAAAACTACAAGAGACTTTTAATCTCACACGCAGAAATAAATATTTGAGGATATCTTAAAGATTTTCCTCCGCACGGGGACAGAACTTGCAGTTTCTTTTTAAAACAGGCATTTTAACTAATTGCATCACGAATTCAGTTTTCAATCAGCATTAAAATATCCATGCTTAGCTTTGCAACATGATGCTACAAGTTTCATCACGAGATATTTTAAAAGCAACATACAAAGTATAATTCACTGACCCCAAACTCACGGACACAGGAAGATGACACGACTAATTTAAAGACATACGTACGTGGGTTAGCACTTGGCATTTGTACAAGCGGAAACGCTGGCAGAAGTAATGTTCCGATCTAATTATTAATTCATTCACAACTATATCTTTTAATTCAGATTTGCGAGATATTTAGCAGAAGACTTAAATACTAGTGATTGCAGGTAGATGTTTAGTGTTTTCGATATTAATTTGCTTAATTTTTTAAGGCTTCATGAACCATTTTTAATGCATTAGATCTAGTTTCTGTGAAGTTCAATTTTCAGCACCAAATTCTTTCGGGGCTATTACTCTCAGATGGGTTTTATAGCACAATAAAAGAAATGGCCGAGGTAACAACGATTTTGTGTGATATGCTTTCTGACGATCTACATACATACATAAACTAACACCTTTATCCCCGAAGAGATAGGCAGAGGCGCCACCAGGACACCCACATTTTGCCTTGTATGTTCCGTCCCACGATGTGATAGCTGGCGAGCCTATCGATTTTCTGACGATCTATATGTAGCTGAATAGGCTATTTCAATTAATGTAATTATGATATAATTCGAATCACTCAAACATTAACATTCTATAATTTTCGCTTCAATGCCTCGGTATGATTAATTTACGTCTACTTTAAATATAACATAGCAGGGAAAGCAAACGAGCACGAAGATATCCTAATTTACCGTTGACACCGCCCATTTATAACTCTTATCTATGTTTAGGAGCTGTGCTAACCTATGGGTAATGTTTTGAAAATTTCTATGAAAACAGCTGATCTACAAGCAAGCTAATAAATAAATACACCCAACAGTCACATACATAGTCCTGACCCCACACTAAAATCGAGTCTAGTGTCGTGGATATCAGGAAGTATAAGAGACTTTTCAGTCTCACAAACACCCAAACCCGAAACAAATACTTGTGGTTCACACAAATATTTCGGTGCGGGGATCGAACCCGCGGCCTCTCTTTTCACAGCCGGTGTTTAACCAACTGCGCCACGGAGGCAATCAACACGGAAGTTTCTGCATACAACTTACCATATAGACTGTTTTCTTTAGTGATTTCTGATTGTAATGATCCCGCATGATTTTTTCCAGGTATCATGTTTGCATTCTACTCCGTGTTCTACGCGGTGCTGGCTCTTCTTTTCGGGCTGTGCATGGGAGGTCTGAAGCTGTCTCTTGACGACCATAAACCTACGCACATTCTGGAAAGTTCGCTAATTGGTACGTTTTTACTTATAATGTGTTTAATGTTTTACTTTTTCAAGAGGTCTTTTTGGATGACCACTTACCACCAGTTGTCCCGTCTGTACATTTGCCCTCTATTTAATAAAAAAATGTACTTACTATATTGTTATTGTTACATGTCCTCTATTTTATCAGTGTTAGAATTTTAACATAGCAGTTTTTTGACAGAAATTTCTGTTGTAGTATTGGCATGACACTCTTCTTCTGCATCATTTTGCATTTAATTTTGTTATTGTATTTATTTCAGGAGCTAACCCTGGCGTGTCCTACAGGCCTCAACCGTTGAGTGGTAACAAAATAGAATGCGATCCTAGCAATTTCACCACCAATAATCCCTACATTAAGCAACTAGAAGATTTCTTTGAGCGTAAGTATTAAATCACATCCTGAGAGAAGCATGCTACCAACAAAAAGTGCTTAATGGTCGGCTCGACCGGGGTGGTAACTTTGCTGTGGCATTTCGTTCAGTGATTGAGATTGCTGGAGAACTTGGTGGTGGAATTTTCTTACCCATTCGAAGCGATGGTGGAAATCCCATCAACCCATAAAAGACAGATTGAAAATAAATATATTGGTGATGATAAACGAAAGCAATTTTTGCTTTTATTTGAAATGCTACAACCCTCCTTTTACACTGTTACAACCAACCCTAGGGGTAGATATGATGGGAACAAATTCCACTGTTTTTATTTGGACATTTTTCTTAAAATCTGTAATAGTAGTTGCAAACAAGTTGTTGTTAATACATAGCCGAAAGACCAATATACCATATGTAGTGATTAGTATTTTGTGATCTAATAAGGTTTGTGAGTTAATAAGCCGGGTATCGTCATCGCGAGGCTTACAACTTACAACAACATTGAAAATTACGTTCGTCCCTGGCCTCCCCTACTCGTATGACTATAGCTTGATGACCAAATACTCTCGACCGACCCATTTAGTTAAGACAGTGTGTATGCAAAGCAAGGTTCCTGTGTTTTTCCGCTGTGTTATTGATTTCGTGTCGGAGAGCGACACACCCTGCCTCGCGGGCGTGGTACCCTACGCAAATACTAGTATTTATAACACGCTGATGTGGAGTACTATAGGTTATTAATAGGAATGTAGATTGATTCATTGAGCTGTTTACCTATTTGGATTTATCCTTTAGAATTAATTTTCGGTACGAAGCGCTCATATTTGATACTGCCACGGAAGTTATTAAAAAGGACTATCATTCACAAGCCGTCACGATCATGCTAGCCTTCTTTAAATTTACTGCCTACAGTTGGGGGCTTACATCATCATCATCATCAGCCCTTCTGCGTCCACTGCTGGACATAGGCCTCTCCCATAGCACACCACTGGGCTCGATCTTCAGCCCATCGACGCCAACCGCTACCAGCCACCCCACGAATATCATCGCTCCACCTGGTTAGAGGGCGTCCTACACTACGGGGGCTTACAATGATGGGTTATTTTAAAGGATTTTTTATCTATGTGTACGATAGTATCTTTCCGAATAGATATACACGTATATACTACAAGTCTTTATCTCACTATCAAAAGAAACTCAACAGCCAAACTGTTCCATAATTTACATTTGACGACCTAGCCACGGATAAGTGGCAAATGCTTTGGGCAATCGTGTACCGAATTATAGTTTTCGACTTACTCTCGCGACCTTCGAATTCAAAATGGGAATATCAGCATATAGTTCGTTAATAAATAATGTTTTTTTTAGCGTACGAGAGCGATGAATGGTATACAGCCAAAGACGTGTGTGTTGCTACAGACAGCTACGGGTATCCCGAGACACCGTGTTTCTTCATCAAAGTCAACAAGGTGACTCAATTAGACCTATTCATTTTGTTATATTATTTCTCAAAGCTAGCTTTGTTGTTGTTATTTGTACACTACGCCCTACGGTAAGAATGCGCCAGCTCGACCGATGTATCTGTATCATAGAAAATTAGATTTCTCTATGCTTACAACCAGGGGCCATTACCAGGACAGTTCATCAAAATAATTTTAGCAAACTATTTTAACAATACATTTGAGACTAGTTATTTAAATGACAATTAGTTACTTCGACGTGTCATTAAAAAAAGTTTATGCCATAAAATAATTGATAAATTAATCTGCCTTACGTTGTCCTATTTCTAGTTCGAATCAGTGAAATATATCTCCAATTTCTCGTACCTACTGTTAGCAATTAGCCCTCTTATACTATAACTACAAACTAACTAATGCCTATACTATAACAGTTATGTATAACATAGTAATACATTTCCGTAGTACCAGGAACTCAGGTTCAATTAGACATTAGCAAATTGAAACAGCCCATAAAATGTAGGTAAGCTGATTACGTGCCGCGTTGGATTAAGAACATCAACTAAATTGAATTCATTGATTAGGCAAAAAGCTCTTTAGGCGCAAAATGTTTGTGGTAAATTTGATTCTCTCTCTCTCTTCAGTCATAGGAAGTCCACTGCTAAACCATAAGCTTCCCCCAAGGATCTTCCCCCAAGGATCATATTGAACCGTTGGAAGCGGCCTGCATTTTAATTTGGTTATTCAATTTAATTTTTAATTTACTAACACAAACTACGTTCTTGAATTTATAAAAATATGAAGCCCGTACTCGAAGATTTCTATCAAAAATATGCGTATCGTAGTAAAATGAAAATAAAGCAATGAAAAAAGGAATTAAACGCATATCAGTATCGCGTTTCCTACTTCGATAAATGTTATTTTTGTTGCAGATTTACGGATGGAGTCCAGAGTACTACAGCGTTGCTGATTTACCAAAAGATATGCCTGAAGACCTCGTGGATCATATCAAATCTTTGCAAGCAGAAAAAGTGAGCACTTTCAATGTATTAACTAGTTTATATTTATTTTCGACCGGTGAACCTAATGTCAGGACATCAAAGTCAGAGTAGTATTAAATTAGGTTTTTTTGCCATGAATGGCGAGACGAGCATGCCATTCGCCTGGTGGTAAGCGATACGACCGCTCATGGACAGTAACAAAACCAAACATCACCATGAATTACAAAGCAATGCTTGGCATTCCACTGCGCTCGCCATCCTGAGACATAAGATATTAAGTCTTATTATGTCCAGCAGTTACTACAGTAATACTGTCAAGTTTGGAAAGGTTTTAAAGCTTGTTGATTTTTATGTTTTTTTCCAAATATTATTTCAGGTGTCTTTTTAAGTATTTTTAAATAGTCCGTTATTCGGCTTGTTATCATTTATAGCGATTCTTTCGACAAATATCCCATCAAACTTATTCTGACAAGACAATGAAATACGTTTTATATCGACACTAAATCTTTATTGCAAGTCGTTAGCTCGAGGTATTCCGTGACGCAGTTTCAGTTGCTACTGATGGAATATATTATAAACAATTATACTTTAGTCGTTAAACCACATTGTATATCCTATTGTTAATTGTAGGCATTTTGAAAGATCGAATCTTATGATTCTTATGGTGTATGGAAAGGCCTTTATTTAATTGAATAGTCATATATTATTATATAATTGGATAGCCTCCGTGGTGCAGTTGGTTGGACGCCGGCTGAGAAACGAGAGGCCGTGGGTTCGATCCCCGCACGAAACAAATGTTTGCGTGAACCACAGGTAGGTATTTGTTTCGGGTCTGGGTGTTCGTGAGACCGAAAAGTCTCTCGTAGTTCCTGATACCCACGACACAAGACTCGATCTTAGTGTGGGTTCAGGACTATGTATGTGATTGTTGGGTGTATTTATTGATTTATTTATATATGTTTCATTATTCATGGTAAAAAAAGCCACTTATTGCAATGGCAGAGGCCTCTTTTAGCTGAAGATTATATTGATGCCAATATATGAACCAGTAGTGCACTTGTCGGCAAATTTATGTACGTAATTGTTATATTTACATTTTTTTTGTGTTGAGTGGAAGAGGAAAAAAGAGGAGCTATTAAACTCCCCTGCATTTGCAGCCTGTTGCTTCAGTCGGCGGCATGGTTCAGGATAGCATTACACCGATGAGTCTTATCGATGTTTGTTCTATTGCAGCGAAACCAAATATGGATAACGTGTTCGGATGAGAAGCACAACTCAACGAAGATAGAATACCCCTGGGGCAGAGGATTGCCCGGCAGTTTCTACCCGTATACAAATGAGATGGGGTACAGAAGTCCAGTACTGGCTGTTAAAATAACACCTACAGGTATGGTTTTAAATTTAATATTTTATACCCTTGTGCTATACTTATGTAGGTTCTGTGAGGTGTTGCCGATGTTGCAGAATGTTGGCTTACGATCAGCTAAATGCCTGTAATTGGCGGGTTATCGTATCAAATAGCGAAACCCTAGACCTCTGCCGGTTTGTTCACCCCACAGGTACAATCACGACACTCAGCAGGGAAACGAATCACACCCCTCACACAAAATTCACAGAAATAAAAAAAAAAGTGCCTGACATTAACCATTTCGGAAAAAGGACTTTTAGTCAAAAACTTTGACCTTTTGAGTCTGTAGTCTCCACATTGATTTGAAAATCTTGTGAAGAATCAGTTTTCTCGTGATATTTTTAAAGGTATTTGCGAGGATACTTAAATACAAAGAATTAATGTAAATATATAGAATATCGGTGATAAATAATAGACCCTTAACAAGGGTCAGGTCAAAAGAACCCTGAACCGACGAGAATGCATGAAGAGATTTATGAAAGTTGATGAAGCGAAAGTAATATGTCAGGATCGAGCAAAGTGGCGATCCATAGTCTCTGCCTACCCGTATGGGATACAGGCGTGACGATTATGTATGTATGTATATAGAATATTTTGTTTTTTTCAGTGGACGAAGCTATATGGATCCGTTGTCGGGCGTGGGCAAAGAACATAGAATACAACAAAAGCCTCAAAGAGCCGTCAGGCTACGCGCGCATTCAACTGTACATCAAACAGGCAGAGAACACCACTGAAGTACTCACCTAACATACATTTCAGGTAGATAAGACTCTCTTTAGTTATAATATTTATGAGGCAGGCAGCGGCTTGACCGAGCCCTGGCATTGCCAAAGCCCATGTGCGACGGTGAAGATATCATGTATGTTTGTTCCTAAAACTTTCTACCAGTTTTGTATCATGAGATTTGTAAGTCTCGTGGTAAAGTAAAGTAGAATAATTGGGGAACAAAGTGATTTATCCAAAAATAAATAAACTCTGCAGTTTAATGTTTTATATACTGTTTGTATTTTTAGATAATATCTTGGATGTTTAGAAAGAGATGTATAATACAATACCTGTAATATGTTATACTTTTCTGCGTGTTAATTGTTAATTTTAGGTATAGGATGGCTTCATCCCACCAAAATTGTTTAGATTTAAACGTCTACTGTATTTTTTTACACCTGCATGTCATGGTGACTGCATTGCATTTGATGGCAAGAGCAATATTGCTGCTGTTTCCAGTCGGCAAAATGATGCCAGCTTATTACAACCGGGTGTACACTTTCGTGTGTCATTATGGCGGTTTTACACTTTGCGTATGGTAGTTGATTTCCGGGCGGATGCTAATATCCTACCGCCAGCATATCATTTTAAATGATATTTATTTGGACATTTCCTTTGAAATATGTAATTTTATTTATAGTAAATAATTTAATGTTAATTTCCTTGTTATTTGAGTAAATATTGACGAGTATCAATATTTTATTATTTTAGTGCATTTAGTTTGTGTATATTTAGTGAGTAATTTGCATGGTTATTGGAAATTGTGGCCACTTTGGTGTGAGAATAAAGCCATAGATATTCTGAAAACAGCTTTGAATACGCTACTAAAGATTGTTTTGTAAAAATATGAATGTCCGATTAGAAACCACGTAGATCAAAATTAATAGGAAACGTAGTTTTCTCTCTAAGATCTGATGTCACATTACTAAGATCTATATAACTTATTAGGAGAATCCTAAGTTGTGATCGTATATTTAGTTTCAACCAAAAAGTATTAATAACACATTTCTTTATGGACAAAAATATAGTTTGTAAGCCAGGGATGGCGAACATTACTCGAGTGTTCGTTTACAAATTAAACTTTGTTGTTGATTACTCAAACGTACAATTTACTAAGTATTGCATTACTAATACAATGTTAAAGTCGTAATAGTAAGTTTAACTATATTACACATTAAAGGACATTTGTAAGTGACACGTAATATTTCAAACAAAGTTATTTAACAGAAAAGAATATCAGCGAACTTATTTGTTTTTAATTTTTATTATCAATGCCCATAAGCTTTACTATATTTAATAAATAAATAAATCTAAACAAGATTAAGAACTACCTCCTCCTTTAAAGCATCTTAATTAACTACTGAACTAACAATTTAATTAATTGTGCATTTCTTTGCCAATAAATTTATTTTTTATTTTTCTGTAGATGATGTTAAATATTCGCCGTTCCTGTTCTAAGCATTAAATTGTAGGTTCTTGCCTGTATTTAGTACAAAACCTGTTAAGTAGTATGTAATTTAAATAGAATAAACATGATTCCATTGTGTATGAAATTTAGTGAAATATAAATAAATATTTAAGGATAATATCGTGTTTTATTACCTAAATCGGGTAAACCACTCTCACACCATTAGTCGATTTAATCACTACAATAATTTATTCAACATAAACAGCTACAGATCTCTTAAACAACCCTTGCTAAGAACGCAGTCACTGGATGTAAGGCGCTTCCAATAGTTCGATGTGGAGAGCCTTAGAGGCCTATTTCAGCAGTGGTCTTCCTGTCGCTAATGAGAGATAGAGAGAAACTGTTACAGCATCAGTAAAATTTCCAAACTTGCTACAGTATGTATCGTCAGCATCATTATCAGCCTCAGAAGTCCACGAATGAACAGTAGCCTCGTCCAAAACTATCGAATATTTCGCGAGATATCATATAATAATTATCGTTAGATCTTACTAGGTGTACTTGGAATAAATGAGAATATATACCAAGAATACATTTTTCAATTATTAATTTAGCACAATTTCACAAGTAAATGTTTGTACGTTTCTTTTATTCCGTCTCTAAATGTTCAGAGCGACGTTGGAAAATTACGAGCCAGCGTGAAACCGTATGAATGAAATTACAAACGAAATGTATAGATATACGAATTATTGTTTCATCTCGAAGGTAATGCATTTAGAAACATCGTATTTTGTTCCATTCTCAATAATTAAACAGTATTGTTCTGATATTAAAATCTTGTGGAAAAGAAATGATTTAGGTAAATAATTTTAATATTCGTTCTAATTGTTGTCGTTTTTTTTTCGGAATCGGCAGTGATTACTTTTCGCCTAGTGATTGACAACAAGCAAATATGTATTACCATTGGACATCATTATATCGTCCTACTTAAGTACTATTCATGTTACGGTGGGATGAATAAAAGAGAAGGGAACGCATGGGGTGATAAATTGTCCTACAATGTAATGACATAGCAAACATATGCTACATAGAATCTATTGGTTGAGGCCACCCTAGCTAGAAACACGAAACTCTGGTTCCGCAATCGACACGCGTGCATCTGATAAGGAAACTATGAAACAAAACATATTTTTTTTTTTTATTGCAATGAATGGCGAGACGAGCATGCCATTCGCCTGATGGTAAGCGATACGACCGCTCATGGGCAGTAGCAAAACCAATCAACACCATGAATTACAAGGCAATGCTTGGAATTCCACTGCGCTCGCCATCCTGAGACATAAGATGTTAAGTCTCAATATGTCCAGTAGTTACTCTTTTATAGAAGAGGAGGACAACTAAGAAGAAGTTTAGCAGAACGTATTTGGTACTGCTGTTTACCAATAAACATATCTAACCCATAAACTTACACACAAATGCAGTGCCCATGTTAAAGCAATGAATACAGCCTTTTCTTGAAACCTCTTTAATTATTTAGTTTTGAAAATCCATATATTTTTATTAGCATTCAAAGTTCAAATTATTTACAACATTTTTGTTAAATTTACTATTGCAATGAGTAGATTATGGGCCATAAATCTGCCTCTTCAAGATTTATTACAAGTTCTATATTTATTAATAGTAGGTATGTCAATACGTAAAATATCTCTTCAATGGCCTACGGCTTTACACGTTACGAAAATAATCTTCAATGTCCAAAAAGATCCAATCATTAATTGGCGAAACCGTCGTAAGACAATCAATCTTGACCTACATTTGCGGGCTGTTTCCGCGCTGGTACGCACGCGGGTGGTAGATGGTGGATGGTGGTAGATGGTGGTGGATTGTGGTGGATGGTGGTGACTAATTGGCGTGGTTCTGAGGCTGGGCGGGCGGGTGTGAAGCGCCGGTTGCCGCCAGATTCGGCCGGATGCTTTGGACTGGCAAACATAAGGTATACGCAGACGTGATGCTTCTTTAAGGCGGTTGAGTTTGTGACTCTTGTGCTTCGGGACTTCTTGTTGTAGTTTTTCTCGAACATAACATCACCAGATAGAAAGAAAACATGTGAAAAAGTTTTTACATGGAGTTTTAAAGTAGAAATTAACAACAAATTGTAGAGCTACGACGAATAAGAAAACTTCCAAAAGGTATAGGAAAATTCGCCCATTCCCTTTGTTATACCTAATATAATATAATCAATCATATTTAATTAGCTTTTTTTGTAGTACCTATATTATCTAACAGTACCTACATTGTAAATGACAGGAAATGTAATCAATAATTATGTAGGCCTATCATACTTATTATTTAAATAATAAGTATGATAGGCCTACATAATTATTGATTACATCGTGGAATTCACAGGTAAATAAATTGCCTAGATATAATTATGTACGAGTATACTATTTAATAACAATAGTACCAATTGACATTTAAAACCGAGCTACAAAAGGATAAAAATAAAAACAATGCCAATGAAACCACTAGTCTCTGCGAGGCTCCGTTCCACTAGGCAGTACACCACCGTTTCCTTTACCCTACTCACGCCTTGCCGGTCAGCACTCAGCAGTCAGTGTGGCAGCGGTCGGCGAGCGGGATGGGTGCCGATAAGCCCAACGGCGTGGTCAACTACTGCCGCCGGCCACCTAAGCGGCCGTTCCTGCAAAGCATCAAGTATGCGATATGGAACCCGGAGGAGAGGACCTTCCTTGGACGCACTGGCAGGAGATGGGGTATGGTTTTTTATTTTTTTTACGCAATAAAAGTTGTTCTTTTTTTAAATTTTAATTTGGTGAGGCTATTTTTTTATACTTATTCGAATTTTAAATATTTGTTTATATTATTATGTTTTGAGTATTTACAAAAATATTTATTTTAAATGCAGGAGTTATTTGAATAAAATACCTGTCCCTTTTTATAACGAATTACCATCGCAATTAATATGATGTGAAAAACATCCCTTAATCCATTTTAAACTTACTTTTTTATATCCTGCAAACTAAGTTATTGTTATTGCAGCAATATAATGAGTGATACTTGATTTTACAATCCATGGCATAACATTATAACGCGGATAATTTTGAAGTGGAAATCGATGGAAAACTATCCAGATATGTATGAAACTAAGAAGTTTACTTTAAACCACTGTAATACGACGATTTACGTGAATTCAGTTTAACTCGATTCGTCTTTCTGGGCGATAGTTAGGAGCGGAACCGACTGCCACGAGGTAGCAGGTTCGATCTCAGGCGATGGTTAAAATTACTGCAAAGAATTTTAATAGACGCTATGAAGTTTTCTAAGTATTTTTAGCTCATATTAATTTGTTTAGCATACTATCAAATATTTTCTATACACCCCGATTTTTGCGGATTCCCCTCACGCTTTATCTATCAGTCCTCTCTATCGCTTTAACGGGTATTACAAATGCAATAAAAATCATCCGTCGATTCCTTCTGTGTGGTTAACGTCAGTAACTACGATTCTCCAACTTTCGATATGGTATAGATTGTTTTAACACAAAGATTTATGTGTGTTTTCATAGCTTTTTTTACTTCATAAATCTCGCACTCATTTTATATAAATAGTGGTCGGTTTGAATTTAGAACATTTTGGCAGTTGGAATTTTGCCTTGGACATTTTCTGACCACGTGTAGGCTTTCAACGAAGTTCCTTTGATAGAAAATCGAATAGAAGCAAGTTTTGCTGCTCTGTTTATTTCGGATTGCTGGAAACCTAAAAGTTGATCGTAATTAGAATTTTCGGTTTCGTCTGGTTAGCCATCATAATTTAAAATGATGGAAATTCGTCACCGACATGCAAAAAATTACAATCTCTTGTCGGTTTGATCATACTTTAATTAAATTACACATTATTGAAATTATAGTATCAAGATTGCATGCCAGTATAAAAAAGATTCCATACTTTTATACATTGTATGAGCTATCCCTCAGAGGCTTAAAGTCGTCCTTGATAGATAGAGACTGAGCCTTTGGCATTGTCGATATCTATGTGCAACAGTTGCTCTCACTAAGTTGCTGATATTTAGGCGATCAGATTGGTTGCGTTTCGGGTTCAATCTGAACATTGTAGCCAGAGTAACTACTGGACATAATAAGACTCAACGTCTTGTCTCAGGGTAGCGAGCGCAGTGGAAAGCCAAGCATTGCTTTCTCATGGTGTTGTTTGTTTTCGCTACTGTCCATGAGCTGTCGTATCGCTTACCATCAGGCAATGGCATGCTCGTCTCGCCATTCACTGCAATAAAAAAACCTATGCAAGATCGTCTGTATTCGAGCAGGATAGCATAATTATGTCGACTAAAGACAAATTTCCCGGTAAATTCTCTATTCAGATCCGATTATACTTACAAGTTACACGGTTCAGAACATTCACAACAAAAGACAGACAACAAATATCCTAGTTTACCCCATTATCTTATACAAACTTATCTTACAGTAAATGCATGTATGTAATATATCAGCCCATATACGTCCTACTGCTGGGCACGGGCCTACTCTACAATCGAGAGAATCGATTACAATAAATACCATGTTTAAATACTAGATGAGGCTCAAAAATAGATTAGTTAATACAGTACATCCGAAACTCTTTAAAACGTACAGCGTTATAAAAACACCGGAATAGTTTCCACGAAGATTCACGCGGAAAATGGATTAGTTTTTAACAAATTACTGCAATTACTGTAATAGCACGCCTTTCGAGTTCTACCTCTATTTGAGTTGCTAATAAATTGCCACTGAATTAAATTACCGAGGGTATTGCTATTAATAAAGTGGTTGAAGTGATAGGATAGTGGGAAGCAAATTCTTGGATAGGAACACGAATTTCCGGACAACTCGGATGTTAGCATAGACCTATGGACTGCTTATTATAACTTTTGTGGTATTTTAAATGGCTGTAGTCTTAAAGAAAATTGGGAAACTAGAATCGATATTTAGATGATTACAAACAGCAGGATTCTTCATGTCATCGATTAAAAGTCACACTCCTTCCAGTCGTGTACATCTTTTGAGATATAATCTTGTGTATGTTAAGTTGTATAAAAATTTGCGATCGTCCAAGAACAGCATTATTAGTTTTGATTGAAATCGTGTTGGCTTCCGGATTTAAATTACGTTTTTGGGCGAAAAATAGCATTCCTATATAATGTTTTCCAAAGAATATTTATTTATAACATGAATACATAAAAAAACGTACAATGTAATTTACGCTAAACCACAGAATACTTCTATGGCTAAACACATTTTTGCTATAATTTACGCTAAACCACAGAATACTCCTATGGCTAAACACATTTTTGCTATAATTTACGCTAAACCACAGAATACTTCTAGGGCTAAACAAATTTTTGCTATAATTTACGATAAACCACAGAATACTTCTATGGCTAAACACATTATTGCGATAATTTACACTAAACCACAGAATACTTCTATGGCTAAACACATTTTTGCGATAATTTACGCTAAACCACAGAATACTTCTATGGCTGAACACATTTTTGCTATAATTTACGATAAACCACAGAATATTTCTATGGCTAAACACATTTTTTGCGATAATTTACACTAAACCACAGAATACTTCTATGGCTGAACACATTTTTGCTATAATTTACGATAAACCACAGAATACTTCTATGGCTGAACACATTTTTGCTAATTAACATTCTATAACAAATATACTCTTATAGTGAAGTCCTTAGTTCTGCTGAAATATAAAAACCAAGGGATTCTTTTAAAAGATGCTTAAAAATGAATTAAAATGCATCTGGAGACTGTCCCGACCTCACACCACTGCAACTCCTGTAAGCCAGGATCAACAGTGGCACAGATTTTAATGACACTGAGCATTGAAGCTCAGCGAGTCTCCGGGAATGTCTTAACTTGTCATTAACCCGCAATGAAATTAATCATAAAGTTAAATAAATAGGAGTTGGAAATATTTTGTCCCCTTCCCTCCGTAATAAAGCTCCGTTAGAATGCATCTACTGATCATTATTGTTAATTACAAAAACATAATTGTAAATGAACCAATCTGTAGACTGTAACATTGTATCCGATAATACATGTTTCTTTTTCTGAAAATGATTATGTATCTATTCTGTCTTATCTTTTTTTTTTTTTTTTTTGGTATCGGGTTGGAAAATCCTCATGGACATCCTCCGCCCGGGGGAGGCGCGGAGGGGACTGTCAGACTCTTACTGACTAAAAACCAACCCGTGTTCCTCATGTACCCGTGTGTCGGAGGGTCGGGTATCGCCGAAGCATTCGTCGCAACCCCCCGACGGGTATTGGCCCGCCATAGCCAGGCGGGCCCCGTCACCCACTGCGGCCGTCACCCCGGCCGCAGGACTCCACTACGAGGCGCGCGCGGAACACGACGCCGCCGCCTCAAGGCCTGCTGCTGGTCGGACGACAAGACGCCCCGAGTCTGCCGTCCACAGGCCGCGCCCTACGGTGGCCGAAAATCTGCCACCCTACGACGCCCAGTGCGTCTGCTGCGGGAGGGGAGAGAGGAGGCAGCCTCTCTCTCCCTTTCCGCCACCTCCTTTGCGAGCATCACGAACTCGCAGAAGGTGGCGACAGCTCTCCATCCTGACTTGCTCCCGACCATGGTTGACACAACAGCCGGGAGCGAGAGGTTTCCCGCAGCACCTACGGCCGCGACCAAGTCACGGCGCTGCTCAGCCCAAGCTGGGCACTCCGCCAAAGTATGCAACGCCGTATCGTCGCGGCAATCACCACAATGGTGGCACTGGGACGTCGGCTCCCGGCCTAGTCGACACAGGTACTTCCCGAAACACCCATGTCCGGTAAGCACCTGCGTCAGCCGGAAGCTTAGGGCGCCGTGGCTCCTGTTGAGCCACTCCTCTAGAACGGGCCTTACCGCCGCTACAGCGGCGTGCCCCGCCGTGGGTAGCGCTAAGCGCATCTTCCACTCCGCCACTAGGACCTGGCGGAGCTGTGCCCTGCGTGCCTCTACCTCTCGAGGCACGGGGCGCTCGCCCCTCTCGACCGCCTCCACGCGCCACCAATAGAGCGACGCGAGGAGCTTTGCGTCGAGGTCCCAGGGCGAGGATCCGGCTAGGAGGCTCGCTGCCTCTTCTGTCTTATCTAGTTTGAATCGGAATAACCATAACCCGCTGGTAACATAATGTAATACTGTAATATTTGTATCTTACGAAAACATTTTTGTTTTTTAAGTATTAAATTAGTTTTGTTTTAGAATCTAGATTTAGATTTCAGTTAGATAAAGGTTTCTTGTTTATTTATCTATTTGTAAATTTGTTGGTAATGGATTATAATAAATCACCTATTATTTATACTGCAACACTGTTGGACTTGCCACTCGAATACGATTTAAATAATAAGCCTTCAATTCAATGCATAATGCGGAGTGGCACAAGTCATATACTTCGATGTTTCGGAAAAAGAATAACCATCATTGAGGGACACTTTATTTACTTTGCATTAGTCTTATAATATCATTAGGATTATGTCCCTCAATTCTAGGCCACAATACCCTTAAAAGCCTAAATTGCAAAAGCCTACTTCCGTTAATAACGTGACCTCAATACATCGAAGGCCACCAGCAAAACGTGTGTTTAGCTTATAATTTAATAGATTCATATTCAGCAAGCCCACACACTAGCGCGTGGAGTGTTGCAAACTATTTTTTATATTTTAACATTATAAACAAGTTGAGAATCAAACGGACGGCTTGCCACGTTTAGTTTTCACTAGTTTTATTACATCCTATCCGTAAATTATAATTTTTGAGCTGGCTACGTTGAAAGAAGCACTATGTTCAAGATTCATTACAATGCGAGTGACGTACATGGCTCTACCATCGATTTATTATCACCACTCACGATTTTAATATTCCTGGCGTCCTAGGTGAGAATGTTAAGATCTAGGTATGACTGCTATGGTGCTCTCTATCTACCATCCAAAGTCAAATCTAAAATGAAAAAATAAATAAATAAAAGCTGCGTCTGAAATGTTGTTTCATTTCTGACGTCTTGGGCGGACACCCAACTGCGCTCTATCGTGACGTACCTACTTCTAATCCCTATCATATGTGTACGAAAGACAGATATTTAGTAAATCCTTAACCGCCTTATTGATCCAATGCAGTGAGTAAACTGACCCCACATTCGTTCTGCCTTTCTCACACTTTTCAGACAGCTTTTTCATGACAACTGGATAAGATATGTTTTTAGCGGTAAAGAACCACTGAGGACAGGAGACAATAAATCGACTTGTTATTACCCTATTGCTACCACCTACTGTGATGTTTATTAGAACCGATAGTTTTTATTCCCTCTTAAACCATATTAGCGTTTAATGATAATGGAAAAGTTATTGGCACAAATGATTGGTTTTTCTCCTCATTGATATCGATGGTTTTTCTTAATAACGTACCTACAAAGTTTCATGTAAAAGAACTCAGACATGAGTTCATTAGTGGGTATTGTCTTCCAATACTTTTTAGGTTTCCCTGTCTATCTCGCTAAATGCATACATCAGCCTTTCTGCCCCCGATACAAATTTAGCTTCAAAAGTAGGCTTACTGCCCCACATAGACTTCTAGAAATAAAGCAACAAAACCGATCTTAAATTTTAAGATCACGTTTGGCACAAGGATGGGCTAGTTTCCAAATCATATACTCTGTATGGAGCAGTAAAACGTCTTACATTTCGCCATCATGGTTAGTTCGTGATTCATGCTTTCAATACCGGGTTATTTTAAACTTCATCCCGATCATAACTCCCGGACATTCCTGGAAACTGAATAAGTGATTGACGTTGGCTAACGTAACGTCCTTACTCCGATGCAGATGTGATGAAACGTACAGATATAGCGCAATGATAGATGGCAGATAAAGTTGATTTAGATGCTGTTTGATGTGCTTTTGCTTGATGAATGTGTTGTTCGTGAAATAAACTTTTTTTTATATTATAGGCAGACGAGCATACAGTTCACCTAATGGTAAGCGATCACCGTCGCCCATGAACATTTGCAACACCATAGGGTATGGAGATGCGTTGCCGGCCTATAAGGTGGGAATAAACTCGTTTTTTGGAGGACGAAGGTGGTATTTGTCCGGAAATGTCGAATAAATCAATATCAGTTTTACTACTGCCTTTTCAAATCAGAGTGTAAGAATGCCGCAGGTTAAGTTTTCCCTGTCCGTCTTTTATCCTTAGAACCAACTGTGCAACATTTTCAAAGACCACCAATAATTCCATAGTTATAGTATATTATTTTTGGCAGTCTCCGTGGCGTCCGGTTCGACGCCGGCTATGAAACGAGAGGCCGTGGGTTCAATCGCATCGAGAAAAATATTTGTGTGATCCACAGAAATTTGTCTTCGGTCTGGGTGTTTGTGAGAATGAAAAGTCTCTCGTAGTTTTTGATACCCACAGCAAAAGACTCGATTTTAGTCTGGGGTCAGTACTATGCATGTTGGGTGTTTTTAACGGGTCACAGTGATCATTTTCCATTTAGTAAGCTGCTTGCTCATATGCACTTCGATTTTAAAACACATGTTCGTATGAAAGACAGCGAGTGTTCAAGTAGTAAGCCAAATATTACAAAATGTAATTCGTTATTCGCAGTGGGTGTACCTGATTATTCAACAAAATATCCCCACAGGATAGTTAACATTCATTAGGGAAAGCGTGAGTCATCTATGATAAAAGTAAATAGGTTTTACTTCCGCATAAGGTGCTTATTTTTGAATAAACGCTTTGGCTGATAATAGATATGTATACACATTTAACGAACACTCAACTTAGTGAAATTAATAGTCCGAAGTGTTGGCACGCAAGGGGGCTTATTACTGCTAGATTCTTAATTAAATGTTACTACTGAAACTGTTGGTTAGAAACACGCAATGTCTATTGCTAATCCACCATCTTGTATTAAAAGTCTTCCGGCCTTATTCATAGACCGTTTTAAAACCTATTTTAGTTATCGAATGTTTTGTCTTCTTCGCTTAAATTGAATTCTAAAGTCTTTCGAAATGGTCTTTAGAAACATTCGGTAACTAAAATAGGTTTAAAACTGTCCATGAATAAGGCCGTTTATGTTTAGATAAAATTTTATCTTTAATGTGAATTTTTCCTTCGATACTGATTCCGGGAGTTTTTTTTTCAATTGCTATACATTTTACGTCTAAGATTATATTATTTAATTATTTCATTAAGATTAAATTAATGAGAATTTTTGTGTTTGGTATGATTAATCTAGTAATTCTAGAGTCAGTTTGTGATACTAAATTCTATGGCTTAAGTTCGATTATTAAGCATTTGGCATTTGGAAAATCTGAAATTTAAAAGGGGTATTAAATATTACTTACGCCAAAAACACAAAGGTATTTCAGATTAGTATTAGTATACTACATAGAGTTTCGGTAGAATCTACTATTGTAGGTATTTACATAAATTAATGCATTCAACAGTCACACGCGTATTTTCAACATTTAATTACGCATCTTCTGTAGTACGTAGACTAACTTTTAGTTCCAATGTTAATATTTGACCGTAGAGCCCATTTGTCTTATTATCACAGACTAATTCTAGCCACAAAGAAGGTTATAGTAAAGGCTTTGAACCTAAAACTGATACTACAAACAGGGCTATATACAAAACGACGCATAAACTAATACATTTTATGTAGTCCGAAGTCTATCGGGAGCTGAGGCGTAGCGACCAACGTAATACAGTTTTCGTTTACACCCGCTGGCGCCACTGACGCACCAGTGTTCTTTTAGGAAATGTTACTACAATATTAGAAATTATTGCAGCCGCCGTCTACGTCAGGTAGTAAAGTTTACGCGTTCCCCAAATAGTAAGTCGGCCTTGGTAACAATTTACGTATGCTTTGTGTACATTACGCATACTTTTTATATAGTTGAGTGAGATTTTGAGGTTAGGTTTGATCTCTTTGGCGATTTTGGTTAGGTTGGGATTAGTGAATTCATTTTTAGAATTAGATGATTCATTCATTTAAATGTTATTCTTGAAGGAAAGGTCCAAGGGATTTTCAGTCTTTAGTACGCACGAATAAAAAATACTACCTTCACGATAGAAATGACTTCAAATCAAATCAAATCAAATCAAAAACTTTTATTGTGGACATAGGTTTACACAAGGTGTTACAATTGTGTTTTGTATGGACCACTATGGCCCGCCAAATTGGCATACAATAATATGAAATACAAAACTGGTTAACTGGTTAACATAAAGAAACATCAATATACGAAATCAATCAATCTACATATATAACAAATATTAAGATTCTAAACATTTCAAGTTCAATCTGCAATTCCATTTCATTAAAAAACTAAGTAAACTACATTTAAACCTTCAAAATGCAGTTTCAAGTGATTTTCTGTCTATTTAATTATCCTTTTCAACTGAATTCAAAATTGAGACTCGCCTATGCCTCAGTGAATAAGTTGGAGGCCATTTTGCGGTATTGTTTGTAAACAGAGAAGGCTGGTCAAGATTAATACGGTTATTTGGTCTTGATAAATTATCGAGTTACCTTTTTAATAAAGAAATGTAGACTACTTGAAATGTTACTATAATAAGGTCTGTGGTTTGTACCCACCCTTCTATTTGCACAGTTCCCATATGTAGCTTTGTTCTCCATTTCGGCCATCGCTACAACAAAGAAAATGAGCTTAGATCGAGGCTCAGCGTTCAATATCCAGCTGGGAAGTAAAAGACTTTACAAATTTAATTGGAACATAGAGGCTTGCAGGAACGCAATAATTTGATTCATTACTCTAAGTTTATCACATCAGTCTGTCATACTTTTGGGATATCAAGGCATATTAAATCCGACATCTTTCTACCCATATTTTCCGCCTAGATTCAAATTTCCAAAACATGCCTCTATCCCCTTGCCTTTATACCCTCCTTACTCCACGTCCACTCAACATTAACGAAGTTTGATCACAAAACACTCAGGCTGACGTACGCGAAGGGTAAACAAGCCGTGACCGGGTTTTGTACAAGAGCTATTTCTACTCGACCCGCGAAATGGATTCGCTCCCATGTTTACTGTGGCCACCGCCTAAACTAGTCTGGAGGCGATTTTTTATAGCCATCTTCAAGGGCTCTGATTTATGTGGTTTAGTTTTACAGTTTATAGCTGGACGTAAAATAACCAAGAAAAATATACCACAATTGGTTGGGTTTTTGGGAATTCAAGGTATTGGAGATGACGACAATTGATTCGCAATCTAAATTTAGAGCTACTCGTTTAGAAATATATGATTTTTTGGATCGATGATGCGACGTATATGTACGAATTAGGCAAAATGTGTCATAGATCTAGTTAAATCTGGCTTAATTCAAATAGTCACAACGTTCTTCATAAGCGGACAACCAAGCCTGGAAAAGGCATATGAATTCATAGAAAATCACATCTATACTACATTTTTGAACAATTTACGCAAATAAATACGTCATGGGGAACAAAGTCGGTAAGCTGCTTTTAACAGTTCACTGTAGAAATCCATTTGACTTATATTCAGTAGTGGAGTCTTCATTTCTTAAGGCTAAAGATGACCATAATGATGGAATAAACCTCGTGCGAACGCTTATTGTAGCACTTATTGTAGACAGAAGTGAGGTCGTAATTACTGATACACTGAAAACGAATGTTTTCTTAATTTACGTTTACAACAGTGATTCTTTACATCATAAAGCTCCATTTACACGGGGATCGTTTCTCGCCTCGAAGATACGAGTATCGTAAGGATATAAGAAAGTTGCATCGTGTAAACATTTGTCAGAACACGATAATCTATGGCGGTTATGTCATGCGATTATCGCATACGATTCTCGCCGCGAGAAACTCTCACGTGTAAATGGCGTTTAAATCAGAGAATGTTGTCAGCTGAACATAGAATTCCTCAATGATCTCAACTGTCACCTGTAGGAAGCACGAATTTGCTGATTGCAATCCATTTCTAAAAGCAATTTATTATGGTTACAAAAGTGTTTGAATATTAAGATGTGATGTTACGAAAATAGAATTTGCAGCATTGTATACACGTGTGCTAGTTACAGTTTACGTTTCTGAAATACGCGAACACATTGTTTTTAAAACACGTGATACCACAACTAAAACAAAATTGGTAATACTTCAAAGACTCTATGGATATTTATACACCGCTGCATACATCAAATGTAAGAAAAATCTTGTAACCAAGTAATCAGAGAACTGGTGGTAAATCTTTCATATGTGAGAGGCCGCCTGAGTAGATACCACCGCAATGTCTATTTCTTCCGCCAAACAGCAGTGTAAATGCACCGTTGTTTTCCGTTTTGAAGGACATAGCAGCTTGAGTGACTACTGGTTATAATGAGACTTATCATCTTATGTCCCAGGATGGCAAGCGCAGTGGAATGCCAAGCATTGCTTTGTGTTTGGTGTTTGGTTTTGCTGTTTTACTGTCCATGAGCGGTCGTATCGCTTACCATCAGGCGAATGGCATGCTCGTCTCGCAAAAAAAACATGGAGTATTATTACTGTCCTTCACTATATCATAAAGCAGAAATAACTGGTGTAATGTGGTTGCGCTGAGCACTTGGATTATGTATGGCTAATGCTACGGTTGCTACTTGCAGAGAATAAATCTTGTTATTAGTTTTGCTTTAAAATTGATCCTTTTATCTTGTTGATACCGCGAGACAGGGTAAATAGGAACACATGGGAAATATCTTTAAACTCTGTTTAATGATTCAAGTGCTTATTTGCAACATGTTTACAGTCTTTCTGGAATAAGGAATATATAAACTTGTATGATTTCCAATACCTAAATATGTATATATATTATATTGCTTATTAACCCGTCAATTAATGTTTAGTTTATATTTCCTCTAGCTTCTCAATTTACCCCATTTGTATGACACTGCGTATTTTTTTTATGCTTGGTTTTAAATTCGGGCGGTATTTGATACTGCTATTTTTCAGCTGGTTTTGTCACAACTTCGGAGTACGTGTAATATTTTTATGCAAATACATATGTCATAAATTTTACAAGAAAAGGGCCATTCATTTTAAATTCGTCGGCGTCAGTCGTGGAAAATTCCTGATCTCCTTGTGCAATACTAGGGAAATATCGTACAATAAGCATTTTCAAGTATAAATGAATTCATGCGTTATTCAGTCGTTATCATCTCCATTATGAAGCATAGGAGGTGCTAACACGAGTTGACTCACTTCATTAGAATGTATTTTACGTATAGTGATCGTAACAATAACCTTAAACAATTCAATGATAGGTCTTGGACCTTCCTTTATTTACTATGCTCTTGCGTAAAGAATAATATAAAATCTAATAAACAAAATACATTGAGAGAAGTGTAGAATTTAATGGGGAGAGTAAAGCCTAGAATTCTAGAAGAATTAAGGAAGTTTTTGGATTTGAGAAATGAATAAGGCTTTGAAGACTAATGATATCTAAATGCCGACCAATTGGGAATGATTTACACGTTTGTGGGAAGTGGAGTTTCAATATGTAACTGTACTTATGAGAAATTAACGTCACAAAATCGCAATTTATTTTTATCTTTTCGCTATCATGATATTCGTCAATTCAGCCATCGCATTTCATGGTCATCTTTATTTTAAATGCATTAATTGCAAACACTTCTTATTATTTTGACCCTATTTACCAATTTCTATCAAAAATATTATATATTTCTATACTCTAATATTAAGGCATCCATGTAGTGTATTTAATTACATTGATTTTGGAGTAAAGGATAATTCCTAATTCCTTGATTGCCGTTCCAGGAGTCATCGGCATGATCTACCTAGTGATGTACATCTGCATCATCATCTTCTTCTCCATCTGCATGTGCGGTCTGCTGGCCTCCATGGACGACCGGATACCATACTTCACTCTCGCTGATTCTATCATCGGTAAGTAATTTTGGGTTTCTATAATCAATATTATTATTGCTGTTGTTTTCTATAGTATTACTCTTAATTAATCTTATGTGTGTTTTTAAAACTGCCGTGTCTCATACAGATATTTCAGAAACCACACGTGAGTGCCACGTTTTATACCCCTGCCAATATCCTCGGGGATTCAGGCCTAACTGTGTATATTCGTATGTATTTAATAGATTGTCATGTCATACCTACGTATTCTGGGCTCTTTCAACCACAGCTGTAATAATTTCATCCCTTATGATTTTACAGTATCCATAGTCTGTTGTTTATAGAAAGCATTTTATTGGTTGTTTATTTTTCATTGTTATTACAGGCGACAATCCCGGCATGGGCCATAGGCCTATCATATTGAGCGAGGGTGCTCTCATCTGGTACAACGCCAGCAACGCCACACACGTGCAGAAATATGTAGACAACATCAACAGCTTTCTAGGACGTAAGTATTTTATGGTAGATTTCTTATTATTCGTTTAGAAAAATTATAGCACTCTGTATTGAAGTCTTAATTGTGGTTGCGCTTTTTACAAATCATCCATGCAAAAGCATCCATGCTTAAATACATTTCAGCTCTTATCAAAGCAGCAAAGGCGATATGAAAAGTAATAATGTTTAATGTAAAGTGTATATAACATCAGTACGTTTAGAGGTCTAACTGATACCTCTTAGCTTTTATACATTTACTTGTGGAAGACAACCCCTCTTCGAATATCTCTGACACGACTCTATACTATGTCTATGACTACCCCTTCCAGCCTATGACAACAAGAGCCTGCTCATCAACGGCGGTGTGAACCAGCGCGACTGTGGTGACGTGAAGCCCCCGCGCGAGGAGGTGTGCTCCTTCAATACCAGCCAGTTCGGTGACTGCTCCAAGGAGTTCGACTACGGGTACCCTAACAGGACACCGTGCTTCATCATCAAGCTCAATCGAGTAAGCAATAAAGAGAAATATATGTCACTTAGATTATACGACTTCAATAATTTATACCAATTATTTGTGTGGTAAGCAATTTTTATTCCTTTATTAAATTTCAAATGAATTTTGAGCTCTTAATGTATGTTCCATAGAAAAAGTTTAATTTCAATAGATTTTTATAATATTTGTATGGTAAAGTAAAAATCAGTTCCTCAATCATCGATCATCCATATTTTCTAAGATATAATTGAGAACTTTTTACGTTTCAGTTATTTGATTGGAAGCCCCTATTCTACGAAGATCCAGAGGACCTGCCCCCTGACATGCCGCCCGACATAAAAGACTTCATCGTTAATAAAAGCACGCCTCAACAGGTCAGTTCTAATTCCTAAACGTAATATTTTGTTGTCGGCTTTAAACCCGGAATAATTATTTGCACAAGTGTCTAAAATTCTGAAATTAGCCTGTTTAATTTGTATTATGCTCCAAGAATGCCAGCATAATCATGTCGACCAACATACAACCAAATCTCTCCTCGGTAGATATATCTATCCTTCACTATTACCATCCAGCATTGTATTCGCTTTTACAAAAAAAAAACAATTGAATTCACTCATTTTATTAATTTGGTACTGGAATTTGTGATCGGTATGATACTAGACTCGCCCCCTATCAAATCATTGTGCGCTATGATTTGGGAATACCAGTGTGGTTATTTGCGATGGTTTCTTAGATTTAGGTATGCGGATGTTACACATTGAAATAAATCTTGTTTTTACGGATTTTATCGCGGATAAGGTCTAATTTTTAATTTTTTAACTTACCGACGTTATGATTTTGGAATTTGAATTAGTTTTATTTCTATTGTGGTGTTTTTTTGACTACAGCGCCGTAGTGTCTGGGTGTCCTGCATGGGTGAGCGGCCTGCTGATGTAGAAGCCATGGGTCCTCTGCGATATTGGCCATATCCTGGTGTCCCGGAGACCTACTTCCCGTATGACAACACTCCGGGGTACCTGAGTCCTCTGGTTGCGGTTCAGCTTTTGCAACCCACCCGTAAGTGTTTCGCTGATGTAATCGCTTGTTTTTTTAAAGTTCTCTAGGAGAATTTTGGAGTAATTTTCAGCATCAAGTTATTGTGGTAGACTAAAAGTCCTCCCTCCACCCGAATTATATCCTAATTACTGGACAAAAGCAAACTTAACACCTAATTTTTTAATATGATGGCATGTAATAATAAGTTCGAAGTGGAGTTGCCCCCTTTTATTTCTGTATGTATATTTTTCTATCATATTGCTTTCTATTTGTACATACATACATAATCGTCAAGCCTGTATCCCATAGGGGTAGGCAGAACTACGGATCGCCACTTTGCTCGATCCTGACATATTACTTTCGCTTCATCCATTTCATCAATCTCTTCATGCATTCTCGTCGGTTCAAGGTACTTTTGACCTTTTCTATTTGTGGGGTCTAATAAACATGTATATATTCCAGTGGGCCAGATAATCAACATCAGGTGTCGCGCGTGGGCCCGCAACATCCTGTACACGCCCAGCTTGAAGGACCGCTTCGGCTCTACCCACCTGGAGATCATGATCGACTGAGCCCGGGACCACTGTCTAGTCTATCCGTTATGCCTTAGTGTATGTTGTGTTAGTTGTGGGTTCGAGGCGGATCCGGGGGCTCTTGGTTAAGCAACAAATTGAGGTTAAATTACAGTTGATATGGAGAATTGTAAATTGTAAGCTACATCATGTGAAGAATCAATCATTTAATCATCGAAAATAAAGGAAAATGAAATACTTGCCCCATATTGTAAAAATTTAGTTTAAAAAAATAGCCAACCAAAATTACTCGGCGCCAAGTTAAAAAAGAATGTAATAATTATGGTATATTGAATAATAAAATCGAATATCTAATTTTCAACACTACGAGTTATACGTATATAATAAATAGGTAATGAAGAAAACTCTGAAAGCATATAAAAATATTCAATTAGGCCAAAGCTACTGCATCCCTACCTTTATAATAATAAAAACGAATAAAACGATAGGCTTAATATAAAAAATGAGCAGACCTTCTTAGTCTTTCCAATCTTTAGTATCTGCTGTAACGCAAAGTAGATCATATCTTTTATCATACGAAAACGAAATAAGCTTCTTGGATCTGCTCTCGATATGAATGCATTTATAGCATAATATGGTGTCTTGATTTTTAATCGATTCCGTACAACAAAAATCATAGCTTAATTAGATCTCCCATACACATAATTATATGCGTACATGAGTTGTGTATCAACCATAAGTTCATATTTAATTATAATATTAATTTATATTCGTTTAGATAAATTCATATAGATCAAATAACTTAGTAAACATAACGGATTTAATTGTGTTTCAAATAAGTGTAATTGATGTGAAGAATTAATTGTGGTTATAAAACATTTATTAGAATTGTTATTTGTTTTGGGATGCAGCAACACTGTTTTTTAAGAGTAATGTAATGAGTAATTTAGTAAGAGTCTTTGGGTCTCCTCCACTTTAACTTAAATAATTTCAGATACAATTTATGAAAATAGATTTAATGTCATCATCTTTATATCCTATATTATTTTAAACTGATTAATATCATAACGAATGACCGCCCAGCTTCGATGCGCGAATTCTTTGCTTGCTACAATGAATTGGCTTACAGCAATTGCTTGATAGGTAAAAAGAAAAGAAAACATGTCTAACTATATTATTATCCTTTCTTATAACAGTGTTGCAGCATCTTAAGACGCACCGTTTACTTTGTTGGTGGCAGGATAAGTGAAGTGGCCATCAGTACCGAGTGGTTAATAATTATTGTCCATTGCCGCTACTGTTCTTACCATCAGGATTTGTGTGGTTAATTTGATATGCGAGTACAGAAAGAACCTCCAGTGACTCGTCATATTTAAAGATCAGGCTAATAGCTCTTGGCCTTATATTTTATGTTCCGCATGGCTAGAAATGGCAGTGAATAACTACTTATATTGGTACTTCGCACTTCTGTTTGTTTTTTCATTAATTTTTGTGGTTAAGATGCTAGTAGTTAGTGTCCCTATGAGATTCACCCACCTTCAAGTGTGGTGTCAATTCACTGCCATTTACTCGGCTGCCAAGAGTTGCAGTGGTAGAAAATCTTGCTCCCTCGAGCGAGAAGGTTAGAGACATTTCTATTTCCACCTGGGCACTATCTTAAGCATGGTGATGTCGATGTATTGCTTCCATATCTCATATCTTCCTTCGCTAGGACAGTGCCCCTAGCTGGAACATTTTGAAGTATCGTATAGTAATTCTCGTATAGTAAAGTAAACGTTTCCCGCTGTGAAATTTTAGTTCCAAATACGCTCACAATGGCGCTGTTTAAATTCCCATACAAAATTTTACTATTACTATTCTATTACGATACTGCAAAATGTTCCGGCTAGGGGCACAGTGCTTTATTGATCTAAATGTATTGAGGTCCTAGTACTTACCCTGCCTCTTGCAGTAATACACTAGGCGTTGGTGTAATGAATGTTCTCTTAAGATAGCAAACGTGTAGATCTAGTAGTTTGTGTCACTTTTGTAAATGATTGAATATAATGATCGTGGGTGGTTATTATTGTTTTATTTGTTTATTTATTTATATTTATTTATAAACACTTTATTGCACACACACAAAAAAAATACAAACAAAATAACCTCCTCTTGAAGTCGGTTAATGAAAATCACATACATAAAAAGTACAATTGGCGGTCTTATCGCTCAAAGGCAATGTCTTACAGACAACCATGGGATATTTGTTATGTAAGGTTTGTATAATTAAACAAGACGATGTCGCAATTTAAAACCCAGAATATGCAGTGGGAAGTGCTGAAGAAATCTTTCAGAGAGATTTATGAAAGTCACAAAGCCTTCACGATTTATATCTGCAATGCCGCAGCCTCCAAATCAACATGCCTCACTGACAGTATAATACCCCAAAGCTCATCAAGGAGTCGACTCACTTGATAACAGTGACCTCAAGACCACTGTGATTTATAAAATACTTCACCAAAAAGATTGGAAGTACACGTGAATGATTTTATTTCGCGCGATACGTTTGGACTAACTGAATTGGGGCGCTCATACTCATCAAAGCATTTATGAATATGCACAAATGAATTTGCGTGAAATTCGGTCTTTTTGAATAAATTCCAATGTTCTTTAACTGAAGACACGTATAGCCTAATGCGGATTGGAAAATGAAAACCTAATTTTAAAGGAATATGTTTAAAGTGATGATTGAAGTAGGGATGAAAATTAAAGTCCACATATAAAACTGTCGAACTAATTTTATTAATAATTTACAAATAAATATCACTCGAACACACTCACGCGGCAAATATACGGGTCAACAAGCGTTAATTGACAATAAGCAACATTTTATAACTAACAATAACTCGCGTAAAGACATTTAGGTACATATTTTCATTTCTTTTCGTTGCACAGTTTAGTGAGTTAGAAAAATAACGTTTTTATAGTGTTACGTTCTTTGGCAATTCGAGCCTCGGAGGCTGTCTGATCCCGATGAAATCGTTTCTCGAATCCTTAATTTAGAAAATTTAAAGTAAAGTAGGTATTGAATACAGTAAAGCGGTAATTAATTCTCATTTAAATAATAAATAACTAATACACATAACAACACAAATAGTCCCTCATTAAACATTAAGCATATTCGATCTCACAACAATCAAAGACACAGTCAGTATTTTTTTTACAACATTTGGGACGTAGGCTCTATTAACATTGCTCTTAGTAAATTCACAAATACAATTCATAATTCGTAAATTAGGAGAACAGAATTGATTATTTTAACATGTAAATGCTGATGTTAAAAAATGTAAGAAACCGGAGAAAGGGTTAGGATAAAAAAACCAAATCAATATTCATTCTTCTACGTTGTTTTCTAATCACGATGTCTTTTCGTTTGAATGTGTCGTTTTGCATGTACCTGGGAAAAATAGGGCGAATAACATAAAATCTAACATAGATGGTCACCACGACTGTTAAGCCCGCTGACTAATTATTTGATAGAACAAACATTAATCCCATAACGTTTTATGCCATTCTTTATCTCCTGTCTGGCGTCCTTAATAAAGCAATTTCTCTTTGTTTTTTTTAACCTGACAGGTATAATTTGGAAACCTTATTAATACTATATTGAAGGTCACATTTTTTCATGGAAACACTGTCAATTTCCTTGGACTTATCGAGGTTTATGTGCGTCATTTATTCCGCTTCCACAAGTCACAAACTGAACAAAATATTGTACCCACAATCAAAGCTAATTCCAAAGTCGAAAATATCTCTCACCTTTTGTTACCTCCCGTCTTCTTCTGTTTTGTAGATGGTCTACTCGTCTACTCGATCATGATTTCGATGTGGACAGACCCCATGCCTTCCAGCCGGTCGTACTTGATGTTGTTGGCCCAGGCGCGGCACTCCACGTTAATCAGCATGCCAGCTACAATTATCGAGATTTGATGAGAGTTATAATATTTCAGTATCTGATATGTTAAGAGATGAATAATTATTTGAATCTTGAATATGGGATAGTAAATTAGTCAGTGGAAATAAGACCCTGACAACATTATTTGTATAAATTTCTGAGTCTTTTTCTTACACCAATTGTGTCAAGATACATCCACGAGAAGCTCTACGTGGAGGGTATTCATATCCATAGTAGATAGCTGATTCCATATGATTAGCACTGACTTAATGCTTGGAGGGGATTAAACACTAACGTCCAAACTCTAAGGATTTCATTCGATATTCCTTAATTTATTCTTTCACCTCGAAAATTTATTGTTATAAATATACAACTTACTCTTAGGCCTCTGCAAATGCACTGCGACGAGCGGGCTCAGGTAGCCCTCCTGGTTAGTGTAGGGGAAGTAGTACCCCGGGAACCCTCGGTGCGGGAGGTACTGGATCGGGCCGATGTTCTCGCGGTCGGCGGGGTTCTCGCCTTGGCATGATACCCACACCATGTTCAGCTGTGGACACATGAGCAGGTTGTTAAAGTTATTTAATACTATTGTATTATAATTGATATTATGGTCAAAGTCGCGTCTAGTTTCTGTCTACTGCTGGTAAATCATTTGCTTATTTGTCTTTTATTCCATTTTTTACGGCGAGACCGTTAAATCCATCTGCAGAATGTATTTTGCCATGCTTGAAGGATGGAGAATTGATGACGAAAAGAATGACGCAAGTCTTATTATTATTTTAGAGATGTTTTTTTAGACTTAAGAAAGAGACTTTGTTTAGACTTAAGAAATCCAGACAGCGTGGTACGCTGTTAATATTACTTTCCTGTGAAACAGTACTGTTCTGAATCAGAAAATGGTATTAGTATACAACTCACATAATTCTTGTCATAAGCCGTCATATTCCTGATATGCTCCTTCAGATCCTCGGGCATGGCTTCAGGCAGCCGATCAGAGCTGTTGTAGAACTCTGGCCTCCACCCATAGATCTTGTTCAGCTTGAGAAAGATGCAGGGGGTGGACTTGTGGTAGGCGAAGTGGTTGTCTTCCACGCAGGGGCCCCAGGCGCTGATGTCCACGTCGCAGACCTTGCCGGCTGGCGGGGGAAGCTTGAAGTCGCAGTTGTGGATGTTCTGGCCAGCCCCGGCTTTCTTGCCGTCGCGTTTGTATGCTGTTGAGAGGTGGATATTAATTTTGAGTGATTTTGAGGAACATAATAAAACATGTAAAGGTGGTAAATTACATTTATAGGTTAATGTTGTTTGTCAGCATGTAGTTCCTTAATTAATAATTCTTCCAAACTCAGAATGCTAACTCTGTTGCATGATATTATTAATAATTTATTCGTATACCTAATGTTTCACATAGTTTTCATAGTTTTAATAACTATTTATTTAATTTCATCGTCAATTTGTTTCAGTGGAGGGTAGTTTTTTGTCCCTTGCATCTCGCTGGGTACGTTATTTTTGTATAGAGTCTCGTGTGCGCTTCGCAACGCATGGCTCCGGTGCCGAGCTGGACTTTCGCCTACTTCCTTCACGTATCGTGAATTATCTGGTGTAATGCGATGTTTGGTTGGTCCATAGTCACCATCGTTGTCAGTGCCGACCATCCAGCTTCGGGAAGTCTGGAGTCAGCTGGAGTCCCGCTCCAGCCTCCAGGTGAGTTGGCTTGATGTATTAACTTTAGGCTGGATTATCGCGAAGTGTGTATAGACCAAACTTTGGTTTAGTTCTGATATTATCCTAAAGTTTTTAAAGGATGTGGGAAATTACTGTATTCTATCAAATAATAATCCACTGCAGTGCAAGGGTCGGGACTGCTGTACAATAAAATCAATAGTTCGATGCCCTATTGCGGGTTGGCGGACTTCATGACCCGTTGAATCTCGAAGTCAATATGAATTGAAAAGTACTTGGTGTAAAATATACTTATAAGATAGAAAACACGAGGTTCTTACTTCAATATGTTCCTTGTACCAAATTATAATTAAAACAACTTTCTTTCGATTGTGATATATTCTCACCTGCCAAAAACTTGGAGAGTTCCTTAACCCAGAATTGATGGCTGCCAGGATCATTGCCCTTGTACCAGACCACACTGCTGGCCACCTCAGGAGGCATGGGCCGAAAGCCCAGACCAGGGTTGGTGCCGATGATGCTGCTCTCCAGCTGCCACTTGGGCTGCCGCGAGTCCAGGAGTTGGAGGAAGGTCCACATGCATATCGCCACCAGGATCGCCAGGGCGGCGTAGAATATGAAGTAGAACAGGGCTATTTTGGCTGTGGACAAGAATTTTTTATCTGTAAAATATACGTATTTGTTTAGTAACATTTAATACAGCATAATATGTATGATCTGTGGACCGGGAACCCTGCGTCTCCATTCTTTAATCGAGCAATACACTTTATAATATAAGTTTTCCGGTTTGAAAAATATACGAGTATTGTGGTACTCCAACCTGTGCCCAGCGTGTTGGCAGGCTTAAATTATTTATCAATACAGGCGCCCAACAACGAGATCGACAGGGCGTCCTGGGTGTGATTACTGGAAAACCCTGGGCAAGATAGCTACGTCATCAATTCTGCCGCATGCAAGACGTAACAAATCCTATTAATGACTGAGTTCATCCATATATTAATTAAACCCTTCCGTACCATTGAGTGTTTAAAAATGAAGAGGTCTACATCAATGTTTTAGAAAAAATATGTATTTATCACCCAAATACGACGATAAGTAAAAAATTAAATAAAAAAGTTGTCGATTTTTTGTCACAATGCAAGTAAAAATTTCGTAAAATTTTTACTTGCATTGTGTCTGAAGTCATGAATACTACTACCTGGCTTCGTATTCGGTCGCGGTCTTGATATACCCGGTATTAAACTATTCTAAATCCACGTCACCCCAAAACGATGTAACAAAAGTAAGTCATTATACAGCATAATTTAACTAAACCGCTCCAATTCTTTAACCCAGCGGAAGTTTGAAGACAGCATTTAGCGTCTGGCTAGAACGGGTCTCGGACGGTACGGAGCGCCGCACAGGATGTCGCTCAATGATCTCATTGGGCCAATCAGCGGCGGACCAACTTCCGCCCGCCCCTGTACGCCCGTACACGTAAAGACAATCTCTATGAAATTACATATTTTATTTTTCTTAGAAAAAAAAAAGTTTTAGATGTGGAATAAAAATAAAAATTTGGAAAATTTATATTTTGTTACGGTGTCCTAGTGCTAATTTACGGAGCGCATTAAAAGACTTTTTTGATTCTTAAAAAAATCATACATAAAGGATTAAAGGTTTCTATACACAAAGTAATAAAAGAAAACTCTTTATAAAAATATTATTTTATGATTGTAATGTTCTAACAACAAAAAGAAAATTTTTATAATGTGATATTTTAGCATGCTTTAACTGCATTTCTCTATAGCTTTTAATTCGTTTTGTAAGTTAAGATGTAATGAATGCAATTAATTCACTAGCAATCCTTTAGTTTGATAGATTTAAATTAAAATAAATTTATTAATCTTTTTAAAATTGTTAAGAGTGGTAGGTATGTGAGCATGGTCTTCTCACAGGATCTAGGTTAGAAGTAGATCCATTACTACTTTTTCTAATTATATTTCCAAATATTGCCAACACTGGATTATAAGAATAAAGAGGAATACAATGTTCAAAAATAACAATGAGTCTATTCTCAGAAACATCCTAGAGTTAGGTATGTTTAATTAATCGTTACTATTTCTTTTTCTTGACGTTTAAAACCGTTCAAGTGCTAGTCAAGTCACACATGGGTGGTTCCGTAACCTCATATAGTATTACTAAAACATATAATTACATATTACATTAACAGCTTTTAACTAGAAATATTTTGCACAACATTAATATTTAATTCATACATATGTACATACATTAACTCACGCCTTTATCCCAGAAGGGGTAGGCAGAGGCGCCACTAGGACACCCACATTTCGCATTGTATATTCCACGATGTGATAGGGGCCTATCGCCAATAATAAATATAAATCAATATTAAATTTTACTTTGAAAAGTGCATTACACGTGGTGGTAAATGCAATGCCAACTAAATGCAGTATCGACTGGTCAGTGATGATTAGTTATCTCGCCATTCGATACATATGTTATGATCTGCAAAATTTACCTCAAATTAATTTTAAATTTAAAAAATTTTATTTAGTTATTTACCTATATTATAGACATAAACAAAGAAAGTCGTACACTCGTAACTACTCTCACTTTTTAAATTGTTTGCTTGATCGAAATTTTTGAACTAATTTACGTTGATAAGGTTAGCGAGTGTCAATTAATCTGCAGTGGAAAGATAAAGACACATTGTCAAAATAAATAATTCATTTCTAGGTTTCGAGTATAATACATAGAAGCTTTAAAAATGTGGTTTTTCACAAGGCACGACGAGAATATGATTAAATTTATTGTGGCGTTAGCCGAAAAGCTAGCAGCTCAGCTGATCGTAACCGGTAATAACCGCTCGTGGTCTTTAACAACATGAAGACAATGGGTCCAGACCCACTACACTGCGGTATTTATTTATTTAAAACTTTATTGTACACCAGAAATACAAAAAAAAGTAGACAATAATCAGAAAAAAAGTGCAATTGGCAGTCTTATCGGTCAAGGCAATTTCTAACAGACAACTATATGATGGATATAAGAGAAGAGGACGAAAGTATCTTAGCGACTTGTCCATACAAGGCAATTTTAGCAGGTGAGTACTCAGTTTTAGCCTCGCTAGAAGCAGAACGGGTTACAATGCTCATGAAATGCCATATATACCAGCTCTTACAAACATTATGGAACACATGCATCTCCTAAATTTGAAAGAGGTCCAGGCGTTGGTCCACCCCACTGACCCTTCACATATTTTTCAAAACCTAGTTCTTTGCGATGCTTTCCCCTCACCCCATTAAGACGAGCGATAATTTTCTATCAATACACTGATAACTTCGAAAAATAAATGATTTATGCCATAGGCTCGAACATCTTCTGTTTTGTCAGTCCAATCCATTACCAAGTACCTTTCCAAAACCACACAAAATCGAAAGCAAAATCCAGAATTCACACATTTGGTATGAATGAATAAAACAGGGTGTTACTGCAAAAGCCTGAACGGTATTCTAGAAAAGACCGTCAAAAACAGCACGAAGTATATAAAGCCACTTACACCAGCTGGACCCCGTCCTGCCGCAGAACTGCCTGGTCTTTGGGTTCCAGATGAACCGCTGGAACTTCTGCCTTGAGGTCAGGGGCGGCTCCTTCTCGCGGTAGTACATGTTGAACCGCTCCAGGCTCGTCAGGTCCGACGTTCGCTTCTTCACCGTCATCTTGCTGGGGTAACTGCGGGGATGAGTTGGGTTTAGGGTCATTTTATTGTGGTTGTGACTGAACAGGTGAAGAATAAAAATAAACATTAATAATGTTGAAATGAATTTATCTTTGACTTATTATAATGGAAAATCAGGTCGCTTAAGAATTTTGATCAAAGTATATTGTATTACCTTTTTAAAATATAATCGTAATTAGTTTAATTATTCTATCTTATAAACCGAAAAAATAATCTTTCAATGATTTCAAAATGGTTTATAAAACTAAATGGCTCCTAAAACATACTTAAGACAAATCATAATTTATTGTATATTTTTAAAATTCGAACTGTAAAGGTCATTAATGGTTAGTAATTAATTTTTACACTTACGTGGCTATTCTTGTTCTAAATCAAATACTTAACAATTGTATATATTCACATTATTTAACTTAATAATAGTATATACCTTTTTAAAGTAAATATCTCACCTGGAGACTAGGACAACAGGAGAGCAGCAGATGATGTGTAGGAGCACGCGGCGACTGCGTCTGCGCACGGACCCGCCACAACGATACCAAGGATAATAGGACGGCATCACGCCGCATTGGGCCAGGAGGGAACTTAAATTAATATTACATACATGTGTCTTCGTAATTTGAGACTATTGTAAGGTATGTACGTGTTTTATATGAAACTGTGTGGTATTTTGTGAAGGTAAATTAATATAATTAATATAATTAGTTAAGTTGTTTTATCGAACGCTGTGTTCACTATTTTAGGACATGCATATATAAATGTGTAGTACCAGTGTATCTAGCAAATAAGTGCAAAATTGTATTGTCTGATTTGTGAACCATTAATAAAAAGAAAAAAAAAAAAAGGTACACCATATTTGAGAGTGTTATTTCAGTCCGTTGTATGATACGAGTTTTCTCAGAAATTGCGTGTTCTTTTGTGATGGTACAACACTTGGACGTAAGGCATATTTGCAGATCGCCAAATGAAATAATTAAATTGATGTCTACCATTAATTAAATGAATAAATACAGCACATACCTATATTCCTATGAACTGCGAAGACAAACAAAGACAGAAGAGAGGCACAGTAAATGAATGAAGTTAAAAATATATATTTTTTTATATAAAAAATATTTTTCAGAAGTGTGTAAAATGATCGTCGTAGTTCGGGAACAATGAACTGAGTATTGTTAAATTGTTTTACACGGCTATCAGGTAAGTGATCGGCTTGAAAATTACCACCACCCCCGAGATTTAAACCCCTATCTCCCTATGGTCTAGTGAGGGAGTTAGTGTAATACGTTATTGTAACGGAAAACTTCAATTATGAAAAATATCATAGGAACATAGTACATACAAAACAAAAGTGAAGCAACAACCTATGATTATAACTATAGTAACTAAAATAATTCAGTTTCTCCCTTAGTATTTAAAATAATTGTACAGGACATATTGATTGCTCACGCCGGCACAACGCCGTCCTCCTGTCGCCCCCTCAAACGCGGCACAATAATGGGTCGCGCTAATAGAGATATGATTCGCGGTAACCTTTACCTTGCGATCCATCACACCTGCTCGCCACGCAATTGTCTTCAGCACGACCTCCAAGCTTTCCTATTTACTGGACCCTGTTAATTCTGAGCATACTGAACGCAACACAAACTGCTCAGAATTCAACTGCGCTGTGACGATTATAAACTTGTTTTGAAAAGAGCAACGCTAGAGTTTCTTGCCCGTTCTTCTCTGGTGAAAACAGCCTCGTGAACCGTGTGTGGAAAAAAGAAAGACTGAATCTAGATAATTTATGAAATTTCATGGGATCAATAAAATATTTACATTTCAACGGTAAAAACTGACGGCATAAAATCGCTGGTCTAAGGCTGACAATAAGTGAATTGTACGTTAGTCAAGCTGATCGATAGATTTTGTTACTGATCCGGCCTGGCCTCAATAAAAGCAAAGTGCCTGGGTCATGGGTAAAGGTAATTGGAATCGGTATCCATCTTTCGTTTCCCTGGGGTATAGAATGGAGTAATTACCAGTTTAACTGTCGTCAAAAGTCTAATCTATCGTTAGGTACGTCTACGCAATCCGCCAATATGCCCAGATAGCATCTGCCATGCACAAGGCGTCAAGAGTAAACTTAACCAACACCAACAGTATATTGCGGTATATGATCAGCTTATATCGAAGCTTGAGGCACATTGAGGCCGTGTCGCGTCGATCAGTCCGACAAAATGATGTCGACTGAGTTCATCATATTTTGCCAATACTCTAATTATCTACGTATCATAATGATATTACGTATTAAGTATAGTTATTTTATCGCCTCGGTGGCGTTGTTGTACTATACGATTACAAAGCTGAGGTCTCAAGTTTGAATCACGGGTCGGGCAAAGTAATATTGGATTTTTCTGTTCATTATCAGCCCGGAGTCAGGACTTTGTGCCCGATATGGCGTTCGGCTCGCTCCCTATCACTGCGTGGGACGGAAGTCGGAACATACAAGGCGAAATGTGGGTGTCCTGGTAGAATCTCTGCCTACACCTTCTGGGTAAAAGGCATGAGTTTATGTATGTATGTGTTATTTCGCGTCAATATAACAACATTCTTAAGACTGACGTAATTGGCACTAAATATAATACCCAGTATTTGCGGCTCCAATTAGTCTGCTAAATTCTTAGAGCTTTAAGTGACTAAATGAGACACTCGTCCTTCGTAATCGCGATGTCCCAAACCTTAACAACGGGTTCTAATAGTTTTTGTTTCTGGTAAATCTTGTTTGATCCTTGATTATGTTACGGAGGGTAACAATTTTTTTATTCGGCTCAAAATTACAGAACAAAGCTTTATCATGTAAGTTCATCGTTTGGACTTAAAATGGCTTGGTGTAATTATAGATTTCACTAAATTATTGGCCAGTTTCTTCATCTTCTTCTTCTTCAGCCTATATATCTAATGCTGAGTGTAGGCTTCTTGTAAATCACGTCAGGTGTTACTATCCAGGGCAGTCCTCATGCAGCTCCTACCCGCAGTAGGGCGCATATCTATGAAATTGAAAAACTTCAAATTATATGTAACAATAAAACATACTCCAGCATAGTAACGCCTCTACCAACTGCTCTATATGGCTCTCCTGTTTTCTTATATCAATCTTATAACTCTCTCTTTCTCTCTCTCTCTCTTTTCTCTCCTTTCAGCCATATGAAGTCCACTGCTAAATATAGGCTTCCTCAAGGTTCTCCACATACAGAAATCTAATAATCTGTACTAATAAATAATTTAATCTTATAACTACGATTCTTTAAATCCTTTTTGTAACATGTTAATTCGTTTGCAAGCTGAGTCATGTTTTTGGGTAACTGGAGAACTTCCTCTGCACTCGTATATGAAACAGTCGAGACATAAGATATACCTACGCGCAGGCTAGACGGGTCGATTGCGGTTTCCGTTGTGCTAATTGTCCACTAGGAGCGTTGCGTCGGCTCGTGCTTACCATCTGAATATGTCTGATTTTTTATACGATGTAGTGACTTTATTATTGCTCTTATAACTAGTTTCTAAGCATTGAAATAAAACTGTTTTAACGGATTTTATCGCGATTTGGTTTAATTTTACATTTTCTTATATCGGCCAAACGAAGAGACGCATAGGGACCCGCGTAAAAGAACACATAGCTGACGTCAAACACCGACGCTCAACGAAGTCTGCAGTTGCTGAACACATCGAGGAAGGCTCCAAGCATTACCTTCGTTTTGATAAGCACCAAATCCTTGCTAAAGAACACCTTTTCCTGCCCAGGATGTTTCGCGAGGCTATTGAAATTAAAAAACATCCAAATTTCAATAGAGAAGATGGCTTGAAGCTTGCACCATCATGGGATCCAATTCTACATTTGATTAAATCGGAACCCAAAAGACCAGCTGCCAGACCTCAAGACACTGTGAGCTCCTTCTGCGTAGATCGGATCGCAACAACTAGTTAACTTTTTAAATTAACTTTTTAATTTAATAATTGAAAATTAAGGGTCGTTTAATTGTAACAGTCACAGAGCGGATGACTAATACCTCAGTCCGCCCCGTGACCACGAAAGCTGAAAAGCAATCGAAACGTCGGGAAGTTAAAAAATGTAAAATTAAACCAAATCGCGATAAAATCCGTAAAAATAGTTTTATTTCAATGTGTAACATTCGCGTAAATCTAAGAAACCATTAGTTTCTAAGCAGTCAATGTTATGTAGGACTAATTGTAACCAAGAACTGGCGATTCAATAACTTTAAGCTGAAGCGAGAAATGAACAGACTACTTAACCTTAATTATACCTAATGAATTTTTTTTTGTAAGGAGCAGTGTTGCCTATTTATTATACATTGGTAAGAGACCTTGATAACAAAAAAAATATCGCCATCTAGACTACATTTGTACCGCGGTTCCAAGATTTTCGATGACAAAGTTGATGACAAAGCTGAATATTGATTGGTAAATAACATTTATCGCACTATGAATGGCAAAAAGGCGTGAGTTTATGTATGTACAGTAATACCCCGACTTACGCTACCCCGTTTTACGCGAATTCGGAGATACGCGGTTTTTCATTTTGATTGCCGCGTGCATCGGCTATCTCGCTCCGCCCTCTCAGTGTTCAGTTTGCGACAGGTTTAAAGTGATTAAACGTGTTCCGCGTGGAATTGTTTTAGTGCGCAGTGCGTTTTACTTATAATCTCTAATTATGTCATCTAAAAGAACGAAAAATGAGTCATTTGAGTCTAATAAGAACAGAAAAACACTGTCTTTGGAGTGTAAACTGAATATAATTAAAGACTTTGAAGATCAGATTAAATATACTTTATATGTATTTATATACAAAGTTAAACCCCGACTTACGCGAATTCGACTTACGCGGTAATCGCTCGGTCCCACCTACCGCGTAAGTCCGGGGTATTACTGTATGACAATTATGCAAACTGGTTTGAAAATTAATTTATACAGGCTAATCTCAGAATTTGCATCTTGGGTACACTACAATAATACCTAAGTAAGTACCTAAGGCTTACATTGTTTGAATGTGTAGGAAAATCCTCCTATCATTAATTATATGAAAGACAGTGCAGGCAACAAATTTGTTAGTAAATGCAATATTTTTTATCATCTTTAGTGGATACTTAGCATTACACAATGGCCTTTCCTATGTCCCATTGGGGAGGGAAGTAAAAGGATCGCGGGCAATGAAAGGACGATTCTTATTTACACGGGGCTGCAGAAATATTTCATTACTTCAAAAGTGTGCAAATACATGGGCATTCAAGATGAAGTAACGAGAAGGAAATATTTTAATTCTTATTTACATTTTTCCTATTTTAGAATGGTAGAGCTGATGGGAAGAAATTGAGAAAATAATGACATAATTCTAGATGGGAAGAAAACGGTAGAACCTTTCTATACATACTTTAGATTGCAGTACTGCGTTTTTGCTAGTGACACAGTTTTCTCTTTCGGAATTCCCGAGCTATTTATTCAAAAGGAAGCTTTTAAACAGCTTTTCTTTCTATAAAAAATCAGAAACCGCGCTTTCGTCTGGCGTGATACTACGAGTTCTATCTGTCAGAACTCCAACGTGATGTATTGCTATGGTAATAATGCTTAAGATCCAATAATCCCTACCTTCGCCTTTCAGTATTCCTATCCCTTTACTTATTCATTAGTTTTTCAGAGGTCATCAACGCATTTAAAATTTATAGGCGGCCTAAATCATCATACAACTTCATCAATCCTTTGGTCGTGTTTCGCTTCCGTACTTTAAAATATTCCGCAATATTTTTATAATCTTTTCCTCCTGAACAAATGCATAATTAAATGTTTACCGGGCCATAAAAACGACATTTGTCAAACAACAGCCCATACAAAAATAACTGAGCAAGTGTGGGTAATTTTAATACTGATGGTTCCGTAAGATATTTAATTTCAAAATATTATTCATTCAACATTTAATCAAATATTGATCTACGAGATCTTTTGAATCATTAATACCACGGTTCGAAGAAAAAAAGGAAACAAGAAATTGCCACAGCAACATTTCATCGATGCTATGTGACAAAAACGAAAACTTTATCTTTTAAGTTTTCGTTTGCTACTTAGCAACGATGAAATTCTGTCAATCATAAGATCTTAGATCGATTTCCAGGCCAGGCACTTCATTTTGTGTCAGTATTTTATGATTTGCCAAAAAATCTACTATTACGAGTACTCCCCCGAGACTAGAATATATGTTTATGTCCGGAAATCAAACCCCCACCCCTCCATTATATCGGTGGTAGTAGTGACACCTCAGTCTTCCTTCCCAGGGACATAAGCGTGAGCTTTTATAAGCTCGATTTTTATCCCTTAGTTGGGCAAAGAACCCAGATACAAACCTGTCTTATCTGTATTATTCACAAAACCATATCTACGGAGCGTTTACTGTACCGTGAAGTGGTAATTTAGTTAATTTTCCTCATAAAAAAATATTGGGCACACTCAATCATTTGCTTCGGCGAATGCATTCTGAATGAATAGGGTACAATGTTGTGGACGTACTCAGGTTGTAATTAGGGGGACAAATAATTCGGGACTTAGACTATAATAATAACTCGGTGAAATGTTATTATGGAAGGATTACTATTAACGAACATTAAAATATTTTTTAAATTAGTTTTTCTATTTATTATATCATATATTCCTGTGTAACTTCGTCACAACTATATATTTATTTTATAAGTTAAAATTATAATATAAATTATCTTATAATGTTACATAAATTCTCTTTCTTTTCCTCTTCATCATTCATATAATAGTTGGAAAGAAAAAATGACGGCAAGTTATAGGTTGGGTGTTTACTAAAAATAAACATTACACAGCTGTAATATTTTAGCAATAACTGTTGCACTGACCTCTTTGCATAAATGTATACTGTGTATAGGTTTATGTTCCTTCGTACTCCACTTCTGTGGGGGTCACCTGCCCCTAATTTATATTTCTGACTACATTCAGGTGTTATGTGAAAGAAGTGGCAGCGCAAAGATTTGCGGCGTCGCCTTCCGATGGCGATGGGCCGATAATTTGTCCAAAACAACGCAAAAAGACAGTTTTTATGTCCGTTTGCGCGGCGTCAATCATGCGATCGGAGTGGACCTAACGGGGTCTTGGGTTTCGACTTTCGACACTGCGCGTTTCGAAAACATTGAACTGAATTCTGCCGGACCAGTAAATACTTTTTGCATTTTTAAACTTTAGTGTTTAATTCATTGTTTTTCGGTGATTATATTCAGCACACGTAGTATAAGCGCGCTGGCCAGCAAAATAAGTAGTAAGCATTCCGCCTGAACCTACAACTTTTACTATGAGATGTATTGTAGTTACTTTGTAGCTAATATATATGTACATAATATATTCAATATAGTAGTAGCTTTATCGGCACGTCAGTCTCCGGTTTACGCCGAGGTAATAAATCTCAGCAAGTGTATAATACTGTTATAGGCTTACGTGTTGATGCTATTTACACTTAGAACGATACTAACTACATCAATATGTAGATATTGATATATACGAGTACAGGGTATATCAAGACTGCGACCGAAAACGAAGCCAGGTGCGAAATTTTTAGTTGCATTGTGTTTGTAGCCTCTGAAATTACCACTTGGCTTCGTTTACGGTCGCAGTCTTGATATACCTGGTATACTTTATTTACTTTACTTAGAACCAAGTATTGGGGAAAGGCGGTAAATTGGTTTTAAAAACCTTAGGCATTTAAAAACCTTTTAATTCTCAGAGTCATAATAGCAGTCATCTGCCGTCCATCATACTTCTTTAATATCTACACTTAAGCCACGGCAACCCGTTATTCCATTGCGTGAAACAGGACGAAAACTGGGTACTAATAATATTAGCCTGAATCGAAATTACCTAATCATTAATGTTTTTGTTGAGTAAAAATGTGTTTCGAAAACTCATTCGCTGTCGACATTCGCAACACGACCGGGTTGGGCCCGTCGGTAGCGGCTAGCGGTACATTGACGAAAGTGCAAGACGTCGCGCGACTCCGCTCGATCAATACCACGCCGGGCGCCTCGTGTGCGTGCGCACAGGGCTTACACAATGCACCTTTTCATGATAATTATTCACAATTAGGAAATATAGGATTAATATTCCTATCCGTTTGAATAGCGTCTACATAACTCAGCAGTGAACCACACTAGTGGCCCTCGGAAAAGTGTCGCGCTTTGGGCCCAACCTGTGTAAATCAGACACCGAGTTTTTGGTTTCAAACCGGCCAATACAGTATTAGCAATGTAAAACCCTGGTATTCAATGTTCCTTATATACTCAAACATTTGAAGCGAAGTCTGCACAAACTACAAATCTAACTTAATTATGGTAAATATCGATATTTCGATACGCGAATATTAAGCAGGTTATTAGGCTCTTCATTTTTAGCCAAGCGTAGTGTAATCATAATATTTCTGAGCTAGAAGTAATTGCATAAAAAACTCTGAATTTTTATTTCGAATATTATTTCACTTAATTATTGAATAAATCTTAATGGTATTTGACAAAAACACATTTGAAAGTGCAGAATCTAACAAATCCAAGTCCAATTAGACATCAAGAAGTAAGTAGAGTTTAATTGTTGATAAAATTACTTAAACACAAAAGCAAACTTATTACATACGTTTTTTTGTATTGTATTGTATCAGCCCATATACTTTCCACTGCAGGGCCGGGCCTACTCTATAATCGATGTTACAATTGAGAATGATTACGCCATATAGTCCACCACGCTGGCCTAGTGCGGGTTGGCGGACTTTATATACCTACCATAGAAATTCTATCGCTATGGTACGCAGGTTTCATCACGAAGTTTTTTTGCAAATTGCCTCGGTGGCGTAGTTGTATTACGGTACGGTTACAAAGTTGAGGTCTCGGGTTCGAGTCCCGGGTCGGGCAAAGTGATATTGGATTTTTCTATTCATTATCAGCCCGGAGTCAGGAATTTGTGCCCGATATGGCGATAGGTTCGCCCCCTATCACATCGTGGGACGGAACATACAAGGCGAAATGTGGGTGTCCTGGTGGCGCCTCTGCCTACCCCTCCGGGGATAAAGGCGTGAGTTTATGTATGTATGTATGTATGTTTTTTTGCAAGTATTCACCAAAGGCCCTCCATATACCATTAATTAATTTCAAATATAATTTCTGTCAGCCCTGAATGAAAATTAATTATCCGGCAGAGGTTCCTCGTCGCGCCGGTATATAAGAATATCCTCGTGGGGGTTCCGCCAATCTGGAGTCTGGACTCGCGCCGCATCAGTCATGGACACGCGTGCCTACATCGCATTATTCGTGAGTAAAATTTGTACTATTATCAGGATAATAGCCCATAATTGCTCACTGCTGGGCTGTCCTATTGTGGGATGAAGACCTTTACCTTTGAAATTATTTTGAAAATGTGTTAGATTATACGGTATCAGCCTATTATTATCTAATTATCGCCTATTCCTGAGCATAGGATTCTTCTAAAACCGATAATTCTATTTGAGGACTTAGGTCATAAATCATAATCTACCACACTAGCTTATTGTTGGATAGTGAACTCCACTTTTGAAATTCTTTTTAAATATCTTAGAGATATCACAGTAAAAGCTATAACACGTCGCTTATTTCTTGGATTTCGAACTTAAAGTAAAAGTAGAAAATGATGAATATTTTAGATTATATCCCTCATCGATATTTCCCAATAGGCTAGAATTCATATAATTGTCCTTCTCGCGCTACCTTCGCTTAGCATTATTTTACCATACAGCGATTTGGATTTTTTAGCTATAGAAGTTATAGAAAATATAAAGCTTTTAGATAACATATCGCTCGTTGTTATTGTTCAATATGTATGCTTAACTTGTTATACCTATTCTCTTTATCAACATTTGTCTCGACTTACGGCTGGTTTCTATAATCTATGAAATGAAAATGAAAATGAAAATAATTTATTGAATCCATTAAAATGTTCAACATTGTTTAGATTCAGTCATTTTTTGAACTACCACCCGGTTCGGAAAGCGGTTTTCACTAGAGAAGAACGGGCAAGAAACTCTAGTGTTGCTCTTTTCAAAACCAGTTTACAATGTAGTGATTATTACAAAAATTACAAGTTGGTTTAAATCAGAGCAGTTCATTAATAACTTGTTATGATTTGCAAGTAGGATATATTTTAATACGAATAAGTTTACTTTATATTTAATATGGCTGAGAGAAACGAAACGAAGTAACCCATAACGAAGAATCAGTATACTCTGTTTAGCCAACGCAATAAATAATTATAAAAGCGTTAAGTAATCCACTTATCAATTACAAAGTAAGCAAATCGGACAGACCAGTCCACACAAGCAGCACTCGTTCACGAGTATGACGCATGTGCCAGCCATCGGCCTCCTCAACCATGCTACAGGGAAGTGACCGACCCGGCACACGACGCCACCGCAAGCACAGACTTTTAAGCGAGCATGACTTATCCAAATCGCTCACAAAGCAAAGCAAAATAGTTTAAGTTACTTAATATAAATTAAATTATACAGAGCACACTAATACCTCCGCTCCAAGATACTATATATTTAATTAATTTTATACTATACTATTCCCAAGCCTTATTATCATCAAGATATTCTGAAATTTTATAATAAGCTTTATTGCATAATTTTTGCTTGATAGTAACTTTGAATTTTTCAATACTTAAGGCTTTAATATGAGTGGGAACTTTGTTATAAAAGTGTATACAGTAACCCTTAAAAGACTTGCTGATCCTGTGGAGTCTGGTCTTATGAGTAGCTAGATTGTTCTTATTTCTAGTATTTTTATTGTGAATATCGCTAATCTTTCGGAAGTTTTCTTTATTTTTATGGACATACATTAAATTTTCAAAAATATATTGTGATGCCACTGTCATTATATTTATTTCTTTAAATTTTTCTCTAAGAGAATATCGGGACCCTAGCGAATAAATTGATCTTATAGCTCGCTTTTGGAGAACAAAGATGGTATTAATGTCAGCAGCACCACCCCACAGTAAAATTCCATAACTCATCAGACTATGAAAGTAGGCAAAATATACCAATCGAGCTGTATCAATATCAGTCAATTGACGTATCTTACCCACCGCGTAGACTGCGGCGCTCAGCTTTTTAGCTAAAGCGACTATATGAGGACCCCATTGAAGTTTGGGATCTAATGTGATTCCCAAGAACTTAGTTGTATCCACAAGGCTCAACTCATCCCCATTCAAAAGAATATTAGCGTTAACTTTTTTGACATTAGGAGTCACAAACCGTACACATTTAGTTTTCTGACTATTTAGTAACAAGTTGTTAACGCTAAACCAATGTACGATTTTTGTGAGGGTGTGGTTTACATCGTCAATAATGGGTTGATGTCGATTCAGTTTAAATAATAAATATCTATCTGTAACAAGAGATTTCATTAGATATTTCGATGCATTTTATGGTTCAGCAGAAATAGAGAGATATAGATATGATGTATATATTTATATATAGCCTGGTAAGATAAATGTATAGGTCAATGTTTATTCATTGAAGCGTAGAATTGTATCGACATAGTAATGGTAGCTATTTTAAGCTCTCGTTAAAGATAGATAGGATATAGAGACCGGCCGTTAGTAGACACCGCGGTAACTACTCGTAGTATCGTAGACGGCTCGTCGCCTAGTAAAGCTATCATTCTTTAATCAATATAAGATGTCAGTGACTGGATTTTCAATAGGTACTTTATTACTGTATGTATAACTGTGGTAGGTATAACCGTTTGTTGTGATTGATCGGACAAGGGCGTGGCCACCTCTAAACTCTTTCGTTTCCTGTTCGTGTTTTACTTGCGAATTTTATTATTTGCATCTTTTTGTCTGTTTGACATTTTTTAAAGTATTTTATTTAAAAATAATCAGGTCCAGGACAATTTGCCGGTGTTGGTTCTATTAACTATCAATATTTCGTAAGCCTCTGCTACGTTTCATCCATATTTATCCAGTTTAACAAATAAAAATAAATTTTTATCCATTACAGATGCTGCTATTGTCAGTAGTACAAAACACAGAAGCCCTGATAGAGGCTCGCAAAGTCCTCCACATCCCCGAAAAGATCATAGGAGGCGTCATCGACATAGTGCAAAGCCACAAGAGCAAACCAATCACTACCACCCAGGGTCCATTGCAGAACCAACCTGCGTACCAAGGGACAGCTCAGCAATACCCTTGGAATCCTAGTAACAGCTACTCCAATGGATACCAAGGACAATACCAAGGTCAGGGGCAGTATGTAAACTATGGTACTTATCCTGCAACTGGAAATTATCCACAAGTCACTTATCCTGTGAACTCAGGGCAGTACCAATCTGGAACTGTGCAGCAAGGTTACGGTGGAGGTCAAACTCAGGGACAATACCAAGTATACCCGCAGAATCAAGGTGGGAATCAATTCCAAGGGCAGAATCAGCAGGGCTATGATCAAAACCAACAAACGCATTTCCAAGGTCAACAGACGTCTGGATTTAACACCCAGAAACCTCAAAATCAGTATCAGGGACAAAACCAAGGCAATTATGGCAACCAGCCAAGCCAGTTCCAGGGGAACTACCAACAAGCCCAACAGACACAGAATGGGCATTACACAGGGCAAAGTGTCCAGACTGGACAATTCGTAAGCGAGCATCAGCAGTCAGGCCATTTTGTAGGCCAAAATCAGCAGAACGGTCAATTTCCTGTACAAAACACACAAACCCAAGGCTTTAACAACGGCCAAAGTACAGGTTGGCAAAATGGAAGTTTTCAGGCCTCCGGAAGTCAGCAACCTGTCGGAGCTGGACCGACTTGCGTCTGCCAGGCGTGGGCTAAACCACAACCTGATGATGGGTCAGGGAAATCTGAAGATGTTGATACACCTGAAGTTAGTATGTAGAATTTAAATAATATGGCGTAGGTGTGAAGATCTTGGCAGATGAGATGGACCCTTAAAATATTATCATTAAAGGCCCGAAAAGTAAATACGCCAAAGCCAGTGTTAATTTTATGACTTTCGGCTGATTTTTCAATCTTCAAATAATAAGTATTCGTAAGAGTTTAGAATACACGAACAAATTGAAAATGACAACAAATCCAAATCTGTCACTTTTATACTCATTAGGTTATTTGATGAATAACTAACGATTAAAAAAAGCGGGCTTAACTGCGATAAGAATTATATAGAAAGTGTGCCAGTTATATTCTAGTGCCGTCTGGAGATGCTCAAAGTTGCCGACGATCGATAGCTTCCGGAGATTGCAATGTAACAGAACCTTGTGGAAACGTCTTGACGAGTACTTTAGTAAGAACTTTGTAGAGTTTAGTGACGATTACGTATTCCAAAGATCTTTTTGGTTCATTTAGACTCTGTTTCTTCGAATAACTTAACTTTAAGCAGGTTAATGACATGCATTTGGTTTGTCCTACGTATGCTCCAAAGTATGTGTCAAAGTTGCTAGATGCAAATATGCCTTATGATGCTGCTAGAATATAATTGTCACTCTTATGAATGTAAGATTAAGGAGTCCATGCAAATTTTCCATTTCTTACACTGTAATACGTAATTTATTATGTACAATTAGAGAATTTAAACAAACCATATTTTTTGTATTATTTACTTCCGAATTCCAATCCCTCCTATATGTTTCCCTGTCTGATTAGTTCTTTAACGGGTTAAAGAACTAATCAGTAAAGAGAAAGACAAGCTAATGGTTGGTGTAATTTTTTGACGTGCCACTGTTAATCCTGTCTGACAGGAGATGCAGTGGAAGTATGGGCGGGATAGATTCCAAAACATCTATACATCTTCTTTCTTCATTGTGGTTGAAACTAGTCATAAATGTAACCCTGGTAAAATCGCAAAAAAAATAGACTTACTAATATTTCAGTAAACAAAATGTGCATTATTATAAAAAAGCAGAGGCATATAGAAGAATAGACATTAAACTGGTCAGTCATCTGAAAAGCTAAGAAGTAGGTATTTCGATAATTTTGCTGCAAAACGCATTGCTATTTAATTTGTACAGGTTTTTATAAACGCCTGTTATATTAAGCATAGCAAAGTACCAACCTAGGTCAATACAACATAATTAATTAGATATCGTGGGTACTTGGGTTCCATGGGTATGTCCATAATATAACTAAAAATAATGAAATGAAATGAAAATAATTTATTAAATACATTAAAATGTTCAACATTGTTTAGATTCAGTCATTTTTTGAACTACCACCCGGTTCGGAAAGCGGTTTTCACTAGAGAAGAACGGGCAAGAAACTCTAGTGTTGCTCTTTTCAATGAAATAATGAATTACAAATGTAATTAAAAGAAAAATAAAAAGAGCATAAAAAGAGGGTGTATCTTGCACCGTTTCTTCTTCACAATTACAACACGTTTTGAAGCGGTGATAGTACTGTTTGACAAATCAAAAGTTCTTAATGTACTGTACTGTATTATATACATCCCACTGCAGGGCACGAGCCTCCTCTATAATCGAGAGAACGTTTGAGCGGGGTTAGGCCATATAGCCCACCACGCTGACCTAGTGCGGGTTGGCAGACTATACATATTACATACCATTGATTTATTACAAATCTTTATTTTTACAAAGTTCTTATCAACTTCTTAAAAGAAATACCCTGATTTTCATAACTAACAAAACAACAAATAAGGTGTTGTTAAAAATAGGACTTGGTTAAATTTTGTTAAAAATTTGGTTAAATGGTTAGTACTTAGTACAGCCGTGGGTCACATGTGCGCTTTCCTCTTGTATCGGCTTCAGTGCTTTACTTTATGACGCTAGTTGGTGATTCACTGCGTGACCACATGTATGCGATAGTGTGGCCTTGACCAACGCCACAATATTATAGCAGGGCTTCCCAAACTTATTTGTGCTGTGACGTCCTTGAAAATTTGCAATTTATTTACGACTCCCCCAGACCAGCTCTATTTTCCTCCCCTCGAGCCAAAAATAACTACCAGATTTAATACCAGCCGAATAACAGGTTATCAAAAAAAGTCTGATTGGACATAAATATTTTTTATTACAAAATAATAATAAAACTAATAAATAAGCATACAAAGATATTTTGTTCTTAAATATTTGTACATAAAACATTCATACATAAACTCACGCCTTTTTACCAGCAAGGGGTAGGCAGAGGTTCCCCTTGTAGTAACCAGGTCACCCACGTTTCACCTTTTTATTTCCCGTCCCACGATGTAATAGGGGGCGAGCCTGTCGCCATATTGGGCACAAATTCCTGACTCCGGGCTGATAATAATTAATAGAAAAATCCAATATCACTTTGCCCGACCGGGGATTCGAACCCGAGACCTCAGCTTTGCAATCATACCGTAGTAAAACTGCGCCACTGAGGCATTCAATTAAATATTTATTTTACTTTTTTAACTGTTATGGGAAGAATCTGATAACTTTTTCAAGCTTATCATCTCAATAAGAGGCTCCAGTATGGCTCACTCGACTCGGTCGCATCGACACACCACGCCCTTACAATGCTGCGACGCACAGTTTGGGAAGCCTTGCGTTATAAGTATTACATTATTGTCAGTGTTAATTGTTAAGCAGTTTATAAGGATCCATGCGATGCGTTGTGTTGTTTGTATAATTTTTATGTCACTAGTCCGCTAAACATATTGAAATTTTTGTTATATACATTAATATACATCCTTAAGAACCTCAATTTAGAGATTTGTGTTTAAAATCTTTAATTAATTCTTGGATCGTACATGCGTTGCTCTCAAAATGGAAGCAAAAGGAACGGCCAACGGGAGGAGCGAGTAAGTTTCTAAGTATCTTGAAAGTATAGGCCTTTGGCAATTTCAGTGACCAACCTAAAAAAAATAGTCGCTTTACGTGGATTTTCTGTGGTACACGGACAGTAGGACTCCCTAGTCGAGTTGACCAGGTCAGCATACAATAGGTCAGCCTGACCTAATTCTATAGCAGACTAAGGTATCTACAGGGTATATCCAGACTGCGACCGAAAACGAAGCCAGGTGGTAGTATAAGTGAATTCAGACACAAAGCAACTAAAAAAATCGACATAATCTTTTGTAATTTTTTACTTATTGTCGTATTTGGATGATACATAGTTTTCCTAAAATAATAATGTACATCTTTTTATTTTTAAAGACGCACGTACGTAAGGGGTCAAATTACTTGTTTCGCAAAAAGTAGATATTTAGCACCCAAAAACATTGATTTAATCATTCAATCAAAACATTAAAAAAAAAATCAAAAAAATATCTGTCTCTCATTTGCAAAATTTTGCATTGTGTTCGTAACCACTAAAACTACCACCCGGCTTCGTTTTCGGTCGCGGTCTTGATATACCCCGTATATACAATTCGACTACCTCTTTTGCAAGATAAAGCAGTCTTATATTTCCTTAAGACCTCCCTGGTCGAGTTGATCAGGTCAGCATTCAATAGGTCAGCCTGACCTGATAGTTACCTTAGTCTACTAAAAGTCTTAGCAGGTTAAGGTAAATATACAGTGTGACTACCGCTTTTGCAAGATAAAGCAGTCTTCTTTTTCTGTAAGACAGTTGTACAAGTTTAATATTGTTATTACTACTCGATGTTTATATGGCCTTTCACCTACATTTAGTTTATTTTATAGATTACTGTAGTGGGACGTCAGTTGGTATTTTGATAGTGGCGAGTGCTACGTGGAAAGTTTCAAGCAAGGTTGGAATTTTATTTATTTCAATTGTAATTAAACACATAGCATTTAAGTGTGTTAAAATTATTTGTGACTGTCCTTAAGCACACTTCTGAGGACAGATTATATTATTAAGTAAATTTCTGCAAAGTTTATTTAAATTGCAAAAAGTGTTGGTGTTAATTTTCAATGCGGACGTGAGTTTAATTATTATTTTGACCTGTTGGGAGTAACCTGTACCCAGCGACGTCCACATGGTCATTCATACCCCATAACCCATGAATCGAAATGAAATAATATTAAACGACAGGTCTTTTTCTCAAGTAGTATATTATTTATTTATAAGGCAAACGAGTAGATGGGCCACGGGATAGTAAGAAGGTACCGCCGCCCATGATCAACCTTGTCACCAGACGTATTGTTAGTACGTTGCCTTTAAGGAAAATGTTGGCTCATTTCTTGAAGGTCCCCAGAACATATTGATTTAAAAATACCGCTGGAAAAAGCTGATTCCGAGTGCTGTAAGAGGAAGAAAATTCTGTTAATCGCAGATTTAATTAATGCTAATGAAACTACTATAAAGTATGTTCCCCAAATTGTAAATTGTCTATGTTGCGTACTAAAGTAGTACGGCATTTGAAAATCCATGTATAAATTATTCGGCCATATTAATCTGTACTATACTGTATCAGCCCATTTGCGTCCCACTGCAGGTCACGAGCCTCATCGAGAGTCCGATTGAGAGGGGTTAGGCCATATAGTCCACCACGCTGTCCAGGTACCACCACGTCCATATTAATCTGCTACAGGGCAAATAGCTTTTCAAAATTAGGAAAATCGCTCTTGATAATTAATCAGCTAATGTATTTTCGTAAATAATATAGTAGAATAAGTAAGATACTGCTTCGGTGGCGTAGTTGTACTACGGTACGACTACAAAGCTGATGTCTCGGATTCGGATCCCGGGCCGGCCAAAGTGATATTGGATTATTGTATTCATTATCAGCCCGGAGTCAGGAATTTGTGCCCGATATGGAGATAGGTTCGCCCCTATCACACCATGGGACGGAACATACAAGGCGAAATGTGGGTGTCCCGGTAGCACCTTTGCCTATCCCTTCTGGGAAAAAGGCGTGAGTTTATGTATAATATGTATGTAGTTAGATAATTTGGAAATACCACAATGAAATATAGAAACAGAATGATTATTGAGCAGGAATGTTTTATCTTTTTTCCAAGTAATCAGGAATATAGTAACGGTCACAAAACAAGTATGTTTTCTTTAAATAAGTGGCAGCCAATTATATTTCTATATTAACGGAAACATAAAAGATAAGAGATGTTTGTATTATTTAAATAGAATGTATATGTATGTAATACGAGTAGATAGTCTCCATTATGAATAAGCAAAGAATATTTTAGGTAATAGGTAAGATGCTCAAGCACATAAATATATTTTTAGAGCCATGCCTCAGGTCCACGCTCTAGTATTCACACTCATTAGGCATTATTATTGGCCTAAATCTAGACCGCGCACTGCGCAGTCGTGATATAAATTTTTCTATACTCTAGGAAACCCCGTACTATGTTGTAACAAATGATGAATAACATTGTTACAAACGAAATGCAGCCTTATGAAATTGGAATAAAGTCTATATACCTTGCACGCTTTATTTTGGTACACACCCCTCCAGTTTACGAAGAACCTTTGTTTCGAATAAAATACACACTACGGGGTGTCAGAAAAGCTGGACGTACCGTCCAGTATAACAAGACCTCTGTCCAATACACGAAATAGCAAACCGGGGGAGTCTATCTATGTGGTAGTTCACGCAGGGGCTGAAAGCTGCGCGCGCCGCGTTACGTAATCGTTACGTAAGGGGCGAATGGGGGTTGCAGGGGTTGAAGGCGAGAGAGGGGGCGGCGCGGGACGGCATAGCAGGGCGAAGGCGCTCACAATCGATTCCCAACCGCAGTCCGGCTCGGCGAGTGATCATGGCGGACAAGACTAAAGTTGCTGAGCAATACTACGCTCCGCCGCCGGATCTAGGAAAATGGGAGTCGTTAAGAATATTCCTGTGGAACTCCGAGACCGGACAGTTTTTGGGCCGCACGGGAGGCAGTTGGGGTGAGTATACTTTTTGATCATTTTTTTTAAGGATTTTGGAGGGAAAATTTGCCCGATTTCGTGTTAAAATTATGATTGATATTACCGATTTCGTTGTAAAATTAGATCTATATTTAAAATTTATGTTCAATTATATGTGCTAGAACAAAGACCGTTACGTAACTGAAGAATATCGTCCTAATTTTGTAACTAAATATTCGTTGTTTCGCCAACCATTTAAGTACCTAATTAAAATGTTACTAAAAGAATTAAACTAAATTTCATCGACATTTTCATAATATAAATAACTAAAGTGTATTTATACTCTCACTACGATACAATTTTAAAAATGGAACTTGATAATATTGTTTATGCCGGAAATTGGCATAGATAATTAATTCAGTCTCTTTGTCTGGCTAGTTTTTTTTACTCTTTTCGCGCCACGTTCAAGCGACACTAGCGCCACCATCCAGCCCGGGTGCGCGCGCATCGTCCTTGCAGAGATCGATCCAAGGACGAACTGTACCATAATATTCCGCCAATGCCCTATTTATAAAAAAATATTTTATTAAGACCGATCAATAGCAGCCATACAAATCTATTTTTAGACACAACTTTCTGACATTGTGTACTTAATCGGATCTTACGTTCCCGCCCATTCGCAGTTTTGAGTTACAGTTGGAATAGGTTCTTTGTTTTGGTGTTAAAGATTACTGTCGGTACTTCGTGACCTCATTTTCGTAAACTATTGTATCTTTACTCAGCATGTCTACTCAGCCATACTCGTATTTTGTAACGTACCTACAACCTAGTAAGATGAATTTATGTATACCAACACATTCATGTCCCACAGCTGGGTACATCCTTCCTCATCTATTGAGAAGCCAGGCCTTACGTCACCACAACCAAGGTATCATCCGTCCTATTTTTTAGGCTGGTTCACATTACGATTAATGTGCCCCACGTTCCGCTGACCCATCTCGTTGTGTCCCGGTTTCTGGCACCACGCAACGTTCGCCCAATTTGTTCCGAATTGCTAGGTTAAAACTTAAGTACCAATAGCAATTAAGGTTGGAGGTAAAAGATGAATGAGATTTATTCATCGCCTGAATCGAAAACGGAACACCTCCGATGACAGATCGATTGTCCCGACTTACTTCGGAAACGTGGCAACCCTAACTACAGCGGCCTTCTATTGGTCGGTAGTAGAAGATTCAAGAGTGAATACTACCAATAAGAAGAGAAAGGTCTTACAAGGTTTTAAAAGCAAAATCCTGCTATACAGGCTGATTTGTAACAATGTGTTATATAATTCAGGATGCGTCAAGAATTCGATGACCTCTAAGTTTTGACTTTACTATCATTGGTACTTTAGGTTATCCTTCTTTATCTTCAAGAAGAATTATCTATTAGTAAAGCATTTATAAAACTCAAGGACGTTTTTAGATGATGGCCCCTAAGGAATTGATAAAAATCCCTGTGTTGTTTTAACAGCCTCAGAAGATAATTTAAGTCATATTCGTCTTTACTATGAATTTACCAAATTAAACACGTAATTTTAAAACAAAAATGGATTTTAATAAATAGAAACATAGTTATTAATTTAGACTTTGAATAAAACTATAGCAAGCCTTTTCGTGGTATCTCGCAAGGATTGATTTTTTTTAATAGTATTCGTTACGTCTAAGGGCAGTTGAAACAAGCCGTGAATGGCAGCACGTGTAGGACTTCTAAGCTGACAATGTCGTACAAACGGAAGTAAGAAAACCTTAATCATACATAGATGCGTGACAAAAAGGATACTAAATAGTTAAAAGTAATACACCGTTTTTATGAAAAAGAAGTATTAAAATATAATCTGAAAAAAATATTAACACAAATTCGGAACAAAATTACCTGAATCTTTAAACACTCAAGTAAAAGACAAATTGCATAACCAAGGCACTGGAACTATTTTGAAAACCTTACAGTTACATAAAAATGTAATTTAAAAATATGATGGTAAAACATAATTTCATATGCAGTAATTAACGTCAGTGCGATGGGTTTTATAAAAAAGTAATTAACAAGCACTTCTGGATGCGGTGAGGCGTCATTAACCTTTTTTCAAGTGGATAGTGCATAGAGCCTGCAATTCACTCGAGTAGCGAGCTGATATTACATTTTCACACTGAAGTATGAAGAATGATGTGAAACTAGTCGACGATAATACTGTTTATTCAAAGTTAAGATTAACTTTATTTTATTTGTGTGTTTGCTTTTCCAAACAACCAAACTACATGTGTCTTAACTGCTTGAAGGGAAATAATCATTATTTGCTATTCGATCTAAACTACATTGCACTTTTCCTTGCCGTAAAATATATTCAACTTTAGCAAAGAATATTTTGTTTCAATTTCAACGAAATAAAACCGTTATACGTAAAGCAATACATTCCCAAGTATTCACTTTAGTAAATCTATATACAAGCTAGGATATATTCAGCTACGGCTGGCTGTCCAACAAAAGCTGAAAGTGGTACTTTCAGTCTTGCATTGACCTTGCTTCTGTATCAGCCCATATACGTCCCACTGCTGGGCACGGGCCTACTCTACAATCGAGAGAATCGATTGAAAGTGGTTAGGCCATACAGTCCACCACGCTGGCCTAGTGCGCGTTGGTGGACTTACATACCGTAGAAATTCTTCATCTTCTTGACCTTGCTTAAATTGGTATAATTCCTAACATACCCAAATCTATAACTTACACAACAGGAGCTACATCTACAATGTCTTCACCTGAATTCTCATTATGTTTTGATACCACGTGTCGATAAGAAAGGCCGGTACATGCAAGTGTCCAAGCATGTCTGTCGACAGTTGGCGTTCTATTTTAGTTAATAACCCTATTTCTGGTCATCAGCGCTACAACTAATTGACTTGTTGAAAACGAGGGCAGCGGAAAAAACTAAATAATGTCTATAGGCTACTATGATGTAAGGCTGAAAGCACAATCTTCAGACAAAATTATTTTTTAACATAATTTGAGAATCTATGTGTTATGTAGATGGATAAAAATAAAAAACATGAGAGGTCATTGAGCCTACAATATTTTTAGTGCAACCATCACGACCATGAGGTCTTTATTATATTAAATTAATGACAATTATTTAATATCACAAATGAACATTGAGCTAAGTCCTATCAATGTTTAAAGTCTAGTATACGCCGGAATGTATCTTTATATTAATCATTTTGAACTTCGCATTTCAACTGTTTACTAGTATAAAACAGTCAATGATGTATTCAGCTAAAATTTAAAACATTGGATATAAAAGCTTTAAAGTTATTTTGCCACCAAAAATATTAAATATTTGTATTTTATTTATACTATTTCATCTGATCTCCGATTAATATCACGTGCTGTAAACCAAGGACTAATAAACGCAAGCTGGAATAAAGTGATTAATCAAATAACAGGAGTCTATTATCTGATCTACAACTAGTCAGTCAAACAAATAGCTATTTTACGCGAGTTTCCTTAACTTTTGTACAATCACGCGATGCATTTCCAGGGAATCTGAGAAAAAGTTGCTTTTATAATTAAGAGGAATGTAGAATGGATGGATGCAGGCCACTTCTAACAGGTCAATGTGAAGTTCCTTGGGGGAGGCCTATGTTCAGCAGTGGACTTCCTATGGCTGAAAAGAGAAGAGAAGAGTGAGAAATGAATATAAGGATAGAGATTTAAAAATCGAATTATATGATTTATGTAAATGGCAAACTAGATAAATATACTTAACAATATTAAATAGAAAGCAGATTATAACTAGTAAAGCTAAAAAGAAAGTAAGTGTCATATACAAGTATTTGCATATGATTGAGAATTTTCGAAAGAATTTGATAGTGTTCTAGAATTTGGTACATAAGCAATTATAACGAGAACTGTAATCACTATTGAATATATTGCAACTCACGAAGATAGTACTACTGAAATAAAATTCAGATTTCAAATATTATACATCGTACGTATATAGAACCAAACCATAAATCTTTATTATAGAAATAATGGAAATGATATTGCAATGATTATTGTATTAGTGGAATACTCTCTCTTACACTCGCTTTCTCTTTCTCTCCCTTTCTCCTAAAGTAAGTCCACTGCTGAACCTCAAGTGAATACTAACCCTAAGCAGATATTGTCTAGCACAATTTTAAAGTTTATCATCGTGTAAATAGTTGGTAATAAAATGGCATCGCGTGTCTCCTACGAGCGTCTTGAATATGAAACATTTTAAATTGTCCGCACCGCCGCGCCATCGTGATTTCAATAATGTTCATTATTGGCTTATACACCATCATTTATCGTGGACATATTGAGTGCCTTTCGTTAGTTGATTTTGTATTCTTCATTAGCATTTCTACTGAGTCTTAAAATATTAACTCTTTTTAAGTTTCGAGCTTTAACGTCAAGATCTGATTTATATTTCTCTGCAAACTTTAGTACTATTTTGATGTAACATAGATTACTGACCTACATTTTCTGTGATGTGTGTTAGGTACAATTTACTATCTTGCTACTTAAATGCATGCCTGTTTTACCCATTACGTAAAATCGCGCCTACAACCTGTCATGTCAGTTCACCCTTGATATTTATAATAGCTTTAACCACCCCTGTGGACAGCCCCACTGCAGTAGTGCAATCTATTATCGGGAATACCTGTAACAGTACAAATTACCTTCGACATTTGGAAAAGCCAGCACATGCGCGGTAAGGGGCGGAGCGCCACCGCGCACTCTCCGTGACCTCTGCGTCGATATGGACCTCGTAAAGATTTCAGCTTTGCGTTGATGGGACTAGTACATGTAGATACATATTTAGTTAGGTATATTGTAAGCTTCGAAATGGATTTCATGGAAATAATCTGAAAATTCTTGTATGAAGTGGAGGAAAGGATTTTTTTTTTGAACAATCCGATGATTTTAAAAACTGTAATCTAACTAGTTACTAATTGATAATCATCATCATTAGATGTCTACCAATCAACATAATATGTCTTTTGCAAGGCTTCAAAGTCAAAGTCAAAGTCAAAATATTCTTTATTCAAGTAGTCTTTTACAAGATCTTTTGAATCGTTAATTTCTGCTACCACCGCTTCGGAACGTGTTGTAGCTGTGAAGAAGAAACGGCGCAAGAAACTCCCTCAGCAACAAGAACTGTCTTCTTTTTCTTTTCTTTTTTTTTTTTTTTTTTTATAGCCAGTTTAAAATACAATGTCACAATATTGTCTATATAATATATAATTTTATTATGTCAATTGTTCTTATTTTAATAGAAATTGAGCAATTCATTCCCAAGCAGTTTTGTCTTCCATATAGTCAGAGATACTATAATATGCCTTTTTACACAGCTTTACTTTAATTATATTTTTAAACTTGTTGATTGGAAGTTCTCTAATACCATTGGGAAGTTTGTTAAAGAAGCGTACACTATGACCCATAAAGGAACTATTTATCTTGTGGAGACGAGTAACATGGGAGGCAAGATTATGTTTGTTCCTAGTGTTCCTACTGTGAAAGTCACAATTACGCTTAAATTGAGTTATATTTTTACGAACATACAATAAATTATTATTCAACGAGCTATTGCTTCCCTTACAAAATCGCTTCTCAATATCTTAGTGTTCACAGTTATGCTTACCAAAGCAGTTACAAAATGAATGATGACAAATATATCAGCATCACAGCCATTTTATAAACTAATGAACGTATGGGTTTCATGAACGGGTCAGAAGTGAATTCACTTCGTTGCTAATTAAAATTAATGGCTTATGATTGTGAGATTGTTTTGATTAAATAAGAAAATGTAATTTGAAGCTGAGATAAATGCAGTCAGTACTTGATCAAACCATGGCCGATCTCTATGGAATCCAAGGATTATTATGAGTTATTTATTTATTTAAAACTTTATTGTACACCTGTGACATACATATAGAACACAATACATAAACAAAAAGACGTACAAAAGGCGGTCTTATCGCTCGAGGCGATCTCTTCCAGACAACCAACCATAGGATGGATAAGATAGAGTGATGAGATGGATAAGAGTTAACAATACGTTGCTAATGAAGCTGTAACTATAATAAGATAAATACAATAAATAATAAATAAATACGCCCAACAGTCACAGAGACTTTTCGGTCTCACAAATATTCAGAACCGAGAGAAATTTTTGTAGGCCGCACAAACATTTCTCTCGGTGCGGGGATCGAACTCGCGCCCTCGTTTAACGGCGTCTAACCAACTGCGCCACGGAGGCTGTCATTTGCAAAGCTTGTCAAACTAAAAGCTTAAAAATTAGGTGATAATCTTGACTCCAGCGTAAACGAGCTGGTTGCGGATAACCATAACGCCAAGGATACAGTGGTATGCAATGGTAAAATTATAGTAGATGATAATTAGTACTATGATAAATATCAAAATATGAGTGTAGATACTAATTGTCCCGACTGAAAATCAGTCTGCAACCTTTAAATGTGTTGCAGTTGACGTCTGAGCGCTAACTGCAGTATTAATTACACAAAATCCTTAGGAACTCGTTAGCGGAGGATGTTGTGAAACTGTCATATTCTAGCTTTATGTTCTTAACAATTAGATTTTTTCTTTTTTTTATGCTTAGTAACTGTGTCGTCGGAGTTCCTAATTCAGCATACTTCAGTATCAGACATAAATAGAACACAATACTTATAGAATACAAACTGCCTAATTTAATGTAGATAAAGCATAATAAATGATAACGAAAACAGCATAATTTTGAAAGCTAACTTAACTTACCGATCGATTCTATTGGGCATTAATGATAGAGTAGTAGTTACATTTAAAATTAACCATTCGAACCTAATTCTTGTCCCAAGTTCATGGTTTCTAAATTCAGTGTAGGAGGTTGAGAACGCGGTCAGCGATCGGGACAATTTGCTAGGAAACCGATCATTGTCGTCGTTTGATCAATTGGAACGTATCGGTGCGCTTCCATGTGTACTGCACAGTTTAAAATGCGAGCGTATGGGCCTAAACGTTTATGAGTTGAATATATCAACCGCTGCGGCAACTGACTGGAGTTATTTAGTTTTTGATTAAATTTGGTGTTGTCGAACTGTTAGGATTAATATGACCATACCTGGCGACGTCAACTGATCATAGATCACGTCGTTTACTTCTAGTTTAAAATTAGTAAATAAACATTAAACGTTTGATAAAAATGTATAAGGCGATGAATCTTATAATGCGCGGACAGTATCATCTAAGAATGAATGAAACCGAAATTATTTACTTATGTCTAAATGTCTGTTGACAGCCAAAATCCTACTGTTTTACCTGATCTTCTATGCCGTGCTGGTGGGTTTCTTCACCGCGATGCTGGCGATCTTCTATCAAACACTCGACTCGAAGATGCCTAAATGGCAGTTGGACGGATCGCTGATCGGAAACAATCCAGGTAAAGAAAACTCTTTAATATTTACAGTGTATATAAAGTAATAGTGTAAACAACAGTGTAAAATAACGATAGTTTTTATATTGCTCAAATTATTGTCTTTAATTATCGTTACCATCTGATACTTAAGCGATTTATGTCATGTTTAACTTGTTAAAATAAATTATATAATTGAGTAGATCAGCGTAGAACTATGTTCATCTGTGAAAGATCATCATAATTATGCCAGAAGAATATCATATAATTTACCATTAAGAGTAGAGTAACTTTGCCGAACTAGATGGCTGACACTTTAAAAATATTAATCAAATTATTGACCAATTTCAAATACTGTCTTATTTCTACAGGTCTGGGTTTCCGACCAATGCCTGACACATCGCACGTGGAGAGCACCCTGATCTACTACAGGGCGAATGACAAGGGATCTGTCCTCAAATGGGCCAAGATCATCGACGATTTCCTTGACCGTATGTACTAGACCTTGTCAATCACTTGATTTGTATTACAACCAATATTGATTTACGTACCAGCGTGAGCATTTGAATTGTGGGTTTTAAATGAAGTACTACAGAATATTTTAGCAATCTGTAACTTCGATTTTGTGGATACTTGGAGACTATCACTAGGCATTAATTGTTTATCCAGCTTTATGACCCGGTGTATTGTATTCAGAGAAAATTATACTTTTACTTACACACACTGCACTTATTACGATAGTCTCTTTTCCACCATCAAAGTACCTACATCTCAGGTAAATAGGTATATAAGAAGTCTAACAGTCATTAATCACAAACAAAGTTCATCGAAAATCCGTTTAAAACAATCAAGTTTGACGACAATCGTTAATTACAATGTGAATAGTATCACTTGCATATTGATTGAAATAAGTCTAACTATCCTTGACATCTTCTAAGACTGTGGTGGCGATCATACTAAATTTCATACACCAGAATACCGCAAGAAGGGCAGTGGCAGCGGCGAGACGCAGGGCGCGGAGAACCGAGTTTCCTGCTCGCCTACCAGTGGCGCCATCGGGGAGAAGCAGGTCTGCGACGTGCCCGTCGACGATTTCAACCCGTGCACCCCCAGCAACCAGTACAACTACGAACAGGCCGGGCCTTGCGTCTTCCTCAAGCTCAATAAGGTATAACTCAATAAAATCATCTAAGGCCAGGGGTAGATTCTTGCAGTCAACAACTGCCCGTGAGCCACGACTGTTTCTCTCTCTTTTTCTCACTTTCTTAAGGCACAATAGCTTCATTGCTAAACATAGGCTTCCTCCTAGGATTTATATACTAAATTACTGATAGATCTGAAAAAGATAGAGAAACCAATGATAATTTAATATTTATTCCAGATTTTCAACTGGATCCCACAACCTTACAATAACACCGAGGATCTGCCTACCCTAATGCCTGAAGACTTGAAACAACACATCAAGATGGTGGTAAGTATTCCAACAAATTAAATAAAAGGAAGTCCCCTTTACATGCTAGCAAGATTTCTGCATAATTTAGTTAAATGTGTTTGTAAGTTATCTTGGAAGCTTTTAGTATCACAACGAGAATAGTATTCTTTTGACGAGATTATAACGATAATACATAGATGCTATTTTCCGCAATATATCAGACATTTTTCTTTGCTGTCGGTAACACTTGCTTCTTTTTTCTCCAAATACAATTTTGATATATTTTCTACAGTCCGGCAAGCCCGAAGCTAACACAGTGTGGGTATCCTGCGAGGGCGAGAACCCTGCTGACGTGGAGAACATCGGCCCCGTGCAGTACATCCCCCGGCGAGGCTTCCCCGCCTACTACTACCCCTTCTCCAACAAGGAGGGCTACCTCAGCCCCTTGGTCGCCGTGCTCTTCGAAAAACCTAGGAGTGAGTACAGATCGCAGATAAATTGGCACTATTGATCAGCTAATATGTGTATATTATTCTATGGAAAATATTCCTGATGATCTTCTTTGGAGTCGTTGTATATTTGGGTAACTTTGAAATAAAATCTCGGTGGATTTAGTATGTTCTTTGTTATAGTGTGAGTAATAAGGTTGAAACAATAAAAATAGCAATTTATGTTCATATTTATAAATAAGGAAATAAACTCCTTTAAACCAACATAGCTTTGAAATGTAGTCTATGAATATTAAAACAACAATTCTAAACAATATATTTGCGTTTCCAGCTGGAGTCCTGATCAACATCGAGTGCAAGGCGTGGGCCAAGAACATCTTTTACGACCGCTACGAGCGGCGGGGCTCAGTCCACTTCGAGCTCATGGTGGACCGCTCCTAAGCAGCCTGGCCTGGCCACTAACTGACCCCCAAGGTCACCACAACGTCTAGTGGCCAAGACAAGGTCAACTTATCGCTAAGCTCACCATTTGTTTGCCAAAGTGTTGCCCATTTGTTGATTTTAGGATGATTGTTAATTGTGGAACGTGAGCGAGTGATGAGGCGTTATACTGGTATGAGGAGTAGTTGGGTCATCTCAGACATTACACAAGCTTCATACAGATGTGGTCAGTTAGTCGCCAGCCGTTGGCCCACACTGCCAAGGTCACCAAAGTCACCAAGGTCGCCAAGGTCGAGGTCACTGGGGTCGCCACCGTTAGCAATAGCCGTATAGAAGGCGTTTTATTTATATTCGTTTTAGAATAAGCCACGAGGCGCCACTAATATTACACGCTTCAAAACGTTGAAAATTTTTAAATTTAATGATATTTATTGTAATTGTAATGGTTTCCGGACGAAGAGTCAATAAACACGCAATAGTTGGTTCCAATGTAGGTTTTTATCTGTGTTTCATTTATGCCTCGTTCCTGTACTTCCTTTCCTTAAAATTCCATATATTGAACTTGAAATACGTTATGTTTCCGTAAGTTATCACAATGGCCGTAATATTTCTATGAAAGTCTATTTAAATGTGCTCAGAGCATTAATATAAAAATCAATACGTAGATAATGATGTATGGTCTGCCTGTGTGAATAGAAAACTAAAATAAACTATCCAACTAAGCTATTCCTTTAGCTCCAAGATTAAAGTGGTTATGTAATACAATAGACTATCACGCTAGCAACATCTTTATCACAGATGTCTATAATTCACACTTACATAAAAAACGAAATATACCGGCCAAGTGCGAGGTGAACTCGCTTAATTAAAGTTCCGTAACATGCAACTGCAGGTGTAAGTATAATAATTTTTGTTAATTCGGATCCCTATTTACAGTAAATAAAATAAAGAATATAACGATTTATTCTATAGTATTTTTTTTATTGTCTGTGTAGGCAGATGAGCTAGTTTCCCGCCTGATGGTAAGCGGTCACCCCTCATAGTCTTCTAAAATGTCAGAGACACAGCCAAACGGCTGTCTACCTACTAACATGTTCAATAAACTAAAACCGATTTTATCAAACAAGTAATTTGATTTTCATAAGCTCAACCCACTGAGTATTTCATAAAAGTCTCAACTTCGTCAACTTTAACCTCAAAGATCGCCAACTACAAACGACTTGCTTAACTTCACCGATCTCTTAAATAAAATAATTACTTTCACAGTCACAAAGAGTTGAGGCCACAAAACCAAGCCTTTGTCGAGGGTATCCACGAGATACTCATGGTGTCACAACACCCACACTAACAAAATCTATTAGTGGACCAAAAATTACCTCGGGGCGGAGATCGAACCCGCTGTCTCTCATTTCGCAGCCGGCTCTCAACCGACTACGCCTCGGAGGAGGTATTCAATTTATTCCTTAGTTATCGTAGGTTTTATTAGTATCCTCTTCATTTTTAACTGGCGTTGATGTATTAAGCGACCTTTTAAAACGTTTAAGGAGTCCCCTTTGTTCAGATGACTTCAATAAAACCAGCCATAAATGATTTTAGAGGTAACACCTAATTGGTAGTAAGAAAAACAAATAGAATTAGTTGTGGTGAGGAGGAATACGTCTTGGACAGAATTGTTACGCTGATTTATTTTTTTATTTTATTTTAGTAATGTTATCGTAAATGTGATATTTTGTATTTAAAGAATCACTCAGGTCGATATTTTTTACACATTCTGTATTTAATACTTTAGTATATTGTTGAGGATAAATAAATAAAATGGACTCGTGTAAATACTCAACGATTGTCTATTGATTGTATTAAGGTTGACAAGCAAACCAGGAATACCAAAAGTGTCTAGCTGCTAGCGACATCTAGCGTTAAATGAAGAATACCTTTTGCTACTATGAGAATAAATTACTAGTTCAACAAATAAATTAATAACTTTAAATATATTATATTGACTACATTGTGGAGTTTTTATAAATACACAGAATATTGGTCTAATATTGTTATATGTGTGGCATGTGTAAAATGCTGTATTTTTCAAAAAAATATTGATCAAGACCTTTCTTACGATACTCGAGGCTCGAGGCTTTGAATACATAAGCATAACGCAAAAAATCGTAAAATATTATGCTGTTAATTTAGGTCGTAAAATATGATATGATTAATTAAATGAAATATGAAACTGAGACCTTACTAGGATAACTAAGATTAGTAAAAAAAAAAATACGTGACATCTAGACTGTTGTGGGTATATTACTATGAACTGTTCAGTTTTGTAAATCTGTTCGCCGCCATTTCAGATGACCTAAGAAATGTTGCAAGAAGTCACGAAACGCAGACCGCTTTCAAAAGGTTTCAGTTTATTATGTACTTATTATCTATGAAAATGTCGCTGTGCGCTACCTGTGGGCTATGGCCTAAGATAACGCTGATGACACAAACATTCATCAAAATGCGGAGATAGAACCGAAGCGATAATGAGGTTTACCGCCGATTTCCTTCTCATTCCAGTTACTACCAGCCTGTCGAACCAGAACCTTAAGAACACACCGTTCTGAAGATAGCAATTATCATATTAATTATACAAAATACTGAAGATATTAAAATAATATAGTCTACCACTATTCATAGAAAGTTGTTAATTAATGTAAGATATAAATGCATTAGCCCAGATTTAATATGGCAGTAAAAACTATTCGGCATTATTTGACTCCTAATACTAAACTATAAGAACTTATCCCTGAGCGTTATAAAAAGATAATATATTTTTAGTCAAGACAAACAAAACCATACTTAAAATACGAGTAGTTTCTTTGTCCCTTCAATCAATACTCCTGCTAAAACATTAACACTAGATTACAAGAATCGCAGTCTGCGAGTGTCCGACAGGCGCCGAGGAGTCGCCCGCCCGGGTCGCCATGTCACTGCCCTACTTCCTTTGTTCAGTTCACCTGAACCCTCCCCCCACCCCCAACCCTTCTGTTTACGAGCTATCTGCTAATTTGATCTGTATACAAATTAACAATTAAGCTTGTTCGGAGTAGGAAGTGTTTTAGGATGATGATGTGTCACGTCGTTTGAGTGCATAATTTTGAGGCTTAGATTTGGTTATATTCGTTTCTCGAATGATTTTAGTGACCTATATAAATTATAAAGATCTATCCAATAACAGAGTTTTGTTTACTATAGATTTTTGGAAATAAATAAATAAATAAATACACCCAACAGTCACATACATAGTCCTGACCCCACACTAAGATCGAGTCTTGTGTCGTGGGTATCAGGAACTACGAGAGACTTTTCGGTCTCACAAACACCCAGACCCGAAACAAATACTTGTGGTTCACACAAAAATTCGAAAGTTTTAACGATATGAGAATAGTCTGAAATAAAACCTAGTCTCGAACTTAATGGGGGTGGAATATAAAGTTATTGAATTTAAAACGCGATAAGAGACTAAAAACCCTGGTATTCGGACGAAACAAAATCAGGGTAATATGGAAAAGGGATACAGTGATGATTTGTTTAAGAATGCAATTATTTTAACTACCCATACGAATTGAAAATTAAATTATATCTCAAAAACATGCACTTTTTAATAAAAAATAAAACCCGGTTAAAAATAGCCCCGTATCTCCCAAATAGATGATCACAATACCGCGTAATCGTGTCAGCGACCTCATTAGTGAAGGATGTACGAAATGTTATCTGTGTTTATGTTTGTTGTAGCAGGGCCTGGGGGTCGAACATTGACATTCCATGTTAGATTTTACTGTATATATTACATAGTATAATTTTTACAGCCTCCGTGGCGCAGTTGGTTAGACGCCGACTGTGAATCGAGACGCCGTGAGTTCGAACCCTGCATTGAGACAAATGTTTGTGTGAGCCACAGGTATTTGAGGTCTGGGTGTTTGACACCCTAAGTCTCTCATAGTTCCTGATACCCACAACACAGGACTTGTACCTATCTTAGTTTGGGGTCAGGACTATGTAATGTGACTGTTGGGTGTATTTATTAGAAGTGGTGGTAGGTCTCTCATATGTGAGAGGCCGCCTGGGTAGGTACCACCACAATGGCTATTTCTCCCGCCAAACAGCAGTGTAAATGCACTGTTGTGTTCCGGTTTGAAGGACATTGTAGCCAGAGTAACTACTGGACATATCGAGACTTAACATCTTATGTCTCAGGATGGCGAGCGCAGTGGAATGCCAAGCATTGCCTTGTAACTCATGGTGTTGTTTGGTTTTGCTACTGTCCATGAGCGGTCGTATCGCTTACCATCAGGCGAATGGCAGGCTCGTCTCGTCATTCATAGCAATAAAAAAAAAAACAAAATAAGTAGGCACATTTGGACTAAAACCTAAATTGCTTTCCACATCGGTATTAGGTACACTGTGGTGGAATCATAATGAGGTTTTGTCGTTGTGTTTTCAAACTAACCCCCGGCAAGTTGTGTGTTATAGCTCAGATCACCAACTTGATTGCCGTAGACTTATATAGGTAGGTACTCCAAGTGGTTTTAACAGTCAATGCCTCTGAAATTGTATACCGGGTATATCAAGACCGCGACCGAAAACGAAGCCAGGTGGTAGTTATAGTGGTCACAGACACGATGCAAATAAAAATTTCACCAAAACAGCGACAGATATTTTTTTTGAATTTTTTAAAAATCCTCTCATTTGGGTGGTAAATACCTAGTTTTTGCGAAAATAATAATTTAAACCCTTTCGTACCATTGAGTGTTTAAAAATAAAGAAGTCTACATCATTATTTTAGGAAAACTATGTATTTATCACCTAAATACGACGATAAGTAAAAAATTCCAAAAAAAAAGTTATCGATTTTTTTTGCGAACTTTTTACTTGCGTTGTGTCTGAAGTCATTAATACTACCACCTGGCTTCGTTTTCGGTCGCAGTCTTGATATACCCTATATATATTGTGACCTTATTAGCTGACCTTTAGTTTGCATATCTTATATTATGACAAAGTATACGCGATAATAGTTTTGGCACGTCTTCATGTTAATAAACACGATAAGGTCAGACGCGTCCTTAAGATAACCCTGAAATAAACTATGTAACTCCCAACGGATGAATGCACCAAGTAGCCAAATAATTGAGCCACTCAAGTAACCATTATTATCCCATTCTATGACTTTATAAACTCGCATTGCCATCAGCCACTGTGACAGCGATTTCAGCGTTAAGGTGCTACATCAAGAAATTGACAACGAGGTATTTTTGTTGTCAAAACGAAGCCAGGTGGTAGTTATAATGATTACAGACACATTACAAAAAAGCCACTTATTTTTTTAGAAGTTTTTACTTATCGTCGTATTTGGGTGGTAAATACATACTTAGTTTTACTAAAATAATAATGTTTACCTTTTTATTTTGAAAGACGTATTGGTATGCAAGGGTGAAAATAATTATTTTAGCAAAAACTAAAGACAATATTAAAATCACGAGACTTCCGAGATACCAGGCGATCAATGCATATATGAGTTACTTTAATTGTTTTTAAATGACTTCAAAAAGGAGGAGGTTCTCAATCCGATTGGTATTTTCTTACGTATGTACCTACACCGATTAAGCTGAGATTTATAATCCGATTTACGTGATTCTTCTATAGTTTGATGTGAAATAGTTGCCATAAGGTCCCATAAATAACATAGTTAGGCCCAGTAGTTTTCATTTTATGAACATTTGAATGAATTTATAGTAGGTACCATTGATTCCCCCTTAACCAACACAAACAGTGCGTAGTACACGCGGCGAGTACAGGCGCGGCGACGCCGGGGTAGGCGCCAGCCGCAGCGTCGCCGTCTGCGCCCGGCGGTGCCAACAAGGGCTGCGAGGGTTGACGTACATTGCTGTTTACATATTTAAAGGAATTTATGTTTTGAGCTGCTGTTTCTGGGTATTAGGGTGGGGTGGAAAGAAAATTTGTAGAGACATTTATCAAAAAACTATGATTGATTGTGCTATGATTTGATATGTGTTGTAATGAATCCATATGCCTTTCTTTTAGTTGTTGCAAAATATTGTACCTAATTGAAGAACAATTTAATTATCCTGGGACGAAGTAATCAGCCCTCAAACAAATAGAGCTAACTGTCTACTATAGTAACTCAAAATTATAAGCTTCGGGACATACATGAAATAGGCTGACATCCAGCTTTATTTATGCTTTAAATATACAGAATATATTTCTAATCCCACTCAATTATTAGGGCCATTATCAGGTTGAAGTATAACAGCTTTTTTTCCTATTGTGTAAATGTGTTTTGAACTTTTGTACAAAGCATAGATGTTCCTTCTCCTATCCCGTAATACCCTCCTAAAACATTTGCAAAAATAAAATCTACCCCAGCCAGCAATGTATGCTTCCCTCATCCCATTAGCGAACAGTTCCCGGATAGCCCGTCTTCATTCAGTCTCGACTAGCTGCTCACACGGACGCGTCTCCTAGTCTGATCATGGGACTTGAAAAACGCACCATCAAGATCATTGCGATCGTGGCTGTAGTCTTCCTGGTCTTGGGTGAGAAGCTCAATTAATTAATTTTTACGCTATTTTGGTAATCTATTTTGGTATTTTTTTAACAATTTAAAAAGTGTGTCATAGTTAATTACGTTGAGTTTAAAGGAGTTTTCAATTTGGCGAATTTTACGTCGTTGTTAATTGATATAAAGTGGTGAGTTCGGGGATGAAGGCTATTTATAAATTGATAATTTGAAATTAATTCAGCCGAAGATATTTTTAATTAGTGTTGTTTGAATAATTGAAACACTAGTTCGAAGTAAGAAATGAAGATTTTAAATTGTCCTAATTGGCAGAATTAGGTTTCAAATTATATGTACCTCGTTTATGTAGCTTTCGTTAACCATTAAAATATTGAGACCATTAACTGTTTTTATATAAAATAATTTAAAAAACGTTGAGGACATCGTTATGTAGGTTTTAATAATGAGTCTATGGCTTCCCACTACTAATGCGCAGGACAATGCTCTAGAACGCACGCAATGGTCACTAAAAAAGAATTAAAGTTAATTGAACCGAAGTCTAAAAAAGTATAACTTAAATATTAATGAAATAAAACAATTTGTTACGGATTTTATCGCGGATTTGGCTTAAATTTTTCATTTTTGACTTCCCGACGATTCGATTACTTTAGAATTTTTCGTGGTCACGGGGCGGACTCTTTGCTGTTAATGTTACAATGTTTTTTTTTTAACAATAATATGTTAACCTATCTTTTTAATTAGTAAGAAAAAAAAACTTAATTAAGGCCCAAACTGAAGTGAGATGTAATTAAATCGGTTTAGTTTATAATAACCTTTTAATGACGTGGGGTTTGATAGACAGGTTATTATTAGACTAATGGGATTAGTTTCAGTTTTTTTGTCCCATCAACAGAATTTCAAATTCGGTTTATCAATAGCTGCCAAATAGCCGAATGGCAAAAACCTAGACCTATTGTTTAAGGTCCTCTTGACATAGAAACTGAATATTTTCAATAATTCTCCCTTGATACGTCGTCTATTGGTGTCTCAAAAAATCATTTTTCAACTGAGCTACGAATTCAACTAATTTATAATTAGGAAAAAATAAAATAGATGAAAAACTTAATAAAATTAATTTGCACAGGCGGCCTAATTGGACTATTGCTGGCATTGCTTCTACCACAACGATATGTTGGTAAGTACAACACAATTTTCTTGATTGCACACACTAAAAGTAGTACTATAAATTTTAAAAAATCATAATTAACAATACTAAACTTGCACCTATAAAAAAACTCAGTTAAAAACAATGTCGAGAATATTTCTTTTGTAAATAACAATATTTTTACCAAAATTATGTATGTAAACAATAAACATATATCTAATTTGTCATCAATTTACATTATTACTGTATAATTCATGTTGGAGGTCTATTTTATTATTGTAGATCTCATTTCACATATAAAAGTCAATAGCATTCCCATGAGGACAATATCGCTAAAGGTCGCAGCTTAAAGTAGTCGACTTGCGCAATCATGTGTGGAGTGTTGGAATATAATAGAAAATTAATAATAGATTTAAGTTTGTAGTATATTTACCCCTCTCAAATCTCAATCGTACTCTTGATTGGAGGCTCGTGCCCTGCAGTGGGACGTATATGAGCTGATATAGGGATATATATTGATGCAGTTCAGACACAAGTGTTAACTCAGTTTCTTTTATTCGATTTGGTTACAATATTTCGACCAAAAATGATCGAAGTGACTCACTCGCGCGCGCAACCGCGTCGAATTTGCACTCTTTACATTACACAGGTGCTTCACACATACACGCATCATGCTACGAGTATAACATTCCGATACAATAATAGCTAAACTTATAAATTGTACCTACAATATCATTCTTAAATATATACGGCGTGAAAGTGACGCCGGAAAGAGCTGAAAAGCTGTCAAATAGGTACAAATGTAGCATTGGACGTCCACAATATCCACTAACGACCTAGTCAAAGCTGAAAAATGTCGTTGGGTGCTGGCTGGGGTTAGTTAAAACTTAAAGTGCGTGGTTATCGACATGACTTCAAAACGACAGGGTCTTAAGTAGTGTTGCTTCTATATATTGTTTACAGAACTGGAGGTGTGGCCCCGTTCCGACGAATATAACTACAACCAACCGCTCATTCGCTTTAGACCCAACGACGCAGGCAGCTGGCATCCCTGGTTCAAGCGCATCAATGACTTTATCAAAGGTTGGTTGGTAGCTCTTGAAAATACTCGCAGACTATATTTTATATTTACAGTTTAAGGAGCAGCAAGATTAAAAAATCTATACTGTTACGCATTACTTAGTTTTACTCCCGATAACCTCTGCATGATCTAACGTATTAAAATCTATGGCGCTCTCCGACACATTAACTATTATTCTATACAAATGTGTCATCGATTTACTGTCCGGTTCCTAACCGAAAAAACAACTTAGTCCTTTAATAGTGTACGAGTGCGGAGGCACTGGATGCTATTTTTATTTTTTATTTCTATTTTTTTTAAATCTGGCACGGCATTTTGACTGCATTGCACCTGGTGGTAAGTGTTAATGCCGTCCAGATAGAGTATCGAATGGTATCAGACGGTAGTCTCATACCATTCGATACAATCATGCCGGCCCGCTGAGATGCCTCTTCACGCTTCGGCATATGTAGCGTGAATGATGAATAGTTGGATTAGTTTTACACCGATTTATTGCTTTTTCATAACTTTTATTACTCTTAATGTTTATGTTATACGTTAATGTTAAATGTCCGGCTCGATAATTATTACAAGTTTAAGTAAACGCATCGTGCGCTAAATTGCTTACTGAGGTGTTCAGTTATATAACACCGCTTAAATATATAGATAGTATTATGTACCTTTTATTTTTTTAATATATTTTGATTCCGTGGAAACAGTATCGTCTTCACGAATTCAATCTAAATTACCTGGCTACCATATTGGTCAAATTCCTCCCCTACTGGGGCCATCCTGTTTCTAATCGTAGTATTTCCTTAGTTTATGAGACGTCTACCCCTGAAGACCCACCTCGAGCACCATGCTCTCCCTACAACCACGTAGACCAGCACCGTCGCTCCGACCCCTGCGAGATCGCCATGAAGATGTGGGCGCCCTGCACCGCTGACCACTTCTATGGATACCGGGACGGAAAGCCTTGCGTGTTTTTGAGGCTTGGATATGTAAGAAACTATTGATTTTTTTTATTTAAAATGATGTAGATAATTGGAAATATATTGTTAATAAAAAAATCAATGTACATGTAGATATTTCGGATGTACCTAATGGAAAATTATGTTAAAAAAACTTGTTAAAATTCAAATTAAATACTGCAGTGCTTCAAATGTTTGCTTGCAAGGTAATATGTTTTTTTTACCTTTATATATTGCTGTTGAAATTAACTAATTTTGAAGAAACAATGGAGCAATCCCGCATAATTGTTGATCATCTTTATAACATGAATATATTTATCTGTCGCAAATCAAATTTATATCTGGTAAAACTGTTTCACTTTCCATATTTGTAGATCCACTACTGGGTCCCCGAGCCGTACAACATAACCTCAACATTGCCAATCCCGCCTGAGATGCCTCGCCATATTCAGCAAATGATGGTACGTACTGCAAAATGCCAAATAACACTGTACATAAATCATAGCATAAGATTGTGACACAAGTAAAACCCAAAATGAAACAGTAATTTGCAGTAGTGCCTGGCAACGAAAATTATGCGTAAGTAGGTAGTTACAGATTAAGCCTTAATTTCTCATTTCAAAAACAACTTAACTATCGTCTTATTGCAAAATATCACCAATGTCTGGGATGCGAAATTTTAAGTTGTATTGTGTCTATAATTACTAAATACCACCTAGCTTCGTTTTCGGTCGCGGTCTAGATATACCCTGTATTCAGAACGATTTCTACGACGTTCAAAACTAAATGCTGTATATTTTTATGTCTAGCGCCAGTACCCCGCCTACAAATACGGCGATTTCGTCTGGGTGTCCTGCGAAGGAGAGTTCGCCTCCGACCAGGAGAACATCGGGCCCATCCTGTACATCCCCGCCGGAATGCCCCCAGGGTTCCCCACCAGCAGGCTGCATACTGCCGACCGAATTCCGTATGTGACCAGGAACCTGCCTGATCAAACTCCTGGACCTTTAGTTGCTGTGCTGTTTGAAAATCCGCGCCGTGAGTAACGCGTTTTGGGATATTAAGATATTTGTAAAGTAAAGTTTATATGGAAATCCTTCGAAAACCGTTCTTTCTGTGATTAACCAGTGTAAATTTCATTATGCAGTATCTTTTAGTCTCGTGAGACAGCACCTCACTTAACTTTATAACTGAGAACCTCTTCTTAATTATTGTGATTCGTATACGTTCTTGCTCAGCAAAGTTATCAACTAATTCACATAATTCTAAGAATTTATACACCAGATAAATAGTCCCATACAAGTACCCTACTCATGTTACTGGTGTTATTCCCCAGGTGGCGTCCTGATCAACGTGGAGTGCCGCATCTGGACGCGCGACATCTACTACGACCGTTCCAGCCGCGTCGGTCGCGCGCGCTTCGAAATCTATGTCGATTAGACATTGCTTTAAACTTCAGTATAGATATGCCTTTGTACAATTTGTTGCAGTATCAGAGCAATGCAAAGAGCCTTAATAGAGACGCTAAAAAGAAACTATGGATATTTAGACCTCATTTTTTTAGTGGTACCTACAATAAACTTTTTGTAACTAATTAACTTCTTTTCGGCACTAGAGGTCAATAACACTAAACTTATATTAGTATAAGTAACATAAGTTCTTATTTATGTGAAATAAATGAATATGACTGTTTGTTGCCAAAATAAATAAAATAAAATAAAAATTACTCCTGATTATAAGTGCAATGCTTAATAGATAAAGTCGCGATCTCCTGTCATCAGATACAAATAATTATAAAGGCCCGTAGACAGTAGTATTATCTGTCTTCGTAACTATTGGCCGGTCAAAATCGCTTCTTTACATCGCGTTGGATTGAAGTCATAACTATAATAAATAGGTATCTGTTCTATAGTATAATTGAATATACCTATTTCATAATAAGTTATATCTATGTCGGCACAAGAGGACCACGTTTTTTCATCATTATTATATTTCCGTTTTTCTCTTCGATAAATAACCATAAAAATATAATTATATTATAGAAACTTGCGGTTTTGTATTTTTTTACTAAAAGGCTTTTTTGGTTGTATTTAAAGGCATATCTATACTAGTATATAGAATATAATGTAATTTACTTGTAGTGCAGAAGTTTGTTTGCGGTTCTTCATAAGTTGTTTTAAGGAGGTATTGCGTGTGCTTAGCGAGTAAGAATGAAATTTAATTAATTAAGCATAGTATAGTATTTACCTATTTTCATTTATAACTAAGAGAATTTGACAGCCTCCGTGGCGCAGTTGGTTAGACGCCGGCTGTGAAACGCAAGGCCGCAGGCTCGATCCCGCACCGAGACAAATGTTAATTGTGTGATCCACAACCTTTTTCTTCGGGTCTGGGTGTTTGTGAGACATGATACCCACGACACAAGACTCGATCCTAGTGTGGGGTCAGGACTATTTATTATGTATTTATAAAGATAAAAATATATTTATTGAGTTAAATATGAAGGAATACTCAATGAGAATTGTTCATCATATTTACATTTTTGGAATTTCTCATAATACCAATAAAACCCAATGTTTTATCCATACGTTAAATCTGAATCTTGCTAGAATATTTAGTACCTTTAACTAAATTTGTCTCAATAAGTTTATATAAAACGATTTCAATTATTAAATGTTACTTAAATATGTGGTATTCTATTGATAGTCTATTTTAAAAGTTATTAAATATTTCAACATTATGCTCGCTAATTGTAATTTTATTGAAAATAATATTAATGTACTTTTGAAACTGAAGTTAAATGGATGTTTAGGTGTTAAATGAGATTAATTTATTGTAAATAATATATTACTATATTTATTTCTTGATGTTGTATGTTGGCTGACAAATATGTTGTTATTGCGCGTGAAACTTTAATAAATATATTAAATGTGGATCTTATTTTATTCATTTAATATCAAAAATATTAAAATTACAACACTTATTACATAGTTTTGAATTTAATATCATTAACCGGGATTGATGATGATGAACCGGGATTTCCCATGGCCATAGATAATAGACCTTGTTCTTATCGCTGCCGCGTCATTCCGGAGAGGGCTGAGCCGTGGTTTATTTATCTTACAATCCAATATTCCCGACTATGATCCTACACCAGCACCCCTAACAAACTCCGCGGTGGCCCTCTTCAGCGCTTTGAAAATGTCGCTAGAATATTGAGGCCGAATACCGAGGCCTTCTCGGAACTGGCACCTGCGCGATTCCACTATGCAGTCCACGGACTATCTCCTTATGTGTAGGTAGGGAGTCTTTTGCGCATATTAATAACCTCCCTTACAATATTTTCATTAAAGTTATACTTTTGATGCAGTATAGGAACCACACCTGGACTCGGTTCCATTAAAGAAAACTTGGCAATAAAATCGATTTGTTTCCTTTTACCGAGTGGGCAATTTTTTACCCCTATAGCGCAATTATTTTTGAAACTATAGGTGTCCCTTTGCTTGCTTTAAAAAATCACGATTTATTATTTTTTAATATTCCCGCTATCATATTTTAGTGTTGGTCACACATATTCATCGTCCTTGTTTGATTAATGCACAACGCACGTGTTAGAAAGAAATAAATCAATGGAAAATGTCGTTCTGGTTGTTATCCAGTGTACCAACATAATGAGCATAATGTTGCCAACTTTATGCAAATTCATTCCATATAGTACAATTTATTATTATTAATGTAGCCTTGGGTATGTTGTTCAACGTGTAGACAGTAGATGATGAACGTGTGGTTATGTATTGCGTATCGTAAATTGTTAAGTTTATAATAATTATTTGGGTTTTAGGAATACTATATTCAATTTTATGTTCATAACATTTTTATTATTATAATCAATTTTAATAATCATCAGCCACAAGGTATCATCGTTTTATTTCCGGTTGGCTTTAACATTAAGGTAATAATTACCTCACGATAATAATATGATGATTATCATTAACTATCAGAATGCACCATACTACATCTATGGAATGCACCACAAGGAGATGAATTTGACTAGGTATAAAGTTAATACAGCAAAGAATTTGAAAAACCTTTTCTTCGTAGTTACGGTGTCGAAATGATTTGAGTGACTTTATACCATAAATGTTAATTAAATTCATAAAACTACGATTTCAATGATTTTTTGATTTTTCAGTATCTTTAATTCGTAGTAGTTTTGTACAAGAAATCTGGCAACACGACTCAGCTGGTCGCAACTGACATTTCATAGTCATCCGTGGACATTTCTTTGCAACCTGATTATTCCGGAGTGTATAGTTTATTTCCCACATTTGTGTGTTTGTTCGCGTACCGTTAACCGTTTTGTCTCCATCGCAGTATTACAAAATGTCGCGTTTAAGGTTTTATTTATTGTTTGCCGTGCTATATAGCTGCTGGAATATCGGTAAGTGGAGAATTAGCGATTCATTTTTGATTAGCAAGCGTTCTTTGTTGCTTTTTATCGGTATAGGTAGGCCCGGCGGTGCGGTGAACACTCGTTCATGCGCTTTGTTGTCGTGATTGAATGCTTCTTGCGCAATTAGACACAAAAAGATGGTAGATATGTCGCTAACTACCTCCTAAATGGTTTTCTAGAAATTTTAACGTTACAATTGGTTATTATTATTTGTATCTGCGTCGTAACGTGTAGTTATCGGCCCCAGTATCGTATAGATGCACAGTTGTAGGTAAAATATTGAATAATTACGATTAGATTAAGTTTGAGGTCATTAAGTTCCGAATGTCTAGCATTGAAATCGAGAGGTTTGTCCATGATTAGTTGGAAAGAAGCAACTAATAAGTGGTCTAATAAGAAAACTGCTGTGTCAGGGAAATTGTTTTGTGCGTACCAATACATTTTATATTTTTATAAACCAAATTTGAATAGGTAGAGACAGTTTTGTTAAATATCCTCCTTTTCTTGAAACACTTTTAACCATATCCTTTTTGTTATGTACCCTCAATATTTAATATTAGTTGTACAATGTAACTTGTGCATTAATTTCACTCAAATTGAGAAAAATAGTTAAGTGTTTTATTTTTTAAGCTCCCAATTAACACTTTTACTGAAAAACCATGAAGAAATATTGAAAAATGAAAGCTTTAACTCTTATTTATAATGCCCGAATTGTACAAGTAGGATAGTTATTTATCTATAATCATTTAAATCTTTTCTAGGAATATATCCTAGACATATCCCTATAATCATGTAAATCTTTAGCCGCTGGCAGCTCACTGTAACACATAACTCTGTATATAGATAGATAAAGGAGGTGGTTTAGCGAGAACTGAATACATACATATAATATGTATAAATATGTTTCAGTGAGCAACATTGAATATATAGATAAGTATTTATCATTGCAGAACCAATACAAAGCAAACATTGTACTGAAGTGTTAATATAATAAGAGCTGGCATTGTTGTGTTTTATTTTGTTGAAAAAATGCACTGAATAATTGTATGAAATGGTTATTTTCTTTATTTTAGCAGCTTATTCAAACATGAGTATGTTGCTTCGTTGCAACATTTCTGTAACTACAATATACAATGTCTTAAATATTATTACTAACATTGATGTATGCCGATAACAACAATTTTATATAACTTTTCTGAATCAGAAAAAGGATAACTACTAATATAGTATAAAAATAATCTACCTGATATAAATAAAAAACAAAGACAAGCAGATCTCAAGATAACCTTTGCATAGTAAAAAATAATGTTAATGTTTCTATTTAAATATTTTTTAGACTAGTCAGTGATTCTTAAATACCTCTTAATTACTGCCTTGGTGGTGTAGTTGTATTACGGTACGGTTACAAAGCTGAGGTCTCGGGTTCGAATCCCGGGTCAGGCAAAGTGATATTGGATTTTTCTATTCATTATCAGCCTGGAGTCAGGAATTTGTGCCCGATATGGCGATGTGCTCGCCCCCTATCACATTCTGGGACGGAACATGCAAGGCCAAATGTCCTGGTGGCGCCTCTGCCTACCCCTTCGGGGATAAAGGCGTGAGTTTATGTATGTATGTCTTAAATACCTATTTTGAAGATCTCCAAGTGCCAAATACATAGGATTTCCACGTAATTTATGTAAGGTTTATTTAAATTTTGATATATTTATGCCTGCTCTAAATAGGATATATACACAGCATTAAATTATTACTGAATTATATCGGTAATTTTGACAGCCTCCGTGGCGCAGTTGGTTAGCCGCCGGCTGTGAAACGAGAGGCCGCGGGTTCGATCCCCGCACCAAGAGCAATGTTTGTGTGAACCACAAACATTTGTTTCGGGGCTGGATGTTTGTGAGACTGAAAAGTCTCTCGTAGTTTCTGATGCCCACGACACAAGACTCGATCTTAGAGTGGGGTCAGGACTATGTATGTGACAGTTGGGTGTATTTATTTAATTATCGATTGCAATATTAATCTAAATTTCATATAGTATGGTACAATTTTACAATATTAATCATGCATCAAGTTAAAATATACTATACTGTTTGGGCCTTACACACTTCAAAATTAATTCAACAAATAAATATTTAAACAAGGCCATATGTTTTTTATTCGAAATTTATAAAACTTGTATCAATTCAGGTCATTTTTATCTTTGTTGGTTCGTTGGACATATATTTTAAATGGCAGTATTTATTTGGCTCATAGTGCCAGATATTTAACAAAAAAATATTAAAACGTATTTAATTAATTTAAGCAGCCCCCATGGCGCAGTTGATTATAGGCCGACTGTGAAATGAGATGCTGCGGGTTTGATCCCTGCACCGTAACAAATGTTTTTGTGATCCACAGATATTTGTATCGGGTCTGAGTGTATATGAGACCGAAAAGTCTCGTAGTTTCTGATACCTACGACACAAGACTCGATCATAGTGCGGGGTTAAGACTATGTATGTGACTGCTAGATGTATTAATTTAATTTATTTAATTGTTTGTTCGCAGGTCACAGTGATGAAGTAACCTCACCAGCCCCATCCGTCACCATTGACCTGTTAAAGTCACCACCAGCAGGTGGCGTCCCGGTTGTAATCCCCAGTGATTTTGAGAAACACAATACAACAACATCGACTACCACTACCACAACAACTACAACTACAACTACAGAGAAGCCTACTACTACAAGTAGTACTACAACTACAACACCGAGCCCGCCTACCCCCCCTCCCACCCCCGCTCCCACTCCTGCGCCAACGCCAGCGCCTGGACCCCTACCGCCGGCAGACCAAGGACACTGGTCCTTCACCAACACGACTACAAATGTCACTTGCATCATAGTCCAGTTTGCCGCGCAGCTCAACGTGACCTACACCAAAGCTGTGGAGAATGGTGAGTAGAATTAGGTTTTTATAAGTAGTATGATTATTAGCAAAGCACCTGAGCTTCTATATGGGCTTAATGCGTACGGATAGATCAGTTAGTCAAACGTATGGTCTTACGACTGAGGATGCCCAAGATCCAGCTAACTGAAAGAAAATGCTGACCAGGATAATGCCAGATAGAACGGTCTCGTGACATTACTTTGTCAATGCTTAAGTCTAAATTAAAATGTGTTAAGTCAATGGGCCAGAATTAAAATCTGCACTGTACATTTCCTACAGCCAACAGCCTATATACATGAGGCCATATAGTCCACCACGCTGGCATAGTGCGGATAGGCGGATTTCACTAACAATAGAAATTCTTACAAATCGCTATGGCATGCAGGCTTCCTCACGATGTTTTCCTTCACCATTATAATGCATTGCTTAAGTGAATTGTATTTATTTGGACTGTGGATTAAAGTTTTGTCGCAAATGGTTATAATGTCCCTGTGAAATGTAAACCTGTGTCGGAGTATTATTTATTGTCTATATTTAACCTTGAAGTGAAACGCATTGCTCATTTCAGTTTGGACAGGCTCCAAATTATCTTAAACTATTTTCTGGATCGCTCAATGTTTAAGGTTATGAAGCTGCGTGGGCAGATGGAATACAGCATCTTTCCTTGGTTTAATTAAGTAACAAGATGAAGTAATATCAAAGTTGAAAGACTAATCAATGAATTGGTATATCTTTAATAATCACCGCGCAACAATCTGGTACAGATACAATCATATTCAATTTCTATATCGCAAAATATAGCGACAAATAAACTAAAAATATATCCAAGGTCTCATTAATATTATTAGTTAAAAGCATTGGTTGCTGATTAAGCACATTTATTATTCATTACATTTTCATAACTGGATATTTTTTATTCGATAATGTGACATGGACGGCCCACTCGTGATTGTGATTTTTTCCTCATGGATCGATAATATTTTCAGGCCGATTTAGTAGCCTGTCTCTGCAATCTTTCCGTGATAATTATAATTATATCCTTTTATATTGTAGTTTTAAAAATATATTTCATTTAAATGATACCAGTGCCCTGTGACTGATTGCAAATGCATTCAACGATATTGTTTAATATATCGAAAGTGCAGGTCCCGGAGTTAAGCAGCCAGACCCTTTGATCATTTACATTTGTTTCGACTATTGCCTATAGAGACTATTTGCCTACAAAGCATTTATTTTTAAAATGCTCGCATTAATGTATTTAGCTAAATAGTAAAGCCCATTTTCTTTAAATATGTGCCTATTGTCGGGTACCGTTCTCTATAATTAAAAGGCATTATACTTAATCCATCATCCTGGCAAACTACTGCTAGAATATAATAAAAAATTCAGAAAACATGATGCAATGCATTCGGTCAGTATGACACGTTAGCTGGAAATGTAAAACGTGTTACCAACGACAAACAACGCCCCCTCGACGGCCGCTGATAAACGACACAAAGCGCGCATTGTACAGTTGAATAGCTCCACACTGGAAAATATAGGAACATGTGGCGTGATGCGTGGATTGATACGTAGGACCTAGGTTTCCATATATCCTTGGAGATTGTAAGAGATATTGCCCTCTGTTTTTCTTATTGGTAAAAATACATAAGTCTTTTAGGAATTTGTGGCTGCGACAGCAATAGTCTCTTCCTCTATCATATTTTAAGTAGGAAACTCTGTGATATGGCGGTGGCACTTTGGGCTATTGGTTGGAATCCTATCACATTTTGATTCGGAAGTAGGCTCGGTGAACAGTTGGTCACAATTCTTCCTACACTCGAGAGTGTAGGAAGAAGAGGAAACGGGTTTACTTGTTTTTCATTTTTTTAAGGATTTCTTCTTTTTGTTGTATACGTATTAAGTCGTCGGTCCTGTTATTGAAATTTGGCGTTCATAGCAATAATTAAGCAGTGTTTACGAGTCAACATTAAACTAGGACTATGGCTCAAATTCCACAACGTGATTTGAACATTCAGTAGGTACTGCACGCAAATTATACAATAATACATAGTTTGCTAAAGATATCTATTTTTAGAGAAAATAAATTCGCTAATAGGATATCCGTATCCGCTGGATAGCAACTATTGTACATTAGGTATGGCTGTCGTACCCTAGTGACCGATACAGAGCAGAGGCCGGCATGATTTTAATAAACGGAGAGAAGTAAGCATTGCGCAGTGTGCTTAACTTGCAATTACTATCATCCCAGCAAAAATTAGAATCTACAAAGAACTGTTTATTCAAATACTGTAACATAATTCTGAAAAATCTTCCCTGCTATAACAAAAAACTAAAAATATTTTATATATTACGTAACAGTCTTACAATCGCCTTACAGTCGGGGGTCCGATGAACAAAATCGTATCTGAAATAAGAGAAGTTCTCCTCATGTAATTATTAATTACAATATTTATTCTAACAATGATCCGTCAATACTTAAAGAGGAATAAAAAACCTAATGCCTTGTAGCTTTTTGGATTCCACATCTTTACGAATAACAAATTCAATTTCCTTATTTTTTGACACGACTGTGTTCTCGGTACGTGCCAAGATGTACCACTTTTAGTGGTGTATAATAAGAAAATGCCACTTACGTCATTCGCCAAGTAAATATCGATTCCTGCTTGTCTATGGAAACCGTGATATGCTGGCCTGCTGACCTGCTGAGTTCGATGACTGCACACCATCGATTTTACCACTATATAAGTTAATATCATTACGTATAAATCTACTTCTTTCTATGTGATTGATTGCATTAATGATAATTTCTTTAGTTGATTTGAAGATAATTTGTAAGCTTGTCATAAATAAGTTGCAAGTTTAAGGTCAGGATTACCGGGTTTTTACTGCAAAATAGTACGAAGATTGGATTTTTCCTATACGTGTTGGGGTCTGTAGTAAATTAGTGGCATTCAGATGTTAAAGTTCAATGCGAAAGCAAAATTGTTGCATTGTATTGGTATGGAAAAATTGCCAATTATTGGTTTCCAACTCTTGCTGATTTTCTAATTAATTTACTAGTTTGTTTAAGCGCTTTACTGACTTATAGAGATTGGTGTCAATTCTATGCGTGCCATTCTTTCTTGGCCAATAAAAGTTGTATTAGTTTGAAAGAAATTCTCAGCACCGCGCTGGTCAATTTTAAGTTTATGAATAATATGACTGAGCCAATATTCGATCTTAGCATAGCTTAGAACTATCGCTTTGAGAGTAAAATGAATACTAAATAGGAACATGAATTTAATTTTTAATTTAATTTAATTTTTCTAAATTAAAAAATGAGTTAACCCATCAAAACATTAAATCTAAATTAAAATTGTATTTCCTTTGCACTGAATAACATATTATTTTTATATCTTTATTTTTATTTCATTAGTTATAGTATATTTTAACATTCTTTACGCTTACCTAGCTCTTGTCTGCTATTTACTGTTAACAATATTTTAGATAGTATTATCAGTGTTCTTCGATTTTCGTTGACGGACTCAGATCTTAGCATTGTTGACAAATCTTCGTGGTTTTTTCAATGCTTACTATGTGATATGTTAAATGTGATTTTGTTTTATAAATGATAAATAAAGGAAAAAAAATTATAAGTTCTAAAGTTATACGAACGTAGCAATTTCTAAATATAAATTATAAAACAGTGTCTTGAAAGCCTTCTCATATGTAATAAATTTGCTGGAAACGATGATGTAAGTACTTATGTTTTCTTGAAGGGCTTCGTTACGTAAGCAAAAGAGAATAGCGCTGGTGCAAATATAGTGTTATTGCAGATATGATTTCAGGTGCGTTTACGATATACGATAACTTATTACCAACTGCCAACTCTTTCCGTCATACATTTACTGGTGGTAGGTCTCTCATATGTAAGAGGCTGCCTGGGTAGGTACCACCGCAATATCTATTTTTCCCGCCAAACAGTAGTGTAAATGCACTGTTGTGTTCCGGTTTGAAGGACATTCTAGCCAGAGTAACTACTGGACATATTGAGACTTAACATTTTATGTCTCAGGATGGTGAGCGCAGGGCAATGCCAAGCATTGCTTTGTAAATCATGGTTTTGATTGGTTTCACTACTGTCCATGAGCGGTCGTATCGTTTACCATCAGGCGGACGGCTTGCTCGTCTCGCCATTCACAGCAATAAAAAAAAACAATAACCTTTTGGAATTCTCAATTATAGAAGAATCGAGAGATGGAAGAGAGAGGAGGGTGGACGTATAAGGACTGATATCTTTATTTGTGTGCTGTGTCACGTCCCTACTAAGTTGCATAAGCGTTATGGGAAATGTTATCGGAATTCTGCTAATAAAGTTATTTTCTAGCGACCAGTGTCCTCGTTATATGTACATATATTATGTATCATGGCATAAACGCGCCGGTTGGATTCTTTGTGGCTTTGTACAATTTATATTGCTATGTGTAAGAACTCTCTTCTGGCTCATCTCTTCTGGTTATTATTATTGGTCTAGTGTTTGTATATACTGGGAAGTATCAGATCCTAGGTTAAGTTTCCAGGTTATTTGTCTGTTTAACTCTGTTTTTTTTTTGTTGAGGAAGATATTAAGGTGGGCCAACCATTTTTGGTTTCAGTGACATCTCTACCTACCGTTTTGCATATAAACTTATAAATTCTGGTCAATAAAGTAAGGCGCGATGTTTCATCCAAGCCTTATCGGTCACGTATGAATCACTGAATTAATTGGTGATAACACGGGTTTATTATGTATCTTCAGCTTTTTACGCAGACATACTTTTTACGTAGGTACCTACGTATCTTCAATACTCGTTTCGACTTGTCTTTTCTACCTTGTGATAAGGTTTAACATTGTTGTTTGTCTCTATATTTCACACATGCGCATTGTTAGTGTAATGTGTTGTTGTTTTTGGTTGAAATACTTTAAGAAGTTAATCTTAATCCCCAGTAATCTTATAAAAATGATTTTGATTGTACCAAAGTCGATATCTTTAGAATCTGGTCTAGGTATGCTGGAGGATGCCCTAAAATGCGATTGATAAGGCTTTATTCTTGAGGAAAACTTCAATTGGACCTTGTGAAAAGGAAGCCATCGAAAAACATCTGATTCGTTTAAATTCATGAACGATGTGATGTTGAGTGAAATATCCAAATTTGACCTTTGAAAATGTCAAGTATTCAAAAGATAATGAATAGCCTGATTAGATTTTTATGTACATAAGTACGTAGCGACTTAAATATTTTTATTGATGATATAGAGTATACACAGACGATTATATTTCTCACATTATTGAATCATTTATCCAGTTAATTTAAAAGAAAATCATTAGATTTTAAACCGACTTGTCTATTCAAAATATAATTATAAAACAAGATGAATCATTTGGTAATTCCGACTATTAGAAAAAGGAGAATAGGGACATTGGTTATCCAAAGTAGGTACTTATTATGTAGAGCTGTTGAAATTAGGAATAGTTTAATTTTTTTTTATAATTGGCGATATTACTTATCATGTAATTATTGATGGAACATTTTATTGGGAATTACAACATGAAATGGCTTGCATTTACATAATCAAAATGGTAATTACTTCTAATTATATTTTCGAAGCATCTTTCCCAATCTCATTAGCTTCAGCCTAAATGTCTTTCTTTTCCTTGGTAGCTATTGTATTAAACTACAATAGATTTTCTTCTGTCTTTGTTTTTTTTTATATCTATCATTCTATCTGGCGGTTTCCCAGTTGATCCCAAACTCTGGTATCTTTATTTCTATGCCTATTTTTCAAGATACACAGTCAACCAAATAGCAATGAAGGGAATTAGGACCTAAAGTAGTCTTATTTTATAATACAAGTGGTGATGTTTTAATATAAAATCAGTAGTTTAGAACAAAGAAACGTATGTATAGTTTCTAATACGTAAAGTTTTAATGTGCTATAGTTATTTACTTTACCAAATCCGATTTATTCAACATTATATTCCTATTCACCCCGTTTAGCGGTTTTACATCATCAATTTCAATACACTACATCTTTTTCTTATTTTTTGAGTACGAGGAGAACGAATATTTTGGTGTTCTCCGATTGCAAAAGCGAAAAGTATTTTCCGCTGACTATTTTATAGTTGTATCTCTTTAGCTCGTATTGACGTCGTGCATGGGTGTAGTTTCCTTGTTTATAATTAAATTTACCTTTTAAAACCTTCAGTTCTGTTTGGGAAGTTTTAAAACAAGTTTCGTATTCCGGCACAATTTTTCAACTTAATTTTTTATCAGGTCATAAACGTAGATCATCTATGATTAAAAAGACTAAGGCCTTGCCCTAATGAATGTAGGTAGAATTCAATACAAAAAAGATATAATTTTATTGAAGATATTCTAGATGCGGGCTTGTGAGGTTTTCTTCGCTGACAATGTGTGAATGTATGATGAATGACCGCTTTGCATTAACCGTTAGGTACAGTGTCGTCTCTTTGTAGCAGGTATGAGTTTAAAAGGATAAATGACCGAATAAAGTGCATATAGAATCATAGAATGGAATTTATTACAGCAGTGTTTTTCAATCTTTCTGAACACCGTTTTTCAGGTTGCAAACTTCTGGTGACCCCTTGGGCTATAGACAGACAAAAAAATATTAATTTAGAGGACAATGTTTATTATTCTCGTCATTTTGGTACCTTAATTTTTCGTTAAGACCTAGGTATATTCTGTAAGAATGGTCACCCTTGACTAATGCAAAGAGAATATTGAAAAACACAGGTATACGGGATATAGAATAAATTTATTATATTTTTTTGCACTTGTACGAGTAGTAGATTTAGGTATGTTTTCCTTATGCATAAACTAACAAATTGATGCATAACCGGATGCGTGAGTCACATTGAGAGCGAGAGGCTTGGTAGTTTGACTCATCGAATCACGTGTCAATGGACAAGGTTCGAAGTTGTTCCAATTCTTTTTGGACCACTTTCATTTATGAGTATTTTTATCGTCGTAGTTGGTGATTCATTCTAAAGAAAAATATAAAAACAGTAGAACCAAGTGAAACAATTCTAATGAGTTAAATTATCCAAAATGTCACTGGCTACTTGTAAAATGGAAATTTATTCTTTTTATTCTACGATTTTTTAGCTTTAATGCTATTTCGTGGCTGGCAAGTGAGGTCACTTTCACTTTAAGTTTTTTTTAGTCCTATCTTTTATTCATTTAGTTAAATTCTATATTTTTGACAACTGAATAACTTACATAAATATCTTCTACTAAGAAGAGTACATTACCAAACTAGTAAAATTACCTAAAAAAAGTCAATTAGGAGTAGCTTACAGAAGGCGCGCGCGACACGAATCCATTTCAAAACAGCTTGAACAATGGCAGGCATAAAAAAGAGCACAATAGGTAGAAAAGCAACGCCGGTTACCACGGAGACTGAGACTTCGTATACTGTACAACAAAACCTAGACTTACAGATTTACTAGTACTATTACTAGAGATGTTTTTTGGAAAGCAAACATTTCCATCTTTAGGATTATTGGGACTATTGCTGTCGACCTTTTCAAATTCCGGACTATAGAGGGTGTATTATTTGAGGGATTATTATAGGCCCTCAGGATTAGCAAATCGAAGTGGCCACGCCGGGCACATAGCTCGAAGAACTGGGCCGCTGGGACCGAAACAACAAGCAACCAAGTGTCGGAGTCCACCCACAAGGTGGTCGGACGACCTGGTAAAGGTCGCAGGAAGTCCCTGAATGTAGGCCTCTTCCAACATGTCTATGTGGCGATCTATGAGGCCTATGTTCAGCAGTAGACTTCCAATGGCTGAAGAGAGAGAGATTATTTTAGGCTCTTACATCTAAATAATCCCAAATACAGGATAAGTGTAACACCCCTACCTAATCTAATATTGAAATCTAATCCACCCGTTGCATTCAATAGTACCTTCACAAATTCAACGTGTACAAACAGCATATTATCACATTGTTAACCTAGATGCTAAATATTACGTTGGTATGTAAAGTCTGCCAACGCGGACTAGGCCATGCAGCGTGGTGGACTATATGGCCTAACCCCTCTTAAAGACTTTTAGATTCGATTGTAGAGGAGACCCGTGCCCTGCAGTGAGATGTATATGGGCAGATATAGAAATATACGTTGATTTTTTTTATGCTGATCGCGAAATGTCGGTACTGCGTCCTATGGTAAATGCAGTTCTTTGACAAAATATTGAAAGGTGGTAGTTTTCCTATCACAATTCGGCTAATTTGTGCCTGATCAATTGGTTATAATAAATATTAGCTTTATTAATGTCCACGCCAAATATATGCAAATATTTCCGCTCCAAAGGGTTACGATATTGATCCAGCACGGTATATTGATAACAGAGATGATTCACTTCGCAGATGCTAGTTGAGTCACGCGAAAGTTCTCGAACTGTGTATTTGCCACCCTGTTTGCGTTCTTAATGTGGTGGTAGAATCGGTTCTGGTATTCTATTCTCCGACACAACGACGAATGTTCGAACATCGTACTTAAAACTGTACGAATCCATCCTATGGTTGTCTGTAAGACATTGCCTAGAGCGATAAGATCGCCACTTGTACTTTTATTTTTTTGTAATTTCTGTATATTGTGTTTCATTGTTGTGTATAATACTAAATAAATAAATAAATACTCTACAAAATGTTCGAGTCCTCTATCGTAAGTCGCAACCATAGACCAAGTTTGAAGTGAATAAGTTCATAGAGAATAGTATTGGTTTTTAGAAGTGGAAAACTTTTATCTTATACGTGGACGTCGAACGTTCGAACATTCCAACTTCGTGTCCGAAAATAGAGCAATCCCCCAGTATTGAAACGTGCGGGGTTCGATGTTCAGGCTGGGTCTATTGGTTCTGTAAACTAGTTTTCACTACCGTAAGAATAAATCAGAATCAACAAGACACATACATACATAAACTCACGCCTTTTTCCCAGAAGGGGTAGGCAGAGGTCCTACCACAAATCAACAAGACTCGCCCTTTATCACTCCTTGCGAAGGACATAAACTAGGCGAAACGTGGTATTAGTGGCATATCTGTCTCACTCATCTCACCTTTAAGGAATATCCTTAAAAGGTGAATCTTTGTATGTATCGCTTTATATTGATGAAATAAATTTGAGATCTTTGTTTTTCCTCTACTTGCCCTTATTTACACGGTGTCGACTGTCTGCGTATTACGATTTTTATTATTTATGCATACTGCATGCATGACAGCCTCGGTGACGTAATTGTATAACAGTACGATTACAAAGCTTAGGTTTCGGGTTCGAATCCCGGGTGGGGCAAAGTGATATTGGATTTTTCTATTATCAGCCCGAAGTCAGGAATTTGTGCCCGATATGGCGATAGGCTCGTCCCCTACATCGTGGGACGGAACATACAAGGCGAAATGTGGGTCCTGGTAGCACCTCTGCCTACCCCATCTGGGAAAAAGGCCTGAGTTTATGTATGTATGTATGTATATTATGTATGTATTTATGCATATTTTAGTGTATTATTCCTTGTGCCTCTACAGTAGATAGTCTAAGTAAGCCCACCGCGCTTATGTAGTACAAATTTGTGAATTCATATTTGAAATAATTGTACAAAAATTACGTACACAAGTTTCCTCAAGATATACGTAACTGTAATAATCTCGGTTTTTCCGCGCTATAGATTTTAAAGCATACGAATTTATCTCGGCATGTTTTCCGTCTTCGTTAAGTGAGCCGTAATTAGTATCGAAACACATGACCTTTATAAGTCAACATACCCACATTAGTCCAGTCATTTGGTTCAAAAAAAGGTAGTTACCTAAATAGGGTAAAGATACGAGGTCGCGAAGTTAAAATTCGAAGAGCACCCCAAAATCTATAAAATCACCAATTTCCAAAACTCCCGGAAAACTTTCCAGGTAAAGCTACCAGATGACTGAAATATATTCATAAATTGTAGTGTATATAATAAAATGGTAAAATACAATTACATGAATAATCACGAATTGTTGTTTCGTCGTTGTTATTGGCTAGAGTGCAACGACGTTTAACATTATTCATACAAGTGTGAATTTAAATTAACATAGACGGTAACAATGTCAACAACGCGTTTGTAGTGCAAAATATTGTTATTAAAATAATATAGAGAATTATAATTTAGTGATTGTTTTTATCGTAGGCGATGAAATAGTGAGCAAGTCAAATCGTTAGTTATAAAGTTATTTTTACCAAAGCCTACCATTTCTCGGAAACGTTGACGTCAGTCATACGTCAGACCGTGTTTACATAAACAAAAGTATTTTATGACATGCATAAAAATTACTTAAAAAACCTTTGATTCGTGGTAGTAGGGTATTCGTAACATTCCGGATTGTGTTTATCATAGGCAGTGGTTAAGGACCCACCATATTCACCTTCTTATGTGAGTCGTGTTGTATACTGGATACTCTATCTGGACTGAACTTACCATAATGGCTGCCACATACGTAACGATATAACTGTGCAAGTCTGAGTTTGCACCAGTATACTGGAAAGTGTGGGGGCAAATAACTGCGCTGATAATAATAATTTGATACTGGTGCAAACTCGCGTTTGCGCAAAGAACGTGTGGCGGCCATAACATGCAGGGTCTCTTTGTAGTCACTATAAAAATGCTCCTTAAAGTCAGTCAAATATAAATAATGTTTGAATACAGTGATAGTATAAACTGCCTCTGCTCACAAGTCACAAGGTCGAGCTGTGTGGTAAGTGCCGCCTGCTCGAATTCACTCGATGTGGAATCGCCGACGACGCATTCGCGATCACGGTCGTCTGTCCTCTCATTGCAGTATTGTGTTCAATTCTAATAAATTGCTATTATGATAAATATTGTTGTGCGTTCGAAATAACTTTTTTTTTAAATTTGTGGCCCATGGAATTATGTAGAATATTAAAAAATCATCACATGAAAGGTTTATTGTGTTGTTTTGTTAAATTATGATTTTAAACGCCGGAATAAAATTATGCATGTGATTATGATATTATGTTCCAGCTACGTAGCTCAAATGTAACGCAGGTGGAAATGATTTTTAAAACTTAAAAACAAAACTTTGGTCAGAATTTTAAATTATACCTGGAATCCAAAGACGGTACCCAACTTTTATAAATCGTTGGGCCCAAGGAAAATGACACGTAACAATATGGAATTAGTTGTTTTATGTAATGATATCAGCTGTAACTATGCCTGAATTGAAATTAATTGACAATAATTGCACTCTCGAGATATGGACCGATATTTGTACCGATTTATTCTACATGTTGTCAACTTGTCTTTGTGCCAAATAAAATGTACGGAAAGCTTAATATAATTTTTATTTTTCAACGGGAACTATTTCAACTATATACATAAAAGCCCTCCGATAAAAGAATAGAATATGACAAGTTATTTAATATTTTAGTGTGACGTCACCGGATGGCATTTGACCTGTGCGCCTCCCTCGGGACCTTGCGGCGCCCTCGCTCATTAGTCGAGGGATGACTTATTCACGAATAAACTCAATACTTTGAAATACTATCTACATGCTTATAGAATCAGGAGTATGGTTCAATATAAGAAGGGTTATGCAGTAAATTAGATTTGATAGCACGTGAGAGAGTGCATTTCAAGATAGTAAGAGTTAGGTTCAGCAGTGGACGGTTAGAATAATAAATGGGAAGAGTGTATTTTGATGACTTAAATATATATAATTGGATGATTGAATCCGATTTCGGCTTATGTAATTGAAATGCTAGTCGTGTTGTTGTACTGATGACATCATGATCATCGATAGCATTAACATTGCATATACATGGAGCAAATTTCATTTTACAAGGTAGTCAGTTAAATATGCTTAATGGATTTCTGCCGACATTCAAGCCTTCTATTTCTTAAAATACCTCGTCTTCTCCGGTTTTGTTGGACGTTATTAGTATTGCAAGATTATCTCTAATACCAATTTAAAAAAATAACTAAATTACAAATAAACACAACAATATGAAGAATCAATTGAACAGATCAGCATAATTGCTTGTAACAGTGGACGGTAATCGTCTGTTGTAAGTCGATAACATCTAGACGGTACTGCATTTATCAGCAGTTTAAAAGGCAGTAAGGTAAACAAATATATATGAAGATATCTATATTTATTATCTCTATAGATATTGATGTATATATATTAAAATAAACGTATATTTTAAACTTACCGAATTACATGCAAAAAATCTTATTTGTTAAAAACATATTTCAAAATAACAAGACTCTTCCAAAGTAGATAGCGACCTGCATCTGGCGATCTTCAAACGATAATACATAAGCCCATGCTTGTATTCCCAAGGGATAGGTAGACTTGTGACTAGAACCACTCGCAATTAGTCGAGTTTATTTCTGTCCCAAGATCTGTTAGGCGAACCTATACCCGGTTATAAATTCAACTACCGGATAAAACTTATACGGCATATTTCTAAAATTATAATTGTGTCAGCCCATATATGTACCTCTGCCGGGCAATCGTACAATTGAGAGTACGATTGAAAGGGGTTAGGCCATATAGTCCACCACGCCGCGCTGGCCAAGTGCGGGCTGGTAGCTAATAACTTACATAGTGAATCTAGATATAACAGAATTTAACTACATTTCTAAAACATACGATAGTATTCAAAATCATTCATTCTAAAGTCCTCCACGGCCAATCAAACTTATTGGCGGAATAAATAAGATACTTTTTGTATAGAGCGAAGATTTCTCGAGCAAGCAGCGTTCATCTGTCGCTCGTTGGAAATTTGTCTGATTAGTTTCTTACGTAATTGAGAATACATTTTCATTATGAAAAATTCTTGTGAAATTTGCGCACAGTTTTAACGAGAGGATAATCCCAGTTGGAGTATTTTAAGATGTATTTTTTATGTATGTTAGTAGTGGATATCATTGGTATATGGTTGCTGTTATTATTGTAAGCTGTGGTTGCCTGATAATGGAGGAACATTTAACTTTGCTTTTATTTTTGCTTGTAATACTTTTTGTGATTATATCTTCTTTTCGTAACTCTAAAATGATATAATATGGTTATGACGTCATTTTGTGTTAGCGGTCGTGATAACTGAGATTTATATTATCAACCACTATTACGTTAATTGCTTCACATACAAAATGTACCCAAACCGCATACGAAAGACGTGTTATGAATTATGACAATTTGGCTATCTGATCTATAACTATCCTGAAGCCTGCGTTAAAAATTACTAGACCCGCTGATAGATTAATGACTTTAATTTTTATCGTCCCAGAAATGCAATGCAAATTGATCCACCAGCAAGAAATGACCATCCCTCCTGCCGTTACAATTATACCAGCCTGGTCGAAATCAGATACACAAGCTGACTCCAAAGCGACACTCTTAATATTTAAGGTGTTTCCACCATCGAATTTCTGCCCACAGAACAAGTAACAATAATATAATAGTATATTTTTTCACAGCGACGTCGCTGGCGCACGTGCTGCTCAACGTACCAGCCAACGCCACGGTGCACGACGGCAGCTGCGACGGCGACCAGTGGCTCAGCCTCACCTGGCCTGTCCCTGGCTCCAACGACACCAACAAACTCACCCTGGTCTACCACAGGAACGACAGCACCCACAACTATGGACTCAAGGCCTTGACCATCTCGCTCAGTGCCGAGCTCTTCGTTAATGCTTGTGAGTTCGCTTTGATTTCATTTATGTTATGTGAACTTAATAAAAATATTTTTCATATTTTTCTGAAGACTGATGACAGATGTAAAAAATATACTAAATTAGACACAAATATTGGTAACATGATTTTGTAATTTTTTAATCTCGGATTATTGTACCTATAATCGCCGTCGTTTTATAAATAATCTACGGCCTGACAGTTTTATTTTTATTCATATAAATACATATCTGATTATGCAGTTAAATGTTTAGGTGTTAATAATTGTCCCCAAATTCCTTCTAACAGTAAATTTCATCCAGCTTAGGGTCAAATCCGTTATGAATAGGATTTAGTCTGATGTAATACAAACATGCAATCAACACCTTGCAGCCTCCAAAGACGCAGTAGAACTGTACCACGGCGCGGAGTGGCAGGTTCCCCTGGCCACGTCGTACCGCTGCACGCCGCCCACGCGCGTCAACCTCACCTCCGACAGCGCCAGCACCGTGGCCGCGCTCACGCTGGCCCGCCTGCAGGAGGAGGCCTTCCGCTCCGTGCCCGGGGACGGCTTCAGCGCTGGTGAGTCCTAGCTTCGGCATTAGCCTCACTTCTGACAGCGCCAGCACCATCTAACAGACAGCTTCAGGGTTCGATCCCCGCATCGAAACAAATGTTTACCATTTGATGTGGAAACTAGGAATTGATAATTTTGCAAAAGGGTATTATGTAAAATTAATGAAATCTTTCTACTGTTCGTAAGAAAATCGATCAGTTCGGGCTCCACGAAAGTGTATTTCACACTGTTAATACAAAAAAAATAGACCTTAGGAGTTGTGAAAACGTTTTGACCTTGCGAACACTAGTCGCAAATATTTTCGTTATTTATGTTAAGATTAAGTTACCTTTGATGCTTGATAGGTCTATTTAAACATAGGTACCATTGAACTTGACCTTGAACCTTGTATGACAAAAGTGTTTACTTTGATAAATGATGTACGGATTCGTTCAATTTATAAAACCTTCTACCAAGAACGTGTGGCCTTGTTGCTATAAACGGTTGATGTCTGGACAAGGCTTAAACCACGTCTGTGGAATTGGAACGAAACCTCGCAAAAAAAATGTATTTTATTTATATTTTAAATGTTGGAAATCAGTATTTTTTATTATTTAACTAAATACTCCCTTTTGTTTAACGGGCCTTCCCCTTATCACAGGAACATTACTCATGCATCCATTGTTGAACCACACATAATAATTATTAATTATTCAATTTGCACTTTGCGTTTTAAAATACATAACATTTTATACCTTACATATGATTCATCAATTCGACTTTTATAAATGTTTTTAAGTTCTACTTTTGACTTTGCCTACCTACCACATAAAATAATCACAATGCGTGACTGTAATCGTTCTATTGTTCTGTAAGCAAATTCATGAACGCGGTTACCTAGATCCGTTTTTATTCCATTCTCCTACTTTAATACATTTAAAACCGTTACGCTTGTATCCCATAGAGATAAAAAAAACATAGAAATCGACCTTAATTGGTCCTTTCGTCTCAGCCACTTCCATCAATTTCTTCATAGATCCCTCCTTACTTAGTGTGATTCGGTAGAAGCTATTTTCCTGGTCCCACGGGAAAAGAATTCATCCCTACAATATTAACTAGACACTAAGGTATCAATATAAATAAAAGTGAACATAGTATTTAAGATCAATTTAAAACAGCCACTTGTATTTAATACCAGTGTCACTGTACCACTTATATTAAAAAGATTACTTCAATGGTTCTCTAAGGATCCGTTAGGATTTGAAAAAAAGGTTAAAGAACATTATCAAAAGTCCTGCAAGCTGCCGTGTGACATAAATAGTATTTATATATTTAACACATCATTGACACTGAATCCCGTAATGTACTGACGCGCATGGTTGTCGATAACGCCGCGGCCATATTTACTCGATAGCTTATCGATAAACCGCGATAGTGTTGTTTACAGTGCTTCATTAAAGCTTTTATTCTGGACGGGCGCGTCACTAATTCTGGTATAATTAAATATTTTACCAATATATTTTAAAATTGTAAAAATAATTGAATCTAATGGTAAATTGTAAAAGGTTAGGTTTAGTGGTAATGGGCATAACCTTTCAGTTCCATAGGTTTTTTAAGTCATTGGGACTTTGACTTGAGTTCCGAGGTTCGAATCCCAGTAGGGCAATCTATTCTCTGTCATCTGACGGCTATAGTCCGAGTAGTAAATAAGAATGAGAGGGGTGAAAATTATTTAACTTTATTGAGACTTGACGTCAAGTGAAATGTAATTATACTCGTCATATCGAGCTCGATAGTGTCAATAACTCAACAACACAGCGCATGCAATTAATATAACTAATTGGATAATGTCTGAACTCACAACTCGCACGTGCAATCTTTGTAAACAAACAAGACATAACAATAGCGAATAGATACTGTGGCTAATTTCGAAGATCGTTTAAACTAGCAGAGCCAGATAGTTCTGTCTCGTAGAAAACTGATGGCAAGCGACAGTTTAGTCAAACTAAAGGATGGAATGAAACAGAGTTTTTAACACTAACCAAAAAATTAATAAATTGCAAACTATACCAGATTTTTATTTTGAAACTTTTCACACTATACTACATATTGTAATTATTGTAAAAATATTGACGATGGTTAAAAACTCTTCAGAAGATGGCAATTTCCATTTTGTTTTGTGAATTTTCTGTGCAACGGTGATAATTATCCATCAAGTTGTTTTTAGTTTTCATCCATCCAAGAGGAATATATTAAGCAACGTATTGATGTCTTCTTCCACTCCTTAACATACTCTTCCCTAGAATAGGTCTTTTAGCTGCTACTAATTTCTGTTGTAATTTTTTTATAAAACATTATACAAAATAGTAACATCGTGTCTGACGCGGACGCCTCTATTTTTGTTATCATATTGCATGTATTTATTTCCAACGTACATGTGTTTATAAATTAATGTCACTAGTGCCTATCGCTGGCCTTCAATTCCTTGTTTAACGCATATATTTTATGAGTATAATAATAATTGTACAAATTATTTAGAATAATTTAATACGAAAGGCTTATCTGAAAAATTTTGGCCATTATTCCGTGTTTCCTGTCCGGTGTAATGTTGCGTAAATATCAATTTTATTTTAATGTGTTTGCGATAGAAATATATTTTCATAGTGATTTGTCTGTTAGATTTATTGTCATGTAATGTTATAATGCCGGAGTTGTTGTACCAAAGCAATAGCTGTTTGGATTAATCAACATTCATTTATTTATTTTATTTTGTTAACAATATAGCATTGCAATTATAAAATAAGCTAGAAAAACTCTTGCTAAAAGACGTTTTGGTTTGCATGCCGTATGTCGCAGTGGAAATATAAATAAAATACATTTTCTCTTAATGTGGCAAAATAGTTCTTCAGATACGATTTTGTTTTACGGAACTGTAGAGATTGAAATGAAATGAAAATCATTTATTGAATCCATAAAAATGTTAAAAATTATTTAGATTCAGTCATTTTTTGATCTACCACCCGGTTCGAAAAGCGGTTTTCACTAGAGAAGAACGGGCAGTCTTGGTATACCCGGTATATTTTTAATACAAATATGTTTACGTTATACTTAATATGGCTCAGTGAAGCGAAGCCCATAATGAAGGATCAGTATACTCTTGTTTGGCCAAATGATTAGTTTATGGCGGACATTTATCCTAAGTTTCAGTATCACATACTTGATAATTAGATTTGTGGTTAACATTTTATTGCTGGGCGGTCACCCGTCACTGCCACTCACTAATTGTGTTATTATTTTATTTACGACGGTTTTTGATTTTAATTTATTTTTACTATTCATAAACATTGTTGTTTATAATAGATAGATTTTTTCTGCTACTTGTTTTTTTTTTATTGCGGTGAATGGCGAGATGACGTGTCATTCACCTTGTAAGCAATATGATTGCTCATGGACAGTAGCAAAACCAAACAACACCTTAAATTACAAAGCAATGTTTGGCTTTCCACTGCGCTCGCCATCCTGAGACATAAGAAACAAGTACGGTACGTTTTACCACGCACGTGCAACCTCTGGAATGAACTCGCTGCTTCAGTGTTCTCTGAGGGCTTTGCCTGTCCTTTAAGCGAAACTTAAAGATAGTACTCTCCTTACGTTATGCGACGACCTGGTTATGCTGGGCCCCTGGCATTGCGATGGTCTATGAGCATGCCAACAAAATGTTTCATACTTTTCTGTGGCTGTGACAATTTTTTTTTCTTTTTGTAATAATGTTGTTGTATTTATATACTTTTGTACTTATGTATCGTTTATATAAACTTTACTCATCAAAACAGTATATTTATGGGCCTACTTCATTTTCTCTGCACCATCCTAAGGTCGACTGGTAGAGAATGCCTCAGGCATTAAGTCCGCCTTTATACTTTATTGTATATAAAGCATAAATAAATAAATAATGTTGTATTTGTGTGTGGTCAGCGCTGGAGTGCGGCGGCGGCGACGTGCCGGACGCGGTGCCCATCGCGGTGGGCTGCGCGCTGGGCGGGCTGGTGCTGGTGGTGCTGGTGGCCTACCTCGTGGCGCGCCGCCGCTCCGCCGCGCGCGGGTACCTCTCCATGTAGACGGTAAGGACCTATATACATCTTTATATCATTCTTACTGTAGGAGCCGTGTAAAGATCCATGCTGGTCGTTGAAAATCTGCAGAGGCTTGTGTCATAAAAAAATGTTGCGGCCTAGTTGTCCTAATATGTAGAAAACAGAGAAATATTTTAAATTGACAAGTTATAAAAAATAAATAGTAAGTATGGGTGTATCCAAAACCATAATAAAATAAAATTGAATAAAATATACATAAGTAAATAATAATGGTAATGCAATTTTTCCAAGATGGACTAAGAAAACGAATGAATTCACCGGATGATATCCATCATACCATATTTGCGTCCAACGCTCGACAGGAAAACTGATCCGTTGTTAACGACCAATTTTTTCCAGGATGTGCCAATGGCTGTCGTTTATTGTGTTTAAACTCGTAAGAAATTATAACTCTTATTTTTTTCATTTCAGATGTAGCAGTCATTACAAGCGAAGGTATATGATAGATAAATATAAACTATAACGATATAAAATCATCGCAGAGTTTGTTCGCGTCGCATATCCATCCTCCATCACTGTGTACGTACACGCGCATATTACACGCATATCTCATTCATTTGGATTGGTTTCATAGTTTCCATTTACACTCAATAGATGGCGTTGATAAGCAAAAAGTATTTGCAAATTATAGGTTTTATTGAAATAAAATATACTTTTAGATTTATTTTTTAAAATGCTGTGTGTCGAAAATGCGTGTTTTTTGTATTATTGTTCAAAAATATATAACTAAATTATAGTTTGTCAACGCCACCTAGTGAAGATTTATATTATTTTATTACTTTAGAATATTCAGACGTTTAATAGATTAATTGAAATTAATTTTAATTCGGCTTGTGACGTGTTGGTGGTGTATAAAATTGCTCAAGTTCGGAATGCTGTAACATCATGGCGCATTATTTGTCGATGGAACCTTTAAAAGATTTGTCAAATAAACTTTTTTGGACTTTTTTGTTTAGATTTATCTTAGTGATAACGTGCGTGGTTATAAAAGAGCAGTAATGTGTAACATAACTTTGTAATACCGATATTAAGAAAATGAAATACTGCGTTCGGTTATATCTATGGGTTGATCTACTTATATTATTAGTCTGTAAAATATATCCAATTAAAATCACGCACGACCACTTCAATGCATGGCAAATTTAATGTAAGACATCTTGTGAATTCATTGATTAAAACGTATTGGTAAATTAGTTTGTTTTGTCTAGACAATGTAATTTCAGCCATAATAGTAGGTATATAAGGAGAATATATTTACCTATGTATGTTAGAATATAATCTCGATACAAAACACTAGGGCTGAGACGGAGCATGTGATGTTAATTAGTAGTTTTAACAACTAGATAATTACAGCACGGAATTCAATTTGATTTCTTTTTCATACTTATTTATGTGATTAATTTTGTCCAAAGATTTTTAACATCTGTTATACGCCGTATAACACGCTGGTGTCCATTCTTGTAGTATTAAATTGTCCATTTTAACAAATAAATATATAAAAGACGGATGTAGATGTAGATAGCTGGAACTAAACCGTGCAGTGTCTTTGAAATGATTTTTTAGTTCAATTATTGTATGGTCTTGAAGTATATAGGTATTATGGTTTGGATTATTTATTCATACACCCTATAAATACAGTTTTAACGACATAGCGTTTTATGTACATGAATAAAACAAGTGATGCCAGTATCAATAAACATACAACAGACACATTCCATGTTGCAATATTATATGTAAAAACTGTAAATTTCAAGTTTGTACAATATTTGAACCGAAACAAAAGTAGATAATAGTATTTCTATATAAGTGTAAAGTTTTAACAGGACTTTTAGACCGATGTCCGTTAATTTCAATGACCGTTAAGAAACAACATTCGATTTAATAACCAATGGTCAATAACAACAATATTCAGGGGGAAATAAAATTACAAAATGGCAATGGCTCGCCTCGAAAAGTGCGTGTGTATTTTGCAGCATATTACAGATTTGCAAATATTATTCCAATAAAATTCATATTTGTTTTAGGTATCAATAAAGTCATTGGAGATAAAATTATATACTGGTATTATAAATAGTTTTTTTTTAGTTTGTGTGGCTGTAAAGGACACGTCGCAATATTGTATTGATTTTGAAATGTCGCTCCCGCTGTACAGTTATGTCGAATGAATTATTATTGTGTATTTACGTATTACTTATTTCTTGCGTTCGAGATATCTGTACAGAGGCGAGATGTTGGAAGAACCGTTCGCTAAGTTCAGCTTAGCGACAATAGTTCCGTATGTTAAGCTAGTGTTACACTAAGGTTGGCGCTTGTTTCATTTATAGTTTAAGTTTTTTAATTTCATAATTTTTCAGGTCGTCCACCTAGTGTGGCGCTGGCTTGTAAGTGATTGTAAGAAATGCAGGACAGAAAATAAATAAATGTTTTTTTATTGCCATAATCGACTTTTATTTCAATAATAAAGCGATTACAATAAATATGTATATACAAAAGTTATTTTATAAAATTATTTACAATTAAAACTACTGAACACGCTTCACGAATAAATAAGTTTGTGACATTAATCGATCGATTAACTATTAAAGCTGTCCCCTATTTATTTACAAAATGGCGGAACTATCACTAACATTAAGGAATTAGAATTTTCGATCGATTTTATTAGTCGATAATTATTGATTGTTAGTGGTGCAATTTCAATTTTCGTGAATTAATTGAAAATTATAATTTTTTTTAATTCTACAAAACATAAGTATTACAAATAATATTCCGAATTTTGAGTAGTACAAACATACTGGAAATATTTTGTTTATAGATGCGTCCCAAAATTGTCAATTAAGACTCGTCGCCACTATAACAAACTATATTCTAACTTACGTCTAGTGACTACTACATAAATGCAACTTAAAAGATAAAAAAGAAAAGAGTATTATTAACATTTTTCCATTTTTCAGTTTTGTGACGAATAACAACGTTATGATTTGATTTCAGTGCGCACATTGATTTATAGAAACCTCATTCCTTTCTTTGTTGCCCTAGTACTTTTTATGTCTCTTTTTGGTTTCTTTCAAATCACTTCATAAATTCAGTTGAAAGTAGACGTTTTGTATCGAAACGAGATTTCGAGATTGTTTACTGATTTTATTTTACCTCCTATTTTGTCATGTTGGGATTACATTACATAAAATTTTTGATGTTTTATTCTTTTTACTAGAGATGAAACGGATAGTAGTTTGGCCGGATACCGGATACCGGATATTCGGCAAGCTACTAGGCCGGAGCGCCGGATATCCGGCTGCCGGATATTCGGCCCTTTATTGCGTTGACGCGATCAGTTTGATTTGAATATTGGCGCGGTGAACGAGATCGGAAATATTCAGGCGCATTCGGGTCGCACGTAAGCGGAGATCGGGTCGACTCGGGGGCGTTCGAGTGTTGTTGTTTATTTCATTGTTTATCACTTGTCGAAGTGATTTTATGTTTGAATTCTGATAGATTAACAAGAAATGTCAATAATTAATAATAGTCCGGTCAATTTAGACATTCGAAGTTACATAAAGTCCCAACAAGCTGAATTTCTGTGAAATTGTTCAAAACATAATTATAAACAATGTCTAGAAGTTCCCCATCATTCCCCTGTAAGGAATTTTTTTTATTCAAGGTCAAAGGTAAAAAAAATGAGTTTTTCGCGATTTTCAGCAAAACGGTAAGTTTTATCATAAAAGTATCTCAGACAAAAAATGTAGATCATAAAATTATCTATAAAAAATGTATCAATACTTTTTTTCTTACGAGCCACCGTTTCTGTGATATAACGATTCAAAAAGTTATAAAAGTTGTTATCGTCATATTAGGCACACGTTTCCACGCCACCTATGAGGTAGTACTTAGCGCGTTTTTTTTAACGTGGTTTCCCCAGTAGGCCTACTCCACGGGTCAGTTGTGATCCTGTTTAATGTAAAACTATTGCAAAAAAACGGAAATTTTCAAAGATAAAAGCAATGTAAATTAAAAAAAAGTGTTGAAGTTTATTCGTCTTATTCGTAAGTTTCAAATTCTTGTTCTTCTTCTTGATCTTCTTCTTCTCCTAATTCTTCTTCATCTTCATTTTGGATGCAAGTAAATTGCGTCAATAGCGATGTATCGCATGATACTTCGTCGGAGTCAAACGAATCCTCCATTGTTTGTGATTCAATATTAGAGCACGACCGGCCTTAACAATTTGTGCATGCCAAAGAACAAGACAGTCCGACTTTTTTGCAACCACATTTAGCACTGCATCCCTTTTTGCAGTTGCAAAAAATAGTGTTCAGCAGTTTTTCCGGCGCAGGTGGAAGTAAAGTTTGAACTGGCTCTAATATATTGTTGACCAACTTCCAACCCCAGTCTGTAGGGTCTAGCTGATAACCAAGCCACACTTGAACTTGGTAATATACTCGAAAAAGATGTTGGTGAGCAGCAACTGAGGTTGGAGGAAGACAAGCTAATTGAACTTGTTTTTTATTTTTAGTATTTTTAACGAAACAGGCATATCGATGCTTATCTAAACAGGTAGTTTTTTTAGGAGCTCCATACATAGAAAGAAGAAAGCGGATGCCGTTGGTAATAACTTCTTGTTGAGTTGAATTACTCTTTTTAAAAACTTCAGCACATTGAATTAAATCTTGTTTTTCAAACATTTTGAAAACTGCTGTTTTACCCCTCCTGTAAAATGCAGATGTCGTATCACAGCCAGTTATTGAGTGTAAAAATAGTACATGATCTTGACACTTTACAAAAGTAAGTAAACTTTTTGATGAATATATATCTGATTGATGCTGAGCTTTTCCTGGTTTTAAGAAAAAAATAGTTTTTTCATATATATATGTTATATATTAAATGTTTAAATATTTTTCTACCGGTCATTGTAACTTATACTTACAATATAAAATATACATAAGTTTTAACTATAAGAATATCAAGTAAAATGAAACCATAAAATATAACAACTCTAGATGTATATACGTGGCGTACTCATGCATATTATGACGATAACAACTTTTATAACTTTTTGAATCGTTATATCTCAGAAACGGTGGCTCGTAAGAAAAAAAGTATTGATACATTTTTGTAGATAATTTTATGATCTACAATTTTTGTCTGAGGTACTTTTATGATAAAACTTACCGTTTTGCTGAAAATCGCGAAAAACTCATTTTTTTTAACTTTGACCTTGAATAAAAAATTTTCCTTACAGGGGAATGATGGGGAACTTTTAGACATTGTTTATAATTATATTTTGAACAATTTCACAGAAATTCAGCTTGTTGGGACTTTATGTAACTTCACTCTCATTTTTTGGTCTAAATTGACCGGACTATAAAACAAACATTTTTGATGTGCGATTATAAAAATAAACGGTGTCCATAGCCTATTGGAGTATGATTTGCCTTGTGTAAAATAATGAGATTTTTTAAAATTTTACTATCCGGTATCCGGCCGGATACTGTATTACTATCCGGTATCCGGCCGGATAGTGAAAACAAGGCCGGATAGGCCGGATACCGGATAGTTACCGGATATCCGTTTCATCTCTACTTTTCACACACTTTATCCTCACAGCGGAATTAAAATTGTAAATTACTAAATACTAGGGCCCCAAAGAACGCAAGAGATTTTCTTCAGAAACGACATTCTATTATTTTCATCGAACTTGATTACATTTCATAGTAATATTTTCTCAATGCTCCTTATCTAAAATTATAAAAGTACTAGGAAGACAGATATTACAGATCGATTAATTATTTATACTTCCTATTTTGTCATGATGTCTCTTAATATTTCTAACGAAATTCTGGGGTGACTTGGAAAATGTTTAATCCTTTTTTAGGGGAAAACTAAAACTTCCTAATTGCCATGTGGGAACATGACCTGGACTGGTAGCAGGATGAATATTGTGTCGAGCACTCTATCCGACCAACTTAAAAACTATTCCATTGTCGTAATTGTTTTATTGTACAAAAAATATATTATCTAGTTACAATTTACAATTCGGTCGAGTTCCCAACATGGAATATTATAAAAATCTAAACCGAATTAAACAATACTATTTAGTCGTTAAAGTGATATCGTATATTTCTGAAAAAAATATTTTAAAGACAGGAAAAGTATGAAGATGTGTATTCTACGGCACCCATAAGTGAGTGTGGCCTACCTTAAATTAACAAGTAATATGTACAACTAACGTTACAAATACTGGTGGAAGTAATTCAAGTAAGTTCTCTATTGGCCGAGATTAATAAACGATCTTCATTTCTATCTAAAGATCGATCGTGAAAATAGACCAATGGGCTAAAGGTATTGTCGACACGCTCACATTTGATGTGTTCTGATTGGTCTATTTTCCGGATCGATCCTTAGATAGGGATTGGGATCGCTTATTAATTTTGTTTTTATGTGAGTATTCGACACCTCGCGATGCCAACATTATTTACATAGCCTCTATAAAAACACACGTTACAGTGTTGACTTTTGTCATTTGCATATTTATGCAACAATAATCGATGATTGTACAAAGTAAATTGTTGCTGTCATTCGATGTTTGATAGTCCATACTAAGTTGTGAATAACTTTGCGTTAGTTCTATTTAGAATTGTTTCATAACAAGGCTTCGACACATGAAAACCAATTTTGTAATATGTTAATCAGTCGATGATGTGTCATCGAATCGATAATTTCTTATGTCTCTAATGATACTAATGCAGACTAAATTTCTATTTGTTATGAAGAATTTTAAAACTGGATATATTTATCAAAATTAAAACCAATCGTTTTTAAATTTTACTTTTGTATTTACAAAGAGTTTTTGAACCATTCTTAGATATCAATTAAGTACATATTTTTCGACATCTCAAGTCTACATATAATAAACAAAAGGAATGGATTTGTACACTGATGATTCTGAGTTAAATAATATTTCAATTGACAGTTTGACGAGCACATTGTAAACTGAATTTTTTGTAAGAATGATTCATATTTTCTTACTGCTTTAGCAATGGCACTATTTGGTGATATCTAACGATAAGGCACGACGGTACACGTATAGTCTTTTACTATTCTATTCAACTGATCATATCCTCATAGTTTCATAAGTATTCATATTGTTTTTAATGTAATTTTTTGTTGCATTTTAATACAATTAAAAACCTTTTTTTTTTCTGAAAATAGAGTCGAGTAAAAAAACTGAGAATATAATTTGATTCAAGAATAGCAAATCTTGTCTGAAAAATGTCAAAAATAAATTTTAAAATTTTCGACGTTGTAAAATGAACCTTTTGCCGTAGTTGTTGCGAGTTTGTTCACTGTTGTATGGGGCAGGAGTCCAGTAGCACGTTGTGTAGAGTGTCCATGCTGGCCCACTCCCGCTTCTTCCCGTCGATGATGAGCTCTCTGATGCAGCCCTTGAAGTTCTTACTGCCTTCTGTTGAGTCTGTTGCGCCTTCTGGAAAGTCACATTAGATTTTTAATTATATTATATTAAAGGCTTTATTGATTAGCAAATGTTCGGAAAGCGTGCAAGTGACTCAACTGATCACTACCGTTCATATGCACTTATCAATATCAGGGCAAACGTGAACATCAGTGAACGAGGAACGTAGGTAAGTAAATGTAAAAAAAATCGTTCATTCACTTGTTAAAAAAAATATTTATATGAAGAGATGGAGTCTTAAATATGAACCTATTTTAAGGCATAGGAAAGAAGTTGCTGTATAGCTCAGCTAAATCAAGTCCCTTTTGAGGAGCTGCTAAGCATGATGATGGCGGATGTTATACACCCTATATTAATTTCTGCAATCGGTAGCACGTACCATAGACAGTAGAATGTCGGTAAAGGAGGCTACATACCCGGCAGCCCAGCTACATGCAGCGTGTGCGCGAGCGGCGGCGCCGCGTCGGCCAGCGGCGGCGCGTGCGCGGTGCGCGGCGGCGCGGCGTCCAGGCGCAGGGACAGCGCGCGCGGCGCCACGCCGGCCCGCGCCGCGTGCCACGCGCCGTCGCACGCCGCGCCGCCCACCACCCACGCCGAGCCCCACCACGAACTGCTCAGCCGCACCTACATGGGGACAGAACGGGATTTTAAATAATAGACAAAACAGCTAAAGAAAGGTGATGTATCATAAATAATCATAATTAAAGATGATCAATATTTTGTGCATGCAGCGGGAATTTCAATGTCTTTTGATCCTTCGAGCCTGATATTCTTCTGCGTATATAAGTAAGTCTTGGTATACAGGGTGTATCAAGACTGCGACCGAAAACGAAGCCAGGTGTTAGTATAAGTAACTTTCATTTTCATTTCATTTAAGCAATACGATATGTATAACGATACAAAACGGATATTTTAATAACGTTCACTAACAATAAAATTATGAATTCAACATCTGCATAACTGCATGTCTTTTTAAAGGAATCTTTAAACAAAGAATTCTTTGAAACTATGTAAAATCACCTGGTTCTAACTCTATCGAAATGCATCATATACAAACTGAGATGAATTCAGAAAAGTTTGAATAAAGTGTGGCCCACCTGTCCATCCTTGATTTCTAATACGATGCCACCTCCTGCTAATAATATTCCGTTGGGTTCCGTGGTTCTGAAGTGCACCTCTATCTCGGTTGTATCTTCGGGAGTATCGTCGTTCGACCACGAGTGGGACAACATCGCGTATGCGTCACCTGCAAGAAACATATGATAATATAAAATACTAATATTGTAAATATATTTTGTTTCTAACTTAGTTAAAAACTGACCATAACGTCATTTAGTGAAATGGAGGTTTATTCTTAGATTGATTTCAACTAGTCAGTGAATGGGTGAGGCCTACGTTTCCTGTGGCTGAAGAGAGAGAGAGAGAGAGAGAGAAAGCCAGTGGATCGTTGTTTTAGTGTCTAAAATCAATTTTAGCAACTTAACATGGTATTATTTAATAATGATGCTAAATGTCATGTCAGCCAGATATAGTACTCCACAGGATACAAGAAAATGCCTAAGAGTTTTTCCTCTTAATTTCTACTTTATTGGCCTAGTTGTACCTACTAACTAATGCATATAGATATAGAATAGTTAGTATAAGTTACCGGCGAAGTAAGCAGCTCGTTCTACATTGGGGAAGCACTGTCCGACGTTGTGGTGTGAATGCGCGTCTCGCACCAGGTCCTCGGCGCGTCCGTTCACCGTCACACGACGCACGCACCCGCGGAAACCGCCCGCGCGCACGATCTGAAAACGTATTGTAGAAAGACATAAGCGATAGTAATATGACTATGTAGGTGTTTTAAAGGGCCAGAGGTGTTGGTCGTGCTATGAGTGGTTGCGCTCACGTAAGGAGTGACTCCGAGCTGGGTGGCTGCACGTGTGGTCTCGTGTCTGTCGGGATGCTCGCTACGTGCGTCTAAAGTGGTCAAGTGGAGGGCATCATGTGAGGAATCAGCTGTTGGCAGTGGATCGAGCTAGACTGGCTGCCGTTTCTTAGGAATTACTTATTTATTAAAAAGGTGAAGGTGATAAACATATATTTTTAAATTCATTTATAATAATTCAAAATGATGTGGGTGTTCAAGTTACATATGTAAAATTTTTTGTCCCGCCCTCACACCCGTCACTGCAACTCCTGTAAGCCAGGATAAACAGTGGCACACATTTTAATGACACTGAGCATTGAAGCTCAGCGAGTCTCCGGGAATGTCTAACTTGTTGTGAGTGTTGCACGTGGGCGCGTGCAGTACGTACGGCGGGCGGCAGCAGGGGCAGCGCGGGCGGCGGCGGCGCGCCCACGTGCACGCGCTGCGCCAGCCCCGCGCGCGCCGCCGCCGCGCCCGCCGCGCCGCCGCTCCGCACCCACACGCGCGACCCGCCGCTGCGCACCGACACCTGCACACACAATATCACTCACATTGTATTCTATCTATCATTATATATCACTAGATAAAGTGATATTGGGTTTTTCTATTCATTTTCAGTCCGGAGTCAGGAATTTGTACCCGATATGTCGATAGGCTCGCCCCCTATCACATCATGGGACGGAACATACAAGGCGAAATGTGAGTGTCCTGGTGGCGCCTCTGCCTACCCCTTTTGGGATAAAGGCGTGAGTTTATGTATGTATGTATGTTATATTCTATCGAAGTCGCAGGAAATAGCTACGTGCAGTCCGTTTCCGACAGATCACTATGGAAATCTTTGGGACAAGCCAAATACTCTGCAGTGGATTTAATGTGTCTGAAGAGAATGTGAGAAAGAAAGAAAAAGAGGACTGAGTCAAATTACAAATCAATGTTTAATGTTTTAATGATAACATTAATGTCTCCAAAGGTGACCATTTCCCTATAAAATAAAGAAAAACAAACAGATACGAAATCACAGAAAAGTCTGCAATGTCTCTAAAAATTCAAAGTATTACAACTCTACATTAGCTTTGAATAAAATCATGTTATTTTGGTATTAGTAAAACAACGATACGTACGGATCTCCACGTGCCGTCAGAGACGAAAGTGGCTAATGACACTTCTTTCCGTTTCCTGCCGCGCACCACCAGCCGCAGCTTGCCTTCACGCAGCATCAGCGCCAAGTAATGTTTTGGTTTCGCTTTAGAGCCCTGTAATTAGCAAAATAAATTTATAAATACATTTCTACTATTTCTAAAATTTTAATTTCGGATCATAATGAAACGAGATGATTTTAGTTGGTAAACAAACATCACAAAATTTTGGTCCTTCGAGAATCAATAACATTTCAATATAAAACACACTAACGACAAAAATTTAGACATTGTTTGAAATATACTATTAACGACCACCAAAACTTATTTGCACGTAATCTTTTTCGCTTTCACAACATTTCTACTTGCGTTTAAGCACCTCTATATTCAACATTTATGATTAAATATTTAAAAATTAAGGATTGGTATTTACCGGCACGAGCAGTAGTAGTCCGTCCAGCGCGTAGGTCCTGAACTGCAGCGCCAATGCTAGATGCTTGGCCTTCTTGGCTACTCGTATAGTGGCGTGGCTCCCCGGACCGTCGCCGAACTTCACCGCGCCGCCCTCCACCGTCCATGACCACGACTGAAATAACCGGCAGCTAGTTGATGACATAATATTATAGTATTGTTACATCGTTAGGTAAAGCAAGGTAATTACTGAAAACGTATCTCTTTCAAAATACCTATTTACAATGTTTTTGAATCAATATTTTACCATAAAGATAAAGAATTTATAAGTTGTAGAACCAGCACGATCAACTTTGGTTATAAGTTGGTTGGCTCCATTGAAATAGCACTAAATAAATACTATAGTAACAGCTTTGTAACATTAATTTATTCCGTTTTAACGAAAATTTCCTATCATTAATATCCAACAATGCTCCGAATGTTTCTCAGATGTTCAGGAGGTAATTACCATTTCCATCAATTGATTTTAATTTGAATTTGAGCATTTAATCGGATGCTCCAGTGATGTGTCAATACCCACAATACCGATACAGAAGCCACCCTTCTTTACCCTTACCTTACCACAGCCGTTCTCCCCGGGTTGCGCCTGCAACGCTCTCGGTTCGGTTCGCAGTTCGTCTTGCGGTTCGCTGTCCGCGCGCCCGAGTTGCGCGCCACTCCAGTTCACAGCTGTTTCTAAGCCTATCAACCTATTGTGTACCAAATATCGTCATTACCCAATAAACTAAGATTTTAAAAACTTATATTTGCGGTTGTAGGATTTTACGAATTTTTTTTTTCTATGTGGCATATTTTTGTTATTGACAAAAACAGCAAATCAAAATTTAAACTTATATGCTAATCAAGTAATTTTTTTAGGCTTTAAACATATTAATGACTCCTTTAAAAGTACTTTTATCGTCCTTTTGTAGTTTACAATATGATTACTATTATATTTTTGTTCAGTACACAGTTTTTATACAAAGTAAAAACAAAAGTAATCTAGACTTAACCTTAAATAATTATACAGATATACTAACTGGCCATCCACAATAAAGTCGCTAATTGTCCCAGTAAAAGGCTCGACAGGCAAGGACCCGAGTTTGGTCTTGTCCATGGGCCCCACGCCTCCCAGGTAGAGTCCGCCACTGCGCTGCGGGAACGCGTTGCCGGCCAGCGCGCCCGTCGCTGCCCGCGTGTCGTCCACCCACACTTCTAGCTGGATACAAGAGGGTGTTTTAGCAATTGTCAATGGAGTGAGAGTAAGTTGGCATTGGGTAATTTTTTTTTTTTTTTTTTTTTTTTTTTTTTATTGCCCTTATAGGCAGACGAGCTAGCGGCCCGCCTGATGGTAAGCGGCTACCGCTGCCCAGAGAACTTCGCAGTGCCAGGGGTCCAGCACAACAAAATCGCTGCCTACCTTAAGGAGAGCACTCTCTTTAAGCCTCTTTTGAAGAAGGACAGGTCATAGCGCTCAGGGAACACCGATGCAGGGAGTTCATTCCAGAGCTTGCACGTACGTGGTAAGAAAGAACGCTGAAAACGTACCGTTCGGGAGCGGTACGCTTCCAGGTGGTAGGAATGAACTCTGCTGCGGTGACGGGTGGTGCGATGGTAGAAGGGCGACGTTGGTACCATCTCAAACAATTCCTCGGAGCACTCCCCATGGAACAGACGATAGAACACACAGAGAGACCCGAAGTCTCTCCGCAGTCCTAACGGTTCCAATTTGTCCGTAAGATTGGGATCATCGACTATTCGACAAGCTCGTCGCTGTAAGGAGTCAAGTGGGTTGAGCTGGTATTTTGGGGCACCTGCCCAGAGGTGAGAGCAGTACTCCACGTGGGGCCGGATTTGTGCTTTGTAGAGCGTCAATCTGTGACCCGACGTAAAGTACCGCTTGGCTCTGTTCAGGATACCCAACTTTCTGCTCGCCAGTTTGGCTTTGTCCTCCAAATGACTCCTAAAGTCGACATTGCTTGATATTTCGACGCCGAGGATCCCAATACTTTCGGATCTTTGGAGAGTAACTCCTTGGAATTGCGGCGCCATGACAAAAGGGTCCTTCTTCGCAGTGAATGCGCAAACTTGTGTCTTCGAGGGGTTAAATTGAACTAAGTTCAATTCACCCCATTCGGAGACCCGCCCCAGAGATCTCTCGACTTCAGACACAAGTTGAGACCGTCTTTCCTCAATGGAACCTCGAGAGAGACTCTGATGGCCGGTGTATCGCGCGTCACACGTACTATCATCCGCATAACAATGCATGCTGTCGGTAGACAACATGTCATTGATATGCAGGATGAAGAGTGTCGGCGATAGCACCGATCCTTGTGGAACACCAGCGTTAATGGTCTTGGTCTCGGAGCAACAGCCGTCCACTACGACTTTTATGCTCCGACCATCCAAAAAGCTGGCGATCCACTTGCAGAGTCCCTCAGGGATACCATATGCAGGTAGCTTCGCTAGAAGGGCGCCATGCCACACTCGATCGAACGCCTTCGCTATGTCAAGGCCGACCGCAATCGCCTCACCCCTACTCTCCAAAGCCTCCGCCCAACGGTGCGTGAGGTACACGAGGAGATCACCAGCTGAACGACCGTGACGGAAACCGTACTGGCGGTCACTAATCAGCTGGCGGTCCTCAAGATACCTCAGGAGCTGAGTGTTTATAACTCGCTCCAAGACCTTGGAGAGTAAGGATGTGACAGCAATCGGCCTGTAGCACAAAGGGTCCGATCGGTCACCCTTTTTGGGTACTGGGTGGACATGGGCGACCTTCCACGAAGCCGGAACCCGGTTGGTTTTGTAGGAAAGACGGTAAAGGCGCGTTAGCACGGGTGTCAACTCAGGGGCGCACGTCTTAAGAATCACTGCGGGGATACAGTCTGGCCCACTCGACTTATGGATGTCGAGAGCCATGAGCTCCCGTCTGACGGCACGCTGGGTTAACCAATGTTTCGTCACATTGGTCTAAAGTTACCAAGCTGTAAGGTCGTTGAGTTAATTACCACGTTTTAAAATCTATTTTGCGCTTGTAATGATTTAGGATTTATTATTAGGGTTAAGCTGGAGGCCAGAGTAGAAACAGAAAGCAAATTTATTCCACAGTATTTACAGAAAGGATCTCACGCAAGAGATCTCTCAATATATCACATTATTCGAACTACATTGCAGTTTCTAATAGCTGCATTGATGTCACGTTGTTGTGCCAATATAAAAAAAAATATGGATGGTCCTTCGAGCCGGATTCCGTCTTCACAAATAAAACCCCTATTGTAGGTATAGTGTACCTGTTTGTGTGACCTGACGAGCCTGACGGTGTAGAGGCTGCCGTCGTCGTACTTGGTGCCGTTGCTGCGCAGCCGCGTCTCGCCCTTGCCCGCCGCCGCTATCAGCTCTAGTTCACCTGGCAAATTCATTACTATGAGGTAACAGAACTTTAAGACACTTATTATAAAATGTTGTAATCGGTATAAATTAAAGACATTTCTTGTGCCTTCCTTGAACTTGGTGCGGTATTGTGAATATAGGGACGTGAGAAATGCATAGTGGTTTTATTTTGTTATATCTACACGTATATTACATATTCTTCCGACACTGCCCAAGATAAAATACGTGATTTCCACTGCACAGGAGTTGCAGTGCCTATCTCTATCCTCAAAATCCATTGACATTTAAACCACTCACTATATTATTAGCTCATCCACCATAATTAGCCATGAAAACAATACCTTTAACCAGCGCCAGTAGTAGATAATGCTTATCATCGCCATCATCATCGTCCACCTCGTTATCAGACAGATTGGACGGCACCCTGAAGAGTAGCAACCCGTTGGGGGCGCGCGCCCTGAACGACAGCCCTAGCGCGGCCTTCCGTCGGTAGATGGGGGAGGGTAGCTCGATGTAGCCGGAACCTTCGAATATTGCTGAACGGAGTGTCTGAAAACATGGAGGGATAGGTGAATATTGTGCTAGTATGATGACCTAGGATCTAAGACTTTCGTATCCAACAGTAGGGCCATGCATTGGAGTATTATAAATAAGTAATATACATAGATACCTGATACCTGTTTAATGTCTTAGTTTCTTTGAAAAATGTTACTTTGAATTCACAATATTCAATAATGGATCTGTTTTTTTTTTCGAATTTCTATAGTACAAGCATAAATTCGTGTTCGCCTTTTCGATCGAGTAAACAACATATTTTCTATAGATTAACTAAGTCTATCTACTCAGCTCCTGTCAGTAAATGATTCACTCACCCTAGTCCCACACCTGGGTTCAATCCCGTGTCTGATGGGCGTCTCGGACAGGTCGTACCCCTCCCTGTCCACCGTGAGTCCCCCGACGCAGCCCAGCAGCGGCGGCGCGGGCTCGTCCGCGCGCGCGCCGGGGGGCACGCCCCCCACCCAGTACGTGGCGTCGGCGAGGTCGGGCAGCGCGGCCGCGGACTGCACGGGCGGCGTGGGCGAGCCGAGCGTCTCCTCGCCGTTCACGCGCAGGCTGCCTGGGAACACGGGGGCATCAGATAACGTGGACTATGGTGAGGGCCTGCTGAGTCTGCGACAATATGCAGCCACTGCGTAAGCCTCGGGAGTATTTCCTTGATGAGACAATGATGACGATGATGAAAAGTAAAGTTGCTCATGTCAATATTTTATAAGACACTAGATTGACACGTAATAGTATTTTACCAAGAATTAGCTACAAAGTGGAAATTAAAAAAAATATGTCTTCAAGATTACATGATTATCATTAGCCATAGGCAGTCTACTCCTCAACTTAGGTTTTCCTCAAGGATTCGAGCGACTTCTGGGCGACGTCTCATGCAACTTTACCAGTAATGATTGTGTTATATTGGTGGTATGCTGGAAGTGTGTAAGTGTGTAGTGGGCACGGTACCTTTCTCGAGGTTGTTGTGCGCGAAGGCGCGGATGGCCTGCAGATGCGCCACGCGGCCGTGGCAGTGGCGCCCGCCCGCGCTGATCTCCAGCCGCGCGCCGCCGTACTGCACCGCGAACACCACGCGGCACTCGCGCAGCCGCACCGACACCGACCGGTTCTGTATGTCATTTTATATGTATATAAAACAACTACAACTTGTGGTTCCTCTCAGAAAATTAATTGTTTTGAAAAGCGATTTTGTATAACCAACTCAAAAGCTATTGTTACAATGCTCCGGAGACATCACACGTAGACGATTAACTCCGGTTGGACTCTATCTCGCAAAAAACAGTCTGACAGTTTTAGTGGCACCTACAACGTGAAATAAGAAGTTGCTTATCCAGCCTCACACCGAGACAAATGTATGTGCGCTCTTGAGGTATTTGTGTCTAGTTGTTACAGGATCAAAAAGTTTCTTATGGTTTCTGATACCCATGACTCAAGACTTGCATCAAATGGATCAGGGTTTCTTGACTATTGGACTGAATAAGGACATTTGCAAGTGTTGACTCAAGGTGTTACTGACATTAACAGTGTCGACAGCCATGAAGAGCAGCGCGTTCTCGTCGCGGGTGCGGAAGGTGAGCGCGAGGCTGAACTGGCGGCGGTCGGCGGGGCGCATGCGCGAGCGCCGCAGCGCCGCGTAGCCCGCGCCGCCGAACCACACCAGCGCCGCCTCCTGCCCGCGACCCGCGCTGTACCATCTGCAAATATAAGTACAACAATAAAGTAATATAAATAAATACACACAACAGTGAAATGAAATGAAATTGAAATGAAATGAAATTCGTTTATTGGTCACGTAGGCAATTAAATAGGTCTTATATTAAGTCAATACATATAGTACTTATTTTCTAATTATAAGATATTCGTTGTAATAATTATATTAATTTTATTATATTAAGTATATTATTTATTAGTATTTTATGGTATTATTTTTCCTTAGGAAATACATTATTTACGTTAATCGATGTCTGAGTGGACCATAAGTATTATTAAAACGGTGCGTAGCGGTTTAATGTTACCACCGGATCTAACTGGCTGAGAAGACCCGGCGAAACAAACTCAGTGGGCTTCCATTACCACTGGAAACTACGCGATGCGACCCAATTCTGAGTATATCCAGCGGATAGTACTCAGTGGGCTTGTTTTGGGTCCAGTTGATTAAATAATGACCATGAGTATTTCCGTCACATACATAGTCCTGACCCCACACTAAGATCGAGTCTTGTGTCGTAGGTATCAGAAGCTACGAGATTCTCACAAACACCCAGTCCTGAAACAAATACCAGTGGACCACACAAATATTTGTATCTGTGCGGGGATCGAACCTCCGGCCTCTCGTTTCACAGCCGGCGTCTAGCCTACTGCGCCACGGAGGCTAAGCAGCAACTGTAGGATCAGCTGTTAGTATGACAGGAAAAAAGTCTGTATGTATCATTCAAGAAAACTGAAGTAGTTGTTGAATGATGATATATCGATAGTTAATCGACAGTCGATATTTTGGACAACACAGCATGGATCAAAAATCTATATTGCTTTGTCATCGATAAAAATATTTCGTGGTCCTTCAAGCCGAATCACTTTATATCTAACACATGATTGCACGAATTATGGCAGAACATCCTACACAACAACCATCTTGAGCCTTGAGCCTTGATACTCAACTTCACATAATTATATGCAGATTAAATGAGTACAATGCAACTGACGATATTGGAATAAAAATATATTCGAAAAAGACTACACATACCTATGCGTGCATCCAGTGCATTTAGCCTCTTTGGGCTGTCGTTTAGTATTCCACAGGCCTACAGTCCTGTCGTCCACAGTGAGCGCGTGCACACAGCCCGGCAGCCCAGGGCTGGAGGCCTCGCCGGCGCCGCCCAGCCACAGCTCAGTGCTTCGTAGAGTAACCGCCGCGGTGCTGGTGGCGTTGCTCACCGACACCACGTTGCCGCCTGCACGCTCTACGCGCAGGTGGACTGTGCTCCATATCCTGAACATACAGGATAATATTTCTTAGGCATGAAGAGAGAGTGAGTGTGACTATGGCCTAACCACTCTCAATCGTATTTTCGATTGTAGAAGAGGCCCGTGCTCCCACACTGAGACGTATTTGGGCCGATACATACATACATGAAGAGAGAAACGTTTGTAATCAGCAGTTTGATTCGCTTGATCCAAGTAGTACAATGATATGGTAGCATCGTGGGTATTGTTGATAGAACTTTGGTTTTGATAGTAGAGTCTTAGTTTTAAATCTTACTGTAAGAAAAATGTTCTTGTGATCGACGAGACGAATTTCGGAGGCTGATATTGTATGACAAAAAGCATTTAGATTTCTACATGGAAAACATTTATAGTGTTTAGAATGGTAATGATATGGTTAAACTCTTCTTACGTGGTTAATAAAATTAATTATTATTTATATATTTACTCCAGCATTTTGTGTACAAAATGAAACAAATTGAATTAACCTTTCGATCTCTATCCGATAAGCGGTGTGGTCTGCGTCGTCGTGCGTGTGCTGCAACACTTCAGGGTGCACTATCGAACCCTCGCCGGATCCCAGGTCCCAGGACAACCGCAACTTCTTGTTCTCCACCACCAATGTCATGTATGTTTCTGTGTCCTTAAGAAAATTAACAACATGGAATTATTTGTAATAAGTTAAGGTACTGTCATCAGTCTATGATTTTATCCTGCGTATACCAAAGCGTATACTTTAATGAATGATTTGTGCTTTTCAGCTATAAACAATATAAAATCATGAGTGAACTGGTCAACATAATAATGGCGATCAACTCAAAGCTGTCTAATCCCGGAAATTATATTGGCGTGGGGGCTCAGTGCTAGGTTTTGAACTTATTATATGTGACACCTTGTTATAATTAGATGCTTCCTATCTAGCTATACAATATTCTATCATCAGAATTGACTTCACAGCTGGGTAGGAATGAGTAGGAGTAAGAACACCCTCGATAATTATTACCTTGTCGTCAGCAGGAACGTGTAACAGTGTTCCGTCACGCACGGCGCCGTCGAACGACAGCGCTAGTGTCAGCCGCGTTACTGCGCCTGATAGCGACGCGGCTAGAGCCCGCGAACATCCCACGCTGCCCACCACTGATGTCACCGAGACCGATATCTGGACGTTAAATAATTAAGACATTGAATAACATTAGATGTAAATAAAATTTGAGAAATTCTTATTATTATTATCGTGATTAATTGCTTATTGATTGAGGTGAGATTTTTTTCGATAAGTTTTAAACCATTGATTAAGAATCTTGCTTTTTTACATAGTGACATTCACTGATGGTAGAATAATTTTGGTAGAAATTTGTTGATTATTTTATTAAAAATATCTTTGAAATGAATATAATTTATTTGACTGTCTCGGAGGTGTAGTTGTACTACGGTAGGACTACAAAGCTGAGGTTTCGGATTCGAATCCCGGGTCGAGCAAAGTAATATTGGGTTTTTCTATTCATTTTCAGCACGGAGTCAGGAATTTGTTCCTGATTTGGCAATAGGCTCGCCACCTATCGCATCATGGGACGAAACATACAAGGCGAAATGTGGGTGTCCTGGTGGCGCCTCTGTCTACCCCTTCTGGGATAGAGGCATGAGTTTATGTATGTATGTATAATTTATTTCTTATGTAAATTATCACAAGTAAGAACTCAAGTAATAACCCTAACAGGATGTGTTAGGGTACCGATAATGGATCTGTTAGTGATCAAAATGCGTAGAGTGTAGTGACCGTGTCGGCGGCGTGTCGCGCGCGCAGCAGCTTGTCCCGCAGCGCCTGCATGTGCGGCGCGAGCGCGTGCGTGGCGCCGGCTCGCTGCAGCGCGCGCGCCGCGGCCGCCGCCGACAGCGCGCGCGCCACCTCCGCGCCGCGCGCCGTGTTGCCGCCGATCTGGGACACTGGGACAAGCGCTCAATTACTCACCGACATAATATGTCGGGTATATCCAGACGGCGACCGAAAACGAAGCCAGGTGGTATAAGTAACTTCAGACATGATGCAACTAAAAATTTCGCAAAAAAAGTTATGATCTTTAAAATTTTTATTTACCGTGGTGTTATAGTGCTAACATAACATGCATAGTTTTTCCTAAAATAACGGTTTTCGGTTGCAGTCTAGATACACTCGATGTACTAGAAGGGACACTGCAAAAAAGAGCGGTATAAGTTCCATTATTACTATTTCTGTCACTATTAGTCCTACGCAGTAAAATTATCTTCCCTCTTACTTTACTGGTTTCCCGCGTTCTTGTTTAGTAATAGTCAAGTGCGCACAGATTTTCTTAACTATTTCCACTACAGAATATCTCAATGCTAACTGTAAACTGCTTGAATTAATATCATGTGTCAAATAATATTGTATAATGTGTGTCAAAATAAGTATTGTTGTAAGTACTCACCGTGTTCTTGTGCAGCTCCTAACGCAGTGTCTCCGTGTCGCTGTAACTCCGCTAGTTGTCGTCGCAAATGATACCTACACAAGTTCATATTACGTGTTTTGAGATAAGCTGTATCACATGGCTAAAGACGGAAGGTTATATTTTTATCCACATAAATCATAAACATATTCTGTAAATTGTCAAATCCCAGGTTCGTATTGTGCAACATGCATACCAATAAATAAGAAATAAGGGCAATAAAACAGCGTCATAATTTCCTACCCACCTGATTTTCTGCCTAATATCGCTGGCCTCATCATACAACGCCCTGGTGGTGGCGAACACCCTGTCGGCGTGGTCGCCGGCGGCGCGCAGCGCGGGCTGCACGTGCGCGGCGGGGCGCGCGCCCAGCTCGCGCTCCTGCCAGCCCACGCCGCGCAGCACCACGCTCACCACGTCCGCGCCGCGCCGCAGCTGCTCCAGCTGCACGCGCAGCTCTGCGGGACACTTCACTCCGTGTCATTTGATCATATAGGGACTAGGGAATAGCTAGTATAGGTAACTACGATATAAGTTTCTACAAAAGGTATACCTATTATTTAATAGTAATATGGTTAGTTTTTTTAGTTTGGTATGCATACATTCGATAATTTTTTTAACAAGTTTTATTTGTCATTTTTCAGATTAGCAAAATTAGCGTTAATTGGCAAATACATTTGTCACTCCGAAAAGATAAAATTCACGTCTTTAAAGGGTCTTCATGGTCTACTTCTTCCAACTAAGCTATTCTACTATTATATATGTGCAATATATCACCTTCAGCCTTAGCAAGTAGAGCAGCCCCCCTCTGCTTGAGGTCCTCGGCCGCAGCCTTGCCCTTGGCCGCCACGTGGGACACGGGCTCGGGTCCGCTGGCGACGGCGGCGGCGGCGGCGGCGGCGCGCGCGGCGGCGGCGGCGGCCGCGGCGGCGTGGCGCACGTGCTCGCCCACGCGCGCCCACGCGCCCGCCGCCGCCACGCCCAGCGACGCCGCCGCGCGCGACCCCGCGAACACGCTGCCACACGCAACAATATACTACGCTAATGCCACATACCATGCAACAACGTTTCAAACATCTTTAATCATACCAACTAGTAACTACTGTCTTATTGTACACACAACATTATTTCAAAAGCGGAATAAGTTATGGCGCCACTTAACAAGCTCCTGTTGCCATTTTCCCTTACGTTTGATTTTATTTCAAATTAAGAATTAATTTAAATTTAGAATTAAGTCCAAAAAAAGTGAAATTTTTGCACTATTTCATTTGTTACCACGAAAAAAAAATGATCGGTTGATCTAGACGCATCCTGCATAATTAATGAAATTTCATTCAATTCACCAATCAAATCATCACCAATATTTTCAAGTAACACCTTATCAATATATTTACATCTTTGTATGGGACACAATCAAAATTTTAAAAATGAAACCCACCTCTTATACTCCTTGGCCTTCAGCCCCAGCTCCCTCACATGTTTCTCCACTGGTTCCAAATACTTCTGTTTATAGGCCGGCGTGAGGTTATACAAGATGCCCTCCTTCTCCTCCGCAGCTAGGGTCAACACGGCCAGCTCCGCAGCCATGCTCGGAAACCTGATGCCCAGGGTCTGAGCTTGCAGTATCGTCGCTCCTACTGCGTCTGTCACGTTGTTTGTTGAGAGTGAGTTTATGTCCTGGAAATTGATTTTTTGAACGAAAAACATTACTTTATTGACTCGAAAATTATTTGTCAAAGTTCATAGGTTAATCACACATTCCGTTTACGTTGCCACGTGCGCACTAACGCACTGACGCACACGCACACATAACATATTAATTAGTGGAGACAAGAATCCCCTTTAAATCATACAAACTATAATTATACTTTCGGGAATCGAAATCGGAACCCGACAATTATAGGAAAAAATCACCTGTTAAATTCTGTCACAAATGCGTCATTACCTTTTGAAGCTATCGCTAAACTTTTAGTTCTCTAATAACATACCTCTAATATAAGCCGGCAGCGTAACCCAACATCCCTCAAGGCCGCGACCCTGGGCTTGACGTTGGCCTGCAGCGCCGAGACAGTATCATCAGCAGTCCACACGATCTGGCCCAGGTTGTCCAGGTCTTTGGACTTATTCTCCCACTGATCTAAAGCTGACTGGAGTTGCCGTAGTCGCCTGTATGTGTCGTTGATGCGGTAGTTGTATTCTTGAATTGCCGTTGACTGGAAGTTGGCCTGGAGTCATAGTATTTGATTAGTGAGGAATTTAGGAAAATAGAATATAAGAACAAGAAGAACGAGACACTGTCTATGTTGAGTAGAAATGAGCTACTCATATTCTACTAACAGAACTGAAAACTAACCAGCAGTGCCAACAGCATTCTCACTACGAAATTTGGTTTAATCTAGATTAACCATAATCATTACTTTAAATCTTCTATTCTAATTAAAAAAAAACACAAAATGACTCACCGAGACAGAAACATCACTAGCCACAGCGTTATAGTCAGACAGATTAATCTCCTTAATTCTTCTCAACAACTGCCTGGCTTCCTTCAACGCTCGATGTGCACTAAGATGCCTCTCCCCCTGCGCGAAGTCATCCAAACTGACCACTATTTCGCCCAGTCTTCTCTTTAGATCTAACACGTTATCCAATGCACTCATACTCTCCAAACTCAGGTAATGAGCCTCTTTCTGCCTTCTAGAAGCTTCTGTCTTCAAACTATTCGCTTCGGTAAATATCCTATGCTCTATAGCCTCCAAGTCGTTCATGACATACGCCAGGTTTCTAGCTTTGGTGAGGTCTAGCTTGACTGAGTCTAGTGTGGTCCGGAGTGTGGTGGCGTTGTCTGTGAATTCTTTTAACGCTGAGAAGGGTTTTGGTATGCGTTTCAGTTCGTCAGGATTGGCGTTGGTTCGTAGGTTTGATGTAAGTTCTTCTGCTGCGTCTAGCAGTGTTTGGGTGCAGTTGTCACACGCTAAAATAATATATTTGATTATTTCTATTTTAATTCCTGGGGAGAGTCTCGACTAAGCAAAACAATAGTTTTCAAGTAAAAACGTAACCAAAAAGTGAGTGAGATATGACGTGGCTAGTAGCTGTGTCTTTATAGACTGCATTGACTTTTTTACGGAATAGGAATATTTGTGCTATTAGTAAGATTTCGTCTTACCCATAATTAATTCATTTACTGCTATAACAATACTATTTTTATTACAGACTTTCGCAAAAGTCAACACTAAACCTAATTTTAATTATTTTGGACGGCCTTTGTGTTTAATCATTCATTTATACTAACGTCTGCACCCATCCACATCCATGAAACTCCTGGGCGCCCTGCACTGGTCGCACGCCGGGCCGGTGGCGAAGTCCCGGCAGCGGCACGCGTGCGCGGCGTCGCAGCGCGGGGACGCGGAGCCGCGCGGGTGGCACGCGCACGGCACGCACGCGCCCGCACTGCTGCGCCGGAACCCTGTAGCGCACGACTCGCACTCCGGGCCCGTGTAGCCTGCGGACATACATCAATCGTACTTATGAGTGATTTAAATGGTCAAATTGGAGTTATTTATAAAATAATAGTGCCACAATCGAATTTTTTTTTATTTGGCCATCTTGTTTTTATATATCAAATTAAAAAACTCGGGATTAAAGAAATAAATGTGTAAGTGACTTTATCAATAAAATACTGTTGTTATAAATCTCTTACTTCATAACTTGATCTGCATTCTTAATTAACAGCTGGATTCTTGATAATAAGATAATAATAAAAAAGGTGGAACAAACAGGTTAAAACAGTCCGTAAAAATGTGCAAGTTTTTATTTCTATCACTCACCGGGTTTACAAAGGCATTGCAGCCTCCCTCCGCTGATAATACAACCTGACGCGTAGTTCCTGGCCCGGGAAGGGCACGGGCAAGGTTGACAGCCGCCCACACTGGACGGGTTCCCGTAATAGCCCGGAGCACACACTGAGCATCGAGGGCCTGCTGTGCCGCCTGTACAGTTCTGATATGGGAAAGTGATATGGGTGATTTTAATAGAAGTAATGTTATGAGGTAATTTTAATGTCTATGATATAGTTAACTGCCTTAAAATAAATTCGATTTTTTTATAGGTACCTAGTCTTTCTCAGTGTATAACAGCAGAAACAATTATCTGTCACAATTTATTTTCAAGACCAAATATTCTACACTTAATCAAAATAACAAACAGACCAATGTACTCACCAAACAGTGGCCAGTCTCCGGGTCACATTTGCTAGACCTATTATTACAATGGCACGGCTGCGCGTCGCCCTCCAGCGATATGACAATGGTCCCGGCTACGGAGGTCATGTGGACCTTGGGCGGCGGCATCCAGAACCCCACGGCCGGCTCCTGGCACGACGACGACGCGTAGCCGCGCGGGCACGCGCACACCTCCACGCCCAGCGCCGGCTCCGAGCGGCTCAGCCCGGGGATGGCCGTGTCCAGGGATACGTTGAGGAGCCTGTGGGGGAAGTTGGAGTGGAGTGTTTAGTGGTGAGATGTTACTGTATAGATTCAATTGAAGAAAAAATCGGAACGGAGTGAATCAATAGTTTTGGTGTCGGTTTTGGTAGACCAACGATTTTAGACAAGTGATCAGACATGGGCCTCAACATGTCAGGGTTGTAAATGACAGTGATCGCTTCCTGGGATCTGTTCCACTTATTCGTTATCACCCATGACTATTGACCTCTAATAACATTTGAAGTTTCTTGAAGTGCATTGAAAACCTTAAATGAGAATTGAACACTATACTAACAGTGCATGCACATGGTCCCTGGCAGTAGGAGCTCGCGTGGTGACTCGCAGTAAGAGTCTCTGTACTCGCTGCAGAGCCAGCATGAGCGCGCTCCTGGAGCTGGCGCCGCGGCTGCCGCGCACGCTCCATAGAGACTCGTGGAGACGGATCGCGTGCGTGCCGTTTATTGCGGGCACGTGCTAAAACATATACAAACAATTAAAAAAAATCGTGCTATATGCTACTTCAAAAATTACAAGCCACATCATCTTGAATCATTAATCATCTTAAACATTGTGTAAATACTTTGGTCACCCTTGGGTAGCGAAAGAAAACATAAAAATAGCAAGATCAATTCTAGTACAGTGGGAGAGCATAAGAAGCAAATAATTAAAGTTCCCAATAATTTAATTAAAAGCCGTTGTGTTTTAGACTAATCTATCTTGACATAATAAAATCACCAAGGTTCATGCACAGACAGAAAACAAGACGCAATTATAACAAACCTCAAAATGATCCAACACAATATTCCTTCCATAAATCCTGACGAGTGGGAACTTGGCTTTGATCTCTGGGCTGAGGTCGACCCCGCCCTCCTCCTCGACCTTGAACCGCAGCATGCCGCCGTATGACGTCACCCGGTCCCCCAGGAACCGCTTGTCGAGCTCCACGTACACCGGCACAGGAGGCCAGGGGAGGGAGATGGTCGCTTCTGGAGAGTGCGTGTGGATGGCTAGCAGGGAGTCTTGGTCCATCTGAAATTGGTGTTAATGTAATTTACAACGTATGATTAAATACTTAGGGTTTAGTTTTAAGTGCATCTTTTTTTCAGTACATATTTTAAGTAGCTACCGTCCGAGATTTTTTCAGAGATGTGTTGTATTATATTGTGTCTATTCTATTCTACTACATAGTGTTCATCCCAGAGTAAGACTCTCGCAATACTATTCGTCACACAAATATTGCGTGAGCCACCTACCTCTCAATTCATAGCTGGTATTCCAACCAACTGCACCACAGCGATTGTCAATAATGATCCACTTCCCTCAACAGCAAAGTCTAACTCACAGTAGTGATAGAGTTCTCCTGGCTCGGGCGCTGCAGCGTGACGTGCAGGGGAGCGGCGGCGTGCAGGGCCGCGCGCGCCAGCTCGGCCTGGCTGCAGCGCGCCGCGCGCCCGAAGCAGAAGCACGCGGTGCACCCCACCGGGTTCTCTGCTGACAGCCCGAACGTGCCCTCCAGGCAGCGGTCGCATTTCTCGCCTACTACGTTCTCCTGGAATTTGAGTTCACGGCTATAGTTTTAACTTGTTTGAGAAATTCAATTTTAGCCATAAAATATTAAAAGTATTGTATTGTAGCATTAGGTATATCAATTTTAAAAAATTTGAATATTTTCAAATCCAGGTAGAAAACCAGCGGCCATCGATACCTAGTTTAATAGCTGCTGGGTATTTTGGGATAATATAATGGCATTTCGAACTTTCAAACAATATAATAATTATGATAACTACGGCGACTAGCGAAAAATATCATTTTATTTTATTTCATGACCCATCTTTTATCCAATTACTCTATGTTATGGTCACGGCTTCCATTAAAAAAATGTTCTAATAGAAATGTCCTCACCTTACACCGGCACCGTCCCCAGCTGTCACAGGGACAGACGCCGTGGTTGCAGCCCATGCTCCCGGCGACGTTGCAGTAACACGGTTTGCAACGCGGTCCATGGTGGCCCGCCGCGCACTCGTCGCACGCGGTCCCGGCCCAGCCCGGCCGGCACCGACACTGCCCCGAGTGCGGGTCACACGTGTCTGCAAATGTGATTTTGGTTTGTGAATTAGTCGTTACTTTGATAACTATGAAAGGAAACAAATATTATAATTTATTACAAAAAGATAAAATATAGAAAATAAAAGGTTAACGTTGAAATTTCCCTTGTTTCGATAAAATAGTCTCGATCAATCCGGAAACTTATATACCCTTTCATCTTGTAAAATATTGCAAAAGAAAAATAGTAACAAGCCCTTATGGCTAGTCTCAAGATGGTTATGACTAAGATGTATTCTCTTAGAAACATTGACTCACTAGCCACAGCGCCAGGTCCGCAGTCGCACGGCTGGCACCGGCCCGGCGCGGCGGCCCAGTACCCGCGCGCACACTGCCGGCACCCCGCGCCCAGCGAGCCGCCCGGACACACGCAGCGCCCGCTCGACGGCGAGCACACCTTGCCTTCCGGACACGCGGGGCACGCTGGAAGATAAATGGTCAAATAGTTGTTAGAGCGTAGTTGTGTGTTGTCATATGATAACGAATATGAATGATAACGTTTTAGATTCAATATTTTAAAAAAAGGTCTTATTTAATATTTTCATCCATTAGCCGATATTGCAGTCTAGCAAGGTCCGTAACGACACCTATGCCAGCATACGTGTTAAAACCTTATGATACGAGGATACGGAGTCACACGCTCTGCCCTCTATGTCAGAAACTTAGTGTGCTCAGCATACTCTATAACCCCTTCAGGTTGCGTCATACATCGGTCAGGGGATAATATGGCGAAATTATTACATTCTTCAATTACAGAAGAAGCTCAGATACGAAACTCACGCAAACACCCCGCTGGTCCGAAGCCGTAGTATCCGGGTAGACATCGGTCGCACTGCGCGCCGCCCACGCCCTCTGCGCACGCGCACGCGCCCGACACCGGGTCGCACGCGGACGCGCCCGGCCCGCACTGGCACCGTCGGCAACCGCCATGCTCTAAGCCCCAGAAGCCTTCCTGAAATAATAACAAATAATCTTAACATTGGCCTTGGTCTCCAGGTGCATGGTGTGCACGGTTGCCGAGACGCCTATGCCAAGGCCACATTGACGATGAAAACATCTTTATGTAATAATGGAGCTTAATAGAACAACGAATGTGCAATTTATTAATGAAGGAGTTTATTTCGCCGTTCTTTTGAACGCAGCTTAACTGCTGGAACCAAATACAACGGACCATATGAAATATTCTCTAAAGAATGGAGTAATAGGCGAGACGAATGATTTTCAATTTTTATTCTAAAATATAGGCACACATTTATTATATACGAAAAAATCTATATTTCAAGAATTAACAAAGGCTTAACACAGTTTTAAGCCATTTTCTAATAATTTTTCAATAGTGATCAAAAAACGCTAGTAGGTGTCATGGCGTCCGCTTTGATGTCACTACTAGGTAAACATGTCATTGTGTACTACTAAATCTGTGGTCTATGCGCAGCGAATGCGTCATGTTTACATAGCCCCTCGGGTGTCCATGTATAGACAATAGACTTTTGACAGCTCTACACAATAGTCTACACAATAGAGAATAATAGAGAGCTGTCACATAAATCTTGTCATGACGCCTAATATGAGCGTCATCGACACCGGAGGGGATAAGCGTGACATCATGCGTTGTGAAGAGCGTTTTTGTCAAAATGGAAGATTGCTATATTTTGTACTTTGATTTTATTTAAAATCTTATTAATCTCCAAGTATAGATTAAAACTGAATTATCATTTGAAATCCTTGTAATACGTATTTTCCCTTAAAAACATAAAATCTTTAATTTTTTGATACTGTCGTCTCGCCTATTAGAGTAGTTTTCAGATTTGGCCACTTCGTAATCTAAATCTCAACCTATGTCATTTAAAAATGCAATCTGTTTACTATTTCACAATTTCCTGTAATAATTAACACTTGTAAACATCGGCATGAATGTCTGGAGGCGTGGGGCGTGAGATGTGCCGCCAGATATTCCCCAGCATACAGCGCCGCAAGTGCCCTACATTGGGTTGACCCAATGACATTTCATTCAATCCGCCGCGCACTTCAATTATTAGCATTATTATAGCCGCGATGTGGGACGGACTTGAATGACGGCGGGGGAATTTGACCTAAGTATATAATATGTGTTTGTTTTGCTATAATTGTGTATCTTTAACGCGCCAGACAGAGCTGCCAGTAATGCTATCGATACAGACTACCCATTGAACTGTTTTACCAGGACTTTGGCAAAATTCGTCATGGTTGTGAGTCAATGAAAATAATATAAAGTATTATTTTTTAGCACTTTAGTAGCAGATGCTTTTGCGGTTTAGAGACATAAACTACGCAACTGTGCTACTAAATTATTTTGATACATTCAAAGATATTCCTAAATCTTAAACTAACAAATCAATTCGCCACATTCAAATATTTCACAATTCCCGCAGTGATCTGCAGTGCTTGTGAAGGGACATCTCACACCGGTCTACATTCCAATTCACATAAATTACTCGATAAATTGTTTAACTAATTTGCTGCAATTTGACCCCCTTCTTCGTTCCCCGTGCGTACCCGCGCTTCGGTATAAATTCCGCTCGGTTTCCTGGGACCGTTAGCTTCGTTCCGGGTTTATTGCAAGGAAATGTCACACTGGTATTACACAAGCACTGGTATTTGCACACTAAAAAGGTTTAGAATGTTCCAACATGTGTTTACTTTCGAAATTACTCGATAAAATATATTGTGACATTTAGAAGGGGAATTATTTATTATTGTTTGATTACTTAAGTCGTCTCATTGGAATTGTGTGAGCATGTATTTGTTAGTATTTTGGTTCCTAAATTATAGACGGATTAACGAAGAATCTGTACCTAAAATGGTAATTAGCTCGACCCTTGTAATATTTTAGAATGGAACTGTGATGAACTTCGGTCTACTGAGTCTGACATATTTAAATCCATGTTCGGCAAAGTGTCTGCACTGCACCTGGTAGTAAATGGAATGTTAGTCCCATATGGTTAAATCAATAAAGCTGTGGCTCCAAAAGGTTTTGATAAAATAAGCCCTAGGAAGTCATTTCCTACTGTGAATTGTGATAGGCTAATTATGATGATGACAATAACACTACTAGAATAGACAGATATTATACACTTCGTTACCTCACAGGTGTCACAGGCTCTTCCCATGACATGAGGTTTGCAGCGACACTGGCCCGAGCGGATGTCGCACGCGTTGCTCTCCGCTCCGATCGACGAACAGTTGCAGCCTGTAACAAAACACAATATCGTTCAATATATCATTTTTTATTAGCATATGGAAGTACTTTTTTTTTTTTAATTAGAATCGAATTGAGATAAAGATAATTTGTAGCGAAATATTTAAAGATTAATTCAAATAAAATTTTACATAATTATTCAGCAGTATGCAAGCATTCTGAAATCTCCTTCTTTTAAACGTAAATAATGTTCTAAACAGGAAAGAAGAAAAGATATACTCTGTAGCTTAAAACTCCCAACTATTGCGTTTCGTTTATCGAAATATTATTTAAATGCAGCATTTATCACCACTTATAATCAAATGACAAGCCCTCAAACATTCCGAACATTATCAATTTTAATTCGTACACAATCATATTATCTCGTCGCAAACGTACCAACAACCAATAAAATCGCTGCACCACCGAAGTGGCAGATTTAACTGTGATAACATGCGAAATTATGTGAGGCGATAAAAAGCGATTAAGCCGCTAAGTGTTTAACTAAAAGCTTTCTGGTATTGTTGGGTGGTTTCAAATCATAGTTTATTTATTCCAATATTTATTTGTTTGAACAGACTGTAGCACAGGCGTTTCGATTAATTAAAATGGTGTGTTAGACATTTGAATTTATAATTTACTTAAACCTAAATCAACAGTCGCATTAATTGCAACAAGGCACATTTGCCAGAGTGTTAGCGGCGTGCATATTTCACAATATGCGGATGATTTTGTAGTATATGCAACCTGTCATAATACATCAACAGCTTACCAAATACTACAACCTGCGCTAAACAAAATTTCTGATATACTTTTAGAATTAGGACTTGATATATCGCCGTCAAAAAGTAACGTGTGCCTCTTTAAACGTGGGATACACAGAACATCTTTAGACTTGCAAATCGGGAATACATCACTACCTATTGTAAGCGCGGTCAAATACTTAGGAATTTGGCTCGATCAATCCCTGAGATGGGGGAAGTATATAAATGTTACCCGTGAAAAAGTCTTAAAAACCGTAAATACGTTCAAAGTACTTTCTGGTTCGGGATGGGGTATGCACCCCAAACACATGAGACGTCTATACATCTCTTCGGTCCGCAGTAGGTTAGACTACGCTTGCTTCCTATACGATAACAGCAGCAAATCTCATTTGGCGAAACTAGACAGAATTCAAAATTTATGCATGAGAGTAATAGGCGGCTTTGTTAAGACCACACCAATCCACGTAATGGAGAATGAATTACATTTGCAGCCGTTACAGTATCGAAGGCATTACCTGGCTGGGAAATATTGGCTTAAAATAAACTCATATTCTGATAGCACAATCACTACATTATTAGACAAACTACATACTGCTTATCAATCTCCATTATCTCGGAATAATAAAATACCCCTAATAATTAAAATTCATAACTCCCATAATATGCTTCCAATTCACATAAGTCCCCAATTAGAATTATTTTCGTTGGACACCTGGGTTCATAATATAGATCTGTCCAAAACTATAGCTCTGAACATAAAAGGTTTGCGGGAGGCCAAAAAATGTTATCCCAGTGAAGCAATTAAAACGTTGTGTAGGTCATTTTTAAATGAAACGTATCCTGGATTTTTTAGAATTTTCACAGATGGGTCTAAAGATATCGATAGCTCTGGGGCGGCTTTTTTTGACTGTCAGACAGGCGGTGTTCTCCGATTAAAGGTAAACCACTATATTAATATTATGTCCACGGAACTATTAGCAATTGAAGAAGCGTTGTCTTACATAGACTCCGTTAATTGCAATAATTCTGTCATATTAACGGACTCCAAGAGTGCTCTTCAACATTTGATCAGATGCACAACTAGCTATAGAGGTTTCCATATAGCCTACAACGTAATTAGATCTCTACGTAGTCTTAAAAATAAAGGGAAAACAGTTGTGTTGCAATGGGTTCCAGCTCATGTTGGCATAGAAGGTAACGAAGTAGCTGACCGTTTAGCAAGAGAAGCGTGTAGTATGGGCGTACCCTGCTTTTATAAGCCAACCTTTTCCGATTTCCTTTGCGTAATCAAAGATCAATGTAACAAAATGTGGCAGGAATATTTTGATCAGAGATCACTGACTAAAGGCATTTGGTACCGAACGATACAACCCACTCTCTCTAGATGTTCCTGGTTGGACCAAACCAATTTGAGTCGTACCGTTTCTGTCATGGCTGTCCGGCTTCGTTCTGGACACATCCCATTAAATAGCTTTGGTTACCTTATGGGTAAATCCACATCACCTAATTGCCCAGACTGTAATAAAATTGAAGACGTCTATCACATCTTGATGGAATGTGTCCGGAATGAAACTGAAAGACTTACTGTGTTTGGTAAGTCATATGATATTGGTAAATGCAATAATATATTAGCTGTACCAACATCCGAGGAAGCAAAAATTTTGTATAAAATAGTTAAGAAGGGATATGGAAGTTAAGTTTGTCATTTTTATGTACCAATGAGGGTGTCATAATCACTCAGTGATTAAACCCTCTAAAAATAAAGAAAAAAAAAAAAACAGTCGCATTAGAATATGTATTAGGCATATCTTAATTTTTAATTATTCTAAAGCGTTTCGCAGATCTATAAATTGCTACCTTTTAGCATACACAATATAATAAGATCTAAATGACTTCTGAAACGCAGAACAACACGCAAAGCTACAAGGTGTGACCTTTTTACACCAAAATCATTGTCATTAGTAGCTTTAATAATGCTGAATAATTCAACTACCTTCAATAATTCAACAGAAGTATTAAAATAAGCGCAGCTTTCTCAGCACATACATTCGTCCCAATGTACAGAAACACGATCTCCAACTACACGGAGTCGCTCTGATAAAACAATGGCAGGTGTTGTGTTCCTACAGGAAAGCTCACGCGACACTACTTTACACCCTAAAACGATAGATATTAAGTCTAAATTCATTCGGTACAGCGCACACATTCCTTCAAAGTGTTATGGGGCCGCTTTATTGTTAGTGTATTTAGTTTCGCAATATTATTTCGTTTATTCCCACGGATGAGGATTTTGTTTTAGAACTGTTAGTCATGAATTTCGATTCATCAATTAAATCTTTAGATAGTTTAACATAACGCAACTCTGGAATATGGTTTTCAAATGGTAAAGACAACGTCTATTGGCTTTGACATATGGTACCTGGGTCGAATATGGCCAGCCGAAAAATATGGCCACCTACCATTATTCCAAACACGAAAATTTGTAAATATCTGAACGCTACCATAAATTGTCGCTAGTGTCACATGTATCCGAACGACGTACCTATTATCCTTCCCGCGCGTCCAGTACTCGCCCAGCGTCCATTAAAGTAAAACTGCTGTTAAAGTTATAAAAACATTAAGTAAGTATTCACCTGTCTTTTATTATTTTTCAAAGAAGAATCTTTATTAATCACATTAGGATATTGTGTGACTATTGAAATTTGATATTTCTTTGTTTAATTATCAAAGTAATAGTGTGTTTTTCATTCGTGAGTATTAAAACAAAAAAATGCATGACTGCAAATATGGCCATCGTTTGGCCATATTTCCGATAGGTACCGAAACTTACTTTTTTTTTGTTTTAGACCATGGCACGCTATAAGGCTAAAGGGCTTCGAAGTACTTGGTCAGAAGCATCTATGAAACTAGCTTTGACTGCAGTCAAAAGCGGTAAAATGAAAGTGTATACGGCTGCAAAGCATTAAAATGTGCCAAGACGCACTCTAAGACGACATTTACTAGAAGAAAGGGAGACTAAATCTACTTTAGGCCGGAAACCACTTCTTAATCCTGAACAAGAGAAGATTTTAGCATCACGTATTATTCGATTATGCAATGTGGGATACTCATTGACACAACGTGTAGGTACTACGTAGATGCGTTAAGACATTCTGTGAACGAAATAACATTTTTAGTTTAAAAAAATTATATCATTGTTGATTTTGATATCTTTAATACTAATAACTGTCACCCAAAGAATATCTTATAAATAAATGCTCTATTACAACATAATATCCACTTTTATTTCACTTATTTAGAAGTTTTTTAAACTGGTTAATTCGTACAGTAAATATGGCCACATTTATGTGGCCATAATTACCTCCCCCGTCGAAAATATGGCCAATTTATATTTTTTTTCTATGCTGTTGTAAAAGTTATTTTTCTTTTAAATTTCTTGTATTGTTTACCTTTGTTGTAAAGATAAATAGCTACTCTTCATGAATACGTGCTAAAACTTGTTTGTTTTAGCATTATTATTATTAAAAAAGGATAACAAACCTTAAGGTGGCCATATTCGACCCAGGTACCTTAATTAAAATTTGTGTCGTAAGAACAATGAGCAATTGGAACTGGTTCCAATAATATTTGTTGAAAGATAATCCAGTATAATCACCCACTACCTTGTCTTCAATTAGTCTCTTTTCATATAAAAGGCAGCACGCGCAGAAAACAGTTCATGTTGTAGACATTTCTTTGGTATAAAGCATCTAACTTTGCACCGATACACACGATGTACCTGATTGAAGTTAAATTGTGTATTCAACGGCGGTAAAGGTTTATCTTTCGCCTGCTGACAAAATTATACCGGCTACAACCAGACATACACAAACTGGACCCGAAAGCTACGCACTTTCGTGGGTCATTAACTCATTAAGTAGGGGTTTTCCACCATGGTATAAGGTGATTATTATATGCAGTGCGCAGAGGCGATAAAAATTTGGTAGGATTTATTGTCGAGGGAGACACGGAAGGCAAAAGATCACGCGTCCACCAACAAGATGGGCTGACCAAATGAAAGCCTCTTCGTCCGACAGTTCTACACCTCGTGAGAGACGCGCTGAACCGAAACCGATGGAGGCAAATGATGCAACCCTGATGCTGACCACGATCCTCAGACATGAGGAACCGATCAGAGAGAGAGAGAGAGATATAAATATCCTACTACCAGCAAAATATGTTTTAGGTCACTAACATCTTTATACTGAACGCGTTGCATAGACTAGTCCAGTTCGCATAAATAATGCGTAGATAAGGACATTCCGCAAAACCATGTCGGAAGTACGGTATCTGAAACTATGTTGTGGCTCGATAATATGATCCGCTTATAACTCATACCTCGATCCATTGTATGTACAATGTCCCGAAAAAAGTCATTTTGTAGCCTTCTTATCATTTTTTCTGTCGACAGCCTCCGTGGCGCAGTTGGTTAGACGCCGCCTGTGAAACGAGAGGCCGCGGGTTCGATCCCCGCACCGAAACAAATATTTGTGTGGACCACAGGTATTTGTTTCGGGTCTGGGTGTTTGTGAGACCGAAAAGTCTCTCGTAGTTTCTGATACCCACGACACAAGACATTATCTTGGGTTGGGTGTATTTATTTATTAATTTTCTGTCAGTAACGTGACGGTAAGGTAAACAACATATATCCACATTGATTCCAGAACACAAGTGCCCACTCTTGGCACTTAATTTGATTTAAAATTAAGGATGACGATTTATAACAGCACATACTGTCGAATGCCAGTAGCACACGATTGTACTCTCTTTGCGTGATCGCGGCGACTTTTAATGGAACTACATAACTTTTATCAAGAGTAGGCCAGCAGCGCCTATAAACTATATGGTTTCCATTCAAAAACCCGCATCAACAGTTCCCATTACCATTCGGAAGAATAAAACCATTCAACTTTAATTGGAATTTAACACTGATCATCAATCAACACTCACAAAAACTCAACAATGCCACAAAAGATTTATTGTGTCGGAAACCAGGCCTGCCGCTGTATGTAGGCCGGCCTGTCTGCCTGTCCGCCTGTCCGTCAGCCTGTCCGTCAGCGCGATATGACGCACGTGCGGCTGATAGCTGTGTCGCGGGTTCGGTTCTTGGTTGGCTATCTGCGTTATCACAATAAGGGTAATGTCTGGTGATAGCGGGATGAATAATGTTTTCACTATAATTGGGAATAAGGCTGGTTTTCGGCAATAATATTTAGATGAAGTGTCATTTTAATTAGGTATTTTTCTATGATTTTTTTTTGTTTCTTATCATATCGAGACATTATTATCCAACATTAGAGTGGTGACGAAATTAACTAAATAATAGAAAAATACTTTAGGTTTGTTTTATTCTTGTAATTAATCAAGTATTTATTAATTAAGGGAACGCGTTCCTCCTCCAGGGTGACTCCTGACAGTCAGTATCTGTAAGTAGTAATTTTGTATTGAGTTTTAAATACACATATTGTAGAAGCTCTATGTATTTTCTCCATAAAATCTTAAAAGAAATAAATAAATACACCCAGTAGTCACATACATAGTCCTGACCCCACACTAAAATCGCGTCTTGTGTCGTGGGTATAATAAACTACGAGAGACTTTTCGGTCTCACAAACACCCAGACCCGAAACAAATACCCGTGGATCACACAAATATATGTTTCGGTGCGGGGATCGAACCCGCGGCCTCTCGTTTCACAGCCGGCATCTAACCAACTGCGCCACGGAGGCTGTCACTTCTTATATGGCTATACAAACATAAACACAAAAATAACTACAAATTAATCTTCCCCTAGCAAAACTTCTCTAATCCATCATTCATATAGCACCTAAACGACGTAAACCATAATATGTTCTGGATGTTTTTAGCACTTCACGTATTGGCTCATCGACCCGTAATAAACGATAAACTCATAAACCGATCTCGTAATCAGATCGTTTGATGTGCGCGCAGTATCGCAATTACACTGTGATGTGGCTACTACTGTTAGGGTATGTGGGTTCGATAATGTGTTGGGTACTTTGATATTTTATGTTTTAAATATACTTAGCTTTTAGCTGGCTTGGTTAAGTCACTGTTTTACATTTTTTATGTTTGATGGCAAGTTAAATTTATGAAACTGGCGTAGATCATTACACCTTATATTGGTTACCTATAATTGAGTTATGTGCTTGGCATAGAGGGTGAAATGGTAAATATTTGAGGAAGCCTATGTCCAGCAGTGGATTGCAATTGGCTGATCATTATCATGGTAATGGGGATAGGCTCGAGCCCGATAGCATTTGTGACGAAAATAAACTCAGTGAATTTTGAATGGCATTAGGTGAATAGCATCAGCGCTTTTGTCTGCCGCATGGGAGATATAACCTAGAGCTTCTTTTTCTTTATTTTTAGGGACTTTTGCCATAATTGGGCATGTCAGCCTCATCATAAACTTAGGCTAGGTAATGCAGAAATAGAAAAAAAAACTTAAATACAACACTAGGGCTTATGTATGACCCAAATACAATTTAGTTTTTGCACCTCCACTGCTTCCATTTAACACAAATTACAACAAGCAAATGTCAATACATAGAATCGTTTACATCTCATAAGTCATCACTATTAGTGTTGCCGAGTGTAGCAACCGATAACTGCTTGCAATAGGTGTGGGTAAATACGAGTACTTAGCGGCGGCCCATACAACTGAGCTGTTAACCGACAAATCACGAGCAACCTCAGCTAATTGCGGTTAATTGGCACGGTTACTCATTACTTTGGTTTTGTTTTTGTGTTTTAGAAAGTGTTGCAGCGTCATTTGTTCAGTAACATGGCCTATGGAGAGAGATGGAGATGTTTAATAAATCTTCGTCTAAGAGTAATATTTTGAAAAGAGAATATATGCAGTCAGTAAACAAACAGTAGTACATATCTTCACTATATTAATTTATGTTTTATATAATTTTCTATGTTCGTGTCTCCAGGGTTTTATCCCTAACTAAACAATGCAAAAAAGGATAAACTAATCAACTATAATAAATTAAATAGTTCATAAAAAACTAACAGTCAATATATGGAATAAACTGTCTTAAATACAGTACTAAAATCAGCACGAATATAAATCGTACCAATATATCTCCTATTCTGACATCAATAACCATTAAAATCAAACCCATTAAAATCCAATAATACACATAAAAGAATCAATAATTTGAAAAAGCACTCATATCTATGCCAAAGCAATTTTCACTCATAATGACATTATCGTAAAACATCTCTAGTAGGTATCATAAACTTAATTTTAACTGTTTGATTGGATTTTTATTTGGAAACGGGCTAGGTTTACGATTTTTTGATAATTTAATAGCCGATTTTCAATCAAATTTTTAGGGCATCTTACTTTATTGATGCTGCTGAGATGGTTTCAATGATAGATTCGTTATAAAAGTATATTTTATCGTGTTACGTAATGTAGTGCGGATTTGAATAATATGAATGGAAAATAAATACGTCCACATACAATAAAATATGTTACAATATGTTATTCACAAGGATTGCTTGTATTTAAAGTAAATATGATGTAATTTAATTTGATAAGAGAGTTTAATTTAAGAAGTGGAATAGAGCATAGATGATAAATTGGGCTGACCTTGTAGCCGAGGCACAAAACCACAAATTAAAAGCATGGGTACTTACACCCGTATTCTAAGACGTGTCCTCCAATCTTCCTCAACCTTATCTTAGTCGAGGTGACTTTACAAATGAATTGGAGGGACCCTCGAAAATGGTATGCTTAGTTAAAAATATACCTTTACTAAAGGTTCCTCGAGCGAGGTTGAGTCAAGGAAAAACGTCATTAATTACGTCATTGATGTATAGATAAAGTAGAGATTTAACAAAAAACCTTTGAAAATAGTCTATGATCACTTGAAAAGTGACAGTCAAATGTCATGTCAGAGTGTTTACATAGAATAATATATAATTATTGACCTCAAAATCTTCGGGATTGTGACTGGAAGACAAATATTTAGTGAGTCGGAGAAAAAAACGCATGCAGACAGGAGGAGGGTCATACCATCCAACCCGGAAATTTCGAAGGATATTCTTATGGATGAATCGTCGTTCGGGATATTCGTACGGAGTATCGTACAAGTATTACAGGAACTGCTGGAAATCTTTAATAACTCGTTTAAAATAATAAACACTGTTTCCAAACCAAAAATCTTTGATTAAATGAAATAAAGAGTAATGTTTGTATCATTCACTGGGAAAACGTGTAAATCTTGTAGAGGCACCCACCTCAAAAAATTATTGGCATATTTAGGTATTTAAGAATTTTAAAAGGTAAAAGTTATTTCTCTCTTTTAAATTACAATTTTAAAGTAGGATTATTTCTTTTATTTCTTCCTTAAGGTAGGTCGCGACGTACCTTGAGTTTGACAGTTGATTCCTTTCCTCGTGACAGGAAATTTTTTGAGTGACGTTGAGTGGAGGAGATTTTTTTCTACTAAGAATACGGATTTCCTCTAGTAACGTCAAGTGGAGTCGAGAAAACGTCTTAGAATATGGGTGTTAATCTTAAAAGTATGACATACATTATAATATATAATACAGCCAGGTTGAAATACGCCAACTAATAAACCCCTGGATCTTGTAAAAGATAATTTTATTGCAGTTACATTACAAGATAAATAAGTAATGGTATTCCAAAGCTTAATTAATGATATTGAGCAACAATAATATGCGGCTGCATACTGAGGTAAATACCAACCAAGGTTCACTCCTGTGTAGAAAGCTAAGTTTCTACTCGCCACACGACCTAAGTGATATTAATTAACAAAGCCTAACTAACAATAGTGATGTGCTGTTTGGCCGAAACGCGAAAGAATGTTCCTTTTTTATTATAGTTAGTGTAATGAACCAGCTAAAGGTGTGGATTTTCCAATAATTTATATTTTAATTGTCATCTGAATTGAGAATTCGGCGAAAGAATTACAAAGGTATGTAAAGTCTAGTAAATTGCACTATGTTAGTGTGATTGGCCTCTTAGTAAAGAGCTCTATTTCTGAAATGAATGATGTCAGCAAGAAGTCTCAGAAAATAAAAATACTTCGGGTTGAATAGATGTAAATATGGGATAGGAGCAGAAAAATAATCTACCGGCTTCACTAGCAAACAGTGATATTCTGTCAATATTCGCTAAAACAGCGGAATCCTAGGTGTATGGTGGGCCATAAAATAATCCATCCATGTTTTTTTGGGGTCCGGAAATGCCGTGGACGAATGCCAATCGTAGTGATCATACAAGGACGAAACAGTTCATTTCTACGAAATACGTATTGATTGCTCGCAAAACTATATAAATTCAAGCGAGGTATATTTCATAGCTTTAATGCGAATAAATGAAAATGATCCACAATGGCACGGGCACATTACCATTAAATGTATGTTTTCAATAACTTACTGTTGTTTTGATTGATTCGAATCGAGCCCAATAAAGATTCACATTGCAGCGGCGAATTCGGTCAAAACAATTGAAAGTTAAATATTTTGATGCATGTTTGATAAGGAAAGATATTCCTTTTGCACTTATCAACTCATTTGTGGGGCTAGAATTGTCAGTTTCTTTTACTTCTGCCTCATAAAATGATTAGCCCATTAGATTAGCTCTCTCTCTATTCAGCCATAAGAAGTCCACCGCTGAACATAGGCTTTCCCCAGGAATCTCCACATCAACCTGTTAGAATCGGTCTGCATGCAGCGACTTCCTGCGACCTTACGCAGGTCCACGATTACCTCACATTCGAACAATTTTAATTAAGAACGAGAGCGAAGTATTGTTATGGTGGGCAGCACTATTAAAACCCAGCGCGTTAATTCACGTCGACAGAACCACTGACCCCAAAATCGTACAAGACACGGAAAGGTGTATTTGTAATTAAGTTTTAAACCATTATAAATAACGGTGCATTTATTTCGCACGCAAAACTTAATCATATTCTAGAAATCTAGCCGACCTGGAGAGCTAAGACATTTATCTCGGACACTATATCATTTAAAATAGTATAAGCAAAATTCATTACACACAGACCTGTTGCACCGTAGAATGGACGTAATTTTCGACGTGGCTCTTCGGGAAACCATTTGTATTAGCGGAAATGACGAAACGAGTAACTCCCTCGCCTGAGCGTAACCGTCATGCCTCCCTATAAACAGTAGCAACATCGCTCATCTATATATATAAAAATGAAACCCGTTTCGCGTTGTCATGGCATCACGTGTGAACGGCTGAACCGATTTCGATAATTCTTTTTTTAAAATGTTTGTGGAAGTCCAAGGATGGTTCTTACGGAAAAAAATATTAAGAAAATCTTTCAGAAATATTGAAAAATATACATTTAATTTTGCATATTTTAAAAAACGCGCGTAACGAATGTCAACGTCATTCACAGCCATAGACTATATTGAAAGAGCATCGTTTGTTCGGAAACGTGGTTACTTAATTAAGTTTGTTCGGAAACGTGGTTACTTAATTAAATTCTATTGCACTAATTTATTAATTTTTGAAAATAACTCGCCACGGTATAGTAAACCTATACAAATTTCGCATAACCTATTTAGTAATCTGTGGTAGTATCTGTTTCCCTAACTTGACATTAGCGAAAGGCTGAACAGCCAAGCCAATTTAAAAAAAAATCTGTAGTAATCTGTGGCATCACATCCATAACCGCGGTAACAATAATTTTAATAAGTTTTTGATAAAGTTTGTTTTGTTTTAAAGACTAAGAAGTTTTTTGTTTGTTAATAAGTGTTTGTTAATCAGCTTCATATCGATTTTTGGTAACTTTTGGTGACTACATAATATTACAATTTGGTATACATGGTTATACAGAAAATATATAAGAGCTTTTTATTTTCAGTTGGATTTTCTTTTTTAACAATGCCACCAACCAGACGAATAAATTTAGGCCGCAGAACTCGAAATACGGCAAGTCAAAGAAATATAAGAGCAAATCAAACTGATGAGCTTTTTGAATGTTGTATAGAAAATCAAAACCACTTAAGTTATTACTATGAAAAATTATATTTCAGCTCTTTATTACAAACGAAAAATAATGGCGACCAACATTTTTGGAAAATAACATTATGAAGGTGAAATAAGGAATGACGTGTTGTATGGAAACCAAAATCGCTGAAGCGTCCGTATTACTGATCCGATTTTCCTTATCCGCAATTGCTGAAGTTTTTAATGTCAAAAAATCGTAAGGCACACTATTTGGGTATCGGACTACATGGGATAGAATAGAGTGAGAGGGACGGGATAGGATTGGGTAGTTGACAGATTTCATCTGATGGGATAGAATGAAAAGTAAAGGCATGGGATGAGACAGGATGGATTTTTTTTTTATTTTTTTTATTGCAATGAATGACGAGACGAGCCTGCCATTCGCCTGATGGTAAGCGATACGACCGCTCATGAACAGTAGCAATACCAAACAACACCATGAGTTACAAGGCAATGCTTGGCATTCCACTGCGCTCGCCATCCTGAGACATAAGATGTTAAGTCTCGATATGTCCAGTAGTTACTCTGGCTACAATGTCCTTCAAACCGGAACACCACAGTGCATTTACACTGCTGTTTGCCGGGAGAAATAGACATTGCGGTGGTACCTACCCAGGCGGCCTCTCACATATGAGAGACCTACCACCAGTGAATAGGATAATGAAGAGAAAGAACGGGACGGATCGGGAAGTGACTTGACAGACGGTACGGGACGGGATTGAGGAGGACAGGTCATAAATAAGTGACAGTAGGATAGCTAGGTCGAGTTTAGGTTTCAAGAGGTTTAGGTATACAAGAGTTAGTACGAAAAATAACATCTATCTGATCTGGAATGGAATCAAAAGATATCTGCACCCAGGCGAAGCTGGGACGGGCCGCTAGTAAATAATAAATTAATTAGGTGCTAAGTATTGCTGAGTGTTAGTAGTAGCTATAATCTCCTTAACGCGCAATAATCCTTAGCCAAAATATTTTCTAAACAGAACACAACAGTGCTTAACTGTTGGTATTGGCGGTAGAAAGTAACACATCGATGGTAGGGACTCAGACGGTTTCACTCATATGAAGGACCATACACCCTTTATACATGCGGTCGTAATATGTTGAATTCTTCTAATATATCAATAATATCTTGTGTTTATTACCATAACTGTTGCTAAAAGAGGTCATACATATCTCAACGTTCATTATCACAATTCTATCAATTAATTAAAATGTATATTGCTTGACACGGGTCTAGTCTAGCATAAAGCGAGTTGGGGCATATAAGGAGGTTTCATTAAAATAATAGTTTTGACCATTAAAATTACAAATACATAGCTTTATGTCGTTAAAGTTGCATCGTTGTCGAGACATTCCTTCCTCCAATACATGCGAGGTAGCTATTTATTAGGATATTGACGCGTGCTACTGTTAATCCAGGATCACGCAGGAATCCCTCGGGAATTAATCGGCGGTTGCAGGCGATTAGCTGGGTATCGTGGGTTGCGTCAGTCAAGATACGCACTAAGTGGCCGGGCCGGTCGCTAGCGCGGCGCTGTCTAGCTGACGTCGGCTCTTGTTCACCGTACGAGTGTTTACGAATATTAGAGTAAAATAATATAATCAATTCCGAATAGTCAAAGTGCTAACATTATGATGTAAGTATGGTGTAGGTATTAAAATTACCAGAGGCATTTGGGGCTAAAACATCGACATCAGAAACATTTTTTTATATGATACAAACATTACCTAGTCTTAAAAAAGAAATCTATTCTGTGTGCTCTACTTTTATAATAGGATTTATAACAACGTTTAGCAGGCAGGCGAGCAAACGGCCCGCCTCATGGTAAGCGGTCACCGCAGCTCACAGACCTTCGCAATGCCAGGGGTCTAGCACAGCCAGGTTGCTGCCTACCGAGAGAAGAGTAATCTCTTTATGCCTCGTTGGAAGGACAGGTCATAGCGCTCAGGGAACAAAATTTAAGTAAAGATTCCTAAAGTATTTGTAAAAATGTTACGTAATTATGGATGTCAATATAAATCTTCATGGTGACGTAGACTAATAAATAGGCTGTGAATTTAATCTGCAAAGGAACGTAGGTCGTAGAGACTGTGTGTTACGGGACTGATAATTCAGTATTTTATGATAGGGTGTATATAGCGAGTGACTTATGGTGATATTTATTATTTATTTTATATTAATGGCAAGCGATCTAAGCACTCCCGTTGACGCATAATGACCACGAGCGCGTTAATGAATGAATATTATCGCCTTTCAATTCTGAAAAGGAATGTGATTACGTTTATTATCAATGAAATTATTTCTCAATGAACAGTTAAGATTAAACACCGCGAAATTCTGTGTTTAGATTCATTATGTACTAAATTTCTCCATGCCGGATTAGTTTAAGACGCGCTGCCTGAGAAATAAGATGTCGCTGTGTAGATCCCCACAGAAATACAAAAATTTGGTAAAATATATAAATAATTGTCTTGGATACAGGTGTGAGACCGAACAGTTCCTCGTAATTTCAATATTTTATTTATTTAATTTTTTATTTGTTCGGATATCTTACAGCTTACATATACTTATAAAAGCCATTTACAAGTTTTCGCAATTATGTTAATACTTAAATAGAGTATCCGTCAGTTTGGTCTTAAATTCATGAGATAGAGAGTATAATATTTATAAAGAACGACAGAAATAAAATATAGTACTACTATACACAGAAAAAAACACAGACACACAAAAAAAATCAAATATATAGTACTAAATCACAAAAACTTATTATGTATTTGCGTTGAGAGACACTGGTAAAAAATGAATACAAATATCGGCAATAATGAATAGAAAAATATCGCTTTGCCCGTCCCCAGATTCGAATCCGAGACCTCGGCGTTGAAATCGTTCTGTAGTACAAATGGCGCAGTTGTACCAACGCAGTTAGTCAGGCACATATCACTACATAGCATTTATATGTACATATGTATAAATTGGACATAGTTTTATCACCCACAACAAACCAAGATGATAGATACACCCATCTGCGTGAAAGGGCCCACCACTCACCACTCAAGGCAGTCCGCTAAATACAACAGAACAATACGTATTCATGTACAATGTTATTACAATGCACAGATAAGATAAATACGCAGACATTAATCGACGCGCGGCTCGTTTTCATACGCTGTTTAATAAAGCGGCGCTCATTATGTATTGACATGGTTATTTCTATGGAAACCGGACGTGGCGAGAGTGGGCGTGCTCGCGAAACATTTCGAATATCATCCGTGTGACCGTATCGCAATGGATTTGTATTGTTACGTGAGAGGTGATGGCTTTAGGGATGGATGCGATAGTATTCGATGTAATAAATCAATAAATTATGTTTTGTTCATCTATTTAAGTTTTTCAGGGGAGCAGAGCATAGTAGATTGCACGAACCATTTATTTTGTATCCATACTTTTGAAGCTATCGAAAGTTATTTAGGTTAAAAGAAGTCAAAAATCCCGGCGCCATTAGCCTTCCAACCCAACTACTTGTGGATGTTATAGCTGGGATGTGTCAAATTGTCCTTAAAGTACAAAGTAGAATGAACATGATTTTCATGGATTCGTTGTGAAAACCAACTGGAAATCTTTGAATTATTTGGATATCTAAAGACTTTATAAACTCAACTCTTCCTCATCGAGTCCGCTTCGTCATATAATCTTCTCCGCAATGACTACGAATGAATTCCTAAGCATTGCGATTTACGAGGAGCTTGTAAATCGCACCTAGTCTGGGAGAATTAATGAATGAAGCGTTTTATGAGACGAGTAACTACATAGATAATAAAGAGCCTAGTTTCTAATTTTAAAGTGATCCTGTAAATGTGATGTTTTTTTTAAATACAATTGGCAAACGAGCATAGGGTTCACCCGACGGTAAGTGATCATAGGGCATAGAGATGATTTTCTTTTATTGACGTCTCCAAAATTAATACCCCGTGGGAAACGGCGATTTTTAATTACTTAGCTATAAACTAAATAATTAAAACGTTAATAAGAGTTTTATTAGGTGAAAAAACTGGAAACCAGTTAATCTTTTACGATATAATTTATATCGGTACCATTTGAAATTGTATTTATACATATTTATACTTGTGGTAAATTTCGAAAACTATGCAGTATTACAGCGTATCTAAAATATGACATTGCAATCATCATAAAGATTTTTTTCTATGACATTTTTGAGGGACTTAAAGGAAGAGTTTGAGGTTATGTCAATTTTGTCGTCATATTATCAGTTTTTGAAAAACAAAAAACTAAACCATTCTAGCTACATAATATTTTGTTTTTTTTCTAAGTATGTTTTCGTGTAAGCTTTGCATTCGTCGACGCTGTGCTTCCACTATTTTACTAAATGATACATTTTGAAAATATTTGATTTCTTTCTAGCCGACATTCCCATTACTAGCAAGTCCAAGTGACCATGGAATGCGGTACCCCCGGTCGTGACTGCGCCGCGGGCGACGCCGGGGGACGCGCTAACTCGCGCCGCGCAGATCCCGATGTTTCAATATCGACCATCTGTATTTATACACCGAGCTTGAGCTGTTTGATGTGCGAAATATGTTTACATTTCATTGCTTCTTTACTTTATTGGTTGGTAAGTCTGTTAATTGAAGGGGTCTGCGTTTGATTTGGTCGAGCAATCCACTTATATTTTGATCCGAAAGATTTGATTAGGCAGGGATTCATTCAATTCCCATAGGGCTTGATTTTAGGCTCTCGGTCCATTTATCCAGGAATACCATGATTGTAATATAAATGTATTGAACAAAAAGTGGTTGTCGCAAAAGTGGTTGTTGAATTTTCGGAGTTATGTGTGTATGGATAGTCAATCACCACGCACTTTAACGGTGAAAGAAAACATCGTGAGGAAACCTGCATACCGTAGCGATTTTAAAAAGAATTTCTACGATATGTAAGTCCGCCAACCCGCAAAAGGCCAGCGTGGTGGACTATAAGGCCTAACCACTCTCAATCGATTCTCTCGATTGTAGAGTAGGCCCGTGCCCTGCAGTGGGACGTATATGGGCTGATATACATAGATAGATATATAGAACAAAAAGTATATTGTATATTTTAAGGAGGTACATGTCACCTGTCGGTGTCTGAACAGTTTATCGGGGAGCGTTCCATAGTACTCAGAATACACACCACACCACCACCATAGCCAACACCAACACCAACCACAAATAGAAGAAAAATTGCCTGAGATATTTAGGTATAGCACGATCTTGGCATACTACGTTGTGGTAGCCAGTGACCCAAGTCATCTTAAAAAGCATAATTATTTTGCAACGTTATACCCTACTTAAGTGTAAAATAAGTAAAAGAAGGTCTATAAAAGGGCTTACAGACTTCAGATATAAGCGTAATCTTTATCGGTAATAATTCTCGGCGGAATACGAAATGAAATCAACCGCAGGATAATTAAACATTTAGTACCGATAGGAAGGAGATCAAAGCGATTAACTTGAAGAGCTGGTGATTATGCCCAAAATAGACGTTTGAGAGGCACTTGTGACCTTAATGTGGCTCACCCGATGTGAAGACGTTCCCTATACATATTCGGAAAGGGTGTACAGGATTAATACACAAATTGTCTGAAAAACTGTACGGAAGAACAGTATAATAAATACACACAAAAGTCATAAATAGTCCTGATCCGACAGTAAGATAAAGTATTATGTGGAATCAGAAATTACGAAACGTTTCGGTTACACAAACATCCAGTCTCGAATTACTTGTGGATTACACAGTCATTTATCTCTGTGCGAGAATCGAACTTACAGCTTCGCGTCTAACAACGAGTATCTAATCAACTGCGCTATAAAATCGATCGGCGGCGTATGAAAAGCTCGCAAGCCGATGTCAGCAGTCGTTAAGGTATTTCCGGATGGCCGAGATTCTTAACACTAGACTTGTCAACAGCTCAACTAATTATTTACTAGACGAACCGGATAAGGCCGGAGTCATAGATAAAATCCAATAGCCATGGATCGTTTGGGGGGAGATTAGTCCTCGGCAGCAGAAACATAAGTTCCCGCTTAGACCCCAGAAAGATAGGTACGTTACTTACCCAGACTTGCTGTCTCTAGGCCAATAAGCAGACCTTGAAAGTGACATCTAGCATAATAATTAGTGATGTAGGTTATATGAAGGTTATTAGTGAGAGTTAATGATCGAGGATTACGAAGTTTTGACCAAATGGAGAAGACGGATGGATGGTGCTCCTGTGGATCATAGTAACGACCGGGATTGCACCAAATAGAAAGTAAAAAACGGTAACATGCTTATAATAATGATAGCCTTATTTATAATGCAAGTAATAAAACCTTCACTAAGAATAATATTGGTCATTGGATATCGAACAGAATCGCGGGCTAGATCAAGTCTCGGTTATAAAGGGCCGGCTTTCTCTCGGCACAAAAAGTAACGGTTAACAGAATAGATAAGAGTTAGGAGGGGGCGCGGGGAGGGGATTACAACCACATAATTGATAACCTTTATTAATTCGCAGTACACTATCTAAATAGTACATCCGACGCGTAGTGATGAATTATAAAAATTGAAAAAGTTGGCAGAGGAGATATGTGTGTTGCGGGTTCTGCCGTTAGGTTTGTTTTATTGATCTTATTATTAACACTCATTTACAGTTACACACAGAAAAATATTTTTTACAATTTGAACTAGAAGTTCCTAAGATTAACGCGCACAAGCTAACAAACAAATTCTTTAGTATACAATACAATATACTTAGTTACACTATTCTTTATTGTAAACCAATACAAAAAATAAATTACAAAAAGCAAAAAAAAAACAGAGATTTTCAAGGAGCTTGTGATCTTTTTTTATTTAGGCTTTGAAACGTGATGCTGCGGATTCGATCTCCGCACAGAGACAAATATTTATGTGGCCCACTAATATTTGTTACGGTTCTGGGTATAGTAAGACCAAAAAGTTTCTAGTTATTTCCGATACTCAAAACATAACACTTGTTATTTTACTGTGGACTTAGGATCATGAATATTGGGTGTTCTTACATATACTTAACCATAAATAAAACCCTAGAGAACCCTAATAAAATCCCGTCTGTTAGCGACGGGTGTGCCGGCGCACGCGGAGATAGTATCGAGCAACTGCAGTTGTGAATGGACATTCTGTACCGCGATCTGGTACCATTGTGACGGGCTGAACGAATAACTACATTGAGTATAACTTGCGTCATAAGTATGGAATATTAAATACACTAAGATATGATTCTACGGTAAGATGAGGTGATGTGTTGAGTGTATCAGATACTACTAGAGATTTTTCGGATCCAGAACACTCGAATCTGTAACTAGTATTAGTGGATATTTCTCAAGTACAATATAATTATTACATGATAAGTGCGCCGAAACTACACTTTAAAATTTTATTTGTCTGTCTGTCTGTGGGTCTGTTTGTGTGGTGAAACTATGAGTATCAGGTGTTTGAAACATGTACCTACGTTAAAATTGGAATTGTATCTCCTTATCACGAATAAAGAGGATACTCGCGGTTTTTTAGTTTTTTGGATATTCACATTTTAGAGGAGGGAGACGGAGGTGATATAGATTGTTCCGTGCAAATAATAAATATTGCAAGTGGTTCATGGTTTTGAAATTTTACATTTTGATGGTGGAAGGGAGTGATGAAATTTTGTACAGAAGTACGCACTTTTTAAGGAGCAACTTAACACAAATCGTACCTACTTAACGTAGATTATAAATGTTGAATTATAAAGATTTAGTATATTTTTGTTTTAAGTGGGTATAAGGAGGAAAATTGTTGGTAACAAAATGAGTAATTTCAAATAAAGTAAATCGCGCATTCTAAGTTGAGGCAAAATCTAGTCACAAATATATGTTGCTTTAATTTGAAAATGAAACTCTACTGAAACTAAACTATTTTCATTATCACTAATTAATTTTGTGTTATTATAGATGTTCCGAAATTTCATACCAAAGGTTATTACAATTACGACACATTGATAAGATTTATTATTCAATTGCTTACATCATTAAGGATGACATCATTCAGTTGCTTTATCTTTACAATTAACAATTAATTTTAGTCATAGTAATTTTGTCTGAAAATGCGACTTCCACAATTTTAAGAATGAGGCAATTGTATTCTCGTTGTTATAATCGTAAGAGAAAGTGACGTTAATACTAGGTGTATTTTGGTGGTAAGTATTTTGCAGACCAGGTAAAATTTCCATCGCGGAGAGATAATGTTTTCCTATGCGGTGGTGTTCTCTTTCCATTTAATTAAAGTGATTCAATCCAACTGTCATCATCCTGACCGATGTCAAGTTTTACCTGCTTCCTAGCAGTAATATTTCAATATCATCAATATTATTAACACTCGTATCTTCCTAGGCTCAGCGCCTGTTTGAATGACCGAGGCCTCGGTATGTTAAGATTCAATTGTTTTTGTTCTATAAAAAAATAACAAGCAAATCTCTAATCTCGACACGAATCCAATCCAACACCGATCGATTAAAACATTTTTTGTCCTCCAGCCTTAATTAAAAAATGTACAAACAGACGTTCTTTTTTTCTAAATATAGATATCAAACGCACACATTTAATCGTCCATGACGGGTTCACGTGCCCGGGAAAAAAATGCCGGCAAAAACCGCGTTACGAAGGCTAACTCGGCCGTGTGACGTCACCTGCCAAAACACGCATAGACTTTTTTGGGTTTTGATTGACAGCCTAAAATCTTACTGCGGGTTGGTGGCGTACCGGTGTAATTTAATAATAACTTGATTTTTTACGAATCCTACTGCAAACAAGTTTCAACTTAGTGTAGTACGTAACATAAGCCTCAAGTTGTTCACGTAGATTTTGTACATAAAATATCATTTTACCCAAGTTCATCGTGTTTTGCTATTCTCTACGAATCGACGATTTGGAATCCCAGATAAAATATTCTTAATGAATTATTGAAATGTTTCACAGTAATCACAAAAAAGTATACTACCATTACATTTCCCGCCTGTGGGCTTCCTTTGCTTGTTTACGGGAGCGAGCAAAGGAAATCATATTCATACAGCCTAGAATTGTTATTTCGAACTACGAAGCAATCTCTCTCTTCAGTCGGTCCCTCATTATTGAGGATCGTGACTCTCAATTGGCAATACGGTTATTGACGAAGCAATAACCGTATTCAATTCATTGTGTCTAAAAGGCAAACATGTAATAGTTATTTTCTAGAATCCTATGTTCTATACAAGAAAAAAATCGACTATCAAGGCTCATATTAGCAAAAAAAGATTTACCGATCTCCGATGACACTTCGCGCTAAAAATGGTTCCTTTTTATATTTGATTGACGGCACAAGGAATCACAGCATCACCTTTGTGGCGCGTTGGTAACTTAATATTTTTAAAACCGAAATTAGCGGAGCCCGTGAGGAACGAATTAAGGAGGCACTTGATGAAAAATAACGGTCCCATCTCAAATATCGTAACACTTTTTATATGAGTAAATTAATGTTCTCGATTCAGTTACCACAGTTCACTCTGATGTGAACGGGATTCGTGTGCCGGTTTGGGCACATTTAACATTACACTATTTGACCGATTTCAAAATACGGTCTATTTATCGACCCTTAAGTATGTGTGAATGTTTTTGTGTGCGATATTCTCTCAAATGCTACTGATCCTAACCCCTCTCAATCGTACTCTCGATTATATGAATAAGTTTTATTACCTGAACTTCTTTACAGGTTCCTTACATAGTACATTACTTAAATAATAAATTAAATTATGAAACCAATAATCTCATGTAGTTTCTGATACCCACCACACAAGACATACCATCTTGCAATGAGTTCAGCTCTATGTAAATTATGAATTTACTTATTATTATTACCTATAGTTTAAAAAACTAAATATACATACATACATACATACATACATAAACTCACGCCTTTATCCCAGAAGGGGTAGGCAGAGGCGCCACTAGGACACCCACATTTCGCCTTGTATGTTCCGTCCCATGATGTGATAGGGGGCGAGCCTATCGCCATATCGGGCACAAATTCCTGACTCCGTGCTGATACTGAATAGAAAACCCAATACCACTTTGCCCGACCCGGGATTCGAACCCGAGACCACAGCTTTGTAGTCGTACCGTAACACAACTACGCCACCGAGGCAGTAAAAAACTAAATATAATATTCATTATTATAACCTAAATAACTCATGTTATCTTTAACGTACAATTTATACGGCCCATTTTAAAATATAACGCATTGTGCAGTCCAATTTATGACATAGAATGATGTCATCTTATAAACATCTTTTAAGGCGTTAAATAGTTCGAAGTTTTTGTCCATAACACTTTCGCGTGGGCCGAAATGATCGAGATTGTTGTTAGAAGCGACTTTTATTTACATTGCTTGATTATAATCAAACCTGTTTCTAATAAGTTGTAAAAGAGCAATTAAGGGAAAATTACGGTGATATTGGTTTTAGTAATAATGCTTTGAGGCTTTTATTAATAGTAATAAGGAAAACATAAGGGACCCTAAAGCTGTTATATTCGGCCTTAGTAGAATCTATATTAGACTATGCGCTTGACTGTTATGGACTTACATATAAAACACATGTTAATAAATTGGAAAACATACAACTAAGATTTATAAAATTACTTGTAGACAAAAAAACTAGAAATAAGTATAAGAAAGATCCAAATAAACTCTTTAAAATTTGTAAGTTGTTACCAGTCAGTCTAAAACATAAATTTCTACTTCTTGTAAATAACCATGGCAGACAAGAGCATAGTTCTTTGGTATCTGTATGTAACAATTATAATACGAGGTCAGTGACTTCGGGTAAATTCGTTGTGCCAAGAGTCACCAACATTTACGGGGATAGAACTCTAAAAAAACGTATCCCGTATTCTCTAAACAGTTTGCCCGAGGCCATAAGACAAGAATCTAATAAAAAATTATTTAAGTCGATTCTTAAAAAGCACTACTTAACCAATTTGCCCTAATGTATAATTAATTAAATGTATAAATTGATCCTGCAGTCAAACTGTTTGTATAGTTTTGCAGGACGCTTGTGTAGATTATAAGTTTATTCTTTTGTTATTAATAAATAAAATAAATAAATAAATTGTTAGAGCCAGTTATCGTAGGTATAATTGAAACGAACGAAATTGACGAAATGTCCCATTTTTATTTTAAAAGCCAAGGAATCTTTAAACCACGCTTTCGACTATTTCTGCCGCCTAGCAGCAGAGTGTAAGCATTACTCGTATTATGTTTAAGTTTGAAAGACATCGAGGCCAGTGAAATTGCTGTGCATTAAGACATTTAACACCTTATGTCTCATAATAACCAGGGCAGTGCATTGCATAATAAGTGAGTGGTGTACGCAGAATAGTCCCATACAATGCTTAATCTTTGAGTAGTTTGCTCTTGTTTTTTGACAGCTGTGACGCTTGCCATCAGGCGGGCGACCCGCTCATATCGTCATTCTCAAATGATCTCAATTGATACGGTGCTACCTTGATCAGGTACAATGCGTTTGCTGACGTAATCAGTAGCAAACAAGAGCGTCGTAAAGTAAAGTTTATGAATGAGTAATGTCTAGCATTAGTCTAGTGCATTAGCTCAGCCTCCGGGCACGTGGGAGGTCGCCCACGCGGTTATTAATCTCACTTGTACCGCTAACTGTTTATTGTACTTGCACTGCAATTAGGTTATGCCCTTTATGTAATATTGGTCCTGATTACGAACCAAACTGATAGATTGGAGGTCACAGATTCTATACCAAGGCTATGATTTCTTGAAGTCACGATGTGTTTTTGTGGTTAATCACAGATTTCTTTAAGGACAAGAGCAAAATGGACCACGCGATTGACGTGCTAAATTGCTTTCACCCACATAACACCTACGAGCCGGAACGCACCTGGGCCTCCTTAGTCCAAGACCGTTGTGTGAAAATAAAGGAAGTTTCCACATCAATATTTATAAGATTCTTGAACACTTGACTTTTCTGACTCCGCATTGAGGCCATGAAACCTCTTTGTCATACAACGGTACACTCCCTGTTTTAAATAACAAATGCTGAAGAATTTTAACAAAGTTGCGCATATACGGTTGCGGTACGTTTACGACCGCTGTTTAAAGAATGCTTATTTTATTCTTGTTTTGTAAAAATATTTCTCTGTAATTGGGATGTGGTGAGTCAATGTCGTGAGTGGGTGTGTGCTAGCGTGGGCATATCTGCGTTATACTACAATTATTAAGAAACTTGTTCATAATTTGAGAGTTAAGACCTGATGTAAAGTCATCGCACTTTTATCTTATATGTATGCGTCATTATTTTAAAGATTTTTTTCTTGTTGAATAATTATGTTGCTTCGCGTTACACAAATCGCTGAAAACTTTTCTAGGATAAAAAAATGTGCCACTACACGATTCATATACTGTTTCTATGACACATCTTGCCGTCTTATTATTCCATGGGAAAAGAAAATACACACTAAATTCATAATCACAGTCCTGATGCCACTTTGACATAACAGTCTTGTCTCATGGGTTACACTACGAGAGACTTAACGCTTTCCGAATAAACCCGTAGCCTTTTTTCACCGTAGGCGTCGATAATCAATCGTGCCGCGAAAGCTGCCATAAGCAATTGATTTAAGCTATATGCATTTGGTTAGTATATTAAACGAGATCAAATTCAATGGCTCTAAAATCAAATATTCAACACAAAATACTGGTTCAATGCTAAACTACGACCCCGGTTCCATGACTTGCAAACTATTGACCTTATTTAAGATCCTATCATTAATGTCATCCTAGACACCGATCAATGGTTCTGCAACCATTTCCTCTACAGCAAAATAAAAGCCTTTAAACGGGTTATGTTCTCTGGACGACAGTTTCTAGTAATATAATAAATATGATAAATATGTAATAATGTGAATATAAGTAGGTTATGTACTACCATTATGTCAATAATCGCGATTTAGTTTTGCTGTTAAATTTTATGGTTGGTGAAAGTACAATAAATATATATTCTATTTCAATACATTTCAATTGAATGTACATAAAACTTTAAATTTATTTTCCACCTGACAATATGACAGCCTAGCACAGTGACATGCAGTAAAACGAGAAAATGCAGATTCTATCCCCGAACAGAGACAGAACACTCCTTTGAAAGGAAAGGTTTGTGTGATTAACGATTAATATGTGTTTCTGTCCACGCCATCGCTACAAGCCAATTAAATACTATATAATTAGTTATTCAATACATATTACATGGCAAAATATATAACTAAATGAACAAATAATTTTAGAAATCTATCTCGTAAAACATACCCAATGGCCCTATACCACAGTACTATCATAGAATATACTTAATTAAATATTTTTTATGTGAGATTCTACGATTTTAATTAACGTTATCTTCAAAATCTCGTACGAAGTTTAATAACAAACAGGATAGACAAGAGGACACTCAAATACTTTATCTATAAAGTGTGAACAATCTAAAGGTGCGATGATCTATGGTCGTGATAGTGGTAGAGATACCATCACGGCGCCGGTACTAGCCCATTGTGCGATACTATCTGACCCGTGGTGGTGACTTGCGCTCACACATCACTAGCGCTTCACCTACTGTTATATGAGGCATTTGATTTTATTTATTTATTTGCTGAAATAGGAAACTTAGATTACTAATGGGAAGAGTGATTTTAGAAATAGTGAGTACTATTTATTATCATAGTCCTAATCCTTGTGTGTTTTTAATCAACAAACTGAGCAGATTTTTTAATTTAGCTCTACACCTACAGCGAGTGGCGACGAATCGACTGACGAAAGAAGAGAAAAGCAACCACATTTGCATTTAATCAACTTATATACTAATTAAATTAAATATAAACTAATGAAGTTAATAAATTTTACCAATTTAGACAAATTAAGAATCTCACACCGTGGTAGTCTCGTATCTCGGCGGTTCACACCCAACTTAATAGAGCAGAGTGATTATTGCGAAATCTGGCGACCATTATCCGAACGTTGTCGTAGGAACACACTCCACACGTCCGCAATCTCCACGATAATATCTCGCGTTACAACACTGACTTGTTCGTACTCACGCCGTTTCATTTGATACAATTGTACGCTTTATGCGCGATCGGATATGCGTAACTTGTAATGTCTAAGCTTAGGCGGATGGTAAGCGCTTCCGCATTCATTTATCGGATTTGTTGTGGTGTAGGTTTTTACGTTCTTCCTTGCACTGAGTGTATAAACGGTTACCACAAATATTTTTAAAATTTAAAGTTCGTTAAGTTTGACCCTCGTGTTCTGATTGTGGGACAAACTGTAGTTATTAAAACAGTAATGTTATTCCATCGAATATATCAAGTAATATTGAGGCAAAAACAAAGCAAACCTAAATTCTGAGCCTAAAATGCAGCTGCATCGTTAAGTCTACATTGCATACATTAATACCTGCCATTATGCTATGATAGTATACAAATGGATGCAATCATTTTGTGACACATTCCGCTCCAAATACGTTTCAACCGAGCTCAGAACGCCGATACTAATTTAACTCACTTCTATCCACAATATTGTGACTGACGCGCTAATAACCTGCAATAATGACGTCATACGACATGTCAATCTAACACTAATACCTTAATTGCGCTCGCATTTGCTCCGACTCCGAGCAACAACTTTATATTTTCACTCTCCGCGATCTTAAGCCAGATTAGACGATAGAAATCTGATATGTATACCTGTTTTGTATATGAAATATCTTCTATACATATTTACGCACAAAGAAATGTACCACTGAGAATAATAACTATTGTAATATAAATTGTTTTTATCATAACTTATGCTGTCATAACACAAAAACTATTTATCCGATTTCAATGAAATTCACAGCAATAAAAAGCCCAACATTTTTTCCACTTAACGGCGTAGTCACATCATCACCAACAACTCCTGGATGGAGACGATCCGCTGAAACCAGTGCACATAAACCAGTCGTCAACTAATGCCGATAAGTTGTTCAAATGCAAACGTAAACTTGTTGCAGGGCCAGTGGCGTGCCTTGTACGGCAAGATGAGGTCGTGTTTGTCCAATCGATTAGTCTCGCCCATCACGACTCGATGTAGGACATTGATGATGTAATTGGCTATTAATTGGAAATCTCTGTACGTACCATATACGGCCACGGAATGAACACTTGAATGGGCCTAGTCGAGCGTTTTGTGCGATGGTTAATTGATTTCAATGCGGTTTGGGAAACAATTTGTTTTCGAAAGGTTTTTCCTTGAGTTAATGGTGAGTGGCGATTTTGATGGATTAGTTGGCGTAATAAAACAAACATTATTTAAAGGGCAGGTGTTATGTCGATTATAGTAATCGTTAGAAGCCTTAGTAGAGCTCTCGGCTATTTTCATATTAAATTACCGGCTATTCTGAGATATTTTATCTATCCACGTACCTATACGAACCCTGTAGGTTGCGAACCAAGACCTTAATTTCTAAATAATAAGGAGTGATTTCATTAGTTGCGAAAATGATAAAATTTGAATCTCCATCAAACCATTTTTACTGATCATAAAGTTTTTACATTTTTTAACTTCCCGACGTTTCGATTGCTTTTCAGCTTTCGTGGTCACGGGGCGGACTGATCATAAAGTTACTTATAGATTAAGCTTCTCAAGTTGTAAAAACCGCTTTCTTGTTAGTATATTATGGCTCGAACTCATAACTTTAACATAGACAGTAAACACGGTGGTTAATATTCATAATATCAAAAAGATGGATTGTTATTGCTCTGAATAAAAGTTCTGTTAAGTATCAACGGGCGTACGATACGAGTAGTTTTATCAAACGGAATGAGATCACAAGCTATAATGATTAATCCTGCACCGACGGATACCGCGTGGATCAAATTATTAATATTGTGATTACCAATGATTTAATACTGTTGCGTGTGTGTAAAAATAACTCACGTTTGTATGATTGCTGGCATCAATCAGACGGGAGGAAAAAATCCTTTTACCTTTGTAAGGTAATCGTTAACTGATTGCTTTGTTGTCTGTTTATTGGGTTTTAGGGATCCGTGGTTATTTGAAAACGGTAGCTTTGTGAGATCTTCGTTTGTGTTAACTATTTTAGAGTTATGGAGCTTATTTGATGCTAGTATGTAGTTATTTTCAAGTATAGGAGAATGAAGTAGGTACGCACTTTTCTTGGTGGAAAATTATCAGAGCCACTTAAGGATGACAACATCTGAATAATCGCTCATACCTTACCGGACATTGAAGATAAAGAAATGAAGACTTTTTCGTGGAATAAGAGGTGAACGAGCACATTGGCTGGTAAGTGTGAACCGCCGTCCACCAACACCCGCAATGTAAAAAGAATCTTTGATGCGTAGCCAGACCTCAAGGAAAGTGTATGTTCTTTTCTGATCGGTCCACAGATTACATCGATCGGGGAAAACTACAAAAGAAATTTTCACAGGAATATAATTTTGTTAAGGAATGATAAGGATTTGGTTTATAGCCTCACCTCGAATATATCGTCTCACAGTCTAGACAAAGGACTATCGTCTAGTAACAGCATTGTGACAACAATTACGGCGATTCTCAGCAAGACAGTGTCAAAACTAGCTTGGTAAAACCGGACCATTCATACACTACTTAAGACTAGCTGTAACCATTAAGCCCAACATTGCTCTACATTTTTTCATTCATTTCTTACTTCTATTCATTACCATTCAGGTTTTTTGTCTACGTCATTAGGCAGTGGGTCAGTAACGAGTCGGGCCTCGGATCTAATCCCGGAACAGCCAATGATTTATAGGAACCGTACCAACTGAACGACACAAGTAATAAAGCGATACTCTTGGTTGTACCTGCGAGTACAGAGGTGTTTTGTTAGTAGTAAATATTATTTTATTTTGATAAATGTTGTATATTATTATGTAAAAAATAGACTCATTGTAGGTTGCCGATATGTGTTAAAAAAGCTGCGTTTTACAGGTTTCAACTTAATTCCACGATGGAAAAACCTCTTTCTATGCAGTTGGATGAAAATTGATGACTATGATGATCAGTTTAGGCTCCAAATATTGTAATGAGGCATTCTGAGTGTCCTAATATAAGAAAGTGAATGATGTAACTTTACATCTTACTCCAAGCGTACGAGTATAAGAACCCATTTAAGTTGTAGAAGACCCTGACCTTGTATTTTTACACGTGAGCTCAACAAATTGAGGCAAAAAATAATGACTAGTACGGTACGTTGTTATTGTTATTACCTCATCCGCGTACCTGACTGGTCCATACTCTTGTGAAGTTTATAACTAATAGTACTATGCGATAGCCTGACTGAATACAACACAAATGTGCCAGCATCAACGAGGGAGGTACCTACTGTTCTACAGGAAACCAAATCGTAGTAAGAGATTTGCTGTCCCTTTCTTTTTGTCGGAGGTTGGATAATTCCTGATAATCTCTACCGTTCTACATTTTCTATACAATATAATTTGATATTTTATCTTTAAATGTTGCATTACAATTAGATTTTTTAAACGTAATCAAGAAAATATATTCTTTGCAAATGTTAAATTTCCCGAATACGATAAGAATATTTCTAACTTGTTATATAATTTTAATATTAACATAAGCACTGGACTGTATTCACGAGCGGTGTAAAGTGCAGTGATTATCGCGTGCCGCGCACCGGTGCAGCGCAGTGACACATTTCAGAGCGTTTCACGACACAGCGCGGTGCAGCCGGCATCGCGCTAAATAATTGCTCTCTCCACATATAGCCCGATCCTATTGGAATTCCTGTGTTGTGTCTACTTGCTAAATTATGAAGGACATTAGTAAATCTATAACGGGAACTATATCTGTCTTTGTGCCGATTAAACCCAATATTCATTGGCTTTGACATTGTCTTGCCAAAGGGTTATATAAATACACGACAGTAATACTGCATAAGTGCATACTAAATACGTTGTGTGTGAAAATAAGCGAGACTTTTCGGTCTCACATCTTTAATCCAAACATTAATCTGACAAAGTCACCAACATTAATGTCGGTGCGGAGATAAAACCCGCGGTTTCAACGAGGGATTTTACAGTTTATACGAGCGATACTCCAAAGGATATATTGTAGGATAGTATTGCGATAAAGTCTTCGATAGTTGTGTGTTGCCAGTGATGACATACGGCACCGAGACGTGGCCTCTCACTATGGGCCTTGTTAGGCGGCTCAAAGTCACTCAACGAGCTATGGAGAGGGCTATGCTCGGGGTTTCCCTACGAGATCGAATCAGAAATGAGGAGATCCGTAGGAGAACTAAAGTAACCGACATAGCCCAGCGGATTAGTAAGTTGAAGTGGCAATGGGCGGGGCACATAGCGCGGAGAACTGATGGCCGATGGGGCCAAAAAGTTCTCGAATGGAGGCCACGTAGCGGAAAGCGCAGCGTAGGACGTCCACCCACAAGATGGTCAGACGACCTGGTAAAGGTGGCGGGACGTCGCTGGATGCAGGCTGCCTCCAACAGGTCACTGTGGAAATCATTGGGAGGCCTATGTTCAGCAGTGGACGTCCTTTGGCTGATGGATGGATTGCAGACTGGACGAGGAGAGGTTGATGTGAACTTATCCCTAATCTCTGTTGGAATATGCGTAAAATCTTATACTTAAATTAATATTACTATTAAATTACAATCATCCAACAAAATTGTCTTGACCTTTAAACAGCTATTACATACCCCGTCTCCAGATTTTTAATAATATACAATTTACGAAATATTTTTACTTAACTGTCATTAAATGGCCGTTTATCCAAATTAATATTATTATGTTTAAAGGCCTTTTAAGCCAGGATAAGTACAGAGGTACAGAGAGGATGGTGACCCGCAGGTCGAGCCCACGCCTGCCCACACTCTAACGGGCTCTGCGTGATGATACGGCATTACAGGGTAATTGTTGCTTAATTCTCGCTATTATTTCGGCTTTCGATGTGAACTGATGGCCGAAACTAAAGAGCCGATAACATGGGAGGCGCATGTTCGGAACCGTGTGCATAGTTGACCCTTATGTGTTACACGGGTTTTTTTTAACTTGAAATATGATTACATAAAGAAATGTTGACGATAAAAAATATTGATTTTGGACGTTTCTTTAATTGCACTGTTATCACCATTTTTCCACTACAACATGTCATAGGTCTATCTGGTGGGAGGTCTCACATTACACTTTCCGTATTATACTACAATAAGTGTTCTACGAAAAGTTATTGACTAGTGTCGGGTCGTCCTTGTGGACAATTCTGTAGGGAACAGAGATCCTAAGTTTCACGAAACCAAAAGAAATTTGAAGGGATCTTTTTAAAACGGTTTCCTGAACTCAAACATCTAGCGATTTTCTACGACGCTTGCAATATATTCTTATTCAATAATTCATCTTCTAAATATGATGTCGTTGTGACCGTATCCTATGTGAGATAATTGCAGTGAGCACGGCGGTGTGGGCGTTACATAGCTATATTCATTAGAGCTGACGGTTACCGTTAATGACTCCACGCTACCATCGCGATGCTATCGGTGGAACAGATGGCTAGTATTGATTGTAATTGTTTGGGCTTTAGGATAATGTCATTGTATTCTGAAGATACTCTGAAGATACTACATAAAAGGTCAAGTTGTCTATAGAAAATGTGTAATTTTTGCAGTCTGAGCAATCCAAATAGAGTGTCAACCGGTTAGAGATAATCATCATTCTCCGGTCGGTATAATTGTGACGGCTTGCTCGATACCGAATATGCCACGACGACGACGTAAATAGGAAAAGAGGCGATTTTACTTCTTAAAAGCTACATTATTACTCCTCAGTAAAAGACCCCTAAAATCAGTTCCATTCTCCCGAAATAAACGAGCATTATCTTGTTTAATTAACGGGCTGTATGTTCAGAGCTATTGTGTAGTCAATATCGTTCGGAGGACATGCAGGTTGCAACAATCTTGATAATGACGTATTACATATTTAATTAAGACCAAAGGCTTATTATTATAGTAGTATGAATTTGAACTTACATTTCTTCAGCGCAGGGGTTTCACGAAATTCAGTTTATCGCCCGAGTTGAACGGTGAGAGTAGGAAAATAAGTTTAGAAACAGTTATTTGATGGCTTGGACACTGTTAAAGCTATTTTTATATAAACAAAAACGAGTACTAGTATCTGGAAACTAAAATAATTTGCTTGACGAAAATATCCACAACTTCTTATATGTTTTTACCATACTATCCACTTAATTTATGTTGCTATATACCAATACGACAATTACATACAAGTAGTACTATTTTTTTATTTTACTTTCAGTACTCTACTGTAGCGTGCGTGGTGGCCTGTTGGTAACGGACCAGATGCGGCTGCCTACATGTTCACGGTGGTCGCGGGTTCAAATCCCAGGGCACACCTCTGACTTTTCGGAGTTATGTGTGTATTGACAGTCAATCACCACGCACTTTAACGATGAAGGAAAACATCGTGAGGAAATCTGCATACCATAGCGATGTAAAAAAATAAAATCTACGGTATGTAAGTCCGCCAACCCGCACTAGGCCAGCGTGGTTGACTATACGGCCTAACCACTCTCAATTGATTCTCTCGATTGTAGAGTAGGCCCGTGCCCAGCAGTGGGACGTATATGGGCTGATACAATACAATATTCTACTGTCAGTAAAGCCATAGAATCAGATTTTACAGCAACATCCACACATATTACCGCACAAAACTTTCTCAGAGGAAAGTAAATGCAGCTGATTGTCCGTGTGTAATGGCATGGCATTAGATGTGCAAACACCTAGGTACAAACACAGGCAGCCTGCATCGAGGGCGCGATGTTCTGAACCTAATGCAAGCTCTGTTGAAACAACAAAGCAATATTGAGTCTGTGCTTATGTAAGTTAACGCGCAAGACAAATTTCTTTTAAAATTATGCAAGTTTTGTCTGCGGTATGAATGTTACCACTGCCACACAGAAAACTTGCTTAGGTAATAAATTTCCTATTTGTAATATTTCGTTTGATCTATGAGATCATCGGTAGCCTGATAATATCACGTTTTCTCTCACCTTCCTTCAAAAATCTAAAGAGCAAGACGTTTACCAAAGCTAATGCATATCAACTAGTCCAGCTAATTCACTAATCTCAGCCATTTCACATGATAATCTAAATTGCTTAGTGGTAATTGGTCTACTATTGGTAATTAATGAACAACCAATACATTAAATTAAATTGCTCTTAAGGTGCTAATTATGAAATTACAAGCACGCAGTGTTAGTTTTAATAAGAAAGGATTTTATGAGAGTTAGCCATGTTAAATAATCATGATTACTTGGATGAGAAAAGCCGATGTGGTGGACATGAGGTTATTTATGCCCGGCAGTATATGCATACGGGCTGAAAAGTATCATGAGTCAGGTTTGGGTGGCCTTGATGATGTTAGTAATGTCACATACAATAATAATATGGAAGAATTTTGCTGTAGCGTTTTTAATCATCAATATTATGATTTAATTGAGAGAGAAACGAATTACGTCTGTAGATGCTTATTATGATAGGTTGAAGTAATATAGGCAATATGAAGTGGAAATTAAAAGATTTTAATTATAGTTATAATTTGCAATAAACTGTTTCCGATGGGTATTTGCTCCCGGGCGAGCTTCGAGATTAAACTGCATTAAGCACGGTCGTTATATTTAACGACTTTATTCTCTGGACTCTGCCGATCCTCTGTTGTGAATTTGTGCTATCGGATTTAACATATGTTACTTAAAGTTGATTCCTTTGTAATACTTGATAACGCTATATTTTTTTCGGTATGAAATTTTTAACGGTTGTTTAAAGCAACATTATCAAAAAAATGTACAAAACCTACTTTCAAAATCCTACTTGTTATTGTAGATATTAAATAAATCAATAAAATATCCTTTATTACAAATTTAAATCCATAGCAATGTAAATATTAAATATTATACACGGCTGCATGCAAGGTCTTATCCCATATCGCGAGTGTTTACAAACGCAAATTCCACCAACGCAAACGCCCATACTCGACGACTGACGCTTTATTCATATTTTACATGTATACTGCATAAATTATCCGTGCGGGAATCATACCAAAAAATCGATGTCCGGCTTTGAAACCAAAGATCGTAGGTTCGATCGCCCACAGAGAAAGATCCGTAATTTATTTCCGGTTTGGGTGTTTGTGAGACCGTAAAGTCTATCGAATGTTCTGATACCCACGACACAAGACTTGAATCTTTGTGTGGGGTCAGAACGAGTGACTGTTGGCTGTATTTATTGCAATCATTGATTGTCCGTGTGTAACGGCACGGCATTAGATGTGCAAACACCTGGGTACAAACACAGGCCGCCTGCTTCGAGGATTGCAATCAAGGGGATCAGTGATTCAATCAGCTACATAACGTCCTATACTCATATTTATTTATTTAAAGCTTCATTGTACACCAGATATACAACAAAAAAGTAGTCAACAAACAGAAAAAAGTACAAAGTGCGGTCTTCTCGCTCAATACAATTTCTGACAGTAGAATATACATTAGGTGAAACTGTATATTATATATCTTTCATGAGCCGTTATTTCCAATACAATTTTTTTTCAAATATAATCATCTAGATCTTTCATAAAAAGACCGCACTTATGAGATTCCCGCAGCACGCATCAAAAGGCATTAATAGAAGCTATTTGAGCGCAGTTAATCTCGGATACTGCATGTGTGTTGAAGACGCACGCGCTACGTTGTTAGCGGGTTCGTATCTGCGCGATGATTTATCACATTACAATACGAATATTAATTCACATGTAATTACATTGCTGGATGTATAGTTTCACGTAGATATGTGTGGTAAGGTTACTGTTGATTAGAATCAACAAACCATAGTTACTATTTTATATGACCATATACTAGTTTATATTGATACTAATTTAAAATAATCAGTTGCTATATTTTTCATACCCCTTATATAAAGACATCATTAAACAGATAGATAAAGGGCAATATTGAAATTCATTTAAAAAAAATCGAAATTTAACAATAGAAGAAAAAAAAAAGTCATAAAGCAATAAAATTCACTTTTACACTGCGTATTTTATAAAGTGTAAATTAAAAACTATTAAACATTAAATTCGTTACATCAATCACAAACGCATCGTTACTGCAAAAAATCCAATTCAGTGATTCAAAAAATCGACCCTCCTATATGTTCTCAATTTCGGCGCCGTAAATAAACGAACCTCATTTAAATAACATAACACAGGTCAGACATCTTAATGCACGGTGAAAATCGCAAACTGCATGTTAAAATACTGAATATTTTAAGTATAAAGCACAACATCAAATTACGGGGCAAATTAATTCCATCGAGGACAATTTGTTAGGAATTCGCCGGTTGTACTGTAAATAAGTGACGCAACAGTGACGGGCGCGGCGGGCAGGACCGCAACGAGGGTAGTTGTCGGGACCCACTGAATTGTAATTTTTGAGCAGTGCTAACGATAAGGCAATATTACAGATCATTCTTGGAGTGAAAAGAAGTATACGATATAATTTAAACAATAAGATGGTTGATTATTCCAGGGACCAGGATTTAGATAAGGCTTGGTAATCAAATAAGTAACACTGTCACATACACTATGTATTACCCCACATTTTTTTATATTATAGGGGGCTAACGAGCAAACGGTTCTCTTAATGGTAAGTGATCACCGCCGCCCCTGAACATCTGCAGCACCATAGGGCATGGAGATGCGTTGCCGGCCTTTGAGGTGGGAATACGCTAGTTTTTTGAAGGACTCCAGGTCGTTATACCGCTTGTGGACATACCGCTGCTGGCAATTGGTTCCACAGATTTGTAGTACGTGGAAGAAAGTGTCAGGAGAAACGTACTGTGGTGGATTTCCAACCTCCAAGGTGATGTGGGTGGTATTTGGAGGTTTGCCGTGATGTACGGTGGCGGAACTCAGCAGCACGGATAAGTCCAAACAATTGACCAGAGCTTTCCCCGTGGTAAATGCGATAGAGAATGCAGAGCGAAGCTACATCTCATCTACATCTAATATTTGTGGGCTTCACAAATATTTGTCTCGGTGCTGGGATCGAACCCACGGCCTTTCGTTTCACAGTCGGCGTCCAACCAACTACGCCAAAGAGGCTAAATAAATAAATAAACATACTTAATCGTTCACGAAAATATTCAGTTAGAATTTTTAGATTACACATTATTTAAAACCGACGATATATCAAAGCTGTTCTAAATGAATGTTATTTATAAATCCAATTTTCATTACAGTAACAAGACGGCGCAAAAAGTATACGACATAAATCAACGCTGAGCTAATTAAAATTGCAATGCATTAGTCATACCCACTTAAGACTTTTCCGAAGCTAGGCGAGCTATTTTTAGACTAAACCCATCATGGCAAATAAATTAGAACGTCCACTTGGAGATAGAAAGGTGGTCTGAAAAAACATATGGCAATAAATCGATTAAACTGTTTTAATTAAGGTTACTGAGATTAAGATGGACTGGACAGTTAATTTATTGATTTTAGATATAGAAAATATCTAATTGGTACAAAATCGTTGTATAGAATCAAGAAAGTCCTAAGTTTGTTGCACCAAAATTTTACCCTGATAGAGGCAATATTTTATACACGTACATAACAAGGCAATATGCAAGGAAAGTTAAAAAGGATACTCATTTGTCCCCCATCTTTCCCTGAAGTACAAGCCCCAGACACAACCTTCGCAAACGCGCCGCGCCTCCCATAGTCCTTATTAAAACGGCAAAAAGTTTAATTTGCCTCGAATTAAACGCAATTTGAGTAATCAGATTCCGCACACAGGTGGGAATCCGAAACATCCCGGTACAGTTAACTTGATAAATTACAATATGCTTAACGGAAGAGCGGGCAGAGATTGCGGGCGCTCCTTGATTTTTTAAGGGAAATTCCTGTGACAGGCGAACAACGAAACCTCAGATTTAATGTCCGTACCGCCTTTTACATTTTATTTATGGATCAATGATGTAAACGAATGGATGTTCAAAATTCTTCTTGATGTTATGAATGCGAAAGTTTGTTGGTTTATCTTTATTTCAGTTACATATACATATACATATCGGTACCTATGAGCTTCCGTGTAAAAATTGGCGAATGGACCGACATAGGCAAATCTCACGGCAAAAACAATTGAGTTATCTATATGATAGATAGAGCAGAGTAAAAGCTTTAATGCATTTTTTTATGCAGAAAGAAATAACTTATTTTCGTAATGTAACATGCGAGTACGCTATTGTAGACAGATCCATAACCACACAAACTAGACTTCCCGAAGGGAACCAAGTCTGTAATTTAGAAATCATTAGCATGAATTAATTTTTTTTTTCTATTGCTTTCCCTCATCCACCACAATCTGGTTTACGTAAACGCTACTAACGCTTTGCCTAGTATAGTTATGTGTACCACAAGTAATCCGTTGGTATTTATCATCCACGGCGCGGGCCGGCGTATCAGTCAAGTTCTCGAGACGTTGCAGCGATGCAGCACATTCTAATAAGATAAGCTCTTCTCGCCAGTCGTTACGTAAGCGACATATTTTTATAGAGCACGCTTGTGGTTGCGTCCGAAACGAGGCACCGGCAGATAAGTTACAAGGGCTCGGTTAAAAATTTGCGCAGTAATTCAATAATGCTGAAGGAAAATTATTTTGATTTTTATTTTATCGATAATATTTTCATAAATTTATTTGATCTTGCCCGTTTTACTGATTCGTCGCCAGATGTGTATCTGTATATTGTCTGTAATTAACATTTGCAATCAAGTTTCCCCGCATGTCGATTTCCATAATAAATATTCCAATGTTCCGTTCTATGTTTTACAACTAAGTATAAATTAATATAAATGTCTGTTAAAGAATGGAATGAACCATGTTCAACGAAACGATATCTATGTAAAGCAGTCAGCAGAAGCTAATATTGTTGTAGGCCACACCAGCAAATAAATTAATAAGCAAAGTTTATATTGTTACCAAGTTGCATACTATCTTTCTCAACGAACACCATTGTGGTTCGACATGTGTAAGACTTGCTATGGAGTACGAAACTTGTTCCGATGCAAACTATTTTTCCCTCTTATTTCAAATATTGAGGCACCCTATGGATGAGTTTTTATTGGTAAACTAATCGCGACACGATGTCCAGAGCTTTACTGCTATTCTACTAGTATAAGTTTATAGTGCGATTTCTTTTAAGAGCATGCACTTAGCTATGTCCTTTAAAAAATCGCAACTCAAGTATATTGCAATTTTACACATAATGAAGCAACCATAAATGAGCATGCGGGACAAGATTTGAAGGTTTTATGTAAATAATTTATCATAGACCCAAGACACCCACAATGCGTCAGGAATAGGAAGGCATCGCTAGTCAAAAAAGGAAAATAGGAAGGATACCATATCGAATCTAAAAATAACTGACTCTATTCATTTACCAAAACCTGCAGACCTACCTTGTTTCTCAAAAAGGTACAAGTATGTCAATAATTGGAAATGTCTTATAAAAACCGAGCCCACCAAAAGTGTCCGTTCAAATATGGTGCCGTCATCGAACCCACTTCCCTGAGCCATGTCCCAAAACGGTCGGCTCGCCTGACGTGACGGACGGACAGAACCTCACAAATCGTTTAAGGATTGAGCGGGTATGCAAACAAAGTTTTCACTTCAGTATTTATAACTGTAATTTTGAAAGCACCTTTTGTCAATTTTGATATTGCTTGGACTACCTCGTTGGCGCAGTTGTACTATGGTAAGATTTCAAAGCCAAGGTCTTTCGTTCGAATCCCTGGTCTATTGAAAATATTCGATCGGGAATATTGGATTTTTCTTTGCACTATCAGCCCGAAGTCGAGAATTTGTGCTCGATATGGCGATAGGCTCGCTCCCTATCACATCGTAGGACGGCACAAACAAGGCGAAGCATGCGTGTCCTGGTAGCACCTCTGCTGGCTCTCAAAAAGGCGTGAGTTTATGTATCAAATTGCTTGGTACAATAGATAGAGCGGCAATGACGCAAGATAATACATTCGATCATTGCACTGATACTCATATGGAAACAATCAATATTTGTCACGAGACTATGTATTTTAGACCGCAAAATCCTTTGTAGCTCGAAGCTTCTGATGTCTATCGTACAACTCACGAATCTCCCCGTGGCCTCGAGACTGTAGTGATGACCTGTTACGTAATTTATGTTATAGGAATCCATAAACTGTGTTTTGTCTCTAAAGACAAAAGTCCTTCACAGTCTTTTTACTCGTACATACGTGATAAATGTCCATTGCGATGCTTCATAAAAGATATTCTTTGTTTTCATGGCATATTTTTACAATGCAACAGCAGTAAAGTCAAATAATACACATTAGAATAAAAAAAACGATACATATATTACATAAAGAGGTATATGGGATTTTCTTGTGCCCTTAGTTTTCGTAAGTTACATGAAAAAAATAATCGAACTCCAATTAAAATATTACTGAGACGTGCTGCTCGCATTGAACTCGTAATATGAACCACGGTGAGCAAACTGTTTAGCCACTACACCGGTCAACCACTTAATTACTTCTAAAGAATGTCTCTAACCAACAACCTTCGTTCCAAGCGATTAAACCAACCATTCCGACAAACAAATAAACCATTGCGAAACAAAGCCACGATTATGATACACAAAAAACGGCTCGCTCAAAATATTCCAGTTTTATCTAGCCTTGATTTGAGCCGAGTATCCTGCGGGTCGTCGACCCCGCGCCTCCCGCCTAAAGGTGGTCCTGTCAAAATCGATTCACGATTTTTTTCCGCCTCTCTTTAAACTTAACTTGTAATTTGAGAGCAACGATTGACCGAAGCTGTTCAAGTACTTGTAAAGGTTTTTTGTAAATACGAGGTTCTGTACCAATTACAACATTCATTGTTAAAAAAATGGTACGAGCGGCGTTGCGTTATTTAATATTTTTATTTTCGGTTTAACTGCGTAATTTATGGTGTGGTTAGAATTTGTCATTGTTTTAAAATAACCAAATCTAGTCGTTCAAAAGATGTTATATATTTTCTCTTACTTTGTGATCGACCAGCCATTATATAAGTATGTCGAGGAGACTGTGTGTGACTGTCGAGACTTGAGTGTGTATATTTTAGATTAGGAATAATATTGTCGTAACATTTCTACAGAAACCTATCGCTTCCCGCAAATGCTTCTATTGAATTCGCGGAATACATTCATAAAATACTTGGCATTTAGAAGTCGGCTCCAAGATTATCGTTACAGAATGTTTATGTTAGGCAGAGATACATTTGTGAGTACAAAACTAATATTCGCAATAGTAAAATACCTATCTGTCTTGTGGAACTTTTATCGGAAACTGTGTATGATTCTTCGATTGTTCACTATTTGCAGACTTTCATATGCAATCATCAACAGATCGTGACAGAATAATTATGCTCATAATTATGACCTAAAAATTACACACGAAATATCAACCTCACCCGAGTAAGATTTGTCAGCATCAAAACGCCACAGGAGATCTGACATAAAAATTCTTTCATCACAAACATTTGCTCAAATGTATGAATCTGGTTGTTTTTTTCACAGCCGTCGTGATACTAAAGATAATAGATGTCTCATCAGTGCGTGTTTAATACTTCGATACTTATCTCAATTGCGTTTATGGCGCGTTTAGAGGGCCATTTATGGACATTATTTTGGTTCATGTTCGTAGTAATTATTGTGACTGGTGTAACAGAAATGGAGATTGCTTAATAATTGCCGTGTTTATGGATGATTATTTAGATTCCGACAATATTAATAGGCATAAACATGATGAAAGGCTTGTTGCTTTGTTGGAGAACGTATATTTATGATACCATAGAAGTGATGAAGTTTAAATAGTTTTAATGAAAGACGGAAGTCGACAATTTTTGTTATTTGCCACGGAAAGTATATTGGGCTATCGTTGCTCCAATTTGCCAATGTTAGTAGAATTTAAACAGCATCAACAAGCACTTTATATTTGTAAAGGCCTAGAATTTTTGTTCGCAAAATGCAATCAACAATATTCAGACAATCGACTCGTCCTGAAAGTGTAGCCACTAGATGCCGTACAAATCCTGCTCGGAGAGCCGGGGGCACGACCCCCGGGTCACGGTCCGGCGGGCTGGTTTAACAGCGACTGTTTCGGCATGATGTTTCATTCCCTCGCTGATTGAGATATCGTGTGGCATCGCTTTGTAGCGCCGACCCTGCCATTGTGGCCCGTCACGGTCTCAAATGGAATGTTTTGAGAAAAAAATGCCGTTTTTCTTGTATATTGTTAAACGGTCACTATTTGTTTATTTAGATAGAAAATAGAAATATAATTATAATAGTAAGGAAACTGAACAACCAAAAAAATATAAGTAGGTACCTAGACAATTTTAAAGAACAACAATCTTGTCATTTATTATTTTTGATGTGATATCAAACGCTTACCTGCGCTAATACTCGGCTCACTCAATACTTGAATTAAAAAATAATTCATCTGACCCCTAAACATGTTTGTGTGGTGGGTATTAGAAACGCCAATAGCATTTCAAATTCACAATTCCAAGACACGAAACCTATAATATTCAATATTAGATATATCTCTCAGCCCTTGTTTCATGCACATCCTGCACAACCATTGTGTTCATGACATTGTGTAATAAGTTTGTAGGCTAATGTATCAGTAATCGACATCCACATTTAATTATAATCAACAGTCTACATAGTAACGCGTACACGTGAATGAATCACCCACACAATTCAGAGAGCGTGATTAGCCACGAAAGATATCGCCATTGAGACAATGCATCAATAATGATGTGCCGATAATCGCTTCTGTCAATAGTACTCGACTCGCTCAACGATAGATTGTAGCAACTCTAAAATCATGTGTTTAATATAGACGGCATCAAAGACTACGACAGAAATATTTATTGATGTCACAAACATTCGTCTATGGAGAAGAATCCTAGCATCTTGCAGAGTATAATATCCATAAACAATATAATTTGCCTGCAGTTGTATCAGCAACCGACATCTTCATTCAATTAGTAACAATCCACATAGACTAGAATGACGCGAAGACGTGAATGAAACACTAGAGCGCGTGATTAGCCGGGCTATCACCATTGAGACAATGCGTCAACAGTGATGTGCCGACAATCGCAAGCCTTCACTACCACTCGGTTCGCTCAATAAGAGCATCACGCAACGACACACACCACCTAGACCCGTTAGAAGGTTATTAGATGCCAGAATGATTCCATTCTCTATCCTAGCATCTTGCAGAGTGTAATATCCACGGAACAATATAATTTGCATGCAGTTGTATCAGCAACCGACATCTTCATTCAATTAGTAACAATCCACATAGACTAGAATGACGCGAAGACGTGAATGAATCACTTGAGTGCGTGATTAGCCGTGCTATCACCATTGAGACAATGCATCAATAGTGATGTGCCGATAATCGCGCCTTCACCCGGCTCGCTCAAGCGCGACGGGTCCGGCCGGTTTCGACACTGTGCCCTGTAATAGGGTTGCCACGTTAATTCAGCTTATTTTAGGTATAAGCGTTACAGCAGAGAGGTATAAGGCTAGTCTCTGGTATTAATTAATAAGTAGTGACTAACTTGTAGAAGATGGAAACTAACTTGCTTTTTCTGTTGTCAAGTGATGTTTTAAAGATATTTTTTGGTCGAGGCACGATGTAATTAATATTACAGAGATTAATTTCCTATGGGAAAACTGGGTTAGCAGGACAATGGTGACACTACCATAGAAAACCCACATAACTACTTTACCATTGCACTTCGCCTGATGAATGAGATTGCGGAAGGTCCAATTATTTCTATCCTTCCCCTATATCTTTGTTTACAGCGCACCTACTATTCTACAGGTATTGTGATACTTTTGGGCGGCAATAACTTACCATTAGGTGAGCCGCTTACTTACATGCCGCTCCTATGTCAAAAAAAGATGAACGCAAATTGAGCGTAACGGTTGGAATGAATCACTAATAGAATAATATGCATTGTCACAATGTTGTATTGTGAAGTGATTGAGCAATTTGCAGTGAATAGAAATACGAAATGAAGAGATAAAAAAATCACATGTATTGAAATACTTTCGCAATGAAAAAATACCAATAGGTCGCTTGGGAAAATTTTGATGAAACGTATACTCAGCAGTAAACTGTCTGCGGTTGAAAATTATGATGATGATATTGAAACATTTTTATTGGTTTTAGTTAACTTAGTTGTACAAATATCAATCGATTATAGTGCAGTTGTCATCGACTTAATAGTAAGAAGCTACGACCTAAAAGTCTAAAGCTAATTTCAAAAACAACGCGTGTAAGAACAAGTCAAAGAGTCATTTCATATTACCGTAACACAAGGTTAAATAATACGGTTTTTTTTTGCTAAACGCGTGCTGTTTCTTGCGGTAATTTATTGCTCCAAAAACGTAATTAATAGCTTTTTCAAAAACAATATATCATGTTAAAGCAAATTGTACGCAATTCGTCTCCCAATGAAACAATCTGACATTTAAAATTTCAAGAAATAAGTGGCGTGTAATTGTGGTTAATTTTATAACGGTACGTTGTTTGTGGTTGGCAACCCTAAATACGGGATTTTATCCCGCTCGAGTTCCGTAAATATAGGTGGCGTGATTGATAAACGCACGAAGCTGATTGAGACCTTAATTCGCGCTGTTATTACTGAGTTATCGCGTCTCTTGCGCCGGGAGCTAGTCACCAAAAGTTTCCCTAAAGCCCTAGATTTCTTAGACCATAGACCTTGTAAACTTAGTGTGGGACGTCTACCCACATCGCGGACTGGTGATTCCTAAAGATAGCAGGAAGTCACAGGATGTAGACCATTTCACTTCGTGCAGTTTTGTGTTCACTCTTGTACTTTTCGTAGCCACAAATGATGTGTCCGACAATAGAGCAATTGGGTCAACACTCAAAGCATCTGTAATTCTCAGGATCTGAAGATGAACGGAGGAAGTTAGTGAAATATACGTAACAATTAAGCTGAGGATTAAGACGTAAAATGAACGGTCTGATAACAGTGATACCGCAGACAAGATCAATTTATACTGAATTTTAAACAAGAAACAGTGAGACTATCATGATAAATCTTTTATTTGTTAACGATTTTCAGTAAACTAATCGGTAAAGATCATTCGTCGACCCTGAGGGCAACGAGAATACCGTTGCCAAAATTTGTAATCCTTGCATTTCACGGGATAACAGGCGTGTCGGTATGAATGAATGCATTCATAAATATGTTTTTATCGGTTCATATATCACTTCGTGAATGTCGATTAACTCGCTAAATGAGTAATAAGTATGCTGTTGAATGTGATTTATGGTCTTTTTTTCACAGTGTACAATAATACAATTACGTGTTTTTTGTAAACCGGGTGGGTAGTCAATTTGGTGTTTGAATTCTTCTTATTTTCCTCAATTAATCCAAAATCTCAGTCTATCATTAAATCTAAATATTATTCCTCAATTTGGTCTTTTCGAAGATGAATTGTTAAATTCCATTGATTTCTGACTTGTATTATTGCTTAAAGCATTTAGCATAATTGATGACGTACGATACTCCATTGGGCAAAAGATTTGAGCAAACCTTGAGATTTGTATAACTGAAAGTGGGCGATTTCCCTCTGGAATCAAAATATGGAATGTTCATTTTGGATAATATCAATATCAGTACCTCCTAGAACTTTCAGTAACCGGACTGTAAAGTTCCGATATAATTCATAATATGATTAAGCTTGATACGTTCATAGCACAGTCATGGTATGTAATATTGTAGGAATTAAAGACTTCTATGACGTATTTAATATACCAAAAACGTTTACATTAGGTACGTCTTTTTTACTTCATGTAATTTTATTTTATTTTCACTTAGATACACCATCGACAGTTACACATATATTGTACAATAAAATACAGTTGAGAAAATATAACACAGGACATTGTGTACTATAATTACAGGTTAATACAACATTCTGGAAATTATTGTTAAAACAGATTGATTTAATATTGGCAACACTGCATATCCAAACTCACCGTGACGAACTCGAAATTTATCAAGTATAATTCAGGTTGTGCTATGATAACTACTAATGGAGCATAGTAGAAATAATACAGCAGTTTTTATTTATTTATTTATTTATAAATTCTTTATTGTACACCACATACACACAAAAAAATAAAAAAGAATTAAAACTAAGCAGTTTTTGTGTGAGATCATTACAGATAATGTAGCTGTAACAAGCACATACCAAAAAAGTATTTCCTGTAGTGATGCCGAGGCTTAAGCATAAACGATCCAAAAGGTTTTGTGAAAGACCATTTGAATAAAGAATATTTTTATTAGTTCGCTTAGTTGAAGTTCTGAGATTCTATTTCGTATTAAACATTTGATTAAGTCACTACATAGAATTGATTTTAAGTTAAAGATTAATAATCTTTCATTTTCTCGCTTGCTGTTATGATTCGTATTTATGTTTTACTTAGCTTAATAATTTCCAATTAGATTAAGTATTAACAAATGAGAGAAAAATATATTTTACATCTAAGTTTTCAAAATAATTTAACTTAGAAAGCAAGCGCAAAATGAACAGCATTAAACATATCGTATGTAAGATACGGTAACATGATACTTAGATCCGCCGATTAAAGAAACAATTTATTCCAATTGACTACGGAATTTCAAAACATCTAATAGAATCATAGAATTATTGCTTGTTTTAGAAACATTCGTATAAAACCCATCATTGGCCACGTCCCGAATCTCTGTTTTGTTAATAATTCAAAGAACATCGAGAATAGGAAGTCATTATCGAAATCAAATAAAATAAACACGTCAATAACTCTTCTAATGTTTATAACAAAGTGGAAAGAACATAAACCTATGCTGAAAATAGTAGCATAACTTTGAATGTAAGAAATAAAATGTGTGTATCAAATACACGATGACATCATTAGACAGTCACTTTGATAATTTTAGACTTTTATTTCCTTTTCAGGATAAACTTTGAACCATAGATCTGTATAATTGCCCAATAATGTAAGCCCGTCCAATCATGTTTAACTTGATATAATATCAGCACTATAAACTGTGATAAGCGATTTCTAAGTACTTGTTATATTTCAACATATGTACATACATACATACATACATACATAAATAAACTCACGCCTTTTTTCCAGAAAGTGTAGTCAGAGGTAGCAACTAGTAGCTGGTAGCAACCAGGACACCCACGTTTCGCCTAGTGTGTTGCGTCCCACAATGAGATAGGGGCGAGCCTATCGCTATATCGCGCACAATTTGTGACTCCGGACTGATAATGAATAGAAAAATCAAATTTAACTTTGCTCAACTCGGGATTCGAACCTGAGACCTCAGCGTTGTAGTCGTACCGAAGTAAATATGAGCCACCAAGGCAGTCTATGTTATATTTCTACGAACTGATATTATTATTTTTGTTGGACTTAAAATGTAATAGTTCTCATTTAAAGTCAGTCTGGCAATCTGGCGTAAAATCGACTAAATTCATAAAAACTATAAAGTAAAACAATAGACGTATAAATGAAAATCATAATATTAGCAATCCGATCAAAACATTTGTATTCAGCTCCACGCCTGATCCGGCAACCAAAGCTCCCGGTCAAGAAAGCGATGACAATATTATGCAGCGGAGTGCCACGGGCCACGCTAGATAACCGCCCGATATTGAAATAAAATATGCTTCACCCGCGGTTGATTACAGCCCCAACTAATGCCCTAACTGTTTATCACCGAGCCCTGATGTATTACCTACGTCGCTGCCATTACCGCGCGAATACTCTAAACTAGATCGGTAAATATAACTATTCAGATATCGCCCGCAGTTGTTTGTGATTGAGTTAACGTGAGCAAATATTTTACTGCGATATTTACTGCGGTAGCTTGCAGTGGAGTTATATTTTCTGAGTTAACGGTGGCTTATTGAGATTAGCAAATTGATAACAACTATAGAATATTACCGTAAATTTACGTTACAAAGTATTTTAATTATTATACGTTTAGCGTAATTCAAAATCAATGAAGCCTATGAATTATTTTCATACATTTCATACACAGACATTCTCAGCCACTAGAATTTTATTTATCACATGCCTAATCGAACAATTTCCACAGCAACCTGTTGGAAGCGGCCTGCATCCAGTTCCTTGATGCAACCTTCATCATGTGCAACAAAGTAATATGTCACCCCTGCCATAATAAACTCAACAATGTATTAAATCCTATGTCAACGTTACTCGCAGAATATATTTCGAAATCATGACATATTACCAAAGCCCTCTGCATTGCTAAGCATTTCATCATTATCGAAAATACCCCGGATTAGCGTCACCAGCAATACAATGGTAACAGATGACGGGGCATCATCAGCCGCATTGTTCGGAGCGATTTGCATGCGGAGATTGATTGATTCATTTGCGTGATCGATCGAGCGGCGTCATGGCGCAACACTATTTTACCTGATGTCGATCAATCTCGATAGATGCCGTAGTAATGTTTGAATTTCGACTACCCTCATTAGTTAAAATAAAATGCCGTTACGATAATGGTAATAATTTGCATAAATTATTATAGTCATTCATTCATAAAAAAATCTTTCGTTATTTCCGCTGTTATTGATGAAAACAATGTATAACGTTAATAATCTATAATTTACGCGGAACGCCTTATATTTTTACAAAACGTGATACCAATCTTAGTTAGCTAGGAATCATAGATCTGAAAACGTCTCTTTGATATTCCAACTTAAATAAAATAAAAGTCTAAACCTTTTATCCAGCCAGATGTCTTGGATTGAGTATTTTATCTATTAATCGCCTCGTTCCAAATAGTCCGGAAGTGAGGGCATCGAGTGTTATCAGCGGTCTAATTCCGAGTGGTCAGATTTAGCGACGATTGCGCAGGTTCGACGACCGACCAACTCGCTTCTCTCACTGAATATTTAGAATAGGTAATGGGAGTCAGGGTTGCAACTGCCTGCGGAAATGTTAACTACATTTTATGAGGTCAAGGTATACCTTAGCAGAATAAATGCTCAATTGGATTTCAGCCAATGTATAGTTTAGTGGAATTAATTCTTAATTATACAGCAGTGCCATTTATTTTAATGGCGAAGGAAAAAAGCGTGAGAAACGTTGCGTACCTAAGGGTATTTTACTAGAATTTAACAGTAAGGACAGGGCGGAATAAGGTCTTCTGAAAGTAGTATATTTCATCTGATGTAGAAGCTGATAAAAGAAAATCTATCAATAATCATAAAACGATGAAAAAATATAAGATATCACCAAACTAGAAGCCAATTTTATAACGAGTTTAATCGCTTACAGAATCAGCTCAAATGTTTTACAGCAGATTTTTAATTGTTAATTCTGTTCTTCTTTCTTTCCACTTCTCTCTAAGGCTTTTCTGCCAATCTGAGGAAATATTAACAATAATACCGATATCTCAGACTTTTGATACAAGCAAAAGCTTTGGTATTATTGCTTTGGTGTTTCGTGTACTCAATGAGACAGCCCGCGGCCAAACATCCTTAAAAGACAGCGGTGCATTTACGATTTCTCTAAGATTGTGGTTGTCCACAGGCGACGGTGATCACTTGCCATTATGTCCTGTTAAAAAAAACAGTTCTCAGCAGTTTAGTGACCCATAGTCGTCCAGGCTAGATTCTCAGGGTCAGGCAGATTTACTCGGTATTAGATTTATGGCACCAGTTTTGCATCATTATCTTATTTTAACCTGTATTGATATTACAAACGTTTATGTTTAGTAATTTTGTTTATTTTTTACTGCAGTCCTTTTGCTTTGTTTATTTATAATTGTCGTTATGTAATTTATAGACGTTTTTGGTCTTGGCCTTAAATATTTCCAGGAGAATAGATAAGTAAACAAAACATCACCTTTCAGGAAAATACGAATTATAATAGTGTGTAACCAGTCAAGAGGCTCGAGAGCCCATAATTACTCGCCCAAAGCCTTACAATTCACGAAAATGCGCTCACATGTATTAAATTGTAGAGGAGAGCGCGGAAGTGGCGACCCCATTGCAAAAGGTCGCCGCGTGGATTTGAACGAGTTCCCGACATGTGCCGCAATTTCTTCGACAATTTGCATAAAGTTCTCGATAAGCGAGGGCGTGGAGCACTCAAATTTCGGACAAATACCTTTTAAATAGTAATATATGCGACAGGTTATGGTACGCTTTAGCACTCTCGTTATTTTTTGGGTTATGGGTGGTATTTATTTATTGATATTGTTAATTTTATAAGATAACGTGTGTTATAAACACAAAAAAATGTATACTTAAGGTTTTAAATATTTTTTTAAAGTAATGTGCCCTTTGGTGGATTCATTTTATTTTTCCGAAACGTCGAAAGTTTATACCTAGTCCTAGGTAAATTGCAATCAAGAAAGATGTGAAGAGAATCATTCTCTTTGAGATTGATCCATATCACGAGCTTTCTAATTAAGTGTTTATGTTTATTATTTAACTATAATAAATTATATACTTTTGTATAGGTTTTCCAATAAATGGAAAAACGAGGGTTTCGTCTTAAAATTATGTGCTTTATCAGAATCTTTTTCTTAACAGACGATTGTTTCACTCTCAATAAGGGAACTATAAGGATGGTACATTTCTAGTTCGTAATAGAAATTGCTATGATTATCAAAAAATTGGTTCCAGTTGCTGTAGTTGACTAACAGTAAGAATCTGGAAGCAAGCCGCTAGAGAAATTGGGGAAGAACTTTATTTGGCAGTCGATTTCTTGCGGCTATGGATAATGATAATTTATAAGCTGAGAGTAGGTTCAGTGACATTTGTTATTCTCTTGGTATTTAGAGCAGCGTGGACAGTCATCTATAGTTATGCCGAATATAGACGAGCTTGGCCTGATCACCGTGGCTTTAGTTTTGTTTATAATAGGTTTAAACGACGCGTGTAGGGATTATCGTTAGTAAAATAAGACCTCGAGCCATCGTCACTATTGTACCGTAAACGGGTATGTTATTAAATATTGTAATTCATTTCACAATAGCCCACGTGGCGCAATTATACGCTGGCTGTGAAATGAGAGGACACGGGTTCGACGCCCGTATCGAGACAAAAAATTGTTTGAACCACAAGTTTTGTTTCGGGTCTTGGTGTTTGCTGCCCTCAACTCTAAGTTATTCTCCGGACTACTCAACGAAAAAAAAAATGTTTTGAATGAATGTATATCCTTGATATAACGAATAGGGTTTTAATAATTACGCTGCGAGCCAATTAGCATACTCACCGAAAAATAAACTCATAAGACATTAGACCAAAACTAGGCTACAATCTACAATCGAAAAATATAATAAATAATTTTATTTATTTAAAGACCTAATATCTCATATGTATATAAAAAAATTTTAGCTGGTCTATGTCTGTACATGGAAGATATTTTTGAAAATCTATTATGGGGGGACTGTATGAACGTAATAAAACCCAAAACAATAATTGTTAGCATTTTAGTCTGTTTGTCTGTGCTTTTGTGCACGCTAATCTCACAAACGGAACCAATTTTGCTTTTTGGTATGAAGGTAGTTGTCACCCTGGATTAACACATAGGCTACTTTATATATTATTCTTAAACTCGAAAGGGATGGGAAGGGACAGAATTACATGCTTTGAGTGAGAATGAGACGGGATCTGGTGGGATATAACGGGATGAGACGGGAAAACTAGTACAGCGGGTGGCAGTGAGTTTAAATATAATTAAAACAGTACGGGAAATAATAATGTTGCTGATGTAGACTGGACTCAAAAAGCGTCTGCACCCGGGCGGAGCCGGGCCCGCCCCTAATAAACAATGTTATTATTTTCCTTATTATTTATTTTTGCTTAGCAGCTCCCGTACCGTATTTAAGTCCAAGCCACGTCTTATGATAAGGCTGGTACCGCCTCGTCGTCGAGGGATGAGTCTTCCGATGAGTCCCGCAAGCCGCGGCACAGCACAGCAGGAAGTACCGCTTGTCCCGGATCTTCTCGGCCGCCTTGAGCCGCTCCCGGGCCAGGCGGCCGGCACAGCGGCGCGGGCCCGGGCTCACCGCCACCACTACCACCGCCACTGTCACCAGCACCACGCACCACCGCATCGCGCACTTTTCATCTGGCATCCATCGTCAAGTATCCACTAGTTTTAGCAAGTTTTAATTTTTTTTCCACCCCAAATGTTGCGCGCTTTTTAAGCTTTAGTCCGCATAGTGGTGAATATTTATAAAAAAAGAAACACTGTTTCGTTTATTTTTTGGCGAATCAAAAACACAACAACAGTTATTTAGTTTTTTTTGGTCAGTTTGTAACTGATATCAGAAAAATAATAACGACTATTTTGTTTTACGTAAAATAATATTATAGCAAAAATGTTTAATTAATTACTCTTTGGCATTAAATTAATTTACGCGAAAAAACATAACCTCACAATCTTAATTTGAATTTCGATTTCCAGTGAAAACTTTTTGCCGCCAAACCCCGAACGAGTTGAACACGTGTTCCAAGTTCAAACGCGGCAAGACACGTCCGCCGGTGTCGGGGAGGACGCGGGCACTGGACGCGCGGCCATACAGCCATGGTGGAACAGTCAGCTTACGCGATTGCGGGACCGACACGTGTAAGATGAATTCGCGTAAATCGAGGTATGCTGTATAAACAAATTAATCAGGAGACTGAAGGTAGATAGAAGTTAATTGCTGTCGGAGCCTAAAGAATGTTATAAAAAATTGACAAATCTCTTATAGTACAAGACATTTAATTACCATAAATACAACGATTTTTTAAAAATAAAATGTAGGCACTAGCTACTTTATAACACAGATGAGTGCCTTAGCAAGAAAACGAGCCATAGGAGGCGTCCATTTCGGCAATAAATTTTGTTGTCAACTAGGTTATTAGTCTGAAACTTAAATCGCGTAAACCGGGGTAGCGCAAGTCGGGGCATTACAGAGTACAGATGGTGGAATATCCTGCCGGCTTCTAGATATCTCGAGGAGTGAATCTGATTCATTTATTAATTAGGTGAAGCGGGATACAAGGCGCTTGTAGAATACTAATGCAAAATCGCAGCTTGATAGTTATAGGAATCTATAAGTTATTCTCCAGCTATGATTCATATAGATGTATACAGTTAATAGAGGCATAGAGAAAAAGCAGTAATATAATGGTCGTATTCAATAGTTTTTTTAATAACTCAATTTCCTAGAATACCTAAGGTTTTCAATATTTCTTGCTATCTTGCCAAAAGTCGCATTAAAATCATTCCATGCATGTTATATTGTCCATTGTAACACTTGCTGCGCCCAACTTTCGATTTAGAAACAAGAACAAATTACCTTTTAGAAAAAAAATATATAGGAGTTATAGTATCAAAAATATTTCACTAAAACTTGACTTACCTACAACCTTAATATAACTAAACTAACCTACTCACAAAAGATGATCTACAATCAAAATTCCGATTATCGAACCACCTCATTAACCAATTGGGAACACCATCACCGCGCGTCCGTGAAGGCGGCAGAGCCTATTAATTAGGCCCATCGCACAGATAGGAGTGATAAGCGGCGACGAACGCGCGGGTGGGCTGAAGCTTCAACCCCTGTACCCCACCACACCCTACCCTTTTGATACTAAGGCTTTGTGAGGCATAACGAACTATGCCAAAAGATATCAAATTCTGAAATAAAACTATATTTTACCGATTTTATCGCGGTTTTGGTTTCATTTTTACATTTTTTAACCAACGTTTCGATTACTTTTCAGCTTTCGTGGTCACGGGGCAGACTCATTAAAATCCGTAAAAAAAACGTATTATTTCAATGTGTAACATTTGCGTAAATCTTAGAAACCATTATATCATTTTTTTTGTCTAGCCTTCGACCTTTACCAATAATTATTAATAGGAAGGAATTTAGATTTTTCAGCTTCCTAAAGACATCTATCGTATCTGTATATGAAAAATATAAGCATGCCTGCATATTACTGCAGAAATGGAATATATATCTGTTAATATTGCCAATTGACACACTATCTATACGGCATTACAATAACCATCATGGTAAGCAATACCGGCACTTTATCGTTAACACTTAGAACACATCACTTTAAGACGACATATTATTGCACAAAACAAATCCTAAGCATTTAACAAACTATCAGTATACTATACCAAAAAAGTCGTAACAAAAAACATAAAAAATAAGCAAAATGAAATCCTGTTTTTCTCTAAAACACTCATAGATTATTTTAGCTCAACACAGCAGTGGGTCCGTCAGCGCACCTGCCGAGTCATTTGCATGCCGTTTCCGCGACGTCCCGTGCCTTCCAATTACCGAGATACAAGTCGAATGATCCGCCATCTCAACCGATATTGTCTCGGCAACGTATACATCTTACTAATGGACAGCTAAACAAAGGTTCTTTTTGTACATTATTAGACAGAAATACAATTCTTGTAACAACATTAATACTGTACAAATGCTAAGTATCTATGGCTTTCTTCTATGTCCTTTTTAGTCTGACAAAAGCACGAAATTGTTTCCTTGATAGTAAGTGATTACTGGCTTCAATTAAAATTATCATGAATCAACATTTGGATCGTAGATGCCGGAAAAATGACACACGAAAACGAAGGAAAAAGGATAGGGTAATGGGATACGAGAACTAAGAAGAATTAGACAAAATATGGTTTTACTTGTTATAAAATTAAAAAATGCTTGGTTTCTTCTTTAAAGTAATAAGATGTTCCGAAGCGGTTGTAGTATCAATAGAAGATTTGTAATATACTTAAATAAATACCTTAAGCACCTATTGATTTTGATTGCTTTTTTTGTCAATCATTTTTTGTATGAGCGCACTAAGGCATTGTTGTTTTATATGGAGTTTAATTTTATTGTTTGGAACGCGTAGATCGGTCTCTATCAGATAAAAGCACTGAAATCACCAACAATACAATCTGCGGACGGAATTAAACCGTCTTGATTTAGCTTTGTTACTCGCTCTTAGAAATGTTGGTGTTATTTTAGTTACCTTCATTGTTCAAAGTTTTCAGTTACAAGGAATCTTAGATACTTTAACTTTTTTGTTGATATTATTAAAATTTATCTTTTGGATTCTTATTTAATTTGTAGAAAATTAATCGAAAATTTGTCAGCTGCTCAGCTGATTACGACGAACTTAAGTGTCTATGATTTAGAACTAAAACATACTATGTACCCATCATGACGTATTATACAATATGGGAATTAGTAAACAGTAATTCATCAGCATAATCAAGATGCGGACACAGCCTCCATTTATCGGACCATCTGCTTCTACGTGCGTTCATTCCTCTATTAAATGAGCTCTTATGGAATAATTTGCAAGTGTAGAAGTGTTATCCGATTATTGATACCTTATAATAGTAACCTGCTTATGATACCAACGAATAAAAAATGATCTAAGTCCTTGTAACGACCAAAAACAAAAAGGAATGAGTCATTACCAAAAAAATGTAATCCATCTCGTTTAAAGCAGCGAATACTGTCACAGTAGTTAATTACACAACAATTAGCCAAGGGAACTAGCTTGACCAAGTTTTTTGGCAGTTTGTAGTACCGGCCTTGGGAAGGTCACTGTCCGTAGAGGAAGCTCGGATTAGATTACGAGCGAGGAAGGGTTTAGAGAATTCAAAGACTTTTAACTATTTTTGATTGCATAAATCCGACAAACGAGCAAGTAGGTGATAAGTGACTACTGCCGTCCAAAAACATCCACAACACTGGATCATGGATGTGTTGCCGGCCCATCAATTCGGGAGGAGGGCGAGAAGTAGATAGGAATAGGAAAGGGTTATCGGGCATCTGGCAATCTCACTCATCGAACGCAACACGACAGCGAAGTTGTCGCTTCACGTGGATTTCCTGTGAGATAATGGTACCAAGGCAGACGAGCCTGCTCATTGCCGAGTCATGACTGACAACAGCGTGGCTCTTCCACTTCCAATTGCGTAATTTATTCAAGTTGTCATAAATATGTTAATCAACTCTTTTCGCGTAGTAAGCGATGACAAGCAATGACCCGTGCCACCTAGCCGCCAAGCTTGTTTTCGGCCCATGTAAGAAATATCGTAATGCCATCATCATGCCAGGAACAAATATTCTAAAATTATCCAAAGCAGATACTTAAAGGAATATTAATAAAAATTAAATACAACAATGTTTCACTCAACGTTGCATTTTACTCGTTTTTTTTTACTTGGTAAAGTGACTTCTCTGCACCGGGATATTTGCTATGCCATTTACATAGAGTGCAGAAATTAATACTTGTATTAGCTCATATAAAAATCCACCATTACTTCCATAACTATCAACTAATTAGAATGAAATTCATTAACTAAAACCAAACTTCAGTGCCTACACAATGAGCCGCGAGTTGCGTCCATCCGTGACGCGCGCGACAGGAGCTCGCGACAGCTATTAATTGCGCGACACGATGCGACAAACGCGCAGACGGACGGACGCGCACCGCACCAGACGGGACGACGCGGCGCGGCGCGACATGCGGCGCGACATGCCGCCCGGCTTACTCACAACTAGCGTGGCCATTTGTTTCAATAAACCGGGACATTCTAAAAATTACAACCGCACTTGCTTAAGCTCTTATAAAAACACTACTAAAAGTTTATCAATTAACAAGAATTAAACTCATTACTAAAACCAAACTCTTCAAAGGTCTATAAAAAGAGCTGCATGTGGCGTCGGGCGGTGACGCCCGCGACTGGGGCTCGCGAGGGCTATTAATTGCGTGACAGACACGCGACAAACGCGCAGACGGAACGACGCGTCGAACCAGACAGGACGACGCGGCGCGACATGACGCCCAGCTTACTCACAACTAGCGTCACCAGTTGTATCAATAAAAGGGGACGTTCACAAAATTACCACAGCCTACTTAATATCATAACCTTATGAATCAACTAAATATTGCTCGCGATTTTGCCCGCGTCAAATAGTTTTTGATGGATAAAAGTCCTGCTCTGTATTTTCCGGGGGTAAAAAGTACCCAATATGAAGGCTATTCGACAAAAGGACTAAGAAACAAAGTTTTTCAACTCGAACCAGTAGTTTTTAAGATTAGCGCGTTCAAACAAATTCATCAGCTTAATATATAAGTATAGATTGAAATATAATTAATTACCAAAATCAACAAAAGGTCTTAGCCGCGTGTCGTGTATTAAAAAGACAAAATATAAGTATCATTAACGAAGTTATAACAGCGATATTACGACGGTATTGAACTCTTTTATCAGTGTCAACTAATTAATCCAAATAATTAATCCGGGGCACTGGATCGGTGCGGAATCGCGATTATAGCGGTTCCCAGTTTGAACAGTCACTGTGGACACATAACTCATAAGCTGTGTTTTGCGCTTATTGGCCAGTTATGAGCAGTTTATAAATATATTGAGAAATGACTTATGTACACCTGGAGCGGTAACAAGATTCTTAGACTAAGCTTGATCTAAGTTTGGATGCTGTAAGGAAAAGAAAAGTGACAAAAGTAGGTAGGTAAGTGATTACAGTGGATCTCAAGGTTTATGCATGGTATTTTAGAAAGAGTCTTAGCTGAATCTATACAGGATAAACCCGAAACGGGTTACTCTAGCGTGTGTGAATGTCCATCATTCTGTTCGGTGGTCGTTATACGGTTGGTTACAAATATATTGTATCCTCTACTATTAAAAGACGACAACGCCCCTACCATTGCTTTTTGTGAAATCATGATAACTTTCGTTAGTCCCTTGTATTTGCCAACTCCTGCATTATAAAAAGGAAATAAACCGTAATTCCTCGAAACATGAATCCAATTAGCCCGGACACCAAAAAAGTTTCACGAAGTAAACAAGCAATGTATCATCAAACGCAATGTGCACGGAACTACACGTGCGTTTGTAGGACGAGGCGGGCCGGCAGCGGTTCCGGGTTCCAATACAAAGTTACCATTGTTACAAAGCATTTGCAGGGCTATTGTGCTCACTAAATATGCGTGTCTGTACGGTTAAAGTTTGTACTGTAAACCGAAATTAAAGAATAGTTGAATACAATGCGTGGATAAATAATATGCGATTTTTTAGGACAAAGTTGGCTTCGTTCCTTAAATCGGAAGTGGGTGATACGGTTAGCATAGAGCATTTTCTGTCCTATAGGAAATGTAGCGCTGGACCATAGATTAACACGAATTTATTGCAACAGTTTAATGACATTTTTATGCTATGTAAAAATAACAGCAGCAACTTGTGGATAGACCCAATTAGAATATTCGCTTAAGAGTTTTTTAAAGAATTAAAATACTCAAGTTTCAAGACTCCACAAATCAAATCGCGCCATTTGATTCCAAGCAAAGTTCATAATAATAAACCGCACGAGTTTTATACGATTTAGTCTACAGTTAATAGGCATGCATTGCAACACAAGGGAGCAGAGGGAGTGTGTACAAAAAGTATAAGACGCAAGCGGCACGTGCGTAATAACCAACACTCAGTACTCCGACATTAAAACCACGGTATTTATACATTTATTTTTACTTTTCATTACTTGTGACTTGAGCTGGTACAGACGGGATACCTGGTAAGGACAGTATATTGGTATATGTTTTATTAACGCTCCTTGTCTCAAAGTTAACGTGGATTCAGCATGGCATCTTTTCAAAAGTTGCAGAGCTTTGCCAGCGGATGTCTGTTAATTGTGGGTTCACAACACGCTATACACCACACACGGTGTTTATTTGAAGTTGACGCCGAGTGTCTATGTGTGACAAATTAGTAAAAGACATCTGCTTTAACACACAGACGGTATATTTAACGGTGTAAAAGTAGTATCCAATGTGGAACAAACCTTGGTTCAACCCTTCCGGGTTATCCAGCTTCGGAATAAAACTAAGGATTTCGCGCTTTACAGCCTATGCTACTAGACAAATAACCCAACCGTCTATAAAGTCCAAACCATAAAATATTTTTAACCAGCGAAAACTAAAAGTATATCTCTTCAATCATCGAGAATTAACATTCAAGAAGGACATTTACAAACACCTGATGCCAAGATTTCTAAAATATGTTCCAGTGACATAAATCAGTCAATTCCATTAAAAACGCCAAGCAACCCGACACTGGAGCCAGTAAGACGAGACTTCCAAATAGAGCGCGCGTTACATTCTGATTCGGACCTACAATTTATTACAGTTATCAGTGTTGATTACACTGTCTGTCACTCATCAGACCCGTACGAATGACATGGAATGATCGTGGAGTTAAAATACTGGTGGATAAATTGCTTTGAAATATGTTTTTATTTTCGCTCGGCAGAGAGGCTATATCTTTGGTAGTTAGGAAAACGCCTACTAAATAAAGCATTAACTAGCGAGTGCGGCACATGAGAATCTCTCATCACTCGACACAATTATGTCGGCTTATGCACAAAAGTACCAAAGATCATGGAGAGAAGACAACATGTTTGCTACCAAACCGTTCGATTTCAGTTTTCTTATTAATACAAAACCAGAGTTTACAATTTATTTATTATTTATGCTTAATATATACAGAATTGTGTACGGAATAGTTTACAGGTGGGCTTAATGTCTGAGACATTGTCTGGCAGTCTACTTTACGGTGAAGCAGTTGTTTGTGACTTCACGATAGATCAACAATTGACACGTTGAAAGTGAGGATAACAATAATATGCAAAGAATATTACGAATACGACGCATCTATAAGTTTACGTATATCATTGGGAATCTTTTGATGTGCGCCCACCGATGTAACCGACGTTGCTTATTTGGTACCGCGCGTTAGAAAATAAACAGCTACCTTTTTATACAAGGCGGGCCGACGCGCACTGTACATAGTACACATCAATTATTTCATTAAAATATTCATTTCACCATTTAATGTGTGGAGTATGATAGACACAATTTATGAAGCAATTTTTATGTTACTTTTAATGCGATGTGTATTTTTAAAATGTATACCAAATGGATACAATTTGATTCGTGATGAAGACGCAAGATGTTTGAAAATAAGAGCGGTTAAAAATGTTAAATATGCGTGTTGCTAAACCTTAACATTTGCGTTTTGAAATATCTGTCTACCGCAAAAATATTATTCTTTTATTACTGGACTTCTCTCTATGAGTTGCTTGTTGTAAGGGACATTCATACAGCGACCTTGATGTTTAGAATAAAGGATGAAAGAGATTTAGAAAGGTGATAGAAATGAAATTGTCCAAGTTTCTCACGAACTGGCTTAAGACTGCTAACTCCGGAAGAAAGGGGAGAGGCATTCGCCTACAAGAAGAACACTAACAACTAATAGCTGAAGAAGATTATTTACTAATTAAATATTTTAAAAGAGATGTGCCCAATATCTTGGCCACAAATATAGTCTTTATTTATAAGCCGGGAGGGCGTTGAATTCAGAGCGTTCGATACAGTTGCCGGTATGTTTATTGGCGCGCGCGACTCGCTAGCACTTCGCACTTTATGTGAGTTGCACCGAGGACAATGGGGCTGCTTGGATGCTCGCATTATGTGCAAGACTTGGCCAATGCAATAAGTTGCTTATATTAGTGATTTCGCATAAACCAATACACTGTGGTAGCTCATTCGCATACGCCAGGATAGTGAACACCACTTTGACTCGACACAGCCTGTATATACTCGACTTTGGACAGGTTGACCTAATTGTGTAGACTTGTGAGAGAGAACCTTATTAGTTTTTCACCAAAAACTCAACTTTACTTTGAAAATCTATTTATGCCAAACAAAGGCCTTCCTCCATGATTTCCGGAGAGCTAAATAGACATTTATTAAGATATAACACACGTTGCGACTCACAATGAGATAAAATCAGCGATTAGTCAAGTTTTTAGATACAGTATCCCCATCCTCCCTACCCAACATTACCTATAGTACAGTGAAACTGCTGAGTGATTCATGGCCCGCCGGCCGCGCTGCACCAAACATCGCCCAGTTTTTGTGCTCCCTTTGATTGCACTGAGTACTGATCAACAGTTTCGCAATGTTCAACTATCTCTTCTGGTAATGTGTTTGTTATTCTTTATCGGTTTTCCATATGGTCAATATTGGGCCAAATTGTGTAAGCAATTGTTTTTGTATTGCAGACATTTTTGGGTCATCGCGTGTGGTATTTGGGTCTTTAGTTTTTTCGTATGAATTCTAACCGAGATATTTAAATATTTACAGTGAGTTATTAACATGTTTATGATCTGGACTTTCTAGTCTAAACTGAGACCAACATTTAAGGGGTTAGCACAAACCAAATATTATAATAGGTATATAGTCCATCTAACCAAATAAAATTTTAACAGTGATCTGCTAGTAGTAAGATTAACTGTGCTGAGTCAAAAAAATAATTTTGAGCTGCCATAACTGTGAGAATCATGGAATTTCCGGAGTCATTTGTACGATATTAATTTGCAAAAGAAACAATAAATATCTGTTATTTTATAAAATTTCGGACATTATTTAAAAAAAACTATAGAAGCATAATTATTAAACAAACATTTTATCAATGTAAATAAAATACAGCCTTCTAAACAAAACACACGTCATTCAAGTTATCGAAAGAAGGCAATTGTCTGCTCGCGTGTCCCGCACCCTTCAATCTGGCGAGATGTGTACACGAGCGCTGTGATGTCATAATTCAATAGCCGCGCTCCCGCGGGATATTGTTAACAATAAGTAGCGCGGGTTCAGACTATGCACTGCCTTAAGCACTCTACAGTCTACTCCCAGTATAGAGATAATCGATCCGTCAGGTTAAACTAATATTATTCGTTTAGCAATTTCTATGGTATACATGGATGCAGACTGTCTTTAAATCGCCGTATAATGTATAGAAAATCTAAAATGGACGTGGTTGTTGCTGTGATCACGGATTAGAATCCCAGGGCACACCTGGCACTTTTCGGAGCCATGATCTATGTCAATTACCAGGCACTTTAAGTGAAGGAAAAATACACATGAAGGAGATGAAATTTACAAAAAATTATATAGGTGAAATCCAACCAGCACTATCTAATCAAGACTAGCCTTGCCTATTTGTGTCAATAAACGTAAATTGTAGTAACTTAAACTTATTAAGTAAGCCTTAGCAATTGACTCAAACTACACTTTAAGATCTGTAATTACGGTCATTTGACTCAAGGCGTGTGATTGTAACTACAGGTATCTAAAACACCTGGATTTTTATCTTGTAAACATTGAATTTTTAAAAAGCAATATTGTCTGTTTCTTATTGTCTACTATAAGCTATTTTCCACCGTACTTCTTTACCACCGATGGTGGATAAGTTATCAAAACCACACACGTGTTGCATTTGAAGATAATTGAGTGTCTATTCAGTTTTCAGGCTTCATAAAGACGTAATAACTTCGATAGGATATAAAATTCTCTTGCTGGTGGATACTCTATTTGTATTTTAATGCATTTACCATTACGTGCAATATAGTCACGTGGTCGTACCAATACTAAAACATCTCATAACACCTTACAAATATGGAGAAACACTTCAAAAATTCCTTTATCGCCTAAAATCCCGAGAAACTTCGCAATTCCTATGAAGCAAAAACGCTAGAAACCTCCACAAAGTTTCGCGCAATCTAGTGTAAAAATGTAAAGCAGTACTTTAAGAGAACAGGCACAGTGAGTGAATAGTACTAGGCGTAAATGGCGAGTGCGCGCGGTGGGTCCGGGCACTTTTCAAATTAAACAACATCGTATATTACACAAATTGCGGCGCAACAAACACCCGCCTTGGGTGTAGTCAGGGTTGCTGCTGTTTACTCATGCTGTGTCGATATATCTCTATGGTTGTTTTATTTGTAAATATTGTGAAAAGTGGTCATGGTGAATGGTAGAGTCAAATGTAGTTTTCGTAATGCTTTACACAAGACTTCTTCAGGTGTATGTCTTGATATATTCTCACTATTTTATCTCCTGCTTTGGTGTAGAGGCCGGTGAACAAGAACTTATTTTTAAGTCCCATTTTTTATGATTGATTTCTTTGCGGATTAAAAATGAGCTAGTGTTTCTAAGATACTCGCTGCTCGCGTGCTTTTGATCCTGCTTTACAGGGCATATGCTTTTAATCGTTTGTCGGACTTATTTTGTACATACATAAACGTCACACCTGTATCCCATAGGCACAGATTATGGATCTCCACATTTCTCTATCTTGACATGCTACTTTCCCTTCGTTCACTTTCATTAATCTTTTCATGCGTTCTCGTCCGTTCAGGGTACTTTTAACCTGATCCTTGCGTAGGATGCCCTCAATTTGGTTGAAGTAGGTTCGATGTACAATAAAATGGATGATGCAAAAACATCTAACAAATCACATAAAGATTCAAGTTTTATGTCGTAAGATTGAGACATGAAGTCACACTGCCAAGGGGCAACCCTGTAGCGCATGACGTGTTTAGAAATGCACATGAAACAGTTTTATAGTGTAGTGTAATGCACGGTGAGGAAATGTGAATTACTGCCACTACCATGGCGCACACTACTCACTACAGAGTACAGACTATAGGCTTAGGTAATAGATATTGTACACACCCGCCGTTAAACAATACTCACTTGTTAAAATTTATTATTAAATTTCTATACATTGCTATCTAAGATACCTACTTTTGTCAGCAGATGCCCTAGTGTTAATACAGGTTTTTTTCTATCAATGTAGGTTATAATTTTACAGAAAAAAAAAAACATAAAAAACCTAAAGTATTTTTTTATCCTTTTAAGACAGTATTTTCCAGGACAAAAGTTGAAACATAATTTAAATGATTTTTTTGGGTACAAAAAATGGCAATATTTGTTAAAAGTTTACGATTATTGCTTGAGTAGATATTGCATAATAGCGTAACAAAAAAAAACCTACATTATTCATCTACAAGCTTAACGCCCGAATACTGGAACGACATTCAAATAATAAGTTGCTCTTAACAGCGCACGGCTCACTTAGCCAGTACATTTAATCGGGATTAACGTAGTTAAGCGCAAGTTATATTTAAGTTGCGTTCCAGTATTTGGGCGTAAGAGTCTAGAATCAAGAGCCACTTAAAAGGCGCCACGATGCTTATCTGCAACAAATATAAATAGGACCCAAGTTTCATCTCAAGAGTTTTTTAGTACTTTATCGTTATTAATTTGACTAAAACATTTTTCAATTTTTTATAGTATGACAGGGCCATAATTATTTGACTTACAATGCTAAACATGAAAAAAACCATTCAAAAAATACATTGTAATGCTTTAAGTACGTCCACTGTCCACTTCTAAAGGGGTAAGAAACATCCACCTAAAACACAACTACAAAACAGCGCCATCTATCGTTCAACCTAGTAACTACAGACTCACCCAGACAGCCAGTAGCGTTGATCCCGTAGTATTCATCGAGACACGTGTCGCAAGATGGCGGCGCCGCGCCGTCCCCGCAGCGGCACTCGCCACTCACTGCGTCGCACACGTTGTCTATGGAGGCGAGCCCGCAACGACACGCGGGACAGCCGGCTGACAGACCTATATGAAGATTTAATAAATTAGCTTTGTTGTCCTTAGGTACTGAATTTGGACCGCCCAAGACAAAACTACTTCCTGGGTTTATCTAAACAAAGGGAGTTGTACACAAGTCCTTCTATTTCTTCTAGGATTTTTCAGTGTTTTATTTTTATTTGTCCAAGAGGAAAGCTGTTTTAGTAACCCTAGGACACGCGGAGATAGATAGAAACTATTAATTAGGTCTAATGGCTTGCTACGGTCAAATGGTCTACATTCGCAAGGTATATATTTAACTGGGCCCAGTGACTACAAAGCCCAAAGCGTTATGTAGAGCTCATTTATTAATAGTAGTAATTCCATTCAGTAACCTTCAGCAACAATTACCGACTCTCCATTAATTTACCTTTATTCTTTCTCTCTTAAAAACACAAATAGCTTAGAAATTCTTGTGAGAATCCTACATTCTGCATAAGGTTTCCTAATTACCTGAAATAGAGTGACAACTAGCAATACGAGTAATAAATAAATACACTCAACAGCTACATACACAGTCTTGACTCTACATTAAGATCAATTAAGTCTCCTGTCATTGGTATCAGGAACTACGAGACTTTTCGGTCTCAAACACCCAGACTCGAAACAAATATCTGTGGATTGTACAAACATATGTCTTGGCCTCTTGTTCCACAGTCTGTGTAGATGGAACTGCGCCACGAAGGCTGTTAGGCTAGTGGTCCTCACCTCCGTGTCCGGGCGCGCACGTGTCGCAGGCGCGGCCCGCCCAGCCGGCGCGGCACGCGCAGCGCCCCGAGCGCGCGTCGCACGCCGCCGACAACGCGCCCGCGCCGCACGCGCACGAGATGCACGTGACCACGCCGCTACTGCTGGCGCTCGCCGGACCGAACCAGTAGCCCTCCTGGGTAGGGAGCACTTATTATTTATTTATTTACATTCACTGTGTGAATTTTTTGTCTGATAGATTTTCAACAAATTAAACTTAAAATGGTGCAGTTTATAAGGGGAAAAATGGTATTAATACTCATTGTTGCGCCTCGTATTTAAATTATGAATATGCTGAAATTTATTTTTGAAATCTGCTGTAATAAAGACCAAAAACTTTAATATAATTTATGGCTTAGATCTTGAGTTCTAAATTTTGAAATTCGGGTTATTTGGAGATTGCAAAATGCAAATGTATGAAACAGAAAACACAGTCACCTGACAGAGATCGCAGCGCGCGCCCTCAGTGTGCGGCGGGCACGTGAGACACGCGCCCGTGGCGGGGTGGCACGGAGAGCCGCCGCAAGCGCACGGCTGGCACGAACCACCCACGGTCGTCGGGGAACCCCAGTAGCCGAAGTCACAGCTGTCACAACAACAACTTCATTCTGTACGGCTCATCACTTAGCAGTGCTATTATAATAATAATAATAGGGACCGACAAGGGGGTTGAATAAAATATGTTTAACTAGTACAACATCGACTGCTAATAAAATAACAAATATTTTTTACCCCTTGCGAAAATAATTTCTTTTGCCTTACTCCAGTATGTATATCGTCTTGATTAGTCACTTTTAACTAAATGAAACATTTTCAAAGTAAACCTATATTTTAATCTTCTCAGAGGTTGTCCAAAAGAAATTTAGCAAACCAAAAAATGTATAAAATCCGAAGTCGTACTTCTCGCAGTGGTCGCCGGAGTATCCGTCGGGGCACTGCGTGCACACGTGCTCGTCGCCCGACGCCGCCGCCAGCGCGCAGTTGGGGCTGAAGTTGTTGGACGCCACGTACAGCGGACACGCGCACGGCTTGCACCCACCCTGCGGACATGTGCATTTTATTATTATATATTATACTATCAATCAGCATATTATAATGGCCGACTACCGGGCACGGAATTCCTCTACAATCCAGAATTTAAATGAAATGAATAGATCGTGGCGCATCGCGCTGGTCTATTGCGGGTTGGCAGAGTTCAGGTAGCATATAATTTTTGGAAAGTTTTCTATGAGATAGGGGTTTCTGCACAGTATTTGTCTTCATCGTTTAACTGGGTGTTTACGTAAACTTAAATAAATTGCTAACATAGTGTTTTTAATTACCTAATTATGCAAAGACGTGCACTGTTGCGTGTCTAAATAAATGTTTTAATTAAACTTACATCTTATTTATATTTAATTCATAATTAATTACCTGCACTGGATTTCCGAAATGTCCAGGGAGGCAACGCTCGCAGTGCGCGCCCGTTGTATTGTGGTGACACTGTCCACAGGGACCCTCAACTGCACAAATAAATAACATAATATTACCAGATTGTTTTATTGTATAGTGTTAGCAAAATGACTGCACCGCACCTAATAGTAAGTGCAGTGCTGTTATTTTTAAGGACGGTTTTACTATCTGCCGTTATTTCTGAAGTTATATTTCTATTGGGACGTTTGGAAATTTATGAGAGTATTTCTAACATGCGCGCACATACCGATATCGACATAATGAAGTAGGTGTTAACTGTAAAATTTCCTTGACAACTCGTAACTAATATTATTTATTTATTTCTAACTTCACAACTATTGTTATTTCCAACTCCTCCTATTAATTTAAGTTTGTGATTGATTTCGTTGCGGGTTAAAGGCAAGTTAGACATTCTTGGAGACTCGCTGAGCTTCAATGCTCAGTGTCATTAAAATGCGTGCCACTGTTATTCCTGGCTTACAGGAGTTGCAGTGGTGGGTGTGAGGGCGGGACAGTTTCCTACAACTCGTAACTTTCGAATTAGCTTCTTAAGATTCATAAATCTACGTATATCTAATCACTACGTGTATATTATATCTATAATCACGTTTTTATATCGGTGGAGATAATAAATACTAAATCATAAATATACATTCGTGAACGTGATTTATGTTGAAGTTATAAAAAGCACTGAAAAGGCCATTGTAAAAATTTCTGATGTGATATTTTTATTGATCCCATGGGTCTCAAAATCGATAACCGAAGGACCCTCTGCTACAATAATCTAAATTCATAGTCAGAATTGCAATTAATAACAGTGAAGATAAAAAACATATTTATTCGGAAATACATGTGTACTATGTGATTTTAAATGATATATTATGGTGATAAAGGATAAGCCATTGTAAAAATAAATTAGATTTATTTTAAAAATAAGTATTCCACTTCTTACGTGCGTACTAAAGTATAAACACACGTTATTTTTTCTTTTTCTCTGTCCGTGATTGATGAGTTGAGATTGCTGTACTTTTTATTCTTTTTCCTACTAATTTTGGAGAGAGGACGCTTCAATTAAGTTTCGTATATAATGTTCACAGTCGACGGAAATCGCTTATTATCAGGCGAGTCGTTTGTCCGACTTATGTAAATAAATTCGGTTCACCGAGGAACTATAACGCCGTAAGTACTCACAGAAGCAAACTTTAAACTTATAACACTCATTTTTTGCACTGGAAGGTAAATAGACAACATTGCGCCAGTTTTACGTAAGGAGACTTGTCCCGCCCTTACACCCGCCACTGCAACTCCTGTAAGCCAGGATCAACAGTGGCACGCATTTTAATGACACCGAGCATTGAAGCTCAGCGAGTCTTCGGGAATGTCTAACTTGTCTTTAACCCGCAATGAAATCAATCAAAAAGTTAAATTAATAGGAGGAGTTGGAAATAAATTATTGTCCACTTCCCTCCCTAATAAAGCGGGTGACAAAACAATGAACTAAAGAGGTAAATAACCTCGCATAAATACATTTACAGCCAGAGAAGCCAGCTGTAAAGCACCACGGATTAGTCATTATTACATTTAAATGGGACCTATTATGTAAGCTGTTATACTTGATTCCAATAATAGGTATGGCAAAATCACCGGAAAGCACGGAAATTCTTCCTAGTCTCCACAAGGTCCGTGTAGTATACAACTCCAGATGTTATTTGCATACTTTACGTAAGTAAGATATTTGAGCACGTGTACCAGTCTGGCACGAGGCGTGGTAGTTGCAGGCGCACGGCACGCACTCGAAGCGCGGCGTGGCGGCCGGCGCGTGCAGCACGCGCGCGTGCGTCCACGCGCACGCCGAGCACTGCGCGCCCGCGTACCCCGCCGGGCACGCGCACCGCTCGCTCCGCGCCACGCGCGCCGCCGCCACCCCCGCGCTCTCCAGCCGCACCTGCACAACGCAAGCCGCTCATCATATTCATGTTGCTGAAGTTAAACAACTTTATACCCAGGGCCATAACCTGCTGAAACCCAGGAACAAAAGTTATGAAACCATGATGCTATAAACTGTTAAAACCTTGGGGCTAAAACTTATTGAACACAATGTTACATGTTTCCGTATTACAAGTTTGTTATTTATAATGTTTTGATGTCGTTTTAAGGAGGCCCAAAGATGTAAGCAAGGCAAATCACAGGGGCTATTTGATATCTGGCAATAGCATTAAGCATATGAAACGCAACAGCGATTGTTCTTTACTTTATACTCATTTGCTTGTATGTCGCAAATGTACTTCACTCGACAATTTTCGATTACACACCATCTTGTCTCAGACTGTATTCAACCCAGACCAAACCACTCTCTCATGAAAACAACAAAATCCCCCCACCTCATCCTGGTCATAATGATAGTGTGCTCGTATCAGGATAGCTCGTAGGTCCCTCAGTACATCAAGCAGTTGCGATCGCGTGCACGCCTCCGCGTCTTCGCCCAGCGTGTACCACGAGCGCTCCAGCAGTGACACTGACACCTCCAGCTCGCCGGGCGTCTCGTGGCTTGTGTTAGCCGAGGCTACTCGGGTGCCGTCTAAGATATACAAAAAAAAGATATTAAAATTTTGTTTTGACTGTACATTATTTCTTGTTTTTATTTTTCTTTCCAACCATGTTTTGGTCCATGGTGTAACACAAGTCACTTAAAAATATATAAAAAAATACTCGGGAATTTCAGCCAAGTACTTGAGGGTTCTTTGCAAATTATGCAGTTCCAATATTAATGTTTATTGCCTAAACCTACCCCAAAGATTTCCAAGGCGAACTGATAAAATCAGTCTGCATCCAAGCCTCACACTATAAAAAAACTTTTTACACAAAAATAGGTATGATTTCTCACCTGCAGCAATAAGTATAAAATCCGGGCCAACAGTGGGATTCCCTCCAGTGTCCCCCCTTACGATGCCCCAGAACAGCGCCGCCCTGATCTCCCCTCCATACGCGGACAGCTGCTCTCCGTTGAATGAACGGCTCAGCCAGTAGAAATTCTCCCAGCCTTCTACCTGAGGAGACGCCGGTATGTTTTACACCTTTTATAAGGATGGTAATCCTATCCATAAACTCACACCTGTATCCCAGAAGGGGTAGACAGAGATGGTTTTTATTCCATTATTTTTTTTGTGTTTCTGTTTGCTCTCATTTAGTTTCAGCAACAAAATGATTGTTTTTCTGTAGGCATCTACGTCAATAAGGAAAATATGATCAACATCGGCGAACTCTACAGAAACGCTCTGACGCTAAGTAACGCTTGGATGTACTCTGGTAGAACAAGTCATATCCACATCTCACCTCGTAATTGATGACAAAAGGTTTCCCTTGATCGTCCACAGAGGGCTCCACCGTCTCGTTAGCGTCCACGTCGCTGATCAGCCAAGCCTCACCAAGCGGCAGAATCATCTGGAAATACGACAACAAGTTTTATTACAAAACTGCATAAATGATAACGCATATTGGTTCAAACATACTATAGATGGTAGCTGATTTCATTGGGAAGTTCACGAAGGATAATTTGAAATAGTGGTAATAACGGTTAAATTTTATTTTCAGTCGTTCTTTTTGGTAGTGAGGTATTGGATTAATCTAGTACACTTCATCCACGTCCAAGCCAGACTAGAATAGCTAATGTCTAATCCTAAATATCATATGATTCTATGGCACAGAAAATCGATATTCAAGAGGGAAACATAAGATGGCACGGTGTAGAGACAAGCTTAACATTTTTCATAAAATAATTGTTGATATATAGTGATCATACATACATCTCTAGGTGACTCGTGTGTCAGCTCAGCGAGCGTGCAGGAGTCGGTGATGTGGGAGCAGTAGCAAGGCTTGCAGCCTTCAGGAAGATCTTCACTCAAGCCGAAATGTCCTGGCGCGCAGGCGTCGCACCGATCGCCCACCACGTTCGGCTGAAATTAAGGCAATTGTCTGTTACATCGCGTCATCCAATCAGCCGATTTTAAACATATTTGACAGCCTCTATGGCGCAGTTGGTTAGACACCGGCTGCGAAACGAGAGGCCGCGGGCCGCCGGAATGTTTGTGAGGTATACAAGTAATTGTCTCGGATCTGGGTGTTTGTGACACGAAAAGTATCTCGTAGTGCCTGATACCCACAACACAAGACTTCAATGATCGGTCAGGAGTCAGGATTAAGTATGTGACTGTTCGGTGTATTTACTATTATTAAATTGTATCTCAGAACGCATTATTTAACCACGTAGCATAGGTATCAAGATATCTTCTTGTGATTCATTGTTTTTGTTAAAGTTTAGGCGCGACAAACAAGCCAACGCCTATTCAAGTAATCACTGGGTCCCAAAGCGCTCATCGTGACGGCCGGTCATGATTACCAGTATTTAAAAAATTGAAAAAATTAAATAGCACAGCAACACAGTGCGCGGTTAAGATCTAGAATCGTTTGGCACGAAATGGGGGTTGGGAGGGGGTGAGGGGGGAGAGGGAGGATGCCTACTATCCTCCGGTACTACTCCCATGAAAAGGCAATGCACCGTTCCTGAGAAAACCCAATTAAAGTAACCTAACCTCAAAACACTTGTTTTCAAAATATACTTGCTTCTGCAACGTCTCCGGCGCTGCGGGAAGTGCAGCCCCTTCGCCCTTGCGTAACAAAGGATAGGCACCCACGCTCGCCTCCGCAGCTTCGGCTTGCTGGTCGCCTCCGGCGACCAGCCTCAGCCGCTACGGCTCGCACGGTTGCCTATCCTTTGTTACAGCGGGCGAGGGCTGCTCTCCCTCCGCGCCTCCAGCTTTTTATAAACACTCTAGGGGTGGTAGCCAAGAGACTACGTGGAAGTCGGGGTGCTCCGAGTCGGTTTTGGGGCAGATTCGACCTATTTTAACCATAGAGTGGATACACAAACTTGCTTCTGAACATAATTTCTAGGTCGTTATAAAACATGTAAAACAACAAAACATGAGTCTATACACTATTGCAGATGCGTAAACTCCGCAAAAAACATAAACAAAACATTCTAATTACACTGACTCATGACGCAAATCGCGTAGTTTTTACGTTCCGTTTAACGGTATTGCACGAAATTTTAAACCACAGACTATATACTTGACACAATAATAAAGATTTAGTTGTCAATCGCCCATAAAACCGTTCCGTTTTACCTAATACCTGATTTAAGGTTAGAAACTTCATTAATTAATTTCTCGAAAACTATAAATTACCTTTTAATAAGAGTGATACGTTATAATCAGGGAACCAATCCCTACCACCTTAAATCATTTTTAGCCCTCAACTCGTGCCAAACGATTCTAGACCCCAGCCCAGTGCGCTCTAGACTGGCTAAAAGACACTACTATTCATAGTAGTCATTACCAAAGTTACGGGTATAAGTCTTATGTGATGGATATGCCATGAATACTGCTGGTGATAATTTTCACTCTCTCTCTCTATTTCTCTCTCTTCTTCTCTCTCAGCCACATGAAGTCCACTGCTGTACAAAGGCTTCCTCCAAGGATCTCCATACCCATGGACTATTGCTGGCAGCTATTAGGTGTATGTATTAACCAGACTAAAAGTATGTACGCATCATGTTACGTTCATTTTAGAAGTACGTGATTATCTGATTTCCGGTGTTTATCGCATTCCATTGCAAGTGCATGATATAGAGAATTTTTCAAAAGCTGATACTATTGACGACATTGAGTAAGTGTCTGCTAAAAATCAACGACCGATTCAATTGATCAATTCGATAAGGTTTCGTTAAGGAAAATTATAATTGTTTGCACACAAAGCAATTAATTTTAATTTCTGTATCTTTAGTAAAATGAAAATATGTTTCGCTAGCAGGTAAACGAGTAAGTAAGGTCTTTCTGAAACAGAGCACAACCATAGAACGATAAACATATTACACTGCCTCGACTGCCTCGGTGGCGTAGTTGTACTACGGTACGGTTACAAAGCTGAGGTCTCGGGTTCGAATCCCGGGTCGGGTAAAGTGATATTGGGTTTTTCTATTCATTATCAGCCCGGAATCAGGAATTTGTGCCCGATATGGCGATAGGCTCGCCAACTATCACATCATGGGACGGAACATACATGGCGAAATGTGGGTGTCCTGGTGGCGCCTCTGCCTACCCCTTCTGGGATAAAGGCGTGAGTTTATGTATGTAACATATTACAGTTTATTCGACTTTCTCAGGATTGATATTATATTCTTACATTTTATCAACTTATTCTTAGTTACGATCCATGATATCGTTTTATTGTTGGAAGAGATCACACATAGTGATAAGACTGCCAAATGTCTTCTTATTTGTAAGGTTCCTCTGATTGTATTTTCTATGTTATGTGGTGTTCAATAAATTGATGTGTATCTGTAGTTAGATACTACGTTTAATGATTATAATTAATTATTATTATTCTCCTTATCAACAATGCAACGGAAAATAGAAGGGCCAAAGAAGATAAATTGTGGGGAATATCCCGTAAACTTCATTCACCGACAGATATAAGGCAGTTTGTCATGTTGTTTTTTTTGTGCAGCTGGGTTTATAGTTTTGTCCAAAGCTTTTCCTGAAGCTGGCAAAGTCCTGGTCTAATATGCGTAGTCATGCTTTATTCAAGTTTACAAGACTCCACCATTCCATCGCTTTGTAGCCGTAAACCATAGCAAACTTTAATTTCCTAAATAATTACATTCACGCATCTCTTATAAAATATGCATTGTTAAGAGTTAAATAATATAGTTGCTCACCTTACACTCGCACACGTCGTCACAGACCCTGGCCGGGTGCACGACGCCCCGCGGGTCGCAGCGGCAGGCGGCGGCGCGCTGGCACGCCGGGAACACGGCGCCCAGCTCCTCGCACGCGTCGCACAGCGCGCCCGTGAACCCTTCCAGGCACGAGCACACCGCCTGCTGCTGCTTCTTGTCCCACGTGCAGGATCCTCAAACATAGATAATAATCTCACGCCTTTATCCAGAACGGTTCTATTTTTTTTTTATTGCCGTTATAGGCAGATGAGCTAGCGGCCCGCCTGATGGTAAGCGGCTACCGCTGCCCAGAGAACTTCGCAGTGCCAGGGGTCCAGTACAACAAAGTCGCTGCCTAACTTAAGGAGAGTACTCTCTTTAAGCGTCTTTTGAAGAAGGACAGGTTGAGCAGAGGCGCTACCAGGACGACCGACGTTTCGCCGTGTTCCGTCTCACGATGTGATAGGGGGCCTATCGCCGTATCGGCCACATATTCCTCACTCCGGGCTGTTCTTGAATAAAAAAATCCAATACCATTTTGCCCGACCCGGGATTCGAACCCGAGACTTCAGCGCTGTAATCGTACCGTAATACAACTGCGCCACCGATGCAGTCCAGATGCTATAAATTATTGTTACGACGACATAATTGTGTAGGCGAGTAAAAAATTTACTTTATCGTGCCAGTATAGAAAAAAAAATACGTCATGAAATGCAAATATGGACTGCATTAGTCATATTGATCTCAACACTTAAATCAATTTATGAATGGCTGCAGTTAATCGTCGCTGTGACATATGCGTGAATCACAGCATTTTGATAAAACAAATTATAAGTTACATCGGTGAGTCACGCCTAGATATCTACTAATAATATTATCTATTTGACGAGAAATTGTTCTATCGATATAGAAAGATATATATAATTCGTCATCGCAGTAGCGGTTTTATGACGTAGTTACACGAATGCCCAGGGCACCAAACATTATAGGGGGCTCAGGCCTAGTTTGTTTTTTTTCGCATATTTTATTATTTCATATAAACAATTAAAGCAATCTTACCCAGGTCGCCGGTAGCACCAAATCATATACGGGTATTGCTATATCGCCAATGATTATTAAATAAACTGTTCCACTATGCTGCGTTTTAATATCTTCATTATCTAGGTCTTTTTAAGATTCGAATATGTATGTACCTATGATAGCTAAAATTTCTAAAATAATAATGATGAAAAATCCTGTTTCAGCGTTAAAATCTATCTAAAAATGTGTGATTACCATCGGATCCTTCAGGATCGCAGTCGCAGGGCACGCAGGCTCCATCAGGGACCGCGTTGTAGTAGCCAAACAAACATCGATCGCACAGCGGTCCCGCACGATTCTCCTATAAACATAATAAAAATAGTATTTTATCTATATAAAGTACTTATAACTAATATTGTTACGCTCAGTTGACTAATACTAAGATAAGGTGCTCATTATCCAGTTTACGAGTATTTGTAGAACATGTTAATAACTTCAATTTCCAACCTTAATAACATTGATACATACATGACTTCACACCTATATGCCTTAGCGGGTAGGCACAGCTTCGACAGTTGACATGCATTTTTCATGCAACATACTATATCAAATTGTCTTGTAAGAAATACTCATTTTTATCACAATCACAATTACTAAATAACATGACGATTATATCAATAGCACCACGCGAAAACAATGCGATACATTCACATTTGCGATACAGTCATGCTATTGACACAGGTCAAGCAGTTTTACGTTAACCATGTTTTTTTTATTTCAGTTATCCATAGCGTCGGACGTTCAACGACAAAGTGGTCAGCCTAGCTAAGCTTGCAGAAGCTAGGTAGTTTCTGGATGCAGGCTGCTTGAGGTCTCTATAAAAATCCCTGAGGACGCCTGTTTAGAACTTGACGAGAGAGCTTCACTCTATATGTTACATTATGGTGTATGCAGGGTGCTTCCAACCGGGTTTCATGGAAATGCACGGGGGCAGTCTGTAAGTCTGTCTGTCTGTTTAGCAATGAGAGAGAGAGAGAGAAAGAAAGAGAAAGAGAGAGAGAGAGAGAGAGAGAGAGAGAGAGAGAGAGGAAGTTCTTCACACTATCACATCTACCCCGCAGTAATTTGTTAGTTTAGTTATAGCAACGAGACTCACGGTGCAGTTGACGCAGAGTATAGCGCCGGTGTCGTCGTAGGAGCAGGCGCCGCGCTCGCCGCACGAGCAGTCCGGCGCCTCCCCGCACGGTTGGTGCGGCTGCCAGGGCCCGCCCGCGCAGCAGCGGTGACAGTGCGAGCCACATGTATCGTGCAGGCACTCGCATTTGGCACCCTGGCGAGAATTAGTGGAACCACAATGTAGTTACCGTGGGATGCTCTAGAAATGGACAATACCCAATACCCCGTTTTCTATTCCCGTCATTTTACTTTCGTTTCCATCCCAAATTTGGAGTATTGTAGATGTCCATGGTCAACGATAATCACTTACTATCAGGTTAGCTGTTGGTCAGTTTGCAATAAAAATATCTTTCTAAAATGGTATGTCATAATGGTCTGGAAACATCGCAAAAAACTGAACATTCTCAATGTCTACATTGTTTGGGGAAAAATATCGCGTCGATAATAAGTATTTTTTTTATATTAAGGTGTATATTTCAATGTCTAGGACATACCTTAGAGTCAACAGTGCATTTGTTGGCGTGTCCGTGACAGAGACATCTAGCGGCGAGAGTAAGAGCCCGCATGGTGTAGTACTGGTGGCTGGGCGCGGCGGGGTGCGGCGCGCGGAGCGACACGCGCACCCGCCGCGCTGACACGCCCTCGCCTATGGCTACGTGCATCTGAAACACAATTACTACACTGCAAGAGTCATAGTCATTTTTCATTTTAAATAATATGAAAGGAAAGCTGTACGGTCCGCTACCGGAACAACGAGCGAGACCAGTGTCATCGGCTTACCACCAGTCCGTCCTGCTTCCAGATATTACAGCAGGTTGGGTTAAAATTCATTCTACTTATCCCGGTAGATGCCTTAATAGTTTCATCTGTGTTTAATAATACGAAAGCAGTCTACTGCCATACTGGGCACATATTCCAGTCCCAGATAACTCAAAATAAGGAAAGCTGCAACACCCAGCTTATGACCAAAATAAAACTTTACTTTCCTTGATTGTAGACTTGATAGAATATACAATAATGCAGGCACTGTGAAGTAAATACACACTGCATAGGCTAATATAGACAAAATTATCAAAACCAGACATTCGTTTCCAGAACTTGAATCAAAGTCAAAGGTAACTTATTTACGAAACCGACGAAACCAGACTTCAAACTTGTTACTCTTAAGTTGATAAAGTTACGTTGAAGTAAAGATTATACAGAAATACTGAGATTTCGGGAAGTGATAATGTCCAAATGATTCATAGTGACTGGACTAAGTATTTATAAAATAAACTCCAGTCATATTGATTGAGGGGTTTGGGTCAGGGCATGCATACATACATACAAACATCCATATGTCGGTATGAGTAATTTCACCGGCTTTTCTATGCAAAACCCAAAAACTGTTAAAATATACAAAGCACTTACTTCCCCATTCTCCAGCGGCTTAGGGCTGACGAACTGCGTAGAACAACTAATCTTCTCAGCTCGGTTGACTCTCCTGACTGCCCTGGCTTTCCTCCTCCGCCTCTCAGGTCGAAGGTCCCACAGCCGTCTGCAGTGGTCCCTGTCTCCGAACGCCCTGATCATGCGCCAGTCCTCGCCGCTCTCTGACGTGGAGATGTCCAGCGACCACGCCAGGGGCCGAGGGGACGGTCCTGATTTTATTATTACATGGAGGAGCTCCATTTTCTGCGGATAAGAAATTAGTAATGTAAAACAAGCTGCAATGACAAACATGGCAAAAATTACCAACAATTAGCTTGAACTATAAATAATCTTACTTTTAATGGGACCAAATGGCAGCTATTTTGCATCAAACTAAAGAAGAATTACGTAAATCGAATCAGAAATCTCAGAGTAATCGGTGAAAATACATAAGAAAAAAAAATTACGAATTGATACCCTCCTGACTCCTCTGAAGTCGGTTAAAAAATAGTAAATTATAAGTAATTTTATTGAGTTGTCAAAGACCGAATTATATTTTTATTGAGTTGTCAACATTCAATAGTACTCTTATTATCGATGACGTGACAAATTTGCCACAGTTAACACCTATGCGTGAGTAGGGTAGATTATTATTATCTGATTATACATATTCAACTATTTTATTTCAGAATGCAGTAAGATCTTCAAAACTTAAACGTATTCAGAATCATTAAGTAATATTTTGGGGTGGATTTTGTCTATATACACCACATTTGTAGGCGGGTTAACCAGGTTTATTTTTTGCCCTGTGTCTACATAATAAATTAACCCGCATGCTCTTGAAACGTCTGGTATGTTAACTGCATTGTATAATGGTACCTACTACCTAGCTCTGACAATATTTTAAATTTAAGTTTAATGGCGTATCTAATTAGTGACGACATTTAGAAGTGCCATCACCAAATCAAAATGTATAAATCAATAACTAAACATCAGTCCCAGTTTGCCTTCCACATCTCAAAGAAACAAACAAGCCAAGTTAAATTTAGCAAGAATCCATTGCAGTTCACCTTTCTCCCAAAGGTTGCAGACACGAACAATATAAGGGGCCATGACAACGACTCGACGCGGCCATGTATGGGCCGCCTAATGAACCAGAATGTCGAACATCCAGCCCCGTTTCGGCCACTTTTTCCATTGTACAGTGACCTTTACGGCTGCTGGTCATTACTTTAAATGCCAGTTAATAAGGCCCGGGATGTCTGTCTAATGTCCTGTTAGAATTTTGTAATGACATAATCTGTTGGAAATGTTTTGGATATTAAAATGTTGTGAGTGGCTTAATTGGTTCGATTTTCAAAGCACGTTTGCCATTTTGAAGTCACGTGTATAGTGTTAATTACGGTGCAGTTTAACAGTGAAGAGAAACATTGTGATGAAACGTACATACTACATAGCATAGAGACCTGTACAAGAATGTTTGTGGTATGTAAAGTTCGCTAAATCGCAATAGGCCCTAATAGTGAACCCATAACTTAAGGTCACTAAATTGTAGATGAGCGTTGTGCTCTGTAGTGGGACGTACTAAATGAGCTGATTTATTTAATTGTTAGTTCACTTTGCTCTTTAGGTTAATCTATTAATTTACATGCTCCGCAGATTCAACATCCAAATTAGCAATTCCTTTAAGTATATCATTTTTCTGGAATGTTTTTAAGTAGTTTAACATTTGGACATGACGACGCTACATAAGTGTGGCAAAAGGCAAGTAGTAGCGTAAAAGATATAACTGTTAAAATTAAGGTTAATTAACCTTTTCACCAACTCGCGCCGCATCTCGTTATAGGTGTTACTCCGAAACGGTGATAGTAGTCACTGATTACAAAAAATCGTAAAAATGTGATTAAATTATTTTATCTTGGATGGGCAAGACTGCGTGGTGGATGCAAGTTTGCTGTGTGTTTATACTAAGGGATTAGCTTGCCATACATCCACACATTTATACCATTCCCAGCCTGGAGTAGTAGTTGGGTATCCTGTCCTGATTTATAATATATTATGATTGCAGCAGGCAAATAGCACCGAACATGACCCGCGGCAGGTAAATCCCGAAGTCAATCCGTGTATACGTTAATTATAAAAAAAAATCAGTATCACTTATGTGGTAAAATCATGGATCAAATCTGAGACGCGTCCGACGGCAAATTTGTTCTTTTAGATAACATTCATGGCGCAGTTGGTTAGACGCCGGCTGTGAAACGAGAGACCGCGAGATCGATCCCCAAATCGGCTAAATGTTGAGTACCCAAATATTTGTTTCGGGTCTGCGTGATTGTGAGACGGAAAAGTCTCTCTTAGTTTCTCATACACGACACAAGACTTATTGGATCTTAATGTGCGGTATAATATTTATTTTATGCCTATCAATTGACAGATATTATTAAAATAAGTTATGATATGGATCATCGTCGCACGCCAGATATTTGATTATTCGGTGTTGTCAGTGACGTAATACGCGATAAGTATGAGTTTTGGCTTATCATTAATTTGGTGTGAACAGCCTTCAGGTTGATTGCTTTGTAACACATTAAAGTAATAAATGATTCTGTAAAAGGTGTTTGGGGGGGGGGGGGGGGGGGGGGGGGAGGTGGAGGGGATTACGCTAACATTTTGCAGTGATCTGGGTTGATAGCCATGTGGTGCAAAGTGTAAAATACTTCATTCAACTTTGAAAAACCTAATATCAGCTATCTATGATATTTCCAAGTTTACAGGCAAGTGAGGTCCAAATATACAGTGACACAATCTTGGAGCCAGCAAACGTTCCCACGGGACTCCTAATGAAACTACCGTAATGGAGTTGTTTATGGTGTGTAAAGACTCCATACGTAATGGTGTTAATTAGACCTTAATTATAAATGCATAGGAAGTTGGAACCATGTTAAATGCTATGTCACGTATGGATGTTTTAATTGAACAATGTTTGGAAAGATTCCAATGAGGTTTACATAGTTTTAAACCATCTTCTTATCCTTAAGCCACATGTCAAGCAGTGGACGCTGGATACAGGCCAAGGATTTCCACATCGGGTTGCATTCTGCGGTTTTTTAAAATTATCTATGTAGTTAATATACATCGGTCTCTGCAGACGAGCATGTTTTTATTGCGATGAATGGCGAGACGAGCATACTATTCGCCTGATGGTAAGCGATACGACCGCTCATGGTAGCAAAATTAAACAACACCATGAATTACAAGGCAATGCTTGGCATTCCACTGCGCTCGCTATCCTAAGACGTAAGATGTGAAAGTCTCATTATTTCCAGTAGTTACTCTGGCTACAATGTCCTTCAAACCGGAACACAACAGTGCAATTACACTGCTATTTGGCGGGAGAAATAGACATTGGGGTGGTACCTACGCAGGCGGCCTCTCACATCTGAGAGACTTACCACTAGTAAACATGTGAACTGACCGGACGGAAATGGTGACTCTTGGTTTTACGCAATGCAAATGGAAATACAGAGTCAAGTTTTAAGCTCCTTTTAAGAAGTAAAGTATTCAGAAAATACCTGAGTAGGGAGCTCATTTCAGAACATGCACATGCGTAGTAATGACCGTAATCTACCTATTTCGCAAAAACTTTAAGGCGGGGAGCCGGCTAAATTCCCCGTCCCGTATTGAATGAGCAACCTATTTCGCAAACCCGAACGACCCAAGAGTACATACATACATAAACTCTCGGCTTTATCCCAGCAGGGGTAGGCAGAGGCGCCACCAGGACACCCACATTTCGCCTTGTATGTTGCGGTTCATGATGTGATAGGGGGCGAGCCTATCGCCATATCGGGCCCAAGAGTAACGACATGAATATACCTAGTTGGCGTATACTTTTGTGTTAACCCACTACCAAAGTTGAAATGTTTCTATATAATTCTGAATAGATTTATACGATTACATTTATATTAAATTTTTCTATTAAAAATTCAGCCATAAAATATCAAAAACAACAGTATCAAAAAACCTCCCGCTTTCTGCAAACATACTGGAAAATACATGCCGTTGCAATCTATTTTCGTGTCAGATTCGATAAGCGCCGGAGTTATCGCGTTGTACGCGTTTTAATTATATTTTCGCGGTTAGGATAATGCCATGCGCGATTAATAGAAAACACATTTTAATAATGTTGCATTGAACTTACTTTTGTTTGTTGTCGAATTTACGCAACGAGTTCGTCGGATAAAGGGTGAAAATAGAATATATTTTATTGGATCCCCGGTAATTTTACTGGACACAAAATAAAACACGGCGATATAGGTATGTATTGCATGTCGTCGATTTTTTGTGAGAGTGCCGCTTTTCCAGCACGTTTTCTAGTCTCTTAACTTCAGAACTTATAAAAATAATATAAGACACTGGCTGTATGCCCCTAAAACTTTTTACTTTTATTACCACCAAAATCTATGTGAATAATTAACTATCTCTAAAATATTTTAAAGCTTTGATGCAGAATATGCCATTCAAAGTATGCATTTTTACTTCCGATTTGGACAATGTTATGTATGAATTTTTCATTATTTCATGAAACATATTTTGCACAGAATTATTTTGTGTCTGACAGTTTCAAACTTGCCCCGTATCACCACAGATGACGTACACACTTGCTACGTGTATATGAAATCTTTGCACCTTGTTCATAAAACCATGAATTATTTATATTACAAGAGTGTCAAGGAAACCCGCGTACTATGTCCTACATTTTTATTTTCTCTGGCCTTTACCATATCTGAGAAGAATTTTCGCAACACTATGTTGATAATGATATTCAAGTAAAATATATTTATCTCGCTTATCATTTAATGCTCTTTGCCGAATTGACAACAATCTAAAACCCATGATAAGAAAAAAATATATAATGGAACATAGATTGTATCGAAATGGTAAAATAAAGTATGTTGTGTATTAATTCTAGAACACAATGATGACCCGCTCTGATGATTATTTATTTCTACATGATTTCATTTACTTTAAAATTTATCAAAATTGGTGTTATTGTTCTATTGTTATCAGGTAATGGTCTAAGAATCGTTGGTTCTTGGGTTTAAAACAGCAATTATGAGGATTATTTCGTTTCAAACTTTTTTCTTCTCTTATCGTTTGTTATCGCGGTAGGTGTTAGTTTCCACATTCCTACAAAATGTTGTCTATTCCAGTCTTTAACAATCCTGATGTGATTGACTCCTAAATCTAACAAAAAAACCCTTGATGGCAACAAGCCAGTGCTTTTTTGATCAACCACAGCCGAAAGGATCGTGGCCCATCTATGAAGAGTCCGGCAAGGGTGCAAACAGGTCACCTCATAGTAAGTGATAATTGCCGCCCATGAATATCCACAACGCTGGATCATGGATGTGTCGCCGGCCCATCAAACTGTTAAGAGAGCGGGAAGGAAAAAGGATGGGAAGACGAAAGGGGCATTGGGCATATGTTGACACCTACGCTTATACACTCGTTTCCTTTACATAACCGTCACTCCTGTGTATACAGGTAGTAATATATGAGTACAATACGGTATCTTACTGTTAGGAAGATACGATGGATCTCTTGTTGGCTCAATTTTAATTATTGTTTTATTTACTTCAATTTAGATAAATTGAAGTAAAACTCCTCTTGCTATGTGTAGGTTTAGGAAACTTATGCTCCAGCCTTTGTCTAGCTTGGCCGAATTTGCAGGCGTAGGTTCATTGAGATCGACTGGTACTGACTTTTCCATTCACATTCGCCTCGTGTAAATATTAGATTTTGTTTCTTTCATCTTTACATTCTATTCTAAACCATTTTACTCCACAAAGCGTCACACCGCTCATCGATACATATAAAAAATATGTTTAATTTAATCGATCACAAAAACAAAACCTACACTATCTAAACAATAAGCGATAAGCACCTGTCATATCAGGTGTTATCAGCCACGACAGCGCGCAGCAGTATTTCTCGGAGCGTTGCCCGCGGCGGTCATGTGAGATGGAGAAGAACGCCATGGACCTCCACCAAGTCAGGGTCGACGCCAGGGGCGCGCCCCCAGTGTACTCCGCGAGGCCCAAGAGCTCGGGGAATTTCTCATATGTGAACCCGGCTTATGTCGGCAGTGTGGATAGGGTTAACACAAGGATCCAAGAGCCACCTACCAGGTTTGTACTTCTATATTTTTAAAACATACATCATCACCTTAGAATGTTAGAAGAAATTATTGAATTACGTTTTGTAAATATTATCTTTTAATTAAGAATCAAGATAATAATATGTGCAAAGGTCGTTCCACGTATGTTAGGGAAAATGTGGAAAAAAAAAACCTCACCGTAAAAGTGATTAGTTTCGTTTTTTGATTTTCTGCATGTTTATAACAAATACTTTCTACGTAATTTAATCCACTTTGTGAGTGATTCGGACATCTTATGATTCTTTAAACAAAGACGTGATATTTATGTATGCAATTTTATATATTTGTTCGTTGATTGGCATTTTCAATTGTAACATCATAGGCTCTCCCTTATTCCCTAATAATCTCAAGCTTTGAGCAACCTTGTCGTGACAATTCCAATTTGTTATAAAAACAATTTAATACAAGCTAGCATTGATTATTTAGGGTTAGTATTTAAAAGCCATCTTAGAAGAATTAAATTCTTTATTAAAGCAAGCAGTATGCTGGCGTGACTTCGCCCCGTTATAAATCATAAATAAACGCCCATCGCACTCATATAAGACAGTCAGAAGTTTTAATGATATTTTAGTCTTTGATCTTCACAACAATAAACATTTCTGGGATAACAAAATAGCTAATATCTCAAAGCAGATTATAATACTCAAATCTTTTGAACTGTTACAACACAAATAAAATTATCAAACATGCATATTCACTTACAACATTTCGCATTTATACTGTATCAGCCCATAACGTCCCACTGCAGGGTACGGGCCTGCTCTACAATCGAGAGTACGATTGAGAGGGGTTAGGCCATATAGTCCGTCACGCTGGCTTAGTGCGGGTTGGCGGACTTTACATACCGAGGATTTTATTCAAATTGCCACGGTATGCAGGTTTCCTCCCGATGTTTTCCTTCACCGTTATAGTGCGTGGTGATTATTTCCCATTTATAAGTTTGATTTATTTACAAATTCGATACTCCTGTCAATCGTATAGAAAATGCCGGTAACTGCAACCAACACTTATTTCTAAGAAAATTATGAGCACAAACATTGTGAAAACAATCCCTGATAACGATATGGACCGCATTACTTTGTGCCTTTATATCAGTATTTCTTATATTTAAAGAATACTTAAAGCATATACAAGGTTTAATAATAGTAAGTCTAAATTTAATCAAGTCTTTTAGAGTATTATTTCAAGGCTGTGTATAACAGATATGTTATAATATGTGGTGTCTTAACACCATGCGTATGATAAAGAATAGGTTTATAACAAACAACGACACTGTTAACTAGTTAACATTCAAACATTATATTACGTACCAATGTTCTTTCTCCTTTGTTAATATTACGTTAGTGTAGCGGCCCTAGGATCTGGGACCAAAAGGAAAACCGCGGAACAAATTGCTAAACATGTGTATTGTATCAGCCCATATACGTCCCACTGCTGGGCACGGGTCTACTCTATAATCGAGAGAATCGATTGAGAGTGGTTAGGCCATATTGTCCACCACGCTGGCTTAGTGCGGGTTGGCGGACTTACATACCGTAGATTTTTTTAAAAATCGCTACTGTATGCAGATTTCCTCATGATGTTTCCCTTTAAAGTGCGTGGTGATTGACTATCAATACACACATAACTCCGAAAAGTCAGAGGTGTGCCCTGGGATTTGAAACCGCGACCACCGTGAACATGTAGGCAGCCGCGTCGGGTCCGTTACCAACCGGCCATCACGCATTTAACTAACTAAACATGCATATAGAAAACAAAAATTAGAGAATAACACGGGATCATGTCTAGATCAGGAAAGCATTTATGATTTAAAGAATGACTGATCTTATTTTGAAAATAAATTAGAATAAAAATACTTTTTCACATGCTCTTCAGAAAATTTATCACCAATCATAAACATCCCCCAAAGATTTACGTAGCGATTGAATTGAAACCAAACTGCAACCAACAGCTTTCCGACCTTAGCAAGGTCGTCTGTCCACAATGTAGAAGAAAGATTAAGATAAGAAGGCATTATTGACATTTTAATTTTCCGATAGATCAAAGAATTAGGACCACATCCGTTACATAAGTATTGAGTACGCGCGGTAATCTCAGATATGAACTACGGAGTGTAAAATTTTATCACATTCCGCACCGTGTTTTACGTAATCTGAAACATTGTGAACGCTAAGCAATATTGAAATATTACAATACTAAACTGTATAATCGTCCGATATGAGAACAGAACTGAGAACTCCTCTGCAATCGAGAGTTCGATTGAGAGGACTTGGACCATAGTTCATCATAGTGATCTTCTGCGGGTTGACAAACTAAATATTCCTTAGAAATTCTTAGAAATTGTAAAGATCTCTGTGGTATGGTTATATAACAGGATACAGTGAGATACAATGGATTGTCGCGACAAAATGTACAACATTTAAAAAACAATACCTACGTAGTTAGTGAACTAGTGTAATTTCTGTACGAATAATAATTTGGCTTCTGAATAGAGGCCTCTTTATATTACCACGCAGGATACTTTACTTCGTTGAAAATAATCTTAATGCAATCGTATAAGAGGCATCCAATAACAAAAAGTTCTGTCACCTGTAGATTTACAACAATAATTGTTATCTTTCATTCTATAATGCTTTTATTTCGGCCATTACAAGTAGCAAACGGCATACCACGGATAATCTTATTTGTTTTCCTTGTTAAGATTTGTTAAATGATAACATTTTATGGTACTGTGACGACAACTTGGTAAACTACTCATATTTGGCGACAAAGCAAAGTTCCTCCAGTGCATATGATGTTGAGTGCAATGCTATGTTATGATACAGTATAACCTATGGTATCTATAAAGATAATGTCTACCTGGTCAAAATATGTATATCACGGTTACTAGATACTTTTAGATCAGTACGCGAGGAAATCGCACTGCGGTTCCGTAACTAAATGAATAGCTTAACTAATCTCTTATTTTATGGGGTATTCTAATTATTTTTCTTTTTACTGTAGGTAGTTCAAACAACGTACGCCCAATGTCTTAGATTATATACTCGTCTAGATTGAGCAATGCCAACAAACGATGCGCTAAAAGTGTCCTCACTTTCTTTGATATGTGTGAGTATAGATCGTGTAATTATTGTAATCCAATTGTCAAGGTGTGTGTGTTTAGGGATGCCTACTCCAGATTTATTTACCTTTTCTACATTATTTGATAATATGAACATTAAACAAAATAGGTTAAGTAAAGTACTCAGATTTATTTAATTTCGGTCTCGGGTTCGAATCCCGGGTTCTGCAAAGTGATATTGGATTTTTCTATTCATTATCAGCACAAAGTCAGGAAAATTGTGCGCGATATGGCGATAGGCTCGCTACTTATCACATCGTGGGACGGAACATGCAAGGTGAAATGAGGGTGTCCTGGCACCTTTGCGTACTCCTTCTGGGATGAAAGCGTGAGTTTATGAATGTATTAAAAAAAATGATCTAATATAGGCACATCGTACCTTGCTCGGTACCGAACCTTTCTTTAATAATAATCCGTAATCCGTAATCCGTTTTTTGTAAAATATAAATCAGCATCAGAAAAATGTTCGGAACACACAACTGAGTTCTTGTGAGGTTTCCAATGGTCTTCATTTCGTGTCTGCTGTATAATGTCTGTCCAACGATTTGCTACTACGGAATCCGTAGGAAATCTAAAACCCAAAATATAAGAAAGAACAAACAAAATTACTATTTAGTGGGTGACGTCATGTATTTAATTTATATTATATGTAGGTAAGTTATTATTTACTGATCAAATAAATAATTACACCTTTAAAATAATAATGTTATTTTGACCGTAAAATGATGTAATATTATTTGAATTTTGTTTCCCATAGTTTCAGCAAATCTCCCTAGTAATAAAGTGACAACACTGGCTAATGAAACTCACCTTCAAAAATACGACTTAAAAAATCGTATTTTCTTGCAGTAATAGTTGTTGAATAACAAAACTTACCGATGAAAAGTGATTTTGGTGTTATTATATAGTTTTCCCACATAATTGCGACACAATTTGACAACACAAGCCGGCATAATGGATTATTTTTCAGGAGCACGTTATCCATATGTAGTTCAAATGACACTGACGTACGTGAGAAGCGAGTCTACGAAATTTGGTAGACTTTATTTGAGCCGTGCGGTGAGGTGTGATGTGTCACCTAGACGTGTATATAATCTAAGGCCCAATGTATATATTATTGCATTTTCTTGTACATATTACTAAGTAATATTATAAGGTAATGATTTGTTGTCAAAAGTACAATACGGTATCGCTAAGGAATTTCTGATGCCGGTTTTTATTTACACGTATAAAGTATTAATTGAAAGTTATAAAACAAAGAGAAAAATGTAAAAAGAGTACTGTGTGAACCCCTATGCACCGACTAATGAGCAAGGAATTCCTCATCAACCGAGGATTCGATGGAAAAGGCTTAGGCTTTAGTCCACAACGCAGGTCCAGTACAGGTCGAACTACACATACCATACAATATCAACAATCAACAAAGAGTATTTTGATTTAATCTACGATATAAATATGTACTTCTGGCAAATTCTATCGATACTCTAACACGGCCGTGTAACAACAGCGCCGACATGTTCCTATCATAGTGAAGTTGGTTGATACGCCGTCTTGTGTTATCTGACTAAAAATAACGCGGAATACCCTAACGCCGCGTCGCTTATCACAAAGCCTCGCTTATCATTAAAAATGCCGAAAAATAAATATTGTTTTGATAAAATAGAGTTAAACAATTGCTCGTATCTCATTTTGAAACATTTTATATCAAGGATGTATAATATGAACCTTCTAAATAAAATATCGTAGGTACTTAATGCACATATCAAAGGCCCATAGAGCTTTTCTAGAAGATGGTTGTTGGTCAACCGCTGAGTGAAAAAAATATACCAGAACGACTATTTTATTAGTGTGATCGACTAGACGGTCAAGTCACTCGCCTTAAAGGAAGCACCATGCCTGCCCATAGACAGTAACACCATTCAGAGCAGAAGGGCACTGCTATGGTCTTGTCAAGAGGATAAGTGATATCTACCTAGATGGATCATTGCAAATGCGACTGGAAATGTCATGCTCGCTTAAAAGTCTGTGGTTACGGTGGTGTCGTGTGCCGGGTCGGTCACTTCCCTGTAACATGGTTGAGGAGGCCGATGGCTGGCACATGCGTCATACTCGTGAACGGGTGTTGCTTTTGTGGACTGTTCTGCCCGATTTGCTTACATTGTAACTGATGAATACGTAACTTAACGATTTTACAATTATTTACTGCATTGGCGAAACAGAGTGTACTGATTCTTCGTTTTGGGCTACTTCGCTTTACTCAGCCAAATTAAATTGCAAATTATTAATGAATTGCCCTGATTTAAACCAACTTTTGTAATAATAACTATTTTGTAAACTGGTTTTGAAAAGAGCAACACTAGATTTTCTTGCCCGTTCTTCTCTAGTGAAAACCGCTTTTCGAACCGGGTGGTAGATCAAAAAATTACTGAATCTAAATAATGCTGACCATTTTAATGGATTCAATAAAATACATATTTTAATTTCATTTCATTAAAAAACGGACCTAAATGATCGGATTTTCCGAAAAAGATTGCTTCATGGTATAAAAACTACTAATGTCTTATTCTCTGAGCCTTGCTAATGACCCCATCGCGGCATGTTGTCTATTATCACCGCTTATCAATCCTTGAACGTTAGATCGTAATATCATTGTAATTGATTAGATATTTTACTACTACATATACATTATCTATTATTTTAATTGTATAGGTTTTGATTCATTTAATGTGGTTATAGTGATACTGATTAATCTCTCATAGTTTCAATAAGACTGCTTCGGTGGCGTAGTTATACGGTACGATTACAAAGCTGAGGTTTCGGGTTCGAATCCCGGGTCGGGCAAAGTTATATTGGATTTTTCTATTCATTACCAGTCCGGAGGCAGGAATTTGTGCCCGATATGGCGATAGGCTCGCCCCTATCACATCATGGAACGGAACATACAAGGCAAAATGTGGGTGTCCTGGTAGCACCTCTGCCTACCCCTTCTGGGAAAAATGGCGTGAGTTTATGTATGTATGTAGTTTCAATAAATAATAAATACACCCAACAGTCACAGACATAGTACTGACCGCACAGAAGGATACCAAGTTTTGCTCCGTCGGTATCAGAACCTACGCGACATTTAGGTCTCATTACACCCAGACCTGAATCAAGCGTTTCTGGCAATTTACTCGATACAACAAGTATGATTTTTATAAGGCCATCCCACACAGAATCGTGGGTTATATCTGCCACCACATACAATACACTGGCCGACTATGGGTTAAGTTGTCTGTCTTTTTCGTTGAAACGAAAAGTAGAGGTAGACAACAACAACAATACTAATAAGGTCAATAAATCCTCGGGGATTACCACTCCTAATCTATGTGTGTGGTTAACTCAAACCTTGCAAATGCAGCGTAAATATAGTCGCTGATTCATGCCATTATCGGCATTATCCACACTTTTGTTTATTTGTGTAGGACACGTCACATTTTATTAACTAACATCGATAGCACGACAGTTTATATTAGCAAAAAAATACTTTATTTAGTTTTAAATATATCTCAGGCTGTGGTCTCAGGCCATCGGTATAATCCACGATGCTTTGAATAATACATGAATTACTAAAGTAAATTATGAATGATGTTTATGATGGATTGATTACCACGCTATCCTTGGTATTGAATCATTTTTTTTTGAGTCTTTTAATTACAAGCCCGATTCTGTACATATTTCAAAGGTTTTTTATACTGCAGCAGTACCTGCTTCTGATCAGAAATGCAGTACTATCCCCGACGTTCCCAATTGTAGAGTATCGTACTTTCTACAAAATTTATTTAAACTAAATGTTAGCCTTGCTGAGGTGATAAAACTACAGCATTATTGGGTCAGCTCGTCCAGGAGAGGAGTCATCGAGACAGGGATATCTGACAGAAAGCACTCATTTATCGAAAAATACATTCACATTTAATATGATTTCATTATCAAAACCATTGACCACTGAAGTCTGTTTTGGATGGGATTTTTGTTTAATCACAAATATTTATCTTTCCAGTGTGATACGGGAGCAATACTGCGTGTGTTCCCGGTGGCCCTTCACGCAACGGCTCCTGGCAGCAGCGGTTGGACTGTTAATCGGAGCAGTCATCGGCCTAGCCGTCACCATGGCCTTAAGAACTAACTCCGATAGCGGCATCGGAGGAATCTTCAGATCTTCTGCCCCTGACTAGGCCTTAGTGAATAGGTCTATAAATAGATCGATTTAATAGTCCTTTTTAGTTGTAAGGAGGTAAATATCCTTATTTGTTATGAATTGGATTAAGCTTAGTTAGAATTTGAACGGAGTGCGTAAATATTTAAGTTTGAATATGGCGTATGACTGCCGCCATGTTGGATTTGTATGTTCATTGATGAACGTTTAGCGATAAACGTATAACAGAAGAAAGAAGAATGTGTTTACAGAGACTTAGGGATTGTCTGACAAATAGTGTGAGACAACTAGAGGATAGGATAGGAACTAAATACAGATTTACGCTTTATTTGTCTCACAATTTGATGACAGTTTCGTCTAAGAAATTCGCAGTGCATACTTTATAATGCAGGGCTTCCCAAAACTTTCCAAACAGTGCGTCTGCATACCCTGAGGCGTCGCAGCATTGTCCCAGGGGCTTCTGGTCACTGGGGGCAGGTCTGGTCTGAAGGCGTCGTAAAAAATTATCAATTTGTCGAGGGCGTCACAGTACAGATAAGTTTATCAAGCCCTGGTTTATTCTACATTATATTTAGAGTCAATGGCGCGGAAAATGAATGACGTAGTTTTTGCGACATTGCTGTCGGCATGGTGGACAAATATTAGTCATTTCGTAAGTAACATTTTTTGAATTAGGGATTTTGGAATAATTGTTTGATAAAATAGTTAAGTTGCGCATAATTACAACTGTGTGTCAATAGATTTTCTTGCCAATATTTGTAATAGTTGTGTATTTAATTATATCTACTGTAGTATTTTAACAAGACTTAAAGAGGAATAATGTCGCCTTACTGACTTTACATGGTTTAAAAAACGAATTTTGTTTTCATAAAAAGTAGGTATTTGTTAAGGATAGGCGACATTTTTTTCAGTAAGTTTAATGCCATATGACTGAATGTTATGAAAACATATAAATAGTCAATTGTTTAGTTTACAATATCTATATCTTAGTATAGTGTGGTATAGTCGTGTTGGTTAGTAAATGATTACACATCAGCATTATAATAGTTATATAATGTATAGAATGTTGTAATATTTTCTCTGTAATGCTATATTTATCATATATATCAAATTAATTATATATATTGGTAGAGTGTAGATAAAATTATATATTCTAGGATAACTGAACGGCCATTTTAGTTTCGGTATAATATAAAGTTTACGTCATTGGGCGCTTTTTGCTTTTATATTTGGCAAAATTTGCAAAACGGGCAGTATTATTGTTAAAAATTAAAAGTGGTTACGTTCGCTTATTTTTTTTTTCAAATAAGTAGATATGTTTATATCATGTTTATTATAAAATGATATTTCGTATTTTGTCGTTTTATCACAAAACCAAATGCTACTTGTAAATATTGTTTATTTCATGGATGTGGAAGAATCTTATTGTCTGCTTGCTTGTTTTATGTAAGTCTTTTAAGGCTGTGTTATTTTTATAATAAAATTGTTCAATTACTATTATCTTTTATTACGCGACGAACAGTAAATAAATAAACAAACCCAACAGTTACATAAATAATCCTGACACCACACTAAAATGTAGTCTTGTGTCGTAGGTATCAGGAACTACGAGAGACTTCGGTCTCACAAACACCCAGACGCGAAACAAATACCTCTGGATCATACAAACATTTGTCTCGGTGCGGGGTCAAACCCGCGGCCTCCCGTTTCACAGCCGGCATCTAACCAACTGTCGCCACGGAGGCTGTCAAATTACTTTGTACATGTGAAGTGAAATAATTCATAAGCCTTGTAATTCTATTAGACACCTATCAGGTCTATTGCAATGGTTTATTCACCGTTAAAGTAACAAATTATTAACTAAAAATACGTAGATACCTTCGAAATCAGTGATTTGTGCAATGGTTTTAAATCTAAGACTCTGATTTATGACTCTGATCCCCTGGAAACTAGACCATCTTTCACTAAAACTCTATTAAAAATACACAAATAAGGAATCAGTGTCACGCTTCGAACGTATCCTAAACGTAAACCTTAAAGGATTTCCTAAAGGAAATAGGATTTCATTTGAAAATAATCATTGAATATAAATTCTCAAACTGCCAAATGTCATAATTACATTCAAAATGCATACTTGTGAATATCAGATAGATTTCCAGCACACGCTGCTTTTTTCAACTGCGCCACGATATTAGTCAAATATAATTATACGTGTATTAAAAATACAATGAAATCAATTTAGGTTACCCAGAATTTTCGTTTATCATCTGATGTTTTCATATATTCAAAGATATTCACAGATAAGCAGCTCAGCACAGACATTTCAGGCAGCCGCGTTGAAAACACTTCGATAAGAATCTAGATAAACTAGCGCTTTGTTTATTAAACCTAAATTCATGTCACAGGGAAGATACGTGGCGGATATATTGATTTTCCTCAATTTTAGGTCTTCACCCACAGTAAGTTTGCTGCACATATAAGGATCTCCAGTGTCTTGTTGCAAGCGATTTGAGTTGGTGGTAAGATATTCACATCTGCTTGGATGGCCACCATACACGAGGGTGGCAAACCTTATACAACGCAAGTAAGTGGTCTTTTTGTTTCGGCCTGTCTATATCCCGTTTCAAAACAAAACTGAGCTAACGCGCGATAGAAATTATTAGCACTTCATTTTATTGTGCCAGTATTATACTCGTAGAAAAAACATACTGTTTCATACCACCAATATTTGTTTCGGTTTTTATTGTGATGTTAAAACCTCCTAGAAATAAAAGTCCCCTAAAATATACTTAATACCTCAACCTTATATTAGGGTGAATGCAGCGTAGAAACTATGTCACTAGCCACTGTACTTATCAGGCACATTGTGATCGCTCGTCATAAGAGATAAAAAAAATCAAGAGCCCTTAATACAATATTTATAATTGCACGTAGACGCGATAAGTGATATTAATGTGATATGTTTACATACATACATATATACTACATATTCGTTTTCGTGACTCTGTGACTTCGACACTTGGTGAGATGGAGACTTAACTAAGAAGCAGATGTGGTAGAGCGGGTTCAACAGCACTATGATAAATATTTCACCTCTACTATACTTATATTATACTTACTATATTTATATTCTTGATGCTGACGATGAGACTAGGAATCCTTAGGTTATGTGACATGGTTGTTCACAGTGGCGATCTACGCAAAATAACTGACTCGCCGCACTACCTGGCGAGTATTTAAAAATCTTAAAAATTGTGACATATCTCGAAAGTAAATAATTATTGTTGTTCAAGAAGATTTCTCACGTGTTCATACATTGACATTTAGCGAACATTCGGCGATTAAGATACGATCTGCGGCATCGTTGTTTTGCGAACGTATGGCGCAATTACTTGGGTTGGCAGTCGGGACGCGCGCGAGCATACACATTTCTTATAAGTAATTAACTTGTGTGTACAGTTTGGGCAACTGACTCGCTTTAATCAGTTTCTTACCAACTCTTTTTGAGCAACAAGTTTCAACGTCCAATACTACCCTCGCTTCGGAAGGTGATACAACTGCAAGGAAGAAATTAAACAAGAAACTCCACCAGTACACGGAATGTATCGCAAAGGCTCATACATTTAGAATGAACATTGCGAGACTGGGAGTACAATATAGAGATCTTTAGTACATAAACTAGTCTACATAAACAACATATTTACCAAGGAATAGGCAGAGCTGCCACCAGTGTTGTTCAAAATAAGCCGAGCTTATTTTTGTCCCAGGTATAATACAAGTAAGTAAAGTCATCGTCCGCCCCGTGACCACGAAAGCTGTAAAGTAATCGAAACGTCGGGAAGTCAAAAAATGTAAAAATTAAACCAATTCCGCGCGAAAAAATCAGTAAAAAAAGGTTTTATATCAATGTGTAACATTAGCGTAAATCTAAAAAAAACTGAAGTCATCGTCTTCAGCCACGGTAAGTCCTACTAAACGTTTATATCTCTCAAGGACATCTACAAAGTAGCTTGCATCGTTTGATCACCTTGTGCGTGGATGTCCGACACTGCCATTTTCCAAAATAACTTAAACACATTTCGAGCGAATCCGCGTGAATTACTTAGTCCCCGATAACATCTCTCATTTTATCTGTTTTCGTGCGGTGAAATATTAAGTAATTCCGTCGAGTTGTGAGGTCTGGGGTGAACTAATGGACTTAAACGCACCACATTATTTTACAACATAAACATGTGTTTTAACAGCCAATTTACTGTTCAATTTACGGGAATATGGCCTGGTTGGGCGTATGGGATACTGAAATTTGTTTCGCAATTACATTATTGACAATAAGGTAAAATATTGAAAAAAATGCATTTTTGCGATCTCACAGGAATTTTTAAGGTATGTGAAGCCTAACAACCACGCAAGGAAAGAATAAAACGTGACGCTAAACCTCATTAATATTAAAATTAAAGTTGCCCAGATTCCGCGGTGGACCAAGAAGAAATAGACGGTTTTTTAAACGTGGTAAAGCTGTGATTTTGATAAAGTACCATCAAAATGTAATTACCTACTGTATTTTAGAACAATATTTTATCATAAATTGAAACTGAACACTTCAAGCGATGTTTTACACAATAAATTGAACGGTTAAGCCAACTTTATTTATTACTGACATATTATGCACAAGATAGCTGCGAGCTGTCTTGATAAAGTAACACCCAAAGGTTGATAATTTCATTCACATTTAATATCTGCTTTCAAATACGGGTAAGAATTACGGATCGACGAACAATTACTCGCCAGGCGGAACGCGATTTGCAAATCTAAATATCTGATAAAAGATTTTATAAAACTGAATAACTTTGCCCATTTATTAACCCACTCGCCAGACATTCTATTTCATGCTTATCTGGGCACATAAAATGCAGCGTAGAAAAAACAAAACATATAATATTATGACGTACTGAATGAGCATGTCACAACATTTAAACAACTTGACTTTATTAAAATTTGAAATCAATAAGTGGCATATGACGTAGCCATGAACACTGCTCAGTACCCTTACGTAAGAGCGTGATAGCGTATCAGCCACTCTGCATAATCTAACCACAAAGCTCAAAGAGCTCTTAAAATACTAAGTTCTAACAGTTAATAACACCATCTGCTTTATTACAAAAAAACTAATGCATTCCATTATGATAAGCCTCCCGATTCCTCTATTACAAACAAACAATAAATAATACTTTGGAATTTTCTGTATAGACTTTGGGAAGTAGGATATAAGTTAATTTAAGGATTCCTGTGAATAATGGTTCGGATTCATCCCTGCTGATGAGTTCCGTCACCGTACAACGCGGCAAACCTCCAAATACCATCCACATCACCTTGGAGGTTGGAAATCCACGACAGTACGTTTCTCCCGACATTTTCTTCCAAGTACGACAAATCCATGGAACCAATTGCCAAAAGCATAATTTTCGGATAAATACGACCTGGTGACATTAAATAAAAGAGCGTATTCTCACCTTAAAGGCCGGCAACGCATCTCTATCGCTTCGAAGCCTGTCATAATGAATTAATACAAGAGCCAGAGCAACGAGAAGTCCTTTTCTCGGCAGATTTTTATAGGATAAATAGTTTGTTCATTAATTTACCATGAAATATTGCATTTATAATCTTTCTGTATCAAATATTATTATAACGTTTGGCATTTTAATATCGTGTTGTAGTATAACATCAAGTTTCCGTCAGCAAAACTGCTTTTTTTTCCATAAAAACCGTAATAGAAATTTCACGCTATTACAAGCCATATTAATTGAAAGTGGTCAGCATGGTCACTGCGCCGATGATTCAGAGGGCGCCCCGCGGCTCTATTACGTCCACCGTTCGACATAATGGCGCAGATAGTATCGCACGCCTATCGCTCGCCATTACAGATACGTATTTGCCTCTTTGTACCGCGCTATTGTGTCTACAAGATGTGGTAGCGTGGATGTGGTTGGATTTTAATATATAATACATTTTATTGGTATTTAATTTGTGTTTTATTTTTTAGTATACATTTTATTGATAAATCTATTTTTATAGGTAGAAGACTATAACGAGTAAGTGGGGTAACTGCTTCATAACGATCTGCGCCCCTCATAGGAAAATCAAATACATTTCATTGTATAACGAATTGTACTGCATTGAATGTTAAGTGCAGCGGCCTCTTGACAGTTCATAACGTATTCAATTATGCGATATAATTATCTCACAATTATCTTATACCGATGTCAATACAGAACGTAAATATTCATTACGACTTAGGTAGGTACAAGGTAGTCGCTATTCAGGAAATATTGAGTACCCTTAATGAAATTTCCCATTACTCTAATAATAGATTATCAATAAAGTACAAAAATATTACAGAGCGCGCGATATTAAAAGTTACTAGACACAAACACTCTGCCTAAAATAATACAATACATTTAAATGTTGACTTACGAAAAATATGTCTAAAAAATGGCGTTTGCAGCTTCCAGCGGTACCTACAGTATAAAACCTAGTACAAAAACGATGGCATAATATCCTTGTCCCATCCACTCTAACTCGCACGCACCGAAGACTCCATCTGCACATACAGCGTCACTAATAAGTAGAAGATAGTGGTAAGTGGAGTCAGCGGGCGCCCCGTCCGTCGCGGCGGCTGAAAAACCGCCACGCGCGCGATCCTTATCTAAATTGGAACTTGTTATTAATGTCGGGACGGCAGGTGCCTGATAACGCTGTTGGTTCTATTCTGGGCGGACATTTTTTAATTTTTATATTTTTGGTTGTGTGGTGTTAAGTGAGTCAATATTGCGTTTGCAATTCGTGTTTAGTTTGTGGTAGATTAAACACTAACGGCCTTATGGATTGACAGTTTTAAAACCTTTTTAGTTATCAACGTTTTGACCCTTTCGAACGACATGAAATTTGAGCGAAAATGACAAAACATTCGATAACTAAAGGTTTTAAAACTGTCTATGAATAAGACTGAATATGTTATTGATATTATTGTGCTGTAGTGAGTCGCAGAACTTGACTGCTCATTGCAATTTTAACATTAAGTATATTGTGTTTGTGTGTGCGAAATAGCCATTATAAAGGTTGTAACATACGAATTATAGTTGTGAAGAGCACTTATTTTGATTGCATTGTTATCATTTTTAAGTAGGTGTACACGTGTTTCGTGTAGCTATTGAGCGGGTGAGGAGCTATGAAAGGCAGATGACCAAATATGATATGTCCAGCAATGGACTCCAAGTTGTTGGCAGTCCCAGGTTGATAGCAAAACTTAATTGGGCCCAACTGCCGTGTGTTGCTTGTGATGGTGTTACCGTCCCCTACAGCGACACTGTGAGAAATTTGGGTCTGAATATAGACAAAGGCCTCACCTGGGGTCCGCAAATTCGAGATGTAAGTCGAAAGTTGTTTACTTCAGCTAGATCCTTGCGAAGGTTACACAATTTCCTACCTGTTACCACGAAGAAATCGCTTGCGCAAACACTCCTCCTCCCCATCCTTGATTATGCCGATGTCAGCTATCTAGATCTCACCGAGGACCAGCTAAATAAACTTGAGCGTCTTCAGAATTTCTGCATAAGATTCATATTTGGTCTACGTAAATATGATCATGTTTCCGAGTTTCGTGCTAAGCTCAAGTGGTTACCTATACGACTTCGCCGGAATACTCACATTCTTTCTCTTCTTTACAATATTTTGTTTAATCCTCTCACCCCTTCTTATCTTAAAGAACGATTTGTTTTTCTTCATGACTCACATACGAGGTCCTTGAGGTCGTCCGAGAACTTAAAGTTGAGAATGCCCGCCCACACTACAACATTTATGGATAAATCTTTCGGTGTCGTAGCTGTTCGCTTGTGGAATGCACTACCTGTTGTGGTGAGGCAGGCTCAAACTCTGTCATCTTTTAAGAAGCTAGTAAAAGAGCACTACCTTTCTTCTTAAATAGATTTACTGATTAATATTATTTCCTTTATTTAAATATATTGGTAATATTTTTATATATGTATGTTTATTTACATATAAACGTATTTATGTATGTTTATTTACATATAAATGTATTTATGTATCTTTATATATATTAATTATGTAGTTTTTGTATATTTATGTATAAATAGTATTATATATTTGAGCTTTTATTGCCTTTATTATACACTGCCCTTTCTTTCTCCCTCTCATAAATCCATCCAATGGTTGTCTGGTAGAGATTGCCTTAGTGCGATAAGACCGCCATTTGTACTTTGTTGTTTTGTTGTCTTTAATATACCTTTTGTTATATTTTTGTGTACAATAAAGAATATAAATAAAATAAAAAAAAATTGTTTGCAAACCTATATACTCAATTTACTCCTAAGCGACCTGTCCTAAATTTCCCGCCTGCGATATAGTCACAGCACACGCGCGGGCGCAGCCCAGCACAGCGCGCTATTTATCGCTCCCTCGCAGATAAGGCTCGCAATAAACGCGGAGGAAGCGCCCTTTTGTCCCCTTATCGCGCCCTAATAGCTCCACCAGATACTACTGATCACCATTGTGAATGAACCTTGCCGACAGATTGCGTCACGGAGCTAAAGGTGATCAATTATTTTTTGTAGGAAAAAAGGCATTTTTTACATACTGGCACAGAAGTACTATAAGGCCCCTTTTTGACGAAGGGCAAGCTATTAAACTCCCTTTCCTAAGAGTCGCTGAGCTATAATGCAACTATTAATCCCGACTTGCAGGAGTAGCAGTGACGGGTGCGGGGGCGGGACAGTTTCACCTTCGGTACCTCGTGGGAGGTCGAAAGGTGTATGCTGGTGTCATTGGCCTTCCAGCCCGGCAAGCTTGGGGATATTGCCTATACTTATCTATGGTACTTGATGGCAAATGTAGAGCTCTTCAGACAGAATTTGAAGTGGCTATAGACGGTTATCTCCCGCCATTCATTATAATTATGCCGATCTATTGTTCCGCTGAGGGACCTTTTTAATAAGATTAGTATTTTAGTTAAGTTAGAATCAATTTCAATTAAAACATGTTCTGGCCATCATATTCAGTCAACACTGGTCGTTGCTTATAACAGAAGACCTGATTTTTGCAACCATAGAAATCAATAGGGATCGAAATGATTGAGGGAAATGAATCGGGAGGACCAACGCATAGCTCAGCCTAAACAACAGTTTAAACCAAAAATAACAATCATCACACGAGGCTTAAGACTGTAGGCCAAATTGGAAGCCCAGACAACTAAACGTTCTTGGCTTCAAACAAGCCACTACTCACTTCAAGACGCCGTGAGCCCACACACAGAGCATTATTAAGATTTGAAGGTCCATAACTGGTGCGTAAACATCAACAGCTGTTGATCACTTCCACACTGATTAAACTTTTACTGTTTCCTGTGGCCGAGTGGCGGCCTGCGTATTTAGGCTATTTATCTGTTTTATATTTTATTCGTTTTTGGATGTTTTTATTGCTTGATTAAGATGGCATATTAACCTTTCAAGCAAGTTTTGAGATAATTAGAGTTGTACCTATTTATGTAAATTTGCTTCACGAAGCTTTTATAGTAAAATGTTTTTTATAGAAATATTATAATAAAATTATTATTTTATATTATTTTATCCCTATCTTCAATTTGTGTAACTTAAAAGCATGATATATTCGTGTGAGATATTTGTATATTGTGCATTAGCGCCATCTTTCGTCGAATAGCAAAACTAGAATATTACTAAGAGTGAGCAATTAAGTATTTATTTATTCATTGTTCCACAACTACCATATTTTAGTGTTTATTCCAAATTAACATAAAATTTAGGTGCAAATATTTAGAAGCCCACAGTCAGTTTTCGTCGAACAATATTCATGAGTTAAACCATATTACGAACTATTTTCGAACTCAATAGCGTTTACTTTTTGTATTATGGGCAATAAGCGATGGTTAAAATTGTCGTAGTTGACAGTTACAATAAAAATCCCTAACTAGGCACTTGTACAATTGTCCAGCGCATCTAGGGATGTCAAACGTTTTTAAATTTATTTTACTATTTTTTTTTATAAATAGTTTACTGCTAATAAACGGTTTAAATATTAATGTTTATTACATATTATTGAGTAAGCAAGGATGTGAGTCAAGGAGAAATAAAAGTTACAAACTCGATAGCCGTGAACTGAAATAGCCGATGACAATAAACTACAATTTTTACATGGTAAATAATGGTCCTCAATAAGAACATTTTGCTGTGATCTGGACATTAATTTGTGAATACTAGAATATAACAATTTAGATATTACTTGAAGTCCAGTAGGAAAATAGTGGACTAATGGGCCAGGCTCTATGTAGTATTTGTACGCGATGTGGAAATTTAAAAGCTGCAAATCACTTGCGATTTTGGGGAAGTGAATCAAATATGAAATACTGTTTTTAATTAATAACATTCTTGGACCTATAAAAAAAATCTTGTATAGACTCAGTGTTAAACACTAAAATTAAGTGTTAATGTAGTGTTTAAAAATAGCCCTAGTTATAATAATACTTGTAACAAATATAGGAAAAATAATTTATCCCGAATCTTTGTAATAAAAATGTCAATAATCCCCAGTCAACTGGCAGCCCTGGGCTAGCACACAAAACAAAAGAACGTGTTTGTTAGTGCAGTACATTAGAGCTGCCCGGGCGGAGGTCGCGGCGTGGGCGCGTCTGCGGCGGCGACCGACGACCATCGACCGCGGGCGACCAACGACCAACACCTGCACTTACGCTTGCCACGCGATATTTGTATTTGGGTATCCTTCGGTATTGACGCGCCTTAAACATGCTCAAAGCTTTTAAACAATTTGAATTTCATGCTTCCAGTGGGTTCGAACTGGACAATGCGAGTGACCTGTTGCATGTATTTGTTTATCCACAATTTACTTTGTGTATTCCAATTTAAATTTTTTGAGATAATGAATTTAATGTGCCATACAATTAAATATGGGAATCATGGTAATGAAAATCTGAGGACCGAATAAGTAGCGTTATTAACTAATTTAGAATATACCGCGGTGAATATTAAGCGACGCAACTAAAAATAGTTTTTTTTTTTTGTTTTTCATTCCGTTTTTTTTTTCGTTTACGTGTATGTAGATGTACTTAGATTCCCCTATTACAAAATGTATTTTTAAAACGTTAGTTAGGCAAATATGTAAAATAAAAAGACTCACATCAGGCAGCGTGGCGACGAACTCGACGTGCCTGTACTCGTGTCCCACGGCCAGGATGGGACTCTGCCACCACGTGGAGGGGTCGCCGTCCACCGCGTGCGCCGGGGGGTGCCGCCGCGACGGGGACCCATCGGGGCCTTCGCACACGTCGCATACTACACCACGTCTAAACAAAAAGTAAATTAATTGAATTCGATCACCAACTAGGGACAATAAAAATAGAGTATATTGAACTGTAGATTTTTATCAGCCCATCTACGATCCAGTGCAGGGCACCGGCATCATCTACAATCGAGATTCGATTGAGAGAGCTTAAGCCATATAGTCCATAGGCTATATAGCCGTATCGTGAATGTATAAGCCACAAGATCAAATTTGCATGCCAGGCTATCTGTTTCATGCGTGATGCAACAGAATTTATTATTAGATTGCTTTCGAGATAGGTACCAGGATGAAAAGTCATAAATTATATAGGCTTTGCGACACAAGAAACATCCTTTGTTGATTGCATCCAACAGATATGATTTCTTATTGAAAAGCCGTGTATAAACATAAAACATCACTTACTTCCCCGGCGTGTCCCGGCAGTATTCCTCAGCGCCCAGTACGCCGCACGTGGCATTCGCCGTCACCGACGAGTAAACAGCGACATCTAGCGGAGCAGGCAGGAGTATACTTCCCGTTTCGCTCGCTATCGTCACCTCGCTTACTGTCGTACTCGTTAGGCGGTCTAGGAGCGCTCGGCCTGGGGACAAAAAGATTTTTTTAAAATAGAAACTGAAAAACAAAATAGAAGGAGTTTTGGTTCGTATTCTCACTATGTAAGCAATCATTACTACTTTTTATTGGATAACTCCAGCCCATGACGATGCTTGCATCCACCCGGGTAGATGACTTGCCGGTGTTTCAAAATGGAAAGTAAAAAGGAGTGAAGAAATAATAGGATATTGTGACATTTAACATTCAAATGAAAACATGGACATACCGCATACGACATTCCGGGCTTACATAATATGTGTTCTACTAACTACTCTGTCCTCACTAGAAATTATTTTAACTACAACTCAACACCAGATATAGATTTTAACGTATTTTATTAACAAAATAACAGCTTAATCTTATAACCGAACACTATCAACCCATGAGAACCAAAGTACCCTCAGCCGAGTAAACTAACTCAATAGCGATACGGCGGAGTGTGGTTATCGCGGTACCCGGCAGATGGCGCGCATCGCATACAATACTCGAGTTTATGTGCGGAGATAATCGTGTGATCATGGCCGCGCGATAGCTCAAGTGTTGTGGGAGTGAGGAATAATTCCTTTTTATATGGTTGTTATTGTTCATATGATAAAGTGTTGTCCATTTAGTTGAGCATATTGTATTTTGGGATATTTTCTATGATGTTAAGTCTCAATATAAAGGAACAAGACATGTCGCTGGACGCATCTACAAAACACTAGTAAGTAGTTGTCTATATATTTTTAAACAAATTATTAGTTTTCATTGTTGTAGATTACCACCAATTTGTTTTTGGTTAATTAAATCCAGTCTTTATAAAACGGATGAAAAATAATTTTCTACATTTTTTTAGACATTAAATTTTTTTTTGAATAATTTTAACTTACCAATATAGTATCTATGCTGTTAACTGTGTATACATATAACAAAATTATTGGTCTTTTTATAGCATATTTAATATAGTGGTCCAGAAAATAGTTTATTTATAAACAATAGGAAGTTTTACCCCGCAATGGGTCACCACACTGACAAGTTAGATTACAAAGGAACATACACATAAACTTAACGTATGAACTAAGAATATTCATATAAGTTGCACAGACGAAATCCATTTACGTATGAAATGGCAAACGGGCCGCGAGCGTTCCCGATGACATAACAGCGCATAAATTGCAAACATTATGTCGGCCGCGGCACCGACTGCGGGTATTTCTGTGTACTATATACTTGGGACTTTTCGCCGGATGTGCGAATGTTTAGTAGTAAAATTCATTCGTAACCCGGAGGTGGGTTTCTTAATAAAAGAGGAAATAAAAGGAATCAAAACATGCGCCAGTGTGGATATTATTAATAATATGTGTATTAATTTTATGCTATAGTTGCTGTTAATTACACGATGCCCAGACCAAATGCACGATAGACGAGAATTGTTTTTTTTTAATACTATTCATTTCATCAATCATTGCATCACTATAAACATACATACATAAACTCACGCCTTTATCCCCGAAGGGGTAGGCAGAGGCGCCACTAGGACACCCACATTTCGCCTTGTATGTTCAGTCCCACGATGTGATAGGGGGCGAGCCTATCGCCATATCGGGCACAAATTCCTGACTCCGGGCTGATAATGAATAGAAAAATCCAATATCACTTTGCCCGACCCGGGGCTCGAACCCGAGACCTCAGCTTTGTAACCGTACCGTAATACAACTACGCCACCGAGGCAGTCACTATAAAGTGGAAATAAAAACTAAATGCCCAGCTATTAGCATCAGCATAATAATATAAATTCATTACAATGATAGATCATAAATCCACTTCTCATAAATTTCTACTATATAAACAAACATACAAACCTATCAATGTTTTGCAAGTTTGTTGCCTCGCAAGCTGACCAATAGGAAGTGTGTTGATGAAGTTATTTGATTAATTAACGTAGCGGTTGTTAAAGTGAGATAAATTTCAGCTAAACGGTTGAGATATGAGCTTGATTTATGGCGAGCAACATTAAAGATGTTGCCAATGATTCATTTTATATGTTCAATAAATATTGGTAATTTGAATGTTTTGATTACTATTCGTGGTTTAGGTAATATGCATACTGAGTTTCATCTTGGAGCTCCTGGGTGTGACACCCTTATTTGTATTTTCATGATATTCGTTTTGTTTGTTACTTAATTTTCATTAATTAGTACTCAATTTAGTAATATTTCGCATTGAAATTAAAAGTGTAAATAAATAATAAATAAACCCAACATTCACATAGTCCTGAATTCACACTAAAATCAATTAATTTTGTGTCGTGACATTTCGGTTGTTTAGAGACATTTCGGTCTCACAAACACCCATATTTGTCTCAGTGCGGAGTCGATCCCGCGGCCCATCGTTTCAGAGCGGGCGTCTAACCAACTGCGCCACGAACGCTGGCAAACGTATAAGTAAAGAAGAAAAATAGTAAGTATGGGTTTTTTAAGCTAGGACTCTAGTAGCAAAGGAATCAATGACCTAATAGATACGTTCTGAATCTTCAAACGGATTTCCTTAGAGTTTATTTATTAATGGAGAAAAATATACTTTAGATCGTATTCAACATGCACCCGCGGGGCTGTTACAATACGCTCGATTTCTATTACATCATCAAAACATCGAAGTATGGATGCACCTGTTACGTTTTTTTATAGCATGAGAGCCGCTAACCATCAAGGAATTTACTAAATGGCTTCTGGTTAGTGACATGACAATTGAGACTGCGCAATCATTTCATTGCCAGTCATGTCGACGTAAAACCGAAATATTAGGTGTTTTTATTATTCCAGAAGGGGTAGGCAGAGGCGCCACCAGGACACCCACATTTCGCCTTGTATGTTCCGTCCTACGATATGATAGGGGGCCAGTCTACCGCCATATCGGGCACAAATTCTTGACTCCGAGATGATAATTAATAGAAAAATCCAATATCACTTTGCCCGACCCGGAATTCGAACCCGAGACCACATGTTTGCAATCGTACCGTAGTACAACTACGCCACCGAGGCAGTCCTAATATTTTATGGAATATAGCCGCATTTCCATTAGATAATAAAATTATGAACTATTTCAAAAGATACATGAATAATATGAATTCCAATGCAGCTGGTTATCTAATTTATCACAGCACTTGAGTACGCTTAGCGATACCGAGCGCTATAAAGACATAAAATATTTGACGACCAGTGTGGTTCAAGTACCTAGTTGGTACAGAAATGAATGGACTGGGGTCTGGGGTTCATGCACGTGTAATTGTGGGATATAAAAATATAACCGGTTTGAATTAAGTGATTTTTCCGTTAATCAAATCTACGTTTAACAGCAAGGGTTTGTTTCAGATGTTTCAGAATTTAGCCTCATCTTAGGTCATTTGCGTTTATTCTTGCGCCCCAGACATACACTTGAGAAACCGTAACTCCTAAATCATAATATACCATATTTTTTTATTATTTTTTTTTTATTTTAATAAGGAAAAACTAACAGTTGTACATTGTATATGAGTATTTTACATTTTTACATTAAGAGGTTGATCTAAACCTAATGTTCAAGAGTGTAATGAGACTTCTAAATATCGCCTTCAATCTTCATTCTTAACAGAAGAGCATCAATGAAATAAAACGTACAATTTACTTGACCTACTCACTTTTACTCGACCTATTCAAGGAATCCAGACTCGTTCCAAGAACTTTCTACGTCATAACAAGACTATTGACTCGGTCTACAACGTTTCTTCGCCGAAAAGCCGTAGTATTTACCCGTGTACATTTACCCAAAATTAAAAGAATGTTTTAGTGTCACTTCCGCTCCCATAATTCCTAAAATGTGTTCAATTAACAGGCCGACGCAATGGAACCGTGTGTTGGAATACAAACTGTGATTACAGGTATGTAGTGAGGGAGATTTCAGGGGACCGTGCCCCCAGATTTTTTCATAAAGTTAAAGTTGGTACCTTATTGGAAAAAGATTGTGAGCAGTTGACATCATCATGCATTCTCATACTGATGATGCAAGGATTATTTATTCAAACGTTATTATTTTGTATTGTATTAGCTGTACTAAGATACTGTATCAAAATTACTAAACCATCCAAATCTAATGCAAGTCACAAGAAGTTTTATACTTCTGCTAGTTTATCAATGTGTTTACGATCCAATCTCACTTTAATACACTAAGTTGGTAGAACCACTTGCATGTAATTAAATTAATGGTAGCAATGAAAGTGAAGCATATCAAACAGTATGTCATAGAACGAACAAGAGCTAAAGGTCTATGAGAATGCGTCATTTATTATTCATAATTGTTTTTATACCAGAGTATAAATTAGCTTTTTGTATTCATTCTTTAAATACCATCTCCTAAAATTCCAAAGTTGTTAATAAATAATATTTTTGTCTATAAATCATTGTCCTTTTATACCTGCCTTTGACAAGATATTTAAGGTGTCTTGTCGGTATTAGCCGCAGGAATCCGTTTATTATCAAACAGAAAAGTTGGCCATTAAATTAATTTAAATGAAACAAGATTACATGTTAAAAATGTACAAATTGCTTTTTGGTTTATTACCGGAAAGAGTAAATCGTAAAATTTTAATTTTATTTTATGAGAACCTTTTACATATGTCTATATTTGTGCAGATTACTTAGTTGAATTGTGAGCTTTAAAATTATGATTTATAAATCAAGCCGCAAATTACTTTTTTACGACACACTTTAATGAGAAAATCTTTGATTTTGTATTTTTATAGAAATCTTAGCTTATGTAGTGGCAGTATCCAGAGATTGTGAAAAGTGACGAACTTGTTTCGATCCTATTGTAAGATTTTTTTAAATCTCTAACCATGATTTAACTCATGGCATATTTTTTTATGGCTAAGTAACAAGCAACACATTTTTTGCGACTTTACACTACCATCATTTATTTCAATTTCTTCATAAGGAGTCCCACTGTAAACCCAAATCCCCGCCTGCAGTACAATGTCTGTTGGTTTGACTAAGTAGACGCTCGTGGCGTGTGATGGCGAGTCAAACACACGCACAATGCGCTTCCTGTTTACCCAAACGGATACCTTCACTGAACCACCTTGTAAGTACCCACACTTATGTTAACTGTTGTACAGCGGGTTGATGTTAGGATACTTACTGCCGTACTCAGAGACATTTAATGTCAATTAAATCATTACTTGGGCACAAATAATCTACTCTAAATATGGTACATCCAACGATGACCACGATCTTCAGTCATGAGGGGCCGACTGTAGAGACAGAGAGAGAGAGAAACCATTACTTATTGTAGATTTTACGAAAATAATCTATAATAAGGAACAATTTAATTGACATAAAACGTCTCTAAGTGCGGCCGTAATGGACTAATGTACGGTCCAACCCAGCTTCGTCTGGGTGCAATTATTACAGCTCAGTCCACATTAATTAACATTGCTATCCATTGCTACGCGAAGGCCTCCCTTTTCGTCCTCCTCTTATCCCGGTCTTTTAGAAGTGTACATTTTCTAATATTTTGTCTTTGGCAATGTTTCTTGAAATGCCACCACTAGGATTTCCGATTCCTGGCTTGCAATTTTTATTCTTCCTTACATTCTTCTACGATGGTAACGCACTTAAAATTATTCAGCATTACAGTTGCTATTTTACCGCTAATACGTTATTAAAAAAGTCCAAATAATTAAGTTAATCCCGCGCTTGGAGTTATGCGACGACAGTTGCATTAAAACCATTTAGCTAACAGTTAAGACGCGCAGTGTAATTGGTTGATCATTATGCGCATGGGAACTTCATTAGGCTTATGATAATCTCAAGTAATGAATAAATATGTTGGAATATCAGCCAACACATTTGTATTTATCGCCTATTGGTTTAATGGCTGTGATGCCCAGGTGTGTGAGATTTAGTTCCGAAAAGATAACTCGGATTTTGGTAATTTCCTAAAACTGTATTGTATGTACACATGTTTCTGTATTGTAAGTATCTATAAATTTATATCACAAGACAAATGTAATATTCACAAAGTTCTTGAAATTTCGATGATTCCTAAAATATACGGGATAACTTCAGGCAGACATGTTATTTCAATAATAAACTATTTCCGATGGTTTGTACTGTTTAGACGTCTACATTCTACAATTCTCCAACCATTTGTAAACACGCTCACCTATTACCTAATACATACAATTAGTGTACAGCAAGCATTTCTGCTCACGAGTGCGCAATCTTAGTAAATTGCTTGCGTAAACCATTACTAAGGACTATCCCCTATTACTAACAAAAGTAATTAGCATTTCCGCGTCAGTCTTGTTTCCTTCACTCTTCTTCTTTGTTTACTGTTTTTGTTGGTGTTGCGAACTGTTAAGATCCCTTCCCGGCGACTCGGGGGAGGCCAAAAGTGGGATGCTAGTGTCACTGGTCTTGCAACTCAGCACGCCTGAGATATTGCGACCAGGCGAGTCCATAAACAAATGCTTCTTTGTATACTAGTTTGGTATAAAATATCCCGCTCTCGTACACGTCACTGCTTCTCCTTAGCCAGGATCGACGCAGTGCGCTTGTTATATACATCAGTGAAGCTAAATGCGACTGCGAATTCCTTAGTTGTCTATAACACTCAACGAAATTAATCAAATAATTTGACAGTCTTCGTGGCGCAGTTGGTTAGACACCGGCTGTGAAACGAGAGGCCGCGGATTCTATCCCCACATCGAAACAACTGTTTGTGTGATCCAGAGATGTTTGTTTCGGGTCTGGGTGTTTGTGAAACCGAAAAGTCTCTCGTAGTTCCTGATACCCACGACACAAGACTCGATCTTAGTGTGGGGTCAGGACTATCTGACTGTTGGGTGTATATATATATTTAATAAAATGGTAAGAAGGAGGAAGGAAAAAAAAATCTGGTATCGAAATCGACTATATTGCACCTGGACAACGGTGGTAAGAGGTCTTATGTCTAAGTATCGGTGGAAGAAAAGTTGTTCGCACTTTCTCCCTTGACATTACTAAACATCGATACCAATGTTACACTAGATAAGACATTCAGAACACAAAATGTGTCCCACCTACTTGCGGTGCATGCACCGCACATGAATTAGTTTGCTTCGAGACAGTGACAGTGCAGTACGCCTTATCGCATACGTTTAAAAGTATTAATGAATGTTTCGCCGTCAAACCGAAAGCAAATCGTCTGAAGTTTCAATATTTTAATAAAATACCAGGTAAGTGATGTACTATTGCAGAGTGCTTTTAAAATACGGGGGCACTTTATTTCTATTACGTGTCTCGTCTATCGGTAGAATATAAGTCAATGTTATTATGCCTTTGTGTTCTAAACTGGATATAAAAATATCAAAAACGCAATATAATTAAAACCCCATAATATTTTTACTCTATAACTGCATTTCTACACATTGTAAGACCCTTAAATCCATCATCAGCAATAATGACCAACCTAATGAGGAATAATGATGTGACGAAAATACCAAACCCTGCTTTAGAATTAGAGTATGTTTGGATATTGGTTTTAAAATTCAAAGATCAGTTAGCGAAACGGTGAAGCGGTTTGTGGGTTCAATTCAGCACAGATAAATATCATTCAGAAGGCATGCCTAAGCATGTGAGGATTTAATTACGAATAACCATTTGAAAATTGGACGTTTAATCTTAACCTAACAGAAATGAAGTCTAGAGTCAAACCGAAGCTTACATAGCTCAGTACAAGAATCCTGTGTTACCCAAGTACAAAACTTTCAGGGAAACTAAGTATAAAACAGCGCTCCACACATGTTTCGTCTCTTTTAACATAGCCGCCTGAGTAAACTGTGGGGCGAGTTGTGTGCGCCTGCGTACGTCACGCCGCACGCGCGACGCTTCCTTATAAGTTAAAATAAGCGCTGTTTACCGAACAACCGCTGCCTATTTTAAACTATTGTTGCTTGTGTTTACGTGCTTTGAACTTCTGGACGGTAACTGTTAGCCGATTTGTTTGCGGGTATTGGGTGGAAGTAATAATGAACAATCAGGTACAAAGCATTTCTTAGATGTTAAATATAGGTACATGACTGGTTTGTATTTTTTTTGTCTGATATTTGAAGTCCATTAGAAATGCCGTTTTCATAAATTGACATCTAAAAGAGTTATTAAATGTGTTATTAAATGTGTTTGAACGTGGGATCACTCTCCGTTTCTTTTTAAATTGAATATGTACTTAAAATATTTGTTAAATATAACAATTTTTACCATTTTCTGAACAAATCGCCTTCGGAAAACAATTCGACATCCAACGCCAACACCACAAACTACACAACAATTCAATCAATACATCAAAGAAACAGGTCCTGTTCCAACGGAGCGAGCTATCTGTCTATCGCCTCGCGTGTGGTCCGACACGACACACGACACGTGAACTTCACGCACCCGGCCTGGGCTTTGAACCTGGGACAGGATGTGGCGGTGCGGTTACGTAATTGTATTAGTACAAAAAGCTGTAAGTGGTATTAGGTTGCTTGTACATGTTGAGTGGAGTATAATTTACTGCATTGTTAGAAAAGTCAATCAAAACGTAAGCTTATGAGTAAATACTTGGAAATAAGCAGAGGTGTCACTAATGCCTTCAACAATTCGCTGTACTTATATATTACATCCCAAGATGTGGCAATATTTTGTATTACCCGCAAATGAAACGTCGGGATGTTAAAAAATGTAAAAATTAAACCAAATCGCGGTAAAATCCGTAAAAATCTTTTTATTTCAATACTTTTTTTTAAACACTAAATTGACAATCAGAGCATTTAGTCAGGTCAGGTCAGGTACGGTGAACTAACTAAATCATCATCAATTGTACAATATTGCGATCCATAGTGTTTGCCTACCCCTTATACATTATGTATGAATGAACTTTAACAAGGAGTTCTCTATTTATTCGATATGCATAAAATTACGTGTGTTTACAATTTACTTATCTAGAACTTCAATCTTTGGCTTAAAGGTTCAGCATAAAAAGAAGGAGTAAAGTGAGCATTCTCACAATGACACCAGCACAATCCGTCGCAATGAGTCACAGGAGTTAAATTAAGCGAGCGGCTGCGGTGGCGCGATGGCATCAGGTGAACAAAATGACGCTGCTCCACCGCCAGATTGGCATCGCTTATTCAAATACAACTCGCGACTAATGCCGGGATTGTTGAGGCACTGGTTATACGAGATGAAATGCTTTGTTACAGTGGCATTGTGTACTAAGTTTCTGTTTGATTTTTCGATTTGAGTATGTCAATTTGTGTGGGTTTTTGATGGGAAAGATACGATTTGAACGGGGGATTAAGGAGGATAATTAACAGGAGTAAGATGGCAACATACGTAACAATAAATTTACTACATTCATTGACCATTTCAGTCTTCATCTATCCGTTATCTATCATATCGATGACTCTTTCTCATAGTTTTAAATAGCATACATTTTCATCTGTTTTCTACATTAAAATCATTATGTTATCCTATAGACAACACCAATAGCTCTCATCTCATGCCTGGGCTCACCCTTTTTATACGCATAAGTACCCCCTACCCGCATACACAAGTACCAGGTGGTTTTATTGGCAACAGCATCCTTTGTTCCGGTGCGTGCACTCGCATCCCGACAGTGATTCACCGTGTATTGTGCGGCTATTGTCTATTTTCATGAGATACTATTCAAGTTGGTTGTAAAATCTTAAGCTATACTATTCACAATGTGTACTTATCATACTTGGTAATTAATTTGACATATTGGTCGCGTGGCAGTGGGCATGGGGTGTGAATTGTGGTGTACACGGTTCTGTCAGGTCGGGATTTTTCTAATAAATTTGGGACCGTAATAGTTATTTTCCTTTGCGTACTTACTATCGTCCACTGCTTCTTTACTTTTTCATAAAATAACATTATTACGATACAAGTTGCTCTACTTTGTTCTGATATATCATTTTATTCTTCTAAAATGTTCAAAAAGCGTGAAAATATATCGCAAAATTTCTAAGCCAAGGGGGAAAAGTATTTAAAAAATCTCCTTCAACCTTGAGCGGGGAATGCTTAGTCCTCCGAAAAGAAGCGTAAAAAGCGTCGCGCGTCGTGGGAGCGCCGTCCTCCCATTATACCAGAGGGCCCATTAGCCTCATTAGTCCTGGCCAAATATGGCCGGGAGCGGTGGTTTTTGCCTCGCCGAGCCGAGTGACGGTATTAAACCGATTCTATCGTTCATCGATTATTATTTTTTGCTTTGACGTGCTATGGCAGATTTATTAAAGCGAACTAGTCCTGCTTAACTTCCTTATACGTGCAACTAAATAATTGTGAGAAAAACCACTTGTTTGTGGTCGTTTTCCACTGATTTCTTCATAACAACTGGTTGTTTCTTTGAAATTCCAGAGGAGTAATAGTCGATACTTTTTAGTCTTTCTGGAAGATGCCATTTTAAATTGAATATACCTTGACGTGACATTACTTTTGAAACTGTTTTAATTTAACTATACCATAAAAATTGTAAGCCATCAAACTGTCATAGATTATGACTACTATAAAAATAACCACCTGCAACTAACACCCTAACACTAGAGGAATTTCGGAAATATTATCTAACAATTAGAACCGAAGAGGTTCGGTACAGAAAAATCTATCGAATCGATACATCTCCAGATTTAAGAATCATCCCAAGGAATAATATACAGTCCAACAGACTGAAGGCAACTTTCCATAAGCAAACAGAACGGTACCGCGGCTCGTCAGAGATAGCAGCATTATCGGAGTAGTAGCCCTCCGTACCTAACGCCACAGCTTCGAAAGGCAACGCAATAAAATCGCTCCCGGCCTGACTGATTACCAGGGCTGCGCATAAGACGCAATTTAATCGGGTCTTTTCTACATTTCAGAATTTGTTATGATCTAATTTTTTAAGAGATAAAGTTTAATTAAATCTGATTAATTAAAGATTCTATTCCCAAATCTATCGATTTAAATTCCTTAAACATTCACTTCTCTTCTCCGTCCTACTTTGATAGGATGACTAAAAATAATACCATTAAGCATCTTTCCACCCTTAAGACTCCCGTTTGTTCTACCTTTGTCTTTAAACAATTTGCCACTTGTGATGTTAAGAAAACCATTACTCTTATGTCATCTAACGCAACGGGTAGCGACTTTGTTAGTCGTAGCATGATTCTCCCTGTCCTAGACGAAACCCTTCCTATTATTTCCCACATTTTAAACCACTCTATCTCCACTGGGATCTTTCCCACTGCGTGGAAAGAAGCCCATATTATTCCCATTCCCAAAAAATCCAATGCCTCTCTTCTTTCCGAATTTCGTCCTATTTCCATACTTCCTTTCCTTTCCAAAGTCCTAGAACGTTTAGTCCATACCCAACTCAATGATTTCCTTTCCAAGAATAATCTATTAAAACCTCTCCAATCTGGGTTTCGTCCGGGGCATAGTACGACCACCACTTTGACCCATATCACAGATGGCATCAGATCCGGCATGGAGGACGGCAAGCTGACGGTCTTAGCTTTGCTAGACTTCAGCAATGCCTTTAACACTGTGGACTATGACATTTTACTTTCCATGCTACGTTCTCTTAACATATCTCCAATGGCGGTTGATTGGTTTCGTAGTTACCTGTATGGACGCCGGCAACGCATCCGTGTGGAGGAAATCTTTTCCTCCTGGTGCCCCGTATCTGCTGGCGTACCTCAGGGCGGCGTGCTATCCCCTCTTCTTTTCGCTATATTTATTAACTCTATAACCAACCTTTTACGTTCCTCCTACCACCTCTACGCTGATGATCTCCAGATCTATACTCAAGCACCCTTAGACCAGATTTTCGGTGCGATCGCTACTGTTAATACTGACATTCAACACATCTGCGATTGGAGTAGAGCTCATGGTTTGAAGATCAACCCATTGAAAACCCAGGTCATTGTTGTCGGCAGTCCCAGGATGATCTCGAAGCTGGATTGGACTCAACTTCCCAGTGTTTATTGTGATGGTATAACCATCTCTTATAGTGACACCGTCCGCAATCTGGGTCTACTTATTGATAAATCCTTTACATGGGGTCCCCAGCTTCGTGAAATAAGCCGTAAGCTGTTCGTTTCAGCAAGGTCCCTACGAAGGTTACGCAACTTTCTACCCGTTACCACGAAGATTTTGCTTGCGCAATCCCTCCTTCTCCCCACCCTTGATTATGCCGATGTCAGCTATCTTGATCTCACCGAAGACCAACTTAATAAACTTGAGCGACTTCAAAATTTCTGTATAAGATTCATATTTGGTTTACGCAAATACGATCATGTGTCTGAGTTTCGAGCTAAGCTCAAGTGGTTACCTATACGACTTCGTCGGAATGCTCACATTCTTTCCCTTCTTTACAATATTTTATTTAATCCTCTTACCCCTTCTTATCTTAAAGAACGATTTATTTTTCTTCATGACTCACATTCGAGATCCTTGAGGTCGTCTGAGAATCTTAACCTGCGAATGCCTGTGCACACCACGACATTTATGGACAAGTCCTTTACTGTCAAAGCAGTTCGTTTGTGGAACGCGCTTCCTACTGTGGTGAGACAGGCGCAAACACTGTCATCGTTCAAGAGGCTTACTAAAGAACACTACCTCTCTCTTTAAACTGATTTTATTATTATTTCCTACATCTGAATTCTCTTTATATTTTGTATATAAATTTATATATGTATGTATGTATGTATGTATGTCTATTTATTATGTATTTATTTTATTTGTTATGTAAGTATGTAATGTCTGTGTATTTATATTTATATGTTTAATTAGTTTTATTTGGCTTCCATTCTTTATTTATTTAATTTCTTTTTTTACACTGCCCTCTGTTTCTCTTTCTCCGTCTTTTAAATCCATCCCATGGTTGTCTGTAAGACATTGCTTTATGCGATAAGACCGCCATTTGTACTGTTTTTTTTTCTGTTCCTGTATTATATTTTACTGTGTACAATAAAGATTTAAATAAATAAATAAATAAATAAATCTGCACGAGAACAAAATTTACCATCACAAAAGGTCGAGGTAGAAATTCTTGAAGGACTTTGTTTAGCAGTGGATTTGATGGTCCTCTGCGGATTATTTAACACGTATGACAAACTTCCTAGTTGGCAACTAAGGTATTATTTTGGTCCATTTACAGGGCAGATTAGGATCTCTAAACAGGCACTGAAAAGTAATTACATAGCACCTGATGATGAGTGCTGTCAAATTAATTTGGACTTTGGAGTGTCGACCTGTTAATGAGATAAGAGGTATAAGAACGACTACAAACTGCAATGAACAGCAGTTGTTCCTCTTGGCCCATATAGAATAACACTTTAAGCTTTCGGTTAGATCCTCGTCTTATATATGATTCGAGATAGTGGATGACGCACAGCATATCGCAATATTGCAGGAATATCGCGAATGCAGATAGCCGCCGCTTACCAGCACGGGCCGTACGTTACGCGCCGAAGCACCTCCAACGAGAATGCAATAAACTGCAGGCGCTGGAATTCACTCACTGATTGTGCCAGGGCTGAGAACGGGAAGTAATTTCAAATGGTACTTGGAGATTTCTACCTTATAATACATGTACTAGGCATTAAACATAAAGCTTCTTTTATGTTTGATGCCTAGTACATGTACCGTAAGACAATATAATATAATTGTGTTCCTAGGCCCTTTCATCAAACTCCTGAATTGGGGTTGCAACGTATCTCCTTAAAGAGGAAGCTTACAGGGAAATTAACCATACCCACCTTCCCTAAATCTTCAAGAATTACATCTTTTATGATTTGCTACGATGTTACTAGAGTCAAGAGGGATCATTCATGAGTGAAACATTGGTGATATCAATTTGTATGCCGATTGGCGAGTTCAATGCGCGTTTGCCACACCATTGTTTTAAAAAAATAACTTACCATTAAATGACCGTTGACCTGAGGCTAACCTTTTTAGGAATCAACGAACCCAGCCTCTATACTTTATAAGTCTTAAACAAACTACCACAAAGTAAAGAGCAAAATCGATTTCCAAATGCAATAGCACAAACCGCACATCCCTATAATTTGTAAACGCAAAGATCAACGTATGCCAGTTATCCTGTTTTAGATCTAGTGCCATAACAGTCCGAGCTAGCTCGCACGGCGTATATGGAAACCTACTACGGCTTTTACTACCGCCTCGTGATATAATATCGGGGAGGAATGTAGAAAAATACACTGTGAATTATTTTGTAATTGATACCCGTGGATTTATACAACTTTTAGAAGTAATGTGTTTTCTTTTTTTCTTTCTAATGTCTCCGATGAATTTCATTCTTCACTCGTCGTGATGGACTTTAAATAAATTTGGTCATTGCTTACGAAGGCTAAAGAATGATAATAATATAATTTAGCTGAGTTGTGCGTCTAGTTTATTTATCTAAAAAAATGTACAATAATTCCTCAAGCTGTTGCCGAGGACATACAGAGACGGGCGTTCTGCAGTATACTTGGTGCTAATAAAGATAATCGTGATATCCCACAAATTACACTTACTGCTGGCCATAGCCATTCTAAACCAATCTAAATAAATTAACCACTCTTTTTTTTCGCGAACCACACACGTCGACAGGTATCCGTAAAATGCGAACAATTTAAGAACACATCTGAGTTGATAAGGGCCGGTATTGAGTCGGCCGCGGGCGCCGGCGCCGTCGGCACTCGGACCTTTGATAAGGGCCTGTTCATTGTAAGAACGATTTATGGGATCCATTGTCGGGACTCGGTGGGAGCACAAAAAGCACTCTAGCACCGTGACGGGATAGGGAATAAGTGTGAAGCAAACGCCTTTGTAGAAGTTAAAATATTTGATGGAATGAAAGATATTGTTATTGACGATGGTGTAAACAATACGGATGCTGTTTTGTTGAACAATGTTGAGGATGGAAGAATGGTTCGGTGATGTAAAGAAGTGATGGATGGGGGTGAAGGTGAAAATATTGTAGGCACTTAATTTTAAATTTTTCATAATGAATTGTTGTGGGAAATACATACAGAAACATGATACAGAGAGGTGAACGTGTGCTCAAATCGAATATATTAACAAAAATCTATAAGTTCTTTAAATGTGACTTCAAATTCTGGCACTATAATGGTATGTGCTGTTCATGGACACAATTTTAAAAGAAATACTTATCACTTTGTTACGTAATCAACTGGTGAAAGTTGGTATCATAGTATCATAGGATCTGTTAACAAAATTGTTATCATCGATACATGTTTTTCTTAATGAGAACCGATCCATTGTACACCATTCGAAAACACATTAATTCTACACATGTAGGTATTGTTTTATCTGTTTTTATTGAGATTATCTACGTTATTAGAGGATCGTTGCTTGTAGTAATTACTGTCTGGTTTGTTGTGGATACCAGTTCTTGTAACGTCGGCTAATTAAGATGTTAATTATAAGTAATGTGATAATATTTCAGGCATTTAAAGTATCATTCTTAGTTGATTGAATTAATGACATAAACGAGAGAGGGGTTCACAATATTAAAAGATCCTAGTTGCATTAGCTTCTTGTAGAAACTGGCGAAGGGAAAAAAGAATTTGGATCTCACTCATATAAAAAGTGTAATGATAAAGGTTCCTTCAAGACTCTCTTTTATTAGTCAATGGTCATATTAGCCCTATCATACTGTCTACACTTTGTGGGCGAAAGTCCCGCTCTCACATTGCAACTCCTTCCTGTGAGCCAGGATCAACAGTGGCACGAAGTTTTATTACACCGAGCATTAAAGCTCAACTAGTTTCCGTTAATATTTAACCTGCCTTAACTGTTCACACTTACTACAGCGAAGCTCCGTTACTGATAAATTCGACCATTTTTATAATCGACTTTATTACACAAAGTGAGAGACAGTGAGAAATATTTACTTTTACAAACTGTACTAATCTGTCTCTCAGCTAAGTGACGTCTCATACCTGGATACCACCAAATCGATTGTCTCACCAGTGACGTAACTTCAAGCCATGCGAAACCATAAAGTCCAGTCGGATTGTTAAACTAAACGGGACAGTAACTGTCCAGCCTACCCCCCGCTGGCAGGGCGGCGGCACAGAGGTGTTTAACGGCCACTTCATTAACTATTTACGACCACCGGGCCTTTTGTGCTACCACAGACCAACGCGTATGGTCGTCGTAAATGTTCTGTACAAGTTTTAATTGTTGGAATTTATTTTATTAATGTCGATTGCGGTGTGGGTCTCGTAGGACAGTTTTATATCTGAACTAAGACGTATGTTTTAATCGTAGAGACATGTTTACCTGTAGAGTACTGCAATGACTATTTCATATTACCAGCAGTCTTCTTAATGGAACTACGAAGTTTAGCATATTCTGATTTTTGTATCACTAAAATGTAAAAGTTTATCGGATTAAGTAGCCTTTCTTTCCTATTATTCTAGGTACTAGCGGAGTCACGGTAAAAAATTGCATAAAGCTTTAAGGAATACTTATATATTATTTTGTGGACCTTAGTACTACAAACATTTGTACGTTGTGTCCAGTCTATTATAATACCTCAATTATTTTATAATTCTACCGCTCCCAGTACCGAGATAGCACACAAATAATAAAGTTATATCATTATGGTTACAATACTGGATTTGCAAGAAGCTGTTGCAATATCATAAATGTGTCTTGTGGATTTATCAATAAAATAATGACTACATCACGTGCTAATTAATGGCTTAACACACAGCAATCGCGTTGTATTTACATTAATTAAATCTTAACATAATGGTTTCTTAGATTTACGCGAATGTTACACATTGAAATAAAACTATTTTATACGGATTTTCAGTCCGCCCCGTGACCACGAAAGCTGTAAAGTAATCGAAACGTCGGGAAGTTAAAAAATGTAAAAATTAAACCAAATCGCGATAAAATCCGTATAAAATAGTTTTATTTCAATAAATCTTAACAAATAAATTATAGTTCATTACTGTTTATTAAATCTAATTATGGTTCATTAAATCCGACGTAAAATATGAATGTCCTTCATATTCGAAACCGCTTGGATGGCTACTACTTAACGTGAGGATGGAAAACATCACATAGTTCAGTCGGTAATATCCGTTTTCTAGCAGATTCTCTTTCTCTCGAATTTGAGTACTTCCAGTGTTCTGACTAGAACTATATGACCCTTCCCCCTACTTGAAAGCTGGATCCGCCCTTGTGACTAGCCATCTCTCGGCGGAAAGTACTCTTTGGATTTCACTCAATTCGCTTCAATCAGAATAATCCTCAAACAATATGTAATACAAGTTACAATAATTGTATCTATACACAAAGTAAAACTCACAATATTTACATTCAAAAACGCCAATAACCGATTACGAAACGAGATTCGATTGAAACAAGACAAAACACAAACACAAACCAATAAGTTTTAATTACAATAGTATGGAGAACTAGTTCCGAGCGTTCGGCCGACAAAACCAGTTACAAGCAACAATTAACACGTCTTAATTGTGCCGATAAATAACCAATGCAGCGGATAGATGTTCCCACGGCGCACCACCCGCGCTCTTAATGACTTCATAAAATTATGTGTTTGAAGTCTGTGTTTGTTTATGAGGAATTATTTTTGATAGTTTTGTTTTTTAACGGTGACTGAAATACCTGGGTATCGTGAACAAAAAATATTATAGTTATGTTAAGTTCGCCGATACACAATAGATCCGCGTGATGGACTATGGATCTAAATCTATATAATCTCTTCTCCAACTCAAATTGCTGAAATTGGTTTCTTCTTGTAATCCCAGGTCATTTCTCCACAGTGTGTAGAGTTTAGATCAATGAAGCAGGCCGGTGGTAAAAAATGTCTAACTCACCTATCTACCTCAGGCTGGTTACATCATGACTAAACCCAGACTGGGTGTCTGTACTTTACTGTATCAGCCCATATACGTCACACTCCAGGGCACGGGCCTCCTCTACAATCGGGGCTTAGGTCGTATGGTCCCTCATGCTAGTGCCTGCCTAGTGCAGGTTGGCGCACTTTACATACTTTTTTTTTTCAAGACTTCATGGTATCCATTTTTCCTCACGATGTGTTCCCTCACCGTTATAGTCCTCGAGTCTCTACTACTGCCTTAAGAGCAGCCGCATGCATTCCAACTATTAGAGTCAGGTTTTATTCTCTCGTAAATATTGAAGGTAGAAACTTCAGTGCGAGCGCAATAAAATTGAGTGCCGTTGTCAAAAGCAATTGTTCTTTAATCGTGAGTTACGTCCTTCGGCTATTTGAAAAGCGACGTGGAAGCGTGAAATCAGGTGTTTTGTGAAATGTCTACCTTCTTTAAAATGATTTAAAATTTGATGTCGGAGAAAAGAGGATGACGTTGCATGTCTGTAAGATAAAACGATATTAACAAAAATTATTAGACAGAGTGTACTTACGGGTAGTGACAAAATATTTGCATCTGTTAGTCGGTGGTAGAGTATATCTTTCCGGATGCTGATGGTAGGATACTCGGATTCGTCTGAATAGCGACTACCATACACAGGTGTAAGTAGTGACGGCTCACGTGTAAATTCAGACTGTTTAACATATTTGATTTCGATCCGGCTAGCATAATTGTGTGGACTGTGGAGACACTATCTTTGCATTGAACCATCACGTGCATTATAGTCGTTTTATCATGCCAGTATAACAAAAACAACAATGCCTACTATCCGCTAACTTAAACTCATAGCAGACATTTTTCAAAATAGATGATAAATAAAATGACAGCGACATAAAAAACCTGTACGGATTAGTGCCACGGATGGAACTCCAAGCTTCCGTGTTCGGGCCCATTTGTAACGCAACATGCGTGTAATGCACATAATAATGTAATTTTGATCGACAAATCGCTTACTTCATTATGCCTCTGACAACAAGGTAGGTATTTTATCAGAAGCATATCTTCTATACATATAATAAAATTGTAAATGGTCGATGTCTGTACATGGAAGATATTTGAGAAATTTTAACACGGGGGGTCTTTATAACAGCAACAGAAGCCAAAACAATTTTTTTTAGAATTTTTGTCTGTCTGTCTGTCTGTCTGTCTGTCTGTCTGTCTGTCTGTATGTTTGCTTGCGCATCACGCAAAAACTACTGCACCAAATGAGATGCGGTTTTCACAGTTGTATTGCTGTAGGTTCAACTTAAAAACTGGTATATGTTGCATTTACATACAGGGTGTTTCTTTTTGTTTGCTTGCACATTACTCAAAAACTACTGCACCAAATCAGATGCGGTTTTCACAGTTATATAGGTGCAAGTCCAATTTAAAAACTGGTATATATCTTATTTACATACAGGGTGTTTCTTTGTATTAGCTTGCACATCACGCAAAAACTACCGCACCAAATGAGATGCAGTTTTCACAGTTATATTGGTGCAGTTCGAACTTGAAAACTGGTATATATTTCATTAACATACAGTGTGTTTCTTTTTATTTGCTTGCGCATAATGCAAACTACAAGACGAAATGAGATGCGTTTTTCACAGTTATATAGGTACAAGTCCAACTTAAAAACTGGTATATGTCTTATTTACATACAGGGTGTTTCTTAGTATTATGGAAGATAAGTGAGAAAAACTAATATGGGGGTCTGTATTAACGTAATAAAAAAAAGGATATTTAGAATATTTGTCTGTTTGTCTGTGCGGTTGTGCGCGATGAACTCAAAAACCGCTTAACAGTTTTCGATGAAATTTGGTATGGTAGTAGCTGACACCCTGGATTAACATTGAGGATACTTTTTATCCCGAAAAACTAAGTATTCCTGTAGGATGAGGAAGGAATTCCGATATATTTGTTACTTTTTATACTCAAAGGGATGGGATGGGACAGGATTACATGGCTTGAGTGAGAATGAGACGGGACGGGCGGGATATAACGGGACGGGACCAAATAAAGTTCATCACGCTGACGAAGTTTGCGGGCAGAAGCTAGTCTATACATATAATAAAAATGTAAATGGTCGATGTCTGTACATGGAAAATATTTGAGAAATTTTAACGCGAGGGGTCTTTATAACAGCAACAGAAGCCAAAACAATTTTTTTTTGAATTTTTGTCTGTCTGTCTGTCTGTCTGTCTGTCTGTCTGTCTGTATGTTTGCTTGCGCATCACGAAAAAACTACTGCACCAAATGAGATGCGGTTTTCACAGTTGTATTACTGTAGGTTCAACTTAAAAACTGGTATATGTTGCATTTACATACAGAGTGTTTCTTTTTGTTTGCCTGCACATTACTCAAAAACTACCGCACGAAATGAGATGCGGTTTTCACTGTTGTATTGTTGCAGGCTCGACTTAATATTTGGTATATATTGCATTCATGTACAGGTTGTTTCTTTTTGTTTGCTTGCACATTACTCAAAAACTACCGCACGAAATGAGATGTAGTTTTCACAGTTATATTGGTGCAGGTTCAACTTAAAAAGTGGTATATGTTTCATTTACATACAGGGTGTTCCTTTGTATTTTGGAAGATAAACGAGTAAAACTAATATGGGGGATCTGTATTAACGTAATAAAAACAATGATTTTTAGAATTTTTGTCTGTTTGTCTGTGCGGTTGTGCGCAATGAACTCAAAAACCGCTTAATGGATTTCGATGAAATTTGGTATGGAAGTAGCTGACACCCTGGATTAACACTAAGGCTACTTTTTATTCCGAAAAATTAAGTGCTCCCGTGGGATGAGGAAGGAATTCCGACATATTTGTTACATTTTATACTCAAAGGGATGGGATGGGACTGGATTACATGCCTTGAGTGAGAATGAGACGGAACGGGCGGGATATAACGGGACGGGACGGGACGGCATGAGAAATACCAAATGAAGTTAATCACGCTGACGAAGTTTGCGGGCAGAAGCTAGTTATAGAATAAATCTAATTTTGGTGTTTTGTTCCAAAGTGTTCGTAATTTATTACCTTTTAATCTTCGACTTTTTATACTCAAATTTGTTTTATAATATCTCACTTTAACGGTGAAGAAAACTTAAAGAAAATTGCTTACCTGAGAGATTTCCACGTGGACTTCAAAAACATGTAAAGTCTTTATATTCATATTAGGTTTACATGGTGAACTGAACTATTTTTGATATTTAATTATTTTTAAAACCTTGTTTTGTCAAATAAACAGCTCGATCGATGAAATGTTTCGAGATGGCGCGGAAACAGCGCATTCGCTAGGATTATTAGGGCTTCGGAAACGTTATTAACCAAACGGGATCCAGCAGGAAAGCTGCAGTTTTACATATGTGAGACCACCCATGCCATCGAGACTTTGGGTCTACTAATAAAATTAATTAATCTTTTACAGAATAATAAATCACAATTTGCAAATGATATCCTACGAATATGTAAATGACAACAATAGCTGTAACGAACCGCGGCAACACTACACAGCAACACGACATTAAATATTAATACATGATTAATTACTGTTTTTACTTTATTATTAATACCTAGCAAATGCTTTATACTTATCGTATTTCTGAGAATTATACATTTCGAAGGTATCTGAAGTCTGACAAACTAGACTACGAACTTCATTTAAAAAAGAGGAAACTTCAGCTTTCCTTTGGGTACCCCGAGTCGTTGGTTATTACCTAAACGAGGATACCCAACCAGACCTATACATGGCTGAGATGAGATAATTTCTCGAAAGATTTGATAAGAGGATGCTGTGAACCTTGTTGTTGTATCCCGACTTAAGTTTATTTATTTAGTTCATATGAATTTGGACGCAATAAAAACAACAGAATTTAATAATAGTTTCACAATATTTTAACCTATATTTAAACCTATATAGCAAAAAGTATGTTATACATTATATTATAGAACATCTACATATTTGTAGTAAGTCATGACTTATCAATTCAGCCCTCCTAAAATAAACCACTAACAACATAACAAAACGCATCCAAAAACCCAAAAACACCCGTACATGGCGGCCAACGCATCACAATAAACATCTCATTAATGGTAACGCGGGTTTCGAACCCGCTACCGGCGCCAAATACGGGCTCCGTAACGAGATGGTATGCGCGTCCCGTACAAGGCTCGGGCGCTATTCAACATGATTCCACCATATGTATTGACGGCGACCATTATTGTCCATTTGAAGAGTTTTAATTGTGAACCTTTGGCGACTGTAATCATACCGATTCGGTTTTCATTATATGGATTATCTTTTGTCCGAATATGTAAGGAGCATAAAGCACTGTTTGAAATCTTGCTGAATCTATTTAAAGTACATGCTCTGGAGCCTGTGGGCTATATAACGCCGAGCTTATTTCCATCCCAGGATGTGATAAAGCGCTAGTCTGTCGCGATACCGGAAGCAAACTATATTCCCGGGCAACTTTGGTAACGTAAAACACAAAATTGAATTACCTGACCCAGGATTCAAGCTCCGGACCTCGCCAAACTAGTCCATACGCGCAACCACAATACAATCAACAAAACTGACAATTAAAAATTATTCATTTTACACACACAATTTCATTGGTTAAAACAAAAGACAAAACTCAATGATATTCAAAGGCACACATGGTTCTATTAACGAGGTTATAATGTGGGCTTTTTGTCCCACTGCGCTGACAGACGGCCCACTAATGGGCAAGTCCCCCACATTCATTCCCACACAATTGATAAACAGGACCCGGCAGGATGTGTTGGGTTTTAAATAAAAAAGTAATACGAGACGCTGTGTGGCGTAGGGTGACTTAGATTCAGTAATATAGATAATTAATTACGGATATTCCTTTTTGAAGTATAGAGCTCTGTCTTATCGATATGGTTCCCTCTAAAAGACTAATAGTGGTGCCAAGAAAATGCATTTAGACTTTAAACTGTTCTTCTCTTTTTAATGCCAATCTAGAGCATTGCATCTACTAGCATTATAAATTGACTATTTCCTGGTGCTGGTGGTGAATATTATACTTGGAGCAAAACAAGGTTATCTATTGCGATCGCCATAAATAGATTTGTGTACTGAAAAATAAAATCTGGTGGTAGGAAATTTGTATCAGCCCAGATAGCGCAATATAATTGCTATTGTTATATTATTTTCTTTCGAAGCAATTGTTTGTGCAATAATTTAAAATGTAGCCTTGAATAATAACTATGACCTCACGAATTATATTTATTATGAAATTCATAGCAATAGCCTTCTTAATGCAATCTTGAAAAACGTTTCGTATTTTTTGTTTATAGATATTTAATAATATTGTAATATTCCTACAATGACTCGACGTGTGGTCTCCCTAGCTTTATAGAGCGCATACGAGTCCAATATAATAACGGAAGCGCGGGGTCAATAAATAATAAAGATTTTAATGAGTTTATTACATCTTCCATTGCTTCATTCTGGTAAGCACTTTAAAGACAACTTTCTTTTATTTTAATCTATATTAATTAATCTTTAAAACATAACTGTACTTAATACTATAATTACAAATTTAAATACTTAAAAAAATAAATATCAGCTCCACTCGATTACAGCCTATATTTTTTTCCATTTTCGGCCAAATTAAGACACACAAATAAATTACCTAGCTGGGGAATCAAACCCAGGACTTCACGGTTCACAGCATTTACCACTCAACCATCCAATTTTAATCAACCAGCAAATCAAATACATTTATAAACAGATCTTGATCCGTATACACTCTCTCATTCCATTAGCATCTACATTCTACACCATTCAATCAAACTAGTAGTCCAAGAGCTGGCACCAAAATTGAGTAGGAATTTGAGGCAAGCCGGAAACTTGTCCTATGCGTGTCCTATTACGAGTATACCCTTACTCGGACCTGCAGACCTGGCTGGTGAGTAGCGAGGCTAAAATTTTAGGGGTAGTTTTAAAATATTTTTATTTTCAAAAATCTGTTAGAGGCAATAAGCATTTTTTTATATGTTGTAGTTTAAAAAGAATAAAATATTTTTGAAAAACTAAATTCATATTTTTTAAACTACCCCTAAATATTTAGCCCGTGCTGCTAACCAGTTAGGTTTGCAGCTCCGAGTTAGGGTGTAATAGGAGAGGTATGAAACAAGTTTTCAGCTTGCCTCAAATACCTAACCAAAAATTGTTGCCATCTCTCCTACTATAGTCATAGCCGCACTATCGTATTAATAACGATTACGTTGAATAATTCCTGTGATACAGATCTTGTTCCACGCGACCAGTTTCCAAGCTGTTGAAACCACGATACCTTATTTGCAAAGATTTGCTTATCACGACCAACCTAACAGCATGACGTCTCTTAGAGGCAATTATCTGTTTTCAGAGCGTTTGTGGTATCGTGGAAAAAGAGATGTGGCGATTGAGGATTTTATATGTGATTAATATAAATGTACGCTTTTTTACGGACACGATAGTGACCATTGTATCTGACAATAGATGGAGTACTTATAGGGGTAACAATCTTCGCAGGTTGATATAATTATTCCAGCTTACCCTAATCCGGATTAACACAGGCTGAACCCAAAATGCGAAACACAAGCGTGCCAGCATTGCACTTGCGTCCCACTTGGCCGACGATGATGTGGACCAAATTGTTCCTCCTTCCGATAATAATCCTTTATCTTGAATCCATAGTGTGATTAGGCAAATACATATTGCACTTTTTAATACACTGAAACGACAAAGTATCTACAAGACACTTGATGGTAAGTTCAATGCAATCCGAGTAATATCGACCACTCAATGTTGCTTATTTCCGAGCTAGTATCAAAACCCTCATAAATAAATAAATAAATACACCCAACAGTCACATACATAGTCCTAACCCCACATTAAGATCAATTAAGTCTTGTGTCGCAGGTATCAGGAACTACGAGAGACTTTGCGGTCTCACAAACAACCAGACCCGATATAAATATTTGTGGGCAACACAAACATTTGTCTCGGTGTCGTGATCGAACCCTCGGTCTCTCGTTTCACAGCCGGCGTCCAACCAACTGCGCCACGGAGGCTGTCATAAAGAAGTAGTGTCTCATCTGTTTGTTTATCTATGCAGCAGTCGGTCTCCATCACTGCAGGCTCATAACACGCGGCGTCGCGCTGCAACTGAACTCATTGACGTGTCCAACACGAGCATTACATAGCCTTACTGCTCATTCATTAACTTATCTTATTGAAGTTGTTAATTACTTATTAACAACGTAAATAAATAATAGTGGACGGTTATTGATAATAACCAATTATCACATTTTGTGTTATTTATACACCTACTTTACTATTGGGCCATGTCTTGGTATTTATGCTATATTTTGAACTCGTGTTTCCCAGTTTGACAGTCCAGACCTATCCAACGGAGCTATCAATTCAGTGTAGTTATTTTGTAGTCACTAAAAAGTTATGGAGTGCTGCTAAGTATTTTGTTAATGGAGGCACAATTTGGGCCCCGCACAGGACACGAAGTTGTTACATCACAGACCATTTCTTTGTATCTACAAGTTTACGAGCAGTTTTATGGTCTACATTTGTGAAGAAATGTCGATCTTGAGTGATGGACTGGCGTGTACTCGACGGGGGGTCACGTGGGCCGAGCCCTTATAAATGCTTTTTAAATTGTGATTTAAAAAATAATTACTTAGTATTTACGCGGTATTACCATGAAGTTTTTTGTTGCATATCATTAAAAATGTCGTAATTGCGTAGGAACTACTATCGAATAGATTTGGCTTGATGGTGGTGGTGGTGCGAGAGTTATCATTGACTGTGAATGTTATGGGTTATACATATCTACAGAGATCAAAAATATGGATATATATATAGCGGTAACTCGGGTAATATTAGTTAACTAAAGGGGTTATTTCATATGATTTCAACACAAAGACAAACCTTCAATGTAAATATCACGTTTCATTACAAACAATAACCCACATCAATCACTTTTTAAATCGTTTTTTAATATTTGTCCCCCAGCAAATATTATGATTACGTGCCCGTGCGTCCCGTGAATGATGGAGATTTTTAGCTTTAAATCAATATCACTCGAATGTTTTAAATAAACCATAAAAAGGCGGTGTTATTGATGTCTGTTTCCAGTTAATGTATGTACCCTTGTCACTCACTTTGGGAATAGATCACGACCATTTGATACGAATCCTACTGAACTGTAAAGGTTAGAGACGTTTCTAGAATAATGGTAAGTTAGAACAAATGTTTAGTTCAATTGTTCTCGGATGGTAATAGCGGTAGTTATTAAGCCTAGTCATAATTAAGTGACTTACGCACGAATACTCAAACACCACTTAAACATTACGTTGCACTTAAGTACGCAAGTCTCGCTTAAATGTACTGATTAAATGGGACATGAGTAGTTAAGTGAGTCTAGTATTTAAGTGGGGTTTGAATATTTGGGCGTTAAAATGTTTACATGCGCTGAACCAACATAAATGTTTCATGTAACGAATCCAAAATTGAATTGATATTTGAATTGATGTACAAGGATGGAATGAGTCTCAAATTATACATATTAGGTATGTAATACCTAAACCCATGCCGATATCCCTGAAGAGGTGACCAGAGGTGCCACTAGTGCCGTAGTTTACCGAGCTTATTTCCATCCTAAGATGTAGCAAGCCTACCACCATCGCCGCCACATATTCCAGTCCCGATGAAAATTTATATAAGCATATTCGTTTAGACGCGTGCCAACGTATCCATCCGACATGCGCGGAACGAATAATTTGCAAACAAACTGACATGACGACTGTCGACGTTTACAACTATTCGATACCAAAGATAACCTTATACTCCGGGGATTCGAAGCGTCACTTCCGTTCCACAAATACCGACAACAAACACACGGACACACACGAAACTGTGAATTGAACGCTTTTGTTGACGCTCGCTTTAAGCTCTCTTTAAGTCGTATTGAGCCTTTGTAATCCTCTTACAATCGATCAAAATTGATTGTGTAGGGATGTGACACCTTCGCCGGATTGGACGGTGTTGCCGTCTAATCGGTCATTGTTGAACGGATTAGCCGGATTTGCGTGTTAATGCAAATAATAGCGCAGTTACTTTCTTTAGTGCCATGTTGTGAATGGAAACGGGGTTGGTTGTACCATTCATTGCTACGTGGTAAGAGTGCAGTATTTTATAAAATAATAAAATATTTTAAAAATATTGTGTTACTATTTTAAACTTAATTAGATGATAGACATGATGGTAGTTATCTAACAGGCAAATAAACCAAAATTCTTCCCATAGCCTTTCCGCATTTGAAAACATTCACTTTATTTAAAATAATGTAGTTAGCAATTTCAAAACTAGGAATGAAGTGAGCCGACGTTATAAACAAATTAAAGTATTATGTTGTTTTAATCACTTCCAATTAGATGATGCCTATTTGGGAGGCATGTGCAAGTAACAACCTGCTTTTTGCCAGCCGATTGTGAATTTTGTCTAGATTTTTCGGTTTTGTACATTATGAATACCGCTATTTAAAGAATAAATTATATATTTAAAATTATAGTACATATTACAATAATATATAAACAGAAATATCTAGAACTTGACGAATATTAACAGACATCTACGAATGAGATCTACTGCCTTCATCCCAAAATAAAATAGAGTGTAGTAAAGAAAGTAAATATTAAAAGATTTATTACTTTATAACTTCGATATTAAGCATCAACCAAACACATCAAAAGTATTATTGACTAATACCCTAGATCATTTTGATAAACTACAACTTTTTATGTCTCCATTCATACCATATCAATATGAATAATGTATGAAAATCATGGTATTAATTTAATTTAAAAATTCTTTTTATTGCATTCAAAAGCTTTTTCTGTCTTTTTTATTAAGTTTGTATTAGGTATTTTTATCGATAACATGTCAAAGATCACAGAAATTCGGTGTATGAAAGGCGCTACAGCGCTCCTTACATTTTTGGGGGAGTGCTATATACTTTCAAAATGAATATTTACAGATTTTTTATTGAAGCGAAGTCTAGCATTAGACGTCCTATTACTGAATGCAAAGAGATTGACCTATGTATTACAGCAGTCACGCAGTGGACTTCCTATGGTAAAAATGACGATTATTTTATATTCTATGTTTTGTTTTTGAACCAAAAATGCCTTTTAATTATAGCATTCACTCAATTGTAAATTCGGTTAATTTCCGTGAATGGGTGACCACACGCGTCGTTAATCGCTCGAGATCGATCGACAAACTCCCGAAGAGCGCATCTGTCTGTTTATCCAGCAAATATTGGACAACATTCATAACTGCGGTCTAGGTGATGAGCGGGGGCGGTACATGTCTATTTTACTCCTCTATCTTACTCATACTGTGTAATACAGCAGAAAATTATCATTTCTGCCTAGACAGTCACCGTGTTCAGACACGACGGTGAAATACATAGGCTCACACGCAAGTATGTTTATTTTTATTGCAGTGAATGGCGAGACGAGCATGCCATGCGCCTGATGGTGAGTGATACGACCGCTCATGGACAGTACCAAAACCAAACAACACTATGATTTACAAAACAATGCTTGGTATTAATTCACTGCGCTCGCCATCCTGAGACATAATAAGATTTTACGTCTCATTGTGTTCAGTAGTTACTCTGACTACAATGTCCTTAAAACTGGAACACAACAGTGCATTTACACTGCTGTTTGGCGGGAGATATAGACATTGCAGTAGTACCTAACTACCTAACCAGGCGGCCTTTCACATATGAGAGACCCACCACCAGTATGTCACGGTTCGTGATCGCCTGTCTATATCAGATTTAAAGCAGGCCGGCATAATTGTGCCGAATGACCAAAAATACATGATATATGTACATATTATTTAGCTATACTGTGATATATTTTGATCGCATTACACTGACTATAGCCTAATCCCCCTCAATTGAATTGTCTATTATAGTTGAAACCCGTGTTCTGCGTGGGACCTATAAAAATTAGTGCGTTGTCTTAACTTTGTCTTGTCGTATAGAAGAATAAGTGTTGGTTTCAAACTGTCATCCCAACCGCTTGAGTTTACAACTTGGGCCTCCACGTAACCGGCCGGCTCTGGTATGCGGTAAGTAATCACGGGGCATTCGACACCCGAAACTCGTGTGCTCTCTATACAGCCCGACTAGCTACACCAAATTGCATTAACAACTGCACTGGGCTAGTGGACACGTTCGTTTCCACTTTATGACGTATTTGAGTCGTAGTTTTGGAGGCTTTTAAGTTATAGCCTTCATATAACATTCCTAGGTAAAACAACCCTCTGTTTCTGGTATTCCATACATCGATCAAACGGCTCGCCTGATTGCCAGGTTACCGATAAACAGACAACCCATCTACATTTGACTTGTGGGTGCATAGCCGGTTTCTCAGATTGGGGAGAAAAGTAAGAAAATCAAATATGAGGTGGAGAAGGGTGTTAGACCTCCAGCAATCTCACTTAACAAATAACCCACGAAAGAAAAGCCTTCGATTCATCTCAGTGTTCTCTTTCCACCTTTTCAATTAATAAGTCACCCTTTCCGAGAATCAAACCTCACACACAATTCGAAGATCTACTATACCAGCAAAAATCCTAAAAACTTAATAAAATCACAACTTACAACTAGTTTTTAAACATCTGTGAACCGCGTTGATGAGCATCGCACGGGCCAATTAGCCCGCGGGAGTGGGGGGTCAGCGGGGCGGTTGGTCCGGGGGGTCGGGGGGGTCGCGGGTTGGGGGGTAATTGGCCCAGGACCGGTTTGGAGCCGCCTGCTTAGCCGTAGGATGCGGAGCAGGCCGCGGTTTACGTAATATTATACGTTTGTTGAATTGTGTGTAATAAAGATGTTACATCGAATGCTCGGTGTTCGAATCTGTCGAAATTGTACTGGTATAAAATGTATTTTAATACCTATGGGGATCAATCGATAGCTTGTAACAACCGATCTTCAGTTCAAATATTTAAGATATAGAAGGACGACATGAGTTATTTGATTTTTTCGAATTCACAAATTTACGAACACGTAAATAAATCATGTTGTTTGGTAAAGTTTCCTCAGCAGGTTACTATTTTATTGTTATTTCGCCTCGTAGATCTAGTGGCAACGCATATGAGCTGTAACCCGTGATGCCCTGGGTTCGATACCCACATTAAGCACTCCGCCCTGAATATTTCAGATTCTAAATTTATACCCGGAATGGCTTGTCCTCTACCACGTCAAAGTACGAATACAATGTCTATAAACCGTGGTACGAAGGCTCTTCTGCTTATTATTTTGATTCTGCAAACACATTTGCGTTTACACTAAGATTACGCTCCTTCCCAGCCTTGATCGATCGCCAACTTATTGTTACAGGCGATCCAACAAAAATGACAACTACATCTACCAAGTGGGCGCCAGTGACTGATTCACGCGCTTCCACACGTTTAAAAATATACGATACAACGAGCCGTATTGCGAACAAATAGAATACACGAGCGTAGGAGAACTTAACATCGGTTGTACGATCGATTTATATTGATAACAGAATTGATGCTTGTCAATGACGTGTATTGAAGTCTTTATGGCTTTTTTGTGGTGACATGACTAAGTGAAATTGCTGGTTAGTGGTGTGCCCTGATAGAGTATCGACTGGTGAGAAATAATTAACAATTATATAAAGCTACTCGAGACTGGATTTACAATAAATAAATAAAAAAAATACACCCAACAGAACCTAGTCCCGACCCCACTAAGATCGAGTCTTGTGTCGTGGGTATCGGGAACTACGAGAGACTTTTTCGGTCTCATAAACACCCAGACCCGAAACAAATACCGGTGGATCACACAAATTTTTGTTTAGTTGCGGGGATCGAATCCGCGGCCTCTCGTTTAATTGTCGGCGTCTAACCAACTGCGCCACGGAGGCTATCAATGGTCAATTATTTGTTACACTTGCCTATACTATCCCCTTATAACGAAATTCATGTTCGATATTCGCTCTCCAGGCTGACACAAATATTCCAAACACATTGGCACATATTCGCTACCGACAAGCCTATCGGGCTGCTGTATTAACTATTTTGTTTATAGGTTTCACAATTTTTTGCTTTGGTTTATTCATTACTATCACCTATAATTTTATATGAAAACCAAGCAAACACGTTTAACAATGTGCAAATATTCTCCGTTTGAAATGATTATATTAAAAATTTATTTCTTGCTCTTAATAATATATTCTACCGAATCATCGACTTGGCAACAACATAACTACAAAGTATAATGTCATAAACCTCATTACCGCATTGAAGCACTAGCCGATGCTAATAAAGATATGTTAAGATAACAAGTAGCTACTAAAAACAGTCCATACGTTTGTAGATGCTGTCCCCATTACAGAATTAAGAATAGATTTGACCCATATATTTGGATGTCGCAAAATTGTAGTTTTTGTGATGAAGTTGGTAACGCTTTATAGAATGACAAGGATCCATGACTATCCTTTTACCTAACAAATAAATAAAATAACACATTGTGGATCACAAAGACCTATATATCTAATGGTTTCTTAGATTTACGCGTATGTTCTACATTTAAATAAAACCAATTTTAACGGATTTTATCGCAGAAATTATTAATTTTTTTAACTTCCAACTTCGCGACGTCTCGGTTGCTTTACAGCTTTCGTGATCCGTCCCATGACCAGTGACGTAATTTTTTTTCAAGTTTATCTATACCAGTTTCACGGAAGGTTTAGTTTCTACATATAGGGGAAACGCTAGATGGTAGACAAATTAAGTTCTGCGTACTTTCCTCTCTGGATATGATAACATGAGCTTATCGCCATGAGACAGGTAAAATATGACAGTTCCAGGCAAATGGCGACTACATAGTAAGTTATCCTTGATTGAGAAATAAAGTAAGTTATTGTAAATAATTGTTTCTATAACTTACTGTTGTAGAATGCATTGTCTCTTAGTCAGCATTCTATTGTGGATGAAACTTATTCCTTCATTAGTCTCGTGGGAGTGTGCGTATATGGGCTGAGAATCGTGAGTGAAAATTCCCGGTCGGATACTTTGTGGATTTCGATATACTAAATCTTAAATTACTTGTGTGGTACTAGAATTTAAAACCACAGGAATACTTGAAGAAGGCTAATGTTCAACAGTGAACTTCACGTGAAGATAATGAAGCTGATGGCGATAGCCGAACAACTTATTACTTTTTGCGACGGATGTAATAGGCAAGCTGTGGGTGACGCTGATAAAATCCCTACCTATCCCTTCAAGGAAATAGATTTGAGGTATTTCTTCAACGTATATATGATTTGAAATTTTCCTTAATAATATATTCTATGAAAGTCCCTTCTGTATTATCTTAAGAAAGCTATTAATCTCCCAACTTCCAAAGAATCACTAGCGTACACTACGCTAAAGATATCCGGTTCTGAAGTCATTCTGAATATCCCATTGAAAACATGATATCCACGATACATAATAAAACCGAGTCTGACTCAATAAAAACCATAAACTAAACACTTTATAATCATAAATCAGGCATACAATAGTAAAACAAACAAGTGAATTTTATCTGAAAATTATTTTCTATCGTCGCGAGGGTAAGTGACCGGTGATTCAACGTCCAGTCCAAACCAGAAACGTCACAAAAACTAGCAAATACAAATGAATTTGCACTCTAAATAATTTAAATAAAGCTGATAATCCAACAACAATGGGTTGCAGATACGATTGTGTGGAGGAAGCTTTCGCGTGACTATATCGGTAGCGCCCCTCCAACTGGTACTATTTATTCCGCTCCCCCTACTTTTAGCAGCTCATTGAGCAAATCTGAAGGGAAATCATAACTCAACGGGTGTTCTTCCTGACTATTCAGGGAAACGTCTGTGTCGCTTCCGGCTGATTGATTCACCAACTAAAACCCTGTCTTTGTGATTTTAAACTGCGGATGTGCGAACAAAACTCGAACACGTAAATATTTATCATATGTAAATTTATCGCAATATTGTGGATTATTATTCTGTCAATTGTGGCGACAGATAGGAGCAATTACGGAATTGATATTTTGTACAACGGGATGCAAGATTGATGTCTAGGTAGGTAAATAATTTTAGAGCCTTTGGATGTCGATTCATATGGATGTATCTGCTAACACATCCTTTAAGATTTGTGTAATGTTAGAAGAACTCAATAATAAAGTGTTTTTAAAAGTAAAGAGATACACGAGAACTCCAAAATCTCCTTACCAAACTTGATGGTTCATGTCAAAACTAGCTGACAAAATGATCACTACGGACCGTAAGTGCCGTATAATCTGAATGGATTATCCACATGTGAGAAGTTATGGGGTGGTCGAGACAAGTGTGCATGCCTGCTTAAATTATACAGCTGAACTTGAAATGCGACAGACTTGCTTGGGCCAATGCGATGATCGGAATCGTCTCATGATCCAATGATCACCACCCGGATGGATACAATATCATCAACTCATATTAATTTTAAACCCGAGACTCTTCAACAAATCAAGAAAAAATACCATGTTAAAATCACCCAACCGTCACAGAACAACAAGACTTATAACACAGAATCTATCACCAAGGAGGTCTTTCAATAAACTAACAAATCCATTACAAGAACAACAAGTAGTAAATCCTTTTAGCGATAAATGAAGGGACAGTGCTGATCCTTAGCCTCATGTTAGATGAAAGAGCGTCTATGTTGGGGCAGCTGCCGTCACTAACACAGCGCAGACGCGATGAAACTTCAACTGATTTACTGTTACATTTAAAATGTACTTTTAGATATCCCACGCTGCTTTAATAGACTTTCTTTAAGCATCCATGTTATAATGTATAAGGATGTCTTTACACACAGGCCCTCATTGTCGGATAGGGGCTTAAAATATTTGCGATAGGGATAAATGCACTTGTGACTCCTGCCAATAGATATTAGGCCACCTAGCAGCGACATAAGCCATTGTAATTATAAATGGCTTTAAAAGACAGTTCGTGTTGCTGAGGGAGTTTCTTGCGCCGTTTTTTCTTTACAGGTACAACACGTTCCGAAGCGGTTGTAGCATATCTTATGAAAGACTATTTGGATAAAGAATAATTTAATTTTGATTTTTAGCATAGCGACTACCGTACATAACCGTGGAAATCCCGACATAGTTAGCCACACGTGTTTCACTTTCGATTTCAGTCAATGTCCTCTTATATGCGATTCCGAGCAACACGGTATTGTGTCATTCGGCGACAGATAACCATTTCTTGATAGATACTACATTTAAATTTCAGTGCAGTAACCATCTGGTAATCAGTAAAGTGTTCACTTTGTCGTACCAGTAGTTTGATTTTTATATACTGGTATTTAGTACAAATGAATATTAACGCGGCGTTGTTTCAACAGAGTATTATACCAAATCTTTACTACTTTGTTTATACGTGAGATAATAATGTATGAATACTCACACGCGTTCACGATTATACCTGATGTATTCCAGAGCATACCACAAAAAATGTATAAACACCTCATAATTGAGACCTTTGGCAGTTTCAAAATTTAAAGGTCGATTTCCATGCGTCGTCCATTACCGCATTTGAGGTGTCCATTAACCCTGACAGGTTGACAGCAGTCAGCAACGTGCGCATTGACAGGCTCGTGAAATGGATTTAATTGTACGGATCGAATGAAGCTTCAGTGTATTGTGAGCTGTAATGGATCTAGTTGGGATGTTTGTGCTTATTTTATACTGACAAAGAGTCCATTATGCATCTGATGAGCAGTGCAGTGAAATCCACATAAAGTATCAAGAAAAAAATTGCCAGCCTGTATCTTGTACCTTATGGCTAATAAATATTACTATCTAAATAGAGTATACTCTAGACCAAGACCTATAGGTCTTGGTCTCGGGTTCCAATCCCAGTTCGGTCAAAGTTATATTGGATTTTTCTATTCATTCATTATAATCAGCCCGGAGTTAGAAATTTGTGCCCGATATGGCGATAGGCTCGCACCCTATCACATTGCGGACGAAACACACAAGGCGAAACTTGGGTGTATTGGTAGCACCTCTGCATACCTCCTCTGCGGCAAAGGCGTGAGTTTATGTACTTATGTGTGTGTAATGTAAATAGATTATAGACTAGCGGTAGACAATTACCTTTTCCTACTCGACACAATTAAGGTTACAGAATTCAGAGACGGACGACGTAATAACGATTGCAAAAACTCACTGGATGCAGACCACTGCCAACAGGTAGCTGTGGAATATTTGGGGGACACCTTAAATAAAGAGTAAACTTTCTGTGAATGAAGCAGAAAAAAGATTTGGAGCGACTTTGCAATTACTGACACTTTATTTTCAGTTCCTAGCATTTCAACTAAGCGAGAAACACGCATTCAATCAACTGGTTCAAACGCACACGCCCTTTACAAGTCTAGACGGATAGGGTTGAACAAAGAGACCCCTGAGAGCACTCAATTGCCACTTACCACCCTATTGAGCGAGTAACGCGAGGCTGAGACGTGTTCGTGGTTGCTTCATTTATTTGTAGCGGTGAAATCTCTTTAGTTTAAGTTTCATGAGAACAAAATACATACCTACCTAATTTCTATGCTTTTTAAGTAGGTACAAAATGGAGGTCATATGAGGTAATAGGCCATATAACATGGCGATTATGAAATATTGTAATGCAGTCATTTTAATTAGGTATTAAGTTATGCAAAATTATTATTGTTATTTGGTTTTAAGTTTTAACCTATTTGACTAAAAATGCGACAGCAAACCTATTATTTTACAGCTTTCTGTCAAACTTTAGTTCATTGACAGAAAAAATACTGCGAAAATAACCTTAAAAATCACCGCTCAAACTATTAAACACCCTCTCGACTCGAGGGTTGTTAATAGGGTGAGACAATTGCACCTTCCCCGAATCTATCTACCTGCTAACAAACAATGGGTTTTGTCGCGTCATTCCCGAACTTGTCCAGTGGTCATGCCATTACCTTCACTTTAATTGAGGGTTTGGTACTTGAAGTACTGTTTTTGTTTACCTACCGTTTCACTGTTAGTACAAGTCTGGACCAATAGAGAAGTGTTAACTTTAATTTAATCTGGTTCTTGATCGTCTGTGGAGATAATTTGGTTTGCTACCTTCCGGAATTAAGTTATATTTGTGAGTAATCCTTACTCCCCTGTCGCAATGAGAACATTCATCCACGTTCTATTTTATAACAATGTGTTGTTTAATGAAGTGGTAGATAAACCACCTGTCCATTATGTAATATTTAGATCAATGTCTGCAACAACACTGATGTTTTGGTTCAGACTGTTTTGAAAGGTAAAATTATCCCTTATGTCCGAAATATCGACGGCACATGACTTGTTCTACCTAAACAGAGACCTTACAAGTATGACTGTATTGTCTTACTATTAATCAATTAATACCAAGTTATTAATAATGCAACAACAATGAAAGCGGGTGTCTGTCGCGTCTCCCAGCGTGCGCGCTATATATAGCGCACAGTGACAAACGCGGGTAGTAGGCACGGGCGCACGCGCGACGGCTATTTACGACCTAATTGCTCTAGTTACCTGATATTTTCAGCTAGGTGTATTGATAGAGCGGGAGGCGAGACGGCGCGGCCCGCGACAGACATATCTAGATGTATGAGATCATACACTAGCAGATAGGTAAAATCATACTGCAGTGTGTATTGAAATCTTGTGTATGGATATTCTGAATAGACAAGGGAAATTAAAGGTATTCGGAATTGTATAATCAATTGTTGTTTGGAATTGAAGTCAGGACACTTAGGTTTACAGAGGGTTAATTATCTGATCACAAGTCATCAGTCTCGTACGTACAAATGAAGTGACTTTCACATAGACTAAAAGCGCACTTATTTCTATTCCATCACCTAAGTTGTTCACTTGCCGCTTCCGCACCTAAACCCAGGCACTGAACTGGTAAATACTCCGATAAAACCTATAGATACATTACCAAGCAGCATTCAACTTAGTAAATGATTCATACTAAAATACAAACAAAACAATATTCCACGAAACACAAATATTTTCTAATTTCACGTGTCATGTTAAAGCATTTATTACTGCGCAAAATAAAATATTCCTACTGCAAAATAAGACCTAAGTCTTCATCATAAAGTTTACTTTTCATAGAAATGGATAGGTAATGAGTGACAGACATAAACATGTTGAGCAGAACACAGAGGTGTAGAAAGTTGTCGAATCAATTACAGTTCAGCTGCGGGCTGAAATACTGGCGACTAAGTATTACTATAACCTGGATGTTTATTGGACAGGATTAGTAAACAGGTAGGATACCCTGTCCATGTTTGTTGATAGAAGTTTTGTGTTATGAAGTACCTAATTTGAAGAGTTGAAGAAAAGATGACAGAAGTTGTATCTGTTTGCGAGTCTTAAAGTGCGACTGCCTCGCCGCTAGACTTTAGCATACTCAAAAGCATTTAAAATTCCTCTTACATTTTATTAGAAAAATATGGTTTTGATAAAAGTGTAACTTTCTCAAGTTCAATTTAATTAAATTTGACAACACCAACTGCAAACAGTACCTACTTATTAATCAATATGTTTGTGTTTTTTTAGGACCTCTATAATTTGATTCAACTTTATAAAGTTGAATCAAATTATAGAAAAACAACAATCAAAATACCCTAGTGTTTCGTAGATGATGCATCGTCATAAATGATGCACTCCAAACATAATAAAAGGTACATAACAATTACTTTCTCCGGGGCCAAGGTCGGCGTTCAGTGACCGCGGGTCAATTCAATTATCGACAAACAATTGAGTTGGTGGTAACCCGAGCGTGGTGTAATTATCCCGTCCGCTCCCAGAGAGAGTCCGGTGACGCTGTACTACCCGCATTCCAGGGTTGCGGGTACCGGGATTATTCCGGTTGTGAACCGTCAAATTGATATCCACAATGATGGGCGTTCGTTACGGATTAAATATCAGGTGTAGCTTATCCAGACAGTGGTCGCCCAAGAACCGAAATTCAACGGTAAATCTTTAAATATAAGAATATTACAGCAATTGAATCGATTAATTAAAAGTTCAAAATGGCGGCTGTAATATTAGATGCTCTTCAACAAAGTTTACCAATAATAAGGAATAATAACTTTATCCAGCGAGGTCAAGGCCGCAGTTTAGTGACCGCAGGTTAATTTAATTATCGAAAAGCAAGTGTTGGTTGTAACCCGAGGTTGTTATTAACGGGCGGAGTCCCGTGACGCGCACTACTCGCGTTCACAGGGTTGCGGGTACCGGAATTATTCACGGGTGAACCTTTAAAATAAGGTTTGGAATTTATTTTGGATTACATATTAAGTGTAGTTTATTTTTATTTTGTAAGAATTGACAACTTACAGAATAGAATGCCAGTTATTACGGACTGTTGATGAATGGAGAATAATAGTTTTTTTTAATTGACAAATGCTGAAATTTGGTGTGCTGTGAAAACTATATGCATACTAGTTAAGCCCGGGATACTATATACAACTCGCTAAACGAAACAATTCATATTTATAAATAAACCTCACATCTGTGGGTCAACATTACGGGTTTGTCGCCTTATGCCTAATGTTTCTATTGTGTAACGAATGTCCTATCAGTATTACATAATATTGTAAGTGATTTACGAGGAATAAAGATATAAGTCGATACTCGATCTAGATTTACACAGATTGAGTATTATCGTCTGATAAACCGAGCCGGTCTAATCTACCGCGTAAGTAATAAGACAGGCTGCAGTGACTAAAATCGCAATTGGTTGCAGGGTTGATAGAACCGGTTTTTATGTAAATACTACTGGACATATTGAGACTTAACATCTTATGTCTCAGGATGGCGAGCGCAGTGGAATTCCAAGCATTGCCTTGTAATTCATGGTGTTGTTTGGTTTCGCTACTGTCCATGAGCGGTCGTATCGCTTACCATCAGGCGAATGGCATGCTCGTCTCGCCATTCATTGCAATAAAAAAAAAAAAAAAAAAAAAAAATATACGTTAAATTCCCAATAGTAATATTATCATAGATACATGATAACTAGTCTAATGTTTGTAATCGGAGTATTGTAACACCGAAAAGTTTCTTAGCTTTAAACACTCTTGAAGCACTGCGCATTTTTTTTACTGTGTATTGGGGATGTGTTCGTTGTATTTATTATTATTAACTATGCGCAATAATGCTTGTATAAATAATATTGATTTAGTAATTCGTCTGCCAGGATATCGATGTGAGTTATAAATACATTGTTTTGCAAATTATCTCGCGTGTATGAACGCTGGACGTTGGATGTTGCCACGTCCTTTACTGATAACAGCTGTCTAGACTTCTGTATTGATGAGTTTATCTTGAAGACTTCGGTATTGCTCGAATGTTTAATAAAAAAAACTAGGTATTTCAGTATTTAGTCGTTTTGTGTTGCTACTAAGGAATACATCATGACATAAAGTAGTTATGTTCAAGAATTTCAAACGTTCATATAAATATTTAAGCAATTTTATAATCGAAATTTCAAGGTCAGACTGACAATCGGCTGTATCATCATTAGCCAAATCATGCTACAATATTAAAAAATCATGTTTTTAGTATATCCATGAAACTGTGGGATAAGTTATAGAAACAAGCAGAGTGTTTCTAAATACTTTTACAGGCAAGTAAAACACCGTTACATTATACAAAATAACATAACAAGCATACCTCAACATAAATAACCCGAATATTTCTTTGAAAAAAATGGTAAAATTATTTCGTTCAAAGAAATGATACATTTCGGTATTTAATACGTACCGGGAATCACGGTGGTCCGGCAGCCCTAATCGATCCGTTCTCGGAAGCGGCGACAGGGTTAAGATAAATATCACGATCACACCGCAGTGAGACTAACCCGAAACTACGGTGTTAGTTTTAACCTAACGCCGCTATAGTAAATTAATTTAGTTTTAAAACAATACTGTATTTTCTTGTCCACCGTGAGTATGAGTAGCCTGTGTCTCATTGAAATAAAACTAATTTTATTACAATGTGTAAAATTCGCGTAAATCTAAGAAACCAGTAGCCTGTATCTCCATAGTTTTGCCTGAAAGAATCTAAAAATATTGGTCCAACGTTGGCAAGAGCTATTTTCTAGGTCCAGACGTTCTATTCAAAAACTTTAAGTGAAATTAATGGAAATAAGAGATATACTAAACCAGTATTTACTGTAGATGTTTATACATCCTAATTAGTGGAACCACTCGTAAATGCTAGTTCCGTAAGTCAGAAACGACACAGCATTTTATTTACACCGAGCCCCAAAGCCGGCGACTCTTTGGAAATATCGAAGTTGTCTTTATCCCTAAAAGCTCTTAATTAAAAACCGAACGGGAGAATGGAAAAAAAAAACCTCCAAACCTCTTCTGAGCAAGACTTAAAGCTTGAAAAACCAGCAGTGTAAATCTCCACGAGTAAATCAACTACTAAATCAACAACTAGGCCAGTGTGGTGGATTATATGGGCTAACCCCTCTCAATCGTACTCTCGATTGTAGAGGAGGCCCGTGCCCTGCAGTGGGATGTATATGGCTTATACAGACAGGTGTCGAATGGCGACGCTTAAATGTCTTTAGTCGAATTATTTGGCTAGTACTATATTATGCGGCAAGTCCACTTCATTTCTATATATGTCTTATTATGGCAAAAATGCCGGATAGCACGGAAATTCCGCCTAGTCTCTACAAAATCCATTTAAAACTTAAGACTATTTAAATATTATTTGCGTACTATCTCAAATGATATTACACTTATAGTTCCGAAGAGTAGCTACACTTCCAAAGAATAGTATTAGTGGACTATTCATACTTTTAATAAAATGTGGAATATGTGCAAGTAGAAGGAAGCTAAAGGTATAGTGAAGTTAACAATGTTTACCTTTATTTTGTGGTTTTGACGACAAATAAATAAATATCAGTAGTCCATAAAATATTTATACAAAACAAACTAAATTGACTACTACTGTAATCGTTTAGAATGGATTTACTTAAAGATTAATAATCACAAGATACGCAATTACGCTACAAATCTATGTAATTATGTAACTATTCTGTTTTGATTTGTCGCTCGCTTAAAATATTTATTATTCCGTAAAGAAGTTTTATCGTGCAATGTTATTACACCGATGCAACAGAAAAATAGGTAGGCAGTAAAATATGTTTTGTATAGTGCAGAATCTATTCCGATTTTTATGCCTCTTATTTATAGGAAAGAGAAATGTTATTCTTTGTTGTATTTTTAAAGTTTTTTTTATTGCAATGAATGGCGAGATGAGCATGCCATTCGCCTGGTAAGCGATACAACTGCTCATGGACAGTAGCAAAACCAAACATCATGAATCACAAAGCAATGCTTGGCATTCCACTGCGCTCGCCAGCCTGGGACATAAGATGTTAAGTCTCTTAATTAACAATCGCATTGTTTTATTTACTCGCATCAGTAACCCACTCAAAAGATTATTAGATATATTCTACTGTTGCTGTTAAAGACGGATATAAAAAAGCTCTAAAATTAATTAACATGGCTGATGGCTGAATATTAGTCACTGAAAAAGTTACAATTCATTTCAAATGCAAATATACCCCCATACCAATAATTAAAATAATGGGATCTTACCAGGTTTCTGATGCCGATGCTTCCTGGCCTTGCCGGAGACGCTGGTCACCAGCAGGACACAGCAAAGCCACCACCAGCGCATTTTAGTACACCGTCACACCGTAACACACCATAACTAAACAATACACACGCGAAACAAAATAATACTTTTCAAAAACACCAGACGCTTCGACAAATAGCACTAACCAAAATCTTAGAAAACAGTTATTAACACTATATTTTTAGGTTAAGTACAGAATTATACACTTAAATAAATATATTGTTAAAGTTTTAAACTTTCACGTATAAATACGCGCGAAAAAGTTATAGGATATGAAACGCGACGCACGTTCCCGCGCAACGGTCAGCAATCAACTGGCTAAAAGCGAGTCCATCGGGTTACCGGCCAACAATCCTGTTGCTCCCGGAAAAAGCAACCCTTACGTACAGCCTTGATTACTACATTTATTACTGTAAAAAAAATCATTTTTTTAATGTCTTAATATTGAAGTTCTAACATAAATAATAAATAATAACTACGAAACTTATTTACATAAAGCTCCGGAGCTTAAAAGTTCGAACTCGTGTTGTTTTGTAGCAAGCTGGCTTCATGTACACGTCGTTCTGCTATTAGACGGTAGATGGCGTTAAAAATATTAATTCAAAAGCTTGCATTAAAAAAATGTTTATTTAAAATTTCAATGACTTAACGTACATCATATTGTTTATTTTATTATTCTGATAATGTTATAATAAATTTATTTGTCTTTATTTCGTGTACCATAAATGAATTCTGCTGCCTCATGTTTTAATGAGGTATAAAATATAATACTTTCAATGAATATACATGGTCAGTGGACACTGAAGCACTAGATAATAATTAAGTCAGTAATTACCAATGTCTAAGATTCAAATAATTTTACTTATTTGCAACATTTATTTATAGGTGTAATTTTCTTGAAGGGATTTGACAGTTCAATTTTATACCCCACATGGAAATTAGATACCGCGCTCATTGACGATCCTAAAATCTTAAGCCAAGTCAACAAATAATGTTGAACAAATTTCGGAACTTCAGAACCCTAATACTTTTTTTGCAATTAGTAACTATATAGCAGTTGGCTATCATTTTAAAATATATAGTTGAGAACTTTTAACTGTTGTCAAATGACAAATCAATGTTATACTATGCCTTCATTAGGATGTCTATCTGAGCAGGACTACCTACTATGTCGCAGGGTTCCAACGTGAAATAACAGCTTCTGCGGCAGTGGAATCAGGAATGTCTGGATACCCTGAAATGACTTACCTTTTCCTCTGCAGCTCTCCTTTAAAAACAGTTAGCGGCAACCTATCTTTTCCAAGGCTTGGCACAAAGCAAGTTGGCAGAAGTTACTTTTGCAAAATTATTTCAGCCCATTTTCATCGCAACTCCAATCGCGTCACTCAAGTCAGCTATTCAATGATTTCTAGACTTCTTGAGAGCGATTATCTAATTTACTATCCGGTCAGGTTGGATAAATAAGAAGGTCGAGCCCAAGGCATGATCTATTGATTGTTCCAAGTAACATCTGTGTTCTTAGTTCGTAACACTCACTTTAATAATAGGTATCAAAAAATAACGAAGATCACGAGAAATCCGTGGGTATAATCAGTTCTCGAATCCGCACAATGCTAGCGAGGGTGACTAATGCCTAACTCCCTTCTAATCATGCTAAGTAGTGGGATGTATATTTATTGATTTATTGTTGTATATCAGCTTGTTCAAAATACTATACTTTGTTTCGATAAGTGTATAACCCTTTTTAGTATTAGAACATATTGGGTCTTACGCCCGAATACTCAAACGCCATTTAAATATTAAGTCCACGTCCCACTTAATCAGTACATTTAAACGGGACTTTCGTAGTTAATATTTAAGTGGCGTTTGAGTATTCGGGCGTTAGTCCAATGTTCTCTAATGTTCTTGGCATTTTCTCAACGCGCCTAGTTCGCTGTGTAATGATTAGAATCACAAATCGATTTTAATATACCGGGTATATCAAGACTGCGGCCGAAAATGAAGCCAGGTGGTAGTTTTAGTGGTTACAAACACAATGCAACTAAAAATCTCGCAAAGAAAAAGCGATAATTTATTCTCGCAATTTTTAAAAATCTTCGTGTTTTCAATCATCGTTCAAAAATAAGTAATTTAAAACCTTACGTACCATTGCGTCTTTAAAAATAAAAATGTGTACATTATTATTTCAGGAAAACTATGTATTTATCACCCAAATACGACGATAAGCAAAAAAATCAATAACAAAAGTTTGGCCAACAAACAAGTCGTTATGGTCAAAATGTTGAAAGTTCAAAAAAGTGGACATAGCAGTAAGCAGATATTGGTTTGACGAAGACCCGTCGATAAAGCCAGAGGTTTAGCAAAGTCGTTCTTCACCAAGTGGCAAGTGTTCATTACCTACTATTCAGTTATTTTTGTGCAGCTCAATTGAGATGAAGAAGATTATGATAAGATTATGATTAAGATTCATGTTGCAATTTGTTATACAACGAGTTATTTATGCTTTGTCTTTTGCAAAAATAGACTAGATCAAGGTGTAATTTATTAGTAAATGCCCTCGTCATAAAAGAACAATGCCTTGTCCTCGACGGTCTCCCCGGCAGTAAAACAATTAAGCTTCGTTTCTGTCAGATTTTAATCAAAGGCGACGTTTTAATTACAGGAAATGGTTTTCATTTATTGTTTAGATCTTTTGTATGAAATTATTATTTTCTACCCTTCGACCTGGATTGTTCACGGGAGGTTCATTTCGTGTTTTATTCTTTCTTCTTCATTTCTTCATTTATTTATCATGGTTACAATATATGGTTATTAATGTTGTTTGTTGTGACATATTTTGAGGATATGTCTAAAGATTACTTATTTATAATCAATGCAGTAACGAATGTGTACTCAATATAAAATGATTCTACTTCGTGCATAATTTCCATGATGAAATTGTTTATTTTAAAAAAGGTACTGGCGGTAGTTATCGTTTTAGATTGAGGACCGGGTAGGGATGATGGAGGTGCGAAATAATAACGCAATAACATACGAACAATAAGCCAAAAATGTTTAATGTCATATCGATAAATTTACATTGCGTTAATCGTTAACACCAAAAACTGGACACCCAGGACGCGCGCGCGCCTCCACTAAACGAGTAAAAATTCACCTAAAAAAACGGTCGCTAAATCAGGTAGGACATACATAGATAGAGCGGCGTCGGATAGATCGCCGGCGGCATGGGGGCCGGTACGGCGCCCCCGCCCTGCGGGCCCGGCCGGGCCGCGTGGTCACACGAACCACTCGTCCTTGTGCGCGAGCGCGCTCAGCGCGCCGCCCGCGCCCGGAGGCGGCCCGGGCGCGCCCAAGTGTACCCGCGCGGGCCCGCAGGGAGCGCCCAGTTTCCCGGCAGCCGCGTGCCGCCCGGCGGCTCACCACTGCCGTCACCGGCCGCGTCGGCGCCAGCCGCCACCGCGCCGGCGCCGTTGCTGCTGGCCATCTGTTGTACTGTAACCACACGCCCGGGTCAGAGCGGTCGCACTATCCACCTCGCTCGTGTCACACGGAAGAGAAGAGAAGAGAAGGGGGGAGAAAAATAAAAGAAGCCATAATGCGACAGTCTTACATAGTAACGTTACATAGTTAATATCACAACATTCAGATTATAATAAATCTTTACAATTTACATGAACAAGTGAACATTATAATATGTTAGAGAGTGGCACTAGGCGCGGGTGTAGTGCACATGGAGTGTGTCGCGGTGCGTGCGCGAGTAGTGCGGGCACAGGCGGCGCCACGCGGCGGGACACTCACAGTGCAGGTGCGTGCGCGGCGCGGCGCGGCGGCGGCACAGGCAGCACGCGGCGCCCGCGGCCACCACGCCCACCAGCGACGCGCCCGCGCCCGCTACCACCACCCACGCACTGCCTGCGCCACTGCCACCGCTCTCTGCCGCCACCAGACAACACACATATACACATATATCCATTTATATTTCATCATATCAATTTACTTAGATTAATTAGACGCCGGCGGTGAAACGAGAGGCCGCGGGTACGATACCCACACTGAGACAAATGTTTGTGAGGCCCACAGATAATTGTCTCGGGTGTTTGTAAGACCGAAAAGTCTCTCGTAGTTTTGATACCCACGACACAAGACTTAATTGATCTTAATGTGGGGTCAGGACTATGTACGTTTTGTTGGGTGTATTATATTATTACTAGTTACATGCAAGAAAAACCTATTCAAATAAGTTCCTTCATTAACTTAAGGTACACCTCTTTATAGTAGAAAATTCAATGCGCTGCTTCCCATATAAATTATAAACCTACATATTTCATTTGTGTAGTTAAATTGTTACCTTGTATCCCCTAGTTAGTATAAATTGCATTCATGGAATAAAACAGGGCCACTTATCAAAAATTATAACTGCGAAAAATTTAAAATGATAATTAAAATAATGTGTTATCTACACACTCTTGGCCGTCATCTCATGTTGAATATTAAAATAACGTCGTTGGAGATCGTATCTGCCCAGGGAGCGACCATCATACAAAGATGTGTAAAGTAGCTGATCCACAGAAGTGCGTCAATAAGTCGCATTTCGGGCTAAACCTTTGTATATCGAGAGCACCGCAGTATAATTGTTTAGACGACTATGCACTTACCTTTCCTTCTTTCCCCATCCTTGTCTCCTGACCGGTGCCAGAATACGCTTTCCTCCAAAATCTTCGTTTGGTGTTCGGCACTCTCACTTAGATCACTCAAATTTTCCTTGACTATTAGCATTTACCATCAGATGAATCATTACTTAGTAAAAGACAAGGCTGGTGCTGTCGTCTTCCATCCACAAAGCGGACAGACACAGTAATAAACATCGCAGAAAGTACACTTCCAATAGCTGTGAAAATCCCTGGAAGAAGGTTTAGCCCAATGTACGGCCCAGACGTAATATTTGTAGCATGTCGGGCTGAAATGCCAGAGTCTCCGATCTGCCCCTTTTGGTATACTCCGAGATACTGGTAGGGTAGCTTAACAGTTTTGCCTTCTCCAAAATAAAGCCTATATCTGTTAAGGAAGTAGAAAAGGATCATAAGTTACCGGGGCAGAGGACCGCAGTGTCTTCATCGGAGCCGTCGGCGCAGTGGTCGACGCCGTCGCACATGAGGTCCGCGCTGACGCAGAACTCGCGCTGCTTGCACCGGAACTCCTTGCACCCATGCTCTGGAACCGCACGGGAATCTCGTAAGGTACGACACCTGTTCCACTCGCACACCATGAGGTGAGATGTGTGTGGTAAGTGAATGTGGTGAGATGGTGGAAGGGTAAACCTATTAAATGTTGACTGAGTCGGTAATGGCCAACGTGATGGTGAAGGATGTTTGGGTGTTTTAAGGATAATGATGCTCTACGTTTATGAATTGCTAAGAGTTTGTAAATACGTGGATAAATGCAGTATGAAACCATTAAAGCCAAAGCGGTTAAGATAGTTGATAGTTAGAAGCCAATAATGTAACCTAAAAGCAGAAACTTATAAGCTATACCTAACTAGTTTTATTTTTACCAATGCGTTATAAATGTGCATCATAATTTAAATATACCTTTTAATGCAAGTCCGTACTTGTGAAGTGTTATTTCAGTTTACTATTTCAGAGCCTATTAAATCACTACCTACGTACGTCATGAGGAACTACATAGACAATAAAAACTCCGCAAGCGTCAATGAAAACTTACACATTGAAGATTTATTTTGCCAATATTCTTAAAGGTATCTACGGCGAATCAAGCCATGCTATTAATTCTCTCGATCCACAAGCTCACAAAAAACAAAAGCACAATAAAGTAACTGCTGATAGAAGCATTTGCAAACTTTAAACCGCGAAAACAAATTGGAGCGGCGTTCAAAAACACCACGCTATTCCGACAAGCCTCGAAAAATATTATGCTGCTTGAAGCAAACTGCTGACTCAGCGGCGTTGAAATTGGCCACTCATCTCTGTGGAAACAGCCCGACAACACGTCCACGATGCGACAACAACTCTGCATTTTTCATTTCAAATACTCGTGTAAGCGCCAAATAACATTGCAGTATTTATAGAAGTGGTATTAAGTGCTGAGTCGTCATCTAACCAGAGGACATCAGAAAATTGTGAACTGTTTATTTTTGTGTCGTAGAGTATTAATGGAATGATTCAACTGGCTTTATTCCAATCAGTTGCAGAAGAGATAAGGAGAAATGTTTGTCAATTATTATTTTACTCTACCTCTGCTTACCTTGAATTACTAACGTTAACATTGACACTGGTTCACGATGGGACTGAATCTCTACAAAGTTTAAAAGCAAGTGTGCCCACCTAGTTACAGCAATTGCTTCAATTCTTAAACAAATAACTAGTCAAAGGCTCACACGATATCCTAATACTCCAAACTCCACTGATATCCGAGCAACTCACAAACCCATTTAATCACCAAGCACGCGCCACATGAAAAGCTTCTTGGGCGCGGCGCGTGCATTGTTCAGAATTTCATACAGAGCGGCTCGTGCATACAATGCGTCGCTCCCTCTCGCCGGGAATTTTTTAAATTAGCAACATCGGCGCTTGTGAAAGCATTGTTCAAAAGAGAATCTCTGCATAATGTCTTTGATATTTACAGCTGGTGATGGTTCGGAAAGGGGTTGGGGTGTAAGAATTGTTGGGCGTTTTATCCGGCTCATGGAATTTTGTGTTGGAGTACGGAATCTCGATTATATACTTTAAGGAGAAAATGATGATGATGTCTCAGTAATAATCATAAAATCTGGAGGTTGAAGTACTGACATTAATTCATTTATTTGAAACGTAGTTCCAAATCTATAATGATCATAAAATCTTGCTAAAATACGATCCTTTACACGTAACAAGAATTACTTCCAAACGTTGCAAATTAAGTTTCACAATTCTAACATACCTGATATATACCCTATTAAACCAGCAAAATCCTTCAGCGCTTAAAATTATAGTAGGTGATATTACGAAATTTCACTAACAGGTTTAGTGCTGACAGCGTTTAGTGCCTGATTTTGGGGGCGGAGTGGTGGTGAATTCTCTAAAGTGACTAATGGCAGATCCATTAGCACAGCTTCAAGATTTAATATAATCTGCGCTGAGGACACGCTGGAGCGGACAGTGTTAGGGAATTAGAAATATTTAACTATTCTCTGTGCTAGACTAGAATAGACTGTCTTGATTACGGAGTGCTTAATAATTTTCTTACTTTTGGCAATGCTCATATTGTTTTAGACTCCTTATTTTAAACAACTTTTTTGGCGAAAATCGGGCGATAAGGAGGAGAATTGCCATGGCACCGGCCGGGATAACGCCAGCTAGAAGAAGAAGAGGAGTCTGCTAATGATTTTTATAATTAGCACCGAATCCATAAACCATATTCATTCAAAATTACAAATCTTGCATAGGTAAATACACGAGATAGAAAAAGGAACCGTGTCAATGTGAATCCAAAAAAATATAAAAGCTCCTAAATACCAAAAATACCAAAAAGACATAGTTAAGATATTAAAATATTGTAATAATTATACAACTTCAACACTCCTTGCAAAACACCAAGAGCAAATGTTCAGAAGCAAAACTAAAGCGTAGTAAAGTAAAATCTTGGGGAAGTATGTGGCGGGGCGGAACTGGGGCGGTGTGTGCGGTCGGCAAACTATCCCATAATGGGACAACTTGCAGCGGCTTCATTATAGAAACCTCTGGATGCACTAGGAAGTGAAAACTACGCTCCAACATCTTTCTAACTTTAACACACTTGCAACTTGCAAGAGACGCGAGGTTTTATTTATATACTATGTGTTCTCGATAGGTCTTCCATGTTGCCAAGATTTATAGGCTTCGTATTTATTTCATGTGACTGTTGAAGTGTTTGTAGTATTTTTATAACTACTACGGTATTACGATGGTTTTTCAATTCCTTGATGTACTCGCGGTGCTCAAGCCGATTTGATTGAATGTATTTCAATTTCTTCATAAAATATTACCCACGCTGTTGCTTTTAACTATATACCGGGTATATCAAGACTGCGACCGAAAACGAAGCCAGGTGGTAGTTTTAGTGGTTACAAACACGATGCAAATAAAAATTTCCCCAAAACAGTGTCGGCTTTTTATTAGAATTTTTTTAAAAATCATCATGTTTGGGTGGTAAATACCTAGTTTTTGCGAATATATAAATTTGGACCCTTACGTACCATTGCGTCTTTAAAAATAAAGAGGTGTACATCATTATTTTAGGAAAACTATGTATCACCCAAATACGACGACAAGTAAAAAAAAAATACAAAAAAGTTGACGATTTTTTTTGCGAAATTTTTACTTCCATTGTGTCTGAAGTCACCAATACTACCACCTGGCTTCGTTTTCGGTCGCGGTCTTGATATACCCTGTATAAAAACTTTATCTTTTTCCGTTATTAGCAACTAGAGTTAAGCTAACACCAACAAGCTGAGATCTGATGAGAACACAAGACCAAGACTTACTAAGCTAATTCACACTAAAAACACAATTAAGTATGTAATCCTTTAAATGTTTAAAGGATGGCCGATATGAATTAAGTGTGCTATACTCACCTAAGCGTTAGTAAGGAACATTAAAAATATATTTAATCCAAACAGTGAAATATAACCTGTTGAAACACGCGATATTTTCAGAGTTACAGCGCGCACAGATCTTACTTTTAATGACGCAGTAAAATTATTACGAGCTCTCATCCCGCGAGCCGTCAACGATCCAGATTTACCGCCACGATTAATGCCCATCGATACTCGTAAAGAAAACGCTGAGTTTCACCCTTGTGAAGATATCAAAATTATTCTAAACACGTAAATTCATGTGGAATTTTTTTCAAATCCATACACTGAAGTGTCATCGAAATACGAAATGTCTTCGAAATACGGTCGAGAATACCATAAATTACAAGATACATTTAGGTATGAGAACTCGAATAATGTTGGTCATAGAAAAATGTTGTTTCAGTGCGTAGATTGTAACTAAAGGAATAATAAATGAAATACCTACTAAAGAAATGTTGATATAGGCTCTATCCAGAGTTGAAAGAAATTAAACTACCAACCGAGTTACAGATCGTCAAAACAATTTACAGCAATGAACCAAATGGAGAAGTCTTGTTCGAGGCGTTGTTTTCTCCAACAGAATCAATCTTCACCATCCTTTTAGCAACAAAGAAAATGTTTCAAATAGCTTAGTTACTTTGTTGGAGTTCAAATAGGTCGGAATATATCCAGGTCGGCGAGGCGGAAGGGTTCCGTAGGGTTCCGCAAGCGAACGGCGTGTGAATGAATTGTTTCGCTTTGTGCTGCCTCTATGTAATTGCTTTCTTTGTGAGTTGTTATTTTGTAATACATGTACTTGTTATGGACTGAAGTGTAATTAAATAGTACGGAACAAGTTTGTGGTGCTGGATTTTTATCGTGCTGGTGTTAATCAATTCTTGTATTAATTTTCTCTTCTTTGTCGCTGTCGCGTAATTTTTTGACATGTTTAATATTTTAACATCAATAGGTTTATAATGAAATATGTGGTCTAGCGGTTGCACTTATAGAGTCCCTCGCCATTCTACTGATTACAAAATGAGCAAGATGGTTGTTGGGTTCATTAAATTATTATTTTTATAAAAGTAACAAATTTTGTCTGGCTACTTTCCAACGTCAATATTTTCAAGACAAATATTAATTAAAATTCACGTAAAATATTGGAAATGTTATAGAAATTGATATAAGTGATAGCAAAAAGACACTTTCATTTTTACAACGTTGACATCGTAAGCTAAACTCAATGAAGTGAATACAAGCGGAATACATCAAATGCCAATAAAACTACACACGTTTACCAATAAGTTGGCAACAGGTTACGATGAATCAAGCGTACGCCGCCGCGGTTACGCCAATAAAACATATAAAAACGAGGGAGGAATGTGTAAACGAAACGTCCTGTCGACCGTGCCACTAGATAAATAAACATTGGGGAAAATTAAACAGGGCGGGGGTAGGGCAGGGGGTGAGGCGTGTAGAGGACAGGGGATGAAACTCTCCGACATTTCTCGACCTTTTTACTAACGCTATTGCTTTGTTATCTAACACTTCGTTTTTATTACACGTGGATATTGTTTTTTGTTGGATGTAATTTCCGTTTTGTATTTCTAGTTTTAATAGCGTTATTCTTTTTGCGTAGTATGTTGTTTTAAGATATTTTCTCTAGTTTAATGTTTTATTATTGGAGATTTCATAGAAAATTATATGTTTTGGATTAATTACTTTTCATATCTGAACGTATCGTTTATCTACAAAGTGTTTATGTCATAATGACTTTAAATGACAAGGTCATTATATAAAGTCAATAAAAACAAATTAAAATGATTAGATTATATATCACATTAAAATTGAAGAAATGAAATTTTCAAACAAACTAAATAATAAAATAATTTGATTTAAATACAACACGCTTTATAAGGTATTTACTGACATCATTTGACCCGAGGATAAGAGCGGCAACAGCGCTTTTTTTCGTCGGCGCGGTGATTCATTTGTAGTTTTTAGGCGTAGTTTTATTCGTAGAATAAGAAATTCAATAAAAGCACTCTCAGCCGAGTCACAATTTACACAAATAAACTATGTCAAAATTGTCTCATTGGATTGGGAGCTATGATGCATACACAAACTCAGAAACTATTAATTTTGCGCCGGTGGATAAAAATAGCACGTCGCGCGAAATATTACTGCCACCAAACATAACTTAAAACTCAATTAAACAAAATTTTCAATTGTTTAAACGGTCCTCCATTAGCCCTAATGAATACGCTGTCTTCGAATTTGCGGGACATCTGCGTGAGGCAGCATATCTTTCTCGATACAGTCGTAAAGCTCGCACTACATTTTGTTAGCATTCGCCATAAATTAAAATCATATCTGTTTATTCCAAAGCTGTAAATCACGACATCGTGAACATAAAATGCTATCGTAATATCTAATGAGTTGTGAGAAGCGCACACACATTCACTTAAAACATGTACGCCTCACTGACGAGTGACGAGTGGCGCGCGCGCCGACTCCCGACTCGCCACCCCCGCCCCTGCCCCTCACGCACGACCCTCAACCCCTGACCCCCGAACCTTGACCGTCGATCGCCGAGCGCAGTGTTGCTAGGTTAGGTTTTGAAAACTACAGTGGAATTTTCGTAAAAATACAGTAGATGGATGTAAAATACAGTGCATTATACCGTTTACTGGGCTTTTTTCATAGTGAATGAAAATAAAAAACTTTTTAAAAAAACCAAGTATTCCGTAAAAAGATAGTTAACCGCTGTGTATGTCACTTTTATTAAATTATCGGTCATAAAGTACTGTAAATATCGTTCCATGGTGATTAAGAACTACGGATGGCTCGGTGAATAATAACCCTATAAAATTATTTTGAAGCAAGAAACGGTTGGTAAGTGTTAAAAATAGCTTTATTATTTGTCTCCTTAGTCATATTGCAGTATGTTCGATACTAACTGCATACTATTGTTTGATACATATTGGAGTAAATGTAGTACAAATACAGTTTTAGTGTAATTACGGAACGAAATGTAATTACCTTGCAACACTGCCCAAACGTCGCGGGGGAATCCCGGAGCCGGCATGGCGGGAATGGATACACGTTTAGGGATGCAACATAAAAATATCGACAGTAAATATCGTCAATTGAAATATGATAATCTGAAACTATTAATAGTTAAATACTTTTAGGGCAGTAAATGTTATTAATTAACACAGTTATCAAAACATAGTCTATGCGTGCTAAAAAGACTTCGGTACAAATAAATACACCAAAGAAAGATACAGGATAAGTCATTTTTTTTCTAAGCAGCAGTTAATAAAATGCCTCTCAACAGTCCTCATACTGAAAGAATTTGCGAATGTTGCTACATGACCCATTTGCAATTTTAAGTAGGTTTAGAATGTAGATGCGAGCTTTGTGTATCTCCTGTTATGTATCCAAAACAATTGTTATTAATAATGTGGATAAACTTGGGATTTTGATGTGAAATTTCAATAATAAAGTTTGAATTATATCGATAATATCGATATTGTATGCTGCCACCCTAGCCTCATTCTGATGTCGAATTGGCAACGTCGCACTGCGCTTCGAAAGACATTTATTTCATAAATCATAATATGAGTTTTAATGTCATAGATATTAGGTCTAAATTCAATTATTGGTATAATTTTTGTAATAATAACACCCGAGTTGTATTTTTTTCGCACTTGCCGTTTATTACCCGTTTGTGTCAATGACCTAGACAAATCGCTACAGCAGGTGGTTAAATGTGTAAAAATAAAAAAATATCCCGTGGCTAAACGGTTGATGATAAATTAATAATATTTGGTGTACGCACTACTATTGCGATACCCTATATGTGGTCCCAAAAAAAGTGAATATGTCACCGACACTTTGTATATCACCTTGTTTAAAAAATGTACTGGTCAGTTTAGCTTAAAAACTTTACTTGAAAAGGCATTAAATAAATGTTCAGAATATAAAAGAAAAGACATTGACCCAAATGTTTTCGAAATATGGAGGAGGATAAACTTCATTTGGAAGCAAGTTACGGGTTTTTCTTACGTTAAAAATTTAGAGAATATTGTAAGTATTATCTATCGATTACTCAACAAACATAATGGCTACACCGGTGATGATGGAAGCAAATTGACGAAAATATTTTTTTTGCATAGAGTGTAAAATCCGGGCGACACCTAAACAAATTGAAAATTATTATGAAATTATCTGCCTCATAAATATTGTAATAATTTTTTTCACAGCCATAATAGCGGAGCTCAGCATTGCGATTATCGAAATTCAATTTATTTAATTTTCACGCAGCTTTATTACGAACACAGATCTATTTAATTTTATCAGTAGATTAGATAAAATCAATCACAACACTAATTGATACATTAAATGTTAATTACTCCAGCTGGTAATAACTTCATGTATTTCTTTATAGATTTACAATTTCGTAATATCAAGTTGACTGCAAGTCAGCTAAAGGTCACTATTGCAATATTTGGGTAGGCCTGCGTTTATTTATTTCTTGTGTTAGATAATAGAGCCCTATCATTTACTCAAATACAATAATTTTGATACTTGAAGCAATTTAAATTGGCTTCTCTTTCTATCAGAAGTTTCATGATTAATTTCAGAAATCTGACCTGATCATTTCTTTAGCGAAAGCTTACTAGCTTGTATTAATCATTGTGACGATCTTTTTTTTTTGAGAAAAGAAAAAGCCTTCATCAGAGATAAATTTACTGGGCCATTGGGACCTAGGGGGGTTCATGTGTTTAGTATTAAAACTATATACATTTTGAATATATATTTTTCATTAGATAAGTTTCTCCAAGTTCATTACTCGTGTCACTTTAAAATTAAATCGCTTATCTTTGACAACAATGATATAAATAATGTTGTATTAATTAAATAAAATCGGATCATTGCTGTTCTTGATATCGTCCCTTTATCGGGGCTTATCTATGGAATATTTTACCTGTTTTGGAGATCTCAGCTTAGATAGCTAAGCTGAGTGTTAATACTGATATAAAAAATAAAATAAGCAATATTTGATATAAAAAATAAAATAAGCAATATTTGTTGTTCTTTATTTCAAATGTGAGTTTTAGAATTGTGAGGTCTAACAATCACGTCAGGTTAGTCAGTAGGCTTATTTTTGAAGAGATAGATGCCAGACAGGGTGATAATCCCAAAATTATAAGTTAAATAATTCTGAAGCAAGAGTTAAACCACATGCAAACCCCATGAAAGCATGGGATAAGGTCAGACGAAGGAAACTTGTAGCAATGATAATGAAGGTTGCAGAAAGTCACTGGAAATCTATGGGCCTATTTTAGCAGTAAACTTGATTCTGAAGAGCAACACAAAAAGAGGGAGGGACAGTGATTACAGTGCAGTGTACGTTATCTGTAATGACGCATCAGCTAAGCTACTCACTGGGGTCCTTGACGGCGGTGATGATGAGTCTGAAGCCGTTGGCGTCGGTGCCCCAGTTGTCGGTGACGTACTTGAGCGTCACGAAGTTGGAGCGCGTGAACAGCGCGCCGACCTGCTGCTTGGTGTTGCGGCACGACAGGTCAGCCTGAAACAAATAAGCAGAATTTCATTAATACGGTATGTGGTAATGTTAAGACGTCGCTGGATGCAGATGCGTTTAAACTAATCGCTGTGGAAGTCTGGGCTGAAAATGATCATGGTGAAATTTAGTATATTTAGCCAATTTAAAACATATTCATAGGCTCAAGATGGAATCTTAGAAGGTTTAGTGCCACCCACCGTTTGCGAAGCGTATGTCCGTCCAAAGATATGATTCTTACGTTATGCCTTCTGGCAATAAGACTAAGACTTCTAAGACTAAGAGACATCAATATATTTTTTCATATTATTCGATTGCTATTTCCAGTAAAGTTAACAATGTAGATATTATCGTAAAAATAATTATGTAAATAAGGGTTAAAATCTTTCTTAACACGCCGTATATAAAATAAATTTACTTTAACATAATTTTATACCACTAACGAAGTGCTTCCTAAAAGTTAGGAACTTCTTCGACAGTGTAGCGGTATTTACTAAAATTATTTATCTAGCAATTGTTGAGTTGTAAACGCCGCGATAGTTTCAGCCGTAAATAATTTATTATGCCAAAGGAATTCATTACGGAGTTTGACATTGTCTTTAATAATTTATTCATCGACTTGGGTATTACACTAAACGTAGACCTTCCGAAAAGGGAAGCTTTACACTTGGAATTACTATAATTTTAACGCTCGTTTGAACTGTATAAACTACGCCTATTATTCGTAGAATAATGAAGTACCTATAAAGAGAGGTGGAAATAAAATCTATTTCTCCAATACATGATTTAAAATGTATTTAAATTCTATTCGATTAATTTATTTACCAACATCTTCGTGTAATATACAAAGAAATACGGCCGAAGAGGAAATAAAACAGGTAAATTTTCATGAAGTCTTTTATAATAATTATATTCAATCAATTTTTGAATAAATTCGACTAAATATAACTATACGTTTCATAAAGTTTCAAGACCCATTTCAACAGCAAGGAAGTACATTGTAGCATTCTAACTGCTTCATAGTATTATTGATTGCTCCCTCAAAGAATTATAACTGAAAACTCCGCTTGACCTAAAAGTAATAAAACTGTTGGGAATAAACGCAGAATATCCATTTAAGAAATATAGTGCACGATCGGTCAGGCCCGGCCAATATTTCCGTCATCGAGTGGGCTTAGTGAACGATGTCCGCTTTACGTCCCCGTCATAACTCAGTGAGAACGATCGGCAGGACGTGACGCGGGTCCTGGGCCGCCCTGCCAGGGCCGGAGGGAGGGTATAGAGAAGGGTATGGCGTGGGTATGACCCACTTGCGGGATCTAAGAATGTGTGAGACTAATTGATCTGTTTTCGTATATCAAACTTGGATAATATGTACTCCTTAGTGTTAATTTGTTGATGTTACACATTATGAAAATGTTTTTTTAAATCTTAATAAAGCATTTATTGTTAAATTATAAAAGTCATTAAAAACAATATTTATTACAAGAACAATGTTTGCATTGTTTAGAAAAATTAACTGTATAAGTACTCATTGTGCCTTCATGGACAAGTCATTATTAAGACTATCTAATTAATATAATTAAACTCTCAATCAACTAAATAATCCCTAGCACGTCTCTTATTACCAATTTGTTCCATACGGACATAATATCTTAAAATGTTTCTAAAATGTCAGCACTCGAAATCCTTACAATCACATAACATTCACAACTATCATTTCGAAATAAAGTCCCCATCCTAATCTACAAAACGCATTTTTACAAACAAATGCAACACGAATAAACTAAAATAACCAGAACCAGCATAAATATTCCACGAACGCAGTTCATTACAGTTTGAAAGATGCATACTTATAAAAAGACAAAATTAACACGCAGACACTACAAAATCCCTGAATAATGTTCTGATTAGACGATAAAGCACAGCACGTGCCGTCGCAAATCCAACTATTCATCATCATAAAAACGCTTTAAAATGCAAAATACGGCCCGAGCGAGAGCCTTAGTACGTGCCCGGCGACCTCCGTTCAATCCAGAAAACGCTACTGGACTTTAAGTTACTTCACACGGCCCCTTAATAAAGACACCCCCCGGCGATATTAAAAATTCTTCAGTATAAAACGTAGATTACCAAGGAGTTAGACGTCTAAGCCTTCCTATTGCGCTGTTGGTTGAAATATGAATTTAATTAAACAGCGAAATTAAAGCGTAACTTCTCGTGATTTGTGTTTTAATTTAATTAAATAGATTCCTGTTGTAAAGCGAGATAGTTTTGTAGAATTGAGTTTTGGATATGTTTTGCAATTTGTGCAGTGTTTAGCGTAGCGTTAAGCGAGTTCTGTTTTCGAATTTCATGTGATAATATTGTGTTAAATGAAATTCAGCTATCTGTCTTGATAATGAAAGTTTGTCGTAAATATGTTTTTAATTTCTTCTTTGATACACAATTATATTAATTACTATTGTGAATACTCCATGTATACAATACTAATAATTTAAAAATTTGTAGGTAAAATTCTACTCATACATACACACATATAATATGTTTCCGCATTGTGTCAACTGCGGTTCATACTTAGAAATACAATATAGCTCTAGAAATATTAATATGTTATAATTAAATAATACTTTGAGTACATACCTATGTGCTGTTTTTTACGATTAAGGGAGGGGAGGTATTAGTCTACCATGCCAGTCTATTGTGAAATAGTAGTCTTTGAAATTTTGAAATGCAGGTTTCCTCACAATCCTTTCTTTCAATCGTACAGGAGATACGTACTCAATAGGCGAATAAAAAAGAGTAAGTATTGCTAAAATAGATAATAATATTAAATTCCAATCTTCTTCAACCTCGAAACATCTCAACCAAGTGCCCAGTGTAAATTACAAATCCCAGATATCTTTTGCGAGCAATAAAAAATAAAGATTAAAATGGAATATTGGCTGTATCTATCTTTCGCTTGTGCTATCTTTCTATTGTGTTCGGTTGAAAATAATACCCAGCAGTGGCTCGGTCCGAACGATCCGTCTTATTTCCTCGCCTATTCAACACAGTCTCGTGAACCAATATCTACCGATTCTTTTTCAATTTCGGATTCGGAATACAGCTTATATTCTTCGGTGTAACATAACACCTGGTACTGAGTGTTGCAGTATTCATCATTATTTTGAAAAGACGTAGAGTATTGCAATAGCTAAAGTATATTTCCTTAGCATAGTAGTAAGCAGCTATCTCAAGTGGTGATGTCTATAATTATCCTTGCATATTATTACTTAAAGAGTACCAAGTACTCATTTTTCGATGTGCTAATGTAAAATAGGAACTAGTCGGGCGATTACTCATACTCTGTCCGACGTGACAGATGAAATTATATTTAAAAAAAAATACTTTACCGTATTTATCTGTTATAAAATATCAAAAAATAATACAATAATGCCGAAAATAATTAAATATTGGTATAATAACATTTGAATATCAAAATAAAAGGCACCCAGAAACACCAAAAACGAAGTAAAATGAACCAAGAAAAGACAGATCAACAGTTCAACATAGATAGAAACAAATACTCCAATATTAAACGTAGCCATTAAACCGTGACTAGATGAATCCGTAAATCCTCCCCATTTGATTGAAATACCTCACAAAGTTAAACAGATTTTCCCAAATTAAATTCTACAGTAGAATTTAGATGTAATTCACTTCCACTTGGACGCCAGTTCCTTGCTCAACGCTTAGGAAATGCAATCACAGTTACTGCACGTAATAAATGTGTTATACCCAAGACAAACGACATAAAACAGTGTTGTGTTTAAATTGTAGCAGTTTGCAACACAATTGCATTATTATTCATCTCTGCAAGTGTTTTGTAAAGTGCATCCAATATATTCGTGTCGGATGAACATGCTTTTAATTTTGTCTCTAGACTTGTATTAATATTTGTGTAGGTAGAGCTATTGTCTGCTATTATTTGTTTTATAACTGGATTGCTACATTTCACTATGTAAATCTGTGGAAGAGGATTTTGATCAACAGTACCTTTGAAGTGGCTTAAAAGTATAATGACCATTAATGAAAAAGAGTGCCCAAGTCAGGCTATATACCTCTTATAACAACGGGTGAATCGAAGAATCATTTTTATAGGAATAAATTAAAAAAAATGATGATGATGATGATGAAATAAAAAAATGTTGGATAAATTATTCGGGCTTCTAATATGGTTGATTTGATGTAAATTAACCTAAAGTTAGTCAACGTTTGTTTGCTATGTAATAGAAATACGCCATGGTTAAGCTACTTTCGGCAGCAGAAGTAATTAAAGCACGTCTCCACTCTAAAGGTAAGGATAAGTTTCAAGGAAGTGTGCTTAAAATTCGTGGCGTCTTCAAAGCGACCACACGAGACGTTACCTTCAAAACAAACTGAACAAAACAAAAGGGATCGCTCAGTCCTTTAATGACAAACAACTAAGTGTTGCAAAGCAAACATGCCAACTCTGCGAGGGTAAAACCGCGGAGTTTGGCTCGCCACCGTCATTCCAGCACACAGTTTACTTCAGTTATTGTCGTGTGACTGATTTCATACGGCGACATACATATAAAATACTTAAAGCTATATGTTAACCCTGTATTAGGAAAGATGTTAGTAAAGCGCGGTCACGTTTCCGCTCCAAGAAATTTAGCTACGGAACAGACCCAGTTTCTTTCGTTAATAGCTGATAGCAGTTAGCCTTGCTCGCTACCCTATAATTGGACAACCGACAGACTATCTAACATGAATTCTTTCGTTGGTAGTATTTTAAGTCTACCACATTAGTTAAATACAGTTGGTAAACTTTCCAACCTTAGTAATTCTTGCAAAGAACTAGTTATGCAAGTTACACGATGAAAACCAACGACGAAGTTTATTCTTATTGTAATACAACAATACTATATTTTTAATGCTTTGTTACACTGCAAGTGAGGCAGTGCTTCACAGGTCTCCAACTTTCCCTTTGTACGCAAACGGCAGTTGAAATTTATTCAATTTAACTCGACGATTGTTTGTCGGACGTACCGCGGCGTCGTGGAAGCTCGGACAATGAAAAATTTGTTAGTTTTACACTGAGACTTTAAACCACAACAATTAAATGCCTGTGTGGAATGCGAATGGTCGAAGTTCTTGAAATTGTTATGAATATTTTAGTTTGTAATATAAATTCTTGGGTCGTTTGGTATTTGGTAACAAACTATTCGCGCGTTGTGTAAGTTTAAGGTAATTGGGTCCTGGTACAAAATAAAGTGATTGTAATATGGTAGTTTTTTATGATTTATTGTACTAACTGTTTTATTACCTGTATAACAACAAATTAAGGGAATATTATGTTACGTTTCAAATGTAAAAATATTGTTTCCTATAAATATAGCAAGGTAAGACTATATGATACGTAATTTATCGAAATGACAAGTGCAGTGTCGATCAGGCATGGCTAGATTACTATCATGCAAGCGATATGCTGTCTGGACAAAAAGCTAACAAAAAATATACAGGGTATCTCAAGACCGCGACCGAAAACGAAGCCAGGTGGTATTATTAGTGACTTCAAACACAATGCAACTAAAAATTAAATGTGAATCAACAAAATACTATAAATCATTTTACATGCATTCCTCATATATATAGTATGCTGGTATCCGAAATAACTTGAAACAACTTCAGCCGAACACTAGCTGTGAATTGTACATAAAAGCATAAAATAAAAACGTTGCCAGACGTGTTACCAAAATTACAAGTCACGTAACAGCAATGCTTGGGAACATTCGAGCAATAAAAGTAATACAGCTTGCGTGGGATTACACGGGAAGTTTGCGAATAACTCCAGATAGCCGGTAAAAGAGGCATCATAAGTTCCCCTAACATGGGCAATAATAATAACAGCACTCTTGTGTTTCTTACTCGGTGTGTGTTCTTTTTACTTTGCTAGGCTGGTGTAGGAACTATTAACCATGTTGAAGTTTTAGTCAGAGAGAGTATTGAATTCCTTCTGATCGCAACCTTCAGACGTTCCGAAGATATTGTTAAATTTATTGGGACTGTAGTGACAACAGTTTAATGTCAAAAATAAAAATACTTTATTGGCTCAATAAAATTTTCAACATCATTAAAGATCTGTTTTTTTTCGTTCTACCACCCGCTTCGGGAAGCTGTTTTCACTAGAGAATAACGGGCAAGAAACTCTAGTGTTGTTCCTTTCAAAACCAGTTCTTACAAGTTGATGAGCCCTGTCGTATCTAAATGGTTTATCGACATATGGAAAATGGTTATCTCTTACCAGTCGACGTACTTTATAACACATGAATAAGGTTCTTCTCTTTCGACACTTTTCGAATACGGTTATATGCTGACTAATTTTGATGTGTTTGTCATGAATTTATTTTGCTAGGTTTCTACATCTTATGTAACCTTAAGCCCCGGAAAAGGTAGGTAGAAATTATCTTGGAGTAAAGACCATACTCGCGGATTTTGTCACTGTCGCCTTCCAGATAAAATAGAATGTCAAGACAAACATGAATACTTCACGGTCTTATCAGAAATGTGAGAAGTGATAAGGGAGTGCTTATGAAGTTTTTGTGACGTGCAATTACCGTGATGACGTCATTAGGTAACACTTGAGGGTTGGAGATGATTAATTGACTGCAGAGATTGAGTATGTGGGGTGCGGAAAAAAATGAGAGTCATTTTCGACTGATAAGATTGACTTGTCTATACATAGACAATAGAAACATTGATTTGTTAAGTCTTGTGATCGTCATACATATCGTTGCTTACGAATATATTATTACTTTAGTGTAGATAAAAAATAAATAGAGATAAATAAGTGATAAAAAATTATAAACGAAACATGATTTCCTTGAAGGAACAAAGACGTGAATACAAGCATTAGATACGAATTTTAACCTATAATAGCGTAAAATAAAAATCTCAGTATTTATTGGCAGTAGGCATGAATTGTGACTGTTCGTGAAATACTCATAAAGTGCAGTATATTATAATTTATAAACAACTGTAAGACGAAGGTAGACAAAAGAAGATGTTGCAACTTGCCAAGTTGAAGATGCTTCAACAAAGTTAGTAATCAAATAAATCTACGTCATCTCGGAACACATCAAACGTTAGTTGCATACGAAATACAAGAGCGTCAATAAGAAGCTTAAACACATGCCGTCTCAAACAAAATCCAACACAAATAACTGAATTAAACAGCGGCAAAACAAAGACAGATCGGAAAGGAACTTGCCGCCGGAACTCTCACGTCTTGTTGCTAATCCTGTCGCCAACTGCCGCCATTTGAATTTAAAATTCACAAAACTTTCCCTCAGTTCGGTGTTAATTATTTGTAAGACGCCTGACACCTGACTACTGCGGCAACTCCGCTTTAAGATGAAGTTATTTGACGCTGTTTCTGAATGTTTGGCTTCGGTTTTATGCTGCGGCAGTTTCGAAATTTTTTTATGTGCAAGCCGCGTTTTATCCTATTGTAAATTTTAACGGAATCTTCTCATTTATAGCCAGAATTCAGTTAATGATGCTTTAAAAAAGCAGTAATTCCAAAGCAATTTATCTGCTTTTAAAAACTTTACACATTATAGTATTTTACTCTACTTTAAGAGATGTCATAGTTTAACGACATGCTATAGATATTAAGTCAAAATGATATCTAACAACTTATCGGATAAATCGTGTTTTATTAAATGTAAATAGGCGGGCAAAGACATCATCAATATTTAATCGATGAATGTAAGTACTCAATTGATACAAATTCCTTAGCATTACAAGTTGGACCTACGATACTGAAAAGCAGCTTCATAAAACATGGAATGAGATTGCTTAAGTTTTTCACTTTACTTTTTTCAGTAAATTCATTTGCATATTAAAATTGTGTTTTTTTAGATATTTTTCCGCTACAGAAGTAAACGAGATGCTGCATTAAAGTCTGAAATTAAAAGCAATTTAAATGTAAATGATGAACACACAAGTCTGCTATTAATTGTTGTTGTTACTTCCGTGTAATGTACTGCACAGCTTTTGAAGTCTTGTTTTATATCGTGGTTTTTAAAACAGGGAATTATAACCAGGAAATGCACGCACTAAAAGGAATACCTCATATCGGTATTGGTTTTAGTAGTAAAGATGATGAAATTGAACATTACTGTCTCAAAGAACTTCATTGACACTGTTATACCAATTAGCTAAAATTGTTGAAATGTGTCAACAATTTTCTTCATATCCAAACGCATATATATGTACTTACATAGATTGCCAAGCAATGGGACATACTTTTCCCATTGCTAGAGGTTCTCTGTGACTAAAATGGAATAGGCCATAGCCATGAGTATTAAATATATTTTGTCTCCTCTACTAAACCAGTCTGACGCAATCCCATCTAAAACAACTCAAACAACCTGAAATTAATTGAATCCGCCATCATTTATTTAATTTCTTTCGCCTCAAGGTGTCTGATTATCGAAATGATGGCGGATTAGCGAAGAATTGCGGAGAGGAGGCAATATCTCCCTCGACGCCATTAGTATTCCGTCTGTAATAAATTAAACCGATTCCGACACGACATCGAACCGACGCGGCGAGGTACGACACAATAACGATTTTTTGTATAAAACTCGTAGAAATATTTGTAGCATAGTATGTGCGCGTAGATATAAACCAATGGATCGCCGGTTTGATCCGAGATATGTATGTATGTTTTTGATATATTAATTCCGCTAATACCTCTTCGCCAGCCTGGAGGGCTATCGCCTATTCCTTGTCATTTATGAAAGAGGTCTGAGTCCTGCCATCAGACTTATAAGCGCTAGATTAGCGATAGTATAACGCCGAGGCAGTATATTAATACTGTCTCGGCGTTACTCTACCAATAACCTTGGTATTTATAATAACGAGAATAAAATGTTTACCACTGTATGTCAGAAACACAGACACAGTACACGACTTCCTTTTCAATACAATTCTTACGACCATGCTATTACCCATAAACCAAATGAAGAAAATCTGGATAATTTCACCAGACTATCCTTTGGCAAAGAGCACAAATCCCATAATTATCTATAAAGCAGTTAAACAGATGCATTTTCAGACGGCGTCTGTCAATAGGAGCTCCAGTAATTTTCACAAGGAATCAGTTCAGGAACAATGGGGAACAGAGGGAAAATTCCGGAATAATTTCACTCGGGAACTTGGAGCGCGCCCAAATTAAATATGATATTAATGTTGGTTGAGATAAGTGGAGGCGAGTTTCATGCTTTCCTGTTCAAACGAACGAGTTAAATGCAATCTTTCGCCTTTTAGTTTTTGCTCTTGTGAGTTATGAATTCTCCTGGCTCTCCTAATTAAGATAGTTTGTCTTCGTACCTAGCGTTATCTCGGTGCTAAAGTTGGCGTTTTTGTTCAATCTTTGTCATTTCACCCATATATACTCGTATTAGCATCCTTGACTCTTTAGCTTTCATTTATACCGTGATATTAGTAAGCCAGTGGTTTAACAGGAGATTTCGTGTTCTAAGTATATGCAACGTAGTCTTTCAGTTACTTTCAGTCCTTAGTTCCGTAATATACCTAAACATTAAAACATGACCTACAAATCACAAATACATGCGCATCACGACCGTAAAAGTGTATTCCATTGACGGACAGATAATATGAATCTCCAAAAAAATTCACTTTTATGTACCTACCTTCTTATTTTTTCTGTTCAGGATACTCACATTATAAGTCCATTAATCCTCTGGACTGTGACTATGCATTTAAGGTAGGTATAAGTTCTTTTGAAATTCTTAGTTTTTTATGCTATACCTCAATAAAAAATCATACGCTATATTCTTGGAATCCCTTATTCCCCATGGTATAAAAATAAAACCGATACATACCCTCGGCGGGGCGGTGGCGTGTGCCCCGTCGTAGACATACAGGTGGTCGTTGCAGTCGAGCTGCAGCAGCTCGAAGTGCAGCATGAATCGCTGCAAGATGCTGTGCGTCTGGAAAGTGACGGTGCAGTCGAGATTGCGCTCGTTGCGGGACCACAGCACGCCGCCATCCAGCTTGCGGTACTGCCGTTGCAGAAAGTGGTCCTTGCATAGTGAGTCCATATAATCTGCGTACAAGAGAAAGGAAATATTAGTTTCTACAGCCGCAAGAAAAATTGGTAAAGTAGTTTTGCTTTTAAAGTGGAACAATCATCAACTTCGTGTAAAAATTAATGTATTTAGTTTGTAATTATCGTACGGTTTTTTAAACCTCAAGGGTTCACGGCCTTAAGAAACTATAACTAAACCAATGAGGTGAATTTCTTTAATATAAATCAATAGATTGAAGGAAACAAGGAAAGAGGAAAATGGTTGAACCCAATAAATTTCGAAACAGTCGACGCCAACTATAAAAAGAATTTTGATTAAATCTAATCGGTACAATTGTTTGCGGACATTCGTGTCCACCTAGATAGTAACCAACATACAACACCATTTTCCAAAAAAGGCATCACGTTCAGAAGCCAGCAGGAAGTCAAAAGCAACCGAAATAAATTAGATGTTCAGAAAATTGATTTTAGAAAGTACATAACTATTTACTCAGAAACGTTCCAATTAACCATATCAAGAAAGGAAATTGCGAAACGAGTATCTGTTATCTGTTCACTTTCACACGAGTATGCACTAGGATCGTATCGCTATCGGTAAGTTTAGGATCTCGTATCGGATGCTGATACGCTATCAGATCTGGGGTTATCTGCGCATCCAGTCGTAGTTACTTGCTGTCTGCCTGTTTGTGATATCGTGGTTCGGCTTGTGAGCATCATGTAAGTAATTTCCTCTTATTTATTAAGTGTTTATTTTGTAGTGTTTATAAGTATTTATTGTTGATGCACTTAACTATAATTAAGATATACCGGTTTTTAATGGATGTCCGTTTCTAAGAGGACTGCAGTTTAATAACACAAGATTTGAAATGTGCTATGCTTATAAAATATGTTTGTCAACGTTATATGCTTTTTTTATTGTGTTATTGTAAGACATATCATTCATTTTGTTTATTTCAATGACTCATCAACTATTACCATAACGAAAAATAAAAAAATAACGGTGGCGAAATGAAATTGTGAATTTCCAATATGTTATCCGAATGCTGGATTTTCATCTACAGATAAAACAACTTAGTGAAAGAAGGTATCACATATTTGTTTATCATATAAATAGGTATATACATATTTTTAGGAATGTTTCCTTGTATATCCAAGATCACTTAAGACGCGACCATTATCATATCATATCTTTACTAAAGGATTTAAAATATTTTGTTTAATTTAAGTCAATATTTAAAATAAAAATAAATATTTAAAACAATAATAAAGTGCCGAAGCAAATGAAAAAAGTCTTGCCTTAAAGAAAACAACATTTCTTACTTTGAGCCCTAAGAGAATTCCCATCGGTGACATCTTAGAAGACTGATGTACACCCAATTCTACTTTTCAAACTTTTAACATGACGGCAGTTCGTCATACCTTCATCCTCTAACCGCCTCGGGAATGATATTCACTTTTTGTATTATAAACTTTTGTATACAAAGTATAATAAGGCTGTCAGTTATTGCTAATAAAAACGTCTTTTAATCTCTCATGTACAGTGTATGACTAAGACATCGTGTTGGTCAGTCAACGTTCATTTGACTATTTAGTAAAGTGAACTAGTATTTAAACTATAAGTAATAACCTAAGCGCCTAAACCAGAAGACCGTAGAAATCTCTGAAAAAACCTATGTTCAGCAGCAAACATCCTATAGCCTTTGATGATAATGATGATGAAATATTTCAGGTCGAGCTACGGAATCCTACTGACGCTATCACTCCTCATCATGACCAGCTCAGCTATCCCTACTCCTCGGATCCTGAACACCTTGGTGTCAGGGATCACCACAGGCCTGGAGGTGCCTTTGAGCGTGTTAGCTGGCACTGGAGTTGGGACAGGAGCCCTACAGCTAGTGATCAATGTTCATACAGACAGTAACGGGAATATTGAAGTGTTTACGAGCTAGAGGCAAATTTTAGAGGTGAATAATTATCAATCTTGGACATTTTATTATTGTGAAGTTATATAATATTGGTTTCTTAGATTTACGCGAATGTTACACATTGAAATAAAACTATTTTTACAGATTTTATCGCGATTTGGTTTAATTTTTACATTTTTTAACTTCCCGACGTTTCGATTGCTTTTCAGCTTTCGTGGTCACGGGGCGGACTGAGGTATTAGTCATCCGCTCTGTGACTGTTACAATTAAACTAATTAAGTTAAAACCCAAATTAAACTAAATCGCGATAAAATCCGTAAAAATACTTTTATTTATATAATATTGTGCAGTCGATCCTTGTGATCTCAATGCCAATCAAAACGACCATTGAGAAAACGTAGTTGATTTTATTTAACTTATTTTATGACGTCTTGTAAGTCCTTAGAAATTATGAAAGGGCTATATTTTTTAAATTGTCTCGATACAGCTTTTTTTTATTGCCTGTGATTTTTGTTTAGGGTAGTGTTTCGTTTCTCTGCTGAGTGTCGTGATTGTACCTGTGGGGTGTACAAACCGGCAGAGGGCTAGGGTTTTGCTATTTGATACGATTACCCGCCCTCTGCAAAGGTGAAATTCTCGATACTGCTACCTCATGGAATCGGAGACGAACAGCTTCATTCTTATGTTTCCTACAATTATTGATTGTGGGGCGACATCTGTATCACGTAGTTATAGTATTATGTTGTATAAAAATGTGTTGTTGTCAAGATACGTATTTAAGCATTAAGTGTTTATTTCATATTTTGTTTGTTTATAATTATTACCATTATATTAATATTTACGATTGTATTGTACTTTTAGACTGTAGAGAGAAGATATACAAGGTGTCATAACGTTTTATGGACGATTTTAGAAATAAAGACTTACTGTTTTTGCTAAATACAATTTAAGACAATAAAAACTATAATACTGCTTTACTATTTTACAAAAGAAATAGTATGGGTATGTATTCTTTGGTATCTACAATTTATTAGAAAAATTAGAACCGATGGAATATAATGTGTAACGTATACCATCGCGTGTCGAAATTGTTGATAATATACTGCACAATCCGGCATAAATAAATAAACTCTCTGGAGAAACAGATTTAAATAATTTTTTAATATACGTTTGTGTGTACTTATACCAAGTTATAAATTACTGTAAAGTAAGTTAGTTTTAATAATATATAATTTAATGACTCATTGTTTATTATAGAATTGTTTGGTGCTGTTTCTTTTTATATTTTTAATAAATTAGTTACGCTTATTACTTATTTATATTGACTAAAATAGTGCCTCCCACGACCCAGCAATATTATCAGAATAATACGAAAAATATATTTTCTAAGCAAATATAAGTAAATAGTTTTTCAGTAACGTTTATATTATTAATTCATCCATTATTAGATATGATTACAGCTAATATGTTTTAAAATCAGTTCACTTCAGCCACGATGACGCTGGGTCGTTCCGTGATTTCGTGCAAATTTCGTCGTTCCGCGGGAGTTAAAAAAATGACAGAAATTCAAGAATGTTATTCAATAAAACAAATCTAGCATGCTTTTTTAATGGTATTCAAAAGAAGGCACTTTTCTATCTTTTGTAGATTTATAGATATAGGATGGCAATTATTATACAAAAGAGCTCAACGCGTACTGCTCGGAGCAGGTTTGCGGACCACGTACTCACTATGTTGTTTGTTTTTGGATTACATATAATATGGCAACGGTTACAGTTACGGCTTAAAACAATAAAGTGTACATCAAATAGTAATTTGATAAGAAAATCATTCATTCACTTCCATAATCGTTCATTATCATCCACAAAAATAGGATGGTACGGATGGGGATGCAACGGAAATGAATGATAATTTGAAAGAACTTCTTAAATAACTGACTAAATATACATTATGACTAATTCACAATTAAATAGGATTATAGCCTACAGACAAGGCGTAACTTATAGAAATTATAGTAATATTAAGTGCTACTTCCCCTTTATAATTAAACGGAATATAATGAACCAATATTAGGACAAAATACTTTCGAAGACACAAAGAACGTATATAATTTCATCAGCCTGTAAGACACGGCCACGTTGTTTTGCCGACGTGGCTAACTGGCCGTTACGAGCAGATTGCGTCATGACTGACGAGTGAGGATTTACAAAGGCGCCTACGAATTGAACTATTTTAGCGATGGAAGGTAATGACATTTTTTGTGTGACAAAATTTTAGGACCTTTTTTTAATCGTTTATACTACGATTTTATTTTTAAAAATACTATTATTAAAATAATAATTAATGAAACTAACAGATTATCGAAGAATTTGAAGAAAATAATTGATCCAAAAAGAAATAAACAGAATCAATTCAATTTCGACACACTTTGGACACAGAGGGTAATGAGAATTTCAGGCGATAAACTACGATAAATCAAAACTTAACTAAAATATTGAAACTTTCAATGATACTAGTTTTAGGGAACTTGATATGAAGTACATTAGAAAAAAAATCTTTAAAAAAAAGGCATTGTTTCATGGTTTTATTTGGCTGGATATGTAATTTGCACGAAATCACGGAATGACCCCGCTAAGATAATTTATTTGTATTCATACGAGAGACTTTTTGGTCTCACAAACAGCCAGACCGGAGACAAATATCTGTGGTTCACACAAACATTTGTCTCGGTGCCGAGATCCAACCCGCGGCCTCCCGCTTCACAGCCGGCGTCTAACCAACTGCGCCAGAGAGGCTGTCAAATTTCACTCAAAATACACTAACAAATATCTGTCGGCAACTACAGATAATTCCAATGTTATACAATACCTAGACATTGAAAGATATACTCTCGGTATCGGGAATCCTAGAGCTTAATTCGGGGTTTCATATCTATACATATAATAAAAATGTAAATGGTCGATGTCTGTACATGGAAGATAATTAAGAAATTTTAACGCGGGGGGCCTTTATAACAGCAACAGAAGCCAAAACAATTTTTTTTAGAATTTTTGTCTGTCTGTCTGTCTGTCTGTCTGTCTGTCTGTCTGTCTGTATGTTTGCTTGCGCATCACGCAAAAACTACTGCACCAAATGAGATGCGGTTTTCACAGTTGTATTGCTGTAGGCTCAACTTAAAAACTGGTATATGTTGCATTTACATACAGGGTGTTTCTTTTTGTTTGGCTGCATATTACTCAAAAACTACCGCACGAAATCAGATGCGGTTTTCACAGTTGTATTGGTGCAGGTTCAACTTAAAAAGTGGTATATATTTAATTTACATACAGGTTGTTTCTTTTTATTTGCTTGCACATTACTCAAAAACTACCACACGAAATGAGATGTAGTTTTCACAGTTATATTGATGCAGGTCCAACTTGAAAACTGGTATATCATACAGGTTGTTTCTTTTTATTTACTTGCGCATAACACAAAAACTACAAGACGAAATGAGATGCGGTTTCACAGTTATATAGGTACAAGTCCAACTTAAAAACTGGTAAATGTCTTATTTACATACAGGGTGTTTATTTGTATTATGGAAGATAAATGAGAAAAACTAATATTCCCCATATTAACACTGGATTAACACTTAGGCTACATTTTATCCAGATAAATTAAGTGTTCCCGTGGGATGAGGACGGAAATCCGATATATTTGTTACTTTTTATACTCAAAGGGATGCGATGGGCGTGAATTACATATCTTGAGTGAGAATGAGATAGGACGGGCGGGATATAACGGGACGGGACGGGACGGGATGAGAAATACCAAATAATCTGTACATTTATATTTTTTTAAACAAAATTAATCACGCAGACGAAGTTAGCGGGCAGAAGCTAGTATTTCAATAATCCTGAAATCTAAAATGTTGACTCAATTTATGATCCGATTATATTAATATATTTATCTATGCAAAACTTATCTATTGCAAGATAAGTTGGAAGTATTTAGTTGATAAATATAAAAGTGGATTAATTAACACTACTTTTGTAAAGCTGGTTTATGTAATAGATAAAGAGGTGATCTTATTGTAAAAAAATACAGTTTTTGCTATAGTAAATGTTTTGATAAGGTCTTAACGAATGCGCAATTTCAAAGGCTGTAAAAGAAGGATGCAGGCGTTAGGGAAACTACTGGAAACTTTCTCTAGTTTCATTATAGAACACTAACTGGTAAGATGATTTACTAATATGATTTTATTTGCTGTTGGTTTCCAATAAATACAAATAAAATAAATAAACATTTCATTGCGACTTCTAAAAGAGATACAAAATGGCCCGTTACGTGAAATACATCAATAAATATCAGCGCAGCGTGTAGGATTAAACTTACACCTCCCGATCGTAAAAGAACCCTTGTTCCACCATGAAAAAAGCACAAGAAAAGGAACAATTGAAGGCAGTCCAAGGATTTTTTTGTTTCTATTACATCATTATTACATAACACGTTCTGAAGTGGTGGAACATTATTAACTATTTATAGACCGTATAAAAGGCTACTTAAATAGAGAATATTATAATTAAAACGTTTAAGTATGAAACTAATATATTAATATTTGTAATTAACATTTTAAGAGGTTAATCGCCTTGGATCTTCACTCAGCTTGCTATTTTACTAAAAATAAATATTTTAATCGTTTGTAATAAAACGTCTGGCACGATAGTCAGATTAGTAATCCGATAACTACTATCTAGTGTCTGCAGAGGGCAGCACTGTCCTAAACTGAAAGGCAAGCTATTAAAATTAATTTAAAGTTTGACTTTTGCTGGAGGAAAATGGCCTGAGAACTAAACCTAATTCTAGAATTTCAGACTCGGAACCACACAGTATTAGAGCAATTTACCAACTGAGCTACAAAGTCCAATTTTGGAATAAAAACCTGATGATTAAAGTAGTTATTTCTTATCGATCGACATATTGTGTATGCAGCACACACTGCAACCGAAATGCCACACACACGGGACGGAATTTTCTTCATCGTATATTCTTCAGCATCTTTCAGAACGAAACGCTACACCTACACCATTTACCGCATTATACAAAAGTCTTCCAAAATATTTCCACTAATCTACGAAAACCCTGAGTAGGCAGCCCGCTGTGATCTGCTCGTGTCCGTCACAAACAGGCGGGGGAAATGGAGCGAGCGAGACGGCGATATCTGCCGTCTCCGCGTTAATTGCCCATACACTATGGAGTGTTAAGGGCGCGGAACCACCCTTGTTATGTAGTAACTTATGCTTACGGAGACGAAAATTCGACTTCTTTTCTTTTTATCAGTATGAAATTTTAAAACATAATTATTTTGTTTTAAACATTAATGTTATTTTAAAACTGGCATGTTTAAGGAACCTGATGATACATTATATCTAGTGGTAAGTTCGGCAGAATCTAAATAGACGATTCCCAATTCATACTCGTATTTTATTGAATTTGGTTGGTCATTTCACGATTGGCCGCTCGATAATTTCAAGACTTTCGGAAATAAATACCAATAGAAGCAAATGATGTGTGTATGAAAACAGACAGACAGACACTACATCATGTGTTGGTGGCAGGGCGGTTAGAACCGATTAAAATTAAAATTAAAATTGAATTCGAACCGTGAACGCCTTACCACACTAATAGAGCAACGGTAAGGTTAAAACACATAACTCTAAACTCGACAATCAACCTATAAGTTACATTACATTTATACAACATGGAACTTAACTGATGGACTAAGAAATAGGAAAGTTTTTCGCGTCGCGTACTGCTATAACGATAAACATCTGTATTGCCTACGGATGTTCCCCCTGGCCTGGTTAGTGCACGTAAAAATTGCCTTTCAAAAGCAACCACTTCACAGAAAATAATTTCACCACGGGGCTTCGTTTAAAAAAGTATTATCAACTTCCTGCAACTTCTACCCCTGTATCCACATACCGTGATACACGCTGACCATGTACGCCGCTGACACACTGGCCTGGATTACAACCCCCTCCCCTCCCGTGCCTCCTACCCTTCTCCTCCTCCCTGCCCCTGCGTCGCACCCCGCGCGGGGGGATCGCCGCTCGCATAGATTAAACAAAAATATATTCCTTTTTTAAATTGTATAACACGGCCATTGTCACGGCTCGCCGTTTTTGATTTCATTCATTTTTATAATTTAAAGAGATTTTTTAATAAGGAGTAGAATCAACAGTTAGATTGTCTGTAATGTAACATAGTGAATAGAATTACGACTTTGTAGTAAATGAATCAGTCCATATACATATACCCTAATGCTGGGTAAAACCCTGATTTACGATTGAGTGTGCTTTTTACACCGACACGGAAAAATGCCGCACCGATACCCGATGATAAGTGCAATGCGGATTAAGAAACATTTTTTTTTATTGTCTGTGGTTTTTGGGTATGGGAGTGATTCGTTTCGTTATTTGAAGAAAGATTAAGAAACATTTAACTAATTCTCAACAGTCGAGACAGGTATACGGGCTTATTAATCAGTTTATTACAGTTTAGGCCAAAGTCCAGCACGATGGCCTAACACAGGTTGACAAACTAGGCGTAAATTTTTAATTAACTTTTCCTTAATGCGAAGGAAAATAATATTGCATCGAAGTGCAGATTTATTAATTTAAAAAAATAATTATCACTTAAATTATAATCTAGCAAAATATAAAAAAGAAAAAATAGACATTTTTAATAATACAAACACAAATATATATATTTTATTTTATTGCAATGAATGGCGAGACAGACAGGCATGCCATTCGCCTGATGGGAAGCGATATGACCGAGCATGGACAGTAGCAAAACCAAATAACACCACGAATTACAAAGCAATGTTTGGCATTCCACTGCGCCCGCCACCACAGTTGCTATGACTACAATGTCCTTCAGACCGGAACACAACAGTGCATTTACACTGCTGTTTGGCGGGAGAAATAGACATTGCGGTGGTACTTACCCAGGCGGCGTCTCACTTAGAGATACCTACCACGAGTGCTACCAAATATTCTTTATTTTTTCGTATTCTTTTAATTCTACGAATATATTATTTTCTTTATTGTAAATAATAATTCTAGTAATCATGGCAACGAAAATTTTGAATATATTTAATACTACAAACAGTCCTTACTTTACCCAATTGGTTTCCCTCAAACAGAAAACGTCCTATTATATCCCAAATGGAATTTTCAAAGCCTTAGTTTCTTATGGCGCGGCTAAAGAGCCTAAGAAAGGCAAAAAAATAAGTTCCTTTCTACATAAGACACACTAGGGTAGAACGAGAATTAGCACCCCAATTTTCAAGTATAAAATAAATGTGTTTAGAAACTAAATTTAAATTCATTTTATTTATTGGACTTTATTTTCATTAAGATTGAAAACAAAATCACAAGATTCTGAAATAATATTTGTTTTGGATTGTTCCCTGGAGTGGGATAGAAATATCATACTCAAATGTTGCTTCATCGTTCTAAGTAGAGTTTATTACGTGGTTTAATGATAACTATTATTTTCAAAGGCAACAACCAAGACATAGTCTCTGGAAGACAAACCTCAAAATCACAAAACATATGTTGCTATTCTTAACTCAAAACTATGTTCATCTACTCGTATTCAATTAAATATAGGCATTCGAAATAGAAAGCAAAATAACAAAACAATTTGTCAGCGCGATGACAATTCCAAAACGAGCCCAAATTCGCGTTCACAACAATAAAGTTCAATTTGTGTAATTGAAAATTGTTAATGGCGGAGCATGGAGCTGCTTTATTGCCAATAAAAACGTTTATAATATTGCTTGTAGCATTGTTTGGAGCTCGCAAATTATACGTTTCGCAACGTATGAAGTTTTATTATTTAACACTCATTCCTTACTTATAACATTACTGTTCTCTCTTTCTTTCTATCTTCGTTCTCTTTTATCGTGTGTCTCTATTATGGTTCTACACTTAAACCTCGAGATCACATAGCTCAATTTACATGACTCTTTTTTAATTATTTTTTAATAATTTAGAGCAGGCTGGCAATATTGTGTGGATCATCATCATCATCATTGACCTTGTGCATCTATTTCAAACGATTTAAATGTTGTCATATGGATGAACGTTTGTTTTCGAGGCTGTATTAAACAATTCTTGAGCTACAGCTGCTGTCGCATGTTCTGCAGGAAAATCTTGCATTCGTGTGGATACTCTGTTTGAATTCCAGTTCCCCTATAATATCATTGTCGAAAGTTTAAGTTAAATAAGTACAAAACTCAATATCTTCATAATCTAATTAGATTTGCTTTTTTACTTCCAAAAGTAATATTTATCTCGAAAAGTTTAGCAAAACCTAAATTTAATATATCTGATTACCTAATTCAAATAATCGCCTCTGTATGTCTTCCACAATGCATTTTAGTACCTAAAGACTAGACATCCACATTTGATGTAATAAGTTACACTAGTTGAATACCAATAGTCGATACCAATATACATTTAATTGGATCTACGAAATCCACCGCGTCCCGATTCTCAAAATGTAAGGTTACGTTACGACTGCCCTCAATATCGATTTCCGTGTACGGTGTGATTATATTTCATAATAATGATGGAACATGCATGTCAATATACAGATGTTTCTGTGATCGTTCTGAATAGAGAAATTATTGCAAGATTTTTTAAATAACGTCCCAGTAAATTATAAAAACCAAATTAAAAACCCTCTAACCACACCAAAAGATGTGAAAAATGCCGAACGAGGCGCGCAAAGTAAATTTGACCATCAACAAAATGAGCTTGCACTGAGTACATCAAAATATTTACCGCGAGAAGGCATTAAAAAACCTTTTACGTAGACTATCGCATAACGTCTGCCTTCCACTCATCCTAAACGAAGTAAGCACACCCCGTATAAGGGGCGGGAGAGGCCGGGCGAGGCCACAGGGGAAGGGGGCGCGAGGCTATCGACCCGCCATTACCGCGCGGTCGTTCACCCCGCGCCCCGCGTAGCTCCGTAGCGCCGTAGCTCCGTAGCTCCGTAGCGGCGGAGCTCGTAGAGTTCCCGAAACAAGGAAGAAATAGTCCTTGTATTGGAGTCTTATTTACTTTAACAGGAACAATGTAGATATTAGAGATTTTAGTCGTTTTCCTTTTTGTTATTCGTTCCCGAAAAAAAAACCGTTTTCAATAAATGCTTTTATTTATTGTAGCGGAAAGATATCTTTAATGTCGGAAATGTTTGGGAGAGACAAGTCGAAGGTACGCTGGAATAATATTTCTTTATAATGGTTTGTGCGGTTTTGCCATGTTATGAAAGATGTACCTGAAAATGTTATTACATTTGTATCACGTTTTTTTATGTGAAGCAGAAGTATTTTGAGGACATATTCAGACAGAAGACTGTTCAATTTTTTAAAAATATAACATTCTTTATCAATTTCCAAAGACATTCGTTTTGGGAATATTGCGTATTTTATATACAACTCGACACACTTCAAAACGTAGGGCAATACGACACACAGATATTTGTAAGCACCGAAATAAAAGCGACAGATACCAGTCATTTTTTATGCCGGCGCGGAAGTCACTCCACTTTGAATAAAAGGCTGGAGCTTGTAGGTGCTGCGTTTTCACTTTTGCACATGTTTTTTTATCCCATTGCCTTGGATTGACGCGAATGAATCTGCAGTGAGAAATAACTGTATGTGGTTGAAAACATTCGTGTTTTTACCTGTTTCGAATGGCTTGTTGACCCTTTTTGATAATTTCTATCGGTTGTAGAAAGATTGCTATTCTAATACCGAATATTGACAGTTTAAATTGCTGGTATTTTTGTAACATTTAACATTGAGTTATAAAATGTTAAGGTGAATGTTCCTTCCTTACCGGGTATATTATTATTAACATCATAAATAGCTAAGCCGAGTATTTCAATCCACATGAATAATTTCTGTGTACTTTAAAGACAATTTCACGATTTTCCATATGGTTCCACTACTAACTTTTAACTGAATTATTGCAAAGAACGAACCTAAAAAACATTGTATCAATACTAATTTCGATAAAACTCATTCTGTAAAGGCAGAAGACATGTCGTAAAATAAATTAAAATTTCGAATTACGTTATTTTCCAAACTACTGACTAGTAGTGAAACCTTAAACCAATTCCATGTACGACCTACTTTCACATTGTGTAAGTCGGCTAGAGCACAAAGAAGGAATTTCCGTAGATCCGGACATATCCCGGCGCATATTGCGATACCTGTGCCTTGTGCTCTGTAATCCGAGCAACGCGTCTCATTTCACTTCTACATGCCATATCCCACAAGAATACATAAAAGGCCCAAGGTGATCTAGAAAAAATATAGGCTTTTGTTGAGAAGGGTGTGAGTTATGATTTCGACTCATTTGGGAGATTATTCAAATCGTGGTCAATCTTCAAATTGAAAAACAAAGTATCACGAGCTGAATATCGTTATCAGAACCGCAAAATACACAAGCCATGTATGATGTACGGTACCACTGAACCTATAAGCTAATCTTATTATTTCCTGCATTGGCTCGGCAATGTGATAACAAGACATGGTAAATATAATGGCATCTAAATTAATAATATATCTTATAATTATCGCTCGCTATTCGACTAATACACTGCTTTAACATGATGATAAACATCATCAACATACATATGAACTCTACTAAACCTGAAACATTTCTATATACATTCAAGACGCCTACATCTAAGAATTTCCCCAGTGACAACTTCTAAGTGGCGACTTTAAGCACATTGTTATAAAATGCATTACTCTTAATCAACCGAGGCGCGATTCCCTCGAATAAAGTGTGTGTAAGCATCCTCCCTAAATAAGAAGTAAGGAGGTCACGTCACGGGCCCAATTTATTTCCCTCACGTACAAATTGCGGATCGACTCCAAACGAGCTCAATTTTCGATTATGAATTGATCTCGGTTAATTTCTCTGCATCGTGAGTTGTGTTACATATGTTTGAGATGGCCAACGTTTTTATGTATAAGTACATGTGTGTATATGTAATGATAGAGGTCGATTGCTGGGCGTGCGTCATGGAAAAATTATTATTTTATAATAGCACGGTAATGTAACGACAAAGTGCGTAATGGTAACAACTTTGCTGATGTGTTTGGTTCGTCGAGTAACATAGCCGTAAAACAAAAGCTTACTGGAGCTTAAGCAGCTTTTACTGGTGGTAGGTCTCTCATATGTGAGAGGCCGCCTGGGTAGGTACCACCTCAATGTCTATTTCTCCCGCCAAACAGCAGTGTAAATGCACTGTTGTGTTCCGGTTTGAAGGACATTGTAGCCAGAGTAACTACTGGACATATCGAGGCTTAACATCTTATGTCTCAGGATGGCGAGCGCAGTGGAATGCCAAGCAATGCCTTGTAACTCATGGTGTTGTTTGGTTTTGCTACTGTCCATGAGCGGTCGTATCGCTTACCATCAGGCGAATGGCAGGCTCGTCTCGTCATTCAAAGCAATAAAAAAAAAAAGCTTGGTGTTTGGATATTGTTCGCAAGGCCCGCTACAGTGATGGTATAATTTAGGTCTGTAAATTCTCTAATTCTTAAAATAATTTTATTTGTCGGAAATCGAACTGGTTGTAGGTATCCGTTGAAAAATAGAAATTTTGCACGATTATTTTTTTCTTAATTTCAAAATATACCACCCCTTCTTATAAACTTAACCACCGATCAACCTATAGATACCTCCAAACTAATCCTAAACTATTTTTGTACAAGGGTAGGGGCGTCGCGCATTGCTATCGACAGCCCTCTGTGATTAATTAACTAGGGGAGGACGGGGACGGGTGGTAATGTGTTGCGCTCAAAAAATAACACGGCCCAAATCAATTTGGAAACAACGAGGTGCCGGCAGATAAAAATAATTAAAATGTCGGCTGATTGATTGGGCTTGAGAGACGAACAATGAAAATGGAATGTCATTACATGGATATTGGATATTATATGTGTGGTGCTTTATACCTCTTGTATACCATCATTATAATCATCATTCAACATTTAATTGTACAACGTTGTAACTCTTATTAGTTATTAACGTTGCACTATAAAGCCGAAGTAAAACATCGTGAAGAAAACTGCATACCGTAGCGATTTATAAGAGTTTCTACGGTATGTAAAGTCCGCCAACCCGCACTAGGCCAGCGTGGTGTACTATATGGTCTAACCACTCTCAATATATTCTCTGGATTGTAGAGTAGGCCCGTGCCCTGCAGTGGGACGTATATGGGCTGATACAATATATATAATGGTAATTACAATTCGAGCGAATATGGATATCCTACTAAATGAATTCACAAGCCGATCTAATATAATAAAATCTCTCTTCTTATTATCCAAAAAGGGGGTCATGCACACAAAAATCGTACAATGTGTTATGCGTACAGTCATTGTAAGTGAATACCATTGTACCGTGTTCAATAGACAGCCATCAAAATAGTACGTGAGGAAAATATTGAAATAAATATCACAGAGGCGTGAGTGTGTAAATATAAAATTGAGGAGAGATATTCAAAACGGTGAGTAAGTTTCGAGCTCGATCCCCGCGCCGAAACAAATATTTGTGCGAACCACAGGTATTTGTTTCGGGTCTCGATGTTTGTGAGACCGAAAAGCCTCTCGTACATAGTTTCTGATACCCACGACACAAGACTCGATCTTAGTGTGGGGTCAGGACTGTGTATATGATTGTTGGGTGTATTTATTTATTAGTTTCAGTATTTGGTACTGGTAGCAAAACCGCGCAAGGAACCGCATGGGCGCGGCGGCTTAAAATACTGAAAAAATTGAGAAATTTTAAGCTAGTCTAATTCATCAAAATTAATTCAGCCTTCGACCAACTAGTATAAGGACATCCCCATTGCGGCATGCATGGACCCACATAGATAGCAAATTATCCTTTATTTATCAAAGAAATTGCAAATACTTTTATTCCAAATTAAGACAAAGAATCAATACATATTTAGGAGCTTAGTTTTCATTCATTAATGTTAAGTAAGTCTGTGGAGATTATTTTCATTTTATCATATAAAAATGATCGAACAAATATATATTTTTTAGCTTAAGAAGGAAAATACTTGGATATATACGTATGCTGTGAAAAAACCGTATTTGTTCGGATGGCGACCATAACATTAGTGAAAATCCGCTCATAGTGACCCACGATATTGTGTTACGTTTCGGGTTAAGCCTGTGTATATCCATTTTTGAGTAGAGTGGCACAATTGTGATGAATAGAAATCACCATATATCTTTATGTAATGCCGCCATGAAACGCCAACTAACGGTCTAGCAGCAGCGTGTGTGAAATCGTGAGGTCCTAGGTTGATTCCATGTTTTACTTTGCTCCAGAATTTAGATTTGTAAAAACTCAGTTGAGTTGCCCTGTAATATCCAGAGACGGAAATAAAGATGACGCATGAAATGCTATAGAAGCACATCTACCTACCCCTGTAGTCAAAGTGCGAGTTTATGTATGTACTGAAAATTCATTTGTCTCGTAATTACCCACCTACTATTTATACTATTCATCGATTTAGTCCATCTAGAGCTGTGCCCCTAGCCGGAACATTTTGCAGTATCGTAATAGAATAGTAATAGTAAAATTTTGTATGGGAATTTAAAACAGCGCCATTGTGAGCGTATTTGGAACTAAAATTTCACAGCGGGAAACGTTTACTTTACTATACGAGAATTACTATATACGATACTTCAAAATGTTCCGGCCAGGGGCACAGGCCTGGTGGAGATCGCCGGGACTGATAGATTGATAATGATTGTACCACTAACCACCCACGTAGTTTACAAACCTATTATATTATATACGACACTAATTGTGATAAAGTTTACGTTTTCCTTAATAATATATCATCTACATCTATAAAAAGTATTATAGACTACAAATATTTATGTGTTATTCAAATTGTTTACTCACATTACTCAACTATTTTATAACTATCAATTTTATCATCCACAGTAAGTCTTTTGTTGAACACAGATCTTACCCAGGAATCTTCAAATAATCTGTTAAAAGTGGCATGTATTCTAGATCTTTCTGAAACTATTAGTTATTCACACTATGGAGTGTGTGCTAACTATTTTAACTTGCTAATACGCGAACAAATTATGAAAAAATAAGGCATAATAAATTGCCCAACTAAAGAATGAAACTCGAGATAAAACAGTTCTCATACACACTGCCACTTAACTTACGAGTCGATTTGACAAAATATTAAGCGAGATATTCCAAAACGTCCAAAAAACTTTGAGAAATAATTTAAATCCATAGATTACATTTTTCCACCACTTATTATTCAATATATCAATGAAAATCGAAATTTAAAACTACGGGTAGGTATATTTAAACAATTCAAAATAATCGCAATTTTATTCTAATTTCAAAGATAGAATAAAACATCAAGAGACGTAATACTCAGCTGTTTAAAAATAATTGCCGACGGAAGTTACGTAGTTACGTAGTTAGTTTTAAGTATACGAGTGATCGATCATGATAGGATGGCAAGCCGCTGATAATCAGCTGTGGTCGACAATGGTGACCACCCGCCATTCATCATGAAGACTCTCACAGTGGTACTCGTGGCGGTGGGCAGCGTCGCCGTCCTTGGATTGGTTGCAGGTAATATTTTTTATACGCTTTAGACCACTCTACGTAGAGCATTAGAGTCTTGATAGAGTTCTGAGTGGTATATGTCTTTCGACATAAAAATAACAGCTTTTCATATAGCCCTCAGGATTATGAAGCTAAAGGTTTTACAATATTTTCCTACAATTCCCCTTATGTTCATTTCATAGAAGTTTTTATAAAAAGTTACTGGGACCTTGTAAAAATTTACATAATATATATTTTGTTTTTGTAAAATACTGACATTCCGTCTTTTATTTTAAAAAGGATCAATATTTCTTGAATTTGTTAAAATTTAACGGTATTATTTTTTTTTTGTCCCGCAATATCAAAATAATATCTAGCTGATAATCATTTGCAGGCAGCATCCAGCATTCATCAAAAATCTTGTTATCGAATGCCTAAGATACCGTAATATAAATACAGTTATATTTATGTAAATATATGGAGTATATACTCCATAGAGATATGTGTTTCTATAAGCCATTAGATACGTTTGTAAAGCTATATTAACATCTACTCCATCCCTTAAGGCTTTTTTTATTGCTCGCTTGCACAATTTAACAGCTCCCTCTGCAGCACCATTTGAAGCTGGATGATATGGTGCAGTAAAAGTGTGAATAATGCCATTATATCTCATAAAATCGGCTACTCGTTCACTAGTAAACGGAGGTCCATTATCGGATACTACCTCTTGTGGTAAACCAAGTCGGCATATAGTCGGCAATGTGTGCCTGAGCCTCAACATCCCAGGACCTCGACCAAGGGGTAGACCGAAGAAGCGCTGGCTTGATGTCGTCAAGGAAGATATGAGAGTCAATGGCCTTACTATTGAGGATGCCGAAGACCGGGCGAAATGGAGGAGACTCAGCCGGAAGGCGGACCCTGGCACCGGCCGGGATAACGCCTAAGTAGAAGAAGAAGAAGATGGAGTATATACTCCAATCGCAAATACAAGAAATATACAAGTGGATAATGGCAAACATAATTTAAAAACTGTAGTAATAATTTTAAAATAATATTAGAATAAAATATTTGGTACGTGGCAAACGAGGCTAAGGAATAACTATAGGCTAAAGATTTTTTTTCCAAATAGAACATCAACTGGGGATTTTTATTTTATTTTGCTGGTCTTTGCAATTATGTCGGGTTCCTGAAACACATGGGCTCGCCCCGCTATAGTAACTTAATGCCTTTTAGGACATATACCGGGTTTTTTCAGCTTGCAAGTGCTGATCGTTATCCAAAAGGAAACGAATATCCCACTACCAGCTTAGAATTTAAGCGTATTATAAATAATTATAAGCCAGAGAAGCGTCCACAACTAATTATCTAATTCGACTTGCTGCGAATTTAACATGTAGATAATACTGATAACACCACCAGTGTAGCCAGATAACACATTGATATTATTTAAATTATGAAGATTTAAGATTAAATATTATAATTTTTAAATATTTGTTTCTGTATCCTAGGTACATTTACAAATATAAATTAAAAATTCATAATCAGCCCATGCTAGACCCAGAAAAAAAAATTGATATTTTAAAACCTCATACATCCAGAAGTAAAACAAGTGAATTTAACACACAAGAACTCAATTAAATTTTCATGTTGCCAGCATCCCCTGTCAATGCTATTTGCGCTACTTATGCCGCAAAACACCAAAAACTAAACAATATCATGAACACCCACATTAAAATCTTACTATTATTTTCTTTCAGGGTTCATCACATGGGCCGTGCTGTCGAACCAGGGCGTGGAACCCCTGCCGCCACCAGAAGTGATTCCCCTAGACTGGTGGAAGCACTGCGTGTTGTACCAGATCTACCCTCGCTCCTTCAAGGACAGTGATGGTGACGGCATCGGGGATTTGAGAGGTAGTTACATTATAATTATTACCTATACATACATAAACTCACGCCTTTATCCCCGAAGAGGTAGGCAGAGGCGCCAACAGGACACCCACATTTCGCCTTGTATGTTCCGTCCCACGATGTGATAGGGGGCGAGCCTATCGCCATATCGGGCACAAACTCCTGACTCCGGGCTGATAATGAATAGAAAAATCCAATATCACTTTACCCGACCTGGGACTCGAGCCCGAGACTTCAGCTTTGTAACCGTACCGTAATACAACTACGCCACCGAGGCAGTCTATATTATCCGAGTTAATACCTATATCTGGATCAAATTAGATTAGAGACTACATGACTTTTGAGAGCTATGATCAGCAGTGAACTTCATATGGCTGAATTCAATTATGATGATGAAAGATAAAGATACGCGACAGGAAACGAAGGGTATTGAAATTTTGAAAAACTCGTTGCCTGAATTGAACGGTACGGCACAGCTGTAACTAAAATTCGTTTTTTTTTTAAACATTGGTTTTTTTAGTCCAGGTTGCCAATTTCGGACCTAATCGAACCAAACAGACAGACAGCCATACAAGTATTGACCGGATTTATAAAAAAATGAATTTGTTACACCAATTATGTTCAACCCCAATGTTTCAAGGTTCAAAGACATCTAAATATTTTACCATTAGACCAATAAATTATTCTGTCTTTTGTATTTCTGTATCAAATATTCCAATTGACATACAAATACCTTGGAATTACTAATGTCTCGTAATTACCACCAAAGCATTGTATGCTCGATACCGGAATAGCTGACAAAATAATGACTCGGTCATTTTCAACGTTGTGTGTGACCTTCATTATATTGTTTGTTTAGTGATCCGTATTGGTAAAGGAAAAACTATTACCAAATAACGATTTTTTTTGTCAGCGTCACTGATTTTTAGTTGAAAAATATGTTGAAAATACACCAAGCTGTTAATAGCCGCAGAATTAACTATAAATTGAAATAACTAATTAAATTGCTGTACGAACAATTTATTGATTCAGCGATCAATCTTTAAACTGACAAAACCTCGTATCCTCATTACATTTTACAAAGTATCGTGAAAAAATCACGGAATCCAATATTTCACACGGAACTCTACGCAAAAGAAATCCCAATTGCATTTTCCGGCTTGATGACAATTATTATGTAGTTAAAACGCAATCGTCTCCACTTCCTGCGATATTATTTATAATCATGTCATTTGGATACATAAAAACATGTTTTATACCAGTAATTATTGTGCCTGCTAAAATAACGATTTCACGTTTGGATGGACGATGCTGATGATTTAAACATTCAAAATTTTGCAGCTCGATGAACGTAGGCTGTATTTTAGCAGACTGGTACTTTATAGGGAGAATTTAATCAAAATGAAGGTAAATAATGTAAGCCTCTAATATTAAGATTTTCTGTTGCTGCTAAAACAAATACCGAAATGGGAAATGATAGCTTCTGCTTTCCTGATTAAATCAAATTTGATCTCAACACGAGATTAATTTTAAATTTCTATATGAATCTTTATCATTCCAGTGGTATTTAAAAAGTAGTTACTAAGCTCACAATAAACAACTAATCAATATAAACAGAATTACAAAGTATTTTCATAATCAAGAAACCAATAAAGTTGTAAATTAACAAGATCCCCGCATGGATATAAGTCACGTATCAGATAATACAAACACAGTAATTAATTTTAACAATTATTCAACAATTCCAGGTATCATAAGCGAGTTGGAACACTTCGTAGAGGCAGGAGTGGACGCGATATGGATGTCGCCGATCTTCGAATCTCCCATGGTGGACTTTGGATATGACATCAGCAACTTCTACGAGATACATTACGAGTATGGCACCATGGAAGACTTTGAGGAGTTGCTGGATAGGGCTCACGAACTGGGTAAGAATTAAAATCCTATTGTAAAGGGGTGGATGAGACAATAAAGGTCGCTAAAAGCAGGCAGGTTCTAAAAAGTCGATATGGAAGTCTGTTGAAGAGGTTTTAGAATTAACGCTATAAAATGGTTGTTATTAAATACCTGTGAATGAAAAAAATGTCTGTTGAAAGTTGCACAATAACTTAAATTATTGATGGTGCCAAAATACAGGTAGAAAATAATCGACATGATAACTACATTACATTCTAATATTTATAAAACCAAGCCAGTTTGTTCACAATTATGTCCACTGACAATAGCTAATAAGGAAATTAAATCGCCTTGTTGATTTGCGATAAAAATGGAATTAATATTTTTTTTATTGCTTATCTTTGTCATATCCGCATGATTTGATAAGATTTGGCAAACTTATTAAGCCGAAATGAGAATAATTAATAATACTGTGTTTATATTTGAAAAGTGACGGCCATCTGATTTTGCTACTTTGACAATCGGTGCAGATTAGGTGCAACAATGTCGATTAGGTGATATGGGTGCAAACTTTTGGCCTTATGTTTGTGTTTGAAGGCCAAATGATTGGTTTTTCGAATAATAGTTTCACCTGCAGATAAATTTTCGATTTATGCTATAGGTCTTACAACCTACGACGACTTGAAACCATATGTTTGAAGAAGAAACCCAAATAAGTATTAGTAGATCACATAAACAATCGCCTTAATGCGAAAATTAAATTGCACAAAATTAAAAAAAAATGCACAAGAGGACCGGCAGCGGTTGGATGCATAAAGCAGCAGACCGGGCTCTGTGGCGTACCTTGGGAGAGGCCTATGTCCAGCAGTGGACTGCAACGGGCTAATGATGATGATGATGAAAATTAAATCCGTAATCTCTAGTTTCAAATCCCCAATACAGTTTCCTTAGTTGTTCTAATATGCTTTTATATTGCCTTTAGGACTGAAGGTGCTATTGGACTTCGTGCCTAACCACGCCAGTAACGAGTCGGAATACTTCATCAAATCAGAGGCTAGAGATCCGTTCTACGATGACTTCTTTGTCTGGGCCGATCCTCTGCCAGACCCTAACAACGCAACCAACAGAAGACCACCTTCAAACTGGGTGAGTTAAAGCTGTTGTTAACCAAATTGTGGTTGGCCAAATGTGGTATTTAAAGGTTATTTTATAATTGACTTGGACATTTTAAATTGTTTAATGTTGACAAATCATTATAACAAGTAGAGGCCGTCTGTTAAATAAATAATTTTCATCGCACCTTGTTGAAGTTCAGTTCAAAAAGGGCCTGCTACTGATCTTTTCTCAAATTGAACTGTGATCCTTCCACCAGGTCAGTCAATTCGGCGGTTCGGCATGGGAATGGAGTGAGGCGCGTCAGCAGTACTACCTTCACCAATTTGCGATCCAGCAAGCGGACTTCAACTTCCGCAACCCAAGGGTCCAGGAAGAGATGTTCAACATCATGAAGTTCTGGCTGGACAAGGGAGCTGATGGATTCAGACTAGACGCCCTCCCATACATGATCGAGGCAGATCCAGCTGATCACAATGGAAGATACCCTGACGACCCTCTCAGTGGTCTTATTCAATTTGAACCCCATCAGCTTGGTTATACCATACCGCTGTACACCAAAGATCTGATAGAGCTGTATGATGTAGTGTATGAGTGGAGGGAATTCATTGATAAATATAATAAGGATAATGGAGGTGATACCAGGTAAAAATATATTCACATTCCTAATTACCCCAATACAAAAAGCAAACTAGTTTTGAATTTTTTTATTAGAGCTATACTAGATTTCGTTTCATTCTTTCCCTATACGAACCTATAAAAATATATCTCATCAAAATCAGCATATCCTGCAGCCTTAAAAGGCTTAAAATATTTCCTTTTTTTTCCAATTCAGGGTGCTCTTCTCCGAGGGCTACGCTAATGTGACCATGACGATGCTTTACTACGGCAACGAAGACGGAGAAACAGGAGCACACTTCCCCTTCAACTTCGACTTCATTACGGATCTGTCCGCCCGCTCCAACGCCAGAGACTTCGTCTACATCATCCTTAGGTGGCTCACCTACATGCCCTACGGCGGAGTGCCTAACTGGGTGGTATGTAGTTACTATATGTTTGTTTAATAGTAATTTCCAACTCAAGGGCTACACAATTCGCGAGAAGTTTTCTAAGGGTCGATTTTTTCTCAGTTCGTCACAATTACGAGTACAACATAACAAACATACCTATTTAAATGAAAAATAAAACATACTTAACATATTTTTATGCGTGTATTTTATAGTACGAAATGGATAAAACGAATAATGCGAATGTTAAAAGAACAAGGGCGTCTTTTCAGAAAAAATGGCTGAAAATTTAGATTACTGAATTATTTTAATGGAAAACTGTAATAGAGAATTTGACTTTCACATAAACAAATTAAGGTTTCTTTTACAATATAACTCATAACCAACACAATTAAATAATAAATATTTCCATCAATTTGTAGTTCGGAAACCACGACAACAACCGTATGCCGACTCGCTTCCGACACGACATGGTCGACGGCCTGAACATGATCAACATGCTGCTCCCAGGAGTGGCAGTTACGTACCAGGGCGAGGAGATCGGCATGAGGGACGGCTACGTCAGCTGGGAAGACACCGTCGATGTGGAGGCATGCAACCGAGGAGACCCTGACACCTACCATCTATACTCCAGGGACCCTGCGAGAACACCGTACCATTGGAACAATTCGTCCATGGCAGGATTCACTACAGGGAATAGGACTTGGCTACCAGTCGCTGACGATTACATGGAAATCAATTTGGCTAAGCAGATGGAGGATGCTAGGAGTCATTTTAAGGTATTAACAATTTTAGGTTCTTGATTTCATCCCAAAACATAGTTTAAAGAGATTCTGAAGTAATTATGTCATCTTGCATTGTTCAAGTAAATTCTTAAAATAAATGCTAAAATCTTAAATGATGCATTGTATTCCGTACAACAACACGTGTATTACAAAACATTCATAATATAGTTATTGTGAGAATTTGATAGTTCAGTTTTGAAATCGTTATCTATCTAAATTCAGTTTCTAAGCTTTATTAACTCATTCCAGAACTACCAAGCCTTAACTACCCTGCGTAAAGAAAACTCCCTGTCTCATGGCGAGTACGACATCAGGGCGCTCTCCGACAGGACCTTCTACCTGGTCAGGAGTTTGAGGACCTACGACACCTTCGTTCTCCTGTTCAACGTCAGCGAGGGCTCAGACACCGTCGACTTGAACAGAGTACCCCACCTCACGTTCCCAGCTACTGTGAGGGTGTCTAGTATTCACTCTGCGAGATTGCCTGGGTATGTCACTAATTAATAACTTTTAATTCGGATGTTTGTCTATACCGATGTGATTTTATTTTGGTCTATAGAAACATTTGTGTTATCGTTTTCTTTTACGCTAACATGAAATTTAAACAAGTTCCTTATTTGTTGTAATGGTCGGTCCAATAAGACCTGAGGAAATAAAGAGTATGCCAATTTTGATAGAACTGAGGAGAAAATTTAGGTGAATCTACTAATATTAACAGGTGGATTCCATGGTATTTATAATTTTGCTATTTTTTCCAGAACCACGATCGGAGACAACCGAATAACTCTGCAAGCTGGTGAGGCGTTGGTACTGCGGTCGGAACCTATATAATTGAATACAATTAATTGTAAATAGTATAATTTGTAAATATATTTATGCTTATTTATTTTGTTATCGATAAATTATAATTATAATGAACAAACATTTAATATTAATTGCACTTTTATTACTAAATTATTTTTGAAAAAAATATGTTTTTCATTTTGAAATTACTACTACGAATCAGTCTACTTCGGAGTAGGTTTCCTCGCGATAATTTCTTAAGAGCCTTAGGTAACAATAAAACCCACGGATAACTTGAACAAAGCACTTTTCCTGCCAGAACATGCCAGATAAAAGGTCCAGGCAGCAAGTTAACTTTATTGCAAACATTACAGCACTGATAACCGTCAATTTGGCACGGAATGGTGAAATTTGGCACGGTACGCCTGCGGCTGACCGCTGCGGCGCAATGCCAGGCCGTCGCATACATCGCGCCAGTTATGATGTCTCGTGTAGATTTGTGATAGGGTCCTGTAATGGTCACCACTATCAGTTATGTGAAGTAAGATTGTCTGCTGTTGGTACTTTGTTTTTGAAGTCTCTGATTTAATATTAAAAGTATCAACTATGCAGTTAAACTTACTGCTGTGTTTCAGGTCACGTATTGATAAATCTCACATACAATTACGTATGTTTGTTTAAGCCAAATAGACTGCGTTCGCAATGGGAATTTAGGTGGGGTCTTTGGTCATTTGAAAAATAACTTGTTCGAATGCATTTTTGGATTTGGATTTAAATTTAGTACCTATGTTAAAATACATAATAATAATGTGTTTTCGATGTAAGCCACACTTTCATGTGACTTAACAAGAAAATAAACCTATAAATAAGAAGCTATCATAATACTGAGCACGGGCTGTTTCAGCAATGGAAAGGATTAAGGTCATTACTTCTTAATCCACCGCGCAGATTTGGCCCGGATTCGTAGAAATCCTAAACTATACAAAGTCTAATGGATATGAGTAAATTTACATTTTCATGAAATTGTAATGTAAAAAACAGATCTAATCATATCGGAGCCACTATGCACTCGCGTATATATTTATACCGCATGCACCAGAAACTATTGACAGAAATAGGATTACTAAAACACGTTTGGGTGTGTCAATGCATTTTTTTTATTGTATGTATTAAGCACAAGTTATTTTTTATGGTAGTTGATTAACTAGACGTGTCTTATTTATTTCCTGTATCTCCGAAATCATAAATTTGTTGGGCTCATTAGTAGAATTTACAACTTTATTGAATGTGCTGCTCTTACTTGCTAAACATATTTTCTATGCTTTACAGTTTTTTAACCTTCTGTATACCAGGTGACTAAAACTCCCGGCCCGTACAAGGTGGGGTACCACATACTCCAAAATAGATCTAGGTAAAATCAATAATTCATTCACATCAATAATTAACCACTCTCAATCGATTCTCTCGATTGTAGAGTAGGCCCGTGCCCTGCAGTGGGACGTATATGGGCTGATACAGAAAAAAAAATACAGAAAATCAATAAGTAACATCCATTGAAAATATATTAAGTGAAAACATATTTTAATAACTAACAATAAATGGGTTAGTACGAAATTATTATAGTAAATAAATATTTTAACAATAGAGACATAAATTATAAATAAATAATAAATAAATACACCCAACAGTCACATATATAGTCCTAACCCCACACTAAGATCGAGTCTTGTGTCGTGGGTATCAGAAACTACGAGAGACTTTTCGGTCTCACAAACACCCAGACCCGAAACAAATACGTGTGGATCACACAAATATTTGTTTCGGTGCGGGGATTGAACCTGCGGCCTCACGTTTCACAGGTGGCGTCTAACCAACTGCGCCACGGAGGCTGTCAAATTAATAAAGAATGAATAAAAAATAAAAGATAAAGGTAGCTTTTTAACTATGTGCCGTGCAAGGTTGGGTGTGAGATACCCCAGCGGCGTTTATTCGCATGTAACTCACTTAACAATATTTTGTAACGAAATTTACAGCAGTGATTAGAGCACCATAGTTCCATCTGCAGGTACTAAGATATTAAGCTACGACGTTTTTATGGTTTACGTATTATTTTACGCTAATTCACCAGCTGGAGTGTGACTCTTGGTACACGGAGGGTTAAAGAAACGGAATGAAATGACTCGCAATGTAATTAAAATGCAGTCGTTTCACACATAAGTGATGCGATCAATAAGTTTATCTAATAAAGAGCAAGTAAACGGTTATTAAGTTTCTAAGTTGTGCTCATAGATGGCGTTAAATTCAGTTTTGTTTGGGATATTGCATTATCGGTGTTTCTTATAAGGTTGTGAGATTCTAAGCTCGACTCCTAGATCAGAAGAGATCTAGAAGTAGTATGATTATATGTACAAGGAAAATCTTTTTTTTTTTAAACCTTTATGAGTGTCTTAATGAAAATGTTCAGGAGGACATAAATATATAATAATTTTTAAATTTTTATACGAAGTTGTAAAATTGAAACGACGCCACAGTGACCAAAATAAGTGCAGTGTTCAAGAATCAACCAGTTTCATAAAGGCTTGCATATTTTTGTCAAAAGGAAAAATAAAATCTTTCCACACTCATCTATACTCTATGTTAATAAGTACGAAGACAAGCAGTCCGAAATAATAAACTAGCATGATAATATTCATGGTATATTCTAAAATATTTAACAAATAAAGACTGGATTATGATAACCGTTTACAACCATATTGCTGCATGATAAGCGATCTTTGACGACCACTAGTGAGACACTTGACGGTCAACATGGCTATGTGGTGGAAGGTGGCTGGTATCACAGTGGGATCCTCCTATTTGTGGGGATCGTGGTCCCCCAAAACTTAATGGAAGTGGACGTGGTGGGAGAACACGATGATCCATCAGATATACCCGCGCTCTTTCAAAGATACTAACGGCGACGTAGTTGGGAAATGAAATGAAATGAAAATATTTATTGAACCCATAAAATGTCATACATTATTTAGATTCAGTCACTTTTTTCCACTACCACCCGGTTCACAAGGCTGTTTTCGCCAGAGAAGAACGGGCAAGAAACTCTAGCGTTGCTCTTTTCAAAATAAGTTTACAATACAATAATTATACAGAGGTTACAGCGCAGTTAAATTTAGAGCAGTTCATAGATAATTTAGAATAATAATGATGGATAGTTTTATTGGTCAAGTGATTTTGTACGGCTGAGTTAGGTAAGTAAAGTCACCCAGAACACGGAAACAGTGCACTGCTTCACCAAAGCAATGAATAGCAATAAAAGTCTTAAAGCAATTAAAAGTTATCATTATAAGCAAGTCGAGTAGACCAGTCCACACAAGCAGCACTCGTTCACGAGTATGACGCATGTGCCAGCCATCGGCCTCCTCAACCATGTTACAGGGAAGTGACCGACCCGGCACACGACGCCGCCGCAAGCATTTGGGATTTGAAAGGTCAATTTCTATTTCAAAAACTTCGATAGCAACAGAATGCCGACCCACTTCCGTCACGACATGGTCGACAGCCTAAACATGATTAACATGCTCCCAAGGGTCGCAGTCACGTACCAGGGCGAAGAGATCGGCATGAGGGATGACTACGTCAGCTGGGAAGGCACCGTCGACGTGGAGGCATGCAACCTAGCTGACCCTGACACCTACCATCTATACTCCAGAAACCCTGCTAGAACACCGTACCATTGGAACAATGGGATATTTTACTATAAGAAAGAAAAAATCTAAAAACTATAAATGTATATAGTAGAGCATTAAGCAATAATGTTAATGTAATGTAAATATATGTTGTAGTAGTTTAGGAATCAATGAAACACACTTTATACTTCATGAGGTGTAGGTATATCCGCACTCAACGGTTAAGCTGTTCACTCGGCCACGGTCGGCAGCCGAATGCCCGCCAACCTCGTACGCGCATACACTACATATGTTAATTTCAGTTTTTATTTCCAAGGAATAAATTTTATAATTCGTTTTGAAAATTTTAATTTTTTTATCTGTCATAGTAGAATACCCCCTCCGGTGTCCAAGAGCTCATACTAACACAGGTTGTTTACTGGTTGAGTGACGTATCATTTTAAAGGAACATGGCGCCTAGCGTTTTCACATATTTGCGCGCATAAATTTAAAATTTAAATTTTAATGGATTTTTATTGGACTTGCCGAGCGAATAAAAATTTGATATTTTTTTAAATAGTTTGTCTTAATCTTAGGAACAACTTAAAAGACTTTTTGAAAATGGGTAGAATACCCCATTCATCCATGGCAGGATTCACTACAGGCAATAGGACTTGGCTACCGGTCGCTGAGGATTATATGGAAATCAATTTGGGTTAACAAATGGAAGGTGCTAGGAGGAGTCATTGTAAGGTTATATTTTGGATCATAATTACTGTATGTCTTTATTCTTATACAGGGTTATTTGTAAATTACGCACAATATCGCAGGAGTAGATAGCTCACATTATTACAACAATGTTTGTTCAACGACTTTTTACATAACTCAATACATTATGTAAAAATATTTTTTTCAAGTTTTTATTGTACTGTAGTGACATTAGTAAGTCTATGTTTCATCAATAAACGAAAGGACGCACGCTCGCACGCGCATTTGCTGCCAATAATAATAATAATTAATAACACTTTTCGCCAGATTATTATTACCTAGTGCTAAATGTAGTGTTTGTGTATTTTTGGAGAGTTCGTCTTCAAAATGAAACTTCATGTACTTTCAACACCCGTTTTAATTACAAGAACACAATGGGGTATTTTAGTATAACAAAGAAAAAATCTAAAAACTATAAATGTATATAGTGGAGCATTAAGCAATAAGTATATGTTAATTTCAGTTTTTATTTCCAAGGAATAAATTTTATAATTCGTTTTGAAAATTTCAATTTTTTTATCTGTCCTAAAAAGATGTGAAACGGCTGCCGCCATGATGGATAACGATTCTACGTCATTCCGCGAGTAGAATACCCCCTCCGGTGTCCAAGAGCTCATATTATCACAGGTTGTTTACTGGTTGAGTGACGCGACGTATCATTTTAAAGGAACATGGCGCCTAGCGTTTTCACATATTTGCGCGCATAAATTTAAAATTTAAATTTTAAATGGATTTTTATTGGACTTGCCGAGCGAATAAAAATTTGATATTTTTTTAAATAGTTTATCTTAATCTTAGGAGCAACTTAAAAGACTTTTGGAAAATGGGTAGAATACCCCATTGCAAAACAATGAAATAACACTTGGAACGATATTATACATCAATCATCATTGCGTATGGCATTCATCCTGCGTGGATCAAACTTCTATATCCAGGTTTGTTAGCCTGCTTGCTGCAGCAGGAGTGTATTAGTTCCGACATTCCGCCGGGAAAATAGCGAAGTGTGCATTCGATCTCTTCTTGGTCATGTACACAGCGCCTCGGTGGACGACCTCTATCACTCATCTTGTACTGAAACTGCCCGTAATCTCGTAGTAGTTGCGTGGCGGCTAACATCGTCCGAGGGCTTGGGGTAGTCAAATTTGGAAACCTTATTACATATTATCGGCAAGCTTCCGACACGTTATCATCACATCTAGCGAGAATCCTCACCATTTCTGTACATTCAATATTGGAATACTGATATGCCATGGTAATTAAATTTCACTTTGGGTACAATCGAAAATCAATCGTTACGGCGCGGTGGCAAAAGATTGTTCAAGTACCTCCTACATGCGACGCGCGCGCATCATAACCGATGACTGGCGGCTAGATAAATTAGTGTCAAGTTCTAAGGCGCAGCCCGCCACCCCGCTTCACCCCCGCCCTTCAAATCGCACGGGTTTGTTTACATATTTGTTGCGTTGCGCGTAGTGTTAAGACCATTCAAACGGAATATTAATATTTAATTTTGTATGAAAATAAAATGTAACAAATTAAGAAAAGTCGTTGAACAAACATTGTTGTATATTATGATGTTAGCTATCTACACCTGCGAGATTGATATTGTGAATTTACAAATAACCCTGTATAATTTCGTTTCAGAACTAGTTTTGAGAGGTTCTGAAAGAACTGTGTTTTCTTGAGATTTATTTATAGTATTGTTAAATGCTTACTCAAGCCTTTCAGATATCAATTACAACATACATAAACTCACGCCTTTATCCCCGAAGGGGTAGGCAGAGGCGCCACCAGGACACCCAAATTTCACCATGTATGGTCCGTCCCACGATGTGATAGGGGGCGAGCCTATCGCCATATCGGGCACAAATTCCTGGCTCCGGACTGATAATGAATAGAAAAATCCAATATCACTCCAACATCGCTATACCCGACCCGGGACTCGAACCCGAGACCTCAGCTTTGTAACCGTACCGTAATACAACTACGCCACCGAGGCAGTCAATTACAAACCATAACTATTGGCAGAAATAGGATTACTAAAACATTTTTGGGTAAGTTACAATTTTTTTTTTCTCTTTTATCTTTCATTTTTATGTTCAGTGTAAATTTGGTTTGCAATTTTGTTATTATAGTTTTGTATCAGTGTATATGTGCTTTAATGGACAAATAAAGGTTTTTCTATTCTACTCTATTCTATTATAAGTTAATACATGTTTATTTAAATGTATGTATTGATAAGACTTTTATGATAGTTGATTAATTAGGTAGTGTTATATTTATTTAGTCTGTGTCGCCGCTATTATAAGTATGTTGGTAGTTTTGTTTAGTAAAATTTATACCTTCATTTAATGTCTTGTTTTTTCTTGGTACACATCCTTTTCTACGTTTTATAGTTTGATAAAGAAACGGCCCTGAAATAACTCGTTTTGTAATTTAATTGATAAAATGCAGTTGTTTCACATATAAGTGATGCGATCAACAAGTTTTGTATATTGTCATCGCTGTTATTATCGTTGCCTTTTCTTCAGTAAGTGCAAATTTCGTTGGACCCTTGGAGTCGAGCAAGGTATCGTTAATTTCTTTGTCGTTATTATAAATTTATATTTAATTCTGCAAGTTATGACAATTTAATATTATGTTTTCTAGTTGTATTAGCAAACTAATTAACTAAGAAATTCAGCAACACCGCATTGATTGCCTCTATTATCTACTTTTCGTTTTTCACCCATACGCAAACCTATTTAGTATTTGTGATTAAAATTTCAAACTTCCGCGCAATTTAATATGCTCAGATTCAAACAATAGTCCAGCTTTAAAAAATATTGTTGAACTTACTTTATAAAACACATTGTTGAATTAAAATCCTTCACATTTGTGAGAGTCAACTAACTACACTGCTATAACTACACACCTACCTAAATACTAACTAACTTTGTGTAGATAACTTCAGACCTCTATGCTCCAGGAGTCAAGCTGATGTTCCCATAAGAGTAATTGCGTTACAACGTAGCATGGTTTAGAGTTTGCTGTTTCAAACATTCTGTTCAAACGAGCAAGTATATACGGACATTTAGTTTGTTAGTTATGCTCATAGATGGCGTTAGTTACAGTTTTGTGTGGGATATTACATTATCGGTGTTTCTTAAAAGGCTTAGAGATTCTAAGTTCAATTCCTAGGTCAAGAAGTAGTATAATAAATCTTATATTTTAAAACATTTATGAGTGTCGTAATAATAATGTTTAGGAGGACATAAATCTTGAATAATTAACATTTTAATACGAAATCGTAAAATTGAAACGACGCAAATGATATACCAATTTATTCGCTTTTAAATGGGTCGTTCCGTGATTTCGTGCAAATTTCGTCGTTCCGCGGGAGTTAAAAAAATGACAAAAATTCAAGAATGTTATTCAATAAAACAAATCTAGCACGCTTTTTTAATGGTATTCAAAAGAAGGCACTTTTCTATCTTGTGTAGATTTATAGATATAGGATGGCAATTATTATACAAAAGAGCTCAACGCGTACTGCTCGGAGCAGGTTTGCGGACCACGTACTCACTATGTTGTTAGTTTTTGGATTACATATAATATGGCAACGGTTACAGTTACGGCTTAAAACAATAAAGTGTACATCAAATAGTAATTTGATAAGAAAATCATTCATTCACTTCCATAATCGTTCATTACCATCCACAAAAATAGGATGGTACGGATGGGGATGCAACGGAAATGAATGATAATTTGAAAGAACTTCTTAAATAACTGACTAAATATACATTATGACTAATTCACAATTAAATAGGATTATAGCCTATAGACAAGGCGTAACTTATAGGAATTATAGTAATATTAAGTGCTACTTCCCCTTTATAATTGAACGGAATGTAATGAACCAATATTAGGACAAAATACTTTCGAAGACACAAAGAACGTATATAATTTCATCAGCCTGTAAGACACGGCCACGTTGTTTTGCCGACGTGGCTAACTGATCGTTACGAGCAGATTGCGTCATGACTCACGAGTGAGGATTTACAAAGGCGCCTACGAATTGAACTATTCTAGCGATGGAAGGTAATGACATTTTTTGTGTGACAAAATTTTAGGACCACTTTTTAATCGTTTATACTACGATTTTATTTTTAAAAATACTATTATTAAAATAATAATTAATTAAACTAACAGATTATCGAAGAATTTGAAGAAAATAATTGATCCAAAAAGAAATAAACAGAATCAATTCAATTTCGACATACTTTGGACACAGAGGGTAATGAGAATTTCAGGCGATAAACTACGATAAATCGAAACTTAACTAAAATATTGAAACTTTCAATGATACTAGTTTTAGGGAACTTGATATGAAGTACATTCGAAAAAAAATCTTTAAAAAAAAGGCATTGTTTCATGGTTTTATTTGGCTGGATATGTAATTTGCACGAAATCACGGAATGACCCAAATACGAGTTAGCATATTGGAAGGGTTAATTAATAAGGGTAGGGTAGGGTTGAACCGCTTCCGTGGCAGGTATTGCAAATTAATCATTATTTTGTACAATAAACGTGTTCCGTTAATTATTTCGTGAAGGCAACGACCGATATAAGTCGAAGAAAATTTAATTGTATAGTAACAACATACACAGGCTAGACCTAAAATGTAACAAATTCGTGGTGGCCTGTTGGTAACGGACCAGATGCAGAGCTGCCGACATGTTCGCGATGGTCGCGAGTTCAAATCCTAGGGCACATCTCTGACTTTTCGAAGTCATGATGTCAATCACGCACGATAACGGTGAACGAAAACATCGTGATGAAACTTGCATACCATAGCGATTTGTAAGTTTCTGTGGTATGTAAAGTCCGCTAACCTCCTCTACGCCAATGTGGTGGATTATATGGTTTAACCCCTCAATCATGCTCTTTATTGTAGAGGGAACTCGTGCCCTGCAGTGGGACGTATATCAGTTAATACATTAAAAAAACAATTTAAACAAGTTATTTAACTTAACCAGTTAGTATTACAAAGACTTGGTAATTACTCGCACGTGGGTCACGTAGACGTGATACAACGTTTGTTATTACACAAAACTTCCCGCATAACTGGTACATTACAGTAATTAGTGCTGTGACTGAAATAAGGAATACATTATTAGTGCCATTGACTCTAACGAATGAAAATTATTTTTACAAAAAAAATATGGTTACGGCTAGGTGCTGGCATCCACTCAAATCTTTATCATTATACAAAGGTGTTAAACTCGCCACAGTGACCAAAATAAGTGCAGTGTTCAAGAACCAACTAGTTTCATAAAGCATATCTTTGTCAACAGGCAAAATAAAATCTTTTCACACTCATCTCTACTCCAATTCGATAAGTACGAAGACAAATTAATCAATCTAAATTATAGTGTAATATATAAGTGTTTCATATAGTATTTAGATGGGGAATTACGTGAAACTATACATCCTAACTACTGGAATATGGATGGCCAGTACTGGTAGTGAAGCGAAATGCGAGAAGCGGCAGCTGCAGAAACTCGATTGGTGGGAGCGCACCGTTGTGTATGAGGTCATTGTGAGGTCTTTTAAGGATAGCAACGGCGATGGTTCTGGAGACCTAAGAGGTAATTTATAATCACGTTTTAGTTCTTTTTAATACCTTCTAACTAATTGTGCCCGAGAATTTAGAGAATAATAGAATAAGAGTTGATGAAACCTAGTCTTTAATAATCTAGGCTTCTTTTACGTGTAGGATGATTAATTGCGAGTTGTGATGTGGTGCATTGATGCCCTGAGCTGCTCGATACTTACCGTCAGGTGCAATAAAATCATTGGCGTGTGCTATAAAATGTACTGTATCTTTATTACAGCTTCCGTGGCGCAGTTGGTTAGACGCCGGCTGTGAAACGAGAGGCTGCGGGTTCGATCCCCGCACCGAAACAAATATTTGTGTGATCCACAGGTATTTGTTTCGGGTCTGGGTGTTTGTGAGACCGAAAAGTCTCTCGTAGCTTCTGATACCCACGACACAAGATTCGATCTTAGTGTGGGGTCAGGACTATGTATGTGACTATTGGGTGTATTTATTTATTTATTTATTTATGTTTACAGGTATCATAAATAAACTAGACTATTTCGTGGACCTAGGTGTGGAGACTATTTGGCTCACTCCATTCTTCGAAACACCGTTCTTGGACCTGGGATATGACATCAGCGACTTCTTAAAAGTAGACCAGTTGTTCGGGACCATGAAAGACTTTGAAGAACTCGTGGAAAAGGCACATAAGCGTGGTAATGTTATAACTCGTTAAATTTCTATGAAAAACAAACATAAATAAGATGGTAACAAACTCCGATTGTAATTCCTGAACTAGTATTATAGGTATTTAATTATTAAGCTGTAAAGCGTTTATAACTTTGATGCTTAGGTGGGGCAATCTATTTTTTAACAGTTTAAGGTTTGATTTTTGAAATTAGGCTTTAGCTCGCCGAATCAGCATAAGAGACAATTACTTATGATCTTCTTCTGTAGGTGCCTCTCCATTGCTGAAGGTTGGCAATCAGTTCCTTAAACCTCTCCTTGTCCATGGCTAGCCGGAACAACCCTTCGACCGTTTTTACTCCAAGACTGGAGTAGACACTCACGAATGTTGCGTAGCCAGGACTTCCTTCTCCTTCCCACACACCTCTTCCTGGCTATTTCCCCATCATGATGGTTCTCAGCAGATCATATCTATCATGTCTTAAGATAATATGACCTAGGTATGAGACATGGTGGGGCAATCTATTTTTTAACAGTTTAAGGTTTGATTTTTGTAATTATGCTTTAGCTCGCCAAATCAGCATAAGAGACAATTAAGTATGATATTAATGATTATTAAACATACTTTGGACTAGATACGCCAAGCTACCAAACATTTTACTTAAAATAGGGCCTTTGCTCATTGACTTTAAATATATTTGTGATTAACACCTAATAGTCATAAAATATAATAACTCACTAGGTTTAAGAATATTGCTGGATTACGTCGTTAACCACTCGAGTACATCAGCCTTTTACTTCGAGAAATCTGTAGCCCGAGAACCAGGGTTTGAGAACTTGTATGTGTGGGCTGATGGCAGACCAGACCCTTGCAATAGCAGCAACCGCCTTCCTCCGTCTAACTGGGTAAGCTGTGTTAAAATATCATCCTGAATCCGTCTACCAAACCATAATCGACCTTGGGACTAAGACCTGAGCCCTTATCTATCGTCTCTGCTATGAGTCTTTGTCTATGTAGTTATCTCCCAATTAGGTATAAACGTTTTTTTACAGTACATGATTGCTATTTCACTGGCTACGAATATCCGACCATCATCATCTGGTCTTAAAAAATTACCGGGATTGTTACCGTGTACTTATGTTTCTCTAACTATACGGCTTCTAGATAAGCGAATACGGAAAAAGCGTGTGGACATGGAACGAAAAGAGACAACAATACTATCTCCACCAGTTCGCCGTATCACAAGGAGACGGCAACAACACTGAGCCTTTCGTCATCAATGAACGGCTGAGGATCCTCAAATTCTGGCTGGACAAGAATATCGACGGATGGAGGGTAGACTCTATCGATTACTTCTACGAAGCTGACCCAAGGGATTTTGGAGGAATGTACCCTGACGAACCACATTCAGCTAAAAGATTCACAAGTCCTAAGGACCCCACGTATTCAAATAGAAAGTACACTATGTTCTTGCCCGAGAATTATGAGCTGTTGTACAGCTGGAGGGATGTCGTTGATGAATTTAAGGATGACCGTGATACTGACACTAAGTGAGTAAATAAAACTTTATACTTTAAGTCGGAGATTTAAGAATTTAATGCATTATTTATTATTGTGGCGTAATATGCTCGAGAACGACCAGTTCGAAGCGACCCGTATCCAGTGCTATAGTCCTGGTACTTGCCAGACAAATGAGACTTTCTTAATTCATTTCATTATTGTCTTTCAGGATCCTAGTTTCCGAAGCCTATGGAGACATCAAACAGACTATGTTGTGTTACGAAAGTCTTCAGGGTCGGAACGGGGCCCACTTTTCGTTCAATTTTGATCTGATATTTAAGATTAACGCTAAATCGGACGCCAGAGACTACGCGTACTACATTAAACGATGGCTAACATACTTGCCTTATGGACATGTACCTAATTGGGTGGTATGTATAATAAGTTTATTTAATATCCCCAAAAATATTTTCATTGAAATCGTTGTCTTTTACAAGTAGTATGAAATAAGTGTCTCTAACATTCTAAAGAACAAAGAATTTTACGCAGAATAAAACATGTAACCAGTCTCTTTACCGCTACGAATTTATGAATGATGCTTAGCAATCACAGAAACACATATTTTTTTCAGTCGGGCAACCACGATAGACAAAGAGTGTCCAACAGACTCGGATGTCGACTGGTAGACGGCATCAATCTCCTGGTCCTCATCCTTCCTGGAATCGCTGTGACGTACTACGGAGACGAGATCGGCATGAGAAGTGCCACTGTCACTCGAGCTCAGAGCAGAGACGTATATGTGACTGAAACCGGAGATTTGACCAAGTCCAGGGATCCTTACAGAGCCCCGTTTCAGTGGGACGATACCGTCAGTGCAGGGTTTTCTACAAATGCGACTACGTGGCTGCCGGTCGCTGAAGATTATGAAACTATCAACCTAAAGGCTCAAATGGAAGCAGATCGTAGTCACTTCAAGGTAGGTATTGAGGAAAATATCTTGAACGAATAAAAAAGCTTTAATTGCCATTAAAATGTAATAATTGCACCTTAGATACAAAATTGAAAATAACATTATGTAAGCAATTTCGCAAAATACAACACAATGCTATTTTTATATTACAGGGGTAAAGTAGAAAGTGTATTTTAATATTTTATCATAATATTCGTGTGATGCAAGGTCTAAATTAAGTAACTGAAATTTCAAATGTAATGTTTAAGTCATTTTATTAATGTTGGATAATTCGACTTAATAATCATGTGTGATTCGGATTCACTTCTACGTCTTACATCATAAAGCATATTACTAGAAGCTTATTTCCTATATCCAGGTCTACCGCGCCATGACCAGGCTTCGAAAAGAAGAAGCTATATCCCAAGGTTACACCCACATCCGTGCGATCACATACAACACTCTCCTGGTGGTGCGATACCTGGACACCTGCTGCTCGTATGCCCTACTCTTCAATGTAGGAGAGGTGTCTGATGAAGTAGACCTCAGGAGAGATAGATACCTGAAAGGTCCTTTGGAAGTACGAATTGCGAGCGTTAATTCTGCTAGAAGAGTAGGGTAAGCACAACTTATAACTACCAAAAAGTGATTGTTTTTATGTTTTCACAAACGAAGGGTGAAGAGACAAACAAGTCGTTCGAGGTGGTTGCTTACGTTATGTAAATTTGAGGACAAAAGCAACATTAAACTAAACCTATAATTATTACGACATGAAGTACCTATGTCCACAAATCAATAGCTTCAATGTTAATAAAATCAAAAGACAATAGAATTTACGTAATGATACTTGACATAAAGCCCTAGGTAGTACTTACCTAATCAGTATTGCATACGAGGGACAGGGAAGTACTCATTACAGGAACAAATATTTTTTGAAGCGATATCCCATACGAAATGCAAGGCAGGAAGTATAGGATTTGGAATCTTTGATAGACCAAGTTGGCCATGACATCGTTAAAAATATAATTCAACTTTTTTGCAGGGACAAGATTCAGCTAGGAACCATCACGCTGCAACCTGGGGAGGCGCTCATATTCCATTATCCACCAGTTGAAAAATACAAGAATCTCCTACATTTGTGAATGCAAATTAGATATTAATAAACTACCGGATTTATATTTTTTTACATTTTAAATTCTGCGATAAACCGGCGCCCAGATGATATCCATAAGTATTTATTATGCAGGCTAACGCAAATTAACTTACGCAGATACATATAAGCCTATTTTACTGCAATTACATTCGTACTTCAAAGTTTTCATTATATTGTTAAACAAATAATTTCTAATTTAAACTTTGCTACAATGTTGCAAAAAATCAGACTCACACATACACTCTCTGAAGGAAACAGTTTTTTATACTTAGACTGTAAAAATTTGGGATCTCTATAGTAAAACGTCGATAAATACATTCGGACCCAGTAATAAAAATAGATATAATAATCTACAATTTCAATCACACAAATAAACGAATAAAGCAATAAAGATACTAGCATGATAATATATATGGTTTAATCTTCAATATTCCACAAATAAAAAATGGATTATGATAATCGTTTACAACGTACTGCTGCATGACAAGCGATCCTTGACGACCCCTAGTGAGACATTTGACAGTCAACATGGCTAAGCGGTGGAAGGTGGCTGGTATCGCAGTGGGGGTCCTCCTAGTTGTGGGGGTCGTGGTGGGGTGCATCGTCTGGGCGGTCCTGGCGAACCGGGGCCCTTCGCCTCCAGAGTTGAGGGAGCTGGACTGGTGGGAGAACACGGTGATCTATCAGATATACCCGCGCTCTTTCAAAGATAGTGATGGCGACGGAGTTGGGGATTTGAGAGGTTTGTATAGGTTTTTTGATTTTTTTAACCTAATTTATTGCTCTTT